>CM077516.1:5000000-7500000 GCA_039654895.1 Mongoloraphidia duomilia
AAAAATTATATCGACTTCGTAAGGGTGTCAATCGAGGCGTGTTAACGTCATTTTGATCCGACATAAATTTTATAAAAATCGGTTAAGCCGTTTTTTTTTTTTTTTAATTAGTATTGTTAAATATAAACAATAATTATGTTTTAATGATTAAAATTATTACTTTTCTGTGTAATATCTAATTTAATTATTATTATTAAATATTTATCAAACTGGGAAGTTCGTCGTGTGGACCTCAAGGGTCGCACTTTAACCTAATAAACGACCCACCTCACGGCTTGTTTTTTTTGCGCCCGTGTGCCGTCGCACACATCGCACACCGTTAGTTACGCCACTGACTAACAGACGCGTTAGAAAAAAACAAAACTAGCACATCTGCAACACACTGCGCAAGTATGAAATAAAAATTAGGAAGTTTCCCTTTTTTATTTTTTTAGTTTAAAAGTTCTAAAAATTACAAAATCAATGGCGAAAGAATTTTTGAAATATCTTTAAAACAACAAAGTTATGCTACTTCAAAGTTTGAATTTGACAATTCTCCACAAGTCCCCAGTTCCTGGGTTCTAGCCCGAGAGCTGGTAAAAGTGTCAATTGGATTTTCAATTTATTATTAAAAAAAAAATAATGAATTGAAAATATGAATTGGTCCTAGGCCCAAATAACCTTAGCTGTTGGTGGTCTTTAAAAAACACACACAATTCTCCGAACAATGCCGTTCTCAGTGCATGTGACGTCACGCGGTACAATATTTTTAAAAGTTTTTTTCAGTTTGTATGTGTGGTAATTTCAAAGAGATATTACGACATAAAGAATAATTAACACTACGGGACACAAGCAACGAATGATCATAATGTACCTGACAGGTCGTACTTTAGTGTATAGTTGTGGCTTCACAAGCGACGTGATATGTTGTTTCTATAGCTATCTCTGTTCTGAGGTGGCTGAATGTCGGGGATAATTTAAAATCATGTACATAAGAAATCTGTACTGCTGATAAATCAAAAATCGTGAAGCCAACATACGTGCGGGTATATATTTCTGTCTTTTTTTATGGGAACCCAGCTGGCAGGTTCCTGATTGGCTACTTCCATAGACAAAAACAGAACTTTTAAAAGAGAGCAGGTATACTATTGACCACTGGGGCACTGAGGTTTTACGTCAATGATATATTTCTTTGTCTTTATATATTACGTTTCAAGTGGTGTTTATACTTCAGTTCATGGAATACTTCAATTGATAGTGATATTATTATGCCCAAAAAGATCCGAAACCTGTGTTTACTTCTTATATCACTATGAATTTCAAGGAATATGACTAAAAAACTGTTTTTAACAAAATTAAACTAGGTTACGTTATAATGACAACAGCTGTCAAGCGTTTTGTTTACATTTTGTTCAGATGGAACGTCCGTAAATCGACCAATGACATCATCGGAATAAATGCGGAATAACTTCGTCAAAAGAGACACAGATATATTTTTGCTCTCTTTGTGGACTTCACTCACCGCACATTGAGTAAATGGACAATCCGCGGTATATAATTAAAGTATATGTTTAAAAT
This sequence comes from Mongoloraphidia duomilia, assembly GCA_039654895.1. NCBI lineage: Eukaryota > Metazoa > Arthropoda > Insecta > Raphidioptera > Raphidiidae > Mongoloraphidia > Mongoloraphidia duomilia. The sequence goes on from CM077516.1 coordinate 5,001,558, forward strand.
TTAGGTAGATATTTATTAATTTAACTCGTTCGTTAAGTGAGAGTTATAAGTCTATTCGCTCTCTGTCGTCTGTAATAAATATTCCAAATATGGACATTTCTTTTTAGAACAAGTTAATATATTAGTTAAGGCAAAATACTGATGTTGAGTTTTTTCTAAGAACCATGCCTTGTACTAAATAAGCAATATTACTTTTTTACGCTTATAGAGGCATATGCATTCCTGATATCGCTTGTCATTGCAATTTATAGCTATAATGAAATGATGTGGACAATGAAGAATCTTAAAGAGTATTTTTACTTCCCACCTCTTCCTCTACTATGGTAGGGAAGTAATGGATTTAGTCCAAAAAAAATATTTCGAGATTTTAACAGATCTTCACGTTTTGAGACCCTAGCAATCGTTTAAGATCATTTTCTGACTGATGTGTGTGTGTGTGTATGTGGTCAATTTTTCGCCTTCGATATTGTAAAAACGGAACAACATACGGCCATGCCGATTGTTCTATTGTGTTTATCAGCCTTTAACTTAGATCTGATTAGATTTTGAGTCAAATCGGTTCAGTGGATCCTGAGATATTAAAAAAAACGTTTTCAATGTCACGTATTAACATAGGTAAAAAAAAATATAAATTCTAGATGTTATAATATGAAAAAAATGTAAATATTTTTTTTCTCTAAAATGTATAGTTTTCGAGAAAAAAAAATATTTTACTAAAAAAAGAAAATTGTACGTAAATCAAGGTAACCATGATTTTTGCTATATTAAGCTAGCCATCAATAAATAACTAAACAAAAAAGAGGGCCATGCTTTTTTTCAAAGAATAAAAAAAGAGTGTTTATTTTTTGCAAATATTTACTAGGTGGGAAGTATAGGACTGGTCATCAGTCGAATTTTTTTCAATAATATCGTATTTTAATATTCAGTCCCAAACTGTGCGCTTACTTGTACGAAATCGTCGCAACTTCATTTACCTTATTAAAATATCTGTAATAATTATCGTATTTATAAAGACAACAAGCCGTGAGGTGGGTCGTTTATTAGAACTAAAGTGCGACCCTTGAGGTCCACACGACGAACTTCCCAGTTTGATAAATATTTAATAATAATAATTAAATTAGATATTACACAGAAAAGGAATCATTTTAATCATTAAAACATCAATAATTAAAAAAAAAAAAAAAAAAAAAAAAAACGGCTGAACCGATTTTTATAAAATTTATGTCGGATCAAAATGACGTTAACACGCCTCGATTGACACCCTTACGAAGTCGATATAATTTTTTATTCGCGAGATATTGCGTAAAATCTACTTTTTTGGTGGTTATTTGGTTAAGAAAAAAGAACGGCTGAACCGATTTTAAAAAAATTCCTTTCAGATCATATTTACGTTAATACGCGTCGATTGGCACCCCAACGTAGTCGATATCATTTTTCGTTCTCGAGATTTCGTCTTAGAAAGAAATGGACACATACGTACGTACGTACACACACACACACACACAGACATCTTTCTAAAAGTAGTGTAAAAATAGTGTAGTGACCTTGAAATATAAAAATTTTTTTTCCTTTTTGATTTCGATTTTCGGACCCATTACAATAACTTCCAGTGGGAAGTTAAAAATATCTTCACTGATTTGTGTATATGAAACTAAAAATTGGGTAAAGTAATAAATATTATTATTTAACTATGGCTCGGGGAAGGGGAGGCAATTGCCCTATCACCCCCCCCCCTCTCTGGATCCGCGTCTGCCCTATATACAAGCACTTCAAACTGTAGAGGGCAGTTTAGCCTAGTGGATAGCGTACTTAGACCAGCCTCTAGACTGGACTGTCGTGGGTTCGAATCCCACCTGCGCTCATGGATGTTTTGTGATGTTATTTAGTTTTAAGTTTGTTGTTATTTAATAGGATTTTTTGGAAAAATTTTTGCAGCCAAATTATATTTTTATTTTAAACATTTCGCCTTTTTTGGCATCTTCAGTAATTCTGGAATGATATATACATTAAATTGGAAGTTTTATTACAGTATAAAGATAAACGAATGAATCAGATTCAAAATACTTGCAATTTTATACGAGTGATATTATAAACATTATTTTGAATTTTTTTTTGGAAAATTTTTTGCAGCCAAATTATTTATTTGAATGAGTTATATTTATATTAAACGTTTCGCATTTTTGGGCATCATCAGTAATATTCTGAAAAGTTATACATATATACATTAAAATGAACAAGTTATAATACAGTATTTGAAAATAAAGATAAATGAATGAATTAGATTCAAAATACTTACATTTTATAGTGAAATTATGATTTATGAACATTATTAGAAACGATGTTGTTATTAGCGAGGATTTTAGACAACTGTTTCTATTTTCAAAATGAAGGAAAATTATGGAAGCTATTGTTGTATTTGTATGTGAGAGTGTATACTTGTATTCAGGCGTACCAAAAAGGCGAAACGTTTAATATAAATATAACTCATTCAAATAAATAATTTGGCTGCAAAAAATTTTCCAAAAAAAAAACCTTATAATATCCTCAGCCGTACTAAACTCACTACACATTATTTTGAATGATGTATTCACATGGTTTTTGGACAATTTGTCCAAAAACCATGTGAATAAAACTATTTCTATATAAATATAATTTAGCTGCAAAAAATTTTCCAAAAAAATCCTATAATATCTTCAGCCGTACTAAACTCACAACGCATTGTTATTTAATGTAATTTAAGACGCTAATGACCTAAATTGTCGACGCGTTTATAATCTACAATAAAAAAATTCAAACTGTAACTTCAGTATGTAATGTATAAAAGAAGACCAGTCAACTTTCCCCTAATATAAATTTGTGTGGGATTTGCATGGAGAAAGCCAAAGAATATGATTATTAGTATTATTAAAAAGAAGTGGGGCACTGTGATTGAGTCAAAATCAAACGAATCGTCGAGATTGCCTTGCAAGGAAACTTGTTCTCGGTGTTTTCGTGTTCAAGTCTGCAGTGTAGATAAGCTGAGACGACCTACAGGCCCGGTTTAACGATCAAAAAAAAGGGTATGTGCCTCACCCATATAAACGCACAGTCGAAGTTATACTTCATACATTTACATTTTTACTTTTCCCCTCTCAGCATTTTTAAAATCAATAAATAATTACCTATTATTAATAGAATTAAGATAAGAATCTTTCGGGCTTATGAGCCGTGGTCTACAGGAATGGCTTCTTCTTCTTTCAGACGTTTCGCTTGCAACTGCGGCAAGCATCTTCAGTGGATAAGAATCTTTCGGGCTTATGAGCCATGGTCTACTGGAATGGCTTCTTCTTCTTCCAGACGTTTCGCTTGCAACTGCGGCAAGCATCTTCAGTGGATAAGAATCTTTCGGGCTTATGAGCCATGCTCTACTGGAATGGCTTCTTCTTCTTCCAGACGTTTCCCTTGCAACTGCGGTAAGCATCTTCAGTGGTGTGTTCGACGTGGTCGTAGTGTTCTTCTCGGTGTCCTGCACTCGACAGCAAGACACCAAAAAGAACACTACGACCACGTCGAACACACCACTGAAGATGCTTGCCGCAGTTGCAAGCGAAACGTCTGGAAGAAGAAGAAGCCATTCCAGTAGACCACGGCTCATAAGCCCGAAAGATTCTTATTTTAATTCTAATAACGCCGGCCGTGAAAGCCTACATTCTTTTATACTATTATTAATAAATTCCATGGATATCATAACATCTATACAGAAGTATCCGAAGCCTGCTTACATTATTACACTATTTTGAAACGTCAAAAAATATTTTTTAAAATTATAACATTTATAAGAAAACTAATTTTTCCTGGGATGAGACCTAGCTAGATCGATTGTTTGCCCTCCAGAACCTTTTAAATTTCATCCAAATAGTGTTAGAGGCGTTTAATCCCTGTCACAGTTACATCACAGCGTTTCATTAATATTTGAGTCGGTAATTTTTGACTATACCCTCGCTAAAGCAGTATAACTTCAAAAAACTCGAAATAAATCGATTGCCTTTGTTCTTGTTTTTTGATTTGTAAACATCTTTACTGCCCCCCGTTCTAAATTTTTGCTAAAGTGACTTGGTGGTCACGGAAGTGACTCAAAGCTCCACTGTCAGCTATATCAAGTATCAACCCTCATTGGCCAGTTGTTTAAATTTTTAGAAGTAACTGTCATTTTTTTTTTAAACTGGATCCGAGATGAAAGGAGATATTGTAAAAAATAAATTATTTTAAAAAACAAAAAAACCAACTGCGTAAAAAGCTGTTCTAAGGCATCAGATATTTCTGTTCAACTTGTTACTTGCATGTAATGCCTTCGACTGCATGTTATCATTTGATCTTGTTTCCATCTTTTAAGTTCGCTTTTTACGCAGTTGCTTTTTTGTTTTTTAAAATAATTTATTTTTATTTTCTTCCTTTTAGTTGAATCTACTCATCAAGCTTTTTCATTTAATACCCCACACAAAAGGTATTACCGATTTTTTGTGTATTGACAAAATGCAGGCGTCTAGCGTCCGCCATATTGAATTTTCCGTGACGTCATACACCCTATTTCAAATCTTCTCAACGAAACCTTTCTTTTGGTACCCATATCAATGTATTTAGAAGGAAAATTACTTTTGCATTCTGACAAAATGACATCTAGAGTCCGCCATATTGAATTTTCCGTGACGTCATACACCCTATTTGAAATCTTTTCAACGAAACCTTTCTTTTGATACCCATATAGATGTATTTAGAAGGAAAATTACTTTTGCATTCTGACAAAATGACCTCTAGAGTCCGCCATATTGAATTGTTCGTGACATCATATACCCAGTAGAACTTGTGAGACTATGACGAATCTGTAGACACCTCATTTTTCAAAATCCATCAAGCCGTACACCCGAAAAACATTGCCCTCCTTCGGCAGTCGAGGACAGTGTGGTTCGAATCCCACCTCCGTTCATGGATGTTTTGTGATGTCATTTAGTTTTAAGTGAGTTGTTATTTAATGTAATTAAAACGCTAATGACCTAAGTTGTCGACGCGTCTATAATCTATAATAAATAAATAAATCCTTCGGCAGTCGGGTAAAAATACAACGATTATCGAACACGCTGTACATGCAGTAATAGTGTCGATTAACAAGAATATTGTGTTTGGTTACTTAAGCCAACCCTGATAATGTGCCCACAATCATAATGTTATTATTCATTCGTGTTCTGATGCGTGGACCATAGGAGTCTGCTCTGGACAGACGCCATTTAAGGCTAGAGTTGCTTCGGCACGTAGGACTGATAGATACATATATATAAAATAAAATTAACGAGGAAACCGCACTATAACATAACTGGTATACCCACGTTCTCAATCGGTATGTTTTAAATCCCCCAGTAATATTGAAACTATACCGTAAAACAATGACGTCACGCATTTTCGTTAGCGATCGGTTTTGAGTTTGACATAGGAAACCTTATTATTATCTTAGCCTGAGGGTAGCTGGTTAAAAAGTATCCAATACTTCAATATGATACATTTTGAGTGTTGGGTTTCCAAGTCACTATATGAATATTATGAAGTATTGGAAATATCTTGTATTATAAGATTTTTTCGTTGGAGAGCAGCCAATTATGTAATTGTTTCGAAACATATAGGAAAAAATCATTTTACCAACCAGTGGTCACAATCAGGATTCTAACCTGAACCTTTCCACTTTCGCGGCGGAATGAGCTTACAATACTCAATCGTGACAAGATTGCTAAACTAATATTCTCCTTATATGCTTCAGAATCAATAGATTTTCACTACATGCGAGCGTCAATTCATATCTGCTAATTCAATAGCTATATGATATGAAGTGAATCCTCGAACCAGCGAGAGCCCAACATGAGAGTGAAAATTATTTCGAATACCCATTAATAGGATATTAATAAATACATAGGTACCTAGATATATCGATGCTATAAACGGTATTACCACATAATATTCTAGAAACAATCATATCTTGTAGAAATCATAAGATAATCTACATGTAAGATATATACATAAAACACGATATAGAAATCAACCAACGAGTTGATTTTTTTTAAGATAATAATAGTTTTTTTTATACGGCTGAAATTCAATTAAAAGATTTTTTCGTTGGAGAGCAGCCAATTATATAATTGTTTCGAAACATATAGGAAAAAATCATTTTACCAACCAGTGGTCACAATCAGGATTCTAACCTGAACCTTTCCACTTTCGCGGCGGAATGTGACCACTGGTTGGTAAAATGATTTTTTCCTATATGTTTCGAAACAATTATATAATTGGCTGCTCTCCAACGAAAAAATCTTTCAATTGCATTTCAGCCGTATAAAAAAAACTATTATTATCTTGTATTATGTCCGTCTTATGACGTCTTGTGATTTATTACGACGAGTTTCAGCAACGAGTTGCCATCTTCAGATGTGGTTAATTATTTTTTTAATGTGTGTTTTTTAAAAAAATAATTAACCACACCTGAAGATGGCAACTCGTTGCTGAAACGCGTCGTAATAAATCACAAGACGGACATAATACAAGGTATTTCCAATACTTCATAATATCAATACTTCAAGTTTGGGTGCCATTTGACAGTGTGCCAAGTTTGATCAAAATCGGTCAGACAGTTTAATAGATTGATACCGCTTGATATAAATAAAAAATCTGGTAAACATTTAATAAATAATCTGGTAAACAGTTAATAAATACAATAATACTGAAATCTATATTTAAATCTAGTTTAAATCTATAATCTTGTATGACTGAGCAGTGGGGAAGTCCACCTTTTCACAAGAGGTGGGGGTTGGTGCTCTCAAGGTTGAGGTAATTTTTTTGTTGGATCTTGGATATGGTCATGTGGGCCACTAGATTCTATTTTTCCTGGGCGAGTCAGATCATACCTATCCGCCCCTGGGTGGAGGGTGAGTTAATTAGAATTGTTACGTCACACTATTTCCCCTCTTAAAAAGTTTATAGGAGTTGATTGAATTGTCACTTTTCTGTGACGCTAATTGGTCGTCAGATTTGAATACTCAGGAATCTTTGAGAGGAGGGAGGGGTCAAGCTGAATGTCTACATCATGGTGTTACATGGAGGAAAGAGAGTAAACAAACGTAAGCAAAAACCTTACGGGATTTATGGACGACCCCTAAGGTGATCCTAAGCATAAAAAATTGAGCACCCCTTAATTAAAATAGCATAATGTTTAAAAATGCATTTTGAGAACGTGACTAGCTATACAGTCATTATTCTTAGAAAAACATAAAAAGGCAATATTAGAAAAGCTATAAAAATGCGATTGCGTGAAAAAAATCATTAAAACGCCTACAACGTGTGCGCAACAATTACATTGTTAAAACCTATCAAACTACAAAAACTTTTTACACTGGACGATGTTTTGATTGAATAATTGGACCATTTTATATAATCTTTAAACATTCAAAATACAAACAGTACCAATCAAATAGCTGTTTCCTTTTCTATTTTAGTTTCGTTTATATCGAACTAGAAAAGAACAGAAATAGCTGGATATGCTTAAACCAAAGCGTGAATAATCAACCGGTGGATGCGGTCAGCTGATTCGCTTCACAATAGCACATTTTTTTCTATACAAAATGAACATTAAACATTGCAAACAAGATGGCCTTCGTCATAAATATGACCTTATTGTCAATTGTTATCGTCAATCTACATTTTGTATTACATATGATGACCCGTGGTTTAGCAGTCATCTTTATAAATAGCTTTGCTTACAAACACTGATTCTATGTTTCAAGATTTAATTAAGATGAATTAAATCACTTGCATTATCGCTATCAATTAAAAGAACTCATAAGTGGAATTATTTCTTTTGAAATGCATACACCATTTATATACACGATAATACAAAAAATATCAATTAATTAAAATATGTAGTGTTGTCGCCGAGACAAGAAATTTTTTTGACGTGAATAATGTGTCTCATACTGGGGTGACATTTTAGAAATATTAGATGAAACGGAAACACAAATCGAAAGTGGTTGACATGTGAAACAAAACACAACATCTTGTTAGAATTGATCATCTCATTTGGCCAACATACTTTTGAGTACACCCGAGAGCTGGTAAAAGTGTCAATTGGATTTTCAATTTATTATTAAAAAAAATAATGAATTGGTGCTAGGCCCAAATAACCTTAGCTGTTGGTGGTCTTTAAAACACACTTTTGATTACAATCTTGACCACTAATTTCATAAATCTCCGACTTTTCTATTTTCTCCTTGGGATTCCCTAATTTTTCTTTCAGACTGTTCCTTGAAGAGTATACTTATTTTTAAGCCTATATACTTCTTTAAAAACCTTATTTAACCCCCTGGTGAAACGAGGTTATAGGAGGTATTTTAAATTATTTTAACCACTAAGTAGTCTATAAATAGGTGGGAAATAGTGTTTAGTCTTTAGATTTAATCATCTCCTGATTACTTTAAACGAATTAAATCCAAAACAAATTCCATATTAAAGTGTGCCATGATGAGTCAAGACACCGAATTTAGAAAATGATGCTCTTATCATTTGAAATAATAAAAACAAATGCTTTTCACATTGAATGGCATGTAATTTTTCCAATGATTATCAATTATGTCATCCACCTATTTATAGTTATTAAATTATTGTTCAGTTCTTAAATCATTCAATTACTTCTTTGTGCGGTTAACACTCTAAAAGTCCGACTTGTGGCTATGTGGACGCATTCCTCAGATACGTCTTTCGATGAAATATTTATTGGCTCACAGACCGCAGTCGCGGCTGAGTCAATAATTACAATGTGGTTATAAATGACGATACAAACACGCAATAATAAGTTTGACACATGATTATAGAATTATGTTTGTGATATCACTTTGTTTTTACTTCTTATTATAAATTAAAACAAGCGTAGGATAAGGACAAAAATCAACAAATGGTTTAGTTTCCAAATCTGTGACGTTTTATTGTTATACTAGTGGCTACCCGTGGCTCCGCTCACGTATTTTTAATATATTGTTAATTTATTACCCCCCCCCCCCCTACGAAGCGAAGTATTATTTATTATCACCCGCGAGAATCTCCTGCGAAGCGAAGTCTGGTTTAAAATCACTTGGAAATAGTTTGGTTTAACGGTGTCACATAAATAAACAGGTTAACCCAATCCTACGTTTTGACATTTGCATTAACGGTGTCACAACGCGCGCGAAGCGAATTTTAAAATTGACATATCTTTTTTATTTGTCAACCGATTTAAATGAAACGAACGCTAAATGTTAGCCTAACTCAATCATCACTGAAAACCACATCCAAATCGGTTCAGCCATTGTGGAGATTAGACTGCACGCACAGACAAAAAAAGCGTCTAGGATTTTATTATATGTATAGATAGATACAAAAACTGCAGATTTATTATACAAGTGAAATAAAAACTTAATGTGATATTTTCTGCTTCATTTAACTTTTTTTTAACCGGTCATCTTTCAATCAGCATAACGAATTGGTCAGCCAACTGGCACCAGACCTGACCGAGGAGGTTGCCACTTACAATGAGTAAGCAAACAAAATCTTCATGAATTATCGTAATTTGTAAATAAATTCACTTTCAATTTCACAAAACGAAACTCAAACATGGAACGGTAAAAAAATACATTTACATTTTCGTGAAATGTAATTTTTTTACAGTTCGTTTCATACATAACAAAATATTTACTTTACAGTTAGAGTAAAATTTTTTCTATCATCTTAATTTTTACTTCCCACCTCTACTATGGTAGGGAAGTAATGGATTTAGTCCGAAAAAAATATTTCGAGATTTGAGACCCTAGCAATCGTTTAAGATCATTTTCTGACTGATGTCTGTATGCATGTGTGTGTGTGTGTATGTGTGTGTGTGTATGTGTGTGTGTGTATGTGTGTGTGTGTGTGTGTGTGTGTGTGTGGTCAATTTTTCGCCTTCGATATCTTAAGAACGGAACAACATACGGGCATGCCGATTGTTCTATTGTGTTTATCAGCCTTTAACTTAGATCTGATTAGATTTTCAGTCAAATCGGTTCAGTGGATCCTGAGATATTCAAAAAAACGTTCTCAATGTCACGTTTTAACATAGGTAAAAAAAATATAAATGAATTCTAGATGTTATAATATGAAAAAAATGTAAATATTTTTTTTCTCTAAAATGTATAGTTTTCAAGAAAAAAAATATTTTACAAAAAAAAAAATAAAAATTGTACGTAAATCAAGGTAACCATGATTTTTGCTATATTAAGCTAGCCATCAGTAGATCACCAAACAAAAAATTCGACTGATGACCAGTCCTATACTTCCCACCTAGTAAATATTTGCAAAAAATAAACACTCTTTTTTTTATTCTTTGACTAGGCCCAAATAACCTTAGCTGTTGGTGGTCTTTAAAACACAATTTAATTTTTATTCTTTGAAAAAAGCATGGCCCTCTTTTTTGTTTGGTGATCTATTGATGGCTAGCTTAATATAGCAAAAATCATGGTTACCTTGATTTACGTACAATTTTTATTTTTTTTAGTAAAATATTTTTTTTCTCGAAAACTATACATTTTAGAGAAAAAAAATATTTACATTTTTTTCATATTATAACATCTAGAATTCATTTATATTTTTTTTTACCTATGTTAATACGTGACATTGAGGACGTTTTTTTGAATATCTCAGGATCCACTGAACCGATTTGACTCAAAATCTAATCAGATCTAAGTTAAAGGCTGATAAACACAATAGAACAATCGGCATGCCCGTATGTTGTTCCGTTCTTAAGATATCGAAGGCGAAAAATTGACCACATACACACACACACACATACACACATACACACACACATACAGACATCAGTCAGAAAATGATCTTAAACGATTGCTAGGGTCTCAAAACGTGAAAATCTGTTAAAATCTCGAAATATTGTTTTCGGACTGAATCCATTACTTCCCTACCATAGTAGAGGTGGGAAGTAAAAAGAGGGCCATGCTTTTTTCAAAGAATATAAATTAAATTGTGTTTTAAAGACGGCTACGGTTATTTGGGCCCAGTCAAAGAATAAAAAAAAAGAGTGTTTATTTTTTGCAAATATTTACTAGGTGGGAAGTATAGGACTGGTCATCAGTCGAATTTTTTTTCTTTATATAGTTTCGGAAACAACGTGGTAACAAACATATTGCCACTCCTTTTGACTTTTAAAAAGGTTATCATTTACATCCTTATGTTTTCAAAACAAAAAATATGAATAACTGAAAGTTGCTGCATAGAAAGTAGAGAAAAAATTTAAAAAAAAATGATCTGTAGAAAATATTTTCCTAAATATAAAGAATTTATTTATATTTTATTTGACACCTGAGTGGACATAAATTAAAACTGATGGGTAATTGTTTTTTTCTTTTGTTTCTAGGTACTGTAACGGACAAAGTTTCGTTCTCATGGTGCAGGATATACGGAAGCGCTCTACGGCTTATGAAAACTTCCTCCGAAATCACCTAAAATCTAAAGTAGTTTGCAGTTTAAATTTTTGATGTGAAACATCTTATGTCGGGCAGTGAACAGCCGCGTGAGGGCCGAGGGGAAATATGCAACGAAATGTTTGGTCCGCTCCTTCGCTGCTGTTCTCCCCACCACTGCGGCACTCTCTCTCTCGGCTTGCGCGCGCTCGGGCAACCGCGTCTGTTACAGTGTAGTATATAGGATTACGTCAGCATAACAGTTAGTTGCTGCTTTTGAAAAAATATATACTACTACATAGAGAATAGCACCGAGTTCAATAACGTTTTCTTTGATGTTTCACATCTGTCGGGGGTCCCGAGACCCACACCCTTTTTTATCAATAAAACTCTAGGTATACTACCACATTTTTGGTGGGTGTAAATATACCTTTTCCCCCCTCTTGCTTCGCCCTGCTGCCACTGACTTATACATTTAAATATTTAACACGTTTCGATGTTAACAGTTAAAATAACTATAAATATTTAAAAAACTCGGGTCGCAGTGCCAAAACCCTGCCGACAATATAGTGTATTTGCTATTACAGGCATTGTGGCATTATTATGTAAACTTAAGTTTGTTTTTTGACAAAATAAAAAATTTAACCCCTTAATACAGCCCTTAAAATAATTAAATTTTTCTAAATTTCAATATTAGACATGGATTTCATCAATACACCCAATTAAATACACCCTTCCATATCTAAGTAAATCCGTATCAACAAACTAGTGTTTTCATAAAATTTGAAAGTCCGGTCCTGTCGGGCCGATTTTATTAAAATTTTAGCAGCACATTTTAATCTTTACTAAAGAGTTAAATTTCAATTTTGAAACGATTCTGACAAATTTTTCGGTATTTTTGGGCCCAAAAACTTTTTGGAACCCCTAAATACAACCCTGAAAATGGTCCGATCGGGCCCATTTTAAATAGGCTTCGTGCGGTAATGGGTTCCAATGTGTGTACCAAATTTCGTTTAAATCGATTAAGTCTGTCGAGAGTTATCGTGTACACACATATATATATAAATATATAAATATATATATATACATACATATATATATATAAACATTTTTAAAAATGGTGCCAAAGTGTTCAGGAGGCTATGAAACGTCGAGAAATTTTGGTCCGACCCCTAGGTCCCACCATCCGACCGACGCCAATAGTGTATGTGCCATATGGCAAATACACTAATAATTACCACGAATTGTATTTTTTATATATTATAATTTATTAATTTTATACATTGTATTCAATAGATGTCACGTTAAAGCCATTGTTTGACGAAATTGCACGTTGCACTTGACATTTATTTATTTTTTATCTTGCAAAATAATCTTGTTCAAGTCATAAAATCATGACTATTTTGCCCATACGAATATAACACGAGCAAACATGTTAGAATAATGATTTACATATGATAAAGTGAGATAAAGGAATCATATATCAGACGGGTGCCTTGGAGCATAATCGAGCCAGTTGTTTTCAAATTTTTACACAATAGATTAGGAAAGGAAGGCGTGGCGCAGTCGCAACTATCTCCTTCTAACTAGAATCTGCGTTAAACGTACGTCCACCCATTGACACGCACAACTGTCAAATTTCATTCATTCTACTGACATAACCTTGTTTTTTTTTAAACACGTCGTCGTTAATAATTAAAGCAATTTGTTATAGGATGGTGTCTTGTACTTGACCGCAGTTATAATGAAAATTATGACTGCAAAAAGTTTAAATTTCCGAGTGAGGAAAAAGCTAAAATAATACCTAGGTATCCAATATCTAATTGATGTAAACATTTTTTTATCCTTTTAGCTTGCCTTCCCTTGATCTAGGGTAGCTCAGACGACTTCAGAATACTTTTTCAACTCCTAATGGAAAGAACAGACTCAATTTCTAATTATAATTGCTTAAATTATACCTTGATAAATGTCAACGAGGTTAAGTTAGGTTAGAATAAACGTCACTGGCTGAATCAAGTTAGGACATTCATTTTTCATAAATTTTTAATTTCATATAAAAAATTATTTCACCCGAAATAATAAAGTTTTGTAGCCAATAATGACGGGATTTATTAATTATTTTTATGAAACAGCCATTGTTTTGGTAAGAAATGTATTTTAAGCGAATAGTAATGAATATTCCGTTAAACCCCATACATTTTTGAACGCTAATCGTCTCCACTTTCAATTTCGCGCTCAAATTAGGACCGCTTACTTCTGTAGTCTATTACAAGACTTCCCCTATATGAAAAAAATGCATGGGGCATGGGGCAAATTTTGTGATTTTTGCAGAAATTTGCGTTCTACTTAGATGACTTGGTCATTATTATACAATATCGAGAACCTTTTCCAAAATGCAGTCACAGATTTACGAAAATTCTAGATAGATATAGATAATATGAAAGTAAAAAAAAGTCAATTGAAAAATCTAAAGTTCAAAATAGCGTGCAGAAATGTTACAAAAAAATATAACAACATAACAGAGGGAAATATACAAAGCATGTTTTTAATTTAGAAATAATTATAAAATAATTATAGATTATACATAAAAGTTTTTATAATGCAAATTAAGTATCTGTCATTGCAAAAAAATGCAAAAATGTATAATTTACCAGCATTTGCCTGCAGCTTCACTTACGTGAACGTCGATTTTGCACGTGGAATCACTCGTGTTAATGTCGGTTTGTTTCATAGATATAGAAATCCGGGGATGTAGTATATAAAGTGCCACTTTAGACTAGGGAAGGGAAGCTATTCAGGGGAGGGTGCATGCCTGTCTTATGGACATGTCCATGCTATGCATGTGCCCACGTTCTATTGGACGTGTCTTTGCGCATGCTCAATTGCGCCAGATGCAGTCGTCCGCGTCTTTGCGCATGCTCAATTGCACGTACAGCGCTTGCGCAACTGAAGCGACTAATAGAATGTAAACACACTTGCTTCCCCACCGCCCTCCCCTTAACAGCAACCTTCCCACTCGCTTGTACTACGTCCCTATAGATTTCTATGTCTATGTACACAGTACACCCGGTATAAGTATTTCAAATATTTGTAAAGTAGTAGTACGCTTGCGTGAGAAGTCAAAATATAAAAATCTAGTTTCTTCTATATCTATTAATTAATTATTCTAAATTATAGTAATTCCGTCAGTTTTTTACTGTAAAAGATAAAACGAATGTTTTAGGAAGTTTCTGCAGTTTACATTTCTTGTTAAATTTTTAATTTCATATAATTATAAGTCTGATCTAAAATTAAATCTCACTGTCACATATTATTACGTACCTGCCTTTTAACCAATTCGTAATTAGTGTAATAGTTTGGTTTTATAGGTTCTTTTATATTTTAGGAAATTAGTATATAAAATAATTGTAACGGGACCACTGTCTAGAATTTCGTTTACTTGCGGGTTTTTTTAGATTTTTTTTTCGTTCAGGCCAACAACTGCCGTGGTTATCTGGGCTTAGTACCAATTCATATTTTTAATTTGTTTTATTTTCAATATATACATATTACCCTATACTGCTGATAGATCAAAAATCGTGAAGCCAACATACGTGCGGGTATATATTTCTGTCTTTTTTTATGGGGGCTCAGCTGGCAGGTTCCTGATCGGCTACTTCCATAGACAAAGACAGAATTTTTAAAAGAAAGCAGGTTATTGACCACTGGGGCACTGAGGTTTTACGTCAATGGCATCCATGACATATTTCTTTGTCTTTATATATTACGTTTCAAGTGTTGTTTATACTTCAGTTCATGGAATACTTCAGTTGATAGTGATATTATTATGCCCAAAAAGATCCGAAACCTGTGTTTACTTCTTATATCATATAATTTCAAGGAATATGAGTAAAAAACTGTTTTTAACAAAATTAAACTAGGTTACGTTATAATGACAACAGCTGTCAAGCGTTTTGTTTACATTTTGTTCGAAATGAAAGATATCTTTATTTCAACATTTTGTTCAGATGGAACGTCCGTACATCGACCAATAACATCATCGGAATAAATGCGGAATTACTTCGTCAAAAGAGACACAGATATATTTTTGCTCTCTTTGTGGACTTCACTCACCGCACATTGAGTAAATGGCATATAATTTAAAGTATATGATTTTCAATAAGAAATTGATCTAATGAGCTATTTTCCTGAGAGAAGTTCTTTCAATTATCCATTAGAGGCAGCACTTGTGGAAGGGACAAACATTATTTATTCCCCATTAGTGTCGTGTCATTTTAGTGGTATAACTTAATTATTTAATTAATTTAATTATAATAATAATTTAATAATTAAGACATTAAGTTATACCACTAAAATGACACAACAATGGGGAATAAATAATGTTTGTACCTACCATAAGTTCCGCCTCTCGTGGATAATTGAAAGAAGTACTCTCCAGGAAAATGGCTCATTGATATTTCCTGCAGTTCTCGGATGAAAACCTAGGAACTGAGGGTTTTTACGAATATTCGATACCGGAAGTTACTCCCTGCACTCTTCATCCCAACTCCTTTCCTCTCGCCTAAAAACGGATACAGCTCTGTCTACGCCATTTTTAAAGCTAAAGGGGTCGGGTAAACGCCAAATGAAGGACCAAGAAACACACTACAGATCCTTCAAGAGAAAAATTGAAAAACATTTTCCTAGAAAAACTTACTTTTTAAAAATTACGTAATCTTTCACACGTAACCAAAACTTTTTTCATAAAATTTGCCTGTATATAGAATCTGTAGTGTGATTCTCGGTTCTTCATTTGGCGCTTACCCGACCCCGTTAGCTTTAAAATAGCGTCGGGAGAGCTGTAAGCGTTTTTAGGAAGGGAAAAGGATTTGATATGAAGAGTAGCAGGGTGTATCTTAATTTTTTGCACTCGGGTAAATCCGGACTGGCCAGATAGTTATGAACAAAAATAAAACTGTAAAAATTGCATTAATAAATTCATAATACTTATAAAATCAGGTTCCTAGAATTTAAAAATTAATTATTAATAGGTGGGCAATGTAGGCGTTGTGACTTTTTTGCAGCTCATAGACGTAGGCGGACAACATAAATTAATTTTCGACTTTTATTTAAGTTTCTATATTTTTGCACCCACAATTTCTTCTAACGAAAAAATATCTTGACATTTTTTGCGAAGGTTGCGGTCTATTTGTCACAGAAAATTGTGTAAATTTGCAGAAATTAATGTGGAGTAATTTATTTAAACTATCATTTTATTCATAGATATATAAGAGCCTTGTGACAGACGGACAGACATTGCAAACTGAGTAGTGATGAGCAAAGCAAGACCAAGACTTGGACAGTCTTGGTCTTGACTCTTGGTCTTGCTGATTCAGTCTTGGTCTTGCTCAAATATGTCTGGTCTTTTTTTACTTCTGAAGATCATCATAGTTATAAATTAAAAGTAAGAATTTTTAGTTTAGTCTTGTGTATTTGGTCTTGGTCTTGCATATTCGGTCTTGGTATTGGTCTTGTTCTTGTTCATTCGGTCTTGATCTTGGTCTTGCTAGTCTAATGATAGTCTTGCTTTTTCGCAAAACCAAGACCAAGACTGCAAAACCAAGACCAATTTTGCTCATCACTAAAACTGAGTAATAGAGTTCCAAAAAGTGATAAAAAAAACATTGAAGCATTTTTGAGTTATTAAAAAAAACACTTTTTTTGTGAATTTTGAAACCCTCTAGCGGCCAAACGAAGCAACTTTGGATAATTTAAGTTATATCTGTTTTTATCCAAGGAATCTCTGGTTTTTCGTTGAACACGTATTTTTCGGACATCCTGTATAATTTTCATAGACGTCAGACGCTAATGATCTCAGTTTTCGAGCATCTATATTCTATAATGTACAATCTATCTTTCTTTATAATAATTGGGCTTGAAAATGGCCGAGCGTGTAGCAGTGCTGTTGTTTATATGGCGTTGCTATGGTTCCTCTATCACAAGTCCCCAGTTCCCGGATTCTAGCCCGAGAGCTGGTAAAAGTGTCAATTGGATTTTCAATTTATTATTAAAAAAAAAATAATGATTTGAAAATATGAATTGGTGCTAGGCCCAAATAACCTTAGCTGTTGGTGGTCTTTAAAACACAATTAATTTCTTTATAATTTCCCTCCGATAACAGTAATTTAAAGGCACTTGTTAGATCCCGCTGCCGCAGCCTGTTTTTATTTTGTTTAATAGGTACTTTTCTACCTATACAAAAGATTGAAAACAATAATGTTTCAAAAACTAAATAATTTCTTTGAAAGTAAAGTTTCTTTACATCGTACCTCGTGCTACTTTTGTCAACAATAAAATCTGTAGTCAAAAGGCAAAAGCGCTCATGTTGAACTTTTTAACTTCCCATAGGAAGTTATTGTAATGGGTCCGAAAATCGAAATCAAAATGTATAACAAATTTTTATATTTCAAGGTCACTACACTATTTTTAGAAAGATGTCTGTGTGTGTGTAATGTGTGTGTGTGTGTGTGTGTACGTACGTATGTGTCCATTTCTTTCTAAGACGAAATCTCGAGAATGAAAAATGATATCGACTACGTTCGGGTGCCAATCGACGCGTATTAACGTATAAATATGATCTGAAAGAAATTTTTTCAAAATCGGTTCAACCGTTCTTTTTTCTTAACCAAATAGACTCCAAAAAAGTAGATTTTACACAATATCTCGCGAATAAAAAATTATATCCACTTCGTAGGGTGTCAATCTAAGCGTGTTAACGTCATTTTGATCCGACATAAATTTTATAAAAATCGGTTCAGCCGTTTTTTTTTTTAATTGTTAAAAATAAATAATAATTATGTTTTAATGATTAAAATGATTACTTTTCTGTGTATAGAGAGGGAGGGAGGGAGGTACAGAGGGAGAGGCAGGGAGAGAGGGGGAGGTAGGGAGAGAGAGGGAAATAAAGATAATAGATTATAGACGCTCAATCTACAATTTATAAGAGTGAGAGAGAGGGAGAAAGGGAGAGAGCTTTCTCTCGCTGTTCAAACTATATATAGTCCAGTCAAATTAGTGATCATCATCAATTTTATTTTACAACAATTATGACTTAAGCAGTTTTTTATTTTGACCACATAAATACGTGTGGATCCATTATGTATGTATTTTTCGTACGTACATATTTGGTAATAAATAATAATCACATCAATGAACTGAAATTGACAGTTTTGTCATGTTTCAGGGTCTTTTCACTATTGTTGATGCTAACAAAACTTAACTTCAAGCTAGTGTATTCAACTCTTCAACTGTCTGGCACAGTTACGAGCCATTTTTTGGTAGCATAGGTACCTGTGCGCTATATACAGTGACACGTTATAGCCAAAATAGGCTTGTAGCAAAACATAGTATTTTTTAACAACTGGCAAGTTGGAGATAATCCATTATTTGGCAAAATGGTCGAAAATTATAAAAAGTAATTGCGTCGCCAAACGTCATCTTTAAAGTAAAAAAATTGATAAAAATATGTTTTTCCAGCTTTCACTCTAAACGGCATGAGAAACTATTTGTTCTAGGGGCATAAATAGCATTAATTAGCGCCGCGAGAGGGATGCAAAGAGCTAAAGAGGCGCGATTGCACCCCCTGACTTAGAGACGATCTGGAAGAGGGAAAAGAAAAAAATGTTATTAAATTCATTTGGTTGGCATCTTTAAATAATAGTAATTTTCTGAATTATTTGGAAAATGCGTGACCTTGGAGTTGAAAAAATTCGAGTTGCATTTTCACGACAAGTATTTTGCATTTTGCACCCCCTTAGAATCAATCTTGCCAACGCGAGCGCCCATGATGGCATACCTGTTATCTACCATTGATTTAAAATTACTTACAAAAAAATCCGCATGGATGTATGTCTAAAGTCAGTGATTATCTCGAATTTGCCGGTTCTGTCAAAAAATACGCTTTATTGCTGCAGGTGGTATTGCGTATAACGTTTTGCTATACATTACGTACAGGTACTTGTACTACCAGAAAATAACCACAATAATTACTGTTCGGACATAATTTTGCAGATGATTAATTATATATTAGAGTCCATTTATTCAGTTTAATTCAGTCATTTACGGTTTTGAAGGAGATAGGGAGAGGGCTTGAAAATAGCCGAGAGTGTAGCGATGCTGTTGTTTACATAGCGTTGCTATGGTTCCTCTATTACAAGTGCCCAATTCCCGGGTTCTAGCCTAAGAGCTGGTAAAAGTGTAAATTGGATTTTCAATTTATTATAAAAAAAAAAAAACAAGCCGTGAGGTGGGTCGTTTATTAGGACTAAAGTGCGACCCTTGAGGTCCACACGACGAACTTCCCAGTTTGATAAATATTTAATAATAATAATTAAATTAGATATTACACAGAAAAGTAATCATTTTAATCATTAAAACATCAATAATTAAAAAAAAAAAAAAAAAAAAACGGCTGAACCGATTTTTATAAAATTTCTTTTGGATCAAAATGACGTTAACACGCCTCGATTGACACCCTTACGAAGTCGATATAATTTTTTATTCGCGAGATATTGTGTAAAATCTACTTTTTTGGAGGTTATTTGGTTAAGAAAAAAGAACGGCTGAACCGATTTTAAAAAAATTCCTTTCAGATCATATTTACGTTAATACGCGTCGATTGGCACCCCAACGTAGTCGATATCATTTTTCGTTCTCGAGATTTCGTCTTAGAAAGAAATTGACACATACATACGTACGTACATACGTCACACACACACACACACACACACACACACAGACATCTTTCTAAAAGTAGTGTAAAAATAGTGTAGTGACCTTGAAACATAAAAATTTTTTTTCCTTTTTGATTTCGATTTTCGGACCCATTACAATAACTTCCAATGGGAAGTTAATAATGAATTGAAAATATGAATTGGTACTAGACCCAAATAACCTTAGCTGTTGGTGGTCTTTAAAACACAAGAGATAGGGACAGATTGTAGATTATAGACGCTCGATAACTGGGGTCATTAGCATGTAGGTGCAGAAGAAGAAACCCGTATTTGGAAAAGATGTGCCTATAAAGTTTTCAACTTTCTTCACATTATTGCATTACCATATTGGAGAGCCAATGTACAGTAGACTACCGTTTATCCGACTCTTTGTTATCCCATATACTACTGTTTGGTCGATTCTGTGATACTTGGATCCAGCGTTGCCAGACGTCTCGATTTTTACGACTAAATCCCGATTTTTTTTATTTTACATGATAAAATTCTCAATCTGGCAACGCTGGTTGGATCGTGGACGCTACCATAAAAAGGTTCCTGATGTCACTGCAAAAAGTGCAATGGAATGGAAATTTCGAACTAGAAATTCACACAAAATTCAACGATAGTTCTACCCATTTTCCTTTATATATTGGGATTTGTCAAATGGGCATATGACATCTGGTGGTAGAAAATTGTACTCGAATAAGGGAACAATTTACATTTTAATAGTGTAAATTTATAGTGAAATTGTTTATTACAAAAATAAAACAAGTAAAATAAACAAAAAGTTTACCGAAAATGGAATCCGCGACGTTTTCTAATATCATGACATTAAACACTATTAGTTAGTGCCCTGTAAAACTTTCTTTACAGCAAACTATTTTCTATTGAAATGTGAAGAAACTGTGAAAGCGTTCACGGCCGGCATTGTTCCAAATCTTCATGGTTTCCGGGCTTGTAGGCCGTGGTCCGGTGGTATTTCTACCTGACGTTTCGTCTACAACCGCGGTAGACATTCTCAAAGGCGATGTGGCAGCGGTCGAAGTGTCCTCCCTGGCGGCTCACAGGTCAGTGTGTCAGTGACTGGTGTCCTCCTGTTCTCTGTTCGGTCGTACGGAGAGACGGACTACAACCGACACTAGTACTGAGCATAAAAGAAGGGAGGACACCAGTCATTGACACACTGACCTGTGAGCCGCCAGGGAGGACACTTCGACCGCTGCCACATCGCCTTTGAGAATGTCTACCGCAGCTGTAGACGAAACGTCAGGTAGAAATACCACCGGACCACGGCCTACAAGCCCGGAAACCATGAAGATTTGTGAAGAAACTTTTTATGAATTAAAAAATTATGTATTTATATTTTCTTAAACTATAAAACCCGAGATAAAACCATAGCAACTACTTAAATTTTTCCCTTAACTGCGCCATGTTTTTAAAGCCTCTCCCATTTGACAGATCTCAATAGCTATTGCAAGGTCAATCTCCCACGGAGTCTATCTGTTTATTTGTACCAGCATCACCCGACAACGGTCGAACCGATTTTGATGAAATTTGATACACTGTCAGCTAATACCCAAACTTAACGTTTGTGTTACTTTTTACCCGGCTACGAATCTGTCAATAATGCGAGCGAGGTGCGGGTGAAAGCTAATTAAGGAAATCAAAATTGCATATTCATAAAAGGTCTGATTCATCTGCATACAATTGAAATTGTAAAGCTATCAAGAAATTAAACAAAAAAATTTTTTTTAAATACAATAGCTACTAATTACAGACAATTATTTTCCATATTATGCTCGGTTTGTATTTCTGAAAAGACATTGCATGCATGACGTCACACACTGCGGTTATTTTTTTGCAGTAAGGCAAATTATAAGGTGCATACGGTTGAATATATATTTATGCATTGATTCCAAATTTGGTCAACTGTAGTTGAAATATTGTGTAAGACCCACAAAATAACCAGTTTTGTGTTCTGTCAAGTTATTCTGTCTGACATCATCGACTTATATAGAAATGAAACTGGTGAAGGTGTTCTCTCAGTCAGTCTGTCTGTCAAGGATGAGGAATCTACAGGGTGTAAACGGTTTTAACGAACATACGGCCGATAACAATGAGAACATTTACAATTTTGTATTAGACTATGAGCTATAAGACCTAATGTAAATAATATGCAGTAGATAGTCAACATTTGCTATAGAAAATCGTTTAAAAAATTCATTGTACCTAGAATTTTTTCTATGTAATCTACTACATATTTACATTAGGTCTTATGGCCCATAGCCTACTACGAAATTGTAAATGTTCTCAATGCTATTTTCCCTATTTTCGGTAAAAACTTGATATTACAAAACTGAAAAGAATTAGAAAATATTCGTTATATCAAATAATTTGTTACAATGAGGTTTGTTATATAGAGGTTAGGTTGAACTACGATTCGTTTTAACAAGGTTTCTCAACCATTACAACTTTAAATTTAAATTTAACGTGTCTGAACCTGTCGAGATATGAATTATTGTGGAATTGAGTGTGAATAATTGATAGGATACGTTATGTAATGGTTATATAGAGGTAAATAATACTTTCTATTTATATTTTGCAATGATTGAAAATTCGTTATAAAGAGGTTTTTAACAAATGTATTCGTAATGTAAAGATATATTTTGCATTAGCTCTTACGGGCAGTTCTAGGGGATTTCGAAAAATTTGTTAAATCGAGGAAATCGTTTTATTGAGGCTCGTTATATTAAGGTTACACTGTATTTTGTTCACTCAATGGAAAAATATTATGCATACAATTAATGCAGTTAATTATTTATTTTTTCCTAACCCTAATCAATAGGTAATGATTGAAAATTCGTTATAAAGAGGTTTTTGACAAATGTATTCGTAATGTAAAAGGTATATTTTGCATTAGCTCTTACGGGCAGTTCTAGGGGATTTCGAAAAATTTGTTAAATCGAGGAAATCGTTATATTGAGGCTCGTTATATTAAGGTTACACTGTATTTTGTTCACTCAATGGAAAAATATTATGCATACAGATGCAGTTAATTATTTATTTTTTCCTAACCCTAATCAACAGGTACACATATGAATGCAATTCTGTTCATACACCTTGTTCTTTACACTCTTGTTTAGTTCGATACACTATCTTCATGTAGCGGAATTGTTTCATTCCTATAATCGTAATGTAAATGATTAGAATTACTTCTTAAATAAATATTTAATAATATTTTCAAGGCTAGAATTTTAGTTCTTATTTTTACTTCACCAGAATAGAATTAAATTATGTAATTTTATAACTTCGTTTGCGTTAGAGAGATGACACATACAGCGTTGTGTCGAGGCGGCGCTCAGTCGGCTCTCAGCGATCGCCGCTGTGTGTGTTTTGCACTACTGAAAAACACTAACATACGCGCCGACTCGGCAGCTGTCTCAGGCGGCGATTCGACGCAAACCGCTGTGTGTGTCATCGCTCTTAATGTCAGTTTTGATAGGAACTTTACCTTAACCCGAGCGTAGCCGGATAAAAAATACTCTAGTTTTTTGCGGTCCGATTGGTCCAATTTATACCGAAACCCAAATGTAGTGGAGTTGACCTATTTATTCAAAAATTCGCCCAATGAAATTGAGGCACACCGTTTTTTTTCTGTGTGTCTATCAGTGGCACTGGCGCATTTAAGTTCAGCGTCGCCCCTTATTGTTCGAAATTGACCGCCCCCCACCGCCAGTATTTAATATTGACGGTATATAGAAAATAACATTATTCAAAAGAAAAAAATGTCTAACGCGTGGAATTGTGCCGCTGCTTATTTGTTTCTGTTTTTTTATCAATGAAATAATTTCACCTACATGAATAGCTCTCGCTATTACGATGATTCACATCTACAGCCTAGTTATAATTAATAACACTCGCATGTAGTGGAAATCTATTGATTCCTTTGCATGTATGGAGAATGTTAGATTGCTAATCATGTCACGGTTGACTAATGTAAGCTCATTCCGCCGCGATAGTGGAAAGGTTCAGGTTAGAGTCCTGACTGTGACTATCATGGTTGTCAAAATGATTTTTTCCGATATTTGCAGGCATCAATTATGTAATTGGCTGCTCTTCCAATAAAAATTTTCAAAGGCAATAATGTTAGTTAAATTCAAGTCGTACTTTAATTTTGCCCCCCCCCCCCTCCCTACAGTGCTGCCGCCCTGAGCAATAGCCCCTACGTAAATATATATCTGGTGTTACACTTTGAAAATAAACACGATTTTTTCTTGTACTCGATGACGTAAGTTAATTTGCAGTCACGTTTTGGACTATTCGAAAAAATACATGAAAATGACATAAATTCGTAAGAGACTCAAACGATAGGTCAAAAAGGAAGTTCACAATAATGAATAAGTAAATGTTTGATTTCAGGATTTCAACTGTTTTGACGTCCAAATACATCGCGATGTAATGACTGAATCAGAGTCAAACCAATTTCAGTCAATAGAAATCATGTACATAAGAAATCTGTACTGCTGATAGATCAAAAATCGTGAAGCCAACATACGTGCGGGTATATATTTCTATCTTTTTTTATGGGAACCCAGCTGGCAGGTTCCTGGTTGGCTACTTCCATAGACAAAGACAGAATTTTTAAAAGAGAGCAGGTATACTATTGACCACTGGGGCACTGAGGTTTTACGTCAATGGCATCCATGACACATTTCTTTGTCTTCATATATTAAGTTTCAAGTGGTGTTTATACTTCAGTTCATGGAATACTTCAGTTGATAGTGATATTATTATGCTCAAAAAGATCCGAAACCTGTGTTTACTTCTTATATCACTATGAATTTCAAGGAATATGAGTAAAAAAACTGTTTTTAACAAAATTAAACTAGGTTACGTTATAATGACAACAGCTGTCAAACGTTTTGTTTACATTTTGTTGAAATGAAAGATATCTTTTCAACATTTAGTTCAGATGGAACGTCCGTACATCGACCAATGACATCATCGGAATAAATGCGGAATAACTTCGTCAAAAAAGACACAGATATATTTTTGCTCTCTTTGTGGACTTCACTCACCGCACATTGAGTAAATGGACAATCCGCGGTATATAATTAAAGTATATGATAGAAATGGAACGTTAGCACTGAAAGCTGAGTTTAAATGATTGGCTACCGTAGTCTATTAACTTATGCTTTTGTTATGTTCTGTGTATAGAATACGTTGAGTTACCTGTAGAATAGACACGTTTGCGTAGCGTTCGGTCCTATCGCGGGAGTTCAATAATCTATTTTATAATACTTCCTGCTTCATATAAATATTATATAGTATATAGGTATTATATAATATACGGGTATAATATTATCCTTACTTCCTTACTAATATTATATATGCGAATATAACTCTGTCTGTCTGTCTGTCTGTGTGTTTGTTACCTTTTCACGCCTAAACCGCTGAACAGATTTCGATAAAATTTGGCAAGGAGATAGATTGCATCCTGAGGAAGGACATAGGCTACTTTTTGTCTAAAAAAAACCGGCTTCGCCCGAGTGAAAAACGTAATCTCTGGAACTACTAAACCGATTCTACAAATTCTTTCACTAATAGAAAGCTACACTATCCCTGAGTGATATAGGCTATATTTTATTTCGATCCTCGCGGGGGGGGGGTACAAATTATAAATTCTTAACTCTGGAACTACTGAACCGATTCTAAAAATTCTTTCACTAATAGAAAGCTACACTATCCCTGAGTGATATAGGCTATATTTTATTTTGATCCTCGCGGGGGGGGGGGGGGTAGAAATCATAAATTCTTATCTCTGGAACTACTGAACCGATTCTAAAAATTCTTTCACTAATAGAAAGCTACAGTATTCCTGAGTGATATGGGCAATATTTTATTTTGATTCTCGCGGGGGGAGGGGGGTAATAAATCATAAATTCTTATCTCTGGAACTACTGAACCGATTCTAAAAATTCTTTCACTAATAGAAAAACAGTATCACTGAGTGATATGGGCAATATTTTATTTTGATTCTCGCGGGGGGGGGGGGGTAATAAATCATAAATTCTTATCTCTAGAACTGCTGAACCGATTCTAAACATTTTTTCACTAATAGAAAGCTACGCAGGGTGAGAGATTCTCGTGGGGGACAAGGGGAGAAATTCTTGCGGAGGCTAATAAATCATAGATTCTTATCTCTGGAACTACTAAACCGATTCTAAAAATTCTTTCACTAATAGAAGGCTACGCAGGGGGAGAGATTCTCGCGGGGGATAACAAATTAACAATATACTAAATATACGTGAGTGGAGCAATTGGTGACCGCTATTAAATCATAATTTCATACTACCCAGGCGACGATATATGAGAAATTTGTTGATCTTGAACATTTCGTTGCCAAACCAAAATTTACCCGGATGAAGCCTGGTCGAAAAGTCAGTATGTATACTTATATCAATATTGTTTTCTGTTGTCGAGCGTCTATAATCTACAATATCTATCAAATAATGGTAAAACGAGGTGTTGTTGGGTATAAGCCCTTGTCAACATTTGTATATTGTATGTACGTAGTTTTTTTTATTTTGATGTCTCTGACCCGTGATTTCTAGTAAGCGCTAGATGTAACTCGTACCAAAAAGATTTCATTCGCCGTTCACCTCTAATAAGGGGTTAGAGACACTGCTATCCGGAGTGTGTATGACTGTTAATGAGTAGTAATCAGTTACAAGGTTTGGTTTATTTATTCTGTGATAAAAAAGTAAACATTCTACATCTGTAAGATCATCTTACCTATTGTTTCAAAAGTTCATTCTGTAAAACAATAAATGCTTCTAACCTCTTTTTCTATTATTATTTATTTATTATTGTTTGCTTCGTAAAGAAAATTACGTTCAGTGTAATTAAATTTAGCATTAAAACATTTATAGTGTGCATACTGTATGAATTTTTAACACTCTACAATCAAGAGTCTAGCTCTAGACTGTAAGCTCTATACGTCTAAGATCTATAATAATAATAGTTTTTTTATACGGCTGAAATGCAATTGAAAGATTTTTTTCGTTGGAGAGCAGCCAATTATATAATTGTTTTGAAACATATAGGAAAAAATCATTTTACCAACCAGTGGTCACAATCAGAATTCTAACTCCACTTTCGCGGCGGAATGAGCTTACAATACTCAATCGTGACAAGATTGCTAAACTAATATTCTCCATATATGCTTCAGAATCAATAGATTTTCACCACATGCTTAAACTAATATTCTCCATATATGCTTCAGAATCAATAGATTTTCACAAAGTGGAAAGGTTCAGGTTAGAATCCTGATTGTGACCACTGGTTGGTAAAATGATTTTTTCCTATATGTTTCGAAACAATTATATAATTGGCTGCTCCCCAACGAAAAAATCTTTCAAAATCTATAATATTATAAAGCGTGTTGCCACCGAAGAACATTTTGGGTTAAATGATGGGTTATGTATCTCCGCAGTCCGCACGTTTCGATTGCTGTTAAATTAAGTTATACTTTCACTATAAACCTGCGACTTTAGGGTTACTTAACGTATGTCGTTGTAAACATGGCTTACGTAAGTTTTTAGTGTAGATTTAGTAGTAAAAAAATTATGAAGAACTGTGGGTAATAAGTGTTAACTTATAAAAAACATGTACCTACTAAAAATATAATTTTATTTGATAACTCACCCACAGGTGCATATTTCACAAATGCATTTTTCTTTCGCTGGTACGTCGTCTTTTGGTTTCTTGGGGCGGTCGTCTTTCGGTTCTTTTCTTCCAGGCTGATCGTCTCTTGGTCCCTTTTTGTCAGGACGGTCATCTTTCGGTTCTTTAGGTCCCCGCGGTTCATTTTCATCATACACTAGTTTTTTCACTACGCGATTTTTTCGAATATCAGTCTGAAAACATAAGAATCAAGTTATTAGATAGATAAATTGTGAATTATAGACGCTCGACAACTAAAGTCATTAGCGTCAAGAATCAAGTTATTTAGTATACAGATTGTATCAAATTAAACCTGTGCATAGGGCATTCTGTGTGTAAGACAGAGATTGATACATAAAGCAATAAGAAAGAATGAGATAAATGATCGCTAATAGGGAGTTACTGTGGTTACTGTAAATAAATACTGAACAACCTGATAGCGTCATCGTTGTTTTCTAAAGTAAAAATAGTCACTACTGAAATTATTGATAAAATGGCAATTTATACTGTTCGGGAAAAAATCCAAATAATTAAATGGTTTTATGGTGGTAATTCAACCGCCCACATAATAAAATTATTTGTAGCTGCCTTTGAAAATAGACCATCTCCTGTCACAACAATTCGCAATGTCATAGCAGAATTTGAATCAAATGGTTGCGTATCTCCGAAATATTATGGTTTAGTTGCTTTAGTTGGTAAACTGGTAAAAGATTTACATTTTTACAGCATAGAAGGAGCGAAAAAATAAATATGACGCTATTAGGTTGTAATAAATATTATTTATTTACAGTAACCACAGAAACTTCCTATTAGCGATTATTTATCTCATTCTTACTTAATACTTTATATATCGATCTCTGTCTTACACACAGAACGGCCTATGCACAGCTTTAATTTGATACAATCTGTATATAATATAATAAAAAAGCATCATTTATTTTATAGTGGGTAGTATTGTTATTTAATGTAATCAACACACTAATGACCTAAGCTGGCGACGCGTCTATAATTTACAATAAATAAAATAAATATAGTGGGTAGTGGGTACGGCAAAAATTAAATATTAATATTTTTAAAAAATATTACATACCACATCGGTTATGTCCGTGACGTCACTGATGAACCGTTGATCCACAAAAGTGCTCCTGTGATCGACGACATCTTCGAATACGTTAGTTTGTACCAACGTTTCAGATGTCGTTATATCATTTATACTCGAAGATACGGACACGAATTCCTTCACGTCGGTTTTACTGCTGGAATGCACAATAACCGACGACGAAACGTCAATAACTTCATTTATTATATTCACTTCGCCCGTAGGGAAGTCATCTTCAGGTCCTTTATAAACTACCAAATCTTTCGGAAATTGATCTTTAGGTTTTTTGATATCATTTTTATCTGCAGGTTTCCATTTTTGAGGCGTGCGTTTATCAAAAGTTCCTTCAGGACGTAAATTGTCTTTAGGTCTTATAGCATCAGGTTTGTCACCAGGACTCCATTTCGGTTTGTCAGGTCTTTCAAAATCTCCTTCAGGACGTAAATTGTCTTTTGGTTTTTTAGCGTCTGGACGATCTCCTGGTAGCCATGTTTGCTTATCAGGACGATCGAATTCTCCTTCAGGACGTAAATTGTCTTTTGGTTTTTTGGCGTCTGGACGGTCACCGGGTGCCCATTTCTTTTGGTCGGGACGATCGAATTCTCCTTCAGGACGCAAATTGTCTTTTGGTTTTTTTGCGTCTGGACGATCACCTGGTAGCCATGTTTGCTTATCAGGTCTTTCAAAATCTCCTTCAGGACGTAAATTGTCTTTTGGTTTTTTGGCGTCTGGACGATCACCAGGTGTCCATTTTTTCTGATCAGGACGGTCGAAATCTCCATCAGGACGTAAATTATCACTCGGTTTTTTAGGATCTGGGCGCTCTCCTGGTAACCATGGTTGCTTTTCAGGACGATCAAAATCTCCTTCAGGACGTAAGTTGTCTCTTGGTTTTACAGTATCATATCGATCGCCAGGCTGCCATTTTGGTTTACCAGGTCGTTCAAAATCGCCTTCAGGATGTAAATTATCTTTCGGTTTTTTGACATCGGGACGCTCTCCTGGCTTCCATTTTTGTTTATCTGGACGATCAAATTCACCTTTAGGATATAAATTATCTTGAGGTTTTCTAGTTTCTGGACGGTCGCCTGGTGCCCATTTTTCTTTATCAGGTCTGTCAAATTCTCCTTCAGGGCGCAAATTATCTTTTGGTTTCTTCATTTCGGGACGATCACCTGGCATCCATTTAGGTTGACCAGGTCTGTCGAAATCACCTTCAGGCTTCAAATTATCTGTAGGCTTAGTGACATTATAACGATCACCAGGTTTCCACTTTTCATTTTCAGGTCGATGAAATTCACCATCTGGTCGCAAATTATCTTTTGGTTTAAAAGATCCTGGTTTGTCGGGATAGTCTGTAACCGTTTTGTCAGTCTTTTCTGTGACAATAAATTTAGTCGAATCGGAAACATCAGTAAATTGTTTTTGGGTAGTTTGCGTCACATTTTTTTTATCTGTGGTAGATTTCTCGTACACAAATGATCCGTCCCAGGAACTTTGGAAACCTCTTGGTGTAACTCGTTTCTCAGGTTCATCATCTTTTTCTGGGCTGTGTTTATCAGGTTTGTCTGGTTTATTTTTATCTTTCGGTTCATCTTTGCTCGGTTTACGTTGACTTGGATGTTTGTCAACAGGACGACCATCGCGTTTTTCAGGTTGATCAGGTTCAGATTTCTTTTGTGGTTCTTTTTTATCGGGACTTTTCTGTCTTGGACCTTTTTGAGGTTGTTTTTGATCAGGTTTATCGGGATACTGGCGGTAGCTGTCAGTTTTCTCTTTGGTAATAAACTGAGTAGTATCTGTAGTATCGGATGCAGTACTGGTTTGTTGAACTGTTTTTTTCACATCCGTTTTTTCATATACAAATGAACCGTCCCAATTACTTTGATATCCTCTTGTAGTCACACGTTTATCATCAGGACGATCAGTACCTTGAGGATACTTTTCTATGCTTTTGTCATTTGGATGAACTCTATCTTCCTGACGCACTAGTCTTTTATCATCAGGGTTTCCTGGATGTCTTGTACTTGGACTTTTATCTCGCGGTTGTTTTGACTGGTCGATTGGTCCTCGCTTCACTGGACCTTTATCTGGACTATCAGTTGAACCACGTTTATCTGGACTATCACTTGGTCCACGTTTATCTGGACTATCACTTGGCCCACGTTTATTTGGACTATCACTTGGTCCACGTTTATCTGGACTATCACTTGGTCCACGTTTATTTGGACTATCACTTGGTCCACGTTTATCTGGACTATCACTTGGACCACGTTTATCTGGACTCTGATCTTTAGTTTTTGGGCCAGATTTATCTCCAGTTTGTGGGCTACGTCTGTCGGGACCTCGTGGGCCATGTGTATCCGAATACACTTGTGATTTGTCTGTTACATGTTTTTCAACATTAATAAATTTTGAAGAATCAGAAATATCAACGTTTTCATACACTGATGTAGTTTGTTGGGTTGTGGCGCTTCGGTCATTTTTAGCTGACTTTTCATAAACAAATGAACCATCCCAATTACTTTGATATCCTTTTGTCGTGACAAGTTTGTCTGGACTGCCAGGTCGGTCACTAGGCCTGCTTGGTCTTTGATCATCCGGCTGGTTTTTTCCTTGTGGACCACGTTTGTTAGGCTGAGATCCAATTGACGGACTAGATTTATCTGGAATCTGCGGCACATGTTTATCTGAACTTGTTTTTGAATGGGTAGTTTCCGTTGTTTGCTGAGTAGTTGTTTTACGTTGATCTTTTGTCGTTTGTTCGTACGTAAATGAACCATCCCAACTGCTTTGATAGCCACGAGTTGTTATTCGATCATCTGAACTTTCTGGTTTGTCACCACGCTTACCTGGACTTTTATTGTCCGGTCGATCGTTACTTCCAGGAATAAGTTCTTTAGGCTGATCGAAATTACCTTCAGGGCGCAAGTTATCTCCTGGTTTTTTAATATCTGGTCGTTGACCGGGTGACCATTGCTGTTTTTCGGGACGATCAAATTCTCCTTCAGGGCGTAAATTATCTTTTGGTTTTTTGGCGTCTGGACGATCTCCTGGTTGCCATGTTTGCTTATCAGGTCGGTTGAATTCTCCCTCAGGACGTAAATTATCCTTTGGCTTAGTAGCACCGTAACGTTCACCAGGTTGCCATTTACTTTGGTCTGGACGTTCAAAATCACCCTCCAGATATAAATTATCTTTAGGTTTTTTTACGTCATGTCGATCACCAGGTGTCCATTTTTGTTTATCAGGCGTATCTTCTTTTGACCCTGGAGTGTCTTTTGGCTTTGTGGATTTTGAATGATCAGTTCTCTCTGTGGTTATAAAACTAGTTGACACATCTTTAGAGTCGCGAATTTCAGTTGATTGTTGAGTTATATTCTTCGATGACTTACTTTTATCAGTTGTAGATTTTTCGTATGTGAATGAACCATCCCAGCCACTTTGATAACCTCTCGTAGTACGTGGTTTATCCTTATCTTGTGGCTTCGATGGATCATTTGGTTGCGGTCCACGATTGTTCGGATAGTCTCCAGACTTTCTGTTATCAGTACTTTCTGTAGTTATAAATTTAGTAGAGTCAGAAATATCCGAAGATCCATAAACTGTGGTTGTATTCTGCTGAATATTCTGAGATGAATCACTTGAAGTCGTTTGATAGTTGCTTGTCGTTTCACTATCTATTGTTTCATTGACGCCATGCCTGCTGCTCGGTTGTCGCTGATCGTAAATTATTTTTGTGTCTATCGTAGCCTTGTCAGCTGCCATTCTTTGATGAATATGTGAATCATACGTAGTATCAATAAAACTTTTACTATTTATTTCAGAAATATTTTGCTTCGAAACTGATTCACTTGTGTCTTCAACAACAAAAGTACCATCCCATCTTCCTTGGCTATGACGTTCCAATGTTGTTGTACGGACATCACTTATTTGTGAATCGACTGGACCTGAAGAATCTTGAATTATAACAGTTTCTTCCACAGGATATTCTCTACCATCTTTTATTATATACCGTATTCTTTTTACAGTTCCACTTGGCAAATTTTCGATGCCAGGCGATTCTGGATGTGCCGAAGTAAATTCTTCTACGGCATATTTTTTCCCACCTTTAATTATGTACCGTGTATTTTTCACTACTCCGACTGTTGACTGTTTATTCTCAACATTAGACAGATTTGGCTGAGTTGATGTAAATTCCTCAACGGGATATTCTTTTCCATCCTTGATTATGTAGCGTGTTGTTTTTACCGCACCAGTTGACCGTTTATGGTCAACATTAGACAGATTTGGTTGAGTTGATGTAAATTCCTCAACGGGATATTCTTTTCCATCCTTGATTATGTAGCGTGTTGTTTTTACCGCACCAGTTGACTGTTTATGCTCAACATTAGACATATTTGGTTGAGTTGATGTAAATTCCTCAACGGGATATTCTTTTCCATCCTTGATGATGTAGCGTGTTGTTTTTACGGCACCTGTTGACTGTTTGTGTTCTGAACTAAATGAATCCACGTTCGATGTGACAGATTCTTCGACAGGATATTCCTTTCCATCTTTAATAATGTATTTTATTTTTTTCGTTGCACCAGTCGAGCCTGTCAGATGTTTAGAAGGCTCCGAATAAGCAGTGGTAGATTCTTCCACAGGATACTCCTTCCCGTCTTTAATTATATATCTTATTTTTTTAACAGTACCAGTAACCTGAGGAACTACTTTAGGATCGGAAGAACCGGCATATGTTGTCGTTGATGTTTCTTCAATAGGATACGATTTACCATCCTTAACTACGTATTGAATTTTTCTCACAGCACCAGATGATTCTTTAAGATAATTTGGTTCACCTCCAGGTTCACCGCTGTCGTAAATTTGTTTATCTTGAGAGACTTTTTGAGTATAATGCACTTCCGGTACGATGTTAGTTCCTGATCTGGTTGTTGAACTTTCTTCAACATTACTTGAATTGGCGGAACCGGATTCATGATGCTTACTATCAATCAAAATTTCTTTCCCGTCCACAATTTTATAAACATATGAACTCGATGTTGCTTTTTGCACCGTGGAATGACTTTGTTGTGAAGCAAAACTCGATTCTGAAATTTCTTCAACTGTTGTATTTGGATCACTTTTAACTATGTATCCTTTTGACCCATCTCGAGGCTGGACAATTCTTTGTTGTTCAATTGTTGAATTCGGATCACTTTTAACAACATAACCTTTGATATTTGATCCGTCTCGAGGCTGTTGTATTGATTCAATGATTTTTCCTGTTGAATCGACATACTGGGTTACTGATTCACCGGTTTCTTGCGTTATGAATGATTGCGATGATTGTATATTGGAAGAAGATGTAAATTGATTCGTCGACGATTGTATCGACGAATCTGTAATATTTTGTGAATCGACAAAACCTATGTTATGACTATCGTCAGTAGAAATTATAAAATTGGAAGAATCTGAACGAGCATCCTGTAAGAAAGACCTGTTAATATCGTCGGTTGAATCACTAGTTGTGACGAGATAATCTACATGTGATGCGGCAACACCTGGTATATCGGACACATCGACAATACCCACGCTTCCATGATCAGTAATCTGTTGAATATTACTTTTAATTTTTCCACTACTTAAAGCTGAACTTTTTGAACTGACCACGGTTTGGAATGTCGCTTTACTACTCTTAGTACTGCTACTTTTGGCTGTTGAACTACTGCTGACATTTTTGGAAGTCGTAGTACTGCTGACATTTTTTGATCCAGTATTGGAACTGGTACTTGCTACCGCATTTCCAGTATTGGATGTTGTGGTGGTTGAAGACGATTTCTTCTTATTATTTTTCGTACTTTTATTTATAGTCATTTTGCACAATGGACACTTAATTAAAACACCGCACTTTTAAAACGCAAACACAGATCGTCAATTTTATAATTATGTATTATTAAATAACAAAACACTACCGGCTATCTAATTAATATACTAATGAAAACAAAAAACACGCGCGCACAATGCTATTTACCGTAGAACTTACACGAATGAGGGCCGGCAGACCGGTGCAACTATCATTTATAGAGTTGCTTTGCGAAACGCCTGTTCTTGGAGGCGGTTGGATTGTTGCCGGTCGCTGGTTGGTCATGTCGCGGCCTACGCGAATTGCGACTTCTACAACAGAGCAGGCCATGCAACAAGAATCGAGTCACATCGCTCCGTTCGCTTAACACTTTCAATTGTTGTATATTTTCTGTTAATTTGCTGTCGCGTCATCATTGGTTGGACAACTCGTTGCGGATTTTTATTTACTTGTAGATTGTAGACGCACGACAACTGACGTGTTTAGCGTTTTCGTTTGCTTGATTGATTTATACAGGATGTATCAGAATTGAAATTATGCAACAAGGAAGACAAATAAAATGAAATAATACGACAAAGATAGAATGCAACTGCCAGAAGAAGGCGAATCATGGCACCGCCCTGACAGGCGAAAATTTCACCCTGACAGCAGACAACTTCTAAAACATTATGGCGGCGAAATTTAAATTTTACCTTTTTTTAAATTAAAAAAAAATTATTGCTACTATTGCGACGTTAAAGATAGAATAAAAAAATTGTTTAGTGTCATAATAGTAGATTGTATGTCTAGATACGTAATGGGGCATATTACGACGAGTGATTACAGTATGTAAAAATGAGCGATAGGTTCGAATCCCGAAGGCTTTCAATATATTTTTTATATAATGAAAATACAATAGAGGTTTTGGATAACAATTATTAAAAATATAAAAAAACAAAATCACAATATTATTATTTTATTTATTACATTTTACGAACATTTGATTTTATAAAATAAATAAAAGTGGTTGTAAAAAATTATTTGTATTTAACGGCATTCACGTCATCTGTCTGTACCCGCCATACAGATGTACTCATTTTTTTAATTGCTATTTTCTTGTCTTCTTTTAATAAGATAATACAAATTATTAAATTATTGTTTTACAGACGCTTGAGCCTGCAGTCGACTACGCACGAAGCTGTACCATACCGCCGCTTACGGAACCAACAAATTATCTGCGTTGCGATAAATTTGTATGATTTTTAAAATGGCTTACATTTGG
This sequence comes from Mongoloraphidia duomilia, assembly GCA_039654895.1. Lineage (NCBI taxonomy): Eukaryota > Metazoa > Arthropoda > Insecta > Raphidioptera > Raphidiidae > Mongoloraphidia > Mongoloraphidia duomilia. Next base: position 5,037,733 of record CM077516.1, read on the forward strand.
TATGCAATCATAGCCGGAAGCGTGAAGATTCTATTTATCCGGCTTAAAAATGAAGAAGAAGTTTCAAAAGCAAAATTCACCATGCAAAAGGTAGAACAACCAGGGCCGTCTTAAGTCATAGGCCCCTGAGCACTCTGAATTTGGGGGCCCTTTTTGAGAGCCAAAAAGCTGCAGAAAAACAAAAAATCAAAAATATTTTCAACTCGCAAAATATAATTTTTTTTTTCGAAAATGGGAAACTGGTTTTTATTTTCCTATAGCTTTTATGAACATGGATTCCGGGGCCCTCTTAGGTCGGAGGCCCTGGGCTCGTGCCTAACGTGTCCATTGGATAAAGATGTAACTGAGAACAACTACAGGCAAGGCCATAGCCAGAAAAACACTTTAAGAGTTTTTTAAGTCCGATAAATTCTTACTGCCCCGTTTTCCTGGTTCCGTCTTAATTTTTTTTAAATCTAGTAGGTAGAGTAGTATTGTTTAGAGAAGACATCAGCATCATGCATGCGCACAAACGAGTTAAGTGCCGGGCGAGACCATATTCTATTTGAAGGGGCCGCGCGTGACACACAACAGACTTGACACGTGTCTTTCATGCTAGACGAGTCCATTTTCTACCATTGATTGCTCTCACCACTACTTCTACTGCGCAGATCCGCCATATTGCTGTTGTCTCTAAACAATACTACCATGGATTTATAAAGGTTTAGGAAAAATCTCCGTGGCCTAAAAAGCAAAGCGCGAGGCACAAAAATCGGGGATTCTTGTCACAAGTTGCGCTGTTCTCAATAGGAATCTATCTAGTATAAGAACCATAAACCTAGGAGTTTGAAAACTCCAAGATAAAAACCATACGAAATACGAATTACATGTCATAGATTATAGACGCTGATGACCTCAGCTGCTGAGCGTCTATAATCTACAATCTATTCTAACCATGTCATAGATGTTATTGTTTATTTATTTACGTGCACATAACGTGACTGTTCATAAAAATTCACCAGTTTTTTAAATATTCGTAATTATAAGTAAGTGAAATTTGCATTTATTTTATACGTTGACATTCGGTTCCTACTTCTCGCAGCGCCTCTAGCGGCTGAATCTATAAAAATTATTCTCGATTTTTGGCCCGTGTCTAATTTACACAGATTTCTCTCCTTACCTCCACGTATACTCCTTGCATACTACTCTAAACAGCCTGTTTACTCTGATCTCTGCAAAAATTTCGTTGGGGGAATCCTTCTGATTCCCTCCCTCCCCAGCTACGGCCTTGATTGCAGGTGAGACCTTAAGGCTTAACTCATACGTGCCAATTTCCGACGACATCAGAACCACAATAAAGTCGTCGTCTGTGGACAGTAGCCAAAATGTAATCTAAAAGTATGGAAACTGGGTCGCAGCACTCACACGTCCGACACATTGTCCGACAATGCGACGGCAGTCGCAATGTGTTGACGGTATCATCCACAAAATTGTCGCAGTCGGCAGGCCAACACAACTCACACGTGCGATTCTCCAGCGACACACCAACAACAGGCCCGCAGTCTGTGTTGTGTCAACGCAGATTGACTGTCCGCCGTGCAAGTTTGGTGTGTATTGTCGATAAAACGATCTACTCACACGTGCGTCTGCACGCCAACTAAAATGTGGTTGAAAAGTGGTCCATTGCTGCGACAGCGTAACCACAGAATGTCGTTGTATTGTGGTACGTGTGAGTTAAGCCTAAATTAGTCATTAGTAATTGCTCGTGTACTAGTAGGCAATAGATTGATGACAAAACGTAAAATAAAAACGCGATCAAATATTACGTGGGTACATCATGACTTACGTTACCCGCTGTGACGTAGCGGAGGTTTCTTTTGCTACATAATAATATTACTTGCAGGTCTGTTGATTCATCTTGGAAATGTTTTACTAATTATGGATAAATCAGTATCTAAAATAACATAAAATTAGTCTGTATCGATTATTTATATAAACATTATATTTAAATATATTATTTTTTATCTGCTCATGATATGTTTTATTAACTTTTATCTAATTCAAAACATCATTATTCCTTGTGTCACTTTATTCTCATCAGTATTATTATTAGATATTTATTATTGATATTAAGTCAATTTATAGAAAAAATAGCGCTGAATCGACTCCAACAACTCGCACTTTAGTTTCAAAGATATATAAACAGCATATGAGAGATTTTTGAGTTTTCTTAAAAATGCCAAAAGTAAGAAGACCCCCCTCTTTGTACAAATTTGCGAAATTTTTGAAAAATAAATTCGACCCGATTCGTTTGATATTAAGTCAATTTATAGAAAAAATAGCGCTGAATCGACTCCACAACTCGCACTTTAGTTTCAAAGATATTATTATTATTATTATTATTTTATTACGTTCAAAAGACTACAAGGAGTCGAATTTGTCAGACATGATAAATATAAAAACAATAGTATATATAAAAATAAAGTATAAACAATACAATAAATTATTACATAATAAAATCATCAACGATATACAAACATTGTGCAATCAATGATTTCTTAAGTTTCTTTTGAAATGAATTAAAAGGCAAGTCTTTAAAGTTAGGCAAATCATTGAAAAGCTTCAAGGCAGCATAATGCGGACTGTTTTTGAAGAGAGAGAGATTACATTTAGGTAATAAGATATTGCCACAGTTACGAGTTAAATAAGAATGGTGGGCATTTATAGTTTGAAATTCAGCAATATGTTTTTTAATAAAGCAAAGTGATACCCATAGGTATATTGATGGAATAGTTAAAAATTTATTAGAAATGAAAGTATCACGACAGCTCTCACGCGAATTTAGCTTGAAAATTATTCTAATTGCTCGTTTTTGTAACAACAACACTTTACGCAGTCCAGTGGAGCTGCGACCCCAGAACATTATTCCATACCTCACATATTGAAAGAAATAAGCATAATATGCAGTTATACAAGGTTCAATTAATACGCAACTATTCCTTATATATAAACAGCATCTGAGAGATTTTTGAGTTTTCTTAAAAATGCCAAAAGTAAGAAGACCCCCCTCTTTATATAAATTTGCGAAATTTTTGAAAAATAAATTCGACCCGATTCGTTTGATATTAAGTCAATTTATAGAAAAAATAGCGCTGAATCGACTCCAACAACTCGCACTTTAGTTTCAAAGATATATAAACAGCATCCGAGAGATTTTTGAGTTTTCTTAAAAATGCCAAAAGTAAGAAGACCCCCCTCTTTGTACAAATTTGCGAAATTTTTGAAAAATAAATTCGACCCGATTCGTTTGATATTAAGTCAATTTATAGAAAAAATAGCGCCGAATCGACTCCAACAACTCGCACTTTAGTTTCAAAGATATATAAACAGCATCTGAGAGATTTTTGAGTTTTCTTAAAAATGCCAAAAGTAAGAAGACCCCCCTCTTTGTACAAATTTGCGAAATTTTTGAAAAATAAATTCGACCCGATTCGTTTGATATTAAGTCAATTTATAGAAAAAATAGCGCTGAATCGACTCCAACAACTCGCACTTTAGTTTCAAAGATATATAAACAGCATCTGAGAGATTTTTGAGTTTTCTTAAAAATGCCAAAAGTAAGAAGACCCCCCTCTTTGTACAAATTTGCGAAATTTTTGAAAAATAAATTCGACCCGATTCGTTTGATTTTAAGTCAATTTATAGAGAAAAAAGCGCTGAATCGACTCATTCTTATTATCGGCGACATCTATATTTCAAAATGAACACACCGTGACGTTTACTGTTCAATGGCGCTCAAATTATCTAGACATGGTATGTTCTATGGCGAAACTGACGTCATTATCCAATATCCCCTCTATTTACGCAGCTGACAGTTATTTTCTTATTGTTTATTATATAAAGAATCACCATACCGAGTTTGGTGCGGTATGAAATAATTTTAAAATCTTATTTTTTTAGCGACTTTGACACCCTCTAACTAATCCCCCCCCCCTACTCCCAAGGCTGATGGTGTACGTGAACCATGTACATAAGAAATCGGTACTGCTGATAGATCAAAAATCGTGAAGCCAACATACGTGCGGGTATATATTTCTGTCTTTTTTTATGGGAACCCAGCTGGTAGGTTCCTGATTGGCTACTTCCATACACAAAGACAGAACTTTTAAAAGAGAGCAGGTATACTATTGACCACTGGGGCACTGAGGTTTTACGTCAATGGCATCCATGACATATTTCTTTGTCTTTATTGTATATTACGTTTCAAGTGGTGTTTATACTTCAGTTCATGGAATACTTCAGTTGATAGTAATATTAGTATGCCCAAAAAGATCCGAAACCTGTGTTTACTTCTTATATCACTATGAATTTCAAGGAATATGAGTAAAAAACTGTTTTTAACAAAATTAAACTAGGTTACGTTATAATGACAACAGCTGTCAAGCGTTTTGTTTACATTTTGTTCAGATGGAACGTCCGTACATCGACCAATGACATCATCGGAATAAATGCGGAATAACTTCGTCAAAAGAGACACAGATATATTTTTGCTCCCTTTGTGGACTTCACTCACCGCACATTGAGTAAATGGACAATCCGCAGTATATAATTAAAGTATATGACGTGAACAAACGTTGGCATAATTATCAGCTGGTATGAAATAATTGATTCATTTGCAACGCTGCCTCCCGTACTATATGGCTGCCCTAATCTATATAATATGATTATTATATTATTATCTGTTCACACCGCACATTGTAAATGGACAGAGCTTGGTATTATAGGTATATGGTTTTAACATAACCTCAAATGAAATATTTCTAGGGGGAATTCTTGGGGAAATTGTCAAGATTTTACTAGGGAAATTAAAGTTTTGCATCTGGCAACTCTGATGGAGAATAGTAGATAAGAGGATAGATAAGCATTTCTGTGCTGATATGAGGTTAGAACTTAGAAATTAATTATTGTAAATATAGTTTTTATAGTAATTAGTTCGTCTAAAAATTTTCCAAAAAAACTTAGCTGTGTAACTGATAGAATTTCACCATGTCTATTAAGGTAAGAACAGAAATATCTAAATAAAAGTCTGCAAAGATAATAAATATTATAAATTCTACATATAATTGTAGACTATAGATAAATGTTTATCGTCAAAAGAAGATACGTGCATATTATTTAGAATAATTCTTTACGTTTACCATCCCTGCGTTTACGAGTTTTCCGTAGCCCGACTCCGATTGCATTTTTGATTTATTTACTATTTTTTTGGTCAAATTATAATAACAATCTAATTTATTTTTAGATCGGTATCATTGGAGGTACGGGGTTAGACAATCCAGATATATTGGAAAATCGGAGTGAAAAATGTATTAATACACCTTACGGCCAACCGTCCGATACTTTAATAGAAGGGAAAATTAAAGGCGTTAAATGCGTTTTGCTTGCACGCCATGGACGAAGTCATTCTATAATGCCATCAAATGTTAACTATCGAGCTAATATTTGGGCCTTACGAAGTGTCGGATGCACGCATATCATTGTATCAAATGCTACAGGGTCACTGCAGGATAAGATTAAACCTGGAGATATTGTAATATTGGATAGTTTCATCGATAGGTAGGTTAAGAATTAGCTCAGCGCATGCGCGTACGCTTAACATTTAATGGCAGATGTTTGAAGTCATATTCAATTGTTACGAAACTCGTTCTAACCTAGTCGAGCGTCTATAATCTACAATTCGTGCTAATCTAACCAAATAATGTATGACAGATTGTTTTGGGCGATAGCAGCGGCATTTATTATATCTGTAGCAATAAAATTGTCGAAGGGTTTATGATAGAGATGCGCCGAATATTCGTTTGGTATTCGGCATCTTTTTCACTATTTGTATTCGGCCGAATTATTCGGTTTTGGTGCCAAATATATTCGGTTCAATATTTTTGTAATAATAAGCACCTTTATTCGTATTTTTTAACGTCCGCGTCTTTGCGCATGTTCAACTGCTCGTACAGCGCTTGCGCAACTGAAACGACCAATAGAATGCGGGCACATTTGTTTCCTCACCGTCCCCTCCTTAACAGCAATCAACCCGCTCGCTTGTACTACATCTCTAGATTTCTGTCTATGTTATATCATTATAGGTTTAGAGGGCAGTATAGCCTAGTGGTTAGCGTGCTTAATGCCGCAACCTCTGGACTGGACTGGACTGCCGTGGGTTCGAATCCCACCTGCGCTCATGGATGTTTTGTGATGTTATTTAGTTTTAAGATAGTTGTTATTTAGCGTAGTTGAAAGACGCTAATGACCTGAAATGTCGACGCGTCTATAATCTACAATAAATAAATTATAGGTTTACTTTTTTAAAGAACAGTGTTTCTCCCCAGAAAATTTTGCCATCTGAGTGAGGGCGGTGTAATACTTCACTGGGCACGACCATTATTATGGCACTGCAATCGTTTAAATTTTAGCCTTTTAGCGCCTTTTCGATAGGCCCTGGAAATAACACTGAATACATCGAGAAATGTTTTCTAGAACCAGAACAAGACAGCAAACGTTTTATGATGGTGAAAAAGGGTCTCCTGTGGGAGTTTGCCACTTGCCCATGGAACCCGCATTCTGTCCGCACACAAGACAAGTGCTAATAGAAACGGCACGAGACCTTGGCATACAAATCCACGAATCTGGGACATGCGTAACAATAGAAGGCCCTCGGTTTTCAAGTAAAGCTGAAAGTCTTATGTTCAGAAAATGGGGCGGCGACGTAATCGGCATGACGACTGTTCCAGAAGTACGTACTGCGTTGCTTTTGGACAGCACGCTCCAATATGACCGTCCCGAATTTATTTATTGCATCATTTTACCGGTACATGACGTTTTGGTACGGCCGTTTTGGTACCGGACGTTTTGGTCTCGGCCGTTTTGGTCCCAGTTATTAGATTATGACAAATAAAATTACCAATTTTTCAGACAATATATTGACAAAAATTAAATAATATATTTCAAACAATTAACGTTTCGATCCGGATTTGGAATTTCTTCGGAATTGAGCTAAAAATAAAAGTATAAAAAAGTAAAATGGAATAAAAAACCATTATAAAAAGTACACCATTATTATATAAAAAGCAACGATGGTATATACTTATCTTTTTTACGCATGCGCCGATTATTCCTTCAAAAAACATAGAACTCTTGTAAAAATAGATTGAAAAATAAACCGTTATGAAAAGTATACCAATATTATATAAAAACTTCTGCGCATGCGCCAACTTTCCAACTTTATTGATATTTGTCATAATCTAATAACTGGGACCAAAACGGCCGGGACTAAAACGGCCGGGACCAAAACGTCCGGTACCAAAACGGCGGGACCAAAACGGCCGTACCAAAACGTCCTGCTTCGTCATTTTACAGTAGTTTTTTTGTTATAAAAAAAACCGCCAATTCAAATTTTTTACAAACCTTATCAAGTGTTCATTATGCGTTGAATGAAATTGGTCGATATTGCCATTAGTCCTTGAGATATGCGAGACGAAAGGAGTTCACATATATTCATTTTATGAATTTTTTTTTGAGTTTTTTTGTTATAAACAAAAAACTGTTAATTGAAATTTCCTGCAAATCTAATCAGGTGTTCATTATGTGTCGAACGAAATTGGTCTTGAGTCGATATCATTTGTTCTTGAGATAAGCGAGTGGAAAAAAAGTTACCAACGGTACGTACATTTAATCATGATGACGTCATAGTACTGTTATTGGCTGGACTGCTCGAATCAAAGTGAATTAAAATTCACATTTCCCATAGGCCAGGGGTCGGCAACCTGCGGCTCTTATGATGTCAAGATGCGGCTGTCCAGTTCCATGCGCAAATATTAATAATTATATTATTTTATTTTCAAAACTCATAAAAAATATTATATTGCAAAAAAAACTTTAAACAGGATAAAAACACTCAACAGAGAACAGTGAGAATAGGTAGATTAGAGAGTATATGGACAGCTGACATTTTTTAAATGTGGCAACACTGTTCTGTTTGTTTAGTTATTGGTGCACTGTGTCATCAACGGTCGCAGTCAGAACTTTTTTCGATCAAAAAGTAAATATTTTCATAGTTATACTGTATAAATTTATAGTTCATATTCATATATAATACGTATCATACCAACATGAAACAAACAGAATATAACTATTCTGTTTGTTTCATGTTGGTATGATACGTATTATATATGAATATGAACTATAAATTTATATACCTAATCCTAATCAGATACCATAATATTGAAATTAAAATGTTAGTGGCTCTTTAAAAACTGGGAAATTTTGTAAATTGTAACTTTTGGCTCTTCCGACTCAAAAGGTTGCCGACTGCCATAGGCGATAACCTAGCCGTTAGTACTTGGCTAAGGTACAGTTTTAACATACATGATAAGGATAAGGGAGAAGAAAATCTCAATTTTATGTGAGGTTAAAATCACGTGTTTATTTCAAACAGTAACTTTTGACATCTGTTGTGACGTAATCAGATTCGAGCAGCCCAGTCAATGCCGGTAATACGACGTTATCACAATAAAACTTGAACCAATGAACGTCGTGCGAACTAGGCGTTCGGTTGTTTGCCTTGTCTGTCAGATTACGTCATGTTAACGGAAATTTTAACGATGCTATAAAAAATGCGGAACGGTCAGTACAATGGAAATGAAAACATTTAATAAATTATTATCATTGAATGCAATGTTCAGAATTATTAAGAAATAGCAGATTGTATATCTAGTGTCGTAATGAGGTATATTACTGACGAGTAGTGATGGTATGTTAAAACGAGCGATTTAGCGAGTTTTAACAGTCACACGTGTCATAATATTACGCGCGAGATATATATTGTATTTTTTGCCGTACCCACTATAAAATAGCTACTTTTTACTTCATTTTCAGTATTTTCAAAAAATTGACAGTTCATTAATGTCGCCAACTTCACATTTATAGCAGGCCGTGAGTAGGTAGGGCAAAGGCGAGCGGATCAGAGCGAATAAACATAATTCACTATGGAAATTGTTTATTTTCCACACTAGTGTGTTTTGAAAACACTTCCAACACACCTGCCTGTTTATTGACCCATTCCAGATATATTACGCATGTAAAGTAGCTATTTTATAGTGGGTATGGCAAAAAAATCTAATAAAAGAATCGTCAAAATCGGACTACTCTGTAAAAAGTTATGCGTGGCCATACATAAAAAAAAATATATATGTATACGCGTCGACTTGAGAACATCTTCCTTTTTTTTTTTTGAAGTTGGTTAATTAATGCATTACTTCAGGTAATATTGGCAAAAGAAGCTGGGCTATGCTATGCTGCCGTTGCATTAGCCACCGATTACGATTGCTGGAAAACAACAGGCGAAAAGGTTTGTGTGGCAGACGTTATGGAAATGTTTAAAAAAAATGTCTCGAAAGTAACAGAAATTTTAGTTGCGGCTGTACCGAAAATCGCCAATCAGGATTGGGCCGATAGAATAAAAGAACTAAAGGTGAGATTATCCTAATTCTTTTTTTAATGTCATGAACTCTTTTCAAAAGCACCTTACTATGGCACGCCGTTTTACTATTTAATCGTAAAATATTTTTACATAAAATAATAAATATCTTATAATTTTTGATGAAAAAACAAATTTCTTAAGTCAATTTTATTTATGTATCAACATAATAAAAATGCAATATTATTATGTTCCGACATAAAATTAAATGCTTAAATAATATTATGTACATAATATTATTTCTTGAATTTTTATTGTTGATTTAAAATTATGTACCTACATAATTTTAAAAAACGGCGTGCCATACCTTACAGCTGGGACAGATTAAACAAAAATAATATCTAGATCATTCGATCTAATAAGCAGTATGTTCTGAAATACTGAATTTTGAAAATGTAGGGAATTCACAACGTAGGGTATAAATCTTCGCTCAATATTAATTTCAAGTGTTGCAACCGAAACCATTATTTTAGCAGGAAAAATCAAAACTCGATTAATTTTTTGAACCGTAACCGAAACAGTTGACGAAACCGAAACAGTTGACGAAACCGAAACCCGAACGCTATTTTCATTTAGTTTCAATACATAATTAATTTCCAATGACAGCTAGCTGTAAGATCTCTTTGTTAGTTCAATAAGTTAAAAACAATAATTGCAGCTAGATCTTTGCAACAGAAGTGACAGTTTTATAATATATATTTTGTTATTGCAGGATACTGTCGATAGTAGTGTAATGCTGCCACATTAATGAAACGAACCTACCTTTCGAGGAATATTATTTAATCTACTATGTCAATTTTAATGTACAAAATTGCAATATTATCACCTGCTCAGAATGCAAGTACATAATATGGAAAATTAAAAAATAATGATTTGTTACAAAATGGAAATTGCCATATTTTGAGCGTTTTCCAAACATCTGTTCAATTTTGGTGTTTGCAAATTGTAATGCAGGATATTTCTTTATGTAATAAAAATAAAGATAGAACATCTGGTATCACTTATTTGACAAAATTAGCAGCGAAATATCGCATAGCGGTTATAACGTCAGGCGTTTTTAGACAGGAATTCAAAACTATAGCCACTTAACCTCGAAAACAAATCTTTCATTTTGATTTTCCTCAAAATGAGATGAATATAACATTCAAAATCTGTCGCACTTGTTCGCGATAATGAGCTATTTTCCTTAGTTCCTTCAATTATCAACGAGAGGCAGCACTTGTGGTAGGTACAAACATTATTAACTTCCCATAGGAAGTTATTGTAATGGGTCCGAAAATCGAAATCAAAATGTATAACAAATTTTTATGTTTCAAGGTCACTACACTATTTTTAGAAAGATGTCTGTGTGTGTGTGTGTACGTACGTACGTATGTATGTGTCCATTTCTTTCTAAGACGAAATTTTGAGAATGGGAAGTTTGTCGTGTGGACCTCAAGGGTCGCACTTTAGTCCTAATAAACGACCCACCTCACGGCTTGTTTATTTCCCATTAGTGTCGTGTCATTTTAGTGGTATAACTTAATTCTTAAATTATTATTAAATTAATTAAATAATTAAGTTATACCACTAAAATGACACGACACTAATGGGAAATAAATAATGCTTGTACCTACCACAAGTGCTGCCTCTCGTGGATAATTGAAGAAACTACTATCAGGAAAATGGCTCATTAAATCAAACATAAATTGAAAAAATCAACGTGAAAACTCTAAAATTAACAGCCTATAGCAAATTGCGCTTGTTTACAATAGGCGTGCGTTGGCAAGTTCTGAACTCCCAAAGCGTTTGTCGGCAATACAGAACTCTTCGGACACAACTGCGTGTTTGTTGATCAAATTCTCGGACTCTTCGAACTTGGTTCTAGTAGCAGGGACTCCTAGAATTGCTAGAACTAGAACCAGGTTCAAACAGTCCGAGAATTCGACCAACAAACACGCAGTTCCAAGTCTTCATGGTTTCCGGGCTTGTCGGCCTTGGTCCGGTGGTATTTCTACCTGACGTTTCGTTTACAACTGCGGTAGACATTCTCAAAGGCGATGTGGCAGCGGTCGAAGTGTCCTCCTTGGCGACTCCAGGTCAGGTGAGCCGCCAAAGAGGACACGCAGTTGTGTCCGAAGAGTTCTGTATTGCCGACTGACGCTTTGGGAGTTCAGAACCAGTCATTAAAATATAGAAATTTAGGAACGCAAACTGACGCGCTGTTAGCGAGTAAAGACAGACATAGTTATAGGGCCATCTGTCTTTGTCGTTGTCTATTTAGACTGTAGTGGAACAAGGACAGGTGGCCCTATTAATTATGACTGTCTTTACTCGCTTCCCATGCACAGATTGGTATAGGGAGTAAGCTTTCCAGTGTTACTGTATTTCAGTGGAACCAGTTCACAATTTTCCAACGAACACACCTACTATTCAAGACTGTTACACTGCAGCTGTGGTGCCTTTCGATCGAGTTGGAGATCTGTAATTGTACAAAATACTAGGGATGAGCATCGATGGTCGATGTTTTCAAAACATCGATGTTTCCATGTCGATGTTCGATGTTTCCATGTCGATGTTCGATGTTTCCATGTCGATGTTCGATGTTTCCATGTCGATGTTCGATGTTTTCAAAACATCGATGTTTCTATGTCGATGTTCGATGTTTCCATGTCGATGTTCGATGTTTTCAAAACATCGATGTTTCCATGTCGATGGTCGATGTTTTCAAAACATCGATGTTTCCATGTCGATGGTCGATGTTTTCAAAACATCGATGTTTCCATGTCAATGTTCGATGTTTTTGACATCGATGGTAAGGGACTGATGTTTTTCGTACATCGATGTTAACCAGCGATGTTTTCGTACATCGATGTTTTATAAACGCGGAATTGCTAATTTTATTTCCAACACTTAAAAGTTTTTAAGAACACTCTAAACTCTTTGTCTAAATAAATCTAGAGTAGCCTGTACACCGGCGGGCAAGACCAGTCGGTTAGGATTGTTCTATCTATAGGATGCGTATGCTACAATTACCTTTTTAAAATGATTTTTTCCTAAAACATCGATGTTTTGCGCCGAAATACATCGATGTTTAGAGACCGATGTTTTCCACACATCGATGGTCAACATCGATGCTCATCCCTACAAAATACCAAACAAATAAAAATAGTATAATAAGTGCATTTTGTTTAAATACTTATAACAAGTTTTTATACACTGAAACATTTTATTTCTATACACAAAAAAATAATATTACTGTAATATTTTACTATCTACAACAAAAAGAAATGGAATGTTAATATATACACATTTCAATAAATTTTATTATTATAACTATGTGTTTATATTTATTTAATTTACACTAAATGCTGCCCCTCTACAAATACCACTGACTGTACACTGCTTGAATTTTGTTTTAATGTGTAAACATCTTTATGCCCCCTTGTAAAAAAAACAAGCAAAAAAAATCTTAAAAAAATATATGAGCACTGTGGTTGGAATAAAAACAAAAATAGTTACTTCTTACCACAACAGTTTTATTGATGGATGTACATTTCGAAAGCTATGCTTTCATCTTCAGCAAACACTATACATGAATGAAATAATACATAAAGGGTATTGTATAGTGTTTGCTGAAGATGAAAGCATAGCTTTCGAAATGTACATCCATCAATAAAACTGTTGTGGTAAGAAGTAACTATCTTTATTTTTGTTTTTAAAAAAAGTCTTGGCCTGGGGCGAATGCATAAGATCTTACATGAGACGCCAGGAGTATAGTCATATTGCTATTACCACAGTGCCATCTCTAATACAAGACTCAAACTAAACTCCAACCAAGATCAGAACCAGCCACATATTTTAGGTGAAGATGTTTACACATAAAAACCCGCGAGCGCTTCACACCCACACATTTTTTTATATTTATAAAAGTATTTACCAGTTGGTGAAATTATGCTTTTCTCATGAAGCACCAGATGTCTGTACTCAGAAACGCCGATGAGGAACTAAGAAAATGTAAAATAATGCACTTAACCCTCAAACAAATGATTCAGTAAGTGAAACTTCAATCTATGGAGGCTATAGCTTTAATCATTTAAATTACATTCAACAAGAACCTTCTTTTTTGAAGACGGTTACAAATGAGTTCATCTCGTGTAAGTGTAAAATTTTAACCATGAACGCAATCTGTCAGCCACCCCAACATTCCCCTCCCCGCATGCTGATACTTTTAAATTCTTTTTGTATTACATTTTTTTATAAATGAAACGTCTTAATATTTTAAATTTAACAGAAACATCAACTGATAATTGTTTTTGTTTTATTGTGGAAGTTTAATTAAAAAGTAAGTTTCACAAAAGTAAACAAGTTAAAATGTATAATCAGTGGTTTTTATATTATATTATATTTACATGTACGAATTTATTGTCGTTGAACAAAATTATTTGTTTATGCGTTTAATAAATTAAAGATGATAAAACAGCTTTCGAATAAAGCATGACCTAGTCGCCTAAGAAGATTTAAAAACCCAAAAATCCATAATACTTTTGTGCAAAATTTCAACACAATTAAAACAACCCACAATTATTTTTTTATTTACATAATGTTAAAACGTAGTACTTTTATCAATGAATAAAAGAAAAAAAAACATTCACACAAAAAAGAGTAATCTCGAGGAGGATTAGATACAAACGAGTATCTAAATACTAATAAATACATATGACGCAACAATCAGCGCCTCTGTTGGTAAAATATATAATGAATTCTGAACCGCCTCATGAAAATAATCAAGGTTATAAAATATATAAAGTTTGTTCAGTGAATTGTAATATTATTAAATATTCATATATTTTTTGATCTTATTTAATAAAAAAATCAACATTGTTAAAATATCAACAATTTCTTTTAAATTTTTGCATACAAGTATCAACGCTAAAAAATAAAAACTCGGACATTTTGAAAATGCGTAACAAACGTAAAAATACTGAGTACGTGTGCAAATAATGTTTTTAACAATTGTTTAAGAAGCTAAAGAGTATTGTTTCGTTATTCATTTGTCACTGAAAATTTAACCTCATTGTTACTGATTTCTTAATAATTGTGTACTGTACTGCACACGATTTTTAAACAGCCTTTGTTTTTCTTATCAATATTTACTATAAAAGTTGAGCTCAAGATATTTATTAATTTTTGCACTATTTGACAACTAAAACTTTTATAATCTTGTTGTGTAATCTAGAAAAAAAGAACTATGTATATAAAATAGAGTGTAAACATTTAGAAGTCATAATTCAACATAACCTATATTTTTTTATTTCTTTTCAGTAAAAATGTGTGCTTAACATACCAATCATAAATTTTGTGTGTACTGGTTGATTGTAGATTATAGACGCTCGGCAATGAAAGTTATTAGTATCTATGTATATAGAATACACTAGCACAACAGTAGCAAAGAGGTTAAACGACGCCATTTTGATATATTAAAAATTTTGCAAATTTTTCAATTGCAAAATAAAGAATTACTGTACAACAGTAGCAAAGAGGTTAAACGACGCCATTTTGATATATTAAAAATTTTGCAAATGTTTCAATTGCAAAATAAAGAATTACTGTACAATTTATAAAATCGGAAATCATTCATAAAAATATATATTTTTTTAAAACATTCAACTGAATTTTATATATATTTTGGAAAATCCCCATATCCCCATTTTATAAACAATAAAACATCGTAGATAATACTAAAACCAGAGATACCTGACGTATAATAAGTATATTAAAAGGCAGCAATTATCAGCGTCAGGTGACGTCAGCCGGGGGCAGAGTATTATTATATAGCGATGGTACAATTACACCTTACTATCTAGCATATCGATGTTGATCTTGTAATACACGTACGGGTAATAATCCGACTGCCCGAACCCAAGGCCAGGGATGTCCATCGCCTGCAATATTTAAATAATTAACTAGGCTGACCCCGTCAAACTTCGACAGAGTGAGAATATTTGGAAAAGTATCTTAGAAAAAACTTTTTAACAAAAAAAATCTTCAAAAAGCCGCAAAAAAGAGGAAAATAATTAAACTTTGAGGTAAATGTCACTTTTTTGGCACATCACACTGCGTAAGAAATCGGTTTAATATAAAATAAAAAGTGAATGATGGCGTGTGATTCCTTTAACTAAAAAGTAAAAAATAAAAAACTTTTTAACAAAAAAAAACCTCCTTCAAAAAGCCGCCAAAAAGAGGAAAATATTTAAACTTTGAGGTCTGCGCCATTTTAATAAAATATGAAGTCGGTTAAAAAGTAGATGTTAATTAAATTGGCACTTTTTAACCGACTTCATATTTTATTAAAATGGCGCAGACCTCAAAGTTTTATTATTTTCCTCTTTTTTGTGGCTTTTTGAAGGTTTTTTTTGTTAAAGTTTTTTATTTTTTACTTTTTAGTTAAAAGAATCACACGCCGTCATTCACTTTTTATTTTATATTAAACCGATTTCTTACGCAGTGTGATGTGCCAAAAAAGTGACATTTACCTTAAAGGAATCACACGCCGCTACTCACTTTTATTAAAATCAGCCATACTACTGAACCGATTTAAGTAAAATTTATATGGGACCAGCTTCGAGGTATACCGAATCCAATAAAAAAAGAATTTTCCAAATTGGTTTATAAATGACGGAGTTCTTAAGGTAACAAAGATAAAAAAAAATAATGCAACCGAATTGAGAACCACCTTTTTTTTTTGAAGTCGGTTAAAAAAAACGGATGCGGTTTTATGAAACCACGGTACAAGTGAAACTTTATCGCCATAACCCTAAACGCAATCGGTAAAAGTATATAATTTTTTTTATGTGGTTTAAACTTTGCAAAGCTAAAAGTACACACCCCGCTAAGTTTGCCACTGTATGATAGTAAAATATTAAATTAAAAAATAAATAGAGAAAATATAACCAAAACAGAAAAAAATATAAATAAATATCAAGTGAAGTATGGAATGAAAAAAAGAAACTAAAATTAATGGCGCCGCCCGGGTTCGAACCAGCGACCTACTGCGTATAAAGCAGCTGCGATACCCCTAAGCCACGCATCACGTGTGTACAGTTATATTTATGATATACCAAGTTGTCTGTTTGGGATAACGCAGTCTTCTACAATAGCGTTGGGATATATACGCGATTCTTCGATTGGACGTGACGTGACAAACTCGACATGTGTAACCGAACGAAAAAAACAAGGCTAAAAAGTTTCACTTATAAATAATTGTTATAAAGAAATCAATATAAACGCTCCTTTTCAACACGCTTGGTTGCTTGCTTCGCCGAATGAAAAGATAAAACCCGATTCACGCACGTATCTTCGACTGCACGCTTTGGACTTCTCCGAATAGTTCCGATGAACCCGAATCATACAAAGGAAGAACAAAAAAAAGTTTTATTTAACTTACATCTGATTGGCCCGAGCCTGACAGGGCACTGCTGTCCAGATGACCATACAGCTGATTGAGAACGTCTCGTAATCGTTTAGTATTTTTCTTATTGGGGTGAAGAAGAATTGCTTGGAAATTTACAGGTAATCCGTATCTGAAATACAATCGATTCAAATAAACAAAATTGTAACGAAAACTCTGTATGTAATTTCGATTTCTTGAGAGGTTTTTTGACTAGTCGAAAAAACGTGGTGCAACAATTTTTATCTGTCTGTCTGTTTATACCCCTATTTAAAAAAGTCTACTTATTCTCGAATGACATAGGCCAGGGGTCGGCAACCTTTTGAGACGGAAGAGCCAAAAGTTACAATTTACAAAATTTCCCAGTTTTTAAAGAGCCACTAACATTTTTATTTCAATATTATGGTATTTGATTAGGATTATAACAAACAGAACAGTGTTGCCACATTTAAAAAATGTCAGCTGTCCCTATACTCTCTACTCCACCTATTCTCACTGTTCTCTGTTGAGTGTTTTTATCCTGTTTAAAGTTTTTTTTGCAGTATAATATTTTTTATGAGTTTTGAAAATAAAATAATATAATTATTAATATTTGCGCATGGAACTGGAGAGCCGCATCTTGACATCATAAGAGCTGCATGCGGCTCGCGAGCCCCAGGTTGCCAACCCCTGACATAGGCCATATATTATTACGCTACAATAAAAGTAAGAAAAGTGAGCGAAAATGTAAATCAATTCGAGGATCTCGAACGCGTTCCTTGTACTAAATTGGTTTACGCTGTCTAAACTATAAGAGATACATTAACGTGATATATTATGAGGAATTTATTGCTTTTGGTTATTTCATTGCTAAATCAAAATCAAGCCGGGCCGGAAAGCCAGTACGAGAATAAAATGAATTACCTTAAAACCGATTCAACAAATACTCGGAGCGCTTTTACGTGAATCCAAGCACAGAAACATTCACTGAAGTTGACTTTTAACCACCGAACTAGCGGACCCTGAAATAAATAATTTAACATTGAAATTTTGTAGAGAAACGATAGAATTTAAATACATTTTGAGGTTGGAAAGAAAAAGCCTTTTGAGCTTGAGAATAGCCGAGAGTGTAACGATGCTGTTGTTTACATGGCGTTGCTATGGTTTCTCTATTACAAGTCTCCAGTTCTCGGGTTCTAGCCCGAGAGCTGGTAAAAGTGTCAATTGGATTTTCAATTTATTATTAAAAAAAAAAAATAACGAATTGAAAATATGAATTGGTGCTAGGCCCAAATAACCTTAGCTGTTGGTGGTCTTTAAAACACAATTACAATTACGAAAAAGCCTTTCCTGATCCACAAACATTTTTTATTCAGCCAAATTACTAGGTTAAAACTTGTTTGTAATTTACTTTTACAGAGCCAAATTTATTGTAAAAACTTAAAAATAACGTCAAAACGTTGTTCAACTAATAATTTAGCTATTTTTAGCCAAATAAAAATATTTTTGGATTGGGTAAGGCTTTTTATTTCTAACCTCAAAATATATATAAATAATTTGACATTCGTGTGCAATTAACAACCGTAAATGGTAATAATGTGGCCGTCCCGCATTTTTAACCGACTAAAACAGGGGTAACATTTTATAACATCATCAGAAAGCTTACAGCCTAGAATATTGGAATATGTACTTATACACTCGCCGAATTATTATTTTGTGAAAAAAACTTAAAAAAAAAAATAAAAAATAGAACCTCCTTCAAAAAAGCGACTATAAAAAGAGGAAATAATAAAATTTTGAAGTCGGCGCCAATTTAATTGCTGCAACTTTTTATATTTATCTACTTTCAATTTATTAAATTGGCACCGATCTCAAAATTTTATTATTTTCCTCTTTTTTTAGTGGCATTTTTGAAGAAGGTTGTATTTTTTTTTTAAGTTTTTTATTTTTAACTTTTTAGTGACTTTACAGTACGTAGTTTGCACGTTATTAACCGAATTCTGTCTTCACATTTGACATTTACCTTAACGGTGTCACAGTCCGTTACTTACTTTTTATTAAAATCAGTTGAACTACTGAACCGATTTAAGTAAAATTGATATAAGAACCATCCCCAAGGTATGCCCTATTAAATAAAAAAAGATTCATACAAATCGGTCGTGTAGTTTCTGAAAAAATCGCGCACATACAACCATACAAGGGAAACAGAACCTCCTTTTTTTGGAAGTCGGTTAAAAAGCGTAATTAAAACGTGACGTAATATGAGGAGCAACCGGACGCCTAGTAAAATAATAAAAGAAAAACATACAAACTGCTTCTTCTTATCAGTAACGAGTTTCGTAATCTCATTCTTGCCGGCCGCGAGTTCTTCTTCGTTGTAAGTGAAATCTCTTACGATGAATTTCTTCTCACGCGCATGCAATTTAAACTCGTCGACAACCTTTTTGAACAAAGAAACTGTGTACAGGCCATAGTCGTGGTCCTGTATAATAAGTTGGGACGAACGAGGAACAATCATGTCCGTCAATTTTTCATAGTGATGGTTCCAGTCATTAGACAATGGTCTAAAAAACAAATCAATCAGTTTAACATTATTATTCATGACGGATGGTATTTTAGTTCAGTCAACGACAGTTAACGTGCTGAAACGAAAACTGCCGATCATGCTGGCCTTTTATGCTATGCTATTTATACTATATGTACGCAGATAAATTAAATGGTATTTGTTTATTAAAAAAAATTGCGGTCTAAAACAATAATAAAAAAAATGAGTTCAATAGTGCACACAACCTATAGTCTATACATAAAATAAAGGTAATTGTATTATCTAATATCTTTAGCTGCTTATTACCTATCAAACAAACATTTGACAGTCGCAACTTACTTTGGAACAATCACAAGCAGAGTAGTAAGATATTCCGAATCCAAAATGAAATGTTCTCTTTTAACCAGATCTGCAAGATTGCGAGTCAAAAGACTGCCACTGAAACAATTGAACAGAAAACAAAATCATACCTAATATATTTTTAACGATTTTTATAGGTTATATCCCAAAATGGCCGCGTATGTCAAACTTACGTTTGCTTTTTTTCCAAACTCTGCAAGTTGCCTTTCAGATTATTGTAAGCGGTCGATTTGGTCTTTAGGTCAGCATCGATCTGACCTACCTGTTTACTGATAATATCAGCAATATTCCTGAGCGATTGTTTAATCGGGTACTTCGCCATATCCCATTGAAAACGAGTTATGTAAGTCGGCAGATCACCTAAAATAATCGAAAATCATATCAATATTACAATATTCAATTAACGCTATAAAAATTATATTTCATCATTATTTTCTATTTAAATAGGTTTTTTTGTCAGAAAGCGTAGTGAATTTACAACCAAAGCAACACTATTACAATCCAAATATAATACATTACCTATATTTATTTGGATTATAATCAAATATAATATAGCAATATAAATAAAAACAACAAAAATTACATAGTTCATATTTTAACAAAAAAAAAATTGGTAAATAAACAAAAATTATAAAAACATCAAAATAAAAAATATAGGTACATATTGACACAAATTCTACTAGGTTGCTGAAAAAATAATAATAACACTAATAAGCACATTAACATTTAATGCTTTACATATTTTTCAATTTTTATTCGGTAAGAACAATTTCAAAAGATACATAAATATGAAAAATAAATAAACAAAATAAATAGGTACGTAGCAAGAAAACATCTGAAGTACCTATTTAACAATTTTATAACAGTAGGTAGATAAAATGATACAAAAAAATAATAATTTACAAATTATAATACAGTCGTTCCTTCTATAACACGACATACGTGTTCCTAATAATGACTGCGTTATGAAAATTCGCGCAATAGAAATAACAGAGCTTATGGGAAAAGTAAGGTTAGGGACAGTAAAAATCTCTAGTTTCGGATAGGCGAGTTCTGCTGCATGTTTTTCGTCGGCGCAAAGCATAGCTATCTCATAAGTTTGATTTATTTCCCTATTTATCAATCGCGTATGTACAAATTCGCGCAATACAAACACGCGTTATAGCAGAAGAGACTGTATGAATAATCAATATTATGACAAGAAAAAAAACGTTATAAATTTAACTCTCAATTTTCTGAAAATCGACACAAATACAAAATCTTACGCACTTCAAATATTAAAATTAAATATAGTTGTACAAATGAACTCTCAAATTACAATATCAGTGATAACACAAGTGTTTTGGTCATGCCTTCAATGTGCTAAAACAATTGCAATTTTTTTCGGCGGCAAAAAACAAGCTGCTTCAATATCCCTAGGGCTGTGCAAATAAAACCTGGATCCCAGATTGCGTCTGATTCATTTCTGTGTTAAAATAGCATAGGTGGCGACACTAAAAATTAAAGTTGGGGCTACAATTTTTATCTCTGTAAGAACTACCATACCGGTTACATTTTTCATCGATAAAACAATTCGAAAGTTATAAATACTTCCTTGAGAGTTACAAACACACCCCTCTGTATCCCCTGGCCACACCACTATTGCAAATATAAACAGTGTTTTCCTTGTGATGCCTGTCATCTTGAATTTGTAACCCTATTTTTTTGTATCTTAACATCTATTTAGCAACTAAACTATAGTACCTACAGTTTGTTTTAACAAAAAAATCGTTTGGATCCAGCAGTTGTTACTTATTATATTCTACGCAGAAACCGTAAAGTTAATTCATCATTCGTAGGATTATACAATTTTTTCAAGGTCATATTCTTTGAAAAAAGAAATTACAATTTATTTTACATAAAAAACTTTCATACAGCCGGGCTTGCGTTATTGGGATCTAACGAATACCGCTACATCTAGTGACAAAACGTAGACGTTCTCTAAAATATAAACAAAAGAATCCTAACGATTTCAGCTGCTTTAAATATTTGTGTTTACAAAAAAAATCGAAATTGTCGAATTTTTGCCTCATTTTAATAATAAGTACGGATATATTATTGATTTAAACTGCTAAGTAAACACTCGTAAGTTTTATAATTTCATTAATTTCCCAAACTGAATAAATGTTTCTTTTATACCTAAAACACATATGAAAACACGGAAAGAACGCACGGATAAATGTTACGAATACATGAATCTACCCTTTTACGTTCACAAATTCATTTATAATTTTTTTTTTGTAAGGATCCATGTTTGCCGATTAAAACATTTTCTATTTTATAATCGTACTTAAGACAAAAAAAACTCGAACGTATCTAATCTATTGCACTGGCACTGATTTTTAAAGTAGACCTTTGACGACGCCATATTGGTTACGTCACAAGTCCCGCCCATACGTTAGATCTCAATAAGATAACATAGCTTTAGATACAATATTGTACTTAAGTAGATTATGTTATGTAAAATTTGTATTATACAAGAATCGTATACATAGTGTATGTAAAATAACCAAGGTTCTATCAATTCTAATTTTGTCAGGTGTAATTTCACAAGTGTAATATGACATATCACAATAAGATGACGTGAATCAAAACAATTGATGAATCAATTACTTACTAATGACACTGGTGCAGAAGTGCACATAAATAACAAATGCAGTAAGTTTGCAGAACAGCAAAAATGGCGGAGCAAGTCTTGATATTGTGTAGATCGAGTGAGACAACTAGATAGAACGAGATGAACAACGACTAGCAACAGATATAGCAGTCGGCAGCACCACAAAACATCGACTCGGTAGCTGGCAGGCATGTGAAGGGGTTGGTAATTCGGAACAACACAGCTGATATTCGCGTCTTCGTTCAAAATGACCTTGTAGCATCGGAAAGTCCTCGATATCGGACTTGACTTCATAAAACGATTATTTATCGGATGTCTAGCTATTTGGTTACTTTTTTGACACGGCTATAAATATTTTTAACATTTTTTTGTTGTAGTTAAGTTGAAAATGATTCTATTGTAAAAACAAGTTAAGTTATCTTTTTAATTTAAGAATTTAAAGTAAAAATTTTATCAATATGTAATTTTACGTAACAGACCGGACGTAAAGATTTTGATCATAACAAAAAATGCAACAGGTCAGAACGAGGACGACGTAAAACTGCATTGTGAGAGATGGGAAAGAAGTGGTACACTGACCTGGGGCCATGGGAAACTTTAATGATGATGGTTGTAGTGGTGTAGATGGTTGTAGTGGTGAGTAGTTATCTATGTCGTCACAGCACTCCGCGCAAGGCGTAGCGCCGGACATCGGGGACGATTCGACGTTCGCGGTCGGAGGGGACGACCGTTGACCGAACGGCGGTGAAGAGGAGCGCCGATGACGGTGGCCGACACTGCAGCAACTGACCGGAGACGACGACGACTCCGTCGACTCTTGTCGTTGACAGTCTGCCCGAGGTCGGCCTCGTTCATCGTGGTGCGAACAACGCAACGGACACGGGTTGTTATTATCTGAGCCCGAACAACTGTTGTGCGACATTGGCTTACAACTGCTCGACGATGGACTTGCGTCCGGTGTGCTTTTGTTTGTTGTCGTACTACTCGAACTTTTCTTTTTCGATAGCCTCCTCTTGGAAGGTATAAACGCATCAAAATCGTCATTGTCTTCTGGATCGATCTTTCCCTTACCGTCATCATCAGGCCCACCTGAATCTAATTGAATTCAATGCCGAAAGCTGATAAGTTAAAGTTATTAAATAGGTGATCGAACGAATAGTCTTCCGAAAATACACAAATAACACAGTTTACATTGTCTCGAAAACACACAGGGATCTTGGTGTGTTATTGTAAGCTATGCCTTCTTGCTTTCGAATAATTACAGAAACAACGAACCCCATCGACGGGGTTTTCTACTCTCTCCGGATCAGAGTAACGTTAAAGTGAATGAAATTTGGTCGCAATTTAAAAAAAATAAACACTTTTACATTCGTTTTCGTATAACTTATAGTACGGCATAATACACAAAAAGCGTGCTCTGTGATATGACGGACATCGATTCAGTATACTACAGCTGTATTTAATGTTTCTCTTTTATTTTTAACCTGACAAAAGGTATGGTCATAATTGAAGAGTTGGACTACTGGTACAGTGGTACCATTTGAAGAAATAAAAGGTATGATCATAGTAGGCCTACTGGTACCATTCGAAGAAATGAAAAGTAGGTCATAATTGGGTTTTTAAATGAATTTTTTTTTTACATAAATGGAAGGACCACATACAAGTTTTATAGCAAAACTGTTTTTATTTAATTTTTTTGCTTACTAATTAAAAAGTTATATTTAAATAAAAATTAATTTTTAAACTCAGTTCCGATAACGCGCCGAAAGAATCCAAACGCGTGTGACGTCATTATGTTATCTATGGTCTTTGTATGCATGGTTACCAAGTTAAAAATTTATTATTTTTGATAGATGTGTAATACATATACACAAATACCAACAAATGCAGACACATTTTAACATAACGACGTCACAAACATTCCTGGCGCGTTTTGAAGTCACGTGATATTTTTTAAATTTTTATACATTTTAATTAATTTTTAGTAATTTATCTATAGCTTTAAAAAAAATTTTCTTTTCGATTTTCAATATTATTTATGTTAAATTATTAGAAAAAATTAAAAAATCAATAATTTTTTTTAAACTTAAATACCTAATTGTAGGGTTGGCCTACTGGTACCATTTGAAGAAATGTTTATACAGGGTGTATCACACGATTGAGAACATAGAAAATTATTGATTGCAACAAGAAAGACAAACAAATTGAGTAGCGCGACAAAGATAGAATGCAATCATTGCTAATTAAATTAAATTGTCATGGGCAAAGCAATCCTTAATGATGTTTTCCCTATGTTCTCAGTCCTGTGATACATCCTGTATATCCGCGTTCGATTTTCAATTATTATCAATTTTCATAACTATGATTTACATTATAAATTTTACGTTATTTCTCACAATTAACAAATTTTCGGCTGCAATGAGGGGCTACCATTTTTTACCACCTGATGGCACAACTAGCAAGTGAGATACTAGTGAGGTATACCTACGTCACTTTGATGTCATTCAAATGTCCGTACTGTTTATATTTTCCGCCACCTAATAGCGCCACTAGCAAGTAAAGTATCTGTCATTCAACGGATAAATCGCAGTTTTGTATTTATTTAATCCTTAATAATGGAAATGAAGAATGACTAAACACAGACAATTAATCTCTAAAGGTTTGACACATACCTTACTTGCCACTAGCGCCATCTGACGAATAAAATTATGGTAGCCCTCATAAAAAAAAGAAAGTTGTTCTCACTATTTTGATTTCGCCAAGGAATTGTTTCGAGAAACAGTTTAGAAATGCAAGTTTAATTTAGATAATAATGCTAATGATTTAAAATAAAACGTTTTGAACGGTTTTATTTAGCTTGACGTTTTGAACGGTTTTATTTAGCTTGACCCAGTGTATTTGTTTGTTACTATCTTTGTTTCAAATCTTGCGACAGCTTTTTCAACTACTTCTACTTAACCGATTCTTATGAAACTTTGCACACACATGGAGTTCCTGTGACAAGACAATATTATGATAATTTCAACTTGGTAACGAGGTCTGATGAAGGAATCAGGAGGTGGACAGTTGAAAAGATGAGGAGTTTGCATAATGATACGAGCCAGAAATCAAACTAAAAACAAGAAAATTAAAAAAGGTAAAAAAGCTTATAAGTTAAACGGTTTTATTTTAAATCATCAGTTGTACCAAAAACTAGAAAATAATTAGGACACAAACCAAGGGGCACTTTGTGTCGCTGCGTCAGCGGAATGAGTAATAAAAACGTGGGGCGCATAAAAATCTGTATAACGACTGTATAATTATTAAATAAGAACGGCTTGTCTAGAAAAATGTGTTTCCAAGCCCAACAACAGAAATATTTCAAATGCGCCCCACGTTTTTATTACTTAATCCGCTGACGCAGCGACACAAAGTGCCCCTTGGTTTGTGTCCTAATTATTTTCTAGTTTTTGGTACAGCTGATGATTTAAAATAAAACCGTTTAACTTAAAAGTTTTTTTATTTTGTAACAAATGAAAATCGGATACAGGTATGTCAACATGTATCAAACCGAATCCTACCTGTAAGTTATGACCATACCGTTTTGAGTCAGTTGTATATAATTTGCATTGTTTTTTTAATTTATTGTGACTTAATATAACAATAGCTAGGGCTTGAGAATAACCAAGTTCGCCGTTGCTTAACATGGCGTTCCAACTTATTTATTACAAACCCTTACTTATCAATGTTCCAATCTAAAAACTGGAAAAAGTATTGATTTCTATACTACTAACTGGATTGACGATTTTTTGAAACGCTATTGTTGTGAATTGAACGCTCATCCGGCGCCTCGAAATGGTGCAGAAGGTACTAAGTAGCATGTTGGTGCGCTTGCGCTGCCATAACCTCAAATCACTAATCACCCTCACTGAGTTAAGAGGTAATGGAGACGCTACAAACATTTAAAAATGAAGCAAGTCGCCATATTTATTCAATTCATTCATTTTATATATAAGAAGAATAATATTCCCTAATACATCCCGTTTGGCCGCCATGTTTGTTGTCCCCTTTGACGTCAGACCGTGGCTTCAACTCTGTATAAACTTAAAACTAAGCAGCGGTATAGCGCCTCTATTACTATTTAACTCAATGCTAACCACTGACCAATGGTGAGTAGTGATTTGAGGTTATGGCAGCGCAAGCGCATTAGGATGGTATTTAGTACCTTCTACACTACTTCGAGGCGCTGGATGAGCCTTTAATTCATAATATTTTCGCCGTATTCAATCCGTTAATCCTGTTAGTATGATATAGAGATCAGTGCCCAAACTAAGGTTTCTAATTTGAAAATTGGTGAAAGTATCAATTTTATTTCCAATTTATTCGAAAAAATTATATAACAGCTATGTACTGTCAAGTATTGCATTAACAAAAGCACACGAGGATACAAAATTAGGAGATGGATAAATAAGACAGTGTGCCGACAGCTTGTTTCACGGAGACCACACACGACACTGACGAGAGACACCACATCGACAAATGCAGGAAATACAAAAGTACAAGGGTTCAGGCAACAATTAACCAAAGAGACCGTTGAAATTGCATTATCGATTGTTTTAAATTATTTTAGATCGCTTATAACTAAAAGGTGTGTTTGACGGAACTGGTTCTATCGGTTCCAAAGCGTTTATTAGCACTATAGAACTCCTCGAACTGTCAGAACTGCGTGTTCGTTGGTCAAATTTTTGGACCGTTTAAACTCAGTTCCATCCAAGTACTCTCAGAACTGATTATTCTCGCCACTGATTTTAGTAATAAATCCGTTTGTTGTAAAACAGAATTGTAACTACAACCAATTATTCCGATTTGGTTCTAATAATCCAGTCCGAAGAGTTCTAGAACCGTTCGAGGACTTGATCAACAGATTCAAAATAACACAATTCGCGAATAAAGTTCCTTACAGATGGCAGTCACTTTCTATCCAAGATGGCCGTATAAGAGATTTGTGTTCAAATGTCAATAGATTGTTCGCTTGTAAATTGTATGCCGTGATTTCCGTTCCATAAAAAAATTCTTGTAAATTTTCGCATTGCGGGACGGCACAATATTTAATTTGTTTAATTGACAAGTAAACAAAACAAGGAAATAATCTGTCAATCTCTTGTATTAGTTCAATCAAAGTCCACATCGCGACGACACGGTGCACTTTACCACGAATAGGTAGATTCAACATTGGAATAGCGTTCGTTATTTTTGAGCTAATAAATATAGCGGCAAGTCGTTTTATTGAACAGTTATGTCTGATCGTGTTATGACGTCATGTCTGTTTATAAGATGATTTAAAACATCGTTTAGTACACATAGCGCTCAAGAAAACTAATTTAAATTAAATTGAGTTTTAAAGACCACCAACAGCTAAGTTTATTTGAGCCTAGCACCAATTCATATTTTCAATTCATTATTTTTTTTTAAATAATAAATTGAAAATCCAATTGACACTTTTACCAGCTCTCGGGCTTGAACCCGGGAATTGGGAACTTGTAATAGAGGAACCATAGCAACGTCATGTAAACAACAGCATTGCTACACTCTCGGCCATTCTCAAGCCCAAGAAAACTAAACATTCCGATGATTATTATATACTCAATAAACATTAGTAGCGCCGCGCCATGGTTCAGATACTAAACTAATAAACGATGGTCTATTATTGCTAATTTTTTTAATGAAAATAATACAGAGTTCAAATTAATTACTAAAAACATATTTAAAATGTATTGTGGTTCAAGAAAATCGCAATAATAAACCATAGTTCATTAGTTTAGTATGTTAACCATGGCGCGGCGCCACTATTGACTGTTTAGTTTTCTTGACACACTAATGATGGCGCCACTTATGACCTCTATTGTCGAGTATTTATAATTTACAATATATATAGAACCGTTGAATCTACCCAATCAAATTCTCTTTCATTTATGTCTTTTTTTAAGTCACTAATTTAATATTAAGCATTTTAAATATAAAAAATTACGTAAGTTCTTTTCATAGAAAAACGGTCAGGAGTTCTAATGAAAGATCTCAAACTGTAATTTTGCACAAAAATCAGCAATATTTACGTTCTAAGCATTTTCAAAATTGCACGGAGACCGCTATTAATCATTAATTATTTAAATAAATTATGAGAGCAATTAGGTGTGCTTGTTGGTAAGTTCCGAACTGGTTTTGAACTCTCAAAGTGTATGTCGGCAAAAGAGAACTCTTCGGACACAACTGCGTGTTTGTATCTCAAATTCTGACTTTTCAAACCAGGTTCAAATAGCCCGAAGAGTCCGACAATCTGACCAACAAATAAGCAGTTGTGTCCGAAGAGTTCTGTATTGCCGACATACGCTTTAGAAGTTTCGAACCAGTTCAGAACTCAACAGCAAACACAACTATTGATTATTTAACAACTAAATACCTAAAAATTTAATAATAAAGCAACAAAAATTCTCAACAAATAAAGCAAACCAGAAAAGGGCTGTACACTTTTTTTTGGAGCAAACAAAGCGCAGTGCAGGGCAGGTTTGTTTATTTGGTTTAACCAGTTTTATATTTTTTAAATAATATGTATATCAAAAGCACTGAGCTAGGAGGATATAGAGACGTTACATGCATTTAAAAATGAAGCCAGTCG
Source organism: Mongoloraphidia duomilia (assembly GCA_039654895.1). Taxonomy (NCBI): domain Eukaryota; kingdom Metazoa; phylum Arthropoda; class Insecta; order Raphidioptera; family Raphidiidae; genus Mongoloraphidia; species Mongoloraphidia duomilia. Next base: position 5,066,862 of record CM077516.1, read on the forward strand.
CAATGTTTAGTCAGTCTATTCATTTTATAATATCTAAGAAGAAGAAAATAATATTCCCTAATCCATCCCGGCCGCCATGTTTGTTATGACCTGTGACGTCAGACTTGGTTTCAGCCTTGTATTAGCAGATGTCTCTATACCCTCTATGCTCAATTATGAAAAGACAACATAATATTATTATGGAGCTACCAAGAAAATAAAATTTTAAATTCAACATAACCGAAAAAATAAATAGATGTAACAAAATGGTTGATATTCAAGGAAACTATTTAGATATTTATATAACAGTAATCCCACGCTTTAACGCGTTTCGTTTTTCTATTCGCTGTGAGCAGATGCGTGGAAGGGATTTCAGAGTGACTGTTAGCGCGCAACAACGGATAAATAGAGAAACATGCGGTGGGTACCTAACTCCCTTCTCTATGCTAACTGCTAAGCATAAATACGTCATAGTAAATAAAGTGATACTTCTTATCGAAATAAAGTTTGAATTTTAATGCAAAAAAAAAATATATATTACGCAAATTAATTTGCTTTTAAATTTATTACAACACAACATAAATATTTTTTTTTAATTATTGAATAATTATAATATAACTTTTTTGATGTAATTTAACTATATATTTGACATTAATGCTCTAATTTGACATTTGAGATTATTCGGTTTTGCGCGTAGATTGGATAAAGTGTTCTTACCGAAATTATTGCTTTGCGAATCATGAAAAAGAAGTTTTTTTTCCACAAAACACACTTTTCACGTTGCTATTTTTGAATTCAACTGAATCATTGAATGATTAAATTGTATAAATTTTACCACCGCCGATTTATGCTATCACTCACCAGACGGCAGGACCATGCATCTGCTCACAGTGAATAGCGCAATTTACAATTTTACACTATATAATCGCTATAGCGCTCTTAAAAGTTTCTATAGCGCTCTTTTCGTAAATTTACCGTACTTCAAACAGCTTCCAAGCCCCCTTTCCCATTTTTTACTGAGCGCACAGTTTTCAACCAACGAACCTTACATGAGGCCGTTATTAACAGCGCTAAATGTACGTGCAGTACGCAGCTGGGATTCTAGATGGTAGCATGTATGGTAGATGGTGGCTGAAATTATAAGCGCTTATAGGTTTGCACAACGAAACTTTGATACTAGCATTGATACAAGCTTAAATCGCATTTGAAATGTCAGATAGCGAAGACGAATATTTGTGTTCTTCTGCTACAAAGTGGTATATTTTAAATACAAATTTGGATAGGAGCTATCATGTCCACTCTATTAATAGAAAACGATCTAAACATGGCGAATTTCATCATTTATACCAAGAATTAAAATTTTACCCAAACCGATTTTTTGAATATTTACGTATGGAACCTAACACTTTTCAATACGTCTTAGAAAAAACTCAAAACAAATTAAATAAAAACTGGCAAAATTTCACTTATTAAACTAGTCACATCCATTGCGAAACTTGTATAACGGCCATTTGACAGTTGTCACACGTTGATTGTAATAGTCAGCGCGCTGAAAGAATGGTGAGATACATTCTTGTATCTACCAGCTCTTGTAACAGCGCTTATACATGTTATATTCACTGCTTCGTTGTGTACACTCGCATATATAATAATGCATTAATTTAAGCAAGCCCTGCTATGATCTACGCTACCATCTAGAATCCCAGCTCCATACTGCACGTACCTTTGAAGGGAATTACCATACAATGTGGTTTTCAAAGCTATACATTATTTAGAGATCTAGTGCTTGTCATTTTATAAAAAGTAGTCAAACTTCAAATACGAAAATGTATTAAATATTAATAATTACCGAGTCGTTTTAATAAGAACGTACACAATGAATGAAGTTATTAATTATTCAAAATGTGTATTGATTCTTGAAGAAACGTTGAAACATATTGAAAGTGTATTTAGTATTTATTTTTAGAAACTAGGTCAATAATTGTTTTCATAAAACGAAATCAAAATATCAAAATAATTTAGTAATATTAAAACATTGTATCAGATTTGAAAAAAAAAAAACTTAAAATATGAAAGTTTTAGAGCAAAATATTTTGCAAAAAAACGTGAAAAATAAATATATATAGTTACTACAAATATGTACGCGAAAAAGCATTGTTTAATGAGCATATGTCAAAAACCATCTTTTAAACAAAATAATATGATATCTTACTGTTATTTGCCATCAAATTTTCATGTAGTTTGTCTCGTTGATCTTCCAAGACTTCTCCAAGATATGCGGCGACTTTGCGAGTAACTTGTTCCACAAATCCATCTAGTTTTCCCAAATCGTCAGACAATCCAACTAATTGATCCAAAGTTCCGACCTATAAAAACAGAAAAAACAAGCCGTGACGCGGGCCGTTTATTAGGACTAAAGTTACTTTAAATTGGGACTCACAAGTGCGACCGTTGAGGTCCACACGACGAACTTCCCAGTTTGAAGAATATTAATAATTAAATTAGAAATTACACAGAAAAGTAATCATTTTAATCATTAAAACATAATTATTATTTATTTTTAACAATAAATTAAAAAAAAACGGCTGGGCCGATTTTTATAAAATTTATATCGGATCATAGTGACGTTAACATGCTTTGATAGACACCTCAACGAAGTTGATAACATTTTTTTAGGCGAGATTTCGTATAAAATCTACTTTTTTGCAGTCGTTTTATTTAAACAAAAAAAAACGGCTTGATCGATTTTGATAAAATTTCTTTCGGGTCTTGTTGATGTTAATATGCTTCTATTTGCATCCTAACAAAGTCGATATCATTTTTTATTCCCGAGATTTCGTGTAAAATCCACTTTTGGCAGTCTTTTTCTTTAAACAAAAAAAAAAAAACGGTTGGGCCGATTTTGATAAAATTTCTTTCGGATCAAAATGACGTTAACACGCCTCGATTGACACCCTTACGAAGTCGATATAATTTTTTATTCGCGAGATATTGTGTAAAATCTACTTTTTTGAAGTCTATTTGGTTAAGAAAAAAGAACAGTTGGACCGTATTGCGGTTAAGAAGTGACTAAATTGCCGTTTCTTACATTTTTTACTGTAGAAATAGATTAAATCAATAACATTTAGTAGATTTCATATCCATATTTATATAATTAATGTAGTAAATTCGCAGATATGTATACAGTAAATAATAAAACATAGTTTTTTCAAAAATACGACGTTTCGTTTATTAAATCAGTAAACGAAACGTCGTGCTTTTGAAAAAACTATCTGTTTTATTATTTACTACATTAAATAAATAACATTGCGTTAATGGAGTTTTTTTTGCTACTGTTGACACTTAGTAGAAGTGGGATTATTATTATTATTATTGTTATTAAAAAACACGATAGTGAATGTGCAACAAAAACAGTTCAATAGTTTTTGAGTTAACCCGAAACAAAAAAATCTTATAATGGTTTATGCGGTATAGGTATCCCATAAACTGCACATCTAAAGTCAAAATTTCGTTGAACTTACAAAGTTATGATTTAATTTATTTTTAATTTATAATTTGTCACTTTAGAATCCTAAATATGTAATAATTAAAAACAAAACAATAAATACTTATATTTTGTATATTAATAAATTGTTATTTGATTAAAAAATAGAACTAAAAACCGGAACGCTTGAAAATTAAAAGATGCAACTGCCTTTACATAGGCAACCAACATAACTTCGAAGATGTGCATGTTGTAGGTAATCAAAAGATATTTTTTATAATTTTGACAGTTTTGTACTTTAGAAGATGTGCATGTTGCAGGTAATCAAAAGATATTTTTTATAATTTTGACAGTTCTGTACTAAGTCTCTAATCATTTCAATCCAGTTTAAAAAAAAGTATTCTTTCCTGCGACTTGAACGGTTTTTTAAAAGTTCATAAAAATATTCTATTTTAGTGAGCGAAGGTAGTAAGTAGCGTAAAAAAATCGTGACGAGTTTGTGATTGACTAGAGCTATTAACGAATAAGAACTGGGCTTTTAATTAGAAACTGACGTGATTTTTAGAAAATTAATTTTGGATGTCTGATATAAAACTATTTTGTCATTCTTGCATCAAATATTTTCAGTTTAGCTGAGATGAAACTCAAGCTAAGAAATGTTAAGTTTCAATTCTAATATTTTCAAGGACCTGTCTATAATTTCGTTTTCTTGTGAGTGACGGAGAAAATGTTTCCAGAATTTTTATGTCTGATTGAACCAACAACACTGGAGAACGACTGTACCGATTTTGATGACACTGGTATCTAAACTTAAATTACAGGGTACATTTTATTCGGTCATGGTCATATTTCTGTCAAAATCGATATTTGAACTCTCAGGTAAAAGCTAGTAATAAAATAAAATATTTACCTTAAGATCGGGAATATGGAATTTGTAATTAACAGATAAACTGTTTTGTTTGTTTGTGATATTATTCATTGATTCCCATGTCTGCTGACAGGTTTTATCTCCTGGTGCCGAAATTAGCCAATATTCTGTCATTGTGTCAGCTGATTCCTGTATGCATATATTTAACAATCATTTTGCGCACAATATCAACAAGGTACTATTAATATTTAGTACTTATTAATGTATCACTAATATTCAGTATTTGAAATAACACTAATTTAATAAATAAAAGTCACAAGGGGTTGCTTAAATTGCAATAAGTTGAAAAGGGGTTTGGCAATAATTAAAACTGGGTTAATGTTGAAATCTGCAACACAGCTTATCGCAATTATAAATACTTTAAAAAATGCTCACAGACGTGTATACATTTCTTACCTGTTATATGTAAATATTAAAATTGATTTTGTTATACGGGTTATAGAAATAAAAGTAAATTTTGCACAGCAAACGTTCACTCCCTTAATACGACCATTACGACTCACGTGATTAGAAGCAGCTATCTAGCGGTAGAAATTCTAAAACTTGACAAATCAATTTTGAGCACGTGATGATAATTACATGGAACTTGCATAATGGAAGAGGAATTAGCGTTATATTATTAAAATACGTATTTTCATAATTTCTAGTGTTAAAGATGACGTTAAAGTAGAGAAATTAAATTCTTTGTATATTTCAAGTGCTCGAGACATGTGCGTATTCATTCGGACTTGCGTGACGTGTTGGCTACATTAGGTTAGTTTGAGCAACCTGTTTCTCATTTTAATTCCATTATAAAAGTTTCATGGACGATTGACAAGTCCGAAATCTGACGTAATCTGAGAAGCACGCGGTTTATGTCAATTTTATAATTTTGTATTTTTAATAACTTTCCATTTTTACTAACTTTCCAATATTTTATAATGTCGTCAGAAGACTTTAAACGTAAACTAGAACTAATTAAAAGTCATATAAAAAGTTATCCCGATTTTCCAAAACCGGGCATATTGTTTAGGTTAGTTTTTTATCTGAGTTCAATTCTTTTTTCTGTGCAAGCATTTAACAACTATTAATATTTTTATAACATATCTTTTAGAGATATTTTTTCGGTATTTCTTCATCCTGAAGCGGCGACAGCTCTACAAGACATTATTATCGAACATGTCAATAATATTAAAACTGATATTCATTGTGTGGTTGGTTTGGAATCCAGGGGCTTTCTTCTTGGTCCTTCAATTGCTCATCATTTGAAAGTTCCTTTTGTGCCAATTAGAAAGAAAGGAAAACTACCTGGGAAAGTTGATTCTGTCGACTATGGTTTGGAATATGGAAAGGTAATTTTTTATAATGTTTACTTACCAAAAGACAAACTTATTAATGTTAAGTGATTTGCCTGAGAATTCGAATTTTGCGTCACAGCCAGTCTATAAACAATTAAATATTGGAAGTACACGCCATTGTAAAATGTAAATTGAACCAATTTGTTTGTTGATGTCACAAAAATTTTAAATACAAATGAATACAAAGTTTGCATTTGTGTAAGAAACACCCATCGAAAATGACGTAACAATATGATGCAACAATGGAAAAATTCATTTTTCAAACCTATGTCACCGTCGGGACTCTAACCCGAAACTTCCACTTTCGCGGTGGCTGAGTTAAAATTTTAAAGATCTTAAGCTTAAAGAATTTTTTGTTATAATGTTTTCAGGATAAATTCGAGATTCAGAGAGATTCGGTTACAAAAGGGCAGAACATTCTTATTATTGACGATTTATTAGCAACAGGCGGAAGTATGGAAGCTGCTTGCAAACTACTAACACAATTAGGTGTTGAAATTACTGAATGTTTAGTTATAATGGAACTAGCCAATTTGAATGGACGAGAAAAAGTTAATGCTCCTATATACTCTTTTATACAATACTAAATTTTTTAGCAGATAATGTAATAGGTATCTAAACATTCCATTAAAATACATCCGTGATATCAATGGTCGTAAATTATAGATGCTCCACATTGTGTGACATCGCTGATATAAAAATGTGCCTTGTTATTTTTTTATGAATTTTGTTGTATTTACTGTTATAAAAAAGACTGTTTTAATTTAAAAATAAAAAATATTGATATGTAAAATAAAAAATATCTCCATTTTATTTATTTCAATATTAAAATTAAAAAAAAAATGCAAATTTTGCATTAACTGGCTGCAGGAGATGCCACATTTCCTTTCTCCAACTATTCTGTTGAGGTAATTGTATTTTGAAGACCAACAGCTAAGGTTATTTGGGCCTAGCACCAATTCATATTTTCAATTCATTATTTTTTTTTTTTTTTTTAATAATAAATTGAAAATCCAATTGATACTTTTACCAGCTCTCGGGCTAGAACTCGGGAACTGGGGACTTGTAATAGAGGAACCATAGCAACGCCATGTAAACAACAGCGTATTCTGTTGAGGAAAACCGCATATCATTTTCTGATTATAAATCACCAAAAAACCTGAATAATGACATCATTCTTCAGCTCGATTTTAGTCAGAGCTGGGTGCATTATTACCTACATCATACGAAAGAAAAAATTGTTAAATTGTGTTTTAAAGACCATCAACAGCTAAGGTTATTTGGGCCTAGCACCAATTCATATTTTAAATTCAATATTTTTTAATAATAAATTTAAAATCCAATTGACACTTTTACCAGCTCTCGGGCTAGAACCCGGGAATTTGTAATAGAGGAACCATAGCAACGCCAACGAAATGTTATATCGAGACACGGCCGCTGTAAGCAGGCGTGCACTGCAAATCACATCAACATCGGCCCTTTATTAAGGTAGTTGTCGTGCTACAATAACATCCAAAAGTTTCGTTCATAATACGTTGTAAAACAATAAATAAGTATAGTGTTAAATGTAAAAAAATTTTGTTAGAGATAGTACCTATAACTGTTGTTCACATAGTAACACATATTTCACTTAGTTTGTTAGCTTGGATTATATAAAAATGTCAATCTTTTGTCATAAATTGTTGAACTTTGCGTTATTATATCTCAACAATAAAAAGGTCAATAATTTTTGGATTTTCTTTTTAAACTCAGAACAAAAACATCAATGAACAGTTAGTTTTTTGAAAATTTCTGACTGTTACTTTTTTTTTTTAAATTAAAAAACTTGTCAAAAACACAACCTTTCCTATGCTCTCCGTGTTAATTATCCGAACTTTAATTAAGTTTATCTCAAGTTAGAGATGGTCAATAAACTTAAATTTTAATGGTATTTGTATTATAGTACCCTTAATGAGTATACAAAAATTTAGAATTTTCTGACACTTTGTCCATAGCACGACAACTACCTTAAACGAAATGTTACATCGAGACACGGCCGCTGTAAGCGAGCGTGCACTGCAAATCACATCAACATCGGCCCTTTATTAATGACAAATTAAACTATGTGTCTAGAAAATGAAAGAAACAGGACACATACGTGAGGAGGAAATTTCAAGATAACACGTTAACGCAATTCTTTATTTTAAGTACATAATATGATAGTAGATTGTATATCAGATATCTAGTTGCGCAATGAGGCATATTACTGACGAGTAGTGATAGTATAAAGAATACAGTTTAGTTTAAGAAGTTACTAATTTGTTTTTTATATAGTGACAATACATTAAAACGAGTGATAATGAGTTTTAACAGTCACATGAGCCATATCATTACGCATGAGAATGCATGGTGTTTTTAGCCATACCCACTATAAAATAGCTGCTTTTCACTTTATTTTCAGCTTTTTCAAAATTTTTTGACAGTTCATTTGTGTCGCCAACGTCACTCCTACAGTAGGCCGATGTAAATAGTGGGCGGATCAGGCGAATAAACATAAATCACTATGGAAATACATTCCCGTACACCGGCCTGTTAAAACTTACTTTACATGCATGTAAAGCAGCTATTTTATAGTGGGTATGGCAAAAAATAATTTTACAAACGCCATGATTTTTTGTTTTTGATGAAAGGTTACAGAATATGCAATTTTCATAAAAAAATTCTTTAATAAATGGAATAAGATTGAAATACAAAAATAATGATACAAATTATTTGTGTCAAAATTTTAGCTTTCTATTTCATTATCAGGCCCGGACTTAAAGATCCAGGGCCCCTAGGCACTCGACAGTTCGGCCCCCCAAGCCCAAAAAAGGGGGTGGGAATGGAATTGGACGGAAATTTAGCAAAAAAAAGTCGCCAATTGGATTATTTTACAAAATTTGTGAGATTTTTTTCTTTAATTTCTATTTCCGCCCTGGCCGGAGCCCCCTCGGCAGCTGGGCCCCTAGGCCGGTGCCTTGTTGGCCTAGGCAGAAATATTACAATATACATTGGGTAGGTATGTATTTGATAATTTGCTGTGATGCAAGGATTTAATAGTACATTGTGCAACCAGGGCGGAAAATTGCCGCCTTCACTGCGATCTGGCGAGCAAACGTCACACTCGTTCGCAATCGCCAATTCCGCCCTAGTTACAACATATTTCTGTAATAAGTACATTGAAAGAACATTAAAAACATAAAAAAACACCGTAATACCCATTGTAGGTTAGGTGAACGGTCAAATATGGTTACAATCATCGCGTAGGATGGCGCCACTTTCGCTCACTTTCGACCCGAAAATTTTTATTTATTTATTGTAAACTTAGGTCATTAGCGTCTTGTTTACATCAAATAACAACTCACTTAAAACTAAATGACATCACAAAACATCCATGAGCGGAGGCGGGATTTGAACCCACGACAGTGTGATCCAAAGGCCGCTACGCTAACCGTTACACCACTCTGTCCTCTAATTCGACCCGAAAAGAATATCCCAAAGGACGAAAATATTTTACTTTTGATCTGCGCACGAACGGTTTTTATTTTACGTCACTGGCATGCAAAAGCCAACTGTTGTCCTCGAAAACAAGTATGTAATGATGCACTTTCAAAGCACGTATTACAAAAAAACAATTTATTATTGACATTACAGCAAACTAGAAAGGTAAAGTACATTAAAAAATTGTCCTTTATGCTATAAAATCACCAATCAGTGTTATTTCGAGATGTACTGTTTTTTTGCTAGTGGAATCACATTCTTGCCCGAGTATGCAGAAGAAATAATACCCAGTAAAGATAATTGCATTTGCCACTCACTGAACTTTTATGCACTGCATTTGAAGGGAATGGGGAAAAACAAGATATGTCCTTCTGACAAACGGCTGAGTAAATTGAATTTAAAGTTAATTATACTCCTTGTTCTTTTCCCATCCAATAATTTTAAGTTTTAAAATACACAGTGACCTACCTATTTCTTTTACCCCACAATTTACCCAGTCCTGAATACCGTTACGGTCTATCAGATGGCACTAACAGCTCAAAAATCAAAAAAATATGACACACCCTATTCTTTCCCCATTCCCTTCATTTATTTCCATCATTTGCGAATTGCGATGACTTGATGATAACAAAGGGTAGAGTGCAAACAAGTGCAATAAGAAGAAAAATGTCCACTATGACAGAGTCACGTTTTTCACTTGTTTTTTTATTGCACAACATAACAGCACATGTCAAAATAAGTGCGCTCATTTGCGCACTGTAAACGTCAGTTGATTATTTAACCTCAAATTTAGATATATTTTAAAAAGCAAAAACGTGATGCTACCAAATAAATAAAAAATTAAAAAAAAAAAAAATAGAATTCCCTTCAAAAAAGCCACTAAAAAAAGCGGAAAATAATAAAATTCGAGGACGGCGCCAATTTAATTGCTAAAACTTTTTATATATCTACTTTCTTTTTATTAAATTGGCGTCGACATAAAAATTTTATTCTTTTCCACTTTTTAGTGGCTTTATTGAAGGTTCCATTTTTTAAAAAAATTTTTTATTTATTTTTATTTTTTACTTTTTAGTGCCTTTACATTACATAGTTTGCACGTTATTAACCGACTTCGCTGTGTCAAAACTGACATTTACCTTAACGGTGTTACACTCCGTTACTCACTTTTTATTAAAATTAGTCAAACTACTGAACCAATTTAAGTAAAATTTATGTAAAAACCATCCCCAAGATATGCTCTATTGAATAAAATAAGAATCATAAAAATCGGTCGAGTAGTTTCTGGAAAAATCACACATACACACATACTACGGAAAAGCAACCTTTTTTCGAAGTCGGTTAAAATAATGCATATTAAGGATTTGTCAAAAAGTGACGAATAAGGTTAAAAAAAATACAAATTTTGCATTAAGAATGACCCACACAACTGGGTCCAAAGTACAAATACTTTTTCGTTTTCCACTGCTCCCGTTCGGAGTTACTCCATTAATTCAGTACGAGTGCAATGTGCACTTTTAGTGGGCACTGAAAATATTTGAGAGCAAAACGCTTTAAGAATATAAATTACTAGATATGTTCTAGCAAAACAAAATAATACATTTTACATTGTCTTGGCATTCACAGGGCCGGATTAACCATGTCGGGGGCCCTAGGCAATGCGATTCTCGAGGCCCCTTTTCAGCTGTTTGCAGATGATCAGCTCTTTTCAAGTTGATGAAGGGATGTGAGTAGCTTCCATATCATATAACTACGCTACGTAATGTATCCAACGAATCGGGGATTCCCCCAATGTGAATGAGGTCTAGTACTCACTCAGCCGACCGCCCACCGGCTGCGTTTCGAATTAATGCTTATACTTTATAAAAATATATAGCACTCTTAAATCCAAATTCATAAGTTTTGAAACACAGAGCACAGTAAAACTTTTTAAATTAAATTCATTCACGGCCGCAAAACTCACAAATCGCAATTACAAATCAAGCATTTCAAAACTTTTGTTTATCATACTGTATTTCGACGTATGCTGTCCATTGATGAAATACTTCATACTTACAGAACAGAACCATCTAGTATCGAGTAGTAGAACTAGTAATATGGATGCGTTACGTAGCGTATTGTATGAATCATACAATACGCTACGTAACGCATCCATATTATTAGTTCTACTACTCAATACTAGATGGTTCTGTTCTGTAAGTATGAAGTATTTTATCAACTGACAGCATGCGTCGAAAAAAAGCAATAATACCTATTGTCATTGAGGATACAAATTTTCCAATTAAATTTTCACTTTCTTTTGTGCGCGCGCGGGGCCCCTAGCCGATGCGGGGCCTCTAGGCAATTTCCTACTCTGCCTAGGGATGTGACATTGAGTAAAAAAAATCGATTATTTAATAATCGATTTTTCTCTTTTCAATATAAATCGATTATTTAATAATCGATTTTTCTCTTTTCAATATAAATCGATTTGTAAAAAATCGATTTTTAAAGAAATAATCGATTTTTGTGAAAAATCGATTTTTTCTATATTATTCGAAAAATTGCATACTTTTATAATGAATGAAAACAATTGGAAGGGTATCGATATGAAACTATTTTACATAATACATACAGATGGCGCCATTTTCCGACTGATTAGTTTACGTTTAGTGAACTTATTTTACGTTTTTTCATCCGTCGCACAGATGGCGTTGTTTACAAAAATCGATTAAAACGTGTAATTTGTAAATGTTGGCTGCATTGGGTTTCCCAAAGCCTATATTCTTTCTTAATATTAATATTAATAAAAAAAAAACTGTAATTTATATAAGCGATTTAAAAGTGTAATTTATATAATCGATTTATAAAAAATCGATTATTATTATTTAAAAATTAATCGATTTATAAAAAATCGATTATTATTATTAAAAAAATCGATTGTTAAAAATCGATTATAAGAAAAAAATAATCGATTAATATAAAAATCGATTATTTTTTCACATCCCTAACTCTGCCTAATGGTTAATCCGGCCCTGGGCATTCAAATAATATTTTAAAAAATATTACAAATAATATTTAGTAGATTTCGTGTCCACATAACTGCGAATTTACTACATTAATTGCAAATAATATTCTCTCACCGAATATTAAAATTGAGCATCAGTTCACATAAGGCACAAAATATCACATCTGTAGTCAGTTATACTGAATATTTTCTATGAGACGTAGTTAGTTTACGGAACTGTAAAGAATAAGTATTTAATGCGCCAGTCAGTATCCTAACCGGTACGTTAGTTGCTACGATCGCACTATCCTTGCCTGCATTCGAGCCAATTGTATAACTCAATGTTACTTCTACAGTTCGATGGTAGTTCTTAGTTGGCTAACTTTGTGGATAATAATAATTGGAGTTATTTTAAAAGACTAGACTCGTTTAGGTTTACTAATTATGGCGTAAGCGGTGTCATTAACAAGTTGATGATGTACAGTCGGACTGGGAATCGGTTCAGCCGGTTGAGCAGTCTGTTGTTTCCTGATCATTCCATATCCCAAATATGAATCGTCCGCTAACCTTACAGCTTCCATACTAATTGTAACTTCATCGTAATCATTCCAAGACGGAAGACCGGTAGCTACCGAACTAGGCACTGTTGGAATCGGTTTCACTTGTTTATAACCAGACTTTGGATTACTTAATTTACTCGACGATCCAAAGAACTGTAATTTATCGTAACGATCATCCGAATTGACCGATTGGTTAGATAACTGAGTGATTATTTTGGAAGCTTTGGGAATTGGAGTACAATCGACGTTTAACGATTCCTGTGATTTTACAATTGGAAAAGAATTTAGGTCCTGTTCTGAACAACTATGTTCTATTTCGGTATGTTTGATGTCGTCGACGCCTAGCGTTCGCCAAGCGTCCGTTCGATACTCGATCTTATCGTAATCCAAGCCAGATTTTGTCTCTAAAGAAGCTATTGGTTCATAATCTAATTTATGCGGTCCTGTTAATTCTTTATCGCTTTTTTGTTGAGGTAAATGTTTCCTCGGCGGTTTCTGCGGTTTGGGTTTTAACAAAGGCGGAGGCAGCAGGTCAGTAAACGTAAGAAGCGGTTTCACTGAACCGTTGACTGTTTGAGAACACGGAACTGAGTCGATGTCATGATGCGGCTGAGTCGAACTCGTGGGAGATGGTGGCAATGGACTGCGAGAGCGCGCTTCCATGCTCAAAGCTGCATGAAACTGACTGTCACCACAATCTATTGCCATAGCCATGGGTAGCGACTCTCCGCTTAAGTATTTACGCATCGATTTCATTTTCGAAGACAGACAACGGAAGATTTCTTGTTGATTGGAATGCTCGAGCTTAAAACTTCCTTCGCCAGAATTACATTTTCGACCTGCTTCGAATGTGAAGTTACCGTCTTTGTAGCCATATCTATAAAATGTTATCTTTGTTTACAGTTTGTATTCTAGCTTTTAAATAAATAATAATATATGAGTTAGGTAATTGTGGACAACAACATAATAATTATTAATTAATTCGACAATGAATTTTTAATCCACAAGGCATCCACTAGGTAATGAATAGTATTTCTTAACATATCAGTCAGCATATTATGCCATCATGACTGTTAAACGCCAAACGATTGTTATAAGATATATAAGGAAAAAATCAGAAGCCACTGGCGGGACTTGAACCCGAAATTGCCAGTTTCCGGCTGGTTGAGTTGCCACTTACTCACACAGTGCCCCAAAAGTGAAATAATCTGTTCCTTCCCCATATATACCTATTTCAGTACTAAATCGCATCTTAATATTTAAGTTTCGATTGTAACTTAAAAATAAATCGGCTCTCGCATGAGATGTGATTTAGTACTGAAATAGGTATATATGGGGAAGGAACAGATTTCACTTTCGGGTCACTGTGTGAGTAAGTGGCAACTCAACCAGCCGGAAACTGGGAATTTCGGGTTCAAGTCCCGACAGTGGCTTCTGACTTTTTCCTTATATATCTTATAACAATCTTTTGACGTTTAACAATCATGATGGCATAATATGCTGACTGATATGTTAAGAAATACTATACACTACCTAGTGGATGCCTTGTGGATTAAAAATTCAGTGTTGAATTAATTAATAATTATTCTAGCTTTTATTTTATTTATTGTAGATTATAGACGCATCGACAACTTAGATTATTAGCGTCTTAATTACACCAAATAACATATCACTTAAAACTAAATGACATCACACAACATACATGAGCGAGGTGGGAATCGAACCCACGATAGCTTGCAATATGTATTCTAGTCAATAGTAGATAGATAGATTATAAATGTTCAACAACAACAAGTTTTGTCTGTTTTACAGATTGACACGTTTCCAGGTTATGTTGCCGGTCAAGCAGCAATCACAGCCCGTATTTGTGAAAATTTTTGTAAAAAAAATAAGTCGCACTTTTAAAATATATTTTACGATTGACAAAACTCGTTTATGTCTATAACAAACTCTATTTCCGAGAATATTGACATGAATTGTATTTATTGTGTGTGTTTTTAAAGATCACCAACAGCTAAAGTTATTTGGGCCTAGCACCAATTCATATTTTCAATTAATTATTTTTTTTTTTTTAATAATAAATTGAAAATCCAATTGACACTTTTACCAGCTCTCAGGCTAGAACCCGGGAACTGGGGACTTTTAATAAAGGAACCATAGCAACGCCATGTAAACAACAGCACTGCTACACGCTCGGCTATTCTCAAGCTCAATTGTATTTATTAACATGCGACAAAGGGTTGGCTTTTATTTTATTGATTTTACTTTTGTTTTTTTTTACATTCTGTTTCCTTACAGACGCAAATGACCTCTGATGTCGAGCGTCTATAATTCACAATTCAATTCAGTACAAAGGGTTCTCTAAGTTTCCTCATTTTGCCACCGCGAGCACGGCAGTCGAAAACTATTAGCTCCATCCACTTACACATAGCCCATAGTTACAGTATCTAAGGTCATGCGCATAGCGGACTAACCAGTTATTAAAAAAACTTACAATCTAATACAAGTTTTCTTATAGCGTTTTCAGCTGCTAAGCACTTTTTGACACTAGTAGCGCGTAATTTTGCACGAGTGTAACACTAGCACCGTGCCAGTGCTGAGTAGTGTACACGTTCTTTGTGTAGGCCTTTACTCTGTCATTACCGCTGTCATGTTGCACTTTCTTTACACGACCTCCCTGCGACGGTGCGGTAAAAGTGTAACACTGAAGGTCACAATAACATCCCACCACCGCCCAGCCGAACACGATAGATTGTAGCATTGCGCTCTACACTGACCAGTCAAACACGGTTTTTGGTGAAAGTTTACACTAGTGCGGCCTAGTGTAACCAGCTGAAATAGACCTTATGGGTCGCAGTGTTTACCTTATGGCCCCTATCTTTTAATTCTAATTCTAATTAATTCTAACCAGCTGAAAACGCTATTAGAAAACTGTAATTTAAATTTGTGTTGCATTCATAATGCCTTGAAAAGTATCGTGCTCTGAATTTGTATGATAGATTCGACTGAATAATGCAGTTTAAGTACCTACCTGCGGATATACTGGTACGGCCATGTAAAAAGAACGTCACTAGAGACACTATCTTGGAGCTGTAGCGCCGACGAAGTAATTACTAACGTATAGTTTTTTGGTTCAAGGCCACAACGTTCGGATGCATCTGTTGGGTTTAATTTTACAGCAAAGACGCCTTCTCCCGATGAACAGTATAAATCGTTATCTTCAACAATACTTGTCACGACTGAAGAATCATCTTTAAAAGCAACGGACTGCAAAGCTGACAACCAATCATTTAGTTCCTTTGTACACAAAGTTCCGAAAGTGTGATTCCATTGTTTTGTGATAATTGAAAACATGTTAGCATCTTTCTGAGCTATCTTTATGCAATTTTCAAGCGTATATATACGAGAAGGAGAATGTTTGCTGTAATCATCTACGTGGTCGTAAATCTCTAATCGTTCGATACCGAATTTACTTGAATTAAAAAGTAAGCAGTACTTTTGTTGCCACGATTTCTGTAAAAAAAGATTTTTAATTTTTAATATCGATAACTAGAGTTGCAATTAGTGATGTAAATGCGTATAATACTCTGGTATAAAACGTTTGTATAAAACGGTATTATACAGTATGTAAAAAAAATAATATACCCCAGTTTTATACTAGGTATAAATACTGCGTATTTTACTATTTTATACAGCACGTATAAAACGTTTAACACCGTTTAAAACGCTTTAATACCAAAATGAAAACGAACTTTTCCTATTACGCAGTTGGCAATACTGAATAATGCATCGTAACCATAGTGTGAAAAAGTAAAAAACCGTTTTATACTGAAAAAATACGGTATTATACCATGGGTTAAATACACAAAAATAGTATATTGTGCAACTAGTGGGAGAAAGAGGAGATTCCACTCGTGTGTTTTACCGCACGAGCGTACTCTTTCGACCAATAGTCGCACACAATATTTTGTTCAACTACCGCAAGAAATATGTCATTTCGTGGCTCTGCTGAGCGTGGGCGAAATAATGGGTGACCTGATTGATTGACGAAACTATCAACACTTGCGTAAACGTTCCCCATAATGAGCGTGGGCGAAATGCTATTTCGCCCACTCTCTACGTCTACAGTTAGAGAATTCATTATTTCGCCCACTCTCAGTAGAGCCACGAAATTACATATTTCTTGCGGGTGTTGAACAAAGTTTAATACCGTATTTTTACATCACTAGTTGCAATAAATAATATAGTCGACACCAAATCAAGATCCCGTGCCGAATATTTGGCATAGTTTTTGGCGCCAATAGAGAGAAAGAAAATATTGTGGTAGGCGCGCATCCCCTATACTTGTAGTGACTCAGGTTCTGGCGAAATTTGAGACAGAAAAATTCTAAATGACTTCTATTCTTCAAATTGAATTAATTTATAGTTCGTCTATAGTGAATAATTACTTTTAGAGTTGAGAATCCTTCTAGACACTTTTTAAAAAACACTAAACCGATTTTGATCGGAATTTCACTAGTTTTTGTTGAAAAAAAAAATTGTGTTTTAAAGACCACCAACAGCTAAGGTTATTTGGGCCTAGCACCAATTCTTATTTTCAATTCATTATTTTTAACATTGGAAATGTTTATGTTCGTATATGGGGGCAGAATTACGAGTTTTCGTTCAAGGCCAAAAGACAACGGTGTCGCGATCAAGTGAGGAGCAATCATGCAAAATTGAACAAGTGCAATTTTTTCGAAATGTGTTTTATATCATGCCTAGTTAATTGAGAGGTATTTGCGACGATCTGCGGTGTTATTTTTGAGCAAATGTTAATAAATACTGCAGAAAAATCCATTTAAAAGTTCAGTAATCAAGCAAAAGTGAACGCGTATAATATAACAGAAGAATAATAGGGTTATTCCTGACAAAACTAAACAGTGCATTGATAAATATTGTGTGTATAATAAACAGTTAATTATGTTTCATATATGCTGTTATCATTTCCAATGTCCTCGATGGTTGCAAGGATTGCGAAATCTGTGAATTTTTTTTAATAATAAATTGAAATCCAATTGACACTTTTACCAGCTCTCGGGCTAGAACCCGGGAATTTGTAATAGAGGAACCATAGCAACGCCATGTAAACAACAGCATTGCTACACTCTCGGTTATTCTCAAGTACACTAGTTTTTGTAGGTTAGGGCGTTAGGCTTGCGCTTCTACTACAGGGGGTTGATCTGTACCCAAAAACCACAGGCCAGTTGAGAATGAAAAAGTTATATTTGATTATGTATTAATTTATGTAAGTCTGTGACATTTGGACGTTAATATAAAAGTAATCTCGACGTTATATAAAAGTGAGCAGGTTATCTAATAAAAGACAATTCTGAAATGCTATATTTTTAGGGTTCCGTACCTTAAAATGAAAATACGGAACCTTTATTATTAGGATAACTTTGCTTCATTATATAGCTATTGCAAAATCTTTCTTGCACGGAACCTACAGGCTACAATTTAGTACTTTATTATTTATGAATGCATGGAAAATATTACAAATTTTCCTTTGTCTTCAAAAGCACTAAATTGTTTGGCCGTTGAAGTAAGAATTATTTTGGGTGTTTCTAATATATATATTATTACGCAAAAATATTAATATGAGGGTACAACTTACTTTTATTACGATTTTCCCTTGGGGAGGGAAAAGCAAAATACCAGAATATAATGGTTTTTCTTGATTCATTTTTCTAGACATTTTTTAATGTATTTGATAATGAAAACACATTATAACTATTCTGTTGCTATTAATAAAAATATCGACAGGAAAACCGCATGTCATTTTCTGATTACATGATATCACAAAAAAATCATATCCTTCCTATTGACAGTAGGTTGACATCATTCTTCAACAATTTGCTTTCGGAAGTTTCGGAACTTAACCTTACACAGTGTTGCCAACTACCAATTTTGACTTTTGATTTTCAAAAGATTTTGATTTTTGTCCTTTTTTGTTATGAAAATATCCACAAATTGTTTGTCAGTTATTGTAACAATGTAATATTTTATTATTTTTTATGAATCAAAGCTATAAAGGAATGTATTTTATTTCTTGTTTTTTAAACTTTAATGACCTTGTACATTATAGGACTATTTTGTTCAAATATAATTTGTGGTAGTAAGTAAGAAATAAACGTCACTTTGAACTTTCAAGCGCAGCGGGAATTGATCTGTCAAAGACGAGTGTTTAATAATTTAATGTTAATTGTATTAATGCCGTGAAAAAATGAATTTAAGTTGTATTATTTGTCAAGATGTCTTCATTCCGTCAGCCGATGTTGTGTCAGCTGTCTGCGGGCACATGTTTCATTATCAATGTATTATACAGTGGATAGAGAGGTTTGTTTTTTCGTCAAAACTAATTTTTTGTCCAATTTGTATTTAAAATCCACACAAGATACAAATTCGATTTACTTTACACAAGTGATTAAGAAGTAACTTTTTCATCACTAATTTTTTATGCTTGTTTGCCAATTTTTATTATTCTAACTGCTAATATTTCTTGCAAGACTAGCAAATGAAGACGTCCATAATTTTTCAGATCTAAGACTTGCCCCCAATGTCGACAGAAGATAACCGAAAAAAATTTACATAAACTGTTTTTTAATGTTGCTCGTACAGACAGTGACGATTTGTCAACATTACAATATAAACTAGACTCTGTAACATACACGCTAAAATTAAAAGATAAAGAAATTCAAAACGTAAAAGAAAAAAATGGCGAATTGAAGAATGCTAATGCTGGTCTTCGGTAAGACTTAATTTTTTTAGCTAAACACAAGTTGAGTAGCTAAATTTTATTGCAAGACTTATTTTTTTAGACAAATGGTTCAAAATCTTGAAAAATGCGCACTTAGTGATCAGTCAAAAATCCATGCATTGAAAGAACAAAATAAAATGACGAGAGACCAACTGAAAATGTTGGAAGGTAAAGAATCGGAAATTATAGCTCTAAGAAAAAAACTGGATACGGTGCGTGGAGTTCAGACAATTGTTGGAGGTTCTTCAGAAGATGTTAAAGAACTTTTGAGTAGGACGTCAAACTCGAACGATTTGGCTACGTTTGTTGTTTGTCTAAAAGGGTAATTTTGACCAACATACTATACTATATTATAGTTGAAAAATGCATTGGTTCAAACTACTGCACGATTCGTTCTATTATAAAAATCAGTCGCCTAGAATTCAAAACCCGACAAATCCACATAAACAGAAACTGAGAAAAAGACAAAAAACTTGTAGATTTTTACTTCCCACCTCTACTATGGTAGGGAAGTAATGGATTTAGTTCGAAAAAAATATTTGGAGATTTTAACAGATCTTCACGTTTAGAGACCCTAGCAATCGTTTAAGATCATTTTCTGACTGATGTCTGTATGTGTGTGTGCGATCAATTTTTCGCCTTCGATATCGTAAAAACGGAACAACACATGACCATGCCGATTGTTCTATTGTGTTTATCAGCCTTTAACTTAGATCTGATTAAATTTTGGGTCAAATCGGTTCAGTGGATTCTGAGATATTAAAAAAAACGTTCTCAATGTCACGTATTAACATAGGTAAAAAAAATATAAATGAATTCTAGATGTTATAATATGAAAAATATGTAAATATTTTTTTTCTCTAAAATGTATAGTTTTCGAGAAAAAATATTTTACTAAAAAAAGAAAATTGTACGTAAATTTAAAGATCACCAAACAAAAAAGAGGACCATGCTTTTTTTCAAAGAATAAAAAAAGAGTGTTTATTTTTTGCAAATATTTACTAGGTGGGAAGTAAAGGACTGGTCATCAGTAGAATTTTTTTTATTTATATTACCTGAGCGAACTAAGAGACGATTTTTTCAGAGATTGATTATTATTAATATTAAAAAACATTAAAAGTAATTCTGAAAATCTTTAAAAATGGATTAGTTGTCTAAACATGTCGGGTTTTGCACCTAAACTTGTGCAAAAACGCCAATTTATACTGAAAATATGTTTTATTTCTTTTCAAAATAAAAAAAAAAATGCATATACCAAATTCAACTGTTTCTACTTCAGTTATCCTCTCTAAAATTTGTTTTCGAGGACATCGGTTTTTGCATATAAGACACGATTTAAACTGAAATTAAGGTTGAATATGTCGGGATTTGCTTTATAATTTCTATTATGAACTAGGTTTTTGAATTTTTAATTTTTTGGTATATATAACTGGTTTTTGAAAAAGTTGTGACGTGTCGGGTTTTAAATCTAGATGACTGAAATATAAATGCTTTTATAAATACAACAATGAGAGTTGAGTTTTTTGTGGTTATAATATAATTATTATTAAAATAGACAGTAGCCATTCCACAAACAAATACTTTTCTTAACGTAATCAATCGACGAACATGCCATCATGATGTTAAACGTCAAACAATTAAGATATACAAGGAAAAAATCAAAGACCACTGTTTCGGGTTCAAGTCCTGACAGTGGTCTTTGATTTTTTCCTTGTATATCTTAATTGTTTGACGTTTAACATCACGATGGCATGTTCGCCGACTGATTATGTTAAGAAAAGTATTTGTTTGTGGAATGGCTACTGTCTATTTTAATAATTATTATAAATGCTTTTAATTTTCAGAGAATTGAAAGCCTCCAATATTAAAAGAAAAAGGTTGAGAAACCAATTACTAGATTGTGAATACGATTTAAACAGATTAAAACAGGAATTAGAAAGAAAAAAGTAAGTTCGTCCAAAAGAATTTTTATAACAATATTATAGTCGAACTTTGATAACTCGAACCATGACTTGCCACAAAAATAATTGAGTTATCAAGACTTCGAGTGATCAAATAATATTAATTTTCACTCTTGACGCTATTGCCAACCAATTTTGTTTGAGTTATCAAGAATTCGAGTTATCGCAGTTCGACTGTATTAAGTAGAATATGTTATTTGCCCTTTAAAGAAACAAGTTGTCATGATGTTCATTTAAGTTTTTTTTAATTTCTGAGCATCCCTATAAATTATTACTGAGAGTAGTTCTTTCAATTATCCACGAGAGGCAGCACTTGTAGTAGGTACAAACATTATTTTTTCCCCATTAGTGTCGTGTCATTTTAGTGGTATAACTTAATTATTAAATTAATTAGAGAATTAAGTTATAAAACTAAAATGACACGAAACTAATGGAGAATAAATAATGTTTGTACCTACCATAAGTGCTGCCTCTCGTTGATAATTGAAAGAACTAGTCTCAGCAAAATGGCTCATTGTTTAAATGTTAAGTTTTATAGGATTTTAAAAAATCTTAAATCGTGTAGTCAAAAAGGATACCTAGTACCTACACAGTTATTATTTTGTTTAGAAACTTGCAAGAGGAATTGGATAACTGCTTGAAAGACAAAGAAAGTTTAGAAAGAAAGATATCCGTATTAGTTAAAGCGAAAGAATATAATTCTCGTATACAACGAATAGTTACGGAAAGTCCAGCTCCAGAATGTAGTAAAAAATCAGATAAATCGTATGTCGAATCTCCATCGTTGGTAAGTATAACCATTTGTATTGTATGTATGACGGTTTTATTAACAGTTAAAAATTGAGTGCATTTATTTTTTTATAGCAGGAACAATTAAATGTGCTGGAAAATTCTGATTCGCCGTATTTGAAAATTAAGGTATCCACAATTGGGATGAAATCACTGACGCCACCAACCAAACGTTCATTTCCGGCCTCTAAAGTACGTAACTTTTTTATAACTTTATAAAATATGTGAAACATCAAAGAAAACGTTATTGAACTCGGTGGTATTCTCTGTGTAGTAGTATATATTACATGTGACTGTAAGATTAAGACAGAGCCTCGCCTCGTGTCATATTTATATGCACAACTAATTGTTATGCTGACGTATATACAGCTCTGTAACACCGCGTGTGCTATACGGCACTGTAACACCGCGTGTGCTATAGTGCACGCCTAGCCAGTGCCGCAGTGGTGGGGAGAACAGCAGCGAAGGAGCGGACCAAACATTTCGTTATATATTTCTTTCGTTGCATATTTCCTCTCACGCGGCTGTTCACAGCCTGACATAAGATGTTTCACATCAAACATTTTTTGGATGCATAATTTTTTTTTTAAATAAATGAATATTTAAGCTTGATGAAAGAACCAATGGGGCCGTCCCACATTTGACTGTCTTATTAGATACGTGAATTTTAATTAGGACGGCCCCATTGAAATCAAATAAAATATTGAAAAATAATTAATATTGTCAACATCTTACTTAATAATTAATTTAGTAAGTTTGCTAATTCACTATTTTCTTTTGTTTCTAGTATTCAATTTTTAACAATTGTAAAATAACAAATGCAACCAAAAATCTGTCTATGAAATCGGCAACATTTGATGGATTAGGAGGACGGAGCGTAATCGACGATTTTTCGAATATGAAACGGCCAGCATTATTGAAACGATCAAACTCGAGTGCCAAGCTCAGGCGTCCTAAGGTTGCTAAAATTGATCCAACTCTTAAAAAACTCGATTCATTTATGGAAAAAATTGATAACACGATAAATATTGACTAATCAGGAAATGTATAATTTTGTAGAATATTTTTTTTTCTTTTTTAATTAAAATACAAAAGGAAGACACCATTTTTTTTAAGATTTATGCTTTATGTAATTTATTTATTGATTGACAGAATAACATGTCGTCATCGGCACCTCAAATGTATAAAGTTTATGCTTTTACACTTGACAATACAATACCGATTTAACGATGCCGACATTGTATCGGCAATACATTTGAGGTGCACCGATATCGGTATCGGGGGCGAAATTATCATATCAGCACATGTAAAACACTCTAAGAAAAATTGATAACCCGGAAATATTGACTAATCAGGAAATGTATAATTTTGCGGAATGTCTTTTTTTAATTAAAATACAAAAGGAAGACACCAATTTTTAGTCCTTTTTTTAAGATCTATGCTTTACGTAATTTATTTATTGATTGACAGACAGAATAACTATATTATGTTGTCGTCGGTATTTCAAATGTATAAAAGTTTATGGAATGCTTTTACATTTGCCGATACAATCCCGTTTTAATGGTGCCGACATTGTATCGGCAATACATTTGTGGTGCACCGATATCGGAGGCGACATTATCATATCAGCGTATGTAAAACGTTCTAAGACAAGAAAATAATATTTGTATTTGTCACCTCTGTTTTAAATCGATTGTTTACATGTAACAAATGGAGATGGGCACATGATAAATGTAATATAGATGGCAGCAGGTATATAACCACCTTAGTTATCATTGGTTTTCATAGAAAAACGCGCGAGAAATCATGTTTTTTCTCTTCTGATAACATGCAATAATTTCTTTTTTAGTTCCGGATCCTTTGGAAATACATAATCTCTGTAATTTGCACATTGATAAATACAGCACTGTCAGGGCTTGAGAATAGCCGAGAGTGTAGCGGCGCTGTTGTTTACATGGCGTTGCTATGGTTCCTCTATTACAAGTCCCGAGTTCTAGCCCGAGAGCTGGTAAAAGTGTCAATTGGATTTTCAATTTATTATTAAAAAAAAAAAAAATAATGAATTGAAAATATGAATTGGTGCTAGGCCCAAATAACCTTAGCTGTTGGTGGTCTTTAAAATACAATTACAATTCAGACACTGTCAATGATTTATTATTTTAAATAAACTTATTCTGTACACACTACTATGAACTGCCCACAAACCGAGGTTGTTATATAGCTGGCGCCCCTAGCGGTCAAGTTTGGCAGTGTCCATCCCCATTTTATAATTTTTGTGAAATAAATTTTTATATAAACAGTATAAAGTTTATATTTTTTTTATTGGACATTTTTTCACATATTTATATTGCCACTGAATATGTACATTTAATAATATTATAATAAAAAATAATAATGCGCTGATTGGATGACACTACTAATAATGAACGAGACTGATTTTCATACTAACTGGATTGACAGCTAAATACGACGAAAGTATTCTGAATGAGCCATTTTCCTGAAAGTAGTTCTTTCAATTATCCACGAGAGGCAGCGCTTTATGGTAGGTACAAACATTATTTATTCCCCTTTAGTGTCGTGTCATTTTAGTGGTATAACTTAATTATTTAATTAATTTAATAATTAAATTATACCAATAAAATGACATGACACTAATGGGGAATAAATAGTGTTTGTACCTACCACGTGTGCTGCCTCTCGTGGATGATTGAAGGAACTACTGTCAGGAAAATGGCTCATTGAAGGTTCATTCAGCGCCGCGAGATGGTGGAAAAGGTACTAAATACAATTTTAATGCGCGTGTGCCGTGATTAGGTTACTATGGCAACGCAAGCGCAATTACTTATTTGTTGTTATTTTATTTATTTATTTGTTGTTATCCCATTCTTTCTTGTTTTACACTTTAAATTTTTTTCTTATCCATGTATTTATGACCGCGGCTACACAATTTTGTCATCGCGTAAATAAATAATTTCAATTTCATGCTATTTATGCCCATATTCATAGTTAACCCTTAAGGTAAGTGATAACGGTCCCTTCGCTGAGAGTCACTTAAGTGCTGAGGGCACCTTATTCAAAGGAGCGTTTCGTCATTTCCTTAAGTGAGGGGAGAATTATATTAAACCTCCATGATTTTTTCCTTTAGAACAGTTGGTCATACTGCAGACCGATTGTGTTTAGTTGTCATTTTTGATATAAATGCGTGTTTTTTATGTGTTTTACTGTTTTTACTTTTTCGACACTTAAGGGACATACTATCCACCCTTAAGGTGAGGGTGATGTAAGGGCCCTTACAGTAGTCAATTTTGACTATGAAACACATATTCGATTTGAGGGTATGAGTAAGTGTCCCTTACTACTTAAGGGTTAACTATGAATACGGCCGTCAGTGTTTTTTCCACCATCTCGAAGCATTGGATGAGCTTTAAATTTATCACAATGGCGTCTCACAGGATTGTTAATCCAGTTAGTAGTTAGAGATCAGTGATAAATGAACTGATTAAAAAAATGCGTCAAAAAATTTACACACTGAAGACTGGAATTCATTTGTCAAAGAATTTAGTATTTTAAGGTAAATATCATCAATAGATGAGTTTTTAGTTCATTTTTTTGAACAGGGAGTATTTATCCAGGTGTGCAAGCTTTCACGGCCGGCATTGTTCCAAGTCTTCATGGTTTCCGGGCTTGTAGGCCGTGGTCGGGTGGTATTTCTACCTGACGTTTCGTCTACAACTGCGGTAGACATTCTCAAAGGCGATGTGGCAGCGGTCGAAGTGTCCTCCTTGGCGGCTCACAGGTCAGTGTTGTTTATATGTAGAACCATCAATTCCTTGTCTACATGAGCAAGATCCCGTCTATTGTGGTGAATGCGTTCTCGTAGAAGCGCTTGCTCTGCACGACGGTATACCCTCAGTGCTTGTGTGCTTGCTGACCTGTGAGCCGCCAAGGAGGACACTTCGACGCTGCCACATCGCCTTTGAGAATGTCTACCGCAGTTGTAGACAAAACGTCAGGTAGAAATACCACCGGACCACGGCCTACAAGCCCGGAAACCATGAAGACGGAGTATTTATTTTAATTCGCTTGTATAATAAAACTACGTGTTCACTGTCCATAAAGTATTTACCTGACTAAAAATTTTTAAAATAATCCAAATTAATAAACTCCCGCTATCCGATCACCGTCAATAGTGCCTACTGGGATTTGACGCTATGACATCTGGTGGCAGAAAATGAAAGTATAGCAAAATGTGATTGCGACGCCTCCATGTCTGATCTTTTTGTGGTTCTTTTGTCAATATTTCCACCAATTATAAAAATAAGTCATTACACAATAATTTGTAATGCTATACAAAAAAAAATTATATTTTGTTGGTATATTTACTAAATAATAAAAACATTAACAAAATAATATATATAAAAATCAATAATATTGTTATGGTTCTACTATAATATTAATAGATTTATAATTTAAATTAAAATGATGTAATTCTCTTTAATGTTATTACATACTTGTTGAATATAATAAATTATTGCTTATTGTCAAGTAAAATTAAAATCTCAAGTCGCAGTGCCAAACCCTGCCGATAAAGTAGATATAGGTACAGG
The DNA here is from genome assembly GCA_039654895.1 of Mongoloraphidia duomilia. Lineage (NCBI taxonomy): Eukaryota > Metazoa > Arthropoda > Insecta > Raphidioptera > Raphidiidae > Mongoloraphidia > Mongoloraphidia duomilia. The sequence goes on from CM077516.1 coordinate 5,093,808, forward strand.
GTGTAAACGGTTTTACTGAATACAGGGCAAATAACATTGCGAACATCTAAAATTTTGTAGTAGACTATGGGCTATAAGCAGAGATGTACAAAATGGTTTTAAAAAAGCATTTAAATACAAAATGCAAAATACTTTTCAGATTTACTATTTCAAATGCAAAATACCAAATAGTTTTGCGTTTTGTATTTCAAATGCTAAATCAAAATAGGTATTTTCAAAATAAAATACCTTATTACCAAATTTCAGATATTTTTATTTATTTTAGGTATTTATCATGAGAAATAGACACACACTGCCGAGCCGAACAAAAACGTCTAATAACATGGCACCTTATGCATGACATTTTGGTCATATTTATCAGTACGCGTATCAATAAATTCTGTTATGTTATTAATAATAATAATAATACTCACTTAAAATAATTCGGCAATACAAGCGTCATTCGTTCATTTCATTTTGTTTGACTGGTGATGTTGGCTAAACTTAATCACAAAGTATTTTGCATTTTGAAATGAATATTAAAAATGCAAAATACATCTCGAAAGGTATTTCAAATAAAATACAAAATGTTTTTTACTAAATGGCATTTAAATGCAAAATAGGTATTTTGCATTTTGTATTTGCATTTTAAATAGAATTATTTCAAATAAATCGCATCTCTGGCTATAAGGTTTAATGTAAATATATAGTAGTTACTTTGTTTGTTTTTTTTATTTAGCAGGTTCCAGGTTACTCTTAACTGTTGCTTTGGAAAATTGTTTAAAAAATTCACTACTATTTTTTCTATGTAGTCCACTACATATTTACATCAGATCTTATGGCCCATAGCCTACTACAAAATTGTAAGTGTTCTCAATGTTATTTTCCCTATGTTCGGTTACTGTATTTGCTTATTAGATACATTTTACCTACCCGCTTATCACTGGCATAATTAATAAAATCATAACCTTGAAATTTAAAGAAATTTCGAATTACGATGCACAGTTTATAGGATAGCTACTGTATTAGCTTACCGATTACATAAAATAACAGTCAAATCAAAGCATTGGCTTTTTACCAGAGATATGTTGACTTTAAAAATTATTAAAAATGAAAACAAAACATACCTTAGTATATTCAAACATAAAACTTAACATGAGTAAAATTGTATTGCTATAAAAGTACATTATTATAGTTAATACTAGAGTATAGACTATAGATAATAAGAAAAAAAATAAGCAGTATACGGGGGCGAACTGGGCCGCTGGAGCTCTGGAAATTTCCAGAAGCGCTGGTTTGGATTGGGTCGGGCCCCACTTTAAATGATCTGAACGTAATGGCGGCTCCAGGAGCATAACCCCCTACCCATACCTCCAAAGCTACGACAATATTTGCAATATTTCCTTTCAAACATAGGCTTAAATTATATATATATCAATTTAAAACACGTGGTCTCTCAGAGATGACTCCTCCAAAATTGGAATCCTGGCGCCGCCATTGTTTGGAAGGCCTGATTTATTTAATATTTTAGTTGTTACTTAAAGAAGGTCCGGTCCATTAAATTTCCAGTCCGCCCCTGATAATAACTGATATGCTTTAAATAACTTATTTAAGCGTCACATTCCGAAGACAATGTTTTTTTTGTATAAATAAAAACTAAATTAGAAAATTTACGACATATTTGTGAAAGTATTAAATGAGAATTATTTAGAATAATTTAAAAAAAAATGAGTTTAACAGAAGTTTCAAATTCTGTATTGAAGTATAGCAGGGGACCAGAGGTGCTCAACCCTTCGATCGCGATCGATCAATCGATCGCCGCAACCACTCAAGTCGATCTTTATTTATTTAAAAAAAAAATTCTTTTTTTAGGCCTATCAAATTTCAACAATTTATATTAAAAGACTAGTTATTTTCTTATAGTATTACACTAATTTAACATTAGGGTTGGTTTCAGCAACAGTTCGATTTCCAGGTAAATTTAATTTTATTAATTTGATGTCAAGAGCATAAATAGGGTTTCATATGGAGGCAACCTTAAAAAGGTTGAGCACCCCTGAAGTTTAGAGTAGTTTTTACCGAACTCAGGGGCGGATCTAGGTTTTTCGGGGCCTAGGGCTTATTTAAGTCCAATGGGGCCCCATTTTTTACTACACGATAAGTGCTCATTGTTGATGAAAAAGTATTAAAAACTTATGATGATTATTCAATGTTTGTGGGCCTTTGACACTTGTGGGCCTTGACACTAATTGTGGGCCCGTGACACTTTGGGGCCTTGACACTAATTGTGGGCTCTTGACACTTGTGGGCCTTGACACTACTTGTGGGCCCTTGATACTAATTGTGGGCCCTTGACACTAATTGTGGGCCCTTGACACTTGGGGGCCCAGGGCTTAAGTCCTATTAACCCCTATGTAGATTCGCCCCTGACCCAACTTCGCTTGGGTTAAGATAGCTCTCATCAAAACCGACCGAATATGTGGACAAAATGGACGTTCACGAGAAAGAAACCTCAAAAACTAGTTTCAGACGCTAATGACCTCTGTTGTCGAGCGTCTATAATCCACAATTCAATTCAAAAGATAGTTTTCAATAAAATACGAATATTCTAGTGTCCCTTTTAACCGACTTAAAAAAGAGGGTGTGAATGGGGTCGTCCCACATTTTTTTTAGGTTGAAATCCACGTTACAAATAGATAATAAGACAATTATTTGTTTGAGAATTTTTCGGAAGCTTTTTCTACAAGAAAAAAATTCCTAAAAGTGCGTATTTTCAATGTAATTTTAAACATAGAATTATACCGTCACGGAATACGTCATTCACAGCTAGCCTTCTCTGATTGACTGCTGTAGTTGAATCACGCCCACTGATCCATAGATAAAGAGAGAATATAGTACACTTGTTTATGTAAGGTCGACAGGCCGTCAGTTACAACTTAGGTTAGGTTCTTCACTAGTTACAACTGACGAGGAAGTATTCCTCTCTTTTCATAGACATACATCTCTTTATCTATGCGTGGACGTATGTGGCTTCATTGGTCTGGCTTTTCCGTCATCATATGGCGGCTAGGATATAAGAACAAAAAAGTTGGTTTGCATTATTATACATCGAATTCGGTTTTCTCAATCCTTTGTTGCATCATAACTCGAGCAATTGTCATTTTTTTTAAATAAAATTTTAGACACACATGCGTCCCCATCAAGGCCGGAGCTGTATTGTTTTTCATTTACATAGCTAAAAAATTAGTGCCCTTTTGGCCATAAAATGTCAAAAAACCTTCCGTACTTTCGATACGATTCAACCTAGTTTGTTTATGTATGAGGAATAACATACACTGTTCAAAATTATCAAATTCTGATACGCAGGACGACCCTATCCGACATATATGTTCTTTTTAACTGACTTAAAAAAAGAGGTCATCAATTCGATGTGTCCGTATTTAATGTATACATACAGTGGCAGTTATAGAGCGTTTCCGTACCTCGATACAGAGCGTCGACCTAAACATTACATATATCACACCAACCACTACTTTATTGTCTTATACAAGGCGTATAACATCGAGCTACAACTTTCCATCAACGACAACGTTTAAATGACAAATGGCAACAAATATCTCTCAAAAAAAAAATCCCTGCCTTCCAGATTTTCCAATATTTGTAATAAAACGTAACAAAATTTCACAGTGGGTACTAGGGCTGGGCGCTTTTTCAGATATATATGTTTTAAAAAAAATATCCATAGATTGACAACTTGATATATCGATTTAGTCAATAATTTTGATTGATATATTGACAAACGGAATGCAATACATATTTCCTTTAGCCTCTAGCTCTTAACCTTATACTTGTTTTTATTCCTACGGTTTTACTCATTACGATAAAATATTAAGTTGCAAAATTCCAGTTTCCGATCTCTAGTTTTTTAGCTTTTCTTCCTTGCTTTTCACCTAACCTGCCCTCTATTGGATACTAATAACTATTTATGCTCGATAAATCGAATGTATCGATACATCAATATATATATCGATACATTGATATATATATCGATACATCGATATATATATCGATACATCGATATTTTTTCAATATGAATCGAGGATACACGTTATCGATGACGACTATTGACAGGGTTGAGTTTACTGAAGTTTTTTTTTATATATTTGTTTCAAATGTACGTTTACTAACTATTCGATTACTTTCCATACGGGACAAAACATCGGTGGCTATTATTGGCTATCGTTATCGTTTATCACTACGCGCTGTCTTCGTTTATAATCCTTTGTTGAAGTAAAGCTTTTCTGGAATATTCTTTCCACAATTTTCTTCTAGCTTCTTGTATTCTTCAGGTTCCAGCCACTTTATTGTCGAGGCATCTATTGAACTGCCAGAAAAAAAAAACAAATAATGAAAAACTATCTGAGTTTTAGTTTGTCAAAATGATGAATCGAAAAATTTAAAAAATCGAACGGGAAATTCAAAACTGTTTCTATATTAACATTATTTTATTACAATCTAAAATAATGTGCCGATGTTGGAAAGCAATAATGATAAAACAAATGTATACTTACGCTATCTGAGGGAACAAGGCGCAAGCAATCGGAACCATAAATGTCAAACTGAAAAAAAAACAAAAAAATAAGAGTTTATAACCATCATCTGAATACGCTAGATCAGGGGCTCCCAATCTTTTTTTTACTGCGACTCCCTATATACAGGTTGCGCGATGCCCTTCAAAAAGAAGATATCTGTGAGTAGAATTACTTTATTATTCAATGAAAACTCCAAAGAATATAGAATCTAAATTATTAGGTATTCTAATAATTAGAAAACATAAAAAACTACAAACAATACAATTAATGAGAAGGATGAGCTTGCTTTTCTGAGCATAGTTTCTCAAATCGGGACTGAAGTTTTGAAATTTCTACTCTCATTTCTTTTTCTAAATTTATTTGTGACCTGTACTTCGATTTGACCCGTGCGACTCACCTAGGATAGCGCCGCGACGCCCAGTTAGGGAACCTCTGCGCTAGATTACACAATCTATTAATTTAAGTTGGCAATTGTTTTTATTAAGCAGGATATCAGATTTTACTCACTGATAAACAAATGCTATATCAACACGAAAACAAAAAAAAAATGGTCTTTAGTAGATGTGTGTATATGTAAACATTCAGATTTGAATACAATGACAGCTGCATATAACCTCAAAAATATGACAGCTTATCAATGATGGTAGAATATGGCTGACAGTAGAGCTTTGCGTCACTTCCGTGACACACCACTTTTATGACAAATCACTGAGTCGCTCTAGCAGAAATTTTGAAGGAGAGGGGGCAGTAGAGATGTTTACACATAAAAAAGATCGTTTTTCAAGTTACATTTTTATAAAAATGCCCAGAAAAATGTGGTTTTCAAAGGGGCAGTGATATAAAATCATGTATAGACTCAGGCTCGGATTTCTGCCTAGGCCAACAAGGCACCGGCCTAGGTGCCCAGCCGCCGAGGGGACCCCGGCCAGGGCGGAGATGGAAAGCTCAAAAATTTTGTAAGATAACCCAATTGGCGACTTTTTTTTTGCTAAATTTGCATCCAATTCCATTTTATTCCCTTTTTTTTATGGGCTTGGGGGGCCCCACTGTCAAGTGGCTAGGGGCCCTGGGTTATTAAGGGAAGTTTTCACTTCAAAAATCAAATTACCACTGTCGGGACAGTAGCCATTTGATTTTTTTCTTGTTGTATATTTTTTTGTTATTACTTACAAGCATCCAACGCCCATGACTTGTATGGGAGCATGCAATGGTTTGATCTTCTGCATCCAACGATACTTTTCGATACGTTCCATGATCACCGGCAAGACCAGCATGCCGGGAGCACACATTACAATTCTAGATACGACCACCTGGGTTATTCCTTTGGCCGCAGCCACTCTTGATAGTCCCACTTTGCGTCCGTCGTCATCTGTCAATTCGACTCCATATAAAAGTTCCGTTTGACGCATTAATGGAATGTTCACCCAATTGGCCGCCGCCACTGCGGCAAATGGTACGTATCTCTTTTTGGTTGAAAGTAAATCAAAATTACCTACTAATACTATTATCACATTTTAAAAAGTAAAGTTTATGAATATCAGTACTAGACCTCGCGCGGCGAAAGATGAAGCCACCGCGTCATAGTAACGTGAATGCATTGCGCCCGCCTTCTAGCTTGCTATTGGCTGTTTATTGTCATGAATAGCAGTTTGCCAAAATTGTACCTAACGTCATAAAACCCAATGTGCAGTTTTGTGTACACGGCACTGTCTGCGGGCAAGCAGGCGTTCACTAGCATATTATTGATGACGTGCCTGGCTTCATCTCTCACCGCGGGCACTCTACTTAGTGATGTGAGTCGATAATCTGACCATAGTCATGACGTGGTCATGACCAAAATGACCGTCACGTCACATTGGTTGTGACAGTCATTTTTGCAAAAATGCATCAGATTGGTTGTGACGGTCATTTTGCAAAAATGACGCTATAAATGACCAGTCATTTTCATGACTGACGGTCACATACTTATTGAAACTGGTAAACACGCGTGTGTTCTGTGTTATGTAATGACCAATAATTTTAAAATGACCGAAAATAACCGTCACGTCACATTGGTTGTAACGGTCATTTTTGCAAAAATGCATCAGATTGGTTGTGACGGTCATTTTGCAAAAATGACGCTATAAATGACCTGTCATTTTCATAATTGACGGTCACATACTTGTTGAAACTGGTAAACACGCGTGTGTTCTGTACTATGTAATGATCAATAATTTTAAAATGACCGAAAATTACCGTCACGTCACATTGGTTGTAACGGTCATTTTTGCAAAAATGCATCAGATTGGTTGTGACGGTCATTTTGCAAAAATGACACTATAAATGACCTGTCATTTTCATAACTGACGGTCACATACTTGTTGAAACTGGTAAACAAGCGTGTGTTCTGTGTTATGTAATGATCAATAATTTTAAAATGACCGTCATAACGATCGTGACGCGGTCACGATTTTAAATGACCGTCATTTTACATCACTAGTACTACTTATTGGCAATTAAATCGAATTATAGGTGGCAACATGGACAATGTTCTAAGCGGGATGAATTTGTAACTTTAACAACTCAATAGAGTTCTCCACCGGCTCTGATCTTTGAATTTTTATACTTCAACTAAATAGTTAATAAACCTATCTTCTCCAGCAAGTTCTTGGCAATTAAATCGAACCATTGGTGGCAGCATGGTGGGATGAACTTGTAATTTTAACAAGTCAATGCATTTCTCCACCTGATTTGATCTTTGATGATACAACTATGGACTAGCAACGCTAGTTTCACTCTGGATCCGTGTTTTGACAGAATTAACAACATGACAGATTATATGCATTAAATTATAACATTATAATATGGAAATACATTGGACTAAGTGAAAGTTACATGCATGAAAAACGTTGAGTGAGGTGTATTGAAGAAGGGACGTACGAAATTCCCTCATTTACATGTATAGAGTGCCACCCCTAATTTTTTTTTCGTAATTTTACTACACTATTGTATAGCGGTTCATAGAACACACCTCCCTTTCAAATTTCATCTATATAGTGCCAATAGTTTCCGAGTAAAATTACTGTGACATACGGACGGACGGACAGGACGAAATTATAACGATTCCGTTTTTGCCATTTGGCTACAGAACCCTAAAAAGAAACCAGGAAGACAAAAAACAAGATGACGAGATGATTTTACAAAATTCGCGGGATCACTGTGGCCCCGTACCACAATCGATAGAGATTGATGGAAGAAACTAGGGGAGATCTTTTCCCCAACAGTGGGAACCCTAGGCTTATTATTATTATTATATTTGACATAGTTATAAAGTTAACTAAACCGTACATAGTTTAATAGTCAGAATCTAAAAAATATTTTCCTGTAAATTCAAAGGGGCCAAAGGGCTCAAAGTTCGACACCCAAAAAAAAAACTTTATAATAGTGAATGAATTGTAAATTATAGATGCTCGACAACAGAGGTCATTAGCGTCTGATTCTTTGAAATAGTCATGTGGGGCATAAATACATAAATATTTCCAAAATTGAAAATTTTTCGCTGGAAAGCAGTGCCAGCCAATTATATAATTGATTCGAAACATATTGGAAAAAATCATTTTACCAACCCATAGTCACAGTCAGGACTCTAACCTGAACCTTTCCACTTTTGTGGCGGAATGAGCTTACATTTACTCAACCGTGACAAAGTTACTACTCTAACATTCCCCTTATATGCTTCGGAATCAATTGATTTTCACTACACGCGAGAGTTTTTTCCAATATGTTTCGAATCAATTATATAATTGGCTGCTTTCTATGAAAAATTTTCAATTGCAATTCAGCCGTATAAAATTATTAATTTATCTTAATTTTCAAAATAATTTTTGAGTTTATTTGAAATCAAAATGAAGTAATTTAGGTGTCATTTTGTTCAAAATTTACTGCTCTATTTATACTTATAGCACAAAAAAATGCCAGACAAGTACCCTATTATGATATTTTCGAACATTGTTCAAAATAACAACAAACAAATGACCGGTTAAATATTGCAATATCAAAAATAACTGTCTTTGACAAACCTGTAAAAATGGATTGGCGCGCCTCTGTAGAAAGCCTTTAAAACCGATCGCCGTTACCATGGCAGAAGCTGTAGCTGTTACGTACGCAACTCCGAGCTGAGTCGTCGTTATGGGTGATTTAGCATTGCGATTTGTGTAATTGACTAAAGCGTTGAAAGACTGATTCATCCACTGCCAAAATACCACTGCTGTGTTGGTTCTGCAAAGAAACGAACCATCTTTTTATATTTTTCTACCTTTTAGGGTTCCGTATCTCAGAATGAGAAAATGGAACCCTTATAGAATCACTTTGTTGTCCATTAAGTTCGTTTTTCTCAGGAAGAGGTATCAAGTTGAAATTAATTAAATGAATGCATAATGACTGCAAACAGTATATGAAACACCTGAGTAAGAACAATGACGTAACACAATGCTGTAATTAGGAAATATTCATTAATTCAAACCTATGTCACCGTAGGGATTTTAACCCTAAACTTTCCACTATCGTGACGGACTGAGTTGACATTACTCACACAGTGACACATTTTCAAACGATCGACTTTCTCCCTTTAAAGCATTCTGTCACTGAAAAGCCACTACATGCGAGAGTCAATATTCCAACACCACTGCTAGACTACAGACAACTCAACATGTAAAGTAAACATAACAGGTGAACCTTAAATTATGTGTTGTTCCTATTAATTTGCCTTGACATTTGGTGTTATTACAAATGGATACTTCATCGTTGTATTCACCTGTTATGTTTACTTTACATGCTGAGTTGTCTGTAGTCTAGCAGTGGTGTTGGAATATTGACTCTCGCATGTAGTGATTTTTCATTTTTTTATAAAATAATACCTAACCATTTTATATCAATTCGAAAATGAACACAATTCGTATTGATACTATATTGATACTCAAAAACAAGTAATCAAAGAATTAATAAAAAAATAATCTGTCAAAATGAGTGGAAAAGATGTAATTACCAACCGTTGTTTACATGGCGTTTTCATAGCAAAACACTATTATATTTAAAAGTTTTAGTTAGCTTGGCCTCCATTGGCAACACTGTGTCGCTATAGGTCTTGGCAACAAGAGTGAAGTTAGCCTTATTGGTCCACATGTTATTTTGTCTGAGGTCTTGTCTGAATCTTAATCAAGGGTTATGAATAATTATTCAGCTATATATTACCTATAAAACTGAAGCATAGCTCCGGTAATGGCCATTCCTCCAGGAACCTGGAATGACATTCTACCAAACACGTTTTGTTTATCCCCTGTATCCGGATGGAAAGCGCATTCAAAGAGTTTCTTTGCATATATGATCTGCTCCTTAGTCGTGCCAGCCGGTTCTTTTCCAATACGGTACTGTTCGACCAGAATCTTGGCGTTGTCCAACTGTTCCTCGGACACCAGACATGTTCGGGGATCGGTTACCCAAGCGAAGTGTTTTACACGTCCAATGAACGTTCGCTGATCCCATAAAGGTTGATCCAAATTTATTCTATCTGATGATGTCATATTTACTCCACTAAAATATTAATAACAATTTATTATTGGTGAATGTATCGCGGAACTTGGTTAAACTTGAAGGGATTGCAAAATTTCGTTGGTAAATGTTTTAGCCGTGAAATTAATTAAATCAAACTTAAAACGTTTTAACCGTTATTTCACAGAGTAACCGTGATCTTTTAAAAAGTTTCTACTATATTAATTTAAAACGAGTAATATTTTTAAAACATTCGGTATATTATAATAGATTTTCTCCCATAATGCGAACTAAAAACAAAATTTATCGCTAAAAATATAGTTATTGTTGTAATTTTAAAAGTCTAGGCTACTTATAGACTAAAGATTGTAACACAGAAAATTTGGAATTTAAAATAATCATTTTGCGTAAACATAATTCAGATTAAGTACATTATATTTGTAAAAATAATTTACATACAAAAAAAAATGAAAAATAATAAGAATAATGATTGTTTTGCATAATTTTATTAAGTTACTAAAAATAAAATTTTATGGATACTTGCAGAAATGAGCGAAAAAAAAAAGAATTGTTTGTCTAGGTGCCGATTGCCGAAATGCCAATAATTCAATTTTATTTAGTTACTATATTTTGTAACAAGTATCTATTGAATAAATACAGAGACTGATAAGAAAATAACATATTAAAGGCAAAGTACAAAGTATAAAATGTTATTTTCTTTAAAAAAATAAAAATCTCAAATTTTACCCTTTTTATGCTTTTTCTATCCTTGCTCGCCCACCACTGCGTAATGATCGCAATCAGCTGTTCCAATGAGCAGTAACCAGCAGTAGCAAAACGTGGGTCTTCAAATTTAAACTTAGTGATCAGTGTTCTCACAATATTGGGGCTAATTAAATAAGAAGATAATACATAATTTTATGTTATCATTTAAATTAGAAAATTAAATCGATAAACGAGAAATGAAGTAGAAAGAATGTTTACTAATGTTGATCAAGTTCATAATATTGACATTTTTATTGTAGCTGCAGTTTTCTTATGTGTAAAATTTTTACATAATTACAGTTATCTAAGCTATTTATTTCTCCTTTCGAAATGTTAAATTGACAGTTAATATTTAACAAATTTGTTTTAGGACCCCTAGAATTTGTGACGATTGCGCATTACTTTTAATAAAGTCAAGAAGCAACTTCTTCGGATTTACTTTGTTGAAGTATTATTCGGTATTATTCCATCTGTTCGTATGATGAAATCTCATCGACGGAATTACTCGAACGAGTCGTACAGATTCAATTCTATCGTGCAAGCAAACGTTGTTTGAAGAAAGGGAAGGGCCGTTCATCGAACACGACGGTATTCTCTGCCAATATGGCGAGTAACACAAATGATTCTGACATTAATATAGAAAAAAATTCTAAAATTACTGTAAATGTCGATGAAGTCCTTCCAGACATCATAGTAGTGACCTTTATGTATGGAAATAAAATATTTCAAGGCGCTTTGCTGGATTCTACAAAAAAGTAAGGCGATTCATATTTCTAAAAATTCAGTTTAGGACAATGCAAAAATAATAAATTGTTATCGTGTTTCTGTACTCCGATGAGCCCAAAATCCCCGAAAACATTTTAAAATTTCCATATTCTATTGTTTTTATAGAGTTGGTGCGTTCTGTAATAGCTGATAAAATGTGAATGAAGAAATTACAACACATTTTCAAAGAAACCCCAAACTTAACAAGCATACCGATTTTGCTTGTTTTTATAACTTTTCTTTAACATTACTTTATTGGTATTTTTACAAACAATAGCTAAGTAAGTTTGGTATACTGTAGGTTTACAAAAATACTGTTTTTATTCAATCCTGAAACTCAAAATGTTTCGACAATGGTGAATGTGTATGGCATGACAGTAAATTTTGCAAAAAACAGTATCAAAATCCACTGGTACTCAAATATAACTAGAAGTTTTAAAGGTTGACTCAATCAAACGTTTTGTAAGCTATATTATAAAGTATAAACAGTTTTGTTTAATATAGGGAACCCTGTGCAAGAATGACCTTACTGTATATAGCTATATTATATTATAAGGGAATATGGAAAGATACATAAAGCGTAAATATTGTCGATTTTTGTGCAAATATAATTCACTATCTTTCATTAGATCACCAGATCCATTTTCTGTGACCTTCAGAAACACAGTTTTACCACCTAAATGCCAGATTTACACAATTTATATGTATTTTACGTTTATACTACGCAATGCTATAATAAAATAAAAAATTCACAGATTTCGCCATCCTTGCTACCATCGAGGACATTGGAAATGATAACAGCATATATGAAACATAATTAACTATTTATTATAGGTACACACAATATTTATCAATGCACTGTTTAGTTTTGTCAGGAATAACCCTATTATTCTTCTGTTATATACGCGTTCACTTTTGCTTGATTACTTAACTTTTAAATGGATGTTTCTACAGTATTTATTAACATTTGCTCAAAAATAACACCGCAGATCGTCGCAAATACCTCTCAATTAACTAGACATGATATAAAACACATTTCGAAAAAATTGCACTTGTTCAATTTTGCATGATTGCTCCTCACTTGATCGCGACACCGTTGTCTTTTGGCCTTGAACGAAAACTCGTAACTCTGCCCCCATATACGAACATAAACATTTCCAATGTTAAAAGTTATACACAGACGCTTCTGACTTCAGTTATTGAGCGTCTATATTTTACAATACTTCGTTCAGTTACATACATGTATATTAATGCTTACAGGCAACTACCATTCGGAGTGTCGTCTCTACATCCAGCTTTTAATGCTGACTCCAAAGCCGATAAAGATGACAAACTGTATTCAATAACTCAACGATTTGCTTATCAAGAAAAGCCGACCCAGCAACCACAACAACGACGGCCGTTGAAGTCGCAAGCTAAAATGCGGAACGCCCGCATGACAGTGCGGTTACGGCCGCGCCAAGTGTTGTGTTCAAAGTGTCGTGGTATTTGTAACGAGAATTCTGAAAATGTGGATAACACTCGTAAACGAAGAACTGATGGGAGTGAAGTAAATACAAGACTCGCGGCTAAAGAGAGGCGGTTGGCTTCAGTGTCGTTGAATAGCCCTCCTCGACCTCTCTTCTCGGACAGTCAAACAAATAATAATAATCAACAAAAGAAATCAAACAGTTCTACTGACCCTTTAATGTGTCCGAGTTTAATTCCTAGACTCTCTCGGTTACAACCTAGTGAAATAACGAACGCGTTAAACGGCAATAAAATTAAAGTTATTAGTAATTACCGTTCACCGGATCATGAAAACGAAGATCCGTTGGCGTTAAATAACAATGATTTTTTACAGTATGCCAAACAATCTCAAGAAGACTTCAATGAACCGAATATCATCAACGTAGAAAACTCAACGGAAGATACGGACGACGATCGAACATTGACGCCTCGACAGAAATCGAAACGAATGGTTCTGCGAAAAAAGAAAAGTATAGGTTCAATGGAAGATTTATGGGATGAAAGTGTGTTTGAAGAATCGGCGGCCGCTATGGCTGCTGATTCAACTAGTCAAAATACAAGGACTCTAAAAATATCTTTCGGTAGGCAAGGCGAAGGCACCGTACTAAAAATACCTGCTAAAATCGATAGCTTTGATCCTTCAAGCGATAATGAAGACAACGCAGACGTCAAAGTTAAAGATGCAAAATCGAAAGCGGCGCGGAGAGCTTTGAAAAAAGCCAAAAAAGAAGCTCGAAAGAAAATTCTTTTAGGAAACGGACAAAGTCCCTGTTATACGCTGGGCGGCGGTTCTCCTAGATATGCAATGACATCGCCCAGATATGCCATGTCTTCGCCGAGACACAACTTAGGCAATAACTCACCTCGATATTCGATATCGGCGAGTATGGATAACGCACTCATTTCTAGGAAGCACAAGCATAAAGTTAAACACAAAAAGAAGCATCGGGATGAAAAAAAACACAAATCATTGTCGGACGATCCACTCTTCATACCGGAAACAGCGTACACTGCCATCAAAGAACGATGCCTAAAACAAAAGTTGTCTATCAGTCTTAAAAGATTGAATGCAAATTCTTATACAAAGTGTGATAATGACAAAAGTCCTACTTCAGACGCTTCCGATGAAAATACTCCTAATTTTCCACCGGCTCCGCAACCGTTAATGATGCATATCTCTGCGCAGACGGTAAATGCGACAGGTTTGGACGCTGACGGTAATAAATTAGAAGTAGGAGATGTGGTATGGGGTAAAATATTAGGTTTTCCATGGTGGCCCGGCAAAGTTTTAAGTATAACGTCAGGTGATTCGGACGGAAACGCAACTGCCGATTCACCGTTGAGACCGCAAGCGCACGTCGCCTGGTATGGATCGTCTACGTCGTCATTAATGCCATGCGATCAACTCAGTCCGTTTTTGGAAAATTTTAAGGTTTGTTTACTATCAAATATCATTTTCTAAATGTTTAAATGATAATATATTATAAATATATTTCTGTTACACGAGCGTCACTAACGCGAAGTTGGTAGAATAATATCGTTTAGAAAAGATAGTAGCGTCATTTCTGCGCATAAACGAGTTTCGGATCGGACAGGTCTATGTTTTCTAACAAGGGGTGACTCAAACCTAAGCCTCAAAACTTTATTTATTTATTGCAAATTATAGATGCGTCGACAACTTAGGTCATTAGCGTCTTGTTTACATCAAATAAAAACTCACTTAAAACTAAATGACATCACAAAACATCCATGAGCGGAGGCGGGATTCGAATCCACGACAATGTGATCCAAAGGCCGCTATGCTAACCGTTACACCACTCTGTCCTCTCAAAACTTATTAAGCTTATTTCTATCAGCACATTCAATACGGAGTCATGTTTTGGGATTGCAGTACATCAGAGCTTCATAAAGTCTTTTTTTTTTTAAAGACCACCACTAGCCAAGGTTATTTGGGTCTAGCACCAATTCATTATTTTATTTTTTTAATAATAAATTGAAAATCCAATTGACATTTTGACCAGCTCTTGGGCTAAAACCCGGGAACTGAGGACTTGTAATAGAGGAACCATAGCAACGCCATATAAACAACAGCGCTGCTACATGGTCGGCCATTCTCAAACCAAATCTCGGTTTTCGTGTAGCTGAAAAATTATTTCATGACACATCAAATATTAACTGTTTCATCTATTTATATTTATTACTCGCTATATCATTTGCAGAAAGTAAGTACACAATGAACCATTTTCCTGACAGTAGTTCCTTCAATTATCCACGAGAGGCAGCACTTGTGGTAGGTACAAACATTATTTATTCCCCATTAGTGTCGTGTCATTTTAGTGGTATTACTTAATTATTTAATTAATTTAATAATTAAGTTATACTACTAAAATAACAACACTAATGGGAAATAAATAATGTTTGTACCTACCACAAGTGCTGCCTCTCGTGGATAATTGAAAGAACTACTCTGAGGAAAATGGCTCATTCACAGTTCACTGCATAGCTATCAAGTATCAAACGCGTCACAACAACTCAATTTTGCTTCCCAAACCTAACCTAAATCTTTATCGAAATAACCCTGAATAATCTGCTCTAAAATACTATAACTATTAACTGTCTTCCTGCAGAGCTGAAGACATTACCTTATCCCAAATTTAAAAGAGAACTAAAGTCATTACTAATTAAAGCTTGTTTATTGGGATCCGTCAGATAGGTGGAGTTTAAGAAACATGGCGCAGAGGGGGGGAAATTTCATACACGGGGTATACTTTTGCGTGTAATTTTATAATTTTCAAAGTGATAAGAAATGATAAATATAAGTGCAATTTGTGATTGGACCGGTACGAATCCTAAACAAAGGAATTTCGTTGAAGGAGAACGAATTCTCAAAGCCGGGCATATTATCAAATGTCGGAAATATAACGAGAAAAATGCATGCAAAATGAACTGTCAAAAGTAGTAATCTTTACGACATATTGCTTAAAAACATGAAAATTGAAAGAAGATCTCCACGAAATTAATCATCTGCGTTCAATGCGCCTTTAAGGCTGGGTTAGGTGAACAATGTAAACACATAACTGCAACATAATAAGTTATATTGTAATAGGTAGGTAAGTTACTAACCTCAAAATATTTGTATACAAAGTTAATCCTATAAAGTTGTCAATCATCAGGGATTCAACTATTGTAGTGCAGTATGATAATAAGTACATCTTATTATTAATATAAAATACAGTTTTTCCACATTTCATTAGAAAATAATTCTCTGTAAAGTAAGTTTTACAAGGCAATAACTGACAGTGTTTATTGCCATGATATTAGAAAACGTCACGAATTCCATTTTCAAAATACTTTTCGTTTATTTTACTTGTTTTATTTTTGTAATAAACAATTTCATGATTAATTTGCACTGTTAGCATGTAAAATTTTCCCTCGTTTTGAGTACAATTTTCTGCCACCAGATGTCATATGCTCATTTGACGGATCCCAATATTCTGTTAATGAATTTATCTGATAAATTTTAATTGTAATTGTAATATTTTAATGACGAATCCTGCTTATAGCTGTTCTGGATAATAAATTTATTCTATTCTATTCTATGAATATGGTCATTTAGTTGTTCGTCGCCAGTCGAAACGCAACATTGACCACCCCTTGTTAAAGAACATAGACCCTTCCGACCAGAAACTTGTTTGTTCTCAGAAATGACGCTACTATATTCTCTAAATGATACTTCTCTACAATTTAAAACTAAATAAACTCGGAACAATCAGGCTCATCAGGAAGGCCTGAACTGAAGGTCATTAGTTTATTTAAATTTAAATTGTTCGTTGATGAATTGATTTCGTTCAATTTGATGCTCGTGACGCTATTTGGTGGGAAGGTACCTTGAGGCGTATGATTGGCAATGTTGTATCTTTTCATTCCCGACGGGGGCAGATGTGGCTAGGACTTTTTCCTACTGCCTCACGTCGAGAAACGGTAATTCCTGTACCGGCCATCTTGTTTGAGGTTTTCCATGGTTTCCCTCAATTATTCCAGATGAATATCGAGATGGTTCCTTAAGCAAGGCCATGGCCGATTACCTGTCAAACTCCTATAATGCTCCCAAAATTGCCTACCTTATCCTAATTTTCTATAATTCCTCCATTCGCACAATGCTAAGTTGAAGTTTAAAAATGTAGAAAACAACGGGAAGTGGTAAAATGGAAAATAGTAATGGTGCGAATTGCGTCTGTTATGACATAATGTCGAGAAACGGACGTTAAACGCATTATTATTATTGCCGTGAAATGAAGGGTTAATAACCTGTTCTAAAGAGTTATTATTGTAACACCATGTATAATTGTTGTAAAAAATAACGCAACTCATTGTCTGATATTTTAATTTAAATCTTACATATTAAAAAAGTGTCTTTTCAAAGGAACTAAATTTTAAAGCTTCATAATTAGTGATTAATGCGGTTTTCAGAGTCGATATAATAAAAAGAAGAGAGGACCGTATAAAGAAGCTATCAGACAAGCGACTAGTGAAGCCAGAAACGAACCTCCCACACCGACAGTTGCGTTGGTACCGCTGGTTTCACCACCGTTGGCATCGCCTCGCGAAATAGATGTCGTGTCATAGGATAGAAGGGTACTCCAAGTGTGATCTGTGAATAATTAAATAAGACTTTTAGCAACGTAAAAGAAAAAAACACATTGGGATCCTTAGTCAAGTATTACATATTCCAAGATATTTTTTATACATTTTGTTATTTGTTGAATTATTCTAATTACGCCGATTTAGTTTCATTTTCCATCAAATAGGAAAAATATATATTTTATTGTAAAAAAAGAACTTCAGTTTTATAAATTATCCCAAAAATAAATATATCAACAATGCGCAGACAGTTGGTACATTTAAAAGAAGTAAACTAATAGTGTGTTGTTTTTATTAATTAGTGTGCGTGTTGATAGATGTCTCTGAGAGGGATATATGGAGCATTTGCAACGTGACATTTTATATTTTTTGTGATTTTCGTATTGCATGACTGCTGCAAAGGTAAATGATATAACTCAATTATCTGACAACTAGAGCGATGACACATACAGCGGTTTGTGTCGAGGCGGTTGCCGACTCGGCGATGATACACAGTGGTGTCAACTCGACAGTCAGTCGTTTCTTGTGGAGAACAATGTGTCGAGGCAGCTGAGAGTCGGCAGGCAATTCTCGCCGCGGTGTGTGTTTTGCATCATTGAAAAACATTAACATACGTATCGCCTCGGCACAAACCGCAGTCATCGCTCTTAGGGCCAGATGGTATTTCGATGTCAAAAGAACTGAAGTAACTGATCTGTTTTATGTAGTCTTCTTGATTACACCTAGTCCAGGGGTCGGCAACCTGCGGCTCTTATGATGTCAAGATGCGGCTCTCCAGTTCCATGCGCAAATATTAATAATTATATTATTTTATTTTCAAAACTCATAAAAAATATTATACTGCAAAAAAAATTAAACAGGATAAAAACACTCAACAGAGAACAGTGAGAATAGGTGGAGTAGAGAGTATATGGACAGCTGACATTTTTTAAATGTGGCAACACTGTTCTGTTTGTTTAGTTATAATCCTAATCAAATACCATAAAGGTGTGGCCTCATGCAGTCGCTCGACGCTCGTTTAGAGCGTCAAATTCAGTCACGTGGTGAAATTTTAAATCTCCCACCACATGAAAAATCGCAGCGACAAAATCCACCTGGTGCGGCCTCATGCAGTCGCTCGACGCTCGTTTAGAGCGTCAAATTAGGTCACGTGGTGCAATTTTAAATTTTCCGTGACATGAAAAAGTGTAGCGTCAAATTGCAGCTTCAACATGGCTGCTTGCATAAATAAACGTCAAAATAAATCGATATTTATATTGCTTGTCCCTAACCTCATTTAGTAGCAGGTATAATTATTATATAATAATATACAAACAGAAATATAAAATCGTTGTAAAGCTGTTATAATAAATAATTACATATTAATAATTTATACCGAAATTTCCTATAAAATACGTTTTGAAGAAAAATCGTAATAGAAAATAATTAAGAAAAATCGCAGGATAGTGGACAGAATATTTGATTTATTTAATTAAATGTACTATTATTAATGAAATTTTCCGGCAATCAAATGAAAAAGCGAAATAAAAACGTTTTTGGATTCATCCATTATTAAAATTCCTAGGAACTCATCGACTTTTTGAAGCAGCTTCCAAGCGTCAGAACTGCAATAGAATCGCGCTGCAAAACTAAACTGTGTTTAGTTTTGTCGCTGCGATTTTTCATGTGGTGGGAGATTTAAAATTTCACCACGTGACTGAATTTGATTAGTGGCTCTTTAAAAACTGGGAAATTTTGTAAATTGTAACTTTTGGCTCTTCCGTCTCAAAAGGTTGCCGACCCCTGACCTAGTCCATTTGAGTTTAGGGGTACGCGAAACAAAAAGTTGAGAAACGCCCAGATTTTGTTATGATCTTGGCATATTGTGACTAGAGTTGCCCGGTTTCGAGAAAAAACAACGCAATTATTGTAATATCTGTGGTATACCTAGTTTTTAACTTTCATATTAGTTACTTACGGCCGTATTCATAGTTAACCCTTAAGTAGTAAGGGACACTTACTCATACCCTCAAATCGAATATGCGTTTCAATAGTCAAAATTGACGTCTGTAAGGGCCCTTACATCACCCTCACCTTAAGGGTGGTTAGTATGTCCCTTAAGTGTCGAAAAAGTAAAAACAGTAAAACACATGAAAAACACTCATTTATATATCAAAAATGACAACTTAACACAATCGGTCTGTTATAGTATGACAAACTGTTCTAAAGGAAAAAATCATGGAGGTTTACTATAATTCTTCCCTCACTCAAGGAAATGACTATGAAACGCTCCTTTGAATAAGGTGCCCTCAGCACTTAAGTGACCCTCAGCGAAGGGACCCTTATCACTTACCTTAAAGGTTAACTATGAATATGGCACTAGACACTGGTTTCAGTTCTGTTTGTTAACTGTTTGACACAGTTTATTATTTTATGATTATGAATCATTTCAATCTTTTATATTCTTTTTTTTTCCAAAAACTATGTACTGTATATGTAATATGTGTTTTACAAATTTGTTAAGTATTCAAAATTAAAATGTGGACATAGAGAACAGCAACAGTAATTGAGGAACTTACGTGCAAGCACGTATTTAGACCTTTAAAAGCAAACTCTTAATTGTGTAAAATTTAAATAACCTAATTTAATTTAACTAGTCAAAACAGTTTTCGTAAAATTCAGGAAAATTAATTAAATATATGAAATTTTGGTTCAAATAGCATACATTTTTTTTTTACATCTTATATGCCAAATAGAAAATTATAAGATGCATCTGTAAGGATAAAGGAAGTAAAAATGTTTGAAAAACCATACAGTAAGTATTTGATTCAAATTTGAGAATTATTATTCACTAATTGCCTGTCCGGGCAAAGCTAACTTACTCTATCATAAATCGGAAAGAGAATGACGTAGCGATATAGAAATAATCACATTCGTCCGGATTTATCCATCAGGGACTTATTTTATGCAATGTAGAGATAATTAAATTATAAATAAAAAAGATCTCTGTCAAATGCAGGCCCGTAGCAACATATGGCCAAGAGTGGGCATTGCCCCCTTATGCGTTTTTGAAAAAAAAAACGAAAAAACAAAAATATACATACACTCAATTGAATTTCAGAGCGTGATAATTATGATTATCTGTACTACTGTCTATCGGAGTATATTGAATACAAGCGACTAGGCCCTGCAGTCAGGGTTCATTCTGATTGGTCGAATACCCTATCTTGATGTAGTTTGACACACACAGACACACCTAAACGAACGTATACTAATATGAATAGTTGATAGCGATTAAAAAATGGGTTTTATGTGTGGAGAATGTTCAAACACATATTCTTCAAGACAGGCATAAATGTTCACAAAATTAGAATGAACACTTCAGATAAGGCTTGAAATCTAATTCTTTCTATAAAAGTCGATCAATTTTCTAACATTTCAAAATAAAACTTAATTAAAATTTATTTTTCTATTCCAATTTCTAAAGAACACTGTTATTGTATAAATTTTGGACATCCTAATATCTCAAATAATAATAATAAATTAGGTTTAATTTTGAAATGTCAAAAAATTAATCGAATTTTATAGAAAGAATTAGATTACAAGCCTTACCTGAAGTTTTCATTCTAATTTTGTGAACATTAATGCCTGTCTTGAAGAATATATTGTGTTTGAACATTCTCCACATACAAAACCCAGTTTTTAATCGCTATCAACTATCCATATTAGTATACAGAGTTCACTAGTTAGTTGTTACGTTCGTTTAGGTGT
Source organism: Mongoloraphidia duomilia (assembly GCA_039654895.1). Taxonomy (NCBI): domain Eukaryota; kingdom Metazoa; phylum Arthropoda; class Insecta; order Raphidioptera; family Raphidiidae; genus Mongoloraphidia; species Mongoloraphidia duomilia. The sequence continues at coordinate 5,115,335 of CM077516.1, forward strand.
GTCTGTGTGTGCTAAACGACATCAAGATAGGGTATTCGACCAATCAGATTGGACCCTGATTGCACGGCCTAGTCGCTTGTATATTGAATAGTAGATGACTGATACACATGAGATATTACATAAAAAAACCGTAAAATTCGTAACTTTTATTTGCCCCCTCACGGAAAACAGAGTTGCTACGGCTCTAGTCAAATGAGAATGAATGAATTGTGGATTATAGACGCTCGACAACGGAGGTCATTAGCGTCTGGGTCAAATGAGAAATGACCACAGGTAACGCCAGGTTTAACCTAGCTAGGTGATAGTAGAAGTGACTATTTAAACTATGCTAGTACTGTAGTACATTTTATAATACTAAAATAAAAAAAAAAAACACTTTTGCACGTAAGCTCCTCAATATTGATCATCGTCTACAGTTTGTTAATTAAAAATGTTATCCAGACGGCATTTGTAACACTATTTTTCTTTTCTTTTATTTATCTGTCCTTTTTGAATGGCTAATGTTTCTAGCTCCAGCTGATAATGTTTTTAACATCCGATATATAGATAGGTATTTTCAAGGTCATATTAATTCGATCATTATTAAAATTCAAATTATGTGATTGACTATTGACAAAAAAATTACTACTATGGATTTGTGATATTTATTTTCTTAATTCCATATTTTTGTAGTCATTCTTTCTTTTATTTTTTAAAAACTTAATGAGAAAATGTATAGCTTTATTAACTTTATAAATTTTATATATTTTTTTAAATACTTAAATAAATAAAGAAACGCTCGTTTAACCGTTTAGATTGTTTTTAAAGTGAAAAATTAAAAAATGAAACAGATGGATCAGGCAGACCTTGCGTTTTTGTAGGTTATAGACGCTCGACAGCTAAGGTCATTAGCGTTGACAGATTTGTCTGGTTTTCAGTCAGCCAGAAACGTCTTAAGGTGGGGGGAGGGCAAGTGGGCTCGAGTTCAGGGCCACGGCTTCCAGGGGGCCTCGTCGTGCCATCTCATTCAAATTTCCAATTTAAAATTAGGTACCATGTACAAACATTAATAGAATACGTAATTGCAAAATTTTATTATAATCAAAACAAAAAAGGCGACGTGGTGATCGAAGAAAAAAATATTCAATAATGACCATTATTGTATCCATAGTTAACTGTTTGCGAAGTATTGAAAATGATATTTTACAATGAATTGATTTCGAAGAAATAAATATAGTACATTGTGCCACAAGGGAGGAAAGTGCTACATTTTCTCCTGCGTATAAAATTGCCACCCGAGCCGAAGGCGAGGGTGGCAAATACGCGGGAGGAGATGTAGTAATTTCCTCCCGTGTTGCGCATACTATTTTTTCTCCTGCCAGGCCAAAAGTTCGCAAAGTTGAAAAAAAAATTATTAAAAATTATTTTTATTTTATTTTATTTTTAAAATTATTAAAAAATAATTTTAAAGGAAATAATTTTAATGTGTAGGAGACAGAAGTAGGTGCGTGAGAGCCGGCATAAGTACTATTGCGCACGCGCACTTGTCCGTATCACGGGAATAAAGAGCGACTTTGTTCCCGCTTGGCAGGGACGAAAGTCCGAACTTTCGGCCTAGGTAGGAGAAAAATGATTTTGCGAAGATATGTAGAGAACCACGTCTTTAATAACATTTTCTATTGTGTAGATTTTCGTTCGTAAATTATTTATACTATAAACTAAATTTCGTACTTACAAAATTATAAAAAGGGGGGGCCTACTTTTGAAAATGTGTCCAGGGCCTCAAGAAATCTTAAGACGTCTCTGAAAAATGCATCTTTCAAAAGTAAAAATTGTAGTTCTAAATATTTAACAACTGACTTTCAAACTTTAAAAATACAAAAAAGACCACCTAAACATGCATTTAGTTATAATTGGTAGATTATAGACGCTCGACAGATGAGAACTGAGGTCATTAAAGTAGTTATAATAGAGTTGTCTCGCGTATCAAAATTTGGTAATTTTGAACAGTGTGTGTTATTCCTCATACATAAATAAATAGGTAATATAAACCAACTTTTTCATTCATATATCCTTCGTCTTAATTGCAAACTTGAATTAAAAAAATGTGTCCATTTCAAACGGCTAAGCTTAGCCGCCATATTATGACGTCAAAACCAGACCAGAGTAGTAACCTTGAGCCAAACACACTTCCACGCATAAATAAAGGGAGGTATGTCTATGGAAAGAGAGGTGTATATTAAATACCTATGGTTTGTTTTCTATACAGCGTGTCCACGAAAGTTCTTTACAAATAGAATTTTTTTTTTATTAATTATTTGAGAAAAAATTTTTTTCTGTGGAAAAGTTCTGCTTCGTCCAAAACCTCTTAAACACCAAAGAAAATTTTTTTCGGCCTAAAGTTATACGAGGGAAATCAAAAAGTTTTATTTTACTAAAAATAAAAATTATCTGTGATATTCAAGATTTTCGCAAAATTAGTTACATAATCAAATTTAATTCAAAATTATAACATAACTAACTTCTAAGTAATTATTTATTCAGAATTATAAATCAGAATTCAACATGTCCTCCATCTCTCTCCATACAAAGAACAGTTCTTCCAAAAAAATTTCTTTGGTGTTTTAGAGGTTTTGGACGAAGCAGAACTTTTCAACAGAAAAAAATTTTTGCTCCAATAATTAATAAAAAAAATTCCATTTGTAAAGAACTTTCGTGGACACGCTGTACATATATGACAGATCAGTGTACTATCCATAGATATAATAGGGAAGCGACCCAAACAAGTGTGGATGCAAAAAATAGAGATGGAGATTAGAGCAGTTCTTCTATCTTTTTTTATTACAAATACATACCTACTATAAATTTTTTGAATTCACAAATGCGTTAGAAGACAAGGAAAAGAGTACTGCTTCGTTTTCTGTCTCTCTTTTCCAAGGTGACACTGTCACTTACAGTTGTGCCTATGGCTCCCCTACTCTATCTATGATATGTCTATGGTACTATCACCCTTTATCTATGGATCTGTACACGTGAGAGTACATTCAACTACAGCCAGCCAATCAGAGAAGGCTGACTGTGATTTGACGTAATTTCCATAGCGGTATAATTCCGTGTTTAAAATTACATTGAAAAATACATACCTTTGGGAATTTTTTTCTTGCAAAAAAAAGCTTCCAAAAATTCCCAACACATTGTTTTATTATGTATTTCTAACGTGGATTAGAATTCTAAAAAAAATGCGGGACGACCCCATTTAATTAAAAGTGTTAAGAAACTTACCTGTCCCACATGTTGTGCCTAGTGCGCTATTAAATTACATATCCGGTCCCCTGACTTATTACAATTTTGTATTATCCTTCGGTAATCCATTTAAAACACAAGGCGTTTTTTTTGTCTGGGAACTTGCAGCAGTTTCCATTGATCGATTTTTTTAAATTATGTAATCGTATAACTCCGTAGTGTCATACTATTTCCCCCCTTTATTATTATAGCCACAGCTATTGGAAGAGCATTTTTGTACGGGTTCCACTAGTAAATTATGATTATGATGCTTTGATTACACGTAATGAGTACAGAGGCGAGATAGTGCTCTCGGCCGAGTTCTCGGTAGAAATAAACATCGAGTCACCCGACCGAGTAATAAATTTAATTATTGCAGATTATGCACGCGTTGACAACTCGAGTCATTAATGTCTTCAACACAACAAATAATCAATTTGTGTAGAATCCGCCAGCCGACATACACAAAACGACTAGTACGAGCTCTGGGAACGCTTATTCCTACAAAACATTGGAATGCAAACTGTTTTCCCTGAGGGACTGAGTAATAGAGCGAGACAGTCACTCGGCTCGGACCCTATTCTATTTACGAGACCGAGTGCCCTCCCCCCCGCGCCCACTCGTCATTGTACTCGTTACGTGTAATCAAGACATAACAGTTGAATGTAGAATGAAATATGAGAGAATCTAACTGGAGTTATAAATGTGAAAATAAGTTTGAAAATGCATATATTATGTACATAGCTATTATTTTGTGATAGTCAAATTTCCTTTTGTATATAACAGTACTAGTAATATAATATAAATTATAGTTTGCTCATGTATGTTTTGGTTAATGTATGTATGTACAGTAAACAGTTGAATAAAAAAAACAAATGAAGAAGACAACAAATTATTATTAATAATAGTAAATTTATTGAACAATACAGTGAATTTATTTTAAATATATCACACAAGGCCGTACCAAATCGGAGCTAGAGGGGGGGGGTGTAGATCTACAAATGACCGACTGAGAGAGAAAGGTTGTAGAGGAAGGGGTGTGACTTGATTTTGCCGGCTAGTTTCGGACATTTTCCGCCACTAACAAGTGAGATATCTGCCATTTAAATGTCAGTATTAACTACTGTTTATATTTTCTGCCACTAGCAACTGAGGTGTCATTCAAATGTTATTTAACGACTAAATTATTTTTCTTTTTATAAATAAAAGTAAATACTAAAAAGATGCAATAAAAATTACTTTACCGAATAGAAATTAGAAGTATGAAACACAAACCGTTAAACTCTAAACGTTTGACATATATCTTATTTGTCACTAGCGCCATCTGATGAATAAAAAAATGTAAACGTTTGAGACATAATTTACATGCCACTAGCGCTACTGACGAATAAAAAAATGGTAGCTCTCGTTCTCAGATTAGGAACTGGGGGTTTGTAATAGAAGAGCAATGAAAACGCCATATAAACATAACGGCATCACTACACGCTTGGCTATTTTTGCACCCTAGATTTAACCCAGGTTTTGTGATATGTAGCTTAAAACGAAAATTTAACCCAAATCTTACATCGATGGAAACGGCCAAATAATTAAAAAGCGTTAATAATGTTGTTATAAGTCCTCCAAAAATATTTAAATTTAATAAATACAAATTTTAACACGGACGTCGTGAACAAATACATAATTAAATGAATGCATAATGACTGCATGTTTGCAGTCATTATTCATTCATTTAATTATACCGTGCGAGTTTTTTCAAAGCGTACATAGACTGTTTCACAATTTAAAATTATAGACTGTGGTATGCAAAGTACTGATCTGTCTGGAAACTGCACACTAAATAACGCAGAGACTTGCCGACAACTATTTCCCCCAGAATACAAATTGTACATAAGAACCTTTTCTTCCACTGTGTACATTTTTTTATAAAAAAAATTATAAATAAATCTCTGAACTTATAAAATTTATTATCACAACTCAATGATAATAAATATTGTAAATAAAAACATTCGTTTCCATAGTTTCTAACAATATCTATACCACGATTTCAAATTGTGAAACAGCCTATGTACGTTTTGAAAAAACTCGCACGGTATATATGCATTCATTTAATTATATATATGAAACACCTGAGTAAGAACAATGACGTAACACAATGCTATAATCAGTGGAAAGTTTAGGGTTAAAATCCCTACGCTGACATAGGTTTGAATTAATGAATTTTTCCTGATTACAGCATTGTGTTACGTCATTGTTCTTACTCAGGTGTTTCATATACTGTTTGCAGTCATTATGCATTCATTTAATTTAAATTCAATGTTATCACATTATGTGCCAGCATTGGTGTCAATCCAAGTTCTATACGACGAAACTTTTGTGTAAACTCCAGGTTGTCCAGTTTTTCCACAGCTGAATCCCCACGAGACGATTCCAACCAGTTTTCCTTTGAGCGCCAAGGGGCTTCCGGTGTCTCCGTCACAGGCGTCACGGCCTCCAGTGGTAAATCCGGCACAGATCATGCTTTTAACAAAATTATTAACATTGGAAATGTTTATGTTCGTATATGGGGGCAGAGTTACGAGTTTTCGTTCAAGGCCAAAAGACAACCGTGTCGCGATCAAGTGAGGAGCAATCATGCAAAATTGAACAAGTGCAATTTTTTCGAAATGTGTTTTATATCATGTCTAGTTAATTGAGAGGTATTTGCGACGATCTGCGGTGTTATTTTTGAGCAAATGTTAATAAATACTGTAGAAAAATCCATTTAAAAGTTAAGTAATCTCGCAAAAGTGAACGCGTATATAACAGAAGAATAATAGGGTTGTTCCTGACAAAACTAAACAGTGCATTGATAAATATTGTGTGTATAATAAACAGTTAATTATGTTTCATATATGCTGTTATCATTTCCAATGTCCTCGATGGTTGCAAGGATTGCGAAATCTGTGAATTTTTTTAAATACAACAATGAGTTAAGTATTTTGTGGTTATAATATAATAATTATTAAATAGAGCAGTAGCCATTCCACAAGCATATACTTTTCTTGATGTAATCAGTCGGCAACCTGCCATCGTGATTCTGATTTTTTCCTTGTATATCTTAATTGTTTGACGTTTAACATCACGATGGCAGGTTTTGTTACATGCTGGGGACGGCCTGCATGTCTCCCATACCGCTATCTAGCAAAATCCCTTACTCAGGGTTCTTTAATATGCCTCCCTCAACATCTTCACAAAAATAAGTCCTTGAATAAATAACATCAAAAATTGTCACTAGCTCTCGGTTTATACCTATCGCGCCTAAAGAAGTTTCGTTTAAAAAACATTCGAACAGAAAAGTATTTTTTATACCTGTTTGTTAGACTGGGTTGGGCTGTTTTACAAACATCGTTTTTGATTGTTTTTAGCGTTACTTGATGAAGTTTTTCTGGAGACGTTGGAGCGCTTGCCTACAACAAAAATTTTAAAAAAAGTTTATACCTAATAATTGAACGGTCCCTCATCTAAAAAGTTTTTTGAATATTTTATAAAACATATTTTTTTATTAGCCACAATGTTCTTTTCTTTGGCAGATCCACGGCAAAATTCGAAATTATATATTTGCAGTGTTTCTAAAAAAAACTTCTGTTAAAAATATTATCATTAATCTTTTCTTTCTTTTACTTACACTAATTTTTCCATATCCAGACAAAACAACATCTTGTCCATCGGGAACATTTTCATTATTTAATGGAAGACTAATTTTGTTAATTCCAGGTTTACCAAGAGCAAATGGAGTTTTCACCTGAAAATATCGAAATATACAAATGCAAGGAATGTAGCATGTTAGTAACGATTTAAAAGGAAGGTTTAGGTATATAATTGATGAGTATTTTGTGCAAATTAGTTAATGTTATGACAATATTAATTGTCGATTAAGTCGGAAAAAATCGAGCCTCCTGAGAGCTTCCATGACGTGCGCTGCCTAACACCACCAGCTCGACTTTGCTTCGCAGGAGGAGATATTCTCACGGGGGAGCGGGATAATAAACCATACTTCGCTTCGCAGAAGGAGAATTTCTCGCGGGAGGGTTAATAAGTCATTAATTCATAGCATCCAGGCGAAGCCGGATCGGGCCGCTTGTATTTTATACAATTAGTAAATTGATTTCGTACCTTTACGAGAGCAATATCGTTATCATTCTTTCCGGAGACGTAAGACTCGTGGATGATAATTTTACTTGCTTCATGAAGTGTCCCTCCACTCGCAGATGATGAACTTCCCGCTCGAAGGCTAACTGATGTACTGCAAAATAATAAATTATAATTCTTTTCAAAATAGAGAAATGAATATTTTCGATTTAAGGAGATCTGAATATTTCAAATGTAGTCCGTATGATAAGTCAGTCAGTGCCAAAATGTGCGATTTTATGGGATCTATATCTCCTAGACGCGTTAAGAAAAAAGCTTCAAATTTTCACAGGGCCTTGATGAAACGGACCTTAACAACATATAGAATTTTCATATTACTAACTTAACGACAAGCGAAGTTGTGAGGGTGGAAAATAGTCTTAAGTTGGTTCGTGTAAATAGATATTTGGTGTGGGCCAGCCTGGTTTGCTAAGAGAATCTGACTTGTCCACAGATTAATATAGATGGAACCAGGAGCATCGCCTATCTTAATGCATTTTATCAAGTGTAGCCCTGTTCACTAGATTTGTACGCTACAGTGATCGACGAATGACTGTGATTGATATGATAGTTTGGACATATGGTGGTCATATGCGTAGGTATAATAAGATCTGTGGACCATGTTTTACTTTACCTGGGTACTCCATGGACACACCGTGCTGCAGTTACAGCCCAATTGTTATTAAGTATAGCTGCTCCGCAGGCGTGTACTTTGGCTTTTGTTAATGAAAGCTGCAACAAATTCATGGTTACCAACCGTCGGATTTCTTAAACGTGTTTAGTTGTACTATTAGTTATCTGAATTACAGTGGCGGATTCAGGGGGGGTAGAGGGTTCAAACCCGTCCTGAAATTTTTGGCAACGCATAGAAAAGGATATCCGATTCATATTTAGCGGCGTTGGGCGTTGCATATTTTTGATTTTTTTTTTTTATATTTTCGCGTGTAAAAAACTGATTTGGTGAGGTATCAATATAATATACTTTTACATAAATATTTTGAAAACCCCCCGAAATATTTTTCTGAATCCGCCCCTGCTGAATTAAGTACCTAGAATATTCGACAACGTTTATTTTTTCAAAAGCTTCTTCCAACCAATGCGGTCACAAGGCGGTCACCAAAAGTCACTGGCGGCTCCAGGATTTGCAACGGATTTATTTATTTTTTGTAAATTATAGACGCGTCGACAACTTAGGTCATTAGCGTCTTGATTACATTAAATAACAGCACACTTAAAACTAAACGACTTCACAAAACATCCATGAGCGGAGGCGGGTTTTGAACCCACGACAGTCTGATCCAGAGGCCGTGACGCTAACCACGGACCATACTATCAATATCAATAACAATGTGCCCGCAAGGCGAGAGCCTTACCAAACAGGCGTCGTTCTTCCCCAATCCCCTTCAACATTTTCAGGGCGAATTGGCTCACGGCAATTAATAAAGGTGAGAAAATCCTCTCGGATTTAAATGCTTAACTATTTTTGGGCTCCTTGCTCTCTCTGGAGCCGCCACTGCAAAAAGTGGTCATTTGGCGTTCTGATCGTGAATCGAGTGCATGCATTTTGCAGGGAAAAGTAATAGAAAATGGTTTACTGCTGTGCTATTATACCGAATGAAAAATATTAGTAAAAAAAACTTTTTAGAGACAAGCTTTTATTTAAATGCACTAAAAAGGAAAAAATAATTTTTAATAATTTAGGTTCATAATTATAAAAGCGCGGATCGTGAACTCTATGATACTTAGTTTATTAGTCACGACCCACGCTTTTATAATTATCAACCTAAATTATTAAAAATTATTTTTTCCTTTTTAGTGCTTTTAAATAAAAGCTTGTCTCTAAAAAGTTTTTTTTACTAATATTTATTTTGTTCATTTTAGTCTTTCAAAATTTTACCCCCCTTTGACACCCGTAGGGGTTGAATTTAGAAAAATCCTTTCTTAGTGGATGCTTACGTCAGAAAAGGAACCAACTGTCCAAATTTCAAGTTTCCTTCAGTGATTTGGCCTGGGCGTTGATTAGTCAAAAAAACGCTACATCCCCGTTTGAACCCCTCAGGGATTGAATTTAATTCTAAAAACGATTTTTTCATGTATTGTCATCGAGAATACATATGTGTACAAAATTTCAAATTGATCGGATACGTGGAAGTCGTTCAAAATTGATATGCAAATTTTGACCTAAACAAACAAACCCACAAACATACATTGCAAGTTAAATAAAAGCTTGTAAAAAGAAGAACGTTTCAGTAAAACAACATTTATTTTACTTTTTAACATTGGAAATGTTTATGTTCGTAAATGGGGGCAGAGTTACGAGTTTTCGTTCAAGGCCAAAAGACAACGGTGTCGCGATCAAGTGAGGAGCAATCATGCAAAATTGAACAAGTGCAATTTTTTCGAAATGTGTTTTATATCATGTCTAGTTAATTGAGAGGTATTTGCGACGATCTGCGGTGTTATTTTTGAGCAAATGTTAATAAATACTGTAGAAAAATCCATTTAAAAGTTAAGTAATCAAGCAAAAGTGAACGCGTATATAACAGAAGAATAATAGGGTTATTCCTGACAAAACTAAACAGTGCATTGATAAATATTGTGTGTATAATAAACAGTTAATTATGTTTCATATATGCTGTTATCATTTCCAATGTCCTCGATGGTTGCAAGGATTGCGAAATCTGTGAATTTTTATTCACCAAAGTATTTTTCAACAAATAAATAGATGTACAGATACATATTTTATACGTCTTGAACACGTTTCTAAGCAAATCTGAGTACAGACGGTCAAGTCCTGCCCGCGAGTCGACCGCACCGCTCGGATGTGGCAGATCACCTTTTTACTTCCCACCTCTACTATGGTAGGGAAGTAATGGATTTAGTCCGAAAAAAATATTTCGAGATTTTAACAGATTTTCACGTTTTGAGACCCTAGCAATCTTTTAAGATCATTTTCTGACTGATGTCTGTATGTGTGTATGTGTGTGTGTATGTGTGTGTGTGTGTGTGTGTATGTGTGTGGTCAATTTTTCGCCTTCGATATCTTAAGAACGGAACAACATACGGGCATGCCGATTGTTCTATTGTGTTTATCAGCCTTTAACTTAGATCTGATTAGATTTTGAGTCAAATCGGTTCAGTGGATCCTGAGATATTCAAAAAAACGTCCTCAATGTCACGTATTAACATAGGTAAAAAAAAATATAAATGAATTCTAGATGTTATAATATGAAAAAAATGTAAATATTTTTTTTCTCTAAAATGTATAGTTTTCGAGAAAAAAAATATTTTACTAAAAAAAATAAAAATTGTACGTAAATCAAGGTAACCATGATTTTTGCTATATTAAGCTAGCCATCAGTGATCACCAAACAAAAAAGAGGGCCATGCTTTTTTCAAAGAATAAAAATTAAATTGTGTTTTAAAGACCACCAACAGCTAAGGTTATTTGGGCCTAGTCAAAGAATAAAAAAAAAAGTGTTTATTTTTTGCAAATATTTACTAGGTGGGAAGTATAGGACTGGTCATCAGTCGAATTTTTTGTAACTCAGAGAACTGGTGTAACAACTACTGTTTATTTTATCCCATTAAGTTTCTGGATCTGTGGTCGCGAAAGTCCTATTACGGCATTGACTTTGTCGAAACATTATACAGGGTGTTCCGTAAAGAATGCGCCAAAAAGTAATCCTACATTCTAGACATAAAAATAATAAGATTTAACCCAACTTGCCTTATAAAATTCGAGAAAAAAATGGGGGCATAAATGTGCTCCAAATAGGCTGCAACTAGCGCCCTCTTTTTAGAAACTCAAATCTGTTTAAATTTTATTTTTGCCTGCCCTAAAAAACCCATGGATACCAAATTTCAACTAGATATCTCAAAAACTGTTCGATTTATTTAAAGAAACTAAAATATAAAATCTAACTTTAACACCCTGTATATCCAAAACGAACGACATTTTTATAGGGCAAGTTGCGTTAAATCTTATTATTTTCATGTCTAGAATACAGGTTTACTTTTTGGCGCATTCTTTACGAAACACCCTGTATAAGTAATAAAGCTGTCACCATTAAAATCCCAAAGCTGCAAAAACTAGTTTTAGTCAAAATCCAAAATCACTGAATACACTTATGTCAAACCAGAATGCTGATTGATTTCTATATTTATTCGGATTTTTACTGAAAATATAATCAAAACAAAGTTTTTCAAGCACTCTTTTTGAATATGAATCGCTCCCTATAACAGCGCTGCTCTTATATGATTTTCTTATTCATTTAAAAATTATGATAAATTAACTGCCAGACACTTGGTTCGTCTATAAATTTCTTTGATAATGAGATAGAAATTTGCATAGACCTTGGCAAATAATCGTTAATATATTAAATTATGAAACGCATAATATACATAATATAAATATTAGGTACATACGGAGTGATTCATTATGATTTTATTATGAAATAGTAGATTGTATAATATCTCGTAGCGTAATGAGGTATAATACTGACGATTAGTGACAGTATGTTAAAACGAGCGTTTAAGCGAGTTTTAACAGTCACACGAGTCATCATATTACGCACGATATATATACAGGGTGTCCCAAAATTGCTGGGACACAAAGCTACCACGTGTAGTAGAGGTCAAAATAAGTCGATTGGACGTAATTTATTTATATACCAAAATGTACCGTTTGCCCGTGAGAAGAGTTCAAAGTTTACATAAAATTTTGTATTACAATTTTATTAAACTTGTATATCTGTTAGCATTATTTATGAAAATATTTTTTTCCTTCGGAACTATGCGGAATACGAAATTTTTACAAGAGTAGCAAAATGAAGATAATTAATCAGTCTTCTCGCTAAAAAAATTTGAGAATCGTATTATCACCCCTAAGAAAGTTTTGAAAAAAATGTCAAGGGGTGAGGGTGGTTTTAACCCTTCTACAATTTCTTTTGGGTTTCTTTGATTACCGAAAGGAGAGTAATCCTCTAAAATGCACTTCTGTCAAATTTCATTCAATTTGTTTCACTCATTTCTTCTGAACAACGTACAAAAATGTGTTTTTTTATGTAAACTTTGAACTCTTTTCACGGGCAAACGGTACATTTTGGTATATAAATAAATTGGGTCCAATCGACTTATTTTGACCTCTGCTACACGTGGTAGCTCTGTGTCCAAGCAATTTTGGGACACCCTGTATATGTACCAAATTTCAGGTCGACCGGATAATAGGAAGTGAGTTAAAATTTCAGTACAAATTTTGAAATTGAAAAGACATACGAACGACTCAAGTTAAAACATAAGCTTTAAAGTGCTCGTGTAAAACAATTGCACTGACCTGTATATTTTTGTACTACCTAATTATTTTGTTTTGGCAAAATTATCATAACACAATAATGATGATAACAATTATTGTTTTTAATTACGAAATAATTATTCCTGAAGTATTTTTTGTGATATCAGTAATTTATCAAAATTTTCTTATTCTTTGTTTATTTCATAAAATAGGTATAACCGCTATTCAATTGTTTTACTAGATTATATTTTTGACACTTTCAGAGAATTTCAGTACATTCGCAGATAATATTATTATCAAATAGGCGGTAATTTCACAATATTACTTAAATAAATTTTTAGATCAAATTAATTATACGGTAGCCCTTCCCCTCCTGTACCTTACTGGAGGGCAGTATAGCCTAGATGGTAGCGTGCTTGGCGATGCAACCTCTAGACTGGACTGCCGTGGGTTCGAATCCCACCTGCGCTCATGGATGTTTTGTGATGTTATTTAGTTTTAAGTTAGTTGTTATTTAGTGTAGTTGAAAGACGCTAATGACCTTAGATGTCGACGCGTCTATAATCTACAATAAAAATAAATGTACCTTACTGTTTTCAACCGTTCGCCACTCATGTACGCCTTAAATCTCATACTTAATTTAGACTAGTGTTTTCCGAAGTGCAGGGTGATACCGTCTCCCCGGGAGCGCTGGAGCGTTCCAGGGGGCGCAGGTAGGATCATCGGAAGCAATTGAAGGGCTCATAAAGTCCATAATCCAAATTTTTTTTAAATGTTACTCAAAAATGGAATAGAATTCAAAGTTTTAAAGGAAATATTTTTAATTAATTAATTAATTAATTGTAGATTATAGACGCGTCGACAACTTAGGTCATTAGCGTCTTCAACACAAAAAATAATCCATTTGCGTATTAGAATCCACCAGCCGACATGCACAGACCGACTGGTACCAGCTCGGGTTCCTGGGAGCGCTAATTCCCAATGAACATTGGAATGCAATTTGCGATAGCAACCGCATTTCAATGTCCCCCCTGGGGGAGGAAATATTTTTAATTTTATGTAAAAATACATAATATTACCTAAGTACAAGTCCCAGTTCCCGGGTTCTAGCCCGAGAGCTGGTAAAAATGTCAATTGGATTTTAAAAAATAATGAATTGAAAATATGAATTGGTGCTGGACCCAAATAACCTTAGCTGTTTGTGGTCTTTAAAAACACACACAAAAAAAAATAATTATCAATTTAAAGATATCATTGTGCCCTCAGGAACATTTTACAATCTTCTTTTGCAGTTTTCTCAAAACTTTAAGTATGTGACTGCCACTTTTTGCACTGACTCCCTCAATTGGGGGAGGGGGAGCATATAGCAATAATTGGAACTAAAAATAATTTATTATCATTTTGTAACATTTTGTAAAAGATTTTAACCTTGAAAACTAATGACGGTTATGTTTATAATAATAATATGGAATGCTACTACTAGAGCATACTAGTCTTCAACCGTGGCTTAACACTGTAGCGAATGTTTTGACAAAAATGATGAAATCTTATCCTATAAAATATTTTAAGTTTTTAGTAGTAAACAGTGGGCGCGTGTAAATCTCCAAGTAAACACTAAACAGAAAGCGATGTGTCACGTGTAGGGTTACCAGATAGCCGGGATTTCCGGGAATGTCCCGGAAATCGTTGGTTTGTCCCGTGTCCCGAAATTTAAGTCTTCTATCCCGGAAATGCATAAGTTCAACGAATTCGTGCTCGTGATCGCAAGAAACGACACTAAGTTACATGCTAAGTACCTAGTACTTATTTATTTAGCACTATCTGCAATTTTTGTACATGTTTTATATATTTTTATTTGTATTTAATTGTATTCTTCGGACTTACTCTATATATCGGTAACGACAAATTGGGAACAATAAAATGAATTATTAAAAGCGCGTCGCACATCTCACCGTGTACTGGTGTGTGATAAATGAATAAAATTAGACAAGTCTAATGATAAATACAAAAAATAGTAAAATAATAAAACATTTTTTTTCACAATAACCCCCCCGCTGAAATGAATTGCCTTCGCCTTAGAAATGTCCCGAAAATCTTGGTTTTTGATCTGGCAACCCTAGTCACGTGTGACATGTGTCGATTCGTACCTATACACTACCCGCCAGCCAATCGGTTGAATGAAATTACTCCCATCGCTACTTTAGAAGTTTCTCTTCAAAATAATAAACTGATAGTAATAAAATATTAGTAAAAAAAAACTTTTTAGAGACAAGCTTTTATAGAAATGTACTAAAAAGGAAAAAATAATATTTAATAATTTTGGTTCATAATTATTATAAAAACGGGGGTTGTAATCTCTATGATAGTTTGTTAGTCGCAACCCCCGCATTTATAATAATTATGAACTAAAATTATTAAATATTATTTTTAACTTTTTAGTACCTACATTTCAATAAAAGCTTGTCTCTAAAAAGTTTTTTTTACTAATATTTTATTTTGTTCATTTTAGTCTTTGACACCCGTAGGGGTTGAATTTCGAGAAATCCTTTCTTAGTAGATGCTTACGTCAGAAAAGGAACCAACTGTCCAAATTTCAAGTTTCTAGCTTCAGCGATTTGGCCTGGGCGTTGAATAGTCAAAAAAACCCTACATCCCCGTTTGAACCCCTTAGGGGTTGAATTTATTTCTAAAAACGATTAATTCATATATTGTCATCGGGAATACATATGTGTACAAAATTTCAAATCGATCGGATACGTGGAAGTCGTTCAAAATTTACTTTCAAGTTTTGACCTAAACAAACACACAAACTAACACACATAGTAAGTTAAATAAAAGCTTGTAAAAATTGGTGCTAGGCACAAATAAACTAGCTGTTGGCGTCCTTAAAAAACATACCTGATAAGGAACTTTTTCAATGCCTGTCACTTCTCCACCTGCGACACGATTTTCTCCTATCGAACGGCTAAACGCTAAAATAAAACACAGATAATTATAATTTGCACGTTTTTTGTTTAGTTTTTTTTTAATTATCTAACACGTACCAGTTGATATAAGCAAAGTCGTCACAAAAACAACACACGCTGCCGGTAACATTGTTCAAAATGTTGAAGCACAACAGACTGCTCTCCACTTTTTGTTATTAATTAATTATAATATATGTTACGGGTAAAACTTGTAAACGAAATTAAGTTTACCCAGGGCCAGTAAAGTGATGTTTAACTGCTACGCTCTTACTAATTAATACATTCTTTATCCCTGGTAAATATAGATTTTTTTAAGTTTCGAATAAATTTTATCTTATCACTTCATCTCTTTGTTAGTGTATTTGCTATATGGCACATACACTATTGGCGTCGGTCGGATGGCGGGACCTAGGGGTCGGACCAAAATTTCTCGACGTTTCATAGCCTCCTGAACACTTTGGCACCATTTTTGGAAATGTCTGTTTATATATATATATATATGTGTGTGTGTGTGTGTGTGTGTGTGTGTGTGCGGGCTATAACTTTCGAAAGAGTTAATTGATTTTGACGAAATTTGGTAGGCACGTTGGAATCCATCACCGCACAAAGCCTATTTGAAATGGGCCCAATCGGACCATTTTAAGGGTGGTTTTTAGGGGTTGAAAAATGTTTTTGGGCCCAAAAATACCGAAAAAATTTTCAGAATTTTCAGAAATTTAACCCTGTAGTGAAGATCAAAATGTGCTGCTAAAAATTTAATAAAATCGGCCCCACAGGACCGGACTTACAAATTTTATGAAAACACTAGTTTGCGGATAGTGATTTACTTACTGAAGGGTGTATTTAATTTGGTACCGAGGTTGTATTGATAATAATATTGAAATTAAGAAAAAATATTATTTTAAGGGATGTATTAAGGGGTTAAATTTTTTATTTTGTCCAAAATCAAACTTAAGTTCACGTATTAAAGCCACAAGGCCTGTATTAGCAAATACACTATATTGTCGGCAGGGTTTTGGCACTGCGACCCGAGTTTTTCTTATTATACATACATAAATTTCTTTATTTAAAATTCCAGCGGAATATAACAGCGTCGTACATAAAAGTTACATTAAAAAATTACATTAAAAAAATCATCTATGGTGTAGGTACATGCAGCTCTGAGTTAGTACATTTTTAATTTTTGTTTCAAATTTCTTGTCCGGAAGGTTATATGACTCAGGAAGGTGATTAAATAATTTATAGAGACATACGTAAAACTATTATAGAGTGGGTGCTTACTTGATGTAAATTAATATTAAACATTTTGAATAATAATAAAACACGAAGTTTTTTAAATTTACACTATAACTTTATTTTATGACAATTGTTTCGTCAACACAGTGACTTCTTCAGAACATATCTTATACTACTAGTACTACTAGTATAAGATATGTTCTGAAGAAGTCACTGTGTTGACGAAACAATTGTCATAAAATAAAGTTATAGTGTAAATTTAAAAAGCTTAGTGTTTTATTATTATTCAAAATGTTTACATACGTAAAATTTGACTGAATGGCAGCTAGTTTGTGTAAAGGAGTACTAATATTATTTTTGTTTCTGGTGTTGTAATTATGGTAATCTTTGTTTTTTGTAAACTCGTTGATATTTTTTTTTTGCATAGATTAAACTATGATAAGTATAAACCGAAGGTAGGGACATTATTTTGAGATCACAGAAAATAGGTTGACAGTGCTCGCGATACGGAGCATTTACTATGGCACGTACAGCAGCCTTTTGTAGGATGAAGACACAAGCGGCAAGGGAATCAGTAACCCAAAATAAAATGCCGTATACCATTGATGAATGAAAAAGGCCGATACGTGCTGCAGCAATGTCGGCAAGTTGGTGGTTCGCTTAATTAGGAATACAATTTTAGCTAATTTAGTACATAAAGTTGAGATGTGATCATCCCACTTTAAATCGGGATTCAGAATAATACCTAAAAATCGAATATTTTTATTCTTATCATAGTTTTTTAGTTTGAAATCTATAATTTCAGTTTTATTTAAGTTTAGAGTGAGTTCATTGGCCGTGAACCAATCCAAGGCCCTTGACTGAGCGTCACGCAGAGAATGGTCATTACATAAGAAAGTAGTGTCGTCTGCAAATAGAAAGGTGTTTATGGGAGTCATACTGCTCGGTAAAACATTAATATAAATCAGAAAAAGAACAGGACCAATAATCGAACCTTGGGCTACGCCATGCTGGATAAGTTGATGTTCAGAAAATTTACCTTGGAGGGAGACCGATTGATATCTGTTACTGAAATAAGATTTGAATAAGTCAAGGGCACAGCCACGTATATACATAGTGGTTTAACTTGGCGAATAGTATCTCGTGTGACACACAGTCAAAGGCCTGGGACAAATCACAGAAGTAACCTTTAATATTAGTACCTTCTTCCCAAGCCGTAGAGACTTTATTTATAAGTTCAGCGATAGCATCTCCAGTGTTTTTCCCTTTACTGAAGCCAAATTGAAATTCAGAGAATAAGTTGTATTTATTAAAATAATTTAATAATCTACTCTTAATGACTTGTTCAAAGATTTTGGAAATGACTGGTAATATAGATATGGGACGATAATTATTCATGTCGCCGGTGTTGCCTTTTTTCCTAATATATGTCCTAATTTATTAATTATCAACACTGTAACGAAATTCCAAATGAAACTAAGTCGCTATAAAACATAATACAATCGTATCTATACAGTGTGTCCACAGACTCATCCTCAACATGGGGATCTCCGTTGTTATGGGAGATAGAGATTTGGTTAAATGAGACAAAATGTGCAGAATCTCCAGTACTACTACCCTGCGTAGTCAAACTTTCCATATTTTGCTTGGTTCGCGACCGACAGTTGAAAAACGAGATTTACCCATTTTCGTTTTTTGTTTATAACTCGCTTATTAAGTAAGTTAGAAAAAAAATATTTTCACTTTCTTAAGGCCCTTTTTTATGAAGATTTCAAATCTCTTTTCATATTTTTATTTACTTTTATAGTTTTAGAGATACTTGTATTAACTTTGTTTTTTTAAATACACGTCAAAGATGGCCATGACACCATTCGAAAGAGATTTTTTTTCTCTTTAATTTGATATGAGGGTTGATGGATTTATTTTCAAAAATAACAGAGTTATACGTAAAACACTGATTTTTAATAGTAGGCTATGCTAAATTAATTGATAAAACAACAGAAGGCTTAGCAAACAGTTGAAATTCGCGTTGGCTTAGTAAACGGCTGTTTTGTTTTAGCTGTCAAAGTGTAGTTTGTTGCTAATTTGTCAGTTTACTAAGTGATTTATTAAATTTATTTTTGTAATCATGGAACAATTTTGTAACAATGAAAAATAAGCGATTTTCAACAATTGATCGTAAAACAGTAGTTTTGTCTTCTTCACTTATTCGCGTTGACTTAGTAAACGGCTTTTTAAATGATGCATAGTTTATTAAATTTACTCGTAAGTTTCTGTAAATATACGAATGAGGTTGTCTTCGTTCTGGATACTGATCGAAGTACATTTCTGCTGCTCTGGTCGAATTTTTGTGACATAGAATGTATAACAAGATAACATATCAAACTTTTCATTGTTACAAAATGGTTCCATGATAACAAAAGTAAATTTAATAAATCACTTAGTAAACTGACAAATTAGCAACAAACCACACTTTGACAGCTAAAACAAAACAACCGTTTACTAAACCAACGCGAATTTCAACTGTTTGCTAAGCCTTCTGTTGTTTTATCAATTAATTTAGCATAGCCTACTATTAAAAATCAGTGTTTTACGTATAACTCTGTTATTTTTGAAAATAAATCCATCAACCCTCATATCAAATTAAAGAGAAAAAAAATCTCTTTCGAATGGTGTCATGGCCATCTTTGACGTGTATTTAAAAAAACAAAGTTAATACAAGTATCTCTAAAACTATAAAAGTAAATAAAAATATGAAAAGAGATTTGAAATCTTCATAAAAAAGGGCCTTAAGAAAGTGAAAATATTTTTTTTCTAACTTACTTAATAAGCGAGTTATAAACAAAAAACGAAAATGGGTAAATCTCGTTTTTCAACTGTCGGTCGCGAACCAAGCAAAATATGGAAAGTTTGACTACGCAGGGTAGTAGTACTGGAGATTCTGCACATTTTGTCTCATTTAACCAAATCTCTATCTCCCATAACAACGGAGATCCCCATGTTGAGGATGAGTCTGTGGACACACTGTATACAGTGTACTACTGTACGAAGTGTTGTACAATCGACTTTATCATTTTGCACCGAATTTCTGATTTATGCTGTTAATTATGTTTGGTCATGTTGTGAGTTTACAGTGCCTCTAAATTTTTGCCGCTTTTTACAAATTTAACATTACATAAGTTAAAGTTAGACTGAAATTTTATACAGCACTGTAAATTGTAACATTGACCATACAGAATAGGTCCAGTTGATTTTATTTAAATTTATGTTTATCCTGCGTCTTGAAGTTGACTGATACCATAATAATTATTGTTCTACGTAATATGATAATATCAACTACATAATATGAAGAGGGTGTTGAGATAGTTTTTCTATTTGCTTTCCTTTTAGTTAGTGTCTTTTTTGCATAGTCGGTTTTTTTTAAAATTATTTAATAGAAACGATTGCAGAATGCTGCATCTGATTAGCTCTGCAGCTAGGGACAATAGAACTTCAACTGTCTATCCCATGAACCGATATATTAATAAAACTAACTGCTTGATCAGCATCTGATTGGTTGCTTGAAACTCAATACAGCAGAACAACCAGTCAGATTCTTTACGCATGTTCACGTGATAACTATTATATCTGCTGGTGAGAAAGACAGTAAACGACATTCTAGATATGCTGATGACCTGCTTTGTTATAAAAAAAATGCAAAAGCTTAGGAAAATATTCAAACACAACATTTTTAATCAAGAAAAAAAATTTAATTAGTTTCAGCTCGATACCTATATACAAAATTTTGATTTGTTACATATTTTTAAAAAAGTTTTGATTTCTGAAAGTCAAATTCAATTTACACTCCTGAGTTTTGTTTGATCCAGTTTCTCAAATATGCTACTTTCGAGTAAACTCCTGGATATCCGGGCTGAGCGCATCCGTAACCCCAAGATACGATGCCGACCAGTTTTCCGTTTGCGACCAGAGGACCGCCGGAATCACCTTGGCAGGCGTCCTTGCCGCCTTGTGTGTAGCCGGCGCAAATCATGCTGCACAAAAATATAATTCAGTTAGAGTTAAGTGTATTAGGCAGCAGTCCCATGTACACGGAAAACGCACGGAAGACGGAACTCGGAAATGCGAATAGCGGAGGTTGACCAATCAGATTCTTTCCGTAAAGTTTGAATATTACGAAAAGAATCTGATTGGTCAACCTCCGCCATTTGCATTTCCGAGTTCCGTCTTCCGTGCGTTTTCCATGTACATGGGACTGCTGCCAGGCCCGCCGCTAGCTGTTTCGTCGCCCGCGTGCAATACCGATTATGCCGCCCTACGACTACTTACTCTGAGTTTTGTCAAAAAAAGGATAATTAATTTTTTCTTATGTTCTGAGTTTTGTCAAAAAAAGGATAATTAATGTTTTCTCATTATGGTAACGAAGATAAAACCTTTATTTTAAATAATTAAGTACTTATTATTTTTGTTTACAAAAATTTAACTTTTCTTGCCTTTACATTTGCGAAATCTTCTATCAACTTTCTTGTATCCAAACTGTCTAAAATTTCATGTTCAATTGAAACTATAGCTAAATAACTGAGTCTTTGCTGAAGCATTGTTGATCTTAAATAGTTTTTGATAATTTTTAATTTTGAAAAGGATCTTTCACCAGATGCAACTGAAACCGGCAGTGTAAGTAATATTCTTAGCGCTATTGCTGTGTTCGGAAATGTTGAAATTAAGTCATTGGTAAAAAGATATTGTAATAAGGTTTGTGGATCATTAGACTGGTTTTCTGCAAAATGCAACTTTAATGCAATGATTTCATTAAATAAATCAATACCGTCAATGTCTGATTCACTACTTGAATCATCTTTAAGTTTCAGATTTAAATCTTTACAATGTTTCATTAACTCATCATAGGAATAATTAAATAAGTTATTGCTAAAAAAGCCAAATACGTCGGTAAATGTTTTTAACTCGTCGAATCTATCCTTTAAAGAAGTTATTGTCTGATCTAGGATTCTAAAATAAAACTCTACTCTATATTTGATTTTGGGGTCTACTAAAACTGAGTCGCTCGATTTGCCGCCCCCTGGGCGTGCCGCCCGTGTGCGGTGCACGCTTTGCACGCCCGCTTACGGCGGCCCTGACTGCTGCCTTATTGTTTAGTGAAGACATCACCAAGACGGCCGATCTGCGCAGTAGGAGTAGTGGGAAGAGCTACCAGTGGTAGAATATGGACTCGTCCGGTACGATAGAAACGTATCAGTATGTTGTTTGTCAAGTTGGTACCCCTTTAAACAGAATATAGACTCGCCCGGCACTAAACTCGTTTGTGCGCATGTATGACGCTTGTGTCTTCTCTTAATAATATACAACTCTATGTAGTTTGAGGTCGTATGTCACATGATGTGAATGCCCGTTTGGGGTTTGTATATATGTTGTTACGGTGACTGTTTTAAGCATGTATTTCAATTTGCAGAACGAAAAATCGGTATTAACCCCCTTGCAGAACTATATAAACACCTAGGCGAGCAAGTTTCCCTCTAAGAGAGGGAGTTAATACCGACTTCTTGTTCTGCAAATTGAAATATATGCTTAAAACAGCCGCCGTAACAACATATTAAAATTTGAACCTTGAACTAATAATATAAATTTCGTCGGGTACATGACACGTTTAGGATGATCTGCCACCCCTTTAATACTGAGTACTGACCAATCGATCTGCAAATATTATAATGGCATTATTGGGCCACCGACAAGCTATACAAACAATTTCAGCCTTGAAGCAATAATAATTGTGACAATTTTTTTTGTTACATGTTGGGGGCGGTCTGCATCCCTCCCATACCGATATCTAGCAAAATCCCTTACTCAGGGCACTTTAATATGCTTCCCTCAACATCTTCACAAAAATAAGGCCTTGAATAAATAACACCAAAAAATTGTCACTAGCTCTCGGTCTACTGGCAGTTGATAATCTAAAACTAATAGTAATTAGTATGAAAGTACCTGACAGTGATTCCACCAAATGGTTTATAGGCATTGCTGCAAACTGTATCGCTTACAATTGGCACAGTTACTTGTTGAAGAGTGTTAGGTAAGGAACCAGACTGAAATGAAATATTTAAATTAGGTATCTACTATACTATTTTTTACGTTTGTAATTTGTTCGAAAACTTCCATGCAGTTAACAAAAAAAAATAATTTGAAGTAATGTACATTTGATTGATACCTATAAACAACAATTTTCTGAATTATTTGGAAAGTGCATGATCTTGAAGACGAAAAAATAAAAAAATCGGCTTGGAATCAATCCTACCGGCGCCCATGATTATATTATTGAGTTTGGATTAAATCTATGGCTGACGTGTAGTGCTGAGAACAACACGTCTATTGAAAAAATGTTTTTTTTTATAAATTCGAGTTGCTATCTTTTACTTTATGAATCAAATAATTACAGTCTCAGATGTTTTTCCCCATCCAGATACGATTGCGTTGGTTCCAACGGAAATAATTTCTCCTTGGTTTGGTAGGTTAACAGCTTTAATTCCAGAACTTCCAAGTGCGAACGGAGTGTTAACCTATTAAAAATATTGCATTAAATATATAAATATAAGAGCAAAACTACACGGACGGGTTTTCGCGGCGTTTTTAACGCGGTGGATTGCACGTCCAAATTGAAACCGTGAAACGAATGAAACTAGACGAACGGAATATACCGTATACGTTCGTTTAGTTTCACTCGTTTGTAGGCACGGTTTCGATTTGGACGTGCAATCCGCCGCGTTAAAAACACAACAGAAAATCCGTCCGTGTATTTTCGCTTTAATTGAACAAAACTATCATTATCGTATTGCTAGAACCGCGTCGAAATTCGACGAAGTGAGGTTATTTGGAAAAGCATCTTAGAAATAAAAGAAATAATTATTAATTACTAGCAAAATGAATAAAAAAAATTTAAAATAATTTTAAAAAAAAATTAAAAAAAAAAAAATAACTTTGTTTATAAATTATAAAGAAACAATTTATGAACGCTCATTCTTGGCTCTGTCGTCGAGCGTCTATAATCCACAATTCATTCAATCAACGCTCATTCTTCGCTAATGATCTCTGTTGTCGAGCGTCTATAATTCACAACGCTCATTCTTAACATGACAGTTTACGAGTTTATCGCATTCATACAGACTCTGCCTTTTATATAGGTACTAAACTTTATTCCATGAACAGATATAGCAATAAAACTATGATCAACATCAACAAAATTAGAATGAAAACTTCAGGTAAGGCTTGTAATCTAATTCTTTCTATAAAAGTAGATCGATTTTTTTCAAAATAAAACCTAATTTAATATTATTATTTGAGATATATGTCCAAAATTTATACAATAACAGTGTTCTTGAGAAATTGGAATAGAAAAATAAATTTTAATTAAGTTTCATTTTAAAATGTCAGAAAATTGATCGACTTTTATAGAAAGAATTAGATTACAAGCCTTACCTGAAGTGTTCATTCTAATTTTGTGAACATTAATGCCTGTCTTGAAGAACATGTATTTGAACATTCTCCACATACAAAACCCATTTTTTAATCGCTATCAACTATCCATATTAGTATACAGAGTTCACTAGTTACCTAGTTTGTTACGTTCGTTTAGGTGTATGTGTGTGTCAAACGACATCAAGATGGGGTTTTCGACCAATCAGAATGGACCCTGACTGCAGGGCCTAGTCGTTTGTGAGACTTACATTGACTAGGGGACAACACATTCCGTTTGAACAATAATAAAATACGGTTCATACCTTGATGAGTGCAATGTCATTACTCATGGTATTAGGGTTGTATCCATTATTAACAATTATCTGTGATGCTTTGTGAACCTGTCCACCGCTTATTCTTGATGAACTTCCGGCTCTCAGGCTTATAAGACTTGGACTTGCCCTGTTAGAAAAATATAAATTTATTATTTACTCTATCATTGTAAAAACTGGCTAATTATACAGAAGAAGGCGGTCCTAATTTGAGCGCGAAATTTAAAGTGGAGTTGATTGGCGTTTAAAATTGTATTCGTTACTATTGTAGATGGAAGCTGAATAAAAAGAGACACCAATAGTGTAACGATTTTGTTTAGCATATTTTTACAAATTGTTTGGTCTTACCCTTGTACACAATGTGCAGCCGTAACTGCCCAAAGTGAGCTAATAATGGATGCGCCGCATATGTGAGAACCTGAACTCATCAAAGATAACTGAAAAATACATCAATTTTAAAATAAATCAGTAAACAAAAAATTATTAAACATCACAACTTTTTATAAGCTGGCCACCTATCCAACTACGCATTTTAAAAGTAAACGCCAAATGAAGGACCGAGAATCACAATACAGATCTTTCAGGCGAAAAATTAAAAAACATTTTCCTGGAAAAACTTTCAGCTTTTCAAAAATTACTTAATCCTAATGATTGAAAGATTTTGTCCCTCAATAAATTTAAAATTATTCTTAAAAATTTTTTAATAACTGAAGCGTTTTACGATATTCCATGGAAGAGTTTTTAGACTATAAATTTTGATTACCTAATTTTAATTATTGTTAATTTTAATCTATTTATTATCAGTTTTTTATGTATTCTTTTTTTATATCTGTTGTATATCTAATATGTCAGACGTGTCAGGATATATTTTATCCGTTTATAGACAAAATAAACTATTATTATTATTACCCTTAGCTAAAACTTTTTGTCAACAAATTGGCCTGTAGGACCTGTAATGTGATTCTTAGTCCTTCATTTGGCGTTTACCTGAACCCTTTCGCTTTAAAAATAGCGTCGAGAGAGCTGTAACCGTTTTAGGCGATGGGAGAGGATTTATGAGTGCAGGGGGTAACTTCCAGTAGAAAATACTCTTAAAGATTTAATTGTCTACGATATATCATCATTAGAGTTCACCTATATACTAGGGCCGGTGCATATACAATCAATTTTTAATCCCACAACTGTTTAGGTGATTGTCAAAAGGTTATGGTATCAGATGGGACTGCGCATACTATCAACACTATTGGGGTCCGTCAAATGAGCATCTGACATCTGGTGGCAGAAAATTGTACTCAAACGAGGGAAAATTTTACATGCTAACAGTGCAAATTAATCATGAAATTGTTTAGTACAAAAATAAAACAAGTAAAATAAACAAAAAGTTTATCGAAAATGGAATTCGCGACGTTTTCTAATATCATGGCAATAAACACTGTCAGTTATTGCCTTGTAAAACTTACTTTACAGAGAATTATTTTCTAATGAAATGTGGAAAAACTGTATTTATGAATTAAAAAAATATTTTATAGTAATAATAAGATGTACTTGTTATCATACTGCACTAAAATAGTTGAATCCCTGATGATTAACAAATTTATAGGATTAACTTCGTATACAAATATTTTGAGGTTAGTAACTTACCTACTTATTACAATATAACTTATTATGTTGCAGTTATGTGTTTACATTATTCACCTAACCCAGCCTTAAAAGCGCATTGAACGCGGATGATTAATTTCGTGGAGATTTTCTTTTAATTTTGATGTTTTTAAGCAATATGTCGTAAAGATTACTACTTTTGACAGTTCATTTTACATGCATTTTTCTCGTTATATTTCCGACATTTGATAATATGCCCAGCTTTGAGAATCCGTTCTCCTTCAACGAAATTCCTTTGTTTAGGATTCGTACCGGCCCAATTACAAATTGCACTTATATTTATCAGTTCTTATCACTTTGAAAATCATAAAATTACACGCAAAAGTATACCCCGTATATGAAATTTCCCCCCGTGTGCGCCATGTTTTTGAAGCTCCAACTATCTGACGGATCCCAATAGTAAACTAATTTTTTGTTGTACAACTGTTATACAACAAAAAAATTAGGTATAAAACCGTATTGATCGTGTCTTTTGACTTTTCTGTTGAACAACTATCGTCGGAAACTTATGTCCACAGCTGTGTATTGACGCTAGCATACGGTCGACTAAATAGTTGTTCGGCGACCAATTAGAATTAGAATTAATTAGAATTAAAAAAGTAGGGGCCCTTGTAGGTATGCACTGCGACCAATAAGGTCTATTGTGCTCCCCTAATGTTCCATCAGTTCTTTTCGGCGACCAATTAGTTTAATAGTGAAATTATGGCATAACTGATTGATTGTATGCGCAACTCTAACAACTAAACATTTTGGTCGAGTTGAAATCGCGACACGTACACTATTCGACTAAACTGTTTAGTCGTGGAAACAATTGTGTGTATGCGCCCGGCGTAAGTCGAGAACTTCTTGAACACACTTGATAATTTTAAGTATGTAATTTTAATTAATTTTATTAAGTGCAAATAAGTGTTTATTGTGGTTTGGTTCAACATAATTTAATCAACACATTAAAAAAAACTTACCTGATAGGGGAATTTATCAATTGTTGTCGGTTGACCTCCAATAATTCGGCCATCCGGCACAGGTTTTCTTAAAATGGGCGTTGAGCCTATAGAAATTACAATACTTAAACTCAAGTGAAAATCTTTGCTTGTATTTGATTTGCTCCAACGATTGTTTTTAACAGGAACTTTAATTTATAATAATTTGAAATATAATTATTAATTAATGTAGTAATTACGAACAATTGATTTGTAACTGATAGAAACCACAACTATTAAAAAATATTACAATTTTTTTTATTTCTCCTAACAGAATTTTGTAAGTGTTGAATCGATTTTAAAATGTTATAAATTTATTAAGAACTCACTTGAAACATTAGAAAATATTGACAGCGAGTCGAAAATATCAGGTTATGAAATATCTTATGGTATCCGAATCTCATTGAATTTCATTTAGATTCACGCATATTGTAGGTTATGACTCAAGACTCATGAGAATGATCTACTCATCAAAAGTTTCTAAAACTAGGACTTACGACTTTATTCAATCAATTCATATTTACTTATTCTAATGACCTCTGTTATCGAGCGTCTATAATTTACAATTCATTCATTTACTTATTTTGAAGTGACCTCAGGTTTTGTACCATTGTAATAATTGTAAAGAAATTGTAGCATTGTTGGCACTAATTTTACGAATTTGTAACTAGATTAGTAGTTAACAATAGTATATTGTGTAACTATAGTGTGCTAAATACATCTTTATACGTCAGGCGCGATGTTTTCAGCACAAGTAGTAGGCGAGCGCACACGAGCCTTGGCGAGTGTGCATCGCGAGCCGAATACGAGTGCTGATGTTTTTAGCTCTAGTAAAAGGCGAACTCTCACGAGCCTTGGCGAATGTGCATCTCGAGCCGAATACGAGTGCTGATGTTTTTAGCACGAGTAGTAGGCGAGCTCACACGAGCCTTGGCGAATGTGCATCGCGAGTCGCATACGAATGCTGAAAACATCGCGCCTGACGCATAAAGATTTAGCACGCGCGTTGCACACTATACTTTATTCAACACATGCATGATTTTAGACTTTAATTGAATTAAAAAAAACAGTTACATAATGAACCATTATCTAACTAGTTACATAATGAACCATTATCTAACTAGTTACATAATGGTTCATTATGTAACTGTTTTTCATTATAGCACTGAAAACTGAAAAGCGTTTCATAATGGTCACTAGTTAATAAACGGCTATTTAAAATCCGTAAAACAGATACGAAAAAATACTAAAAGCGTGCATGTGTTTAATAAATACATTTTTATTATTATTATTATAGGAGGAGTTCACTTGTGACGTACATAATTAATATGGCGACATTATTGGAGGAATAAATTAAAAATATTAATTGGAATTAGGCCGAGATAACTCTGGAAGATAGGGATCACTATTATAATTTCTGGAAAAAAACACATAATATCGCGATTGTACATAATATATGTATGTATATTTTGGAATAAATTTATTTATTATTATTATTATTATTATATATTCTGCCACTTTGGAAATATACCCCTTTAGCTTTGGCGAAATTCAGATTTTGTAGCGACATAATTATATTATGATAGGTCCCAGTGATCTTGGATGCATGCAAGTAAAAAATGATAACTTTAAAGTCTCCTAACTCTGACAGTGTTTATTTTTTGAGTTTGCATTAATAGTGACTTTTGATCAGTAAGTCATGACCTACAATAACACCGTTATACGTCATGAAATCTAGTAAAATTCACCAAAACCCAGGTACCATAAGATTAGGGGGTATTGGAAAAAAATCACTTATTATAATTTGCAAACATAATATGCCGATTGCCGATTTCAATAGATAATATTATTACAAAGAATTTATATTAGAATGAAAAAATAGGTTTCAGTTTTTTGTTTAAAAAATGAAGGAAACAAATGAATAAGTTTTGTAAAATTTACCTGCCAGACAGCAAACTGCCAAAGCCAAAATAATCAAAGTATGACGATACATTATTTACGTTGTGATTTAAACAATAGGACTGAGCTAAAAAGCTTAAAATTTGCTTTTTATATAAGTCATCAGTTACAAATCAATTAATTATCTTTAATATTTTTACAAATTTGGTTTTTTTTTGACTTCGAACCAAGATAATTTTACAATATTAGCTGTCATTATTAATCTTAGTACTAACTGATGATTTTATTATCAGTATATTGACAGGTACCTACTGAGAATTTCTTAATAATTAACAAAAAAAACAACTGTGTCAATATATGACATGAGAATATTGCTTTTTGTAGGGCCGTACGGGAGCACTGCAGATACTGGATAAATATTTTTATAAAAATTTAGCATACTTACTTTAAAGTTTAAAATGTTTTCAATAATTTATTGTTAATATTATTGCGTTTTAAACAATACTAGTGTACCCGTGCAAAACTTTTTTGCGACGACTTAACACTGTCTTCAAAGAACAATGGTTTAGTAAAGGCTATCGCCAAAAAAAATGTTTGCCAACACAATCCTTTTTTATATGTAAAATGAATCACTTTATTAAGAAAACAATAAGAAATATATATTTCAAGCTTTCTCAATATCATTGTGTATACGAACGCGTGAGTAAAACACATAACCTAGCTTTTAACGATATGTTTTTAATATAATTTTTGATAAATATTTTTGATTCAAACATAACTTTAAAGTGTACGTAAAATAATAGTTTTTTGGAAGCTATAGAACGTAATCTATCAGTGTAATACTTACGTACGAATGATCTTTAGAAAAAAGTCGATGAGTTTGTCGGTATTTGAGAAACTAAGTACTATATTTAAAAGAGAAAAAAAATTTGCACGTACATATACATCTTTATTGTTTAATTTTAAATACTTTTGGAAATTTTGTCAATATAACCCTATTAAAATCTGGGCTCTAAAAATTAAAATGTACAACTGTCAAGATGTTTCATTGTTTATTGTTTGCATAGCCTATCCACGACATGCGTACATATTTGCATTTCTCTCACACTCATGTATCGTGAACGCCGATGGATTTTCTCTGTTTAGGTTTCTCTTCACCCCACTGCCCCCCTCGTCATTTTTACTATTATCGCTTGAAATCACCACTTTTAAAGAAATTTCACCAAAAAAAATATAGCGATAACATATCTGTGGACTAAAGGCATCAGTTAAAAAAAAAAATTATGTCAATCAGTTGAGCAAGGGTTGCTGGCGGATTGTCTAGAGAAATAGGGCTTGTGTTTTAAATATATAGATGGCACAAGTTGCCCCGTGGCAAAAAGAATCGCGCAAAAAATATTGGCCGAATACATTTTGATACTCATGCGCCAGTAGATGCTGGCCTAGTATAGGCTTGGCTCGCGATGTCGCGCTCCATTGGCGAGCCAAAATTTCAAACAAACTTGACGCGTCACGTACTTAACCGCGCTCTTTAAAACCACGTGCTTTTGTTGCTGATCCACTAGCGAGCCAATAAAATCGCAGTTTTTCTCGGCAATGGATAGGGCCTTCACATTGACATTACCGCCAAAAGTTAATTTTGTAATTAAATGAATGCATAATGACTGCAAACAGTATATGAAAACACCTGTTGTAAGAACAATGACGTAACACAATGCTGTAATCAGGAAAAATTAATTAATTCAAACCTATGTCACCGTAGGGATTTTAACCCTAAACATTCCACTATCGCGGCGGACTGAGTTGACATTTTCAAACGATCGAATTTCTAATTATGTATTTGGTCACGACTTACGTGTTAAATTTGTATTTATTAATTTTGTATTTTTGTTTTTTTGCAGATTCCAACCTTCCCTAATATTTTAACATATTTATTTTTTGTTCATATTCGTAATTAATATCTAAATATCAATTACGTATGTGTATAAAATCGTCATCTGTGAGGCGTGAAGTATTTA
This sequence comes from Mongoloraphidia duomilia, assembly GCA_039654895.1. Taxonomy (NCBI): domain Eukaryota; kingdom Metazoa; phylum Arthropoda; class Insecta; order Raphidioptera; family Raphidiidae; genus Mongoloraphidia; species Mongoloraphidia duomilia. Next base: position 5,146,607 of record CM077516.1, read on the forward strand.
TTTAAAAGAACAGTAATAAATAAAACGGTTCTTTTTTCGTATACTTAAAAAATAAGTATTTATTGTTTATCAACCGTCTATAATCTACAATCTCTCTCGAGGACAGTGTGGTGTAACGGTTAGCGAAGCGACCTTTGGATCACACTGTCGTGGGTTCGAATCCCACCTCCGCTCATGGATGTTTTGTGATGTCATTTAGTTTTAAGATAATTGTTATTTAATGTATTTACCTATGTTGTCGACGCGTCTATAATCTCCCCTCTCTCTCTCTCCCCTCTCTCCCTCCTCTCTCTCCCCTCTCTCCCTCCTCTCTCTCCCCCCTCACCCCCCTTTCTCTCCCCTCCCTCTCTCTTTCTCTTAAATTTTTGGATACATAATTTGAAAATAATACCTAATTCATATTATTTTTAAAAATCAAATCCAATAGTTTTGATTGTGGTAATATTAAATATGAGTTTAATACGGCTGTACCTATTTATTCAATTTTAGAATTTTTTATTGGAAAAGCAGCTAATGAACACATCTCTCGAAATAAGAGCGAGAGATTGTTAATGCTTTTTCTGCAAGAAAAAGAAAATAAATTATAATTTAAAAAAACTAAAGAACACGCTTTAATGGTAAACTGAACTAATAAGTAAAAAATAATTTTGTTCAACACCTGCAAGAAATATGTAATTTCGTGGCTCTACTGAGAGTGGGCGAAAATTCTCTGACTGTAGACGTAGAGAGTGGGCGAAATGCCATTTCGCCCACGCTCATTACGGGGAATGAATACGCAAGTGTTGATAGTTTCGTCAATCAATCAGATCACCCATTATTTCGCCCACGCTCAGCAGAGCCACGAAATGACATATTTCTTGCGGTAGTTGAACAAAATATTGTGTGCGACTATTGGTCGAAAGAGGAGATTCCACTCGTGTGTTTTACCGCACTCGCTACGCTCGTGCGGCAAAAGTCACACTCGAGGAATCTCCTCTTTCTCCCACTAGTCGCACAATATACTATTTATTGTAGTTCAGTTTACCATTAAAGCGTGTTTTTGAATTTTTTTAAATTATAATTTATTTTTGCTTTTTAGTCCTGGAGATCCTGGTCAGGATAATCGAATTATTGTATTGTCATCGGTCCTTGATAAGTGTGCAAAGTTTCAGTTCATTCTGAAGTTTTTTGCTTTTTTTTAGTCCTGGAAATCCAGACTTATTGAATTATTGTATTTTCATCGGTCCTTGATAAGTGTGCAAAGTTTCAGTTCAATCTCAAGTTTTTTGCTTTTTTTTTAATCCTGGATATCCAGGATCTCCAGGATTAAAAAACTTATTGAATTATTTTATTGTCATCGGTCCTTGATAAGTGTGCAAAGTTTCAGTTCAATCTGAAGTTATGAAGTGGGTGAAAATCGCGTTCAAAGAATCCGTTACTTACATACATACATACAGGTGGAACTAATATAAGCATGTTAAAAAATATGGTTGCGCACGCATACCATATCCTGCCACCTTATCCAGCAGCAGTCAGTGAAAACCGTTAAGTGTCAACCGATATCACTAGGACCTAGGACCTAGGACCTAGGTGACTAGACAGACTGAGACAGACTATTGCCTATAGTTACCGGATTATATTCTGTGAACACGGTATGCGCGCACAATAGATAGATAGATTATAGATAGATAGATAATCTTTATTTTTGACAGACAATATTTTGCAATATTAGAAAAAATAATTCTTTTTATCTCGATTTTAATTAATATAATTAGATATCTAATTATAATTATAATTAGATATGATTAGATATCTACTATTAATCAGCATCAAAAAATAATATGATAGATAATAACATTTAATTTCGATAATTATTAATTAATTCAACAATGAATTTTTAATCCACAAGGCATCCACTAGGTAGTGAATAGTATTTCTTAACATATCAGTCAGCATATTATGCCATCATGATTGTTAAACGTCAAACGATTGTTATAAGATATATAAGGAAAAAATCAGAAGCCACTGTCAGGACTTGAACCTGAAATTCCCAGTTTACGGCTGGTTGAGTTGCCATTTACTCACACAGTGCCCCGAAAGTGAAATCTGTTCCTTCCCATAAACTGGGAATTTCAGGTTCAAGTCCTGACAGTGACTTCTGATTTTTTCCTTATATATCTTATAACAATCGTTTGACGTTTAACAATCATGATGGCATAATATGCTGACTGATATGTTAAGAAATACTATTCACTACCTAGTGGATGCCTTGTGGATTAAAAATTCATTGTTGAATTAATTAATAATTATTATATTGTTGTCCACAATTACCTAACTCATATATTGTTATTTATTTAATTTCGAAAGTAAAGTTTCTTATCTACATGCGTCAAATGCAGTTTTCGAAACGCCTTGAGACATTCCTTAAAATGATAATTTTTTTTCTCTATATCAGTAATCGGCAAACATTTTATTAATTCAACATCTCCGACAAATTATATAAATCCTTTTTAGGGTTCAGACACGGCGCGGCGGTTTTAACCGAAGCGTTTACCGAGTCTGCTTCTAAGTCGATAGGTCGTTTAATATAGCATAATAGTGAAAAATACACACAGCTGTTTCAAAACCGCCGCACGAAACGCACCAAACGGCACAGCTGTGTGTGTTTTACACTATTATGCTATATTAAACGACTTATCGACTTGGAAGCCGACTCGGTAAACGCTTCGGTTTCTAATATGGGACGTTGATTGCGAACTTTGTAAATGTGGCATGTGATAAACCAATTTAATCAGAAAAATAAGCAGAATTCGAATATCTTTGGGGCTACTTGAAAGACAAAGTCTACAAGAATAAGCCCAGGAACTTAAAAGAACTTAAAGTGTTAACATTACTACTGAAATTCGCGCTATTTCCCCACTTGTGCTCCGGTTGGTAATGGATAATTTCGTAGGTCGTTTAGAGGAGTGTGTGGAAAAGCGAGGAGGGCATTTGCGAGATTCATTTTTTGGTCAATAAATTTCCTAAGTTTGTAGTTTATTAATGTATTTTTATTTTTTTTCTAAACATTTTCAATAAATTGTTATAGCGAAGTCAAAGTGTAAAGTCCTTTCTGCCGGACCCTGTATATAATGTTTACAGTGTACACTATACAGTATACCTACTACCTAAAACCTACTATAAGAAGTTAAGTATGCTACACAAGTGAAATGTCAAACATGTTGAAAATACTAAAAATGAAGGCAAAATTCGCTATTTTATAGGGTGTAAGTCAAAAATACAGTGTATATCTAGGGCGCAATGATATTTTGACTCGTGTGACTGTTAAACTCGCTAACGCTCGTTTAACATAATATCTCACCTCGTCAATAATATACTTAATTACGCCCTAGATATACAATCTGCTATTATACCTACGGATCTAATTTGCATAACCAGTTTCTTTGTTATAGAAAATTCCGTAACTATCCCGTCTCTTCCACCATAAATGTTCCGTTTCTCCCACCATGCGAAAGTTTTGGTTAAGGTTTGTTACGTAAAAATTTTAGAACAAATGAGCTCGTTGTTAGTAACTGTTGGAAACTTAAAAAACAAAACTTATTTTCGTTACAATAAACTAGGGTGTGGTTTTAAGAAACCACGGTGCAAGTGAAACTTTATTGCCATAACCCTAAACGCTTTTAACCCGAAATCGCCGAAAGTATATAATTTTGTTTACGTGGTTTTGGTAATGTAATTTGAACCCTGATCAATATGGAGACGAACGTAAGAATCCAGATTTCATCGTTGGTGGTCAATGGGTATTTGATGTGTTGCTAGACATCGACTGAATTATTCGTAAGCTGATATTAGTTATATGTAGACGTACAATTTATATGTAGTTATGAAAATAAAATCCTGCTTTTCGTACTGGTCTGGTCGATCGTTTCCATTGGACGTGACGTTCGACATGCGTAACCGAACGAAAAAAAAACGAGGCTAATAAAGTTTCATTTTTAAAAGTAATTGAAGCTATGCTTCTATAGGCGCGTTAGACGATTTCTGGCAGGGAAAAAACTTATAGGTTCGCGTCACGGTAAAACCATCACGCTCATGTTATTAAAAGTATATCTATATAGCTGTGGTCAGCGGTGAAAGTAATATACTGGCGCACGCGAAGTGGCCTATGTAAAATTAATATCTGAGAGTTTTATAGGACACAAAAAAATAAAATGGTGTCAGATTTCAAAATGGCGGCCATATGTACTTTTGTAAAAATTATCCGATCTTTTTGAAAATTTATATTTATGAGTTTTATAGGTCACAAAAAAATAAAATGGCGTCAGATTTCAAAATGGCGGCCATATGTACTTTTGTAAAAATTATCCGATCTTTTTGAAAATTTATATTTATGAGTTTTATAGGTCACAAAAAAATAAAATAACGTCAGATTTCAAAATGGCGGCCATATGTACTTTTGTAAAAATTATCCGATCTTTTTGAAAATTTATATTTATATGAGTTTTATATGTCACAAAAAAATAAAATGGCGTCAGATTTCAAAATGGCGGCCATATGTACTTTTGTAAAAATTATCCGATCATTTTGAAAATAATTGATATTTAAGAGTTTTATAGAACACAAAAAAATAAAATGGCGTCAGATTTCAAAATGGCGGCCATATGTACTTTTGTAAAAATTATCCGATCTTTTTGAAAATTGATATTTTAGAGTTTTATAAGACACAAAAAAATAAAATTGCATCAGATTTCAAAATGGCGATCAAATAATAACTTTTCAATTGTAAAAAGCATAGCTTCTGTCGGGTGTCCTATGACACCTCTTGACATTTTTTTTAATTGATTAAAGACGATATTCCTACCTTGTGCGAATCACCTATTGCGTACCCTCAGTGAGGAGCCAATTGCGACAAAGATATAATAATTATAACCGACCCTGGTTACTGTGCAAATTTCATTTAGATCCAGTTGCACCGCTTTTCTAAATTTCTACTTTAATAATAAACTTCAACTTAGTTAGCAATCCAGATATCTGATTGGTGAACATAAAATAGTGATTTAAAATTGTAAAAATGATTGTGATCGTGATTGGTTATACAATAAGTATTTTATTATGGGCTGCGTTTCATTTTGTTACTTATTTTGAATCTTTTGCAGGAGTGCAAAATATGAGTACGACGTTTTCAAGATCTGAAATTGCAAAAATTCAGAATTATGACACAAAACCGCATCAAAACTACTCATTGAAAAAGTTATGATGTGCCACAGACAGAAAATCAAATATGGCTGATCTAATATTTCGAAAATTATAAATATCACTCCACAACCGTATTCGTCATTTTTCAATAATGGGAAATCCGTTAGCTAGAGATACTACGGATCAAAAAAAAAGGATTTGCAGCTATTTTCACGTTGTTTATAGGTCAACTTATTGTTGTACTCTGTAATATTACATTTTATAATCCTGTGAGCAATGTGAAAATAGTTACAAATCATTTTTTGTCGTACCAAAAAACATAACGCTGCCCATTTTTAGTGTTGCCGTCTAGACAAGACAAGACAAGACTTTCAAAGTCTTGTCTTGTCTTGAAATATCAAGACAAGACTTCACTAAGTCTAAGTCTAGATTAAAAAACTCTTGTCTTGTCTAATATCAAGACTCTAGATTATTTTCAAGAGTCTAGATTAACCGAGTGGTTTACTTTACCTACTACTACTTAGTTTTTCTAGACTCTTGAAAATTGCCTAGAGTTTTGGCAAGAGATCTAGATAAAGCAAGCCTTGTCTTGTCTTGAAAATTTCTAGACAAGACTTTTGCAAGTCTTGTCTTGAAAATCTAAACGAGACAAGACAAGAGTCTAGATCTAGACGGCAACACTACCCATTTTCAAGTCGATGACAAGAATTTTCATAATAATGAAATAAAATTTTAACTTTTAACGTCCTGTATTTCCTAAACCATCAACATTAGGATAAGACATGTTCGGGTCAGTGGTCGTCATTTGACCCGTGGTATTTCCAGCTAACGGATTTCCTTTTGTTAATGAAACACACTGTATAAAATAAACTGAAAAAAAAATCTATATATGGCGGCACACGATTGTTTGCTTTGACTATGTCAAAGGACAAAAAGTTTCTCGTATTACTTACAGCCATAAACGATCCAATATTTAATGCTATAATATGTCCTGCCAGTATTTGTATTGGCCGTTTAGCTCTTTCCATCATAATTATCAGACTTCGTCTTTCAGGAACTCTAATATTCAGCCAATCACTTTGATAAATTGTTTCGTTTATATGTAAGCTCTGCAATGGCGAATATATAGTAATTAATATAAATAATAGTTTTATACGGCTGAAATGCTATTGAAAAATTTTTTCGTTGGAAAGCAGCCAATTATATAATTGTTTCGAAACATATTGGAAATAAATTATAATTTAAAAAAACTAAAAAACACGCTTTAATACCCCACGCTTTTTTACAATAAAATTAATTATTTTTTACTTTTTAGTTCATTAAAGCGTGTTTTTTAGTTTTTTAAATTATAATTTATTTTTGCTTTTTAGTCCTGGAGATCCTGGTCAGGATAATGGGACAAACTTATGGAATTATTGTATTGTCATCGGTCCTTGATAAGTGTGCAAAGTTTCAGTTCAATCTGAAGTTTTTTGCTTTTTTTGTTTTTTTAGTCCTGGAGGTCCTGGTCAGGATAATGAGACAAACTTATTGAATTATTGTATTGTCGTCGGTCCTTGATAAGTGTGCAAAGTTTAAACTAAATCTGACCGTTCAAAGTTGGTCAAAATCAAGTTCAAAGAAGTCGGTTACAAACTGACAAACAAGCAAGCAAGCCCGCATACAGGTGAAGCTAATATAAGCGTGTTAAAAATCATTTTACCAACCAGTGGTCACAGTCAGGATTCTAACCTGAACCTTTCCACTTTCATGTTGGGCTCTCGCTGGTACGAGGATTCCTTCATATCATAGCTATTGAATTAGCATATATGAATTGACACTCGCATGTAGTGAAAATCTATTGATTCTGAAGCATATAAGGAGAATATTAATTTATAGCAATCATGTCACGGTTTAGTATTGTAAGCTCATTCCGCCGCGAAAGTGGAAAGGTTCAGGTTAGAATCCGGACTGTGACCACTGGTTGGTAAAAAGATTTTTTCTAATATGTTTCGAAACAATTTTATAGTAATTAATTTTTAAGCGAGATAAAGAGTCAATAAGTTTTATTTTTACAATGAGATTAACAATCAATATTTATTTTATTTATTGTAAATTATAGACGCGTCGAAATATAGACGTGTGAAATAAGAAAGTTAGCACTCGACGGCTCACCGCCCGCAGTTCGCACCGCGCGCCAAATGTTTTCCCAAAGACCTCTCTTAGTAATCATTTAGAAAAAAATAATAACCTGAATGTAGATCTCATTAGCGTTGACACAGAACGTGTAAGATTGAAGAATCATACTTAAAAAGTACACTAATTGAGCTCCGAATGCGAATGTAATTGGATTATCCTGTGAAAATTTAAAATAATTTATGTATATTTTGCGTTTATGAGATATATTTTGGTGTGTTTTAACTTCTTATAGAATTAAACATTCAATTCATACACTGGGTAAGTTCGGTTTTGCACTCGATTGATCGAGCCGAGCGAACAGATTTTTGGTCACGTGACAAGCGAGCAAATCAAGCCATCTAAACAATTCCGAACGTAGCAGATTTTTCCAAACGTCAGAATAAAATGGCGCCAATAATTTAAATTCTTATTACTAAAGCCGAAATATATTCTTTATTGCTCCTCATTTTGATTTAATTCAACATTGTTATAATAATAAATCATGAATTACAATTTTTTTCGTTTTATTCCTTTATTTTAAAATTAATAGTAGTACTGGTTGTTGATTTTTTCGACCCATAGATATAATAAATATTTTAGTTAATTGCGATATAGACTTATTGATTATTACTATTCTTTGAATAAATATTATTCGTGTGTTTTTACCTATTGAAAAATTACCTCATATAAATAAACTTCGAAATTTATCCATTCTCATAACAAGTGTTTCTGCTCATTTTTAAAATGAATGCTCTGAAGTCTTGAAGATGGTTGAATCTGCTTGCTCGCTCGCTTTCCTCGGAGCAAATCGAGCGCGCTCGATCTGCTCCAGATCTTAAAACCGAACGCAGGATAGAGATCTTTCAGAGCATATAAATGTTAAATTCGAACGTATTAGAGCACTCCGATCAATCTGAGCGTAAAACCGAACTTACTCTGTATAAATTGTCGATTATAGACGCTCGACAACTAAGGTCTATGATACTAAACGTTATTAGATGTAGAAGGAGTTTATTTCGATTGTGTTTTTATTCAATTGATATTGAAAGTTCAGCCATTTATTAAGCAATATTACAAAAGAAAAATGTTTGTAAAAATTTGTCAAAATTGTTTGTATGTAAAAATTATATTATATAAAAGACGTTTCGCTACGTTGTAGCATCCTCAGTTATCTAGGAATTATAATATTAAAATTGATATATGTTATGTTTTGCCATTGTTTTCCAATTCGCACATTATGGATTTTATATGAAATTAATGAATAAATAAGAAATGTTCCAAGTCTTCATGGTTTCCGGGCCTAGAAATACCACCGGACCACGGCCTATAAGCCCGGAAACCATGAAGACTTGGAACAATGCCGGCCGTGAAAGCTTGCACACTTGGATAAATAAGAAATGTATTTGTATTATGTACTTGCTGACAGTTTACCCGTCGGCTCAATTGCTCCACAGGCGAGTCTACTTCGAGTCTCAATTAAGTCGAGTCGAGGTCCCACGGCGTGTGACTTGGCAAACCTCGTGTTGCTCGAGGGTCGTACTTGTGAACTTGTGGTCGGTTGAATTCCGATCTCGCATCATTCCCACAGCGCCTGGATTGGCAAATCTCGAGTGGATCTGAACATTTCCAGACGTTCTTTAAATCGTTTGCAAAATTAGGCGACACAATTGTTCTTCAGAATATGTTTAACCTTTAGCAATAAATCTACAACAGACTGCGGGAATAGTGCACAAGCCGTACAGAGACTTGTCATCCGTCGCTCCACAAGCTTTTGATGTCTGAGCCGTACAGAGGCTTATAATCCGTCAATCCACAAGCTTTTGATGTCTGAGCCGTACAGAGGCTTGTCATCCGTCGATCCAAAAGCTTTTGATGTCTGAGTCGTACAGAGGCAGCTTGTCATCCGTCAATCCACAAGCTTTTGATGTCTGAGCCGTACAGAGGCTTGTCATCCGTCGATCCACAAGCTTTTGATGTCTGAGCCGTACAGAGACTTGTCATCCGTCGGACCACAAGCTTTTGATGTCTGAGCATATACCGACATTTCACGGAAAAGATCGAACCACCCAAGTCACCTCGAGCAATAACGAGTCTTTACGTTCCCATGGCACGAGGTATGACAAACGTCAGATAGGCTCGCCAAGTCACACGCCGTGGGACCCCAGGTTTACCTACCGGCAAAGTAGCATGGCCTTTTTAGAGATAGAGTTTCTCTGTTACTTGGCGGCGTAAACTGTAGGCTCGGTTCGCGGTGCCGCGTTTCATTCGCGGCATTGCTATTTGCTCGTTATTCGAGCCAAAATTTCGAACAAACATGACGAGCCACGAACCTGACCGCGGTTTTGTTGATGATTCATTAGCGAGCTTTACCAGCGAGTCAATAAGATCTCGGTTTTACTCGTCAATGGAACAGGGTCTTTACAAACCCTCAGTTCTCAAGTTCCTAACTGTGAACTGGCGTAAGTATCATTTGGAAATTTATTAATATTAAAGATAAGAAAACTATTATTATTACCGTAGTTATCATTTCGAAACCGGAAACGCAAATGATATATATACTTGCGGTCAGCTGAACCATGGCTGTCCACCCAAAAACTGTTTCAATATCTGAAGTAAATCTATTAAACAAAATATTTGTAACGAATCATTACCTATACAGCTAGGAACTGGAAGTTCAAATTTCAAATTTATTTCAATCCATGTTATGTAGGTACAAAAATAAAGATAGTTACTTCTTACCACAACAATTTTATTGATGGATGTACATTTCGAAAGCTATGCTTTCATCTTCAGCAAACACTATCATAGTGTTCGCTGAAGATGAAAACATAGCTTTCGAAATGTACATTGTACATCCATCAATAAAACTGTTGTGGTAAGAAGTAACTATCTTTATTTATTTTTATTTTATTTTAAAAATAAAGATAGTTACTTCTTACCACAACAGTTTTATTGATGGATGTACATTTCGGAAGCTATGCTTTCATCTTCAGCAAACACTATCATAGTGTTCGCTGAAGATGTACATCCATCAATAAAATTGTTGTGGTAAGAAGTAACTATCTTTATTTTTGTTTTTATTCCAACCACAGTGCTCATATATTTTTATTATGTAGGTACCTAATTTTAATTTACTAATTAAATTAACTAATGTATCTTATTGAATGTGAAATAGCAAGTCAATCAATGATTTTCTATTACACTCAAAATTCTTGTTACAATCAAAATTCTTTTCAGATCTATTTTCAGTAAAATTAATATAATATTTTAATTCCATTAATACGTCCTATGATAACTTGTGTTCAACTTGGTTCGTCGAAAATTTAATTAAATTGTTGACAATTGATACACAAAATAATGAATTGAAAATATGAATTGGTGCTAGGCCCAAATAACCTTAGCTGTTGGTGGTCTTTAAAACGCAATTTAATTTGACAATTGATACAGACGCCATTTTATACAAAACAAAATATTACCTGAGAATCGCTTTATGATGATCGATACACTTCCCTATTTCATATCTGGCATTCTTTGTATTTCCTGTTAGAAATCAACAAGGAAAATGTATTTAGTATAATTAAATTATTTAACAGGGTGTCTCCATAAGTTTAGCTAAAGGGAGGCCGGATGGGCCCCATAAAAAAGGATTAATAAAAAAATAATATTATGAAGTGTTAGAAATACCTTGTATTATGTCCGTCTTGCGACTTCTTGTGATTTAACTCTACGCGTTTCAGCAACGAGTTGCCACCTTCAGGTGTGGTTAATTATTTTTTAAAAACACACATTGAGTATTCGTAACACTATATAATATTATGATGCTAAGCACTGTGTATTATGTCGTGGTTTGTGAAGTACTGATTTAAATTTCGAGATTTTATGATTTATATAGTAGGTAGATGAAATGGAAATGTGAGTATGTGTGTAGACGATTACTAAGTGTTGGGTGTTTGTGTGTTGTTAATTATTGGGTCGTATATTATGTTCGATTTTAGTATTAGTTTGTCATTAAGAATGTTGGTATTGTCAAATTTTGTGACTTTATATATTTCATATTCTTCCAGGGTGTCCATGTGTTTACCTTTACTGCAAATATGTAATGGAATAAAATTTGTTTCAAAATCGTGATATTCAAGAAGATCAGCTCGTTGCTGAAACGCGTAGTGTTAAATCACAAGAAGTCACAAGACGGACATAATACAAGGTATTTCTAATACTTCATAATATTCATATAGTGCCTTGGAGACCCAACACTCTAAAAATGTAAAAAATAATATGTTGAGTTTTTGCGAGATTATTTTTCAATTAATTATTATTATTTTGTAACATTGTTTTTAATCTACGATGATGTCAATTAAAATAGTTAGTATCCAAGAAGCTGCTGCCTTTCTACACCAACACCTTGGAACCTCTTCTATTTTACACAACATAAATGAGGTAGCTTAGCTCTCAATTTTCATGGTAGTACCAATTTGACTGCACTAAAGAAAGAAATAATTATCAAATTGGTTGAGGCTTTCGCGGCCAGTTGATGAGCTGGTGTTGTCCTGATTCGGGTCTATAGGCCGTCGTTGGTTGGAATTGCTTCCTAACGTTTCGCTAGCACGAGTGTACATCCAGCATCGGAGATGGAAGGACCTCTGAAGAAGCTCGCCACTCGTGCTAGCGAAACGTTAGGAAGCAATTCCAACCAACGACGGCCTATATCAGGACAACACCAGCTCAGAAATAATTGTATTTTTAAAGCTATACAATATTTTAAATCTTCGACCAAAAAAGAGGGGTTATGCGTTTGACATGTAGATTTGTTTGTACGTTCCTATGAAGCTCTTAAACGGATGAATCCATTTAAAATCGGTTTTTTGAAAATGACGAATTATTTTAAGACGTGTCTTTGTAGAGGAGAAGACTTTTAGAGTGTATTTTGTAAACGTACCAAGCATTTTTAAAGAAACTTTTAGCGATTCAATTTGTCCCGCTGCCAAACCCATCAAAATCGTTCCTACAGAATCAACAGCAGTGTGTGACGTGGCGCTAACAGCGATGCCGATTGCTTGATAAACATACGTTATTTCATACAATGGTGTACGACTATAGTCATATGGGAACCAAGCTTTAAACGGAAGATGTCTTTCAGCGCTCATTTTCTGTATAAACGACAAAAATTGAGTATTATAAACCATTAACAGCACACTTCAAAAGTTACTCGGGTCCAACGTAGTGATGGGACTCGAGTTGTGTTTCACTCGAGTTGTTTCACTCTAACAAAAAATCCTAGCACCGCGCCAGTGTGACAAACTCAATAGTAATAAAAAAAAACGGTCAAGTGCGAATCGGACTCGCCTGAAGAGGGCTCCGTACTATTCCATTTCTCGTGGGAATTTAAAGACTTGGGATTTTCGTTTAGATTTTCCGGTAAACTATGTGTCAGGCCCTATATTCCCTATTTTTTTCAAAATTTTAGGCTCAGCAGTTTCGTGGATAGGGGGAGGGATGCTCGATTTTCGTATATTTTCTTTAATATCTTTTAAACTATGCATTTTAAAATTATACCTAACTAAAATATATTTGTATTTTTCATAACGAGCTCTTTTATTTGATACGTCACATGATGCATTTTTTTCAATTTTCTAATTCGCCCCCCAAAATTAACCCCTAAAATCAGAATTCGTTTATTTACGCTATTTGTCCGTGATTAGGTTAGCTAACTTTATATATGTGCCAGATTTCAATCTTTTTCGTCCAGTAGAATCGGAGAAAATAAGCTGTGACTGACGGACAGACATTCAAACAGATACGAGAGTGATCCTGGTTTCATCGGATGTACGGAACCCTAAAAAGGACCACTAAAATATTTTTTAATCGGGCCCGTCCATATCAAGTGCTACCTGGCACAATCCAAATCGGTCTTTATGGAAATTTCAAGAACTCCAGACAGTCCAATCCGCCCTGGTGTTCTATTGTTAATATGAGGAGAATATTACAATATTATTTAATAAATATAGATAATTTTAACATTGGAAATGTTTATGTTCGTATATGGGGGCAGAGTTACGAGTTTTCGTTCAAGGCCAAAAGACAACGGTGTCGCGATCAAGTGAGGAGCAATCATGCAAAATTGAACGAGTGCAATTTTTTCGAAATGTGTTTTATATCATGTCTAGTTAATTGAGAGGTATTTGCGACGATCTGCGGTGTTATTTTTGAGCAAATGTTAATAAATACTGTAGAAAAATCCATTTAAAAGTTAAGTAATCAAGCAAAAGTGAACGCGTATATAACAGAAGAATAATAGGGTTATTCCTGACAAAACTAAGCAGTGCATTGATAAATATTGTGTGTAATAAACAGTTAATTATGTTTCATATAATATGCTGTTATCATTTCCAATGTCCTCGATGGTTGCAAGGATTGCGAAATCTGTGAATTTTTTTACCAAGTTTGGATCTAATAAAGGTGATGCGGTCCAAAAACTAACAGTGAAAACTGTACTCAACAAAAACAGTCCTGGTAGAAAAATACTACGCCTCATTGCCTCTTTCAAGACAATTTCCTGAGCTTCCAAAGTTGGTTGAAAACATGGTTGATCGAGATTACGTAAAAGATTTTGAACTCCGGCTTTATTGTAAATAAGGAGCAATATTTTTGTAGTCAAAGATATCTGAAAAAAACAAGTCTGTAAGTACTAGGGTGGGTCAAAAATATCAATTATTTTTTTTTTACAAGTGACAGAAAAATAGGTTGCTAGACACCTTAATAAAATTCTCACCAAATATGAGCTCTTAATTTTAATAGGAAGATCCTCCGCATCGCAGTTTTTTATTTTTTTCTCAGTCCAATAGAAAAAAATCCATACCTCATCATTAATTGATTGTATACAGAAAAATGTGTTATGAGAATTTTGTAGGAAATCTACAAAAAAGGTATCTTATATTTTTTCCGCAAACCTCACCATTTGAAAGATATTGAAGATTTATAATAGTCATTTATTGTCGAGTTATAAAATTCATAAACAAAAATGAAATTTGTCTTAAAATAATCAAACTTAAATCTTCAATATCTTTCAAATGGTGAGGTTTGCGGAAAAAATATAAGATACCTTTTTTGTAGAGCATTAAATTTCCTACAAAATTCTCATAAAATATTTTTCTGTACAATCAATTAATGATGAGGTATGAATTTGTTTCTATTGGACTGCGAAAAAAATAAAAAACTGTGATGCGGAGGATCTTCCTATTAAAATTATAAGAGCTCATATTTGGTGAGAATTTTTTTAAGGTGTCTAGCAACCTTTTTTCCGTGTCACTTGTAAAAAAAAATAATTGATATTTTTGATCCACCCTAGTAAGTACTGCAGAAGAAGCAAAAAATAAATTTTGTTTAAAGTTTTATAAAAAAACAAATAATAAAATTCAGAAAGAGTATTTAAAAAATTCTGATGGCGGATTAATACAGTAGTTAATTAGAAACAAAAAAACAATGAAAATTGTTCAACCGAAATCATGATTAGGTATTCTTCATTTTTTCCTATAATTTATAGTGGCGATGTCAAATAACATAATTAAAAACTGTCTTTAGACAAGCATTTATTTATTTCTTACAAACAAATTTTAATTGTATCCAAATATTGTAAATTTATTAGTGAGTCACTGAACAGGTTTCGAATTTCGAGAACTGGTAGTCAGGGTCGGTTCGTTATTTTTACCGCCTTAAACAAACAATCACATGCCTTTCTTGGAATTCCTCAAAATCCAAACTAGACACTAGGAAATAATCTATCTATTTTTATTGCGCTAATTCATCTATTTTTATTGCGCTTATTTCTGAATTGAATGAATTAGGTACATGTCGCTCGGGCGCCTCTAAAAATGAGCCGCCCCAAGCATGTTTAACTAGTGCCCTTAATTATTTCTCATATTTTAATTGTTTATTCTAATTTTATCTGAAACTTACTTGAGTCAATGTAATAAACAAAGCTGTCGCAAGATCTTTTAAAGAATTTGATTCTTTGTAAACATACATTATCTGTGTTATAGTATAAACATATAACATCAAAAATGTGAAAAATTGTTTACATTTCGTCAAAATAAAACAACCAAAATTTTGTAGCAATGTCCTATCACTTTTAATAGCTTTTTCCTCTTTAAATATTTCGTAAAATTCAAATGTTAACAACGTATATTTTAAAGTTGATTTTAAATTTATATTTTTCATGTTTATTTCTTAATTTTTACAGTAGGTAATTTCAAAATGAAGTCATTAATGATAGCAGGTAGTCTTTATATAATGCTTCATAAATTTTAAACATTTAACAATCGTGATTTCGAACTATTTAAGTAAGTATTCGTATATAATTTTTGCATAAATAATTTATGTTCTTATAAAGTTTTCGTGTCGGTCTGCTAATTATTACTTTACTTTTTTATTAACACTTCGAGCAAGTTCACTTTCAGGAAAAATTTAAATAATTAATCGTATAAATAACAGGTAAAACACTTCGATATATGAAAATGTTTGAGTTTTTTAGAAATGTTATGGCGCAATGCTCTATACTCATACGTAATTGATATTTAGATATTAATTACGAATATGAACAAAAAATAAATATGTTAAAATATTAGGGAAGGTTGGATTCTGCAAGAAAACAAAAATGCAAAATTAATGTTTGGCGGTAATATCAATGTGAAGGCCGTACCCATTGCCGAGAAAAACTGCGATTTTATTGGCTCGCTAGTGGATCAGCAACAAAAGAACGTGGTTTTAAAGAGCGCGGTTAAGTACGTGACGCGTCAAGTTTGTTTGAAATTTTGGCTCGCCAATGGAGCGCGACATCGCGAGCCAAGCCTATACTAGGCCAGCATCTACTGGCGCATGAGTATCAAAATGTATTCGGCCAATATTTTTTGCGCGATTCTTTTTGCCACGGGGCAACTTGTGCCATCTATATATTTAAAACACAAGCCCTATTTCTCTAGACAATTCGCCAGCAACCCCTGCTCAACCGATTGACATAATTTTTTTTTTAAACTGAGGCCTTTAGTCCACAGATATGTTATCGCTATTTTTTTTTTTGGTGAAATTTCTTTAAAAGGGGTGATTTCAAGCGATAATAGTAAAAATGACGAGGGGGCAGTGGGGTGAAGAGAAACGTCAACAGAGAAATCCATCGGCGTTCACGATACATGAGTGTGAGAGAAATGCAAATATGTACGCATGTCGTGGATAGGGTATGCAAACAATAAACAATGAAACCACATGACAGTTGTACATTTTAATTTTTAGAGCCCAGATTTTAATAAGGTTATATTGACAAAATTTCCAAAAGTATTTAAAATTAAACAATAAAGATGTATATGTACGTGCAATTTTTTTTCTCTTTTAAATATAGTACTTAGTTTAGACACATTATTAATAGTTTTTTATATTGACAAAACGTCCATTGACAATGACATTATAATGAAGGGAGGTTATAGTTTTTTATATTGACAAAACGTCCAAATGTATATATTCATTTACAGAGAAAAAAGGTTTGTGTTGGCAAACATTTTTTTTTGGCGATAGCCTTTACTAAACCATTGTTCTTTGAAGACAGTGTTAAGTCGTCGCAAAAAAGTTTTGCACGGGTACACTAGTTATTAATTAATTACTGATCAAGTTCTGATTTGATATTTTTATTATGTGTAGGTACGTATACAGAATGTCCACACATAATAGCTCTTTTTAGTGTATTATTCCAGAACTTGGTCGTTTTTTGTGTTAACTCACAAATGCAAGAAAAATCGGTGTACATATACATAAAAAAGGGTGTGGGTCTCGGGACCCCCGACAGATGTGAAACATCAAAGAAAACGTTACTGAACTCGGTGATATTCTCTATGTAGTAGTATATATTTTTTCAAAAGCAGCAACTAACTGTTATGCTGACGTAATCTTATATACTGCACTGTAACACATGCGGTTGCGGCGTTTGAGCACGCCTGAGCCAGAAACGTAACTAAATACACAGCGAAGTATCTATATTACATACCTACACGTGTATACATATACTTTTGCTTTACAGTACGTTCGTATGTATACTCTCTCTCTCTCTTCCCGTGCCCGAGCGCGCGGAAGCCGAGAGAAAGAGAGTGCCGCAGTGGTGGGGAGAACAGCAGTGAAGGAGCGGACCAGACATTTCATTGCATAGTTCCCCTCACGCGGCTGTTCACTGCCCGACATAAGATGTTTCACATCAAAAATAAAAATCACGCGCCGAATTGAGAACTCCCCATTTTTTTCAAGTCGGTTAAAAAACCAAATCTATTTGAAATCACCAGATCTGGTTACTTTGGTTACTAAATAGATTTGGCTTTTACCTCAGACAAAATAACATATGGACTACCAAGGCCAACTTCACTCTTGTTGCTAAGACCTATCAATCTCGTATCAATACAAATTGCGTTCGTTTTCGAATTGATATAAAATGGGGGCTTGAGAATAGCCGAGAGTGTAGCAATACTGTTGTTTACATGGCGTTTCTCTATTACAAGTCCCCAGTTCCCGGGTTCTAGCCCGAGAGCTGGTAAAAGTGTCAATTGGATTTTCAATTTATTATTAAAAAAAAAATGAATTGAAAATATGAATTGGTGCTAGGCCCAAATAACCTAGCTGTTGGTGGTCTTTAAAACACAATTCGATATAAAATGGTTAGGAATTATTTTATTAAAAAATGTAAACATCAAGATACATACTTCATTTTACGTTAAAATGTAAAATTCGTGGCTATTTACAAGTATTTATTTGAATTTTCCGCTTTTTTTTAACGTTGGGTCACGCCCAGTGTGGCTAAAAAGCTGAAAGATGTTGGAAACACTCATTTTACATTGCTTCTAAGTTCTATGAGAAAAGGGGGTACAACTAGCTGTCTATATCTATATAAGTCTATGGTTTTACTATAAAACAAGCCTAGCCAGTAGCCACTAGTGACTATCCATTATCTGTTCATATCAGCGGTATTACTATTTTCGAAACGGGACAATAAATTTAATAATTCTGCATTGTTATTTGAAAAATTAGGTACATAATGAACGAAATATCGGTAAATATACACGGCTTAAGTGCAATGTGTCCGTTGTGCTTGTCAAAAAGCATTACGCTATTAGACATCTTTCATTTTTCGGCGAAAATGAGAACCCAACTGGAGAATATTATAATGAGGTGTGCTCCCGTGCAGGTAAGTGTGCTTCTTTTCAAGGATAACCAACGTAATGCATGTGATTATAATAGCAATACGAATATAGTTTTTAATATACTTATAACTAATTCTGTTTCATTTTATAATTTAGTTTCAAATTAAGATGAATATTTTGTATTCCATGGATAATACATTATTTTAAATATCGGTACATAAAAATGAGGAGTTCATTATAAGATAGATAGATAAACCTGAGTTTTATGTACAAAAGTCAATAAGAACATAAAATATAAGTAAAAATTGTATTATCAAAAAATATATAATTATTTATTAGTGGCACACATATTATAGGTATTTTATTAGTTTGCAAAGATTTTTAAAATCTTTAAATAATTGAACATAAATTAATAATTTAGAGAGTCAGGTGAAAAAATCACAACTTTTAGGTGATCCTAAGTCCTAATTTCTTCAGGTGTCTTGAATTCTTTATAAACACTATGGTTAGATGTATATGATTACATTACAGTTACTAAATATAATATAATGCATATTTAGTAACCGTAATGCAATACATCTAACGTAGTAAAGGATCAAGACACATGAAGAAGTTAGGATCACCTAACGAAACGTTGCGATTTAAATATTAAATCGTTATAACACTTAAGCAAGGTCTTTTTTCACCAGAATCTCTAAATTAATATCATGAACCTGACTTATTGTCATAAATGAATAATATGTTATCTTATTAATAGTGATGCACGCTCCGAATATTACCATCAGAAGTTACGGTAATATTACGTAATATTACCACTCCCTTCGGTAACGTTCCTTTGTTACCGTAATATTCCCTAAAAATTTTGGTAATTTTCGGGGTAATATAATATTCGCGCCGCGTTCAACACGCTGAAACACGTGTAACGATAGCGCGCACGCGCTGATCAAGCGTCAAATATTATTTTGCAAGAGTTACTATTTGTTTATTTAAATATTTTTTTTATTTATGGCTGTTTATTATTCGCTGCACAGCAAAATATTTTGTTACTTTTTTTAATAAACTTGCAAATAAACCGATTTGTCTTTTTTTTGTGCTAAGGTTGAAAATTTGTATTAGACTTTGTGAAGAAAGTTTTAAGTTTAATTATTTTGTATGTTATTAAACTTTTTGGAGCCATATATTTGGGGCAATTATCAGTTATCCAGGTGTGCAAGCTTTCACGGCCGGCATTGTTCCAAGTCTTCATGGTTTCCGGGCTTGTAGGCCGTGGTCCGGTGGTATTTCTACCTGACGTTTCGTCTACAACATACACAGAATTTCAACCGAAAAGATGAAGGCCTCAATCTCAGTAAAACCTGGACACCAGCACTCCGACATACAAAACCAAAAACCAATCGTACAAGGACGAAATACGACCGAGTAGAGAACTCACCCCCACCACTACACACTGCGCAGTTGACCAATAACAGAGAGACGGACTACGACCGAACAGAGAACACACTGGTACTAGGCATAAAATAAGGGAGGACACCAGTCACTGACACACTGGCCTGTGAGCCGCCAAGGAGGACACTTCGACCGCTGCCACATCGCCTTTGAGAATATCTACCGCAGTTGTAGACGAAACGTCAGGTAGAAATACCACCGGACCACGGCCTACAAGCCCGGAAACCATGAAGACTTGGAATTATCAGTTAATTTAATAAAGCTCTGCTCTTTGCTAAACGATTAAAGTACGGCCTTCTGGATGGGTTTGTCCTCTGCATATTTTAAAAAGATAGCTTTTTCGAAGCTGTGCAATATTACCGAAAATTACGTATTATTACGGAATTATTGGTTACCAAAAAATAAATTACCGGTAATTTTGCATCACTACTTATTAATACAGTTATCATCCAAGAACATACTAAAACCTTTTTTTTTATTTGAAAATTAATATCTTGATTTTCAGATAAGAAGACTTGAACAGATGCCAAATTTCATCTGCCGCTTATGTTACACTCAACTCGAAAAAATTCACCAGTTCGAGATGCAAATAATACAGTCCGATAAAACGCTACGACGCTATCTGCAGCAACTGCATGGTTCTGACAAACAAATCAAGACTGAATGTTCCATTCAAAAGTCTTCTGAGGAACATTTAATCCATAAAACTGATCACTGTGATATCACTGTGAAATGTGAACCAACGCATGATGATTCATTAAATTTTACAGAATATACTGATGGTACAATAGACATTTTATCCAAGGGTGATTATAGTGAAATCGTCTGCGAGGACACAAAGGTTGGTATTAGCGACACTAATTTGGGCGAAAACATGGACATTATCTGGAATGAGAAAACACTTGCAAATTTTAAATCAGCAAACAAAATTAACCAGGGAAAGCCTTTGAAATTCGAAATGAAAGAAGAACCAACGAATGATAATGCATTAAATCTATCAGAATGTGCTGATGATACAGTAGACATTTTATCCAAGGGTGATTATAGTGAAATCGTCTGCGAGGACACAAAGGTTGGTATTAGCGACACTAATTTGGGCGAAAACATGGACATTATCTGGAAAGAGAGGAGACTTGCAAATTT
Organism: Mongoloraphidia duomilia; assembly: GCA_039654895.1. Lineage (NCBI taxonomy): Eukaryota > Metazoa > Arthropoda > Insecta > Raphidioptera > Raphidiidae > Mongoloraphidia > Mongoloraphidia duomilia. The sequence goes on from CM077516.1 coordinate 5,167,696, forward strand.
TAAATCAGCGAACAAAATTAACCAGGGAAAGCCTTTGAAATTCGAAATGAAAGAAGAACCAACGAATGATAATGCATTAAATCTAGCAGATTATGCTGATGGTACTGTAGAAATTTTATCTAAGAGTGATGGTAGCGAAATTGGCTTTGAAAACACAAAGATCGATAGTGACCAAATATCGGGGGACAATGTAGGAGAATGTTTGGACAAAAGTGAAGTGGAGAAGAAATATATTGCGCTAAATTATGAGACACATAAAAATGCGACAGAAAATAACTATCACTGCGACTTTTGTAATAAGAGTTTTACCAAATCATGTACTTTGAAAAGACACATATTGTGTATACATAGGGGCGAGAAACCGTCCGAGTGTGATAAACCATATCAGTGTGACGTTTGTAATAAGTATTTCAGACGATCAAGTAATTTAACTATTCACAAACGCACACATACTGGTGAGAAACCATACCGGTGTGACCGTTGTAATAAGTGTTTCACGTATTCAAGTAATTTAATTTCTCACAAACGCACACATACTGGTGAGAAACCATACCGGTGTGACCTTTGTAATAAGTGTTTCACCCAATCAACTAATTTAAATGATCACAAACGCTTACATACTGGTGAGAAATCACACCAGTGTGACATTTGTAATAAGTGTTTCACCCAATCATGCCATTTAAATGATCACAAACGCACACATACTGGTGAGAAACCATATCAGTGTGACGTTTGTAATAAATTCTTCAGCCATTCAAGTACTTTAAATTATCACAAACGCACACATACTGGTGAGAAACCATACGAGTGTGACGTTTGTAATAAGTGTTTCAGCCGATTAGACTGTTTAAATTTTCACAAACGCACACATACTGGTGAGAAACCACACCAGTGTGCCGTTTGTAATAAGTGTTTCAGTCAACGAAGCACTTTAAATTATCACAAACGCACACACACTGGTGAGAAACCATACCAATGTGCCGTTTGTAATAAGTGTTTCAGTCAAGTAAGCTCTTTAAATTATCACAAACGCACACATACTGGTGAGAAACCATATCAGTGTGACGTTTGTAATAAATTCATCAGCCATTCAAGCAGTTTAAACAATCACAAACGCACACATACTGGTGAGAAACCATACCAATGTGCCGTTTGTAATAAGGGTTTCAGTCAAGCAAGCTCTTTAAATTATCACAAACGCACACATACTGGTGAGAAACTATAGCAGTGTAACGTTTGTAAAAAGAATTATTTTGTTTTGAATTTTTAAGCTTAAATGAGGAGAAATCGTGTTAGTATCACCTTTGTAATAAATGTTTCTTTGGATAGTAATTTACTTACTGAAGGGTGTATTTAATTTGGTAGAGAGGTTGCATTGATAATAATAATAAAATTAAGAAAAAAAATATTATTTTAAAGTACCTACCTATGTATTAAGGAGTTAAATTTTTTATTTTGTCCAAAAACAAATTTAAGTTCACGTATTAAAGCCACAATGCCTGTATTAGCAAATACACTATATTGTCGGCAGGGTTTTGGCACTGCAACCCGAGTTTTTTTATTATGTGCAATTTCCCTTGATCTACCAACTTATAAAAATATGGGACACGTCACACGATTATTATCTTCACGACTTCACTTATTGATTTTGTTAAAATTTCTTTTAAACTCGACCAAGTTATTACTACAAAAAGGAAAATTCTTCTTTTTATAGACAACTGCACAGTGCATGGTGACACACACAAACTAAACCTCACTAAGTAAAATTATGAGCCATTAAAACCTCCTTAACTTAAACAATTTTTAAGTAAAAAGCTCTTATAACTCAAACTTTTTTACGTTTCCCTTGAACTTTAACTTATCGAGGTTCTACTGTATTGATGTAAAAATTGTAATGATATAGTGACAAATAAAAATCTCAACTCTGTGATGATAAGAAAAAATAAATGCTTATTTTGCAATTGATTACCTACCTGTTCGATATATTTTTTAGTTTAACAGCAGCTATAGGGCTTGAGAATAGCCGAGAGTGTAGCGGCGCTGTTGTTTACATGGCGTTGCTATGGTTCCTCTATTACAAGTCCCCAATTCTCGGGTTCTAGCCCGAGAGCTGGTAAAAGTGTCAATTGGATTTTCAATTTATTATTTAAAAAAAAAATAATGAATTGAAAATATGAATTGGTGCTAGGCCCAAATAACCTTAGCTGTTGGTGGTCTTTAAAACACAATACACACAACAGCAGCTATAGACTGCTTTCCATCTTAGTTCGACAAAGCGCCACATTCCTTAAAAATTTTATGAGAATATAGATAAGGATCTAAGATCTTAATGCTTCACCTAAACATCCTGCTATTATCAGGGGTTGATTTGAAGCTTTGGCGCCATAGGAAGAGCCATGCCGCCTTTTTAAAAAGTCGTTTCTTAATTGTCATCAAAAATGGTACTTTTTCCTTCCAGGAAAAATCTAAATAATTAATCGTATAAATAACAGGTAAAATACTTTATTAAAATGTTTGAGTTATTTTAGAAATGTTACGACTCAATAATTATTAATTAATTACTGATAAAGTTCTGATTAGATAACATTTTTATTAACCCAGCGATGTATGTACATCACTAGACTCGCATTGGGAAGGTACTGGGTTCGAATCCCAGCGGGGGCAGATGTGACTAGAACCATTCTAAAACTTTTTCCTACTGCCTCACGTCGAGAAACGGTAATTCATAGATAATAGATAGCGGTAATTCCTGTACCGGCCATCTTGTTTGAGGTTTTCCATGGTTTCCCTCAATAATTCCAGATGAATATCGAGATGGTTCCTTATTCAATGCCATGGCCGATTACCTGTCAAACTCCTATGCTCCCAAAGTTGCCTACCTTATCCTAATGTCCTATAATTATTCCTTCATTCGCACATTGCTATTAATTAAGTTGAACTATAAAAATGTATAAAACGGGAAGTGGTAAAAATGAAAATAGTAATGGTGCGAATGGCGTCTCTTATGACATAATGTGGAGAAACGGACGTTAAACGTATTATTATTATTTTTATCATGTGTATGTATACAGAATGTCTACACACAATAGCTTTTTTTGGTGTATTATTCCAGAACTTTGTCGTTTTTTGTGTTAACAACTCTGTGATAATGACGACACGGATGCGACAGTTTTATATAAATATAGGTACTCGATTCTCACAAAGTGTCGTGACGCGACAGTGTGCAAAGCGACATGCAATGCTCTCCCAACTCCAATGCGTTTGGAAGCAGCATTTTGTCGCCTCGCATTGTGTCGCCATGTGATAATTAGCCTGCAAATTTATATTCGCATCTTGTGGGAATGCATACGGAATATAATATGCACGAACATAGGCCACCCAAATGACGTAAAATAGATAGCACAACAATGAAGGTCATTGTTTCGTGAAAAGCATAAGTTGAATTGCTCAAGTAAATAACATTTGATTATTCGTTCTGGGATATGTTGACGATTAGGTAATCAATTATTATTTATTAACTATTAATTGCCGAATAATGAAGAACAATTAAAATGGTTCGTTGGTTCCCTTACCACTGCGTTTAATTTCCTTGTGATTGTCAACCCTGAATTTTTATCTTTCAAGCGTTTTTAAGCTGTCAAAAATGACGGATAATTCATATAGTGCATTTGATTTATAAAATATTACAAGTGTTTTCAGTACGTGTTAATATTAAATGTTTTTTTATTATATTATATGTAAGTATTTTCATCATGTCCATAAAACATTTCATTATGCAATATTTTTTCAAATTGTTGAAATGCCTTAAATAGGTATAACATATTTTTTAATGGTGTACCGTAACCTATCTTAATACTTTTAAGGCTTGGTTTATTTTAATTTTTAACTGCTTAAGTAGATGTTTAAATCGGTCTAAATATTAATTGTCAGCGTAGGTAGGTAAATATTATATTTTTGAATTTTGGGACCCCTTTGGTACTAGTAACAAAGTATTTGAAGCGGCAGTTAACCGACCCAGGCTAAAACACAATGCGTAACGGCATTCTTGCAGAACGGGATCATTTAATATTAAAGATGAGAATGATGTAATAATCTTGTCTAGAAGTTTACTTTCATCAGTTCACAAACCTGTAAATTAACTAAGGGGTTTGTAATAAACAAACCATGGACATATTATTACAAACAATAGCGTTCTAACAATCTTGGCTATTTTTATTTTTGAAGTCCCATAATTAATTGGGTTATAAAAAATTATAAATACGAAATTTTTGCCTTCTATATTTTAACATTAATAGTCTATTTATTTAATAAAAAATTTATTTTAAAAAACAAAAAACCCGACTGCGTAAAAATCGAACTTAAAAGATGGAAACAAGATCAAATGATAACATGCAGTCGGAGGCATAGTAGTAACAAATTGAACAGAAATACCTCTGACTGCTTGTTATCATTTGATCTTGTTTCCATCTTTTAAGTTCGATATTTACGCAGTCGGGTTTTTTGTTTTTTAAAATAAATTTTTTATTTCAAATGTTTTTAGTTAAAAATAAATCGATATAGATCCTAAACGGTCAGTCGAATCGAAAAATGTTGAGGGAAAACTAAAGATGATTTTTAAATACCTATTCAACGATACCCCACTTGACATAGTTTGTTGACTTTCATTTTTTTCATTTTCACAATATGGCGTCCTGTAGTCGCCATATTGAATTTTCACTAACGTCATGTCTTTAGTGACACTCGCCGGACTAAGGGGAATCGATTGACGTGTGAATCATAAAAATCGGCCCAGGCGTTTGGTCTGTATAGTTCTCTCTGTGTATAGTGCTTCAAAGGAACATACAAACATACATAGGCTGTTAAACACATTACCACTCCTTTGCGTGCGCAGTCGGGTAAAAAATAATACCTACCTTAAGTTGAAATTTATTAAAAATCTGGAAAAGAAACAATAAAATCAAAACTAAAATTGTTTTCCTTAAACTAATTTTATTACTTAAATGGTATACAAATATAAAAATAACAATGTTTAATTATAAAATTGTGGCACATCATGTTTTAAAGAAAATATTTTCAAACATTAAAAAACGAAATTATACCAAAGTGCAACCACTAGTACTCCAGATGCACTTTGCGTTACGTGATTGCAAACTAACAACTTCGTGAGATATATTGGTAGTCGATTTGTATATAAATGTTCTTTTTAAATTGTGTTTCGACAGACCTTCAACCTCTGCAATTAGACTTTGTACTTGCGGTTCCAACCAGTAGGCATTCACTTCTTGATGTTTTATTAGACATTGGATAAATTCGTTACTTCGTTCTTGAGTGACGGTTAACACACCTGTTAAAAATATTATAATATGAGAAATTCTTTAATCTACAGAGGATAGGAATGCGCGATACAGATCGATCTTCTAGTGTATCGATAATTTAGCTTTCGATACTCAATATTTGTATATACACAGTGTGTCCCACCGTAACTGAGACATAGCATTTTAACATGGTGTTACGATAATTTGTTAATATTTGCTCCCCGTTAACTGTTTTTGTTATTTTTATTTTACGATCTGGTTCTAAATGTCCCCAGTAATGATGTTGTAGACTTATTTTTATTTAAATGTCCTTAAAAATTAATAGTCACATTTTTAAAAAATAAATCACAATCTTTGCTTTGTATACCAGTTTAATGGACAAATGCTCAACGTCGCAGATAGCTTAGTTGGCTAGCGCATTGACCAACATCAGTTACCTTCACGCCAAGCCCAGGTTCGAATCCCGAGAGCTCATAATTAATTTTTTTTGTTTTAATAATGAAAATACATTGGAGAACAATTAATAATGCTTATTATTTACAAATAAAAGTATAGCGATTTTATTAATTATTTTCATTAAAACAGAGTTGTACGATGGTTGTACGTGTTAGTTTTAATGAAAATAATTAATAAAATCGCTATACTTTTATTTGTAAATAATAAGCATTATTAATTGTTCTCCAATGTATATTCATTATTAAAAAAAAAAATTAATTATGAGCTCTCGAGATTCGAACCTGGGCTTGGCGTGAAGGTAACTGATGTTGGTCAATGCGCTAGCCAACTAAGCTATCTGCGACATTGAGCACTTGCCCATTAAACTGGTATACAAAGCAAAGATTGTGATTTATTTTAAAAAAATGTGATTTTATTAATTTTTAAGGACATTTAAATAAAAATAAGTCTACAACATCATTACTGGGGACATCTAGAACCAGATCGTAAAATAAAAATAACAAAAACAGTTAACGGGGAGCAAATATTAACAAATTATCGTAACACCATGTTAAAATCCTATGTCTCAGTTACTGTGGGACACACTGTATATTATATATTTGTATATAATGAGTATCGATACATTGTGTAGTCTATTTCTAGAAAGGTCTAGTAATTTTGTCAGGTGCGAGGTGCGCCATCTAGTATCCAGTAATTAGCCAGGTTACAGGTTGCTCGAATGCATTTCATTATTTGTAATGAAGTAAATAACTGTAGGCAGGAGACGGCACAATCTTCCCTGAATAAAATAGGTTACTAGAAGGAGGATGATGATGAGGTATGGAAAAGGAAATCTATCTTTATAGTAGCATCGCAGCATCTGCAAGATGTTAATCATCAATTTCAGATCCTCTCAGGGAATTACTGGATAGATAATGTATCTTTTATAATGCGATTTTATACTGTATCGATACTATATAATACAATCCAGATCAATACCTAGTATCGATACTTTTTGATGAATCGGAACATCCCTAATACATGGTGAATCAGACCATCCCATATCAGTCATTTTTTCAAAAAACGGTTAGTCGTAGAGAGTTGGGTCAAAAAATGTTATTATAAAAGCCATAATAAATAATCAAATGGTGATATTGTTAATAATCGAAGAAAGGATTGGTTGGGGGTCAAAATAATGAAGCTTTACCAAAATATCGCTTGTGGCCAACGTTTCCCAATATTGTTATTTCCCAGAAAAGTCGGCATCCCGAATAGTTTGCTCCAGAACTCCAGAATTTTAAATAATAGTAAAAAAAAACTTTTTAGAGACAAGCTTTTATTGAAATGTACTAAAAGCGGAGGTTGCGACTAATAAACTATCAGTCTCAAGTCTTCATGGTTTCCAGGCTTGTAGGCCGTGGTCCGGTGGTATTTCTACCTGACGTTTTGTCTACAACTGCGGTAGACATTCTCAAAGGCGATGTGGCAGCGGTCGAAGTGTACTCCTTGGTGGCTCACATCGCCTTTGAAAATGTCTACCGCAGTTGTAGACGAAACGTCAGGTAGAAATACCACCGGACCACGGCCTACAAGCCCGGAAACCATGAAGACTTGGAACAATGCCGGCCGTGAAAGCTTGCACACTTGGATAAAACTATCAGTCTGTTTACAACCCACTCTTTTATAATAAATATGAACCTAAATTATTAAATGATATTTTTTCCTTTTTAGTACATTTCAATAAAAGCTTGTCTCTAAAAATTTTTTTTTACTAATATTTTATTACTTCCCACCTCTACTATGGTAGGGAAGTAATGGATTTAGTCCGAAAAAAATATTTCGAGATTTTAACAGATCTTCACGTTTTGAGACCCTAGCAATCGTTTAAGATCATTTTCTGACTGATGTCTGTATGTGTGTGTGTGTGTGTGTATGTGGTCAATTTTTCGCCTTCGATATCGTAAAAACGGAACAACATACAGCCATGCCGATTGTTCTATTGTGTTTATCAGCCTTTAACTTAGATCTGATTAGATTTTAAGTCAAATCGGTTCAGTGGATCCTGAGATATTAAAAAAAAACGTTCTCAATGTCACGTATTAACATAGGTAAAAAAATATATAAATGAATTCTAGATGTTATAATATGAAAAAAATGTAAATATTTTTTTTCTCTAAAATGTACAGTTTTCGAGAAAAAAAAAATTTTACTAAGTAAAAAAAATAAAAATTGTACGTAAATCAAGGTAACCATGATTTTTGCTATATTAAGCTAGCCATCAGTAGATCACTAAACAAAAAAGAGGGCCACGCTTTTTTTCAAAGAATAAAAAAGAGTGTTTATTTTTTGCAAATATTTACTAGGTGGGAAGTATAGGACTGGTCATCAGTCGAATTTTTTTTTAATGCAATAGATCTAATAATACCACCTCACCTTTTGGAAGCATTTTCGAAACTTCATTCAATAGGCTTGGATTATCTGTAACGACGATAACGATGTTTCCATAGGCGACGGCTCCTATAATGAGTCTTCCAGACGTAAGTGTGTCTTTGCAATCGATTATGATCACACCGCGCGGTTCATAAACTGTCACAAGAAGATTATTATCGTATGCAACGTGAGATTTGCTTACTTTACATCTAGCTGAATATTCCATTAACAGTTCGGACCATAATTTTATCTCTTCTGCTGGCTTGCCTTTTAACCTGAAAGTTTTTTTAATTAAATAAAACGTTTGAATTTAGTTCGCACTTAAAGTAATGCTGGGTTGCAGAAACCATTGTCAAAAAATCTGAATTGACAATGACCTTAGATTGTGATTATATAATTAAAGTTTTTATACTTGCAGGAACAGTCTAATGTCATTGTTAAACTCTCTGTCATGTAGAACATTAGATTGTACTCACACAAAAAACAAATGATCGATCTACATAGAAAAAGATCGCTTTTGAAGCTAAATTTTAATCAAAATGCGTAGAAAAATGTTGTTTCGAAGCGGAAATTGTACAAAAAACCATGTTAAAAACACAGTTTAAAAAGAATATTGTTTCAATCGATCAATTATTTTTTAGCAAGATCGATTTCAAATTCTACAATGCTTTTCTTATGGGGAGAAATATGTGTGGTGTCAATCTAAGGTTATTGTCAAATCAGATTTTCTGACAGTGCTTTCTGCAACCCATAGCAAGTGTAAGATCTTTGTCTGACGAAGCCACTGTGTTGTGAGAAATAATTGTTATAAAATAAAGTTCTTAAGTGTAAATAAATTAAAACTTGTTTTATTTAATTTAAAATGTACTTTTAACAAGATTTAAATGAACCATTAACTAATTCTGTTCACAAAAGGACGTTATCAGATGCTTATACAGGGTGGTGAACGTAACATAGGGATTTAATCCGTAAAATCAAACTTTCGCGGTTTCCTGCTTCCCTAATTATTTTAGGAAAAATATCTTCAAATAATAGTTTTAGAACATAAAATTCTGCATCTAAATCATAAAACAAAATTAATTTTGCATGCTTTGTAACGGCAGAAATTTGATATGAAAATGTCAAAATTACCTTAAAAACAGATAGCGATAGCCATGGAACTTGAACAAAATGATAGAAATTATTCTGACAGCTAAAACGTCATCATTTTGTTCAAGTTCCATGGCTATCGCTATCTGTTTTTGAGGTAATTTTGACATTTTCATATCAAATTTCTGCCGTTACAAAGCATGCAAAATTAATTTTGTTTAATGATTTAGATGCAGAATTTTATGTTCTAAAACTTTTATTTGAATATATTTTTCCTAAAATAATTAGGGAAGCAGGAAATCGCGAAAGTTTGATTTTACAGGTTAAATCCCTATGTTACGTTCACCACCCTGTATAATAATAATAATAATAATAATAATTCTTTATTTTAAAAAATTCCAAAGAACATAATAGCGTCAGAAGATATAAAAATATTATGCAAAAAATTCATGTAGATTATAAAAACAATTTTGAATTAAATAATGCCTCAGGGACACTTTGAAGTCTCTAAAGGATACAATATTTTTTATAAAGCATGGTAATCCGTTGTAGATTTTAATAGCCATACAGACAGGGCCACGCTGATAAGCCACTAATGATGCCTTGGGCAAAAGTAAATTATATTTCTTTCGCGTTAAGTAACCATGGTCAGCAGACTCAAAGTTGGAAAGATGACTCCTAACATAAGTAGCCATGGTGAATATATATAGCGACGGCAGAGTTAAAATATTATGAGCTATGAAGCTATCTTTACATGAATGATTAAAAGTTAACTTGAACATGATACGAATTGATTTTTTTTGAAGAATAAAAGCACGGCTCATGTTAGTACAGCTACCCCACAGCAGAATACCATACCTCATATGAGGGTAAATGAAGGCGTAATACAACGTTTTTAAAGTAGCAGTGTCAACTTCACGTGATAGGCGTCTAAGAAGAAAAATATTTTTTGACATCTTATTGCAGACACTGTCAATATGAACATTCCAATCTACATTTTCATTAACCCATAAACCTAAAAAGTTAAAATTAGTAGTATTGTCAATCACATGATCATCAATTACTACAGTAGGAGATAAGCTTGTCTTGTTTTGCTTCGTTAAAAAATGCATAGATTTTGTTTTAATCAAATTTAATTTTAAAGCATTTATTGTACACCAATCAAAAAGTACATTGGCTGCAATGTTAGCATTGATTTCAAGAGAAGTAAAATCAGAATTTTTGAACACTAAAGTAGTGTCATCAGCGTACATAAAGGTGTCAGCCATATCATTAATAGAGAGAGGTAAATCATTAACATAGAAAAGAAATAGTATTGGTCCAAGCGTTGACCCCTGAGGAACACCCATGTCACATGTTTGTACTTTTGATTTAGTACCATCAATAACCACAATTTGAGATCTATTGCACAGAAAAGATTGAATCCAAGTAAAAGCATTCCCTCTGATACCATATTTAAGAAGTTTGGCAAGCAACAAATCATGATTCACCAAATCAAACGCTTTACTAAGATCGAGATATAACGCAGAGGTAATATTATCTCTATCATTTAGTCCAGATAAGATATTTTCAATGAAATCAAACATTGCAGTCTCTGTATTTTTACCAGATAGAAAACCATATTGTGATTTATCAAAGAGACAAAACCGCTTGGAGTACGATAACAATCTATTACAGAAAATTTTTTCAAATAATTTTGAAAAAATTGGTAAAACAGAGATTGGGCGATAATTATCAATACAAGTGATATCACCTTTCTTAGGTACCGGAATTACCTTAGCTTGTTTCAAATTAGCAGGAAATTCTCCTTGGGAAAGAGACATATTAAGAAGGTGAACCAGTGGTTCAAGTAATAAATGAAAGGTTTGCTTGAAAACGCTGACTGGTATTTCATCAATGCCACTCGAGTTGCTAGATTTAAAATCACTAATAACATTAATAACCTCATTGCAAGTTACCGGATTTAAAAAGATCGAGTCACTTGCATTTGATAAACAATTAGTTGCCTGGTTTATATCACACTTAGCATGAGCATGTGATTCACAAATACTATTAAAATAATCACTAAAATAGTTGACCAAGTCATGAGAACTTATAATTTTTTTGCCATTTATATTGAGAGTAATGTTATGTACTCTACTTTTGTTAATGTTTAAATCATTATTTATTAGATTCCACGTATCTTTAGTTTTGTTACTAGATAACTGAATAGTTTTACTCTTATATTTTAATTTAGCCAATTTTATAGTATTTTTATAAATAGTTTTATATCGCCTAAAGTAGACTATAAAATCAGGATCATTACTTGTCCTGCTAAAACTATATAATTGTTTTAATCTTTTACGAGAAGTCAAAATACCCGGTGTAATCCAGTTATTATTTGCAAATCTGTGTTTAATTTTACATGACTTGGCCGGAAAAGAAGTATTAAAGCAGAATAAATAGTCGTCATAAAATCTTGAAAAAATTTCATTAAAATTAGTGCTTTCATAAATGTAAGACCAATCAGTGGATATTAACTGATGACGAAAATAGTCTACATTTTCATTACTAATAGATATTAATGCAACAACAGTGGCTAAGTGACGAATTATATGACAGTTACGATTTTTCGATACAAGCCTAAGGTTATGTTGCATTTATACCAGAACGAGTGTGAGTTTACCGCGCGAGCCAAAAACATCTTAGGCTCGTATCGCGACTGTCATATAATCAGTCATTTTAGACACTTGTTGGCATAAACTACTATTAAAAAAATGTAAAAATAAATAATTACATGTGAATTTTAAGGAGAGCCTCAAGAAGGTGTTGATTACGTTTACTTGCTGATTTTGCCCAGCCCGGTAATACTTTACTGGAAAAGTCTACCAAATCCCTAGCCAGTTTACTGAAAAAAGAAAACAATGTCAAAAAAAATTCTGAAAAGTTTGATTGCACATAAACAGTTAACACTTCAGTCTTTTTGCCATACCCACTATAAAATAGCTGCTTTACATGCATGTAAAGTAACTTTTGACAGGCCGGTGTGCGGGAACGTATCTTTCCCACACTAGTGTGGGAAAGCAAACCATTCCCACAGTGATTTGCTTATTCGCCCTCATCCGCCCGCTATTACCTACTGACAGCTACTATAGAACTGAAGTTGGCGACACAAATGAACTGTCAAATTTTTTTGAAAATACTGAAAATAGGGTTGCCACCTCTGGAGAGACTTTGACCCGGAGATTTTTACTGACTGGCGTGGGGGGGGTGGCTTCAGAACCTCTGGAGAGATTTTGACACGGAGATTTTTACAGACCGGGGGAGGAGGGGGTGGCTTCAGAAGAGAGAAACTTTGGCGCGGTTGAAAACGTGAGAAATTCAAATTTAAATAAAACTTGTGTATACGATGAAAAGAGTTTGTTTGATATTGTTTTGTTCGTGTACAAATGTTTACAAAGATTTCGAGGTTAGGGATACTTTGAGTGAAAGAGAAGGGATGTATCACTGATCGTTCTGAAACCTCACTTGGACTCGGTAGGATTTTAATCCTTTTCTAACATATATAACTATTTTAAGCAATTGAAAGACAGAGCATTCTAGACCACTTTTATCTCTTTCTTCCTGATAAGTTAAAAAAAGACAAGTGTGCTCTCTTTTGTAATATATGAAAAATGAAATATCATATTATGTATAATGAAAAAGTAGGAATTCTCCGCCGGCTCAACTGACCCGGAGAAATTGACGTAAAACACGGAGACAGGAGATCGCCCCCGAAAACCGGAGTCTCCGGGTCAAACCCGGAGAGGTGGCAACCCTAACTGAAAATGAAGTGAAAAGCAGCTATTTTATAGTGGGTATAGCAAAAAATATCATATATTTCTCGTGCGTAATGATATTATGACTCATGTGACTGTTAAAACTCGCTATGCTCGTTTTAACATGTCACTTACTTGTCAGTAATATACGTCATTACGCAACTAGATACACTATTTATTATTACCTGTTTTTAGTTGTAGGAATGTAAAGGCCCTTAGTGACAGGAATTAGAACACACTTATTACTTTGTTCATCTGCACTTTCCAAACCTTTATGTTTCATATTTATAAAGAACGCTGCAAGCAGACAAAAATCAATCAAAATACTTACATAATAGGTAACTGTCTTGAATTATATTTATTGTAATTAAATTATTACATGGAGAGGTGGAGAACTATTGATAGTGCTATCGATAATTATCGATATTTTTGACCATCGAACGCTATCGATAATTCCTGAAAACTGTCAATAGTTTTTTATATTCCAGTGACTATTTTGTTACTTTATTTCTTTCTCTGTGATCACGGTTATCTATTTGCTGCTTTGAATATGGTTTGCTGCAAATTAAACTAACATAACCTTTAAATTAATGTCAGAACCAGTCACTGTCATACAAAATTACAAAACGAAATTATATAATAAAAATAGGGTTAGGTCACTTGAACTATACAGTCTAATACATAACAAACTTGAGGACAGTGTGAGACAGCGTAGCGGCCTTTGGATCACACTGTCGTGGGTACAAATCTCACCTCCGCTCATGGATGTTTTGTGATGTCATTTGGTTTTAAGTGAGTTGTTATTTAATGTAGTTAAGACGCTAATGACTTAAGTTGTCGACGCGTCTATAATTTACAATAAATAAACATAACAAACTTAAGGCACACATACACTTCACACCCAGTTTTTTGTATTTTCCTTCACTGACACTACGTTAAACGAGTGGCTTTTTGTATAGTAACCTCGTGAACACACGATTTCGCGTTAGTGTTTATCTACAGTGTATGAGTAAATTCGCGCAATACAAGTACGCGTTGTAATAGAAGGGATCTTCTAAATAATTCTTACCTTCTTCACCTCCAAAATATCCAAGTCCGCTTTGTTTATGTGGGCAAAGTGCTGCTTGAGCCTTTATCTCTCCGAAGGTATTGACCCAAACTACTCCAAACTAAAATAACGAAATTAATTAAATACTTTTTTAAGCCTTTTTATTACCAACTGCCTACTTTCCAATATATTTATTGGTACAGTCTCAATGTTAACCCATACAAGATTTTATTTTTGTTATTGCTAAGATCAGCTTTATGTTTGTTGGCAAGTTCTGAATTGGTAAAGCGTCTGTCGGCAATACAGAACTCTTCGGAGACAACTGCATGTTTGTTGGTCGAATTCTCAAAATCTTCGAACTTGGTTCTAGCAATTTTAGGCTCCCAGAACTGCTTGAACCAGTTTAAAACAGTCCGAAGAGTTCGAGAATTTGGCCAAAAAGCACGCAGTTGTGTACGAAGAGTTCTGTATTGCCGACACACGCTTTAGTAGCTCAGAACTTGCCAACAAACGTCAAACAAGACACCTAATGTATGCCCATTGAGGTAAAAGATATAGAGGAATTATAAGCATTTAAAAGTAAAACCAGTCGCCATTGTAACTCGGCCTCATTTTATGTGTGAGAAGAAGATTAATTAATTGTGTTTTAAAGACCACCAACAGCTAAGGTTATTTAGGCCTAGCACCAATTCATATTTTCAATTCATTATTATTTTTTTTTAATAATAAATTGAAAATACAATTGACACTTTTACCAGCTATCGAGCTAGAACCCGGGAACTGAGGAACCATAGCAACGCATGTGAGAAGAAGAGAAGAATAATATTCCCAATCCATCCCGTGTTTTGCCGCCATGTTTACTCGGCCCTGTGACGTCAAACACGGCTTCAATTTTGTATAAGCAGTTGTATAGGTTGTGTGCACAAAGCCTACTAGCGCCGCTAGCGGGCAATAGTGCACGATTGAATTTTTATTGTTGTTTTAAACCGCAAAACTTTTTAATAAACGAATACCATTTAATTTTGCTGCGTGTATATAATATAAATAGCATAGCATAAAAGGTACATGAAAATCATTTATTTTAAGTTTTTTTCTTCTTCAATTTTGACGTATAATAAAAAATAACTGATTAATTTATTAGACATGGAGGTGTACCTACATCTGTCTATGGTTTATATTGACAGACGACAGCATAACCTCAAACCATGGCGCCTGTAATCTGGCAGACCGGGTTTAAAAGTGTCAAATTTATCAGATTTATAGTAATAATTTCCAAATAAGTTCGAAGAAAAATCATGGTTTTACTTACTTGACTTTTTAAACAACAATGCTCACTGACAATTACGGAAAATTAGAGTTCAGAGTTTTCAATGGCTCTCACAACGAGCGCTTGCATCGATATTATTATAACTTCGCCCCCCTGCACACAGTCTATACAGTATGTCTCCTCTATATCTTTTACCTCAGTATGAATGCCACTCAAAAAGTGTTATATGATTGCGTTGTTAGTAAAAACAGACAGTTTTTTGCGATAACAAACATGCCTACTTCTGGTATTTTGAGAACAAGATTATAAAAAAATTAGCACAGACTACTTACATTTAATTGAGGTACAATTTCATTAACGAGGGAACCGTTTTCACACCAAACCGATGTCGCTAATCCAAAACGCGTATTGTTAGCTAAAGCGACCGCTTCTTTTGCCGTTCGGAATGTTACAACGGTTACAACTGGAAGTTCTTCAGGATCCGTTAGCACACAATTACTTTCCACAAAATTTCCCACTATTACAGTTGGTACAAAAAATATCGGAACATCTAAATTTTCATCGGAGGAATTAGCTTCGTATACTTCGAAACCCAGTTCTTTCGCTTTATCAACATAATCTTTAACTTTGTTAGCTAATCTAATATCTTGTTTTCCTACATCGGTAAGTTTGTCTTTAAGTAGATCAACTTTAATTTTTTTCAATCTCTGTGCCAGTTTTTTAACAAAAGTTTTAGCAACGGTTTCTTGAACTATGACTGTATTAATAGCCCACGGTAACTGAAATAATTATTTTAAATACTGTAAATAGATATAATAAATTATAGACGCACGACAACTAAGGTCATTAGCTTCTGTTATACTATAAATGTATTAATGAAGAGTACAGAGAACTCAAACACCACATGTGGGGCGCGCGGGTGTTGGTTGGGATTTCGGCCGGTCGGACGTGTCTTAGCCGATCCGCCGGCCATACACGTCATATGATACCATTAGAAATATGCCAGTTGCGTGCGTACACAAGCAGCGACATGCAGATCTGTAAAATGGCTCTCGCTGGGGGGCGGCGAAGCGCGGACTGCGAAATGGCTCTTACTGGGATTCACTAGACGTTAGTGTGGTGCTATCTAGGTTTAAAAATTTGTACTTTCAATTTATATACCTGTCCTGTATGGCTCCAAGCTCCCTCTACGACAGCTTCGCAGGCAGAATCTAAATCTCCATCATCAAAAAGTAGTAATGAAGTTTTTCCATTGAACACTAAGAAAAAAACAAGCATTTTCTATCATATAAGCGAACTTGGCGATGCTGTAATTTATTCGCGATTAAATTCAAAATGGCGGATGTCTATAGTCGGTAACTGAAATTAATTCTAAGCGGGATGAATTAGAAACAAATATGGCCGCTGCAGAATGTCATAGATATAAACTTTGTTCCAACCACTCTGAAAACCGTAATATTACCGTCACGCTCATGCGCAGTAGATAGAATGCGTTCCAACCGAACTTGTGATCATTTGTGAACGATTCTTAAATAATTGATATATGTACTATATTTTGATCATTTGATGTCCATGTTTTGATGCATGGAGGTCATGATTTGATGCACAAAACGGTCACGAAAGCATTCCAACCAATGTCTACGTTTGTATCGTCACAGAAGTGCTAAATTGGCGCATGCGCACAAAACCAATACAAACAGTTTCGTTATCGTTTCAGAACGATCCATTTATAGCAGGTTGGAACATAGCTATAGAATGAGACAGCTAGGATTAAGTACTCTAGCACCTTCTTCAACGTTACTCAACGTTTTTCATGCATGTCACTTTCACTTAGTCCAATGTATTTCCATGCGTCGATATAATTTACTGCATAATTTGTCATGTTTTGTCGATTCTGTCAAAACACGGATTCAGAGCAAAGTAAGGGTTGCTAGTCCATAGTTGTATCGTCTAAGGTCTGAGCAGGATGGAGACTCCATTGACGTGTTAAAATTACAAGGTCGTCCCACTTAGAACATTACCCATGCTGCCACATACAGTTCGATTTAATTGCGAATACCACTTTCTTAGCCAGTTAACTTTATCGTTTTGAAAATATGTTAATTCTATGAACAAAGGGTGTTCCATGTAAGACGAAATTATTCAAACATGTATCTATGTTTTTAATATCTATTTGAGTAGTGACTTTTAAAAGTTGAAAAATCCGTTGTCAACAGTTCAAATCTTTGAAAAATGCGTTATTTTTCAAACATATTTTGACTCTGCCATTATGCTAAGCATTAAAAAATCGGAGAAGGTTCTGCTCTGAAATTACATATACTGTGCAAAACGATAGAGTTGACTCCGGAAAACAATTTAAAAACGTTCGGTGTACTACTTACACATCGTAAGACTAATCGGAAATCCAGCTGTAATCTCTCGGAGCTGCCTTCCGGTGGTAACGTCTCCAAAATAACAAATCCGATATGGATATTTATACGGTAATGTTTTATGCAAGTACTGCATTTTTTCTAGACTGTTTATATTTTCCAAAATTGCGAAATCAAAATATTCTTTTGCAAGTCTAGTATGAAACAAACAAATAAATAAAATACAATTCGCACATACAGTGGGTGTGTTCGTTTGTTTCTTCATCAAAATGATGGAAGGCGCATGCGCAGTTTAAAAATAGACTGCGCGTACTTCAAAAAGCAGAAACCACCGAACGCATCCATTGTAGCAAAAATTTATCCAAATAACTACAAATCTATATTTTACTAGCCTTCGCTCATGTTATAGTAATATAATACTAATCGGATTAAAAAGTATGTTACATCGGAACTAACCGGAACTAAAAAATTATACCATAGCACAAAAAAAATTAATTTTGGACTTCTTTGGAATTGGTGAAAAAATATAACATTACCCAGCGTTTGTACATATTTGTTTAAATAACTGGAGCAATGGAACTTCTTCTCTTTCAATGAATACATTTACTCTACAGCCTGCAGCAATAGCCGGAGCTGTGACCATTGCTAACGTACAAAGTTGCGCGTTTCTTGATTTAATGCACAGCAAATCATCTAAAAATTAATATAAAATATTAACTGTTGCCCATTCGTTCAGTGCTCAGCGCTTTGTTAGCATAATCCTAACCTATATTATAAATGTATTATGTCATTATATTGGCCACTAACCGTGGCTTCGCCCACATTTATTTATGATTTATTATCTCCCTCCCCGCGAGAAATTCCCCCCTTGCGAAGCAAAGTCGGTCTGGTGGTATAGTTTGTGTGTTTGTTTGTTTAGGTCAAAACTTGCAAGTCAATTTTGAACGACTTCCACGTATCCGATCGATTTGAAATTTTGTACACATATGTATTCCAATGACAATACATGAATAAATCATTTTTAGAAATAAATTCAACCTCTAAGGGGTTCAAACGGGGATGTAGGGTTTTTTTGACTAATCAACACCCAGGCCAAATCGCTAAAGCTAGAAACTTGAAATTTGGACAGTTGGTTCCTTTTCTGACGTAAGCATTCACTAAGAAAGGATTTCTCGAAATTCAACCCCTACGAGTGTCAAAGGAGGGTAAAATTTAGAAATACTAAAATGAACAAAATAAAATATTAGTAAAAAAAACTTTTTAGAGACAAGCTTTTATTGAAATGTACTAAAAATGAAAAAATAATATTTAATAATTTTGGTTCATAATTATTATACAAGCGGGGGTTGCGACTAATAAACTATCATAGAGATTACAACCCCCGCTTTTATAATGATTATGAGTCAAAATTATTAAATATTATTTTTTCCTTTTTAGTACATTTCAATAAAAGCTTGTCTCTCAAAAGTTTTTTTTACTAATATTTTTTAAATCTCACAATCTGTACCAACTCTGGATATTAATATGTTTAATATGGTAAATTATCAATTTAATAAAATAAAACTTTACCGTATGGCTTCCAGTCTTCATATAATTTGTCTGAAAGCGCCGCCAAATTGCTGTAGTATTTAAAATAATCAATCATCAAAGGAATATCTTTGGCCATCGTGTCTTTTATTAAAATTTTGTTCTGCGCATAGTTTAACTGACACAGCAATTCACTCTGGCCGTGTATTTTTAACGCGATCCTGAAGCAAAATTATACTATATTAAAAAAATGAGTACCTTCTGTATAAATTTTAAGTTCGAATTACCGGTTGGCTCGGATTACAGAGGTTACACTGTATTTTCACGAATCACCGTGAGTCCAGATTAAAAAAAATCGAAGCGAAACAAAAGACAAACAGAAATTGTTTCTTGAAAAACCGATTTTTTGTCCATTATTTATTAACTTTATTTAAATTTTCCGTTTAATACTTACTGATTTAAAATGATCATTCTTTCTAAAGCACTAGGAATTGGTTTTGTGTTTGGAGTTGCTAATTTTTTGATTATGTGATCAACCGGTACATGATCAGAACTTTTTGGCAGGTGTTTTTGAGTAAATGCCTGCAATTTTGAAAAAAAATACATTTAAATAACTATTTTACATTAAAAAAATAAAACACGCAGAATTTTAATTATATCACAGTGAATTTATAATTAACTGATTTAAAAATATTCGTAGCGTATATTCCATAAATTAGCATAGTACGTGCAACACATAACCTAAATTTGTAAGATTTTTAAAATTAAATTAAAATATATTTTTTATACCACTGCATCAGCAAGTTCGTATTCTATAACACCGTATTCCATTGTATTGAAAATTATTTCGACTGTTTTAGCGGCTTCTAAGTTAGGTTTTTCAACAGGTTCCATTATATTTGCACAGCAACTCATGTCTAATAGAGATTAGATTACTATTTTAAGGTTAAATTCTTTCTTCTTTCCACCGCCACTAATAAAACTCAACTGATTTGGGAGCTTTTGACGCCATGTACTCATGATCCTGAACTATCATTACTTTAATTATCTATGTAACGCCTGTTATCTCTTGCGGGTTCTAGATCATGTTTATTCTGTGTTTATTTTTATGAAATATATCTCAACTTAGTACTTACTGTTTTTCAATTAAGTGTAAGATAAAAATAATGCATTTATTTTTATGATAGATTGAGTAAAAGTAGTTTATTTCATCAGTCACATTCGTATGAAACTAAAATTTTCGCTAGGAATTAAAGGCAATTGCATGGCAAATGGCAATAGACTTGTTGCTTTAAGATCTGTTAAGAAAATGTGCTCAACTAGTTTGGCCAGTAACGCATTTTTGAAAGTAAAAATCTAAATTTGATTGGTTTTTCTTTTTGTCTCTACAATTTTCTACAATATTCAACCCCTGAGAGGGTTAAATAGGGGATGAAAATTTGTATGGAAGTTCGTCATTTTTGAAGTTAGGAACATGAAATTTTGCATAGGAGTACGTTTAAACTTTCATCCCCTATTTAACCCCCTTAGGGGATAAATTTCCAAAACTTTTTTCTTAGTGCTCACTTACGTTATATTATAAGGAACTCCTGTGCAAAATTTCATGTTCCTAACTTCAAAAATGACGAACTTTCATACAAATTTTCATCCCCTATTTAACCCTCTCAGGAGTTGAATTTCGAACAATCCTTTCTTAGTGGGTGCTTACGTCACAAAAGGAACCTACTCTCCAAATTTCAAGTGATAATTGTGTTTTAAAGACCACCAACAGCTAAGGTTATTTGGGCCTAGCACCAATTCATATTTTCAATTCATTATTTTTTTTTTTAATAATAAATTGAAAATCCAATTGACACTTTTACCAGCTCTCGGGCTAGAACCCGAGAACTGGGGACTTGTAATAGAGGAACCATAGCAACGCCATGTAAACAACAGCGCCGCTACACTCTCGGCTATTCTCAAGCCCCCAAATTTCAAGTTTATATCTTCAGCGGCTTAACCTGGGCGTCTGTCAGTCAATCGAAAAAAAAGCTATGTTCGAGTGGCCATATTTCGGTCAATGTTTAGCCCAAAAAATTTTTCGACCCAGCATTTTAAAGTAAATTTTGTCTACTTTTTTTCCTACAAAGCAATGCCTATACCTATCTCTGACCCAAAAAAAGTGCTACGCAAAAAAGCAAAAAAAGTCAAAAAATTGAAATTTTGGCTTTTTTTTTCTTTTTGCTTCAACATTTTTGGCATAAAAAAAATGTTTTAAAATTTTTTAAATAAGCCATTTCGATGGGAAATTCAATTCTCTACACAAAGTTTCTTATAAAGTATATCGAAATTTTGCATCGTTTGCGAGATATATTGAAAAAACTGAAAAGGGTGCATTTTCACCCCTATCTCCAATTTCCACCCTCTAATTTAATAACACTCCGCGGTTTTTTCTTCTTAAATGACCCATTGACCGATGCCTGCAATAAAAACCGTGAACGTCGGTCCTTTCTATATGACATAATCAATAACCTATAGTACCCGTTCAGCATATTGCAGTCACCGTTGTTAAATTTGGTTTAAATCGTTTAAAATGTACTTTGCTCAGTTGCAGCTGATTATAAAATATATCTTGGTTTAATAATTTCTTTAAACTCCTATTTATGATAATGTTTATGTATCTTTTTTTTCAGATCATAATTTACAAAGATGTTAAGTTTAGCTAGAATATGCCCAGCAAGATTTGCATTCTCCAGAAGTGCGTCAATTTTTCAAAATAACACCCGTAAGAGCATTTTACCAGTATGTAGGAAATTATTTACATCGCAGAACAATTTAATGTTCAATCGACAGATATTCCGACAGGTAAATATTTTTCCTTTTATTTTTATTATGTATTAAAATATAAAATAAGTTTTTCGCGTTATTAAAAAATAGTAATCTCAAAAAAAAATTGGATATGTCTTTATCGCGGATACAGACATAGATGACGTTAATACCGTTAAACACAAATAATTGTATTCATTGTCATGGAAAGAAATACATCCACTTTTATTATTGTCTTATAAAATCAAATATTCGTAAAATAGATTAAATTGTTATCCAATACCTATATATTTTCATTATAAAAAAAAATATATTAAAAGCCTCCGGGATTCGAACCTGGGATTGGCGTTTGTGCCTGTCGGTAGATTCGTACTTTTCCACACGGCCACCATAGCTTACTGTGTTTGAGACCTCAACACAGTTATACATGCTGTTTTGTTTCTCATGTTCACTTTCAACAACTTCCGTTATATCTAATATTTCAATGCAACCCCAGTATGAGACATCAGACGTTATTCACGTCAAAATATAATAAGGCAGTCCCGCTAAGTCTAAATCTCAATCTTTGTTATTCCTATAAAAAAGTTTTGTGTTTGGTACATGGGGGATCCCCCTGAAGCCATATGGTGATTGAGAAATAAAAAAAAAAAACTTTTGACATCTGTTAGTTGTGACGTAATCTGATTCGAGCAGTTCAGCCAATAGCGTTATTACGACGTCATGAACCAATGAATGACACGCGAACTAGATGTTCATTTGTTCGTCAGATTACCGCACTTTGTTGACAACTTGAAATTGCATTTTATCACAGAATAAGAGTTCGGCGAGTTTAAAACATGGCATTCCGTGAGATATTCAAATGACAAAATGTAATCGTTGCAACTTTCTTTTGTTATCCATTTGAACCACAACTGTTATTTTTCTTCTTTTGTTATATGTAGTCGATGTGGAAAATACTGCGTCAAAATGGAACTGTGGCAATCCGATTACAATCGGATATTTCGAACAAACACAAACGAACCGTAGGTTATTGGCTAGTCGTATGCAGTGGAATGGTTTTCGGAGCTGTAGTTTTAGGTATAGTTGGCTATGAAATTGTTTTATCTTGTGTTTATAAAGTAATTGAAATTGTTTTAAAAATTGTTAAAGGTTGAATTTTATCAGTATGGAAAGCTCAGTGTTTTTGAAAATAAATAAATATATTTATTAAATAGAATTTGAGTTATTCTTTATTGATATTTTAAATCCTTTGCTTTGAATGCATTGTTTTCATTTAAAACAAAATTGGATATACAAAAAAAAATTATTTATTTTGGTTATGGATACAAACTAACACTTTTAATAGTAGATTGTATATCTAGTTGCCTAATGAGGCATATTACTGACGAGTAAGTGACACCAAGCTGTATTTTTTCAGATTTAATTTTTATAGTAAATTGTATGTCTAAAATCCCTAGCCTTTCTAGACTGTGTGCTATCAATAAATCGCTTGCGCAGCACGTATGCGCAAATTAGATTTTACGAGTGATTTAGCTGGTTAAGCAGTGTTTTATAACGTGATATGTTCAGTAATAAAATAAATGCACTACATTCCGTGACCATTTTGTTTTTTTATTGTGAAAAAATATAAGTTTTTGAATGTGTACCAAAGGTGGAGTAACGCGGTTAACGGAATCAGGTCTATCGATGGTGACATGGAAATTACTAGGTGAAAAAATGCCTCGAACTGATGCTGAATGGGAGGCAGAGTTTAAAAAATATCAAGAATATCCAGAATTTAAAATGTACGTATACGTTATTTTTAGGTATACATTATGCGCAGGACCGAAATTCAGAGACCAAAATAACCCTAAAATAAATTAAATTAAATTAACTGTAAACCCTCGATTATAAATCGACTTGCCTTTTAAGATTTTATTCATATTTAAACATCTAGAATGCATATATATTTTTTTTACCTACGTTAATATGTGACACTGAGAACAATATCTCAGGAACCACTGAACTGATCTAATCAAAATCTAATCAGATCTAAGTTAAGTGTTGACAAATACAACAAAACAAACCGTACGACCCTATGTCGTTCCGTTTTCGAGATATCGAAGGCGAAAAAATTTCACCACACAGACAGACATAGAGAGAGAGATCAGCCGGAAAATGGTCTCAAATGATTCCTATAGGGTGTCAACATCCCGAAAAAAATTTCTCGGACTGAATACAATACTTCCCTACTATAGTAGAGGTAGGAAGTAAAATTCCTGTGTTTAATATTTTGTTGTATGTCATTTTTCAGAAAGAACAAACAAATCTCGCTAACTGAATTCAAATGGATATGGTACATGGAATTCGGACATCGAATGTGGGGCAGAGCCATAGGAGCAGTATTTTTCATTCCAGCTGCATTTTTTTGGGCTCGTGGAATGTTATCGCCAGCTATGAAACCTCGAGTTCTTGCTTTTGGGACACTAATTGGTTTACAGGTAATTTTATATTTAATTATATTGTTACGGAAATTATTTATACCGTTTTATTATGTCCGTAAAAATACACTTTTATTAGCTACGTAGTTATACACGTGTGAAACGCGCGTCGCCGTTCGCCGTAATGCCCCTGACCTCCCCCCATCCGCCTGGGGACCATTCACCGTGTTAGCACAATTAGTTCTCGCCAGTGCCGCTAGGCTAATACATACGCCTTGTTGTTATGTCTATGGTCGTGGTAATTGTCTATGGTTATACGCCAGTGAACCTAAGTCGGTATTTCAATAGTCATCAGCCGAACTGAAGCGCCACTGCTTTTGATGCGTGTAACAATATATTGTTTTTGGAGGGCAGTATGGATCAGTGGGCGTGATTCAACTACAGCAGCCAATCACAGAAGGCCTACGTAATTTCCGTAGCGGTATAATTTTATGTTTAAAATTACATTGAAAAATATACACTTGGGAATTTTTTTCTTGTAGAAAAAGCTTCCGAAAAATTCTGAAAAAAATTGTTTTTTATCTATTTGTAACGTGGATTCCAATTCTAAAAAGAAAAAATGCGGGACGAACTCATTGTAGCGTAGTTTGTTAGCTTTCGAATGACACCACTTACGTTGTCCTCACTTGACGTAATCCAAAGTTACACTGACACAAAGCCTGCCGGGCATCGTAAAATTGCGTCATATTGCAAACACTCCCTACCTGCAGTCACTGCCGTGTTCCGTAATCCGTACTCGGTCTGAAAGTCATCTCAGGCACGGATACCCTTTGTCTACTCGACGTTATGTTTGTCGTTTGAATGTTGCTTTTAAATTCACGTCAAAAAACGTTTTTTAGAGTTCCGTAGCCAAATGGCAAAAAAGGAACCCTTATAATTTCGTCCTGTCTGTCTGTCCGTTTGTGTGTCACAACAATTTTTCTCGGAGACTATTGGCACTATATAGATGAAATTTAGAAGGTAGGTGTCTTCTATGAACCGCTATAGAATGGTGTAGTGGAATTACAAAAAAAAATAGGAGTGGCACTCCTGAGGGATAGATCATCATAAATACTGACTGACTGATATATCATCATAAATCTAGGGTACTTCCAATCGAAATTGTAATTGTGTTTTAAAGACCACCAACAGCTAAGGTTATTTGGGCCTAGCACCAATTCATATTTTCAATTCATTATTATTATTATTTTTTTTTTAATATTAAATTGAAAATCCAATTGACACTTTTACCAGCTCTCGGGCTAGAACCAGAGAACTGGGGACTTGTAATAGAGGAACCATAGCAACGCCATGTAAACAACAGCGCCGCTACACTCTCGGCTATTCTCAAGCCCTTACTTCCAATCGAGCTAGAGGTTTGAAATTTGGAACATAGATAGTGTTTAAGGTGGTAATTACAAGAAAAATCAAAAATCATTAAAAATCCACGGTCTTCCCGACTACGGAACCCTTCAGTGTGCGTGGCCCGACACGCACTTGGCCGATTTTTTTTTATGTTTTTGATGCCAATGTCACTTTTTATTTGAACAAGAAAAATTAATAATATTCTTAATTTCAGGGTTTAATGGGTTGGTATATGGTTAAATCCGGCCTTGAAGATCGGTTTCACGGTGAAAGCGATGTACCGAGAGTATCTCAATATCGTTTAGCCGCCCATCTAAGTTTAGCATTTATCCTGTATACACTATTTCTCGGATCTGCATTCAGCCATTTAATTCCTTCTCAGTGTACAACGAATGTCGCTAAGAGCATCAGGATGTTAGCTCATACGAGTAAAGGACTAGTTTTCCTCACAGCACTATCAGGTTTTACTTGCTTTTTAATAATTTAATATCTGGATGACCGAGCTTTGCTCGGATGAGTTCAAAAAAAATAGTACTTAAAGTTCCCATTTCATCAAAATCGTTAGTCGTTTTTAAGAAAAAAAATTACATACCTATAAGTAGATAATATTATTATACGTCAGTATATGACATACTATTTTATATAGGTAATATAAAAGTAATATACCTATTTATTTAAATATTAGTTAAAAAAATAACAACAATAAAATCTAAACATAATTATGTAAGTATAATTATGTTTAGATTTTATTGTTGTTATTTTTTTACTTTTCAAATAATTACTGATTATTTTAATAAGTTAAAGATTGACTGTCAGAGTAATTTGACATAAATAATGAAAATAGTTTGTTTTTTCCAAAGCCTACTCACCATACGACACTGTTTTATAACGTTAAGAAAACTGTTTTTTTAAAATGATAAAATCGATAAGAAAACGAATTTTTCCAGGGATGAGACCTAGCTAGATCGATTTTTTGCCCCCTGAAACCCTTTTTCGGTAAATTTGATCAAAATCGTTAGAGCCGTTTTCGAGAAAATATTTATATAGGTACATATATACAAGATTTGCTCGTTTAATAATATAGGGATTTTGTAATGTATTTTTCCAAAGATTATCAGTTCGTTGCAATCACTAACTTTCCGCCCTATTTTTTTAGGAGCATTCGTTGCTGGTTTAGACGCAGGTTTGGTATACAATTCATTTCCAAAAATGGCAGATAGATGGATACCCAGCGATCTATTAGCACTGTCTCCTACGTTACTTAATTTCACAGAAAATCCAACGACTGTACAGTTTGATCACAGAATATTGGGTATTACGACCGTATCTCTAATATCGGGGCTATGGTTATTAGCAAGACGACATAACTTACCGCCTAGAGCTCGAAAAGCTGTTAACGCATTGGCCGCTATGGCTTGGATACAAGTAAGTTGTTGAATGTTTAGTACTTTTTAGTGCCACCATTGTAGCGCCAGTCAACTCAGCACCGGCCCTTTTTGCGCCAATAAATTAAATTCTTATATAAAGGTTCATATCCATCATCGACGATGTTGATTGTTGGGAAACTGGACAGTGGGGTACCCAAATAACTTATTCTTACACAAATGGCTGCAATTCGATATCTTGGCGCTGAAATATCGGTATTAAATGGTACTGCCGGTAAAATGGCGGCGCTGAATTGTCGCATTTCGAGTGTATGATGATTTTCTTGTAAGGTCCATTTCGTTATGTCGATAATGGCAGCAATTCAAGTGCGTACATTTTGTTTTTTAGGTATCGTTAGGAGTATCGACGCTTCTCATGTATGTACCTACTTGGTTAGCTGCTTGTCATCAAAGCGGTTCACTCATTTTATTATCGAAAGCGATTTGGTTCGCACACGAATTAAAAAAAGTACCAAAATAAAACAAAAAACAATATTAGTTTCTTAATAACATTCTTTAATTTGTAATTATTGTTCAGTACTTTGTGTTTCAACAAGGATTTGTGCATCAAACCCGTGAAATATACACTTTTATTATACATAAAACAAAAATTGAGTATTTTATGGATGGACAAATATGTTAAGGAATTAGTTTGCATGTATTATTGCATTTTGTAAGCGTTCAATTGTTTTAGATTGTAAACATTACGTTCAATTGCTTTAAACATTATTATGGGTATATTCAGCGGAGAAAACCGTTGCAAGCGCTCTCTGGCGACGCGTGTTTTAAGTATATGTCAACCATAACCTCATTTATTAATGACAATTTGTTTTTGACAGTTGAGTGTACGGAAAAAGATTGTTATAAAAATTTAGTGGAATAATTGCACTGCATACCTACAGTCAGATGCCATTATTTAAATTATTTCGATTTATGTATAATAGTAATAATAATAGTAATCACGTATAGCTAAATCGTCTGGAATAGCAGTGTGGTAAAGAAAGTGTTTTAGGTTATGGTTGACATACGCTTGTCCCGCCAGAGAGCGCTTGGTGTGGTGACGCTTGTAAGTACTTTTCTTCGCTGAATATAACCATTAATTATTATCATGTATTGAAATTTGACGCTGTGACATCTGGTGGTAGAAAATGACAGTGTAGCAAAATGTGTTCGCCACGCCTCCATGTCAAATCGTAATTAGGCAAACACCATTTTGTAAATTTGCTGAATAATTTTTGTTACCGGATATCAGTTTAGTAGCAAGCCGGATACAAATATTCCAAATTAAATTTAAATATACTATTATTTCGAGAATTTCTTGCGACATATATAATTTTTATTTTTAAAACACAATCAAAATTTCAATATCTAAAGTTTATACAAAATTTCAAAATACAATTATTATAAAATGTTCAATTGAAATTTTAAAAATTATTTTTCTATGAATGTGTGTGTGTTTTAAAGACCCACCAACAACTAAGATTATTTGGCCCTAGCACCAATTCATATTTTCAATTCATTATTATTTTTTTAATAATAAATTGAAAATCCAATTGACACTTTTACCAGCTTTCGGGCTAGAACCCGGGAACTTGTAATAGAGGAACCATAGCAACGCCATGTAAACAACAGCATTGCTACACTCTCGGCCATTCTCAAGCTTTTTTCTATGAATGAAAAAAAATACAAAAATTGAAATATAATAATTAAATCAACCAAATTCTTATTTTTTTTTTAAGTTTACCGGATAAAAGAAATTGAATATTTTGTTTGCTGGGTATCGACAATTCTATGATAAAATAGAATGTGAACATCTGTCTTTTGTGAATCTATTCAAAAATTTTAATAAAATCGGAAAGCAAACTATGGATGACAAAGTAGTAAATATTAATAAACTTCTCTTTTAAGTATTATTTTAATATTATTTAAAAATACTAAAAGTCTTGTTTTTCGAATTCTAACCTGTAAATTTGTCTGTTTAAAGACTTTGCTTATGCAATGATACACTGGCAAAGAATTCCTTCACAAATAATAATAATTAATAAAAAAAAAATACGTTTCAAAATCATCGCTGTTTTCCCGTTGGTAACCACGAATTAAAAATCGAACTCGTTAATATATCGTGCCCCATGGAACGCCGTACATACGAAATACATACAAATTATTAACTTAAAACGCTCATCATCTGTGTTGTCGAGCGTCTATAATTTACAATATCTTCATCTCAACATGGAGTTGTTCACAAATGTGTTAGCTTAACCAGTATACTAAATTATAAAGAGGTAAAGCTCATCTGTTTATCCAGAATTTATTGAACCGATTTTAAAAATTCCTTCACTGTCAAGCCTATTTCTTCCTAAGCAACAGGCTATATATTATTATTACGCTACTACAAAAGGGGATGAGCAGTGAGTCAACATGTCAGAGATCCAGTACGCGATTTCTGGAGCTAAATTGATGTTAGCTAAACTATAAAAATTGGTACAGCCGTTTTGGAGAAAAATGGTATCAGACAAATGCACATACAACCATTTACCTAAATCAGGGGTCGGCAACCTGCGGCTCTTATGATGTCAAGATGCGGCTCTCCAGTTCCATACGCAAATATTAATAATTATATTATTTTATTTTCAAAACTCATAAAAAATATTATACTGCAAAAAAAACTATAAACAGGATAAAAACACTCAACAGAAAACAGGTGAAGTAGAGAGTAAACGGACAGCTGACATTTTTTAAATGTGGCAACACTGTTCTGTTTGTTTAGTTATAATCCTAATCAAATACCATAATATTGAAATAAAAATGTTAGTGGCTCTTTAAAAACTGGGAAATTTTGTAAATTGTAACTTTTGGCTCTTCAATCTCAAAAAGTTGCCGACCCCTGACCTAAATGCATCATCTTCGTACCATCGTGGGTAAAAAGATACGGTAAAGTGGTATAATATGAGAGATTTGTTGTCGATTATTTCGACACAGCAGATATCTGTGTTTGAGCGTGCAAAATACTTTCGAGCTGCCAATTTCTAGATTCATTAGTTTTGTGTAGTATTCAGTTTGACCATACTGCATTCTGGTGTTTAATTTAAGGAATTAAAATGTTCCAACAAGCACTCTAATACAGTGTCTGATAGTGCAGCACTGTATTCTTTTGTTCGAAAAGTACACTAATATGTATTTTGTATGTACGGAATTCCATAGGACACTTGCATAAACGTATAGGAACCTACAAATGCGGCATATTTTTCAACGAATTAATTTGCATTGACTTCTACAAAAATTTAGATGCAAATTTCACTACGATGCCAGAAATAATGCTTATTTTTGAACACAGCATATAAAAACACCAGCAGATAAATTCAACTGTCGACATTTTGTTGTTTGTCAGTGAATTTAAGACCGAATATAACTGTTAAGCGCGCTAACCCCTAATGTTACTACACAACTGACAATAGTTTGTGTCAGAACTGACAGCTGTGATTGCTAAAAACATGGCGGTCGCTTGCGCAACATGTGTGCGCGAACAACTGCGCATAGGTTTTTGAGTGATTCAGCTGACGTTTCTTTAAGCTGTGCTTATTTAACGTAATATGTTAAGCGAAAAACGGGAAAACAACTTCATAATTCCAAACATTAATGTTTGCATTTTTTATTATTGTATAAACTATTGAGCAGCTAAAAAATTATTCAGATTATTAATTTACCTGATATGTATTTTGCTTTCATTTGAGGTTAAGTATAATTAAATGATGTTTTTTTTTATAATAGTGGGTGGCCTGACTATTGTCTTTGGCCAATAACGATCTCTATTGTTGCTGTCAAACATTAAAAATTGGAATTTTTACGGTTACAACACAAAAAAAAAAGAAAAACGTAATATCAATAAAATGAGTTAACGAATTATAAAATAAACTTTCATAATTACAATTTTACAATAGAAAATATTTTTTTTTATTTTGATATACAAGCAAGAGATATTTCCTTAAAATTTAAGTGCACTCATTTTATTATTGGTCAATACAAAAAGACATTAATAAAAAAATGCAAATATTAACAAATCAGTCAGCATCGCTAATATATTTTCGGTACGGAGTCATAAGTGGGAGCACGCAATTTCCCCCCTTTTTTTCAGTAACATAAAACGTCGAAATTAATTTTTCCGTAATACAAAATCCAACTAATGACTCCGTAACTGTATATTTTTAATTTTTTATATTTTAAATAAATGCATGAACATTTTTTACACTCGATAAGAAAATGTTTCACACTAGCAAAATTATTTCACACCCGTTTTAAACACCTCTGCTTTTTAAACTAAATGGTAATAAACTTCATTATATAAAAAGTCTTTCAAACGGATATTCAGAAGTAAATTATTTATTAGTTGTATTCTATTTTAGACGTAAATAATATATATGTATATATATTTATATAATTTTACAAGTTTTGGAAGTCATGTTTTGCAGCAAAAGATATTAAAAATTGTCGCAGTACAAGACCTCGTGAGGTAACGCAGCAAAACTTTTAAACGACGCACATCACTCGGACGATTTGTAAAAAAAATAAACAAAAAAACATCGAATCCATTTAAAATAATGTTTATGGAGACTCACGGTTAGGTGAATAATCCATATTAACAATCACTTGCACAACGTATCCCGGCTGGATTTTAGCTTCTTCGACGTGCAATTTATCACCTAACAATTTGCCTCCGAAGAACCATCTCTGTCGAGTTGATTCAACACCCTCTTGATTCTGAAATTAACAACAATTTTTTTTGGGAACAATAACAGTCATGCAGTCGTCACTTCCTTAATTGAAAAGGTTTTTGTAGTGTGTTGGTAATAAGTTATCTGTAGTTCATAGATGCGCTAATAGATGACACTAAAACTTAATTGAAAAGGTATTTGTAGTATGCTGGTAATAAGTTATTTGTAGTTTATAGGTGGGCTAATAGATGACACTAAAACTTAATTGAAAAGGTATTTGTGGTATGTTGGTAATAAGTTAGTTGTAGTTCACAAGTGCGCTAATAGATGATACTGAAACTTAATTGAAAAGGTATTTGCAGTATGTTGGTAATAAGTTATTTGTAGTTCATAGGTGCGCTAATCGATGACACTAAAACTTAATTGAAAAGGTATTTGCAGTATGTTGGTAATAATTTATTTGTAGTTCATAGGTGCGCTAATAGATGACACTAAAACTTAATTGAAAAGGTATTTGTGGTATGTTGGTAAGTTATTTGTAGTTCATAGGATCAACATTCTTTTTCTAACAGGGTAACCACAAACATTTAAAAAAAATCCCTAACTTTTCCAGTTCCTAAATGTAATTTTTTCCTAACTTTTTTTTATTCTTAAGAAGTGGTTAGTTTTTCTTATTTTCAAACTTAAATTCTATTATTTTTATCTTACAATGTTTTTTTTTTTTGAGAATATAACAACGATAAATGCAACCAACGCTATATAGTACAGCACTCAGCCACTAGAGCTCAGGCA
Source organism: Mongoloraphidia duomilia (assembly GCA_039654895.1). Lineage (NCBI taxonomy): Eukaryota > Metazoa > Arthropoda > Insecta > Raphidioptera > Raphidiidae > Mongoloraphidia > Mongoloraphidia duomilia. The sequence goes on from CM077516.1 coordinate 5,200,527, forward strand.
TGTGGTAAACTCGCTACATTTTTAAATCTGAAAAATACTTATTTTGATATTTTTTCTTGAGTTAATAATGTTCCCTAGCATTTCCATGATTCCCTTGACCTATATTTATTTAAATGATGTATTCCTGGGGCATCTGACGAATCAGAACAGGTTTTCAGTACCTCGGGCCTAATAATTTCAGAGATGCTCTAGATTAAAGGAAAAGAATGTAGATATTGTAACTTTACCAACAAAAATTACTCGTTATTCTAATTTCTAATAGTAGTCTTAACTACAATAAAGTCGGTAATGTACAAACCAAAACGACGCATTTAGTCATTTGCTATAAGAAATTTAGTTTCCAAAAACCGATAATCGATAATTTGGGTATTATCGATATTGACAGTGCTATTGATAGCTCTTTTAAGTGTTATAATTAAAAAAATTCAAGCTGTCACCTGAAGTTTCTTTTCAAAAAATCGTTTTTTGTTTTATTTGGACAGGTGCCAATTTGGAAACTACCGATAATAATCGATATGCAAACTTTCGATAGTTCTAAGTGCTATAATTAAAAAAATTCAATCTGTTACCTGAAGTTTCTTTTTACACATGCCAATCGTATCTGATGAGTAAACAGTCACTTTAACATCGCTGCAAGTATGAGAGAGACGTAATTTCAATGTTACTTCTGTTCCTCCATCAACAGGTTCCGAACACTCAGCGGGCGAATCCCTACCACTATCTTCTTTGACAATATTGATAGGATATGATAAACAGTAGATCGGTACTTGATATCTTGTCCCGAGTTCATCGTAACATTCCATTAAATAACCATTTGGTACTGAAATGTTTGCTCCATCTAATATAGCTTGAGCTAATTCAAAATCTAAGGCTTCCGCTGCTACCGCAGCTGCTCGTAACGCATCCCATATTTCTTTACGGCCATCAAATGCCGGTGCGGTGTCCCAAAATTCATCTCGTTTACTACGTAATTGACCTTCTGTTAATGGCACATCAGATTTCCAGCGTATTGTTTCATGGCACAAAGGGTGATTTTTTCTGGTACTACCTGTAATTACGCGTCAAGATTTAATTTTATTTAAAAAAAAATGGTCGTGCGTGCCGATTTGGCATAGAATTGGGACTCAGAAGCTCCAAAAACAATAAAACTTGGCGTTAAAAAGTGAGTGTATGACGGTCCAGGGAGTGGCTAATTTTTAAGTCTTATACTTTTTAATGTTTCCATCGCTTTCAAATCTAATAAAAACTTAAAACACTAGCGGTTTCTAATTAATTTTATTTCATATCTATGCTCTGACCCATATTAAACAAAAGTCCAAGGTTATTCTGACATTTAGCATACCTGAATTTGGTCTTGAAATACTTCCCGAAGAATCGTCTATAGCACCACTTCTGCTGCGGGTTATTCCTATGCACCCACCCATTCTGTATTTCCAAAAGAAAGCGGCATTGCACAAATATTCAACTTGAAAAATTTACAAACAAACCTTGCCATTTTCCGACCATCATCAAATTGTATTGGTAGATTTTATGGGATGATTGATGGTTTACAGTGGTCATAAATCGCCAGAGGGCAGTGCTGGTGCTTGTCTGACATTTTGAAGCGAAATATGATCTAATAATAATCGCTAAAGAGTGAACATTAACATCACCGAGGACTAACACATCCCGCAGATTTTTAGGAGGTAGTAAAAATTACATTTCGAAAGCCTCTATGATCTGCATATATGCTATACTCGCATATGCAAAGTAGTTGTATCTTGTAAACAAGAATGTAAATTTGTAAATAAACAATTAAATCAACAAGTTTAATTTTTATAGATAAGACAATTAAATAACAAATAATTATTCAAACCACGACACAAAAGAATGCTGCGTCTTTTTTTATAAACGAAGCAATGATTTTCAGTATGTGACATTTTACTAATTGTGTATTTAAGATAAATTTAGATAAAAGTAGGTAGTAACCTAAATTATACACGTTTGTTCTTTAAAAAAATTATATTTTACAATTAACTTAAGATGAAAATGATCCCTTATACTAGACAGTTATCTTACAATTATGGCAGGTAAGCATTTAAAAACTATATGCCGTGTTTTATTTGAATTTATATTTTATGCAAGATTTGTAGCCGCTAACCTTGTATTTTATGTACTTAAATTTTTTTAGATGGTGTCCACTTTTATTTAATTTAAATAATCCATTGCACAGTAAGCAGCAATTATTTCAAACGCAGCCACCAAAAAAATATTCTGAGACAATTCCAGTTTTCAAGATATTTGGATGTTTTGCTGGGTTTTCTCTGATATCGTTTCTTTCTTATAAATACATTAAAGGTAAGTATTTTTTTTAATTTAACCGGATTGTTGTTTTTATAAATTTAAATTAAAAATTACTCTTTATTCGAAATTGTGAATGGCCAAGTTCAAATTATAAACATGCCATTGTTTATATGGCGTTTCCATGACTTGTTTATTATCGAACTTCCGGGAACTGGTGAAAATATCAGTTGTAATCAAATTTTTAATTCATTATTGAAAATAATCTAAAATATTAATTGGTACTAGGCCCAGACAACTCTGACGGTAGGTGGCCTTAAAATAAAATTTCAAAATGTTGATATCGGTGGAAAGTTCAATCGTTGTAAACACTAGCATGTAGTGAAAATCTATTGATTCTGAAGCATATAAGGAGAATATTAATTTAGCAATCATGTCACGGTTGAGTATTGTAAGCTCATTCCGCCGCGAAAGTGGAAAAGTTCAGGTTAGAATCCTGACTGTGACCACTGGTTGGTAAAATGATTTTTTCCAATATGTTTCGAAACAATTATACAGCGTGTCCATGAAAGTTCTTTACAAATGGAATTTTTTTTTATTAATTATTGGAGCAAGAATTTTTTTCTGTGGAAAAGTTCTGCTTCATCCAAAACCTATAAAACACCAAAGAAAATTTTTTTCGGCCTAAAGTTATACGAGGGAAATCAAAAAGTTTTATTTTACTAGAAATAAAAATTATTTGTGATATTCAAGATTTTCGCAAAATTAGTTACATAATCAAATTTAATTCAAAATTATAACATAACTAACTTCTAAGTAATTATTTATTCAGAATTCAACATGTCCTCCATCTCTCTCCATACAAAGAACAGTTCTCCTTCCAAAATCCAAAAAATTTTCTTTGGTGTTTTAGAGGTTTTGGACGAAGCAGAACTTTTCCACAGAAAAAAATTTTTGCTCCAATAATTAATAAAAAAAAATTCCATTTGTAAAGAACTTTTGTGGACACGCTGTATATTTGGCTGCTCTCCAATGAAAAAAATTTTTCAATGCATGTCAGCCGTATAAAACTATTATTTATCTTCGTTGTATTGTTTTAGAAAAAGATGAAAACACAATTACCTGTGCCTCTGCTGAAAAGCAGAAAATTGAACATGTTGGTGAACATAATCCATCTTTACCCGAATACACTATGGAGGAAGTTGCTAAACATAACGAAAAGTAAGTTCTATAAAAAACAAATTTTATGACTGTTTTTATTCGTTAACAGAGTTTTTTAATGCTAAATTTTAAACATTTAATTTCAATATAAGTTTTACTCTATTGTATTGTGTGTGTTTTTAAAAACCACCAACAGCTAAGGTTATTTGGGCCTAGCACCAATTCACATTTTCAATTAATCATTTTTTTTAATAATAACTTGAAAATCCAATTGACACCTTTACCAGCTCTCGGGCTAGAAACCGGGAACTGGGGACTTGTAATAGATGAATCATAGCAACGCCATTTAAACAACAGCATTGCTACACTCTCGGCCATTCTCAGGCCCTATTCTATTGTATCCAATTAGGACAATGTTATGTACATTTCTGTATCTACAGCAGCAAAATATATTATCATATTGGTACTGATAAAAGCAACCAGGGATGTTAGGGAGCTCCGATTCCGAAACTACACATTATCCAGTACTTTTTCATATCCGATTCCGTATCCAAAATAATTATAACAGGTGTTAAATGTCGATGTCGTCGATCGTTGCTTGCGCTGAATCCCGCCCGCTGCGTGTACTTCCCCTCCCGCGCACGACTATTGTTTTTCTATACACTCATGCACCGCGTTTTTTATCAGTCAGATCGTGCTTTTATTTTACAGAACAAGATGTGATAATTCAATAATTTTAAGTTTTAAATCCGATTCCGTATCCGATTTAATCCATAAAAACTCCGATTCCGGCTCTGAATGGAGACGGACACATGAGAAACGTTATATAGATGGCAGCAGGTTTATAGCCAAAGTTATCATTGGTTTTCATAGAGAAACGCGTCAGAAATCAAGTTTTTTTCCTTTTGATAGCATGCAACCACTTCTTTTCATTTCCAGATGCGTTGGAAATACAAAACCTCTATGATTTGAACATTGTAAACACAGCACAACGGCATTGTCAATGATTTATTGTTTTAAATAAACTGATTCTGTACACACTACTATGAACTGTCCACAGACCACGGTAGTTATATAGTTGGTGCCCCTAGCGGTCAAGTTTAGTACTGCCCATGTCCATTCCGATATAAGACATCCGTAAACATATAAAATAAATTTAGAGATGCGCCGAATAGTGGTTTCACCGAATACCGAATACTATTCGATTTAACCTTTGCCGAACCGGATATTCGGCCGAATTATTCGGTTTATCATTTCATTGTTTTGCCGCGTAAACAGGTTCTAACATGTACGCTACGTGTCGCTGCTGGCTAGTTGACGAGCAAGCCGTACCTCACCGCCAGCCACCCGCGCACACCGCGCTAACACTTTGCTTCAAAACATCGCACGATTACGTTAAAAATATAAACAAAGGTGCTTATTGTTACAAAAATATTGAACCGAATATATTTGGCACCAAAACCGAATAATTCGGCCGAATACAAATAGTGAAAAAGATGCCGAATACCGAATACCAAACGAATATTCGGCGCATCTCTAAAAATAATGTGGCACCGGCTCTGAGATCCATTTTTGACGAAGACGTTTTGTTACAGACCGAAGAAAGTATGGGTTACATTTAAACAGGGCGTTTATGATATAACATCTTTCATTGATCAACATCCTGGAGGCGACGCCATCACTTTAGCCGCGGGCGGTTCAGTAGAACCATTTTGGTTACTGTATGCAGCGCATAATGATCCTGCTGTGTTGGCACTACTGGAAACCATGCGCATTGGTAACTTTTAATGTCATGTTTATAATTTTAATGTCATGTTTAGTGATGCGAAAGATTACCGCGGTAATATTGGGTAATATGACCGTAATATTACCCTCTGGTCGGTAATATAGCGAACTTTGGAAGGCAATATTGAGTAATATGACTGTAATATTGCCTGCCGATATTTATTTAAGAATTCATTAACGATTAATCACAAAAAATTATTCAGAACTTACTTATTTTCGTTGTCGGCAACTGGCCAGAGACAAGTCAGGCCTTCAACACTTAAAAATAAATTTCGTTAAAAACATTTTGTTATGGTTATGTACATAAGAATAATTAAGAGCACTGTGGTTTAATTTAATAATAAAGAGTTTAGCCACGTCTAACCACAATAATTTTTTTAATGAATGTACATTTCAAGAGCTATGCTCCCATCTTCAGCAAATACTAGTAAAATTATTGTGGTTAGACGTGACTAAACTCTTTATTATTATGGTTATGTACAGGGAAATTTTTGTGACGTGACATGTGAGTACACAGTCAAACAGATTGTATATAGGACATTAATTAGCATTGGGAAAAAATGATTGGCTCAGAATGAGCCATAACTCATAATTTACATATTTATATAGGGTTGCTATGGTAATTTTTGTACTTCTATTTTATTTTGAATTAACACTAAAATTATCATAGCAACCCTATCTAAATCCTTAAATTATGAGTCATGGTTCAATCTGATCCAATGATTTTTTCCCAGCGCTAAATATGGCACGTTCATTTTTTGTCGGGCGTAACTAGTTCGCGGAATTATCTAGTTCCACTGTTTCACTGACTTTATTATCTGTATCAAAACTTGACGTGATTTTTGTGTCGCAAATCTGTTTAGTTTTTAGGAAACTTATCGGCTGAAGAAGCTCACAGCGATACAAGTGACATGTACGATCCTTATGTTGATGAACCGCGTAGACATCCGGTGTTAAAACCTAGAAGCACGAAGCCATTTAATGCAGAGCCTCCACCGTCCTTACTTGTTGATAGCTTTATTACACCCAGGTATGATGCTTTTATCAGTGCCGATACAGTGTACTTAGGACAAAGGAGGGCAGTATAGCCTAGTGGTTAGCGTTCTTAGTGCCGCAACCTCTGGACTGGACTGGAAGTGTTTACCGAGTCGGTTTCCAAGTTGATAGGTCGTTTAATATGGAATAATAAGTGTAAAACACACACAGCTGTTTCAAAACCGCCGCACGAAACGCACCGCAAACGGCACAGCTGTGTGTGTTTTACACTATTATGCTATATTAAACGACCTATCGACTTGGAAACCGACTCGGTAAACGCTTCGATTAAAACCGCCGTGTCTGCCTTTTCCCTTATTTTATAAAATTTTGAAAATGAGTTTGTGGACACACATACGCTGATACCTCAGCTGTTGAACGTCTATAATTTACAATACAGAGTGGCCTAATGAAAACAGTCCACGCAAGTTTTGGCCACTTAACATCAGTTTTGCGAAGAAAGCTCACACACGTCAATTTTAGAATCAAGGGGGACATCTAAATCGATTGATATTATTTACGTAACTTCAACCCTGAGAGCAGGGTGAATTGCACCCCAAAAATTATAAATAGAAATGGGTGTCAAACGATTCGCAGTTTGAAAGGCCTCTCAATTCTTTTTACAACAATTTTTTTGTTTTTCAAATCCGATCATTAATTGCGGAGAAAATGACATTTTAATTTGTATCAAGTATCTTAGATTACTCCAGCAATGTTGGAGAACGTATGACGACGCTTTGAGAATAATCTTTATTATTGGTGGAGGTGGTCATTTTGAGCACTTAATAAAATGATCCTTGAGTTCTTGTCTGTATTTTTACTTGACAGATGACGTTGCTTTTGTTTGCTAAGTTCAATTGTTTAAGACTATTGATACAATTTAAAATGTAATTTTCTCCGCAATTAATGATCGGATTTGAAAAACAAAAAGACTGTAGTAAAAAGAATTGAGAGTCCTTTTGTTTATAATTTTTGGGGTGCAATTCACCCTGCTCTCAGGATTGAAGTTACGTAAATAATACTAATCGATTTAGATGTCCCCCTTGACTCTAAAATTGACGTGTGCGAGCTTTTTTCGCAAAACTGATGTTAAGTGACCAAAACTTGCGCGGACTGTTTTCATTGGGCCATTATGTATATTTTTTGAATATTATCATTTATTTTAGTGAGATATTTTATGTTCGTAACCATCTACCTGTGCCGATAGTTGATCCTAAAACTTACACACTAGATGTAGAAATAGACGGGAGTGATAAGAAGCTATCATTAGATTTGCAAGCTTTAAAGAAATATCCCAAACATACAATTACAGCGACGGTGATGTGTGCTGGAAATCGGAGATCTGAAATGACTAAAGTAAGTCGTATTCAATAATAATACAGTCAAACTTTGATAACTCGAACCATGACTTGCCACAAAAAAAATTCGAGTTATCAAGACTTCGAGTTATCAAATAACATTAATTTTCACTCTTGACGCTATTGCCAACCAATTTTGTTTGAGTTATCAAGAATTCGAACTATCAAAGTTTGACTGTAAATAATTTATTGACCAACAAAATCAATAGGGTAAACGAGTTCAACAAAAATCCTGTTTTTCAACGCTCCCTCACATTAAAAAAAATGGGTGTGGGTCTCGGAACCCTCAACAGATGTGAAACATCAAAGAAAACGTTATTGAATTCGGTGGTATTCTCTATGTAGTAGTATATATTTTTTTAAAAGCAGCAACTATCTGTTATGCTGACGTAATCCTATATACTGCACTGTAACACACGCGGTTGCCCGAGCGCGCGGAAGCCGAGACAGAGAGAGTGCCGCAGTGGTGGGGAGAACAGCAGCGAAGGAGCGGACCAAACATTTCGTTGCATATTTCCCCTCACGCGGCTGTTCACAGCCCGACATAAGATGTTTCACATCAAAAAGTCATGAGGCACCGTGGGACACCTGACAGAAGCTATGCTTCTTACGCCTTGTATATAAAATCGAATTTATTTACATATAAAAGCTAATAGCAACAATACGCGCTGCCCAGCCAATGAGATGCGTTGCATTGCCGCGTTTCAAGACCGCGTTCGTGACATTTTTAGGGTTCCGTAGCCAAGTGACAAAAACGAAACCATTATAATTTCGTCCTGTCCGTCTGTCTGTCTGTCTGTCCGTCCGTATGTCACAGCCATTTTACTTTGAGACTATTGGCACTATACAGATTGTATCAAATTAAAGCTGTGCATAGAGCGTTCTGTGTGTAAGATAGAGATCGATATAAAGCAATAAGTAAGAACGAGATAAATGATCGCTAATAGGAAGTTTCTGAAGTTACTGACTACTGAAATAAGAAATTATTGATAAAATCACAAAACAAAGATGACGCTATCAGGTTGTATGGGTTAGTATGGGTATTATTTATTTACTGTAACTACAGAAACTTCCTATTTGCGATCATTTATCTCGTTCTTATTTACTGCTTTATATATCGATCTCTGTCTTACACACAGAACTCCCTATGCACAGCTTTAATTTGATACAATCTGTATAGATGAAATTTGGAAGGTAAGGTGTCTTCTATGGAACTTGAACAAAATGATGACGTTTTAGCTGTCAGAATAATTTCTAATCATTTTGTTCAAGTTCTATGGCTATCGCTATCTGTTTTTGAGGTAATTTTGACATTTTCATATCAAATTTCTGCCATTACAAAGCATGCAAAATTAATTTTGTTTAATGATTTAGATGCAGAATTTTATGTTCTAAAACTTTTATTCGAAGATATTTTTCCTAAAATAATTAGGGGAGCAGGAAATCGCGAAAGTTTAATTTTACGGGTTAAATCCCTATGTGCAGCAGTCACGGTCACCACTCTGTATAAGCTTGACTGTGTATGGGTCGCTTAAGAAATACGTAATAATGGCTTTTTTATGGTATTGCGTAATATACTAATTTTGTTGAAGGTGAAACCAGTAAAAGGATTAGATTGGGGTGCAGCTGCACTAGGAAATGCAACATGGAGTGGGGTGTTTTTGAGAGACGTGCTTCTCGAACTTGGTGTCAAGGATGATGATGAAAATAAATTGAAGCATGTGCAAGTAAGTATTAAAAAATAATGTTTGTGTTTCCATTAGTGAATTTTGAATCAAGGTGCTCAGATATTAACAGTTGCGTTTATTATTTTTTAAAGACTACCTAACGCTGTGGTTATCTGGGCTTAGTACTAATTCATATTTTCAGTTTATTATTTTTGAAAATTCTTTTATCAGTTCCAGATTTAAAACTGGGAATTCCCTGATGAACGAATATAGGGACGGAGCATATCGCTCAGGGGGTGAAGCTTTGTAGGTGCCTATTTTTGATTAGTTACTGTTTGGTTACAAATTGGTTACTGTTTGACGCATGCGAAAACGTCATGCAGTAATTGGTTGTGTTGTGAAACGTCATGCGTTAAGCTTCACTCTCCTTGTTCATTAACTGCGTCTCTATATTCCGTAGTTCGTTTGAGAACTCCATATTTATCTCTCCATTTTTGTTTTAATCATAAAAACAAATTTATAGGTTATGAACAGACACTGTCTAGCCATAACCTATAAATTTAAAATGTCCAGATATTTTCAGTGTCGTATCCACAAATGTCCATAGAGGGACATTTAAAAATAATAAATCATTATTGGTAGATATCTTATAAAATAATAATAGCATACTAAAAGTTACACGCGACTAGGCCCTGTAGTCAGGGTCCATTGTGATTGGTCGAATACTTCATCTTGATGTCGTTTGACACACGCACACATATCTAAACGAACGTAACAACTAACTAGTGAACTCTGTATACTAATATGGATAGTTGATTGCGATTAAAAAAATGGTTTTTGTATGTGGAGAATGTTCAAATACATATTCTTAAATCAGGCATTAATGTTCACAAAATTAGAATGAAAACTTCAGGTAAGGCTTGTAATCTAATTCTTTCTATAAAAATCGATCAATTTTTTGACATTTCAAAATAAAACCTAATTTAATATTAATATTTGAGATACAGGATGTCCAAAATTTATACAGTAACAGTGTTCTTGAGAATTTAGAATCGAAAAATAAATTTTAATTAAGTTTTATTTTGAAATGTCAGAAAATTGATCGACTTTTATAGAAAGAATTAGATTACAAGCCTTATCTGAAGTTTTCATTCTAATTTTGTGAACATTAATGCCTGTCTTGAAGAATATGTGTTTGAACATTGTCCACAGACAAAACCCATTTTTTAATCGCTATGAACTATTAGTATACAGAGTTCACGAGTTAGTTGTTACGTTCGTTTAGATGTGTGTGCGTGTGTCAAACGACATCAACATGGGGTATTCAACCAATCAGAATGTACTCTGACTGCAGGGCCTAGTCGCTTGTCTAAAAGTTGGGGCAATTTGAACGTCCATTAACGCTACTAAAATATATTCTAAGTATGTTTTTTTTGACTAGTTCGAAGGTTTGGATACTGATCCAACCAATAATCCATATGGAGCGTCGATTCCATTATGGAAAGCGTTAGATCGACGCTGTGAAGTTCTTCTAGCTTACGAAATGAACGGTGAACCAATATCTAGAGACCACGGCTATCCCCTACGTGTTATTGTACCGGGAGTCGTGGGTGCTAGAAATGTTAAATGGCTGAGCCGAATTGTTGTGTCCAAAGATGAAAGCACTTCACACTGGCAGCAAAATGATTACAAAGGCTTCTCTCCTACCACCGATTGGGATACGGCCGATTTTAAAAAATCACCGGCCATTCAAGAATTACCGGTTATATCTGCTATTTGTTTACCTCAGCCAAATGCAGAAGTGGTTGTTCAAGACGGTTTTATAAATGTAAAAGGTAAGTAATTTATAATTTTAACAAGTCAGTGGAGTTCTCTACCTGCTCTGACCTTTGACAATACAACTATGGACTTTGACATGACATTCATTTGACATTGCTACTATGGGAATAGGAGATGTAACTAGCTGTCCATTTCTATATCTATAGTCTAAGGCTCTGACGGCAGGGCCGGATTAACCATGTCAGGGGCCCTAGGCAATACAATTCTCAGAGCCCCTTTTCAGCCTTTAAACAAAAGACAGCATGCGTCGAAATACAGTGTGATTACTGTATTCGACGCATGCTGTCAGTTGATGAAATGCTTCATACTTACAGAACAGAACCATCTAGTATCGAGTAGTACAACTAATAATATGGATGCGTTACGTAGCGTATTGTATGATTCATACAATACGCTAATCGATACTAGATGGTTCTGTTCTGTAAGTATGAAGCATTTCATCAACTGACAGCATGCGTCGAAAAAAAGCAATAATACCTATTGTCATTGAGGATACAAATTTTCCAATTAAATTTTCACTCAAACATTTTCAATTTCTTTTGTGCGTGCGGGCCCCTAGGCAGTTGCCTACTCTGCCTAATGGTTAATCCGGCCCTGTCTGACGGTTCTAGCGCCACACTTGTTTTTGAAATCGTCCCGTTTAGGATTAATTTCAGCGAATGACTGTAGAGGTCAGCTACTTCGAATTTAATCGCGAATAGAATTCTAAATCGATTCTGCTCGAAACAACGTTTTTCTATGGATTTTGATCAAAATTTAGTTTGAAAAACGATATTTTTCTATGTAGATCAGTCATTTCTTTTTCTGTGAGTACAATCTAATGTTCTATATAATATAACAAAGAGTTTGACAACGATATTAGACTGTTTTTTCATAAATATAAAATGTGATGAATCTATGTCACATCAGATTTTCTGACGATGCGTTCTGAAATCCAGCATACCTCGTCGAAATTCGACGGAGTAAAGATATTTGGAGAATTATCTTAGAAATAAAGTAAAATATTGCTAAAAATTTTTTTCTAAAGACAAGCTTTTATTGAAATGGACTAAAAAGGAGAAAATGATTTTTAATAATTTAGGTTCATAATTATAAAAGCGTGGGTCGTGACTAATAAACTATCATAGAGTTTACAACCCATGCTTTTATAATTATGAACCTAAGTTATTAAAAATTATTTTTTCCTTTTTAGTTCATTTCAATAAAAGCCTGTCTTTGAAAAGTTTATTTTTTACCAATATTTTATTTTGTTATTTTTAGTCTTCCAAAATTTTCGGCCGCCATTTTGGATTTATAATGACGTTACACTGCTTATTGTATTCTACTCGTCATACCCTTTCATTTAATACCCATATCATGGGGGTCGTAAAGAAATAGGTAATCGGCAATTTTGTGTCGACCGCCATATTGAATTTAGAACGACGTCACACAGCTTATTGTATTCTACTTGCCATACCCTTTTATTTGATACCCACGTTGAGGGGGGTGTAAAGAATGAGGTAATCCGCCATTTTGTAATGGCCGCCATATTGGATCTACCATAATGGGTAAGTTCGGTTTTGCACTCTATTGATCGAGCCAAGCGAGCAGATTTTTGGTCACGTGACAAGCGAGTAATTCGAGCCATCTAAACAATTCCGAACGTAATCTAGCAGATTTTTCCAAACGTCAGAATAAAATGGCGCCAGTAAGTTAAATTCTTATTACTTGATTGGATATCGGGAAGTGGTCAAAAATTCTATTGCCAGATTTGTCCCGGACAGACAGACAAGAACCAAGTTAATTAAAAGGTTGTAATAATAAATATAAATTTATTTCAGGTTATGCCTGGTCAGGTGGTGGTCAGAAAATTGTTCGAGTCGATGTGACGATAGACGAAGGTAAAACGTGGCATGTGGCTACATTTGATCACCAAAATAAGAATGAGGCTCCGCGTCATTGGGCATGGACTCTTTGGTCTGTTCGTGTTCCTGTACCGAGTGGCTTAAAAAACGTAAATAAATTCATCTATTTTATTACAAGCTTTTATTTAACTTTACTTGTATGTATGTAATATGTATGTATGTACGTTCTGGAATTTTGTAATCAATATTTCACCCACTTCCACTGAAGCTATCGGGCTGAAATTTGGCACACACATTTGGTTCTCGTGACAATGCACGATTACTTAAATGCCGCCATTTTTAATCCAATATGGCGGACGTTACAAAATGGCGATTTATCATTCCACAGCAACCCCTATGATATGGGTATCAAATGAAAGGGCTTGATGAACGAACATTTTGGGGGCAATTTAAGGGCATTTTGGGGGCAATTTAAGAGCATTTTGGGGGCAGTTTAAAGGCATGCTGGGTGTCGAAGGAAGGTAAAATTTTGAAAGACTAAAATGAACAAAATAAATATTAGTAAAAAAAAACTTTTTAGAGACAGGCTTTTATTTTTTAAATGCACTAAAAAGGAAAAAATAATTTTTAATAATTTAGGTTCATAAGCGTGGGTCGTGAACTCTATGATAATTTATTAGTCATGACCAACGCTTTTATAATTATGAACCTAAATTATTAAAAATTATTTTTTCCTTTTTAGTGCATTTAAATAACATCTTGTCTCTAAAAAGTTTTTTTTTACTAATGTTTATTATTAATACAGCTTAGAAATGTACGTCTTGTCTATATGAATATAATGAGAGCGAGCATGTTCGAATAAAGATTTGCATGTTAGAGGGGATCAGTTACCACTCTTGGGCACTGTGGAGAAATTGGTAACTCACCTAGCCGGAAACTGGGAGTTTCGGGTTCAAGTCCCGACAGTGGTCATTTGATTTTTTCTTAGATATAGCTTATACAAATCATGGCAGCTTGGCTGTCTGATATATATTATTTTCACCTCTAATTGTTATGTGAATAATATTGTTGTGGATATAAGCAGTTAAAAAATCGTTTGATTTTATCATTTACCTAATATTACTGTCCACAAGAACTCAAACCTTTGTTTATTGTTAGAGCGAGATAAAGGACTTTCATAAAAGAACTGATTGCATGTAAAATAAAAATATTCTCATTTTTAATTTGTTTAAGGTTGAAATCTGGGCAAAGGCCGTAGATTCGAGCTATAATACTCAACCAGAAACGTTTAAAAATATTTGGAATTTGAGAGGAGTACTTAGTAATGCATATCATCGAGTACCGATAAATTTGAAATATAAAAAATGAGGAATCGGCGTAAGATTTTACAAATGTCTTCTAAGCAATGTAATTATTACATTGCTAATAGTGCTATATCATAAAAAGAATTAATTTTAAAAAGACATTTTTAATAATATTTTATAAGAAAATAGGATGTAGACAAATAATTAATTAATACATGTTAATAATAGTAGCTTGGTAACCCTTATTCATATTGTTGAAAAAGGGATTACTATTATTTACATGTATAATAATATTTTAGTACAGATAATTGAATCGCGAGCAATGTGCCAATATCAGGCGCGGGTCCAGGTTTTCACTCGAAGGGGGGGAATTTTAATGAGAGTTACCTATCTACCAGGAGATTCGTTGTGATTTGTGTGTATGAAACCAAAAATTGGGTGAAATATTATTATTTAACTATAGTTTATATATATAGTCAAGGCTCAGGGGGAGGGGGGCAATTGCCCCCCTTGGATCCGCGTCTGGCCAATATATCCTGTCTATGAAACCGAAAGTTATATAGTTTGTGGGGCAAATGCTATATTTTATATTTTTAATGCTATAATTATAATATATGAATATTATTATAAAATAAAAATTTTTATAAATTTTAAATGGGGCGAACACTATATTTTATATTAATAATAGGTAATTATAAAAAAAACTTTTTCAAAAAGACGCTTTTAAAAATTATTTATACAAATCTTTCTTTAATCCGCCGCTAGATTATTGTAATCCCCCATTTTTTTTACTAGTTAAAGACATAATGCAATATTATTTAATCCACCGGTTCTACATATTATTCTGTAGTCCGCCGCTTACGCCTAAACAATAAAATTATTGTACTTTCCTTTACCATGTTTACACTGTGATCCGCCACTTCCACTAATCCGACACTAGTTCGGTTTTAGTGGGGGCGGATTAACGAGAGAGTACTGTATTTTATTAGACTAATGCTGCGTTTAAATTGAATAAGTGATCTGCTAATCGGTCCTATCTATGGAATGAGTCATTTTCCTGAGATCAATTATCCACGAGAGGCAGCACTTGTGGTAGGTACAAACATTATTTATTCCGCATTAGTGTCGTGTCATTTTAGTGGTATAACTTAATTATTTAAATAATTTAATAATTAAGTTATACCACTAAAATGACACGACACTAATGACGATTAAAAAATGTTTGTACCTACCATAAGTGCTGCCTCTCGTGGATAATTGAAAGAACTACTCAAAGGAAAATGGCACATAAAATTTGCACCTTCATTATATTCTCCAAATACTGTTTTTTTTTTATTAATATTACAAATGGTAAAAAGGCTTCTTCAAAAAATTTTTTTAAATATTATTTGTATTTTATTATAATCGAATCGTGAACGAACTGTAAATACGTACTATTTTAGAAAATTTTACAAGAATTATTATTATAAAAGTTTAATAAAATTGTTATACTTTAAGATAATTCAAAATGTTAAAAATAACCACAAAACACCAAACCATTTAAAAATTTCTCAACGTGCGTTTCGCCAACCAAGTTAAATTAAATCATCTCCTGAACTATCAGACGCTAATACCTCTGTTGTCGAGCGTCTATAACCCACAATTAAATTAATTAATTCTCCTGAACTTGGTTGACGAAACGTACGTCGAAAATTTTTTAAATGGTTTGGTTTTTTGTGGTTAATTTTAATATTTTGTAGTTTTACACCAAAGGTTCCATCACCCTTTATGAATTAAGATAATTGTATCCATTAATAATTTTAACTCATAAACAATTTTTGGCAGATAAGAGAATTGTTTAAAATACGTTACATAATGAGGGTTACCACCTGATGGCACCACTATCAAGTGAGGTATATGTCACTTCGGTTTCATTCAAATGCCACTACTGTTTATATTTTCCGCCGCCTGATGGCACTACTAGCAAGTAAAGTATCTGTCGTTCAATCATTTAACGTCTAAATCGCATTTTTTTATTTATATATTCCTTAATAATGTATAAATGAAGAATGGCTAAACACAAACTATTAAACTCTAAACGTTTGACATACCTTCTGACGAACACAAAATGTAAACGTTTGACGTATACCTTACTTGCCGCTAACGCTATCTGGCGAAAAAAAAATATGGCAGCCCTCATTAGCTGATATCAAATAATAACTTCTCATTTTCTACAAAAATTGTAGATAAGAAATAATTGCTGATCGCTTGTGAAATATTAAACTAGATTTTATAACTAGTTGTTGAAATGGAAATAAAGGTGAATAATTTTATTCTTAGTGACGCTAATTAGATCTAATAAAAGTGATATTACATAAGTCCGTTGGTGATTTTTTTTTGCATCTTAGCACTTTCCACTCTTCTGTAGTAACGCTGTAAGAACAAAATGATTTTTTCGAATAGGTCTAATCTTCTTTTTTAAATTAAAAAAACGTTTCATTGATACTAATTTATTTACATTACTTTTAAACGTTTATACAATACTATATAAAAATTTAATTATATAACATATTATGCTGGGGTTAATCATTTTTTGTTTGTTATGAAGTATTTATTTTAATGTCCATATACTATGGACTGCTCAAGCCGTATCTCATCTAATAGAAACACGCGTACAAGTTGGTCCAATAGACGATAAAACTTATACAGTAGAATAATAAATTGAAAAGGAAGCCTTTCCCGATCCAGAAAAATTTTATTTCAGCTATATAAAAAAGCTTACAATGTGTACACAACGTTTCGATGCTAATTAAACATCATTATCAAGTGTAAAAACACTTTGGGTTCTACAGAAATTTTTTTTTATACATTAGTACATAACCTACAATATCTTTACTAAAAAAGTTAAGAAATATTGTAGGTTATGTACTAATGTATAAAAAATTTTTTTTGTAGAGCCCAAAGTATTTTTACACTTGATAATGATGTCTAATTAGCATCGAAACATTGTGTACGCATTGTAAGCATTTTTATATAGCTGAAATAAAATTTTTCTAGGTCGGGAAAAGCTTCCTTTCCAATTTATTATTATACTCAAACCGATTCTCACATTTTCAAATCTTATACAGTAGAGTCCGTCTATTACGACTTCGTTTATAACGACTAACCATTTTTAGAGACGTAAATGCAAACTCAAGTTAGGTTTCATATAATATATTGGGATCCGTCAGATAGGTGGAGTTTAAAAAACATGGCGCAGAGGGGGGGAAATTTCATATACGGGGTATACTTTTGCGTGTAATTTTATGGTTTTTAAAGTGTTAAGAAATGATAAATATAAGTGCAATTTGTGATTGGACCAGTACGAATCCTAAACAAAGGAATTTCGTTGAAGGAGAACGGATTCTCAAAGCCGGGCATATTATCAAATGTCGGAAATATGACGAGAAAAATGCATGCAAAATGAACTGTCAAAAGTAGTAATCTTTACGACATGTTGCTTAAAAACATCAAAATTAAAAAAAAATCTCCACGAAATTAATCATCCGCGTTCAATGCGCCTTTAAGGCTGGGTTAGGTGAATAATGTTAACACATAATGTTAACACATAACTGCTGTTATTTAGTGTAGTTGAAAGACGCTAATGACCTTAGATGTCGACGCGTCTATAAAACTACAATAAAAAAATTTTTTTTCAACTTGTAACTAGTAAGTAAAATTTATACCCAGCCTTGTATAATTCGTCATCTTTTGTTCTGCGCACTAATCAGGACTGAACCGGTGCGTATTGATATGTTGGTTACGCAGCACGGCTGGGCTTGAGCAGTCCATTAGTGCATGGTCGAAGATTTTACATATTGTTCAATGTAATTTCAAAATGGCAGTGACTGCAATGTGAAAACAATTGCAAAAAGCTGATACAAAAAATGTATCGGCACACTTTAATTAATAATTTCATTGAAACGATCATTTTTTTTTTAATTCTTAGCTGAACAATATAACCTATTTTTATAAATTCATTTTTAAATTTTTTTCAACAATTAAGTAGCAAATTTAATTACATTTTAAAATGCGTAACAAGTTTAAAACACTACTAAGTTTAATAACAAGTTTGTTCTTTCAGTGTTTTGTGCACTATTTTAGCACCGTCAGTAACATTTTCATCTAAATTAACATTGAAAAACGTTGCTCAGCCAGCAATTGCGTCAAAAAGTGCCCGAAACTTTTGAATACCGCGATCATAATCATGGCAATGGCGCTTGCGCGTGAAAATGATGAAAAGGGATAGAAATAGAAATCCGGGGATGTAGCGTAAAGCGCCACTTTAGACGAGTGGGGAGCCATTCAGGGGAGGGTGCATGCCTGTCTTATGTACATGTCCATGCTATGCATGTGCTTACGTTCTATGGGCCGCGTCTTTGCGCATGCTCAATTGCTCGCACAGCGCTTGCGCAACTGAAGCGACCAATGAAATGCGGACACACTTGCTTCCTCACCCCCCACCCCTCAACAGCAATCACCCCACTCATTTGTACTACATCCCCAGACTTCTACATCTATGTGAAAAGGCCTATTTTATTCTTAATACAGTGCTGCCATTTACAATTCGATTTTATTATTTCCCATCCTGTTACAACTGGATATGACCATTAAATTCCACGAATGGGAATGTTTTAAGTGTATACTGTTATTAATTGGTCAAATTCATTAATAGTAAGTACAATGATTTTATGAAACATCCCTTATTTATTTAAATGGAGATCGCGCGGTACCATATGGTACTGCCTCCAACCAGCTGGCAGCTACTTCATAATGCCACCTGACTGGTAATATTTTTTTCTGGAATATTTTTTATCGTGGTTTTTAACTCTGATAATGGCAGTTGTTGGTAGACCTCGCGCGGCGAAAGATGAAGCCACCGCGTCATAGTAACGTGAATGCATTGCGCCCGCCTTCTAGCTTGCTATTGGCTGTTTATTGTCATGAATAGCAGTTTGCCAAAATTGTACCTAACGTCATAAAACCCAATGTGCAGTTTTGTGTACACGGCACTGTCTGCGGGCAAGCAGGCGTTCACTAGCATGTTATTGATGACGTGCCTGGCTTCATCTCTCACCGCGGGCACTCTACCATATGGTACTGCCTCCAACCAGCTGGCAGCTACTTCATAATGCCACCTGACTGGTAATATTTTTTTCTGGAATATTTTTTATCGTGGTTTTTAACTCTGATAATGGCAGTTGTTGGTACAAACGGCCATAGATCTTTGACATTCGCTGTGAGCAGATGCATGGTCCTGCCGTCTGGTGAGTGATAGCGTAAATCGACGGTGCTAAAGTTACAATTTAATCATTCAATGATTTTGTTGATTTCAAAAATAGCAACGTGAAAAGTGTGTTTTGTGAAATTCTGTGAACAATATAAATCATAAACCTTCTTTTTCATGATTCGCAAAGCAATTTCGGTAAGTACACTTTAAGGTGCATTTTCATGTGACGCTAGACGCTGGCGTCTAGCGTCAAATGTGGTCACGTGACATAAACGCCATCTTGAAAAATTGTAGCGTCAAAGCTAAACATTGTTTAGCTTTTACGCTGGCGTCATTAGTTGTCTCTGGTCATTAGTGATGCGAGTTTTCTACAGCTAGGTACAGAGTAGTGCATCAAATATCAATAAAGTTTTATTATAAAAAGTGCAGTTTAAATAATGGATGAACCCAAAAACGTTTTTTCTGATATTTTTTTTATTCTGTATAGCAATTTCAATAAGTACAAGAGTAGCTATAACCCTATTTCGTCTGTCTTTTAATTTGCGCTTGCCAAATTATTTTTTTACACTCATATATTCATTTTTGATAATCGTATTCAGACATTGTCTTTTCTGTTAATAAATTTACAAAGAGCTTATTTATTAATTATTATAACAAATTCATCAGGGTTTTGATTTATGGATGTCTTTATTTGACGCTCTCTTTACAAGTTTACAACTGTCAAAACCTTGCTGTCTGCTGACGCTAAAAATTGACGCTGGAACTTGACGCTAGTTTTTCAAGATGGTGTTTATGTCACGTGACCACATTTGACGCTAGACGCCAGCGTCTAGCGTCACATGAAAATGCACCTTTATCCTATCTACGCGCAAAACCAAATCTCAGCTGTCAAATTAGAACATTAATATCAAATATGTTGTTAAATTACACCCAAAAAATTATTTTATAATTATTAATCAATGTAAAAAAATAATTATAAGTTATGTTATAATAAATTTAAAAGCAAATGAATTTAATAAACATTCAAACTTTATTTTAATAAGAAGTGTCACTTTCACGGTCCATTTTATATTTTAATTACTATGACGTAATTATGCTTAGCATTTACCATAGAGAAGGAACTTAGGAAGTTCGGTACCCACCGCATGTTTCTTTATTTATCCGTTGTTGGGCGCGAACAGTCACTCTGAAATCCCCTCCATGCATCTGCTCACAGCGAATACACTTTACTGACTTATAAA
Source organism: Mongoloraphidia duomilia (assembly GCA_039654895.1). Lineage (NCBI taxonomy): Eukaryota > Metazoa > Arthropoda > Insecta > Raphidioptera > Raphidiidae > Mongoloraphidia > Mongoloraphidia duomilia. The sequence goes on from CM077516.1 coordinate 5,221,289, forward strand.
TATCATACATTCGATTAATCAAGTTACATCTATTCAAAACATTTTTATCAACTGTGGAATGATAAGTTTTGAATGTTTTTACCGATTTTTTTTTATTTTACGGTTAGTAGTTTTCATTTATTTAATGAAAATACTTAAGTTTTTACAAATAGTTATATGACATAAAATTAGGGTCAGTTGAACTTATTTACCCCCAACGGCCCTCATACATTAGTAAATTTTAAAAATATGTCTATAAAGAGACGGTATTTATAAAGCAATGGAAAAAATATAAGTTAACTACTTCGGCTGCGTTCCACTTGGCGACCGCAACGACCGTACAACGTTCCACTTGGCGCCCACAACGACCGTACATCGTTCCACATGGCGACCGCAGTCGCTTTAATCGTGATGAAAACGTCATGCATGACGTCACGGATAGCACTCGCATCGAGCCCATGACGCTCGCGTTTATGTGTGGGTCGACGCGGTCATTAACTATTTTCCCGCGCATTTTAATGTCACAGAGATGACAGCAGAACACGTTATATTTTACAATAGTGGAATGGATCAATATATTGAACTCATTTGAGTTCTACATGTCTGTGGAGGATGTAAAACATATACCTATCATAACATTCGATTGATTTAGCTTTTCTGAGAAAACTATAACCTTACTTTGATGCAAAATATTCTGTTTTTTGACGGAATAATGGTAGCCATGTTTGGTTTCGCCCAAAAGTCGTTCCACTACAGTTTTCGTCTGAAACGTTTGTAAGGGGGCATCCATTAATTACATGAGGTGATTTTGGCGATTTTTCGACTCTCCTCCCCGCTTGGTGAGATTTTGCTCGACCCCCTCCCCTAATCTCACGTGAGATTTTTCAAAATGCGTATTTTTAGTGTAAATACGTTAATCTGTACTTGATTGCGTTGGATTTATTTAAAAAAACATAATTTGCTTAATTATTTTTAGTTGACTAGTATTTAAGAATTCTAAGAAACATGTTTTACTAAATTTAACCCAGTATTTCGCAATTTTACACTGTTTCTTGCGGAAAAAAAAATTACGTGATATTTGCCGAGACCCCCCTCTCACCCACGTAAGATTGGGTGAGGTTCGGCTCGACCCCCTCCCTCCCCTAAACGGCTCACGTAATTAATGGACGCCCCCTAAGCTAGTGAAACGGCAAAATGTGCGATCATTGCGTCAAGTGGAACGCACCCTTTATAAGTTTGGAGTTTATGACACTCGTTTCAAAATTCCATTAGAAATTTTTAAAAAATTGTTTACTGGTATTGGTCACCCCCTGTTATGATAACATAATGAGATATACCCTAACACCTTGAAACCTTCCCAAATATTTCCACTATCTTCACTTCAGTCGATATGAAATACGTCGAAATCACTCGACGATATATCATCAACAGATAAACAGCGCCATCTGGCATACAACGTGTAGAGGACTATCATGTTACATAACTCGGAGTAGCAAGTTTCACCTCATGTCTTTAGTTTTCGTGACGTTATGTAATCCACGTTAATGTTGCCGTCCTAACCTAAAGAGCAGTATCTCCGTTTTTCCTATCACTTTCTAGGTTTATTATGGGAATATCTGTTTTCCCACAACGCTAGAAAGCAGTAAGATTGCCAAAATAGTAGATTGTATATCTAGTTGCGTAACGATGCATATTACTGACGAGTAGTGACAGCATGTTAAAACGAGCGATAGTCACTTACATACATGCATGTAAAGCAGCTATTTTATAGTGGGTATGGCAAAAAATATTTTATACACTTTGCAGTATGTGAACCTGACATCATCAATTCATAACCTATAAGAACTTGAACGCGCGTTTTCTCGAAACTAACAATTTGGAGATACTGCTTTTTAGGTTAGGACGGCAGAATGTCCGGCCTCTGATTTCGTCAAAATTTTAGGGCCAAATTTTAATCTTTTCTAAAAATCGGGGAAAGGGTTCTCGCTCAGAAATTACACCTGCGATGCAAAACGAGTCTTCATAAAAAAAAAAACTATTTGAATGAGCCATTTTCCTGAGAGTAGTTCCTTTCAATTATCCACGAGAGGCAGCACTTGTGGTAGGTACAAACATTATTTATTCCCCATTAGTGTCGTGTCATTTTAGTGGTATAACTTAATTCTTAAATTATTATTAAATAATTAAGTTATAACACTAAAATGACACGACATTATTGGGGAATAAATAATGTTCGTACCCACCACTAGTGCTGCCTCTCGTGGATAATTGAAGGAACTACTCTCAGGAAAATGGCTTATTGTAATCAAATTATGAGAGAATTGCCTGTGGCATTTTTATATCAACAAGGAAATTAATAATCAATATGATTAGACTCCTACATTGCAATTAAATTCACCCAGCCCGGTCCGGCTTCGTCCGTGTGCTAAAAATTTATGATTTATTATCCCCCCTACTATCCGGGCGAAGCTGAGCTGGTGGAATTTATAATATTAGTAGGATTTCGCCAATACGCTAAAATGCAAGAAAATTGCAGTTACCGTTTTGGTACCATCCCACAGGAACTATACATTTTTCCGGGATGAAATGTACCCTATGTCCTATTCCAGGAGCTAAAGTAAATACATACCAAATTCCGTGAAAATCCGTTCAGCCGTTTCGGAGCTGAGTAGTAACAAACATACACACACACAAACTCGCATTTATAATATTATTAGAGATTTCCTTGTTAATATTTAAATTGTATTCATAAAAATACGAATTACTTTTTAAAATTATATATCTAAACCCACAATTATAATAATACATGCTGTGTGCCCTTTTTTTTTACTTTATTTGACTAAAAATTTACGTTTGTAAAGTTACTAATTATAACTGGAATTTACGAAGTATTTCTTTTAAAAATACAAAAAATACATTTTTAAATCTACAACAAGATTTTCAATTGCCATTGACCAATGCTTTTTCATACCGGATATTTAGGTTATTTACTGGGACCTTTCAACGCGAAGTTTTATTTTAGGACTGATAAGAAACATACGGCGCCGCTTTTGCTTTAGCGATATCAGATGCGTTTTTGGCTGCATCTTTAAATTTACTAGCTGCTGTTATAGAATGCTGCACTGGTTCTGACTGGGTCATATGTATAGGAAACATGTTTGCTAAAACATAATTAAATCCGCCAACCTTGAAAAAAAAAAGAAAATAATGTCAATATTTTTTTTTTGTATTTGCATTAATTTATTTTACTCTGCGATAGAAACATGTTGGAGCTAAAACTATAATAATTTTTTTTCCTGAAATTTCAAGTATCTAGAAAACAAAAGATTTTTTTACCGCCATAACAGAGTGCAAACGGTAGACTCGAACATATAGCCCGGGAAATAAAGGTTTTAGGTCGCAAATAATTCCAAAGGAGCTGGATTTTTCACAGATGGTAGAACACCATTAGACATGTATTTTTACAAAAGTCCCCGGTTATCCCCCTTGTGCTTCCCCCGCCACCCCCTTTTGAATATAATTTTGCAAGCCTTACGGAAAACGTTAATATCTCCTTAACCAATGTCTGAAATCAGACGACTTTTTTTTTGTCTTGTTCCTAAATAGTTACTCTAAAAAAGTTCTCCTCTTCAATTTTGTGATAAAATCAATATATGCTTTGCAATTTATTAAAAAAGAGAAAATATCAGTTTTTAAAAGAATATTTCACAAAATATTTGCATATAACTTTTTGATGAGCCTGTTTCGAAATATCTCAAAAACGATGCTTTCATTTCAAATAGGATTACATTTCATATAATTTTCATTCCTACAAATTTTCTGTGGTACAAATAGTAAGCGCGCTACAGCTTCTTGAAAATCGTACGCGCTTTTTGTAGCCTTGGAAACCAAATGTTAAAACGTAATGTCCTTTTCAATAGCTTTATTTATTGTGTTCTTCATCGAATTTTACATTGAAAATACACATGTTCATAAAGCAAAACACGCTCTAAATCGTGATTTTTATCCCATATCGATATCGTTAAAAATTTAGAAGCTATAGCCAGTCAAAGTTGAAGTCATCATAGAGCCTTACTTTTTTTTTTGGACACGTGTTACGAGGACTTTCCATACCGAATAAAAAAATGTCCGTCTAGGAAAATCTAAAAAATTTAAGGTCCAATCTCACTAACTTGAAATATTTTCAAGTTATAAGCATTAATGTTCATGTTTTTACTTTTTGACATAAAATTAAAACACTTCACGCGAAGTGCTCTACTAAGAAGAGTGTTCGAGAAATATTAAGTTTACATATAGAAGCTGTAGACCTATTCATGGGTTATCTAAGTGAGTAAAAAAATTTTAAAAATTTGAAAGTGGTCACTCTACAGAGCTTTTCGCAACAAGTGTGTCAATTTTATGTCAAAAGGTGAAAACATGTACATAAATGCTTATAACTTGAAAATTTCGCAAGTTAGTGAGATTGGACGTAAATAATTGTTTATGGCATTAAATTTTCTATAGACGGAAATTTTTTTATTCGGTATAGAAAGTACTCGTAACGCGTGTCAAAAAAAATGTAAGGCTCTATGATGATTTCAGCTTTGACAGGCTATAGCTTCTAAATTTTTGAAGATATCGATATGGGACAAAAATCATAATTTAGAGTGTTCTTTGCTTTATGGACATGTGTATTTTCAATTTAAAATTCGATGAAGAACACTATAAATAAAGCTATTGAAATGGACCAATTGGTTTCTAAGGCTACAAAAAGCGCGTAATTTTCAAGAAGTTGTAGCGCGCTTACTATTCTTACCACGGAAAATTTGTAGGGATGAAAATTGTAGGAAATGTAATTCTATTTAAAACATTACATAACGAAAGAATCGCTTAAGTCGACCGTTTCTGAGATATTTCGAAAAAACAAAAACAATGTTAAAATTTCGTGGTTTTTTGGCTGCCAAAATTGTCCCGGTGTCGTGTTGGCACGAATATATACACACAAATAGTAGATTGTATATCTAGATGTGTAATGGACTATTACGGCGAGTAATGACAGTATGTAAGAACGAGTGATAGCGAGTTTTTACAGTCACACGAGCCGTAATACCATTACGCACGAGATATAATATATATGGAATTTTTTGCCATACCCACTACAAAATACCTACTTTTCACTTAATTTTCAAAAAAATTTGACAGTTCATTTGCGTTGCCATCTTTACTTCTACAGTATGCTGTGAAGTTCGTGAGAAAGTAATGGCAGACGCACGCAGGCGTTTAGAGCGAATAAACAGAAGTTCCTATGGCAACCGTTTACTTCCCGCACTAGTGCGGAAAGTAAAACACTTTCCATACACCTGCCTGTGAAATGACTCTTTAAAGGCCGCTATACATACATCGTAAGTAGCTATTTTGTAGTGAGTATGGCAAAAAATATCTTATACCCCACCTTTTGCAAGGTACAATGTATCCCAAAAACTACACAACATTTCTTATTCAAACCGATTTTCGTTGGAAGTATTTTATAAATTCTACTTCATTTACATACCAACTGTTGACTTTAATAAAAAAGTCATTTTGAAACTTCTACATCACTTTTGAAGGCCTATCTAATGATACACACGCTTATGTGCACTGGAATTTTTTTATCCCTCAGTTGTTACATGTATGGTGTGCCACCACTATTTTTTTCGTAATTTTACTTAACCATTGTATAGCAGTTCATAGAAATCACCTACCTTCCAAATTTCATCTATAATGTGCCAATAGTTTCCGAGTAAAATGACTGTGACATACGGACGGACAGACAAACAGGATGAAATTATAAGGGTTCCCTTTTTTCCATTTGGCTACGGAACCCTAAAAACGCTTCAATGTTAGATAAATAATTTTATTACAAATAAATAAATACAATCCAAAAGTTTTTTTAATTTTATCGCTATGCGTCCGACCGCTGCGCTCATTATTAACAGCCCACTTGCCCTATAATTAACTAAAGTCTATCAATATATACATCATTTTAAAGCTACAAATATTGTCTACAAATTTTACTTGAACAACTTTTACCCTAACAGGCTTAGCAAAAAGTTATATGGAAATATTTTGTGAAATATTCTTTTAAAAACTGATATTTTCTTTTTATTAATAAATTGCAAAGCATATATTGATTTTATCGGAAAATTGAAGAGGGGAAATTTTTTAGAGTAACTAATTAGGAATAAAACAAAAAAAAAGTCGTCTAATTTCAGACATTGGTTAAGGAGATATTATCGTTTTCCGTAAGGCTTGCAAAATTATATTCAAACGGGGGTGGCGGGGGAAGCACAAGGGGGATAACCGGGGACTTTTGTAAAAATACATGTCTAAAGGTGTTCTACCATCTGTGAAAAATCCAGCTCCTTTGGAATTATTTGCGACATCGGGTGTTTTTTTCCTTTCATTTCCTGGGCTAATAGGGAAAATAACATTGTGAACACTCACAATTTTGTAGAAGGCTATGAGCCATAAGATCCAATGTAAATATGGATTCATAGAGATATCATTATAGATAGAGTAAGGCAGCCATAGGCACAACTGTAAGTGACAGTGTCACCTTGGAAAAGAGAGATAGAAAACGAATATGTTGTCTTTTCCTTGTCTTCTGAAGCATTTGTGAATTTAAAAATTTACAGTACGTATTGTTAATTTACATCTGTAACCATGGTTGTGTATTTGTGATAGAAAAAAATAGAACAACGCGTCTATTCTCCATAATATTATCTATCTTTTGCATCAACACTATCTATGATATCTCTATGAGTGGAGGGCTTGAGAATAGTAGCGTGTAGCAATGCTCTGTTGTTTACATGGAGCTGCTATGGTTCTTCTATTACAAGTTCCCAGGTTCTAGCCCGAGAGCTGGTAAAAATGTCAATTGGATTTTCAATTTATTATTAAAAAAAACATAGTGAATTGAAAATATGAATCGGTGCTAGGCCCAAATAACCTTAGCTGTTGGTGGTCTTTAAAACACAATTTTTCTGAGTGGATTACTATAGTACAGTGAATGTTTTAAACAATTTTCCATAGCAACAGTTGATTATTAAGATTAACTCGGAACCTGTCAAATAATAAAAAAAAAACAAAGCATCTACTACATATTTACATTGGATTTTATGACCCATACCCTACTACAAAGTTGCAAAACGTTCTCGATGTTATTTTCCTTATGTTCGGTCTACTCTTTACACACTGTATATCTAATAACAATAATCAAAATTTCCCATATAATATAAAAAATGTCAAAAACTTTTCTAGAATAAAAATTTGTAAAATAACAAAAAGAAAATTTGATCGGGAAGAGGCTTTGTTATTAATACTTAAAATAATATATCAAATGCATTGCATAATATTTGGTGAACTAACCATTTTTGCGCAATTCTTCCGGAACCTATCCAAACCAAAAGCTTTGATTGCTCTACTGAATCCGTACACGTGTGAATCAATCCAAGCCGATCTTATCGCTATCGTTGTATTCGGATTGTCTTCACTGACTTTATATACAACTTTCTCGATAACACTCTGTAATATATAAAGATTTAGTACTAATAATAAAATTAAGAAAAATCGCAGGATAGTGGACAAAATATTTGATTTATTAAATTAAATGTACGACGTTTCGTCTATATTTAGACTTTTTCAAGTACTTGAAAAAGTCTAAATATATAGACGAAACGTCGTACATTTAATTTAATAAATCAAATATTTTGTCCACTATCCTGGGATTTTTCTTAATTTTATTATAATCACGATGGACACGATTTCTAATATAAATTTAGTACTAATTTTTTATGATAAGATGTTTGTTGGTGCAGTTCCGAATTGATTATCTCAGTTCTAAAGCAGTGTTCTCTCCAGGAAATTTTGACAGTCAGGTGGGGGCAGTAAGCAGCACCATCACGATTCAACTAAATTATAGCTGGGCGGCGCGCCCATTCGATAGATCCTACAGAGAACACTGACTTGATAGAGTGTAGACTAATGTATGAGAAAGATAATATCTCCATGTCTTAAAAAAACATCTTCATACATCAGTTGGCTACTGGATCACAATCTCTACAATTTTTGTAGATATAATTATACACAGTATCCAAGATAAGGGTGAAATGCATGGGGATTTCCTAAACGTCAAGAGTAGGGCATGGAAATATTCGGATGTTTCAGGTATTCGAATATTCGCTCAAATTTTAGCCAATATTCGAATATATTTGAATAATTGGTAAAAATAATAAAAACACTGGAACTTCAATAAATGACTTTTAATTATTTAAAATCAACACGCCTACTGCACGTCCATAAAGCCAATCAATATTTTAACAACAAAAGCAGGTTACTTCTAATTAAAAAGAGATCAATAATAATCATTTTTACTTTACTTAGTTACGTAAAAATTTAGACTAAATCAACTAAATATTAGAGCGCACATAGCTTCCGAGAACCATAGATCAAATGAACATATTTAAGTAATCAAAAAAATTCAAAATTCTTTCTTTCTGTTTTTCCTTTTCAAACAAAAATATTAAATGAGCATCTAAGACGCATTTTTATTAATTAGTACCACAAAAGTATGGGATATTACTCCCCTATAAAAAAAATACTTCGCAAATAAATAATACGTCTATTAGCACGTGCGAAGAGCAAATCAAGCAATTAAGTACACGTACGTAACGTAACGTAAGTAAATGGTTATATCAAATAAACATGCAATAATTAACAAAAAAAAAACTTTCCTCGCCCCGTTTCGATTCCCCTCCCACGCCCTAGCGCGAGCTTATAGAGCTAGTGTAGCGTTTGTAAGATGTTTTAGCGCCGCCGTAAACCGTTTTTAAACAATTTTAATTCTTAACAAATAATTCGAATATATTCGAATAATAGGAATTACTATTCAAATAATAAATGCAGCCGAATATTCGCTATATTCGAATTGCATGTCCTAGTCAAAAGATAGAGATTTGGTTAAACGAGAGAAAATGTACAGAGATTTGAAATCTTCATAAAAAAGTGCCTTAATAAAATTTTTTCCTAACTTTAATTTATTAGCGAGTTATAGAAAATAAACAAAAATGGGAAAATCTCGTTTTTCAACTGTCTGTCGCAAGCCAAGCAAAATATGGAAAGTTTGACTGCGCAGGGTATTAGTCTCTGAGATTCTGCACATTTTCTCTCATTTAACCAAATCTCTATCTCTTACCGTTTAGGAAATGCCCATGCATTTCACGCTTATCTTGAACAACCAGTATAGATTATAGACGCTTAACGACTCAGGTTATACGTACCATGACTCTGGCATATCCTAAATTCCTCGTATATGTAATTAATACTTTTTGTTTTGGATCAACGATCGATTCTTCAACTATCTTAACCGAATTTGAACCAATAAAATGTTCACCCCATTTTGGAACTCTGTTAGTTTTTGTTAGTAGTCGTTTTGTAACCAACTGTCCGTTACGAACTTCTCTTAGTACAGTATCTTCCGATAACACGTGTGAACTGAAAAAAATTCGATTTAACATCAATGTCAGGTTGTGTTCTCCTATCGATTAAGAGCATGCCTGTTTACGTAACCTCTCAAAGTTTCCAATTTTTAACTCAAAAAGGTGAAACAAATGTGTGGAAAATTTTCTTTTGGCGCACCTGGACTGGGTTTATATAATCAGTGTTTAAGGCGCGGACACATAGTATGCAAACATAATTTACGTAACCTCTCAAAGTTTCCAATTTTTAACTCAAAAAGGTGAAACAAATGTGTGGAAAATTTTCTGTTGGCGCACCTGGACTGGGTTTATATTATAATCAGTGTTTAAGGCGCGGACACATAGTATGCAAACATAATGTAGCAGCACACACGCTTGAATCAATGTCATGTTTTCAAACATTACACATGGAACATACAACCACATTGCATTTAGTATATTTGATTTTATTGTTGTCCATGAAGGTCAACTCGCAGTTCAATTTCGGTATTTGTGCAAAGTGGTTGTATTTTTTTCGAAATGAGCGATACTGACGATGAAATGATGTTATGAATAGTTTAGTTAAAAAAAAAACGAAAATGAAAATATGTTCGCCGATTCTGAGTCAGCGAAAGTCAGTGAAGTCCATTTTGAAAATAATTATTTTACTTAAAAAGACAACACTACTATGTGCACTATACACTGTCGAGCGTCGATAATTCACAATTCATGCACTATACACTGACAAACTGACATCTGAGAGATCGATTACAGAAATAATTTTATTTTCAGTATCTCCATCGGGTCAAAAAATAAAAACATGAAAAACCCCGTCCAATAGTACTCATGAATCTTTTTGATGTACCGCTCTTATAGCGATCATAAAATACGTATGTGTGCGCTGGCGGTATTGTTTGGAAACACTTCCACGCTAACTCTGTTTTTCGTGTATGCAATGTATTTGCGTTTGTTCCGTGGTTATGTTTGCATTCTATGTGTCTGCGGCTTTATGAGCTTTGGCATAAATAATTAACAACGAATTGAATTGAAAATTGTAATTCACTTCCACCGTAATTACAAAATAAACAAAACCATTCCCAAATCAGTACAATTACGAGAATTTTCAAATGACAATAATAAACCACCAATCTCATCAGCTATAAAGTATTAGTACTTGGTAGATGATTTTTTGTCTAGTGCGAAAGAAGTTCTAAAAAAACATCTTACATACCTCTGAGGGTTTGGATATCGTTTCCAAAATCCTTGTGCTACTTGTTCCCAGCTGTATTTGAAGACAGTGGTTGATTCATAATATTTGGCCATGTCTAATTATTATATTTAATCACAATTGTCAATGATTTGATAAGCAGTAATGAATTAAAATGAGTAAACACGGTATTCAGTTTGAAGGTTAATAATGTAATTTGTACAAATAAGCAGCTGACAATTATTAATTTGTTGATTATTAATTAGACTTTTACCGTAAATGCAGATTTTCTTATTTTTTTAGTAAATTTGCCGAAATATAAACATGTTTTTATAATTATCAAGAAAATTGTCAGTGCATTTACAGCAACAGTGTCACATTTCTTTTTATAATTTTGAAATAAATATTTATATTGATCTTTAACATTCCGAAAATGACATTTTAAATTATTTTTATTAAAATCACTTCCTTTCAAATTAATATTCATCAATCATTTTCCATTTAGATAACAGAAAGGATTCCATAACAATTACGTTTCTTTATATTGGCAGACATTCAAAAAGGAAGATCACCATCATCTCGATCAACTTTTTGATCATAGACATCAGAGAACATTGACTGTAATCCAATGTCATAGACGTTTACTTTTAATGTGAAAATTCATTCAAATTTCCAAACAAATAATTAAGAATATTCTTACTTCTTTGTTTCGAAAGAATTTCTTAATTTTCTTTCAACAAATAAAAATTATAAGTTAACCCTATGAATAAACCCTACAATGAAATTATTTCATATTATTCCTCCATGATTTAGAATTCAAATTTTAAATTTCCAACAAACAAACAGCTGATTGATGATAATGTAAAAAACACTTTTATCGATAAACTTAAATCAGTTCAAACTTTAAAAACTAGCTGAGTTTAGCAATTTGATGGAATTATTTATATTTTGGTAGTGTTATCTGGATGTAAATTGCATTTTATTAAAGTATTAACTGAGTTTGCATAATACTATAACATGGCTTAATTTGAATGCTCAAAAAAGTATTTATAAATATAATTTTATAAGTATTAAATTTAAGTTCAGCTCATGGCTCAGCTTGAAATTGAAAAGGTAGGTAATAGGCAATTTTTTAATTATGTAACAGATAAGATAATACTATTATTATGTAATATTTTGGAGGATAAACTCATAATAAATTAACATAATTTTAATGTATAATATATTTTACTTTTCAGTAAAATATTTGAGCTTGAAAAGTTCTGAAAAATTAAGAGTGCGTCTGAAAATTGAAATTGCACTTCAGTGGAATTTGTGTTGAGGTGTGAGAAAACTGACTATGGAATTAAGTCAAAATACTGCAGTGTTTATTGTTGATAACCATAATATAATTTATGATCGTCAAGTAGAAGAATTAATAAATGATTTACTAGATCGCATTTCAAGTGATTCGTCTGGGCAGTTGTGTTCACAAAGTTATTACGCTTTTGATACCGTTATATCAAAATCATCATTGGAAAACCATAATAATATGTTCTTCGACAATAAATTAAAACCATCTTTTAACAAACAAAGTAATGAGCCATTAAATTGTGTGAGGAGAATTGACTTCTCTAAGAATGATTCTGAAAGAACAAATGAAGAAAGAGGATATTTTTTTGGCTCAGAATATTTATCAGATTCTGTATCGGAAAATCGTTATAATTCATTTGACTCAAAAAAATCTTTTGTCGATGGATGTGCAGTGCCAAAAAGTGCTGAAAAAGAATTTGTTTATTCTGGAAATGGATCAGATATATTAAAAAAAGAATTCATGCCTGATTTTCTTTTGAAAGAAAATGTTTTTTCTGCTAGTCATAACCAATCAAGACATCAAACAAATAGTTTACTAAACAATAACATTAATTCTAATAATGTGTCAGCTGATGCCAAAGTGTTAAATTCGCCAGTAAAAACTTTCGTTTTGTCTCCAAATAAATCAGAAACATCCAATAAAGATCAAATATCAATCACTTTAAATTCAAAAAAAAATAATTCTCCACTAAAACAAAATCATTTATTTTTCAATAAATCGGAGTCGATCATTAATCAGACTAGCATTCAAGAATCGTCAAAGTCTCCGCTAAGAAACATATTTTGTAATATATCTAGTAACGTTAAAAAAATACCAGATTTTACTGAGAAGAAATCCAATTCTCCGCTCTTTCAGAACAAATTTAAATTCAACAAAAAAACACATACTTTTGACTCGCAGTTATCAGATTCGGTTCAAAAGAAATCTGTCTTTGGCGCAAAACTCGTGGAATTGCCAAGTTCACCTGTAAACAATTTCTCATCGTATTCTACTAGTGCTACTGAAATTTCAAATCACCATCCGAATGTTTTTCGACTTCAAAATAACAATACTGATAATAAGTTAATTTTGGGGGAAAGTGGTTTTTCTGATAAAATCACAGAAAAATCAAATCAGGTGTTGCATTCTCAAGGATACTGTTTTGATACGAAAGTATTAATCAAGTCTCCACGAAAAACTTATACTTTTTCTAATACTTCGAATAAAACAGTTCAAGAGAATGCAAGATCTGATATTTATATCTTTAATTCTCGACCCAAAAAAAATTATCCGACAAGAAATAGAAAATTAAAGTATTATGAAAGTTTTGTATTTAAACCTGAAAAACAAGATATATTTCCAGAGAAGAATATACGTTTAAATTCTAATATAACAAAACTGACTGTTTCGAACGAAAACTTTTGTGACGATGATTTCGAATCAAATCTAGTTAATTTTGAAGATGACAATTTTTTTGAAAAAGCAAATGAAAGTATAAATCAGTTAAGTTTTAACGGTAACAATGAATTCGCTAATGTATATTTTTCCGATGTTGACCCTATGTTTGATAAAAAAGACAGTGAAAATGATTTGGAAACAGAATTGGCTCGTTATGATTTACAAAATTCATCGACAACAAAAGATACTTGTGAAATTGTTTTAGACAATACTCAACAAGAAACTAAATTGTCTACTCAGGGTAAAAAAATTCATTTAGTTCGAAGTTCTTATATAGTATCTGAAGGGTCTCAGACTGAAAATAATAATAATAATTTAAGTTGTATCGCTGATTACGATTGGTCAAAATTTCATCCCAACTCCCGTGAAGAAACTGAAATAGATGAGAATCTGGATCACAATGATGAAAAATGGAATATTGCTCGCGATTTAAGTACTGATGCAGAATGCTTTAATTTTGTTCACAGCCAGTGGCATTCAAAAAGTTTGCCAAATCCTCATAAAGATTTGACATATCGAGTTACTGGACTATCTGTAAATGAACATTTAGCGACCGATGATGTAAATGAGATAACTACTTTTATCCATTTTGAGCAATATTTTAATAACGAAATCATACAACTGAGAGAGAAAAGAGATATGATATTTAACAATATCGATAAAGAACAAAAAGATAAATTGAAAAAAATATGTGATAATTATAATCGGGATGTTAATTCATGTTTAAATCCGATCCAAAGGCACCGAATAGATGAGAAATTTACGGAAGATAGAAATTCGTTAGCAAATTTTTGTAAAAATCGTAAAGATTGGGAAGCAAGTCCGATCAACTCAGCAATTGAAAAATTAAAATCGGCTCAAAACGAAGTTACGCGCTTTTCTTCTTTTTACAAAAATGTTTATGCCAACTACGACTCTTCATTTTTGTCTCCAGAACACCAAAATGACCTGAAAGCTCAAAATATCATTTTTAATAAACTCGACCATTTTTATAATAATTGACAAATTTTATTTTATTGCATTTTTTTGTTTAACAAAGACAAATAGATTTTTAAATATTGCATCTGATTTTGATAAATATTTAAACATTTTTTTGTCATTTATTTTGCGTAAAGCAGGAAGAAACTTTGTTTTATTTTCAGGTTACATTTATAATTTAATTTATAGAATAGCTTTTTGTTTCGTTTTGTTTTTTGAAGACTTTGCCTCGGTTAAAACCTGGAATCATTTAAAACTATTTTTAACTAGTTAAGAGGGCTGACTGGCGACCAAATGCATCATTTTTTTTTGACACCAGGTCCGTTACCAGTAAATGAAAAGCAGAAGTTCACTATTTACCTTCCGATCTTATTTTTAAACTTAGAGGGTCTGATTTTATTTCAAGTTAAAGATAAATAACTACGGAGCAATTTTTAAAAATATTGAAAAGTATTTTTCAAAAGAGCTGGCGTAAGACTATTTAATATTCAGAAGGGCGTTGTGACCTGAAATCGACATTTTTAAAATTTGGTCCGTATAGTTTGACCAATGAAAGAATATCGGTCAAAAGAGATAGAGAGACTTTCGATTAAGCGTCTATAATCTACAATCTCTCTCCCTCGAACAGCGCTTTCGTTGGTTAAACAATAAAGGAAACCCTTAGATTTACACAAATTTTTTATCCAGACTGTACATCTGTCGGTGATCCGTCGCCTCGTCTAATTTGCCCCCCCTCCACACTAAACAATGTTTTTCGTTTCTAGTGTGTTGTGGCGAGTACGATATCAACGCAATTAGTAGCATTGAACTCGCTAATGCCGACGGAATTTAAAAAAACGCGACGCATATTCCGTTCGTCTAGTTTCACTTATTTATAGGCACGGTTTCGATTTGAACGTGCAATCTGCCGCGGAAAATCTAACTCTAAATGTCTGTGATCGCACTTAGATTACAAATAACTAGATTGATTTTGCTCATTCAGGAGTCCAGGACAGTCACATCTCGAGGTGAAATCGGTCCTAGCTCAAAGGTGGGAGAAGTGGTTTTTCAAAGTCTAAAAATAATTAAAAAACTGGAAATTTTATTTTTTCGAAAACGGCTAGCGGTTTTGATTTGCAGCTTGGAATCTACGAGTTGCCCCTATGAATATAACGAGAGTGAATATGCTCGAATAATGATTTGTAAATGTTGGAGCGAGATAAGGGAATCATATATCAGACGGGTGCCTTGGAAACTATTGTATTATTATTCCAAGGCATCTGTCTGATATATGCAATCAGTTCGTTTATGAAATTCCCTTGTCTCACTCTAACACATGCAAATCTTTATTCGAACATGCTCGCTCTCGTTATATTCGTATGGACAAGTTGTAGATTTCCAAGCTGTATGACCAGTTCTCCTAGAAAATCCATGTGGGAGGCTGTTGGGGTGACGATGCATGTATAGGCATACTTTTATTTGGGAAAGAATTGTGTCGAAGTTTTTATTTGACATAAATTGAAAAATGTCTGATTTTTAAGAATTTTTCTTGTTAAAATGATTTTTGACGCATTTGTTTGAGCATGTTAAATCGAAGTTCTTTCGCATTTCTTCGGCAGTGTTAATCCGAAACCGTGCAATCTACCGTATAAACTGAGAATTGGGTGTATTTAAAGCAAGTCGATTTTGTTATTATTTTTATTTATTTAACTGAATACCATGTACAATAAATTTAAACAGGCAAAAATAAATGTTTTAAAAAAGTTGGTTGTTGCTGATTTTTTTTTAATTATAATAAGAAAACAATTTTTGGAAAAACGAACTCGTCGAGACTTGAATCCGAAATCTCCATTAGTATTACATTGTTAGGCCTGGCACTGACTAGCAATTTTTAATTGCACAATTATTTGCAGGCGCATGCGCAGACTGGCCAGGAGCGCTGAAGCGTCTTGGGTCTCCTAAGTTGAAGAAGGCGAGGGCCCTCTCATTTCTCAATTCCAATAAAAAAATAGAACCTCCTTCAAAGAAGCCACTAAAAAAAAGGAAAATAATAACATTTTGAGGTCGGCGCCAATTTAATAAAATATGAAGTCGGTTAAAAAGTGCCAATTTAATTAATATCTACTTTTTAACCGACTTCACATTTTATTAAATTGGCGCCGACTTCAAAAATTATTATTTTCCTCTTTTTTTAGTGGCATTTTTGAAAGAAATTCTATTTTTTTTTTTAAATTTTTAATTATTTTTATTTTCTACATTGTAGTGGTTTCACAATACGTTGTTTGCACGTTATTAACCGACTTCGCTGTGTCAAAACTGGCATTTACCTTAACGGTGTTACACTCCGTTACTCACTTTTTATTAAAGGGTAAGTTCGGTTTTCCGCTCAAATCGAACCCGAACCGATTTAAGTAAAATTTATATAAGAACCATCCCCAAGGTATGCCCTATTAAATATAAAAAAAATCAAAAAAATTGGTCGTGTAGTTTCTGAAAAAATCCCGCACATACATACATACATTCTAGGGAAAAACAGAACCTTCCTTTTTTGAAGTCGACCGATTAAAAATTGCCTGACAGCGCCAAAGATAAAACTTAATTAATGATTTAGTCACCAATTCTCACATGACAATTCGACGCGAAAAAATGTTGCTTCCAAAAATGTTACGTGTTTTTAAATGCAATAAATCACACTAGCGGCGCGGCAGCAACGAGACGCGACAAAATTTAGCGTTGTGTCGCCTCGTATCACAGTGTGAGAATCGACCTTAATACTAACTTTTTTTTTCAAACCTTAAGATATTATAGATTTCAGACGCCCGATAACTGAGGAAATAGAAAACCTTATGATATATGCATATGGAAAAGAAACATTAAACTTTTAATTAAATAAATCATCAAATCTTTGACAAATTTTTAATAAAAATATCGAAGTTATAAAGTTGACGCGACAAAGTGACTCGAGCGTTGAGTGACGTCACAGTTTCATATTTTTGCATTTACTTATTCCTTGGACTTAAAATGATAATGTGACGTCACTAATCGAACTGGATATTTTACAACTTAATAAAAAATTTTACGAAATGAAATTAATTTTTATCTCGTTGATTATATTTTTTTAAATACAGACTTTATTAATGTTAAATTAATTACGCAATTATATAAGTACCTATTTGCTTCAGTTATATTTTTAAAGTGACACGATTTTAATACACAACATTATATCAGTCCAGCAAGCAAGTCCTTAAGATTGCATTCATGACAGAATATGGATCACAGTTGGAGGCAGGTCTTCGATCTTCTAAATACCCTTTTTTAGTGAGTTCTACCGAAGGGTGAATTCGAACACTCGATCCTCTACTGCCCACTTTGGCAGAAAATTCATGCATTGATGAAGTTTCGTGTAGACCAGTTAAACGTAGTGCATTATCTTTACCACCAGATGGATCATACACGCTTAGATGTTCTTTATGTTTTTTTGATAATTTTTCTATGTATTTATGTAATGCTTCAATGCCATTATCACTTCGGCTGGACAGAGTTGAAAAATTGGTGTGCGCACCCGCTCCATTCCAATCTGGTATCGGCTTAGGATGAAATGTTACTCCGATACCGAACTCTTCGCTTATTCTGTGCAATAAATAGCGCGCAATCCATAGCTCATCAGCTGCTGCTATACCAGTTGTCGGTCCAACTTGAAACTCCCACTGAGAGGGCATCACTTCAGCGTTGATTCCGTAAATGTTAATTCCACTGTACATGCACGCTCGATAATGTGCTTCGATTATTTCTCTAGCAAAAACTTTTTGCGCTCCGACGCCGCAGTAATATGGTCCTTGTGGAGCCGGAAATGAATTCACCTCCCATCCGAATGGCCTTGAATCAGGACCGAGTAAAGTATACTCCTGTTCGATTCCGAACCAAGGTACTTCTTTAACCGTTTTCTCAAACGCTTCCTTGCATTTCGTTCTATGATTTGTAGCTACGGGCTTGTTATCGATGCCATAAGCTTCGCAAAGAACCAGTTTATGATGACCACCTCTTGTTGGATCTTTATATATAGCAACTGGTATTAATGTAATATCAGAATGGTCAGTTGTCGCTTGATATGTAGAACTACCATCATATGACCAGTTCGGTAATTCTTCTGGGCTTTCAGGAATGAAATCTGCTATTCGGGATTTGGATCGGACGTTTTCACCTGTCCCATCTATCCAAATGTATTCGAGTTGTGTAGCACATTCGCCTATGGGAAGCCGCATGTATTTATCCAACACTGTTTTATTCACCTTTGCGTTTGGAGAATGTTCCAAGAAGTATTTTATGCTCGATGAATGAACTGACCGTGTTTTCTTACATAATACGGAAAATAGAAGATTGTTTTTAAAAGTCTGTGTCAATACATTTTTCATAATTAAATGCATAATTCGTTTTTTTGTATTATAAAAAATTCGGCAGCCCAAAAATTTTTCTTTGCTGTATCGCAAAAATTTAATAAAACTGTCAAACAGACATTTGGAATGAAAATATTTGAAATAATTTCACAAAAGAACTGAAAAACAACTGAATGCTTACGTCTTAAAAATCCATTTATTTTCTCATTATTTTAGTTGCGTCATAAATCTGTTCCGAACATGTTTAATTTATATCTGAAATTTGAACTCGTATTGTTGTAACCTAGAGAAACGGCGACATTAATTTTTGTCATACAATTAACAATATTTAAATTTTATTAATTCATTTTTTTTAAATAGCATAACAATTAATTATCTCAAAACTAGGTCTATTTGAAATCACCAGCATGGTTACTGTTTTGTTGCAACCATGTTAACTTACAACAAATTACAAAACAGTAACCAAAGTAACCAGATCCTGGTGATTTCAAATAGATTTGGTTTTTAGATAATTATATGTTATGCTATTTAAAAAAAGAAGAACGAATTTAACATTAACGTTAACAATATTGTATGAGAAATTATTATTCTCGCCGTTTCTCTAGAACCTAGGTTACAACAATACGAGCTCAAATTTACTGTTTTGTTGTAACTTACAACAAAACAGTAACCAAAGTAACCAGATCGTGGTGATTTTAAATAGATTTGGTTTTTTGATAGGTCATAGCATGGTCATAGACTTACGTAATGCTTACGATCAAAATGTTTTTAAACAAATAATAAAAAAATCTATGAAAAAAATCAATTAAAATGGACTAGGAATATTTATTTTTTATGAAAAAAGTACGTTTGTACTTTGTAGTAATATTTCGTTTTATAAATTGCAATTTTGCGTAAAATTGCAAGTAGCAAAGAAAAGTCAAGTCGAATGGAGTAATTTTGATTTGTAAAAATAAAAAATTAATACCACTTTATTACTATTTATTTTTTCGAACAAATATTTTACTGCTTGGAATAATAACAATTCATGAATGCAGTATGCAAGAATTGGCCACTCGAACGTAAAGTTGTGGGTTCGAGCAATTTTACACGTTACCAAATTTCAGCAAAGGTACTTTTAATTTTTAACCTAAAATAATTAAAATTAATCCACATCATTTAATGATATCATAATTTATCAATTTCTTCAAATAAAGTGTTGCTAACAGCATTGACTTCACTGTAGAAACACTTATATTTCACATAAGCTTTTTATGTTTTGACTGCATAATAACAAAATTTTATAATGTAACTTTTATTTTTTTTAATATTTGTGTCTTATTTTAATGAATTTTCTGTCAAATCTACTTAGAAAAAAAAAGAAACAGCGACGCCTGTGTAAGTTTATTAAAAGTAATCTGTGTATTTTATTAATATTTTGTTCTGATTTTAATTAATTGAAATTCTTTATTTTTGCAAATTCGCAGTTATGCTCTATTTAAAAATTTAATCTGATGGTTTTATTATTATCAAAATTAAATTGGGTGATTTTATTTACAATGTGGATAACTTATTTTTTTAGGACATCTTGTTTTATTCCAATACATCGTGATTTTTCTGAATCTGTGATCATGTCTACAACAACAATTCTTAATACTGTGAATATTATTAAATCTCCCGAAGACAAACGGCTATACCGCGGAATTGAGCTGTCAAATCATTTAAAAGTATTGCTAGTTAGTGACTCTACAACTGACAAATCAGCTGCAGCGCTGGATGTCAATGTTGGTAGGTAAAATAAATTAACTTTTTTCCGTGGCTTCGCTCGCGTCAATGTCGATTTTAGCATAAACTGTATCTAACCGAATAAAAAGTTGGTAGTGAAGAGTACAAAGTTTCATCAACATTGGTTAAACTGGTCTCGAATAACGGCAGTACAAATCATCATCAGCTTCTAAAGACCAAGCCGGGTCATTGTATCCATTCGTACAGGCTGGAGTCAGTATCGTAGTAAAATGAAAACATTAATTTATTAAAATTAATTGATTATTTAATTCTAATTATTATTTGCCAGAATTTATGCCACAACAACACACTATCTGTGAAAATTTTAACTAGCTACTTCTTATAGTTTGTGAGATAGAGCCTTGTGACAGACGGACGGACGGACAGACATCGTAGACTAAGTAATAGTGTTCCGTTCAGAGGTACGGAATCCTAAAAAGAGTGTTGTTTGTATTGGGAAATTTATTTGTATATATTTTTTTTAAGGTTATATGAGTGACCCCGACAATGTACCAGGACTGGCTCATTTTTGTGAACACATGTTATTTTTGGGAACGAAAAAATTTCCAACCGAAAATGAATATACAAAATTTTTGTCGGAGCACGGGGGTTCAAGTAACGCTTGCACCTACCCGGATCATACAAAATATTTTTTCGATGTTGTGCCAGAACATTTGAAAGCTACTCTTGATCGGTACGTAAAAAAAGACATTAATTTTGGTATGATTTAGAGCTAAGATGCGCAAACTGTACTGCGCACAGAATGATCCTAAATCCATCGTTCTTACTTTTTATTGTTTTGTTTATATTTTTATAATACAGTAGAGTCCGTCTATTACGGCTTCGTTTATAACGGCTAACCGTTTTTAGCGACGTAAACTCAAGTTAGGTTTCATATAAACGTACTATGAAAGCTTATCCGTATTGTACGACTCCGGTTTAAGCGACCAACTGCTTTTAGCGACCTAATTTTATAATAATCGTCCACTTAGAACGAAATTATAATACATATTATGTGCAATGTTTAATTTTCATTAAAGTTACATAATACATACATATGTATTTGTAAGTGTTAATATATTTTGTTTTATTTCATAGAAATTAATCAATTGTAGGTACACTATAATATGTATTATATAAAAACAAGCTTAAATTATGTGGTCGCTTTGTGCGTCGTCCGGTTAATACGACATAATGTCGCCGGTCCCTTGAAAGTCGTTCTATCCGGATTATATTATAATTGTATTTTCATTTTGTATTTAAAGCAGTTTTAGTCATCTTAATAATTAATTTTTCGTTCAAATATTAAAATAACACTGAGGTTAGCGACTGAAAAATTTTGCGCACCGCTGATCTAGAACACAGTAAAACTATTATTGTTGAAAAAATGTTATAAATAAAAAAAAATAGAGTACTAAGCAATTCGTTTTGAATTTTAGATTTTCACAATTCTTCTTGGCACCACTTTTTACTGAAAGTGCAACTGATCGAGAACTGAACGCCGTTAATTCTGAACATGAAAAAAACGTTCCAGTGGATACTTGGAGACTAGATCAGTTGGATAAACATACAGCGAACCCAAAGCATCCGTACAGTAAATTTGGGACTGGTACGAAAATATTTATCCAATAATAATAATAGTATGCACGCATTTTGTGTTTCATTTTAATGTCGATTTTGATTACCGTGAAACCTGGCTATAACGAACCCTAGATATAACTAACTCTTGAATGAATGTCCGGTCAAAGATATGCTTTGTTCAATGTTAATATTAACTTCCCATTGGAAGTTATTGTAATGGGTCCGAAAATCGAAATCAAAATGTATAACAAATTTTTATGTTTTAAGGTCACTACACTATTTTTAGAAAGATGTCTGTGTATGTGTGTGTGTGTGTACGTACGTGTGTCCATTTCTTTCTAAGACGAAATCTCGAGAATGAAAAGTGATATCGACTACGTTAGGGTGCCAATCGACGCGCTTTAACATAGATATGATCTGAAAGAAATTTTTCCAAAATCGGTTCAGCCTTTCTTTTTTCTTAACCAAATAGACTCGAAAAAAGTAGATTTTACACAATATCTCGCGAATAAAAAATTATATCGACTTGGTAAGGGTGTCAATCGAGGCGTGTTAACGTCATTTTGATCCGAAATAAATTTTATAAAAATCGGTTCAGCCGTTTTTTTTTTTTAATTATTGTTAAAAATAAATAATAATGATGTTTTAATGATTAAAATGATTACTTTTCTGTGTAATATCTAATTTAATTATTATTATTAAATATTTATCAAACTGGGAAGTTCGTCGTGTGGACCTCCAGGGGCCCCCTTTAGTCGCACTTTAGTCCTAATAAACGACCCACCTCACAGCTCGTTTTTTTCTTAAAATTACATTAATTTTCATCTGAAGTTTATCGGTGATCTAATAAATAATATTACTCGAGAAGAAGCAGGCGTTTAAACATTGAAATAATTTTTCAAATCGGTTCAATAGTTTCTGAGATTAGCGTGGACGAACATATTTTATATCTTTACAGTTAGTATAGATTTGTCTTAACACGTTCTGTCATGAAAAATACCCTACTTTGAAAAGTTACTTATTTGTTTTTTTTATTGTTTTAGGAAACAAACAAACGTTGGATGTTATTCCCAAACAAAATGGTATAAATGTCCGCGACGAATTGCTGAAATTCCATAAAAAATGGTATTCGTCAAACATAATGAGCCTCGTGGTGCTTGGGAAAGGTAATCTCAATTTCAACTGGGGGACAGTATAGCCTAGTGGTTAGCATGCTTGGTGCCGCAACCTCTAGACTGGACTGCCATGGGTTCGAATCCCATCTGCGCTCATGGATGTTTTGTGATGTTATTTAGTTTTAAGTTAGTTGTTATTTAGTGTAGTTGAAAGACGCTAATGACCTTAGATGTCGACGCGTCTATAATCTACAATAAATAAATCAATTTCAACTACCAGGGTTATCGGGACCTAGTACCAATTCATATTGAGCTTAAGAATGGCCGAGAGTGTAGCAATGCTGTTGTTTACATGGCTTTGCTATGGTTCCTCTATTACAAGTCTCCAGTTCCAGGGTTCTAGCCCGATAGCTGGTAAAAGTGTCAATTGGATTTTCAATTTATTATTAAAAAAAAATAATGAATTGAAAATATGAATTGGTGCTAGGCCCAAATAACCTTAGCTGTTGGTGGCCTTCAAAACACACACACCAATTCATATTGTCATTGTATTATTATTATTATTAACTATTTTTATCCCTGACTTTCAAAGAAGAGACATGTGGCAACCGTTATACACATTTTGCTATACTTTCATTTTTTGCCACCAGATCTCATAGCGTGAAATGTCGAATCCCACGAAAATTTTGTATCATTTTATGGAATGTATTGAGGGCTACCATATTTTTATTTTTCAAATAGCGCTTGTGGCAAATAAGGTATGTGTCAAACGTATACATTTTTTATTCATCAGATGGCACTAGTGGCAAGTAAGGTACCTTTGTCAAGCGTTTAGAGATTGAAAAAAAAATAATTGTGTTTTAAAGACCACCAACAGCTAAGGTTATTTGGGCTTATTCATATTTTCAAATCATTATTTTTTAATATTAAATTGAAAATCCAATTGACACTTTTACCAGCTCTCGGGCTAGAACCCGGGAACTGGAGACTTGTAATGGAGGAACCATAGCAACGCCATGTAAACAACAGCATAGCTACTCGCTCGGCCATTCTCAAGTCCTGTTTAGAGATTGACGGTTTGTGTTTAGCCATTCTTCATTTATCCATTATTAAGTAACAAATAAATACAACACTGCTATTTAGCTGTTAAATGATTGAATGACAGATACATCACTTGCTAGTGGCGTCATCAGATGGGCGGAAAATATAAACAGTACTGACATTTGAATGACATCCAAGTGACGTATACCTCACTTGCCAGTGGCGCTATCAGGTGGTAGAAAAAAGCCTGGCAGCTCTCGTTAAAAAAACTTTGTTGATTAGATCTACGTAACTCCCCTAGGAATTGTTTTTTTTTTCCTTTATATTTTATTGTTTGTGAAGGAAATATGACGCTGTGATTTCAGAAAGTCTGAATGAACTGGAAGAAATGGTAGTCGAACTGTTTTCGGAAGTTGATGATAAAGGCGTGGAAGCACCTAAATGGCTTGAACATCCGTTTACAAGAGAACAATTGCAACTCAACAGTAAAGTAGTTCCAGTGAAGGACGTCCGGAATTTGAACATTTCTTTTCCGATACCCGATCTTCATGAATTCTATAAGAGTGGGGTAAGCTTTTTTTACAATATGTTATTATTATTTTATTTCGTTCAAAAGACTACAAGAAGTCGAACTTGTCAGACATGGTAAATATAAAAATAATAGCAAATATGAAATTCAATGGAGATGTTAGTTAGTTTTTTTAACTTCCCATTGGAAGTTACTGTAATGGGTCCGAAAATCGAAATCAAAATGTATAACAAATTTTTATGTTTCAAGGTCACTACACTATTTTTAGAAAGATGCTGTGTGTGTGTGTGTGTACGTATGTGTCCATTTCTTTCTAAGACAAAATCTTGAGAATGAAAAATGATATCGACTACGTTAGGGTGCCAATCGACGCGTATTAACGTAAATATGATCTGAAAGAAATTTTTTCAAAATCGGTTCAGCCGTTTTTTTTTCTTAACCAAATAGACTCCAAAAAAGTAGATTTTACACAATATCTCGCGAATAAAAAATTATATCGAGTTCGTAAGAGTGTCAATCGAGGCGTGTTAACGTCATTTTGATCCGACATAAATTTTATAAAAATCGGTTCAGCCGTTTTTTTTAAATTATTGTTAAAAATAAATAATAATTATGTTTTAATGATTAAAATAATTACTTTTCTGTCTAATATCTAATTTAATTATTATTATTAAATATTAATTATCAAACTGGGAAGTTCGTCGTGTGGACCTCAAGGGTCGCACTTTACTCCTAATAAACGACCCACCTCACGGCTTGTTAACTTTTATTTTTATTTCAGTCTTTTTTAGTTTTTTATATAGAACCTATAGGGAGGTGCACGAACTATAGAAACCACAAATCCAACGACACCTTATTTGTTGGAATCGGTTCAGTAGTTTAGGCTGTACGAGGCAACAAACTATTTACTGCTCACATACATACATAGCCTGTGAGATTCTTAACCCTACTTTTTGACTTGGCCCTAGTCGGGTAAAAAAATTTTAATGTGGTATTTTTGAGCGCCTTCAGTATATATTATGAATGTTACAAAAATCGTCTCGCCGTCGAGGAGGTCAATTATTTTCTAAATGAACTAACATTATTTTGTTCAACACCCGCACGAAATATGTAATTCCGTGGCTCTACTGAGGGTGGGCGAAATAATGAATTCCCTGACTGTTGATCGTACAGAGAGGGCGAAATGCCATTTCGCCCACGCTCATTACGGGGAACGTTTACGCAATCAATCAGGTCACCCATTATTTCGCCCACGCTCAGCAGAGCCACGAAATGACATATTTCTTGCGGTAGTTGAACAAAATATTGTTACACTCGTGCGGCAAAATCCACACTCGAAGAATCTCCTCTTTCTCCCACTAGTCGCACAATATACTATATTATAACATATAATTTATTTTTCAAGATTTCTTGATGATTTTTTTTTCAAGGCAAACTAGAGTTACATTTAGAGAAAACCAAATCCTAACGGAAACCTGCGCACAAAAACTGGTGGGAGAAGTAGTCAGTGGGGTCTAACAGATTCTGACGCACAGACTGCTGGGGGCTTAAATAAAACAAACTTTTAATAGTTCTTTTGTTGAGATAAAGGAAATAAAATGTTAATAAACATGCATCACTGATAAATGCACTTCAAACACAATTCAATGCTCGATTTTTAACAGCATGTAGGTAATATTATAACCTGGGCTTGAGAACAGCCGAGCGTGTAGCAATGCTGTTGTTCCTTTATTACAAGTCCCCAGTTCCCGGGTTCTAGCCCGAGAGCTGGTAAAAGTGTCAATTGGATTTTCAATTTATTATTAAAAAATAATGATTTGGAAAATATGAATAGGCCCAATTAACCTTAGCTGTTGGTGGTCTTTGAAACACACACACACAATATTATAACCTAAACAGTGAACACAGAATGACAAGTAAATACACTGACATGTACACATAAACTGGCGCACCCCTTCAAAAATAGAATAGACCAGTCCGAACCAAATCTGGTTTCTGCGCATGAGGCGGTTGTTTTCTCTAAATGTATGAATTATACCTTAAATATATAAAAAATGGGTTTCAAAAATGTAATTTTATTCAACAAGATGCGGTGAAAATGGTAGCCATTTTCTACAATTTTTGGTTTGACATAAACATTCTTTTAAATCAAGTTTAATAGCATTTTCATCAGTAATAATTTCGGAATCGCCGTCGCCATAATCAAACGTCAATTCTGAATTTTCTCCAACTTCAATTTGAGTAAATATGCACAATTTCGGAACACTATTATTCACTCGGATCGGAAATAGTTTACAGTTAGGTTCGCAACTATGATTCAAGTAGCGTCCGATATTACCGAAACATTTTGGATCGATATATGTAACGGTCCTATTATCACCAGAATGTTCTTTGACGCAAATTATGTAATTCATTGAATTGTCTTGTCTGTTTTTTTTGAAACGCAGCAACGCTTCCGATTTCGATATGACTTCACCGGCATATTCGCAAACGAATTCGCCTTTCTTTATCGAAGCTAGCGTTACCAACCCGAAACCTTTCGAGCTACTTATCGATTTGAGATTTACGTTTTCGGTTTCCGGTTTTTTACGTGGAACTTCGGAATGTGTAGTTTCGGAGTTTATAATTTTCAAATGTTTTCGGGGACCGTACTGTACAAGTCGGTTGCCGCAGTCCTTTCCTTTACACAAGCAATTGTTATTGCATTCATATATCGGAAAGTTGGTTGTTTCGTTCAATTTATATTTCAGCCAAACGTATCCGACATCGTACAGTTCGGATTGCGTGCTATAGCCATATCCAAACTTTTTAATACATTGACATTTATCAGATGTACAAAACGTATCACATGTACAGTAGTGGCAAAATTGCTTGTCGAATTCTTCATCCGTTTCTTCTGTAGGAATGTTTTCAGTAGTGTATATAATATTTTCATCTTTGTGATCGTAGTAATCTATAAATTCCATTGTTTTTTGACAAAATATCTGCGGTTGTCAGTTTGTCATAACATAACCTCAAAATCGAACTGACAAGCGTTCAAGGTTATCTAGCAGGAGTGTTAAACTTATTCACGAGCGGGTTATTTAACATTTTTAGGAGTGTAGGATTCAGTACTGTACGAAATAACAGATTACAAATTGTATTTTTGTAGTTATTTTTATCTTTATTGATGTGGAAGGCGATATACTTGTATATTGATTATCAAAAACACCCATTCAAGAGACTGTTGTCTTGTACAATCAATACATTTTTCTTTCAGTTTAATTATTTTTCGAAAAAAGCATGTTATATAGTTTATTTGGAAAATTCTAGGCAGTGACAAATACTTATATCCGATATAATTATACTGGGTGATCCATTTTAATCTTTTTTTGAGATTATTGGGAAGGGGCAACATTTTCTGAAAAAAATGTTCAGACATAAGTTATGTAGTTTGGAGGAGGACATCGTTTGGAGACAAAAACCACCCCCCACCTCCCCCCCGCACAGGGGAGGGGGTGACTTCGACATTTTAAATAAGAACCCCCATTTTTTATTGTGTTATGATTCTACGGGAAAAATATGAACAAAGAAAAAAAAATAGTGAAAAATTAATTTTGAAAAATTTTTGAAAAAAATTTTTTTTTTCTATAAAAAATTAATTTCACGCAATGAAGCAAGAAAACATGAAAAGTCACTATGATAAGGAGTTTGGGAAGTGAATTCCTTCTTCTTTTTCATGATTTTTCATGTTTTGTTGCTCCATTGCGTGAAATTAATTTTTTATAAAAAAAAAAATTTTCCAAATTTATTTTTCACTATTTTTTTTTCTTTGTTCATATTTTTTCCCGTAGAATCATAATACACAATAAAAAATGGGGGTTCCTATTTAAAATGTTGAAGTCACCCCCACCCCTGCGCAGGGGAAGGTGGGGGGTGGTTTATGTCTCCAAACGATGTCCCCCTCCAAACTACATAGCTTATGTCTAAACATTTTTTTCAGAAAATGTTGCCCCTTCCCAATAATTTCAAAAAAAGATTAAAATGGATCACCCAGTATATCCTCTTTAGGCCATACAAAATAATAAATTAGGTCTATTATATATCTAGTAATAATAATCAAATTTTTTTTATATACCTAATATAAAAAATGTCTAAAAGCTATTTTAGACTAAAAATACATACTCAAATAATAATAATACTTGAAATAGTAATACCAATCTTCAAATAATCAATTGTTAAAATTAAAAGTATTACATTTCTTTTATTATTGACATTTAAAACCGGCATATCGAAATTGAAATATCGTAACAGGTTGTGATAAGATTTGTGTTGTCATTCTAGCCGGGTCACTATGTAAGCCATCTTGTCGGCCATGAAGGTCCGGGCAGTTTATTATCGGCTTTGAAAGCTCGAGGATGGTCAAGTAGTCTTGTCGGTGGCAGCAGGCCTGCTGCCAGAGGTTTCGGATTCTTCGGCATATCGATGGATCTCACAGAAGAAGGCATGGAACATGTAGATGATATTATTAAATTAATATTTCAGGTAATTTCTTAATTTTTTTAATGTTTTCACTTTTATGTAGAATAAGTTAATTTATAATTATGTTTATACCGCAAACATTTTTTTGAAAATCTTATCTTATTTATAAAATTACCTAAAAAACTCGAATCTCAGATTTTTTTTGCAGAAATTGCAAATTGCATGCTATATTTTTTTCGCGTTTTGT
The DNA here is from genome assembly GCA_039654895.1 of Mongoloraphidia duomilia. Taxonomy (NCBI): domain Eukaryota; kingdom Metazoa; phylum Arthropoda; class Insecta; order Raphidioptera; family Raphidiidae; genus Mongoloraphidia; species Mongoloraphidia duomilia. The sequence continues at coordinate 5,250,828 of CM077516.1, forward strand.
GTGATTTCGTAGTACCCCCTCCATTTTGTTTTTATCACAAAACACTTATTTGTAGGTTATGTCTGTTATTTGTTATTCAGCTTCTAGGAAATATAAACGCACAGAGTGCGCCGGCCAAATTCTCGCAATTTTGTTTTTATCAAAAAACACTGATTTATAGGTTATGTCAAGACATTGTTATTTAGCTTATGGGAAAATTGGGGGCCATAAATTTCCATGACTAGACATTAAATGTCCAAAAATGCTACTTAAAGTCGATTGGGCAAACTAATTATAAGTTACTGACGTTAAGTTTTTCTCTCAGTATATAAATATGCTGAAACAAGAAGGGCCAAAGAAGTGGATACAAGACGAACATAGTGAAATACTGGCGATGCTGTTCCGATTCAAGGACAAAGAGATGCCACGAAGTTTCGTGTCAAATTATGTTCACGGATTGCAGGTAATTATATATTTTTTTTTACTTCCCACCTCTACTATGGTTGGGAAGTAATGGATTTAGTCCGCAAAAATATTTCGAGATTTCAACAGATTTTCACGTTTTGAGACCCTAGCAACCGTTTAAGATCATTTTCTGACTGATTGTGTGTGTGTGTGTGTGTGTATGTGGTCTCTACTTAAATATTGAATTTCGTCTAACATTTAATTTTATTTTTAGGAATATCCGATGGAAGAAGCTATAAGTGGTGGTTATTTATTGACCGAATGGCGACCGGACTTAATAGAAAATGTACTTAGCTATTTTACGGTAGAAAATATTAGGTAAGTTTTTATTTTTTTTGTAAATTACTGTTGGGTCGTTTTGCAAATATTAAACAATAAACGACGCTAATGACATTGGTTGACGCAGGGGCGCCGAAATGTTTCAGAAGTGTGTGTTGAGTAGGTCGAGCCGCGGTTTATGGGGGAGGTCCCCTTTGAATATGTGAAAATGAAAATGTTCATAAATTTTGCCATACACACAACAGGTCTTCCGGTGCCCCTGGGTTGACGAGCGTTTATAATCTACAATCTAATCACATCTTAAACAATAAATGATGAATTTCAGAGTTGCAGTTGTTGCAAAAAAATTCGCTAATGAAACGAATCTAGTGGAACCGTGGTACGGTACACAATATAGATTCGATTCTATTCCGGAAGAAACGTTAAATGTGAGTATTCTGATTTGTTTGTCGCATTTTTTTGATAGGATTTGAGGCTGGATCTTGATCCGGTCTATCCAGCTATTTTGCGGGAACTAAATCTGATTGTGATATCAGAATTTTTCGAGAGAAAGAGAACTCCATGTATATAGAGACCGGATCGAGGTCTGATCTCTATTTAAATTTTGTTTCTTTTGTGTTTTAAAGACCACCAACAGCTAAGGTTATTTGGGCCTAGCACCAATTCATATTTTCAATTCATTATTTTTTTTTTTTAATAATAAATTGAAAATCCAATTGACACTTTTACCAGCTCTCGGACTAGAACCCGGGAACTGGGGACTTGTAATAGAGGAACCATAGCAACGCCATATAAACAACAGCATTGCTACACGCTCGGCTATTCTCAAGCCCTTTTAGTTTTGTTTCCTTTTATAATGCACAATCATTATCGAATCTGAATTTGATCTATCCGGGCATTTTACTGAAACAGAATCAGGTTCCGATATCCAACTTTTTGAAAGAAGAAAACTACATCTCTAAATGGAGTTTTCATGCAGTTTCCACGTATAGTTGAAAAAAATATTTAGAAAGGTTTTAGGCTGTATCCTCAGAACAGAGATATCTATAGAAACAGCATATTCTGTAGTGTTATTTACTCTTTATTTGAGAAATTTGTGTTTTTTTGGAAAAAATTGTGTCGTGTTCTGTGCTTGGATGTTACAATAAAGGTTCTAAACCGCTTATGAAAAAAAACCTCCTTCAAAAAGCCACTAAAAAGAGGAAAATAATAAAATTTTGAGGTCGACGCCAATTTAAGAAAATATGAAGTCAATTAAAAAGTAGATATTAATTAAATTGGTTCTTTTTATCGACTTCATATTTTATTAAAGTGGCGCCGACCTCAAAATTTTATTTTTTTTCCTCATTTAGTGTTTTTGAAAGAGGTTTTTTTTTGTTAAAAAGTTTTTTATTTTTAACTTTTTAATGGTTTTACAATACGTAGTTCACACATTATTAACCGACTTTTGTCTCTTACGCTGTGTCAAAACTGACATTTACCTTAACGGTATTACAGTCCATTACTCGATTTTTAGTAAAATCAGTCGAACTATTGAACCTATTTAAGTAAAATTTATATGGGACCACCCTGAAGGTATGCCCTATTAAATAAAATAATAATCATCAAAATCGGTTCACAAATAAAAAATAAATCGGTGAACATGCACTTAAAAAAACATAGCTGCCGAATATAGAACCGTCTCCTTTTTTGAAGTCGGTTGAAAATGAAGGTGTTTAAAATACGAGTTGAAATCATGTGACTGCAATGTGACTTATTGTTCCCCTCACGTCTCGACTGGCTTCAGTTGTACATACCGACAAGCTGTGATATGCCTCTTCTATAGCTCTCTCTGTTCTGAGGCTAAATCTCATTACATTATTAGGGGGCTGTCATTCCTGGGCAACTTCGGGTAAACACGGCTAGTTCTAGTACAATTATGTATATTTTTTACAGATGTGGAAAAATGCGGACCTTTGCAACGAATTACATTTACCTCCTGTCAATGAATTTTTACCAACAAATTTCGATTTAATGCCAATAGACAAAGATGTAAGTAAGATTTTTAACATTATTAGTAGATTTGAGGCTTCCACAATGTGTTAGATACATTTTGCTATTGTTTCTTCGGCTTACAATCGTGTGACAGGTAATTCAAACCTGGTATGAATTACCTGTCACAAGATTGTAAGCCGAAGAAACAATAGCAAAATGTTTTCCTTTCCATGACAACGAATACAATTATTTGTGTGTAACGGTATTTACGCCGTCTGTCTGTATCCGCGATACAAACATACCCATTTTTTTTTTGTTCAAAGTAAGTGTTAAGTTTTTTTAGTAATTATGTTTACTGTTTAACAGATAACTCAATATCCAGTCATAATTCATGACACTGCCATAACGAGAGTTTGGTTTAAACAAGATGACGAGTTCTGCTTACCGAAAGCGAATATGAGTTTTGATTTTGTTAGGTAAGTACTTTATGTATTTATATATAGAGTCCCATTTTCGCGTCTGTCTTTATGTTCACGATCTGTTTAAAAAACGACGAACCGATTTTAGTTTGGTTTGAGCATTATGTTATGTACTCAGACTCAGTAGTATTGACTACAAAAAAAACTATATATTAGCGACATCGGACAGAATCTGTTACAATCTCGCATTTTAAAGGATGTCTGCACTTCGCCCATTCCAATAGATGGCGCTACCATATGTACTTTAACCCAATCTTTCTTTTAAAAGGAGTCTGTACTTCACCCATTTCAATAGATGCCGCTACCATATGTACTTTAACCCAATCTTTCTTTTAAAAGAAGTCTGTACTTCACCCATTTCAATAGATGCCGCTACCATATGTACTTTAATCCAATCTTTCTTTTAAAAGGAGTCTGTACTTAACTCATTTCAATAGATGGCGCTACCAAATGTAATTTAACCTAATCTTTCTCACAACATAGCAGCTTTTATATTGAAAGTACAGTCAATTTGTGTGATCAGTAAGATTCTATAGATGATATTCTTGGTATTAAACATTTTTGGGTTCATCTATTGAAATTATTAAAAGTACGAATTGAGATTGAATTTGAAATTTTTTTTTTCACAAAAAGGTTTTTGAACTTATATTAACTAATGCGCTGGTCTTGTTTTTACAGTCCTCTTGCTTACATGGATCCGTTGAATTACGATTTGACTCACATGTTTGTTCAACTGTTTCGCGATTCATTGAACGAATATGCGTATGCAGCAGAGATAGCCGGAATGAAATGGGACTTGGCTAATACAAAATACGGAATGATCGTAAGTAGAACTTCTGTATTTAACACGATTTATGCTGGGTTAAGGAGAACATTGTAAAAAAAATTTGATTTAACAATGACAGAATGTGATCATATATTTACAGTTTTTTAACCGACTTCAAAAAAAAGGAGGTGGCTCTCAGTTCGGTTGTATTTTTTTTTTTATGTTTGTTACCTCAGAACTCCGTCATTTATAAATCGATTTGGAAAATTCTTTTTTTATTGGATAGGGTATACCTCGAAGTTGGTCCCATATAAATTTTACTTAAATCGGTTCAGTAGTTCGGCTGATTTTAATAAAAGTGAGTAGCGGCGTGTGATTCCTTTAAGGTAAATGTCACTTTTTGACACATCACACAGCGTAAGAAATCGGTTTAATATAAAATAAAAAGTGATTAACGGCGTGTAATTCCTTTAACTAAAAAGTAAAAAACTTTTTAACAAAAAAAAACCTTCAAAAAGACACAAAAAAGAGGAAAATAATAAAACTTTGAGGTCTGCGCCATTTTTATAAAATATGAAGTCGGTTAAAAAGTGCCAATTGGATTAATATCTACTTTTTAACCGACTTCATATTTTATTAAAATGGCGCAGACCTCAAAGTTTTATTATTTTCCTTTTTTTGGGGCTTTTTGAAGGAGGTTTTTTTTTTTTGTTAAAAAGTTTTTTTATACATGCAGGAGCAGTCTAATGTCATTCTGAAACTCTCTGTCATGTAGAACATTAGAATGTACTCACACAAAAATAAATGATTGATTACACAGAAAAAGATCGCTTATCAAGTTAAATTTTGATCAAAATACGTAGAAAAATGTTATTTCGAAGTAGAAATTGTACAAAAAACTATGTTATAATAGATGTATATACAAAAAAAATATTGTTTCAGTCGATCAATTATTTTTTGAACAGGGTTGATTTAAAATTCTACAATGCTTTTCTTATGGAGAAATATGTGTGGTCACAATTTAAAGTCATTTGTAAAATCAGATCTTCTGACAACGCTTTCTGCAACCCAGCATTAATGTGTCGAATTTGCAGTAGATAGTGATACGATATAAATAAAAAAATACGTTTGTACTTTAGCTAGGTGTTGGCGGTTACAGTAATAAGCAGTCCGTTTTGTTGGATAAAATTATGGAGAAAATGACTAATTTTAAAATTGACCCAAAACGATTTGAAATTCTCAAGGAAAATGTAAGTATTTTTTATAACTTTTATTGTTTTTTAGGGTTCCGTAGCCAAATGGCAAAAACGGAACCCTTATAATTTCGTCCTGTTCGTCTGTCCGTCCGTTCGTATGTCACAACCATTTTTCTCAGAGACTATTGGCACTATACAGATGAAATTTGGAAGGTACGTGTTTTCTATGAACCGCTATACAATGGTGAAGTGAAATTATGAAAAAAAAATTAGGAGTGGCACTCCATATATTTAACTGAGGGATGAAAAAAAAATCCAGTGTACATAAGCGTGTGGAGTATCGTTAGATAGGTCTTGAAAAATTGTATAGAAGTTTCAAAATTGCTTTTTTATTTAAGTCGATATTGGCTGTTGGAGGCCGTATGAAAAATACAAATATTGAAATATTGAGAGTAGTTCCTTTGATTATCCATGAGAGGCAGCACTTGTGGTAGGTACAAACATTATTTATTCCCCATTAGTGTCCTGTCATTTTAGTGGTATAACTTAATTATTGAATTATTATTACTGCTAAATTAATTAAATAATTTAAATAAATAATAATTAATTAATAATTAAGTTATACCACTAAAATGACAGGACACTAATGGGGAATAAATAATGTTTGTACCTACCACAAGTGCTGCCTCTCGTGGATAACTGGAGGAACTACTCTCAGGAAAATGGCTCATTATTTAGGGTTATAATTAGAATAATAATTAGTGTTTTAAGAATTGTTGGAAATGAGCACTTCCGTGGCACGTAGGATCAATAAAAAGCAATATTGATTTTTTTTAAATTTGCATTTTACTAACGTTTCTGTATTCTTCATACCATCTTCAGAGTCTACAAAATAATTATAATGTTGATACTAGGACATCGAACCCGATTTTTCCCGGTTCCAAAAGAACCGGTTTTTCCCGGTTCCGAGAAGCAAAATAAAAACCGGTTCCTAAATATAAAAGCCCGAGTAATTCGGTTCTTACGGTTCTTGCAAAAAACTGATTATTTGATAAGTATGTAATTAAAATACTTAAAAAGACTATTGTTCTTAAAATAAATAATTCTTTGATATGGAATTTATTGTTTAATTTACGATCTTTCCCTTGTATCATGTTCGTAATGAACAAAACTCTAAAAAAAATAATATTAAAAATAATCTGCTTACTGTTTTATAGCTAAGAACCAATAAACCGAAAGAACCGGTTCTCAAAATATGGCCGGTTCTCGATGCCCTAGTTGATACAAACGTGGGTGAGAATATGTGGAAATAAAGTTAAAATTCTTAAAACTGTTTTCAAGGATCAAATTGCTCTATTTAAATATAGCAGCTGCGAATTCAATAATTAGTGTGTTTTTGTTATTTTAGTATATACGAGGACTGAAGAACTTTGCCGCCGAACAGCCGTATCAGCACGCCGTCTATTACCTGGCGCTTTTGTTGACGGAGCACGCTTGGACCAAAGACGAGCTTCTTCAAGCTATGAATTGTACGGTCTATCATATTTTATGACAAGCATCGGAAATACAAAAAGTTACGACTTATTGTATCGAGTTAATCGGACAGTTCTTTAGAAATTAAATTTAAAAACGTTACATTTTTTTAGTGGTCACAGTCGATAGGCTCGAAGCTTTTATACCTCAACTTCTGTCGAAAATGCATATTGAATGTCTAGTCCATGGAAATGTTAACAAAGAGGTTAGTTTTTTGTTCTATATTTTATGCTTTTGTCTTAATATTAATACTATAGTGTGCAACTAGTGTGCTAAATACATTTTTATGCATCAAGCGCGATATTTTCAGTAGTAGGCGAGCGCGCACGAGCGTCGGAGAGTGCGCATCGCAAGCCGAATACGAGTGTTGAAAACATCGCGCCTGACGCATAAAGATTTAGCACACGTGATGCGCAGTATAATTAATTCAACACATGCATGGTTTTAGGCTTTAATTGAATTTATATCAAACATTTTGGATTCACTGACAGCAGTACATCATTTGCCTTGATACAATATTTATTTACTTCGGTGCCGTAGTAACCATATTTCATTATAACATCGAGTTACATAATGGTTCATTATGTAAGAGGTTTTTCAAATGTTTTTCATTATAGCATCGAAAAGCGTTTCATAATGGATCATGACGTCACCAGTCGATAAACGGTCATTTGAGATTCGCCATACAGACATGAAAAAACACTAAAATCGTGCATGTGTTGAATAAAACTTTTATTTAACTTAAGCCGTTCGTATGTCTTTCTGAGTCGTTTGAATGTCTTTCCGAGTCCTTTGTATGTCTTTCCGAGCCGTTTATATGTCTTTCAGAGTCGTTTGTATGTCTTTCAGAGCCGTTTGTATGTGTTTCAGAGTCGTTCGTATGTCTTTCCGAGTCATTCGTATGTCTTTCCGAGTCGTTCGTATGTCTTTCTGAGTCGTTCGTATGTCTTTCCGAGTCGTTCGTATGTCTTTCTGAGTCGTTCGTATGTCTTTCCGAGTCGTTCGTATGTCTTTCCGAGTCGTCCGTATATCTTTCCGAGTCGTCCGTATATCTTTCCGAGTCGTCCGTATGTCTTTCCGGTTTCAAAATTTGTTCTCGAATTTTAACTCACTTCATGTTATCCGATCGACCTGAAATTCGGTACATATACGCATTCCAGATGACAATACACGTATCAATCGTTTTTAGAATTGAATAATTAATTAATTTTTTAACCCGCCAAACAGGTACCGAAAATCGAATTTTCAATAGCGGCGTTGTGAAATCACTATTTTACGAACCCTAATTTTGGATAGAATAGAATAAGTGAGTTTTTATTTTAATTACAATTGTTTGAATATAACTTTTGTTTTTTGAAAATTTCAGAAAGCCCTCGAACTGGTCGGCTGTGTTGAAAAACGTTTGACGTCGACTTTTACAATGTCACCGTTACTGCCTCGACAACTAGTGCTCAATCGTGAAATTAATTTAGATGATGGTAAATATTTAAAATATCAATACTAGTGTCTAGTCGTGATTTAATTCAAAGTAGCTGACCTCTACAGTCGTTAACCGAAATTAATCCTAAGCGGGATGAATTCGAATCAAATATGACCGCTGCTGAATGTCAGAGCCTTGGACCATAGACATAGAAATGTACAACTAGAATTAAGTACTCCAGCACCTTCTTCAATACACCTCACTCAACATTTTTCATGCATATCACTTTCACTTAGTCCAGACATGGGCAAACTTTTTAAGGGGAGGGCCAGATAAAATAAAAAATTATCTAGGCGGGCCGAACTACACTGACCTTGAGAACAGTTGAAACGAAAATGGTAGCGCCCGATTCGTTCCGAACTTAGCCGAGCAACACCGTTCGCTCTACATTTTGTCCTATGTGTAATTGTAGGGGCTATTCAAAATTATGTCGTGGGCCGGATTGACTAGTCCAAAGGGCCGCACTTGGCCCGTGGGCCGTACTTTGCCCATGACTGACTTAGTCCAATGTATTTCCACACATCGATATTTAATGAATAATAATCGGTCATGTTTCGTTGATTCTATCAAAACACGGATTTAGAGTGAAGCTAGTGTTGCTAGTCCATAGTTGTATCGTCAAAGATCAAATTAGGTGGAGAAATACATTGACTTGTTAAAACTACAAGTTCATCCCACCATGCTGCCACCAATAGTTCGATTTAATTGCAAAGAACTAGCTGGAGAAGATAGGTTTATTAACTACTTAGTTGAAGTATAAAAATTCAAAGATCAGAGCAGGTGGAGAACTCCATTAACTTGTTAAAATTACAAGTTCATCCCACCATGCTGCCACCAATAGTTCGATTTAATTGCCAAGAACTAGCTGGAGAAGATAGGTTTATTAACTATTTAGTTGAAATATAAAAATTCAAAGATCAGAGCAGGTGGAGAACTCCATTGACTTGTTAAAATTACAAGTTCATCCCACCATGCTGCCACCAATAGTTCGATTTAATTGCCAAGAACTAGCTGGAGAAGATAGGTTTATTAACTATTTAGTTGAAATATAAAAATTCAAAGATCAGAGCAGGTGGAGAACTCCATTGACTTGTTAAAACTACAAGTTAATCCCGCCATGCTGCCACCAATAGTTCGATTTAATTGCAACTACTTCCTTCTTGCTTTTTCCCTGCACTATTCGATGGGAATCACGCCTACCAACCGCGTTTTACTTGAATAACAGAACCTCGGGGCTCGGACGGAAATGATATTGTTTTATCAATTTCAGAATGTAATTACCTTTACGAAGTTGAAAATTCAGTCCATCGAAGTTCCTGTGCAGAATTATATTTTCAGTGTGGAGTACAAAGCACCGAAAGCAATATTTTACTGGAATTGTATCTTCAGTTAATATCTGAACCGTGCTTTGATATTCTACGAACAAAGGTAAACAAAATTCGAAAAAAAAAAATTAGAAGATTAACACGTTCAGTGCGCATGACTCAAAGTTGCGTCATGCGCAATCGACCGCGGTGGTTCATTTTGCATCGTTGTAGTTGAGGCACATATACCATATTATGCGACACTCAAGTGAGAGAGTAATAGGAGCGACAGAGATAGTGATGTATCCAATTTAAAGGGACTAGTTCCGTTACGTGCATAGATGGAAACTTCGTAAACGTCGTTGCAAGGTTGCGACCAATCTTCTCCAATCGGATTCAGGCTGATTAACCTTTTCACTGCGCATTTATTTTACGAGAGTGCATGCTGTGTGCGCAAATTTTTCGGCCGTTCCGTATAGATACGTCTGGAGCAGTCCCCTGTTGTTATCAGTGGGGTAAAACAATGAAGCTAAATCCCGTCAAATCATGTCAAATTGTTTTTTTTGCCTTTTTTGTTTAAAACATATATTTTTATCAAAAACAGAACAGTCAGTGCATGTATACACGTGTAAAACACGTGTACATATGCATTGACTTTAAAAGAAAAAAACCACAACAAAGTTCAGAATTGGTGTTCTAATAGGCGTTGTGCGTATATATACGGCGGTAGCAGTTTATCGCTGTAAAAAAATTCTGCGGTAAACCGCAAAAAGCTTCCGGATTGGCCAGCATGATCTGGTAGACGTTGTTCGTATATATACGACGGTAGCAATTTATCGCTGTAAGTATTTTTTCCAGTCCGAACATACATATACGGCTGGAGCAGTAACCCAGGTAATCGTATATATACGTATGGAGCAGTCAAAGGGTTAAAGCTGAGTAATTCATGGATGTAGTGTTGTTCATGACATCACTTGCATTAACCTAACGTGACCTAACCTCAAAAGATTTTAAACACATGCTTAAATCACATATTCACAAACACGTATTTACAAATTAGGTTTTTAATAAAAAAATATTGTAGTTGATAAATGGCGACATTGATTTTCACAAGTCTAACAACGCAGCTAATCCAATTTAAATGCCTCGAAATAATGGCGGCGTTTGCGCGACATCAAAAAAGTGTCACATAATATGGTTTACTATGTGGTTGAGGTTTGTCTAGCAAACAAACCCCAACTACTACCAACTTTGCTAAATAAACCCCAACTGCAATGAGTCATGAGTCAATGCGGTCAACTGTGCTTGACACGATTTCGAATTATGCGCACAGGACCTGCGCATGACACGATTTCTAATCATGCGCACAGGACCTGCACATGACACGATTTCGAGTCATGCGCACAGGATCTGCGCATGACATGATTTCTAGTCATGCGCACAGAACGCGTAAACAAAAGAGTGTCATATATATGTAATATGTAATATGTGTAGGAACAATTGGGATATATGGTATTCAGTGGTATAAGACGTTCAAACGGTGTTCAAGGTCTCAGAGTTATCGTCCAATCCAACAAGCATCCAAAGTTTGTAGACCAACGGGTGGAATCGTTCATTGCAAATATGCTAGTAAGTTGACTTATATTGTTAAAACCGATTGGTTACTTCTGTTATGACTGAAAGAAGTCGAAGAAAACTCAAAATCTGTTGAGTAACTGCTTTTACGATAATTCAAAATTCAAATTCAAATTATTTTTTTCCTCGATGAAAAAAATATACAAAATAAACAAATATTTTACAAAAATTAGAGGATTTCCTGCCCAACTTGGGACTCGACTCTTTTCTTTATTTACTATGAACTGATAGTGTACTTTTCGGATATGATTTGGTGATTTGTGTAACTTTTTCCTGATCACACAAATACAACGTTTCAAATAATGAAGGAAATATCGGATAGTTCTAAAATGCTTTTTTGTTGTGTAAACATCTTTATGTGACTAGGGATATATACGATATCGAAACAAGAATATCGATACATTCGATATATCGTAAAGAAAATATCGATGTATCGATATGTTGCATACAATTTATGATTTTGATAAATGGCGTTTGAAATCAAATTTAAAAAAATTAATTATGGAAATATTTATTTTAAATTTTCAGTACCGACATTACAATTTAAAATATCCTTAAATCAAAGAGTTTGGTTACAATATTAACTGCTTATCTTTTAACTTAAATTAATGGGTTTTGAGTATCGATGTTTACATATCAATATAGGCGATATATCGAATTTCAAAATATCAATATTAATATCGAATAGGCACATCTGATATATCGATAGTTTCGATATATAATAATAATAAATTCTTTATTTGGGTACAGAGTGCAGCTAAAGCTGATTTCTACTCTGCCCCATAAAAATATTCGTACAGACATAAAATAACAATATTAATAATAGCAACAGGTAAAATAGATAAAAATATATGTCGATATATTGTGCATCCCTGTATGTGACCCCCCCTCAACAACAAACAATCAGACTAGAATCATTTCGTAAGATCTTACTAGTGATGTGCCGGATCGTTAAAAATGTATATCCGCGGGTACGGATCTGAATACGGATATTTGTTCTCAAGATCCGCGAATACGGATATGGATCTTAACTTTCTTAGAGTACGCGGCGGTAAATACTAAATATTGCACATCGACCTTTGGAAAGAGACTATCTGTTATGGGAAAAAGTTATTGACCACGATATTAAAAAATAAAAAATAATCTGAATGGAATTTAACTGTTTTTCATTATTACCTAATCACCTATATATATAAAATTTTATCTATGAATTGAAAATTGATAAGGTAAAAAATCCGCCAAAAAACTAACGGATACGGATCTTTCTTTTCCCTCGGATATCCACGGATACGGATATCCGGCACATCACTAGATCTTACATATAAGACACGAGAGATGTTGTTTTAGTTGCAGGAGTAGCAGGCGTTTTATAGAGTACTGAACTTACAATAATTTATTTTAAATGCAGGATTACATAATTAACATGAGCGATGAAGAATATTCTCGTCATAAAGAAGCGTTGGCTGCTCAAAGATTGGAAAAACCGAAACGGCTGTCAGGTCTTTCGTCTCAGTTTTGGGCAGAAATAACGTCTCAACAGTATAATTTTGATCGCGCGAACATCGAAGTGGCATATTTGCGAAAAGTTACCAAGGACGAAATTATTCAGTTTCATAAAGTAAGATTTTTCCTTTTTTGTGCATTTTTTTCATTTATTAAATATAGGCACCTTATTTACAGTCAATTTATTAATTAATTGTAGACTATAGACGCGTCTACACAACAAATAATCCATTTGTGTATTAGAATCCGCCAGCCGGCATACACAAACCGACTGGTACGAACTCGGGTCCCTGGGAGCGCTAATTCCCAAATAACATTGAAATGCAATTTGCGATAGTAACCACATTCCATTGTCTCCCCTGGGGGGATTTACAGTCAATGTCTACAATTTTTATTGTGTCTTGACAAATAAATACTTAAAAAGCGAGTTCATATAAGACGCTACAGCTATGTTGAGGTCGCGCCTAAAAAGGGATGAGTGTAATTATGTTTATTGATCTGTAAACATTTAAGCCCCTCCCCCCTAATTTTTAAACGATAGTAATCTCAGAAATTGATGTGACGAAAAACCGAACGGATATGCGTCATGCGCAAAGCCAGTGCGCATGTCAGCTATTTCACACACATACACACGTACTAAGAGAGTACTAACTGGACACGTACTATGAGAGTACTAACTAAACTCACACATATTTTTGTTGTATTTAAGTTTACGCATTTTATTGTTTCCGTTGTTTTTTTAAACAAAAAAAAAACAATTAATTATAATTTCATTTGTTTAACAGCAATTGTTATTTGTCGGAGCAAAACATAGAAACAAAATGGCTGTGCATGTGATTTCAACAGCGGAAGGAGGTGCCGGCACCGAATTGACGAACGGTCCGTCGAGCGACAACGAAATTGAAGTCGTACGACCGGCAATTATTACGGACATAATGACGTTCAAAACGACGCAGGCGATGTTCCCGTTGGTACAGCCGTTTATCAGTATCACTCGAAAGGGAAACAGAAGTAAATTGTAATGGTAATAATGCTATTAAATAAATTGTTATTGTCGCTTTTTTTAATTTATGCATATATGACTACATGTATTCAATTGTTTCGACTGTAATTAGGAAATAGTACATAATAATTCCGAACGAAATTGTAAATTTTAAGAAAAGTATGTTTACTGACGGGTACCTGGATACCCGTTAATTTGCATGGAATCGATTCTCAAGCACTGCTATCCAATACCCGAAAAGTTACCAATTAAGGTAGTTGTCGTGCTACAATAACATCCAAAAGTTTCGTTCATAATACGTTGTAAAACAATAAACAAGTATAGTGTTAAATGTGAAAAAAATTTTGTTAGAGATTGTACCTAAACTGTTGTTCACATAGTAACACATATTTCACTTAGTTTATTCGCTTGGATTATATAAAAATGTCAATCTTTTCTCATAAATTGTTGAACTTTGCGTTATTATATCTCAACAATAAAAAGGTCAATAATTTTTAGATTTTTTTTTAAACTCAGAACAAAAACATCAATGAACAGTTTTTTGAAAATTTCTGACTGTAACTTTTTTTTTTTAAATTAAAAATCTTGTCAAAAACACAACCTTTCCTATGCTCTCCGTGTTAATTATCCGAACTTTAATTAAGTTTATCTCAAGTTAGAGATGGTCAATCAACTTCAAATTTTAATGGTATTTGTATTATAGTATCCTTAATGAGTATACGAAAATTTAGAATTTTCTGACACTATGCCCATAGCACGACCACTACCTTAATCTATACCAGATACCAGATCAGGTTAATTTCCTATTTGCTCCTACGTGAAGCATAGGGCTTTCACATGAGATCTCTATCAGGAGCGATTCAGGACAACAGTCCACCCAGGACTTGCTAATGTTGGACACCTCCATCAATAATTACCCGCTACCTGAAAAATTCGTAACTTTCCGGGACAATTCGCAAGATTCGTTTCACCTACAACATATACTTACTTATAGTTGTAATTTGGGTTTGTAAATTGTAGATTATAGACGCTGGACAACTGAGGATATGGCGCGGTCTGTAGTTAGCGTTAGCATGGTAGCACTTGTGCTGTGTGGTATTTGCGATATAAGACAGTGTAAAATTTTAATCGACTTCAAAAAAAGGAGGTGGTTCTCAATTCTGTTGTATTTTTTTTTATGTTTGTTACCTCATAACTCAGTCATTTATAAACCGATTTTGAAATTTTTTTTTATTTGAAAGGATATACTTTCAGATTGGTCCCATAGAAATTTCATCAAAATCGGTTCAGTAGTTCGGCTGATTTTAATAAAAGTGAGCGGCGTGTGATTCTTTAAGGTAAATATCACTTTATGACATCAGACAGCGTAAGAAAGTCGGTTTAATAAAAGTGAGTAACGGCGTGTGACTCTTTTAAGGTAAATGTCACTTTTTGACACTAAAAAGTAAAAAATAAAAAACTTTTTAACAAAAAAAAAAAAACCTCCTTCAAAAAACCACTAAAAAGAGGAAAATAATGAAATTTTGAGGTCTGTTACATTTAATAAAATTTGAAGTTGGTTAAAAAGAAGATATTAATCACTATACTATACTTTTTAACCGACTTCATATTTTATTAAATTGGCTTAAACCTCAAAATTTCATTATTTTCCTCTTTTTAGTGGTTTATTGAGGAAGGTTTTTTTTTTGTTAAAAAGTTTTTTAAGTATCTGCTTATCGGTACTTTCACGGTATCGGGTAATTACTGAATATTCGATAACTATCGGGCAATAGGGTCGTCTCACATTTTTTTTAAGGTTGAAATTTACGTTACAAATAAATAGTAAAAGAATTTTTTTAGAATTATTCGGAAGCTTTTTCTACAAGAAACAAATTCCCAAAAGTGCGTATTTTCCAATGTAGAGTCTAATTACTCTTAGAATGGTACCGATACATCATCAATGTATTGGCGTCGATCATCAAAAGGCCACCTAAAAAGGGAAAAAAAACAAAAAGATAACTTTTGTTTTGTTTTTTTTTCCTTTTTTTTCAGTAACCCTTTGCACTCTACGCCACTGAGTCAGGTAGGCGGCGTCCAGATAAATAGACGTTTTCTGTCAATGACGTAGTGGTATCATTCTTAGAGTAATCACATTCTAATTTTAAACATAGAATTATACCGCCACGGAATACGTCATTCACAGCCAGCCTTCTCTGATTGACTGCTGTAGTTGAATCATGCCTACTGATCCATAGATAAACAGAGAATAAAGTACACTGATTTTTTTATTTAAAGATGACAGGCCGGCAGTTAGAACTTAGGTTAGGTTCTTCACGAATTACGACTGACGAAGAAGTGTTTTTCTCTTTCCTTAGACATACCTCTCTTTATCTATGAGTGAACATATGGCTGGCTTCATTTGGTCTGGCTTTGACGTTATCAAATGGCGGCTAAGCTCATCCGTTTGAAATGAACACATTTTTTTAATTCTTGTTTGCAATTAAGAAGAAGAGGATTTAAGAACGAGAACGTTGGTTTACATTATTTGTTTATGTATGAGGAATAACACACTGTTCTATTACAAGTCCCCAGTTCCCGGGTTCTAGCCCGAGAGCTGTTAAAAGTGTCAATTGGATTTTCAATTCATTATTAAAAAAAAATAATGAATTGAAAATATGAATTGGTGCTAGGCCTAAATAACCTTAGCTGTTGGTGGTCTTTAAAAACACAATATCGCACTGTTCAACATATCAAATTTTGATACGAGGGACGACCCTATTACCGGAGTATGTATTTGTAGTGGGTATCTGGGTAGAAGAAATTTCTGATTTTGTTAACCCTAAAAGAACAAATCATTTTATTTCAGAACAGAGAATATTTAGATAACAAGAGAACTTTTGTTCTTATTTTAATATTTTGAATGATGCGATTTACTTTAAAGAATTTCACTAACTGGATTGACATCTCAGACGCCATTTTGATGAATTTAAAGTTCATCGAGCGCCTCGTAATGTTGTAGAAGGTACTAATTACCATGCTGATGCGCATGCGCTACCATAATGGAGGTTATTATGGCAGCGCAAGCGCATTAACATACTTTTAATTTATTTAAGGCCTTCTACTCCATTTTGAGAAGCTGAATCAGAATACTCAGGCCATAAAGACCGTCAATTCATTAAAGATCGATGAGGAATTTACGCAATCAGTTTTTGTAAACTTATAACGATTTTTAAAGCTGTCTTTTTCGTGGAAAATAATTTTACTCAAAACGAAATATATTTTTATGACATGTAAAATGAGACAAGCGTATATAATTTATTAATGCATTTTTACTAAAAAAAAATAATTTCGAAATGGTCTAATAATCTAGATTCTAGATAAACATTTTAATTTAGCTGTCATAAAAATATATTTGTCATAAAAATATATATTTATATATATTTTCTTTTTTGTCCCACCAATGTTTTGCTTAAAAATATCCATACAGTGTATTTTAAACAAAATAGATATGTTATGTATATTATGATTTTCAATTGTTTCTAAAATTAATGAACTTCCATGTTTGTTTTTAATAATGTAACGTGTATAAAAATTATGGTACTAAAAATCAATGTCTAATTGCTATAAGAGTTAAAAAAAGTGTGTGTGTCAGCTCCGACTGGAGTTTACTCCTTAAGTACGATTGTCTTTGACTATGCAGTAGGCAAACATACATACTTACATGTGTCAGCTGTCGCGCACCATACCCTGTGCACGTCGGCTGTATACAAGTATACTGTATACACATTTATTGAAAGGTGCGCAAGGTACGTTGCGCAGAAAAACGTAACGCTTTTTAGTTAACGCTTGTATAAATTTTACTTCTCATAAAATTTCCATACCGGGGGCCTTATATGAAAATCGATTCTTAAAGAGTAAACTCCAAAAAAAATCTTTCAAGGTTATGACGTCATACAAGCTGTACTTATTTTATTTTACGGGATTCACAATTTTTCTTCTCACGTAAAAACAAATCCATCCGTGTAGTTTGGCTCTTAAATGAATGAATTGTAGATTATAGACGCTCGACAACAGAGGTCATTAGCGTCTTGGCTCTTAAGCAGGCAAGTTTGCAATTTTAGACTGTCCAGTGATTTGAAAAATTATTATATTAGTAAATATGATACACTCTTAAGATATTTGCAATATCTGGTTCATAAATATTGTGTTTTGCAATTAAAAATAATTGTGCATTATTCTATTTTAGAAAAAAATTAACAATTCTAAATAAAATTACATTTAAATTGTTCTATAAATTAATTAAAGCCAGTCTAAACTTTTTAACTGTACACCAAAATTTAAGGAGTGATTCATGCACTTATACACATATAACACTTATGCTTACATAAATAGTAAAGTATAGGTGCATGACTCACTCCTTGAATTTTGGTACAACAGTATATAGAAATTTTACATCTGTCTAAATATTGTAACGATTTTACATGATAATTAAAAAAAAAATTATAAATTAACTGAAAAATGTTTTAAATCTCACTTTCTGTACTTTGTTTCTTAAAATAGTATAACAAATGAACTGTGTAGTTCACATTACACACTAAAGAAGTGAAACTTCTAGTCGCATGAGTCATCACAAACACTAATATATACTTATATAATATGCACGAAACATTGCAAATACGAATAGTGGTTTTCGAGACAAGCATGGTGAGAAGCTGGCCGCGTCGACGCACACATTCAGCGCAGAGGATCAGCGGTGCAGCGTTTCGTCAAGTTTTTTCGCAACGCCATTTCGTTACAAATTCAGCCGCATTAATCCAATTCATTCTACCGTGCGTAAAGAAGTTTCACTTCAAAAATTAACATCAAATGGTGCTGGCGGCGCTGTCACAAGTTCAGCTGCATGAATCCAATTCACTCTACCGTGCGTAAAGAAGTTTCACTTCAAAAATTGACATCAAATGGTGCTGGCGGCGCTGTCATCAAGGCGCATGCGCAGTGATTACAAATTAAAAATGAATTAAATGGGCGAAGCCTGGCTAGTGATGTTTATATTAGTAGGATTCACTACGCTAAAATGCAAGAAAATTGCAGAGTTATGTTACTATCCCACGGGAACTATAAATTTTCCGGGATAACAAGTACCCTGTGCCCTAATCCAGGACCTAAAGTAACTACATACCAAATTTCATGAAGATCCGTTCAGCCGTTACGGAGCTGAGTGGTAACAAACATACACACACACAAACTTTCGCATTTATAATATTACAAGCGACTAGGTCCTGCAGTCAGGGTCCATTCTGATTGATCGAAAACCCCATCTTGATGTCGTTTGACACACGCACACATACACCTAAACGAACGTAACAACTAACTAGTGAACTCTGTATACTAATATGGATAGTTGATAGCGATTAAAAAATGGATTTTGTCTGTGGAGAATGTTCAAACACATATTCTTCAAGACGGGCATTAATGTTCA
Organism: Mongoloraphidia duomilia; assembly: GCA_039654895.1. Classification (NCBI taxonomy): domain Eukaryota; kingdom Metazoa; phylum Arthropoda; class Insecta; order Raphidioptera; family Raphidiidae; genus Mongoloraphidia; species Mongoloraphidia duomilia. The sequence goes on from CM077516.1 coordinate 5,269,882, forward strand.
CAAAATTAGAATGAAAACTTCAGATAAGACTTTTAATCTAATTCTTTCTATAGAAGTCGATCAATTTTTTGACATTTCAAAATAAAACTTAATAAAAATTTATTTTTCTATTGTAATTTCTCAAGAACACTGTTATTGTATAAATTTTGGATATCCTTAATATCAATATTAAATTAGGTTTTATTTTGAAATGTCAAAAAATTGATCGACTTTTATAGAAAGAATTAGATAACAAGCCTTACCTGAAGTTTTCATTCTAATTTTGTGAACATTAATGCCTGTCTTGAAGAATATGTATTAGAACATTCTCCACATACAAAAGCCATTTTTTAATCGCTATCAACTATCCATATTAGTATACAGAGTTCACTAGTTAGTTGTTACGTTCGTTTAGGTGTGTGTGCGTGTGTCAAACGACATCAAGATGGGGTATTTGAGCAATCAGAATGGGCCCTGACTGCAGGGCCTAGTAGCTTGTTATAATATTAGTAGAGCTAGAGATTACGCCGCTAGATATACAATGGATCACTCGTTTTGCATTGCTACAATAAAAGGAGGTGTAAATAGTCTATGTAAGTCTATGACTTTAATCATTTAAGTACACAATGAGTTTTATGATTAAGCTGTCATTTTGAATACAGTTGTGTGATAGAAGTCTAGCGTGTGAAATTCTGAATCCGATGCAGTGGGCTTGGTTGGCTACAGTCGTAAGACAGTTCTCGGCGAGCATTTCTGATGTTATGTCGTTGCGCAAATTTGTCTGATCCAAAATCACAAAGCGATGGTGTAGTTGTACTTCATCGAAAGTTATGGCATGAACGTAGATGTAGTTGGCATTAAGATGGCGCGGTATCATTCTTAAGTACAGTTGGTAATCTGTAAATGTGAAATACTTTTTTGTTACTGATGTTGCATAACGAATAGACGGCTAAACCTTATCCAACGGATGAAACCTCTTAGAAGCGGCAGGAAAATATAGTGACAGGATCTTTGGGTGACAATTTTAGCGGGAAATTTGAATTATCAATGCAGCTCACGCACGCTTTGTTATACAGGTGAGGCACATAAAGTACTGCCTTATCCAACGGATGAAACCTCTTAGAAGCAGCAGGAAAACATAGTGACAGGATCTTTGGGTGACAATTTTAGCGGGAAATTTGAATTATCAATGCAGCTCACGCACGCTTCGTTATACAGGATGAGACACAAGCTAATATCTCGGAAAGTATTGGTTGTAGCAAAACAAATTTTGAATAAAAACTGTTTGATATCAAGGGGGACGCATGTTGGTAAAATGGATTTTCTTCTCGATTGATATGCTGAGGTCAAGTAGAAGTCACCTCCATTCTTTTTAATCAGACCATATAGATTTTTTTATGATATCTTGTAGCCGTAATTGAGCAGAATCCAACGACCTATGATGAGGTTATTGAAGGTCACTCCAAGGTCCTAAACGATCTATGTTATGAAGTTATTCAAGGTCATAAATAAAGAAGTTGTGTAGTATGAAAATAACTATTTATTTATTAAAATGTATCAAGTTACTATAAATGAAAAATAATTGAAGGAAGGTTTGGTTGAGGGTCAAAATAATAAAGCTTTACCAAAATATTGCTTGTGGCCAACGTTTCGAAATATTTAATTTCATCTTCAGGACCTCAAGCCAGTCAAATAACGGTAAATTGTTTTCATTCTAAATTTCATGATCATTAAATATGATTTTTTACAATTTTATCACTTAAAACAAAAACTTAAAACTTAAATTTGATTAAATCAATTATTAAAACTGTCACACTTTAAAACTTTTTATAATTCAATTTTAAAACCTTGTTTCGTGCACTGATAAATTATTGAAATTGGTGAAATAAATGAAAAAATGTCAAATGTAAACAATCGAATCAATTGCGAAACAAGGCTATATCACACAACTTCTTTATTTATGACCTTGGTATATCACACAACTTCTTTATTTATGACCTTGGCATATCACACAACTTCTTTATTTATGACCTTGGCATATCACACAACTTCTTTATTTATGACCTTGGCATATCACACAACTTCTTTATTTATGACCTTGGCATATCACACAAGTACTTTATTTATGACCTTGGCATACACACAACTTCTTTATTTATGACCTTGGAGAGACCACTGAAAACATTTTGAATAGTTCTTATAGGCTAGGAGTATTAAAAATGTCGAATCATACAAAATTGTCCATCAAGTATCGATATGGATCAGACCTAAATTTTCTATCGGAAAAACTTCTAGTGACGGCTGACTGTAAAAATGCTTATAAAATTGAAATAAACTGCCCTCCTATCCTGGTCCCGCCTTTGCATACAGGAATAAATTCTCAGTTCTAATATAGGAATTTAAAATGTGAAAATGTTAAATTACCTGGGCTTGAGAATAGCTGAGCGTGTAGCAATGCTGTTGTTTACATGGCGTTGTTATGGTTCCTCTATTACAAGTTCCCGAGTTCTAGCCCGAGAGCTGGTAAAAGTGTCAATTGAATTTTCAATTTGTTATTAAAAAAAAAAAATAATGAATTGAAAATATGAATTGGTGCTAGGCCCAAATAACCTTAGCTGTTGGTGGTCTTTAAAACACAATTTTAAGTTAAATTACCTGTTTTTATAAAAATGTCCGAACTTTCAGCCGACTGTACCAAACCGCCAAACAGTTTATAATTGATGTCATCAATTCTCCAATAATAAATAAACTTTTTATTATGATTGTCCGGTAAAATTGTGTTGTTAGTTTCAATTATTTCTTGTTCTCTGTTATCAATAATAATTTTATTTAGAGGTAGCGTTTTATATGCTGTTATTTTATCTGACATTAAAGCTATGTTCGATTTATTAGTTTTTTTAAAGTTGGTATTTTTTTGCGTAATATTTTCAATGACTGAATTTGGTTTCATATTTGTTGTAATCTCTGTGTTATCAGTTTTAATTTCTGATTGCTGGTACATTGCAGGTGCTGCTGGCAATGGTGAATCATTTGTTTGTAGCGTTTGTTTCTGAACGTTGGAATAATCGTCTGTTTTTGTATTTTGTTCGATAACATCAGAGTACATCGCATCTTCTACCATTATTTTCATTTCGCGTAGTTCGGTTAATAATTTTTGTTCTAATGTATTTAAACGTTGCTCCAATTGTTCTAAAAAATTAATTTTTATTAAATATTAAATGTGCAAGAGCCTTACAATAATATTAAGTTTTTGAAGTGAAACTTGTCACGCTAGTGTAAGATCGCATGTCAAGAAACGGGAGCGTAACAAAAAGTGAAACGTCTATACTCTCCGTTAAGTGTGTCAAGGAGAGACATGGGAGAAGGGAATATTCAACGTCCCACTCCTTACGAAGTAAACAGCCAATAAACACAAAGTTATTATGTCATGATACTGCGGTTCACGTGTTAAGAAATGGGAGCGTAACTAAAAGTGAAACGTCTATACTCTGTGTTAAGTGTGTCAAGGAGAGACAGGGGAGAAGGGAATATCGAACGTCTCACTCTTTACGAAGTAAACTGCCAATAAACACAAAGTTATTATGTCATGATACTGTGGTTCACGTGTTGAGAAACGGGAGCGTAACAAAAAGTGAAACGTCTATACTCTCCGTTAAGTGTGTCAAGGAGAGGCAGGGGAGAAGGGAATATCGAACGTCTCACTCTTAACGAAGTAAACCGCCAATAAACACAAAGTTATTATGTCATGATACTGCGGTTCACGTGTTAAGAAATGGGAGCGTAACGAAAAGTGAAACGTCTATACTCTGTGTTAAGTGTGTCAAGGATAGACAGGGGAGAAGGGAATATTCAATGTCCCACTCCTTACGAAGTAAACCGCCAATAAACACAAAGTTATTATGTCATGGAACTGTGGTTCGCATGTTAAGAAATGAGAGCGTAACGAAAAGTGAAACGTCTATACTTTTCGCTAAGTGCGTTAGTGAGAGGCAGGGGAGAGGGGAACATCAATCGCCCCACTCCTTCCGAAATAAATCGCCAATGAAGACGGGCGTGTTTCAATTTTTGTTACACTTTCAGCAAAAGCATCAATAAAATGAGGGTTCAGTGTTTCATTTTGCGCTATGCTGAGAGTCATTAGATTTTTGCGAAGACATGAACTCTTCCAAATGAAAATATATTTTCTATTTAATAAATTTCCTTGTCACGATCACCCTACAATTTCCTTTTTCCTCTCCTTCTTTTTAATTTTGAAGTTTCACTTCCAGCGCACGTGGTGGTCACGCACTCGTCTTTTTTTATTCCAAAATTTTTCTTCTTTTTAACCGACTTCAAAAAAGGAGGTGGTTCTCAATTCGGTTGTATTTTTTTTTTTATGTTTGTTACCTCATAACAGTCATTTATTAACCGATTTTGAAATTTTTTTTTTATTTGAAAGGACATACTTTCAGTTTGGTCCCATAGAAATTTCATCAAAATCGGTTCAGTAGTTCGGCTGATTTTAATAAAAGTGAGTAACGGCGTGTGATTCTTTAAGGTAAATGTCACTTTTTGACATATCAGACAGCGTAAGAAATCGGTTTAATAAAAGTGAGTAACAGCGTGTGATTCTTTTAAGGTAAATGTCACTTTTTGACACTAAAAAGTTAAAAATAAAAAACTTTAACAAAAAAAAAACCTTCAAAAAACCACTAAAAAGAGGAAAATAATGAAATTTTGAGGTCTGTGCCAATTTAATAAAATATGAAGTTGGTTAAAAAGAAGATATTAATCACTATACTATATACTTTTTAATCGACTTCATATTTTATTAAATTGGCACAGATCTCAAAATTCCATTATTTTCCTCTTTTTAGTGGTTTTTTGTTAAAAAGTTTTTTGTCTATTTCTGATCAAATCTGCTGAAATTTCCAAGTATTCTAGTCCACCACTATTGACAATTTGAAGCAGTTCAGTCATGTAGATTCATTTACCGATATTAATTCTTGCTGATCGAGCAGCAAATAAAAACGTTTCTCCCCTGTTTACTACTCAACTCGAAATTTTAAGAGTTTGTTTTGTACTCAAATCAAAGATTAAATATTTTTAGTACTCGACCGTACCTGATTTTTCATGTAGCTTGCACACCTCTGAATAACAGATTATGATAAAAGTAATCTTTTAAAAACTTACTATCGCTGCAAACTCCTTTTAGTTGCCTTGATATTGTAGCATTAGCTTGTGCTTCGATATCGGCTGTACTTATCGTGCAAATGGCGTGATGTACTTCCATCGGAACTGTATCGTTAATGGACACAATAGTATAATTGCCTTTAAAAAAATATAAAAAATAAAAGCTGTAATTTTTTTAAAATAAGTTTTTAATAATATGTACTAAAAAGGAAAAAATCCACGTTGAAACTTCTCGCCAAGCTAAGCAAAGTTATCTTAATCACAGCAGAACTTACTGTTCGCCATCAAGAAGTTCCGGTAGGTATCCATTCTCCTGACTTTAACATCGGGTTAGAGATATGAAAATATAGTAGGTATTGTCATCAGAACTACTTATGTCTGCCAAGTAGATCAGATGAGTTAAAGTGGGTCAAAATTCCAAGATTTGAACCTAACTAACAATTAGTGAAGTTATTTAATAAAGGTATTTCGGAAAACAGATATATCTGCGGCAAACCGTTGATATTGAATTTTTAGTAATCAAATAAATAAAATCTTAACTGTCTGTAATTATTGGTTTTTAACGAAATTTCGACCTAGATGTGTAACATTATATAAAAATATTTACGCCTTATTAAGTTTTTCCAGGTACGATATTACATATCTCTTATGCTTGGTTCCTGATACGACTTTCAGCGTTAAATCTAGATTAGATTTAAAATTAAAAACAAGATGAAATTATTCAATTGGCCAGTATCAATTGTGGCGAGACATTTTTTTGTCATGATTAAATTTAAATTGTGACATTTTTTTGCGAGTTTCAGTTGTTAATTTTCTCTATAATAAATAATTAATGCGTTGAATTTACGTAAAAATGTAGGTACTTACTTTTTAGAGGAAAACATTTTATAAAATATATCAAAATTACGAAAAAATAAAAATTCAAAATAAAGCTCATTTTAATTATTATTAGGTAATTAATTTTGTATGGCCGATTATTAGGTATGTTTTTGAGAGTGCAGATAGGAGTACTGAGTAGGTATCAGTAATGGAGATCTTAGTAAAGTATCTTTATTTAGATACACTTGGCCTATTAGCCAAACTAAATGCGTGCATGTAACGTTTTAACAAAAATAAACAAATCTCTACAAAAAGTTTCTTTTAATTAACTGCCAGTATTTAAATCATACGCTTTCATTACCTTTTTGTTTTTCATGTAAATAAACAAATGAAGATATATTCTAGAGCTGGCGATTGTTTTCTATAAACTTCAAAGATTTTTGTAGGAATGCGGTAGAGTAAATAAAATTAGTTTGAGAACAAGCAAAATTTTTTGGGAAATTAGTAATTTTAATAATTTTTAAAATTTGTTTTATAATTTTATTAAGAATATTTTTAATTGAAATTTGAAAATATTGATGTATTAAAGCGAGAAGCGTTAATACACCGAATATTATTTTATAATTTTTTAAAATTATTAAATAAATGAAACCAGTATGGCCACCTATCGTCTAAAATTTAAACTGATATACATCTATGACGTGTTTGTTTCTATGGTTAAAATTTAGGGTTTTTTGCTTTAGTATCCTACGAAGCTGCAGCTCTGTAACTTTTATAAACATTTGAATTGAAATGTCAAAATTGCGGACTGTCAAAATTTATTTAAGAAAGGAAATTGTTTCCAGTAGTGATTAATTTTTTGCAAAGCAAACAGCTGAATAGCAGCAACTGATATTGGAGAATTAATTAGTATAACTGATTATGGAAAAATGTGCGATACACAAAAAAATAAAATCGTATCAAAATCACAAAAAAACTTCAAACCTGAAGAGGTATTTATAACTATTATTAAAATCATTTAAGTTTATACATTTAAGAAAAAAAATATTATTCGTTTTGTCGATTTCCCTCCCAATATTTGTAATATTATTTAAATATGTCAAAAGATAATTTATATTTTAGCAAATGCTGGTCACCTTAGATAGCAATCTTATTTCAAGAAAATGGAGTGCAAATATTATATCTGGACTTCAGGAAGCTAACCTTACGTACAAAGTTTCAGAACAGCTGGTTCCAGATATTGTAACGTTTGAGCGCAAAACTGATGTGGCAGAGGTGAACATTGCTATTTTTTCTACTGGTTTAAAATAGGCAGAGCTGGCTCCAAAATTTGTGGAGTCCTGTGCACAGATTGTAGGCGAATCGGACGACCAATTCACCGGCGTCTCCGGGTTTTATTACCTTATCTCCGGTCTGCAGGTTGCAGGATTGCTTCAACTTTGTAATAAATAAATAAATAAATAAAAATACTGTCATCGTTCATATAGTTATGTGGAAGTGCTTGCAACAAATATGCCAACCGTGTGTTTTCAATTTAATATCTTTGACATTGACTAATATGTAAAACGTCCAATTTTGGTAAATATTGTCTTTTATATTGTAGAATATCAATGGTAGTAATTATTGTTATATATGTTATTATAATTTGTTAATTTGTTTCTCACTGTAGAGCCCTGAGGAAGTCAGCAATGTTGACGAAACGTTGGCGATAAATAAAAAAGTTTTACATACGAATAATTGTCCATCTTTCCCATCAAATTAACAATATTTTGTAATAAAATTTGTATTTTTGTTATAATAAAGTGACGTAATCTGACGAACAAACGAACGCCTAGTCGCACGTCGTTCATTGATTCATGTTTTACTGCTATTAGCTGGACTGCTCGAGTCAGAGTATGTCACAGCAGATGTCAAAAGTTGCTGTTAGAAATAAAAGTGTAATTTTAATCTCGCAGTAAAATTTGTAATTTTCTTCAGTCAAATTTCTTATCATGTATTTCAAATTGTATTTCAGCCAAATAAGAATGGTTGGGTTGTAGCAGAAACGCGAATTTTGATTAAGGATTAACGCACCCATCATGTGTTTTGTATCGCAAACGCGCAATTTAGGATACTAAATCGCGTTGTTTATTTTGAGCGAAGAGTGTGCGGCCTTACGCTATTGGTAGCTACATCTGACGATCTACAAGCGACTTAATCGCAAAATCGTTACTTGTGTGCGTTGGCCCTTAGCGCGACCATTTTTGAACGTTTAAAATTGAGGTGCATTGTTTTTGAAGCTATGCTTCTATAGGCGCGTTAGACGATTTCTGGCAAGGGAAAAACTTATAGGTTCGCGTCACGGTGTAAACCGTCACGTTCATGTTATTAAAAGTATATCTATAGCTATGGCCAGCTGTGAAAGTAATATACTGGCCTATGTAAAATTAATATCGGAGAGTTTTAGAGGACACAAAAAAATAAAATGGCGGCAGATTTCAAAATGGCGGCCATATGTACTTTTGTAAAAATTATCCGGTCTTTTTGAAAATTGATATTTAAGAGTTTTATGGGACACAAAAAAATAAAATGGCGTCAGATTCCTAAATGGCCATATGTACTTTTGTAAAAATTATCCGATCTTTTTGAAAATTGATATTTAAGAGTTTTATAGGACACAAAAAAATAAAATGGCGTCAGATTTCAAAATGGCGGCCATATATACTTTTGTAAAAATGATCCGATCTTTTTGAAAATTGATATTTAAGAGTTTTATAGGACACAAAAAAATAAAATGGCGTCAGATTTCAAAATGGCAGTCAAATAATAATTTTTCAATTGTATTGTCTATAGCTTGGATAAATTTGGTTTTATATGCAATGCGTAAAAAGCCATAGCTTCTGTCGGGTGTCCCATGACACCTCTTGACTTTTTTATTAATGTTTTTTATGCATATTTATTTAAGATACCGACAGACATTTTTATGAAGGCTGACAATTATGTTTTATTAATAATGGACTGTGAAAAAATAGTTGACTTAGTGTCAAGAGAACAATTATTTCATCACGTAGAGCAAATACAGTTGGTTTATCCTAACCGAAGATTGTGCCTTGGACTCTATGGCCTGGATGACTACTTTAAGTATGTATTTTTTAAATTTTACGTAACTTTTTTACTTGACAGCGAAAAAGCAAGTGTTATGAGTTTAACGATGACGATGAGAACGTTTTATCCAAGTGTGCAAGCTTTCACGGCCGGCATTGTTCCAAGTCTTCATGGTTTCCGGGCTTGTAGGCCGTGGTCCGGTGGTATTTCTACCTGACGTTTCGTCTACAACTGCGGTAGACATTCTCAAAGGCGATGTGGCAGCGGTCGAAGTGTCCTCCTTGTTTTTGTATGTCGGAATGCTGGACACCAGCACTCCGACATACAAAACCAATGACCGAGTAGAGAACTCACCCCCACCACTACACACTGCGCAGTTGACCAATTACAGAGAGACGGACTACGACCGAACAGAGAACACACTGGTACTAGACATAAAAGAAGGGAGAACACCAGTCAAGGACACACTGACCTGTGAGCCGCCAAGGAGGACACTTCGACCGCTGCCACATCGCCTTTGAGAATGTCTACCGCAGTTGTAGACGAAACGTCAGGTAGAAATATCACCGGATTACGGCCTACAAGCCCGGAAACCATGAAGACTTGGATAAGAACGTTGTTTATAGCGGACATATTCTTAAGACGAGTTAACTGTACATTAATTAATAATATATTTTAAGACGCTAATCACGTCGGTTGTCAAGCGTCTATAATTTACAGTAATATTAATTAATTTTTTCAGATACCAAAAACACAAGAAACGGAATGATGTTCGTAATTTAGCAATGAAAGAAGATAAAAGCAAATTTAAAATAAATAAATCTTACGAAAGTCTTCCAAGAATACTTCCTAGTAAATTAGAGGATGCTTTGATGGAATTACAGCTTATGGCCGGAGTTGTTCATAGAACTTTGGATACGCCACACGATCTGAGTTTGATGATTGTTCAGTATACGAAAGCTATTGGCCAAGCTCCGTTCAAGTAAGTTTGCTGTAATAATTCAGTTGTCAGGCGTCTATAATTTACAATTCATTCATTCATTCATTGCTGTAATAATAATAATTGTGACGTGTTTGAGGTGGAATTTCTTTAGCCGCGTTTTGCACTTTCATGGTAGAGTGAATCAGACCGTTACCGAACCGAACCGAACCGGGTTACATGCACCGTGACCGGTCATACAAAATTTACAAACTAAAAATATAACTGGAAAATTGGGAGGATGGAACTTAATTTTTTTTAGTAATGTTTTAACATTGGAAATGTTTATGTTCGTATATGGGGGCAGAGTTACGAGTTTTCGTTCAAGGCCAAAAGACAACGGTGTCGCGATCAAGTGAGGAGCAATCATGCAAAATTGAACAAGTGCAATTTTTTTAAAATGTGTTTTATATCATGTCTAGTTAATTGACAGGTATTTGCGACGATCTGCGGTGTTATTTTTGAGCAAATGTTAATAAATACTGTAGAAAAATCCATTTAAAAGTTAAGTAATCAAGCAAAAGTGAACGCGTATATAACAGAAGAATAATAGGGTTATTCCTGACAAAACTAAACAGTGCATTGATAAATATTGTGTGTATAATAAACAGTTAATTATGTTTCATATATGCTGTTATCATTTCCAATGTCCTCGATGGTTGCAAGGATTGCGAAATCTGTGAATTTTTTTTTATTATGCAGGCTAGAAAAGAATAAATGTACAGAAAAAGTAGGATGCTTTTTAAAAAATGACTGCAGAGACAGCGTCCGCGTCGATAAGGACGGCAACGGACTGTCAAGACTGTGGGCACAACAGTTGACGCAGTTTAAACTGGCATCTTTGGAGACAGCAGAAGCTATTGCAACAAAATATCCAAGTCCATCAAGTTTAATACAGGCGAGTTACTAAAAAGAAAAAACAAATTATTAACTTCCCATTGGAAGTTATTGTAATGGGTCCGAAAATCGAAATCAAAATGTATAACAAATTTTTATGTTTCAAGGTCACTACACTATTTTTAGAAAGATGTCTGTGTGTGTATGTGTGTGCGTGTGTGTACGTATGTGTCCATTTCTTTCTAATATGAAATCTCGAGAATGAAAAATGATATCGACTACATTAGGGTGCCAATCGACGCGTATTAACGTAAATATGATCTGAAAGAAATTTTTTCAAAATCGGTTCAGCCGTTCTTTTTTCTTAACCAAAAAGACCCCAAAAAAGTAGATTTTACACAATATGTTGCGAATAAAAAATTATATTGACTTTGTAAGGGTGTCAATCGAGGCGTGTTAACGTCATTTTGATCCGACATAAATTTTATAAAAATCGGTTCTTTATGATCGAGGTCGATTCTTAATGATCAAGGTCGATTCTTAATGATCGAGGTCGATTCTTAATGATCAAGGTTGATTCTTAATGATCGAGATCGATTCTTATTGATCGAGGTCGAATCTTAATGATCGAGGTCGATTCTTAATGATCAGTAAGAATCGATCTCAAAGAAATTTTTTCAAAATCGGTTCAGCCGTTCTTTTTTCTTTACCAAATAGACTCCAAAAAAGTAGATTTTACACAATAATGATTTAATGATAGATTTTACACAATATGTCGCGAATAAAAAATTATATCGACTTCGTAAGGGTGTCAATCGGGGCGTGTTAACGTCATTTTGATCCGACATAAATTTTATAAAAATCGGTTCTTTATGATCGAGGTCGATTCTTAATGATCAAGGTCGATTCTTAATGATCGAGGTCGATTCTTAATGATCAAGGTTGATTCTTAATGATCGAAGTCGATTCTTAATGATCGAGGTCGATTCATAATGATTGAGGTTGATTCTTAATGATCGAGGTCGATTCTTATTGATTAAGGTCGATTCTTAATGATCGAGGTCGATTCTTAATGATCAAGGTTGATTCTTAATGATCGAAGTCGATTCTTAATGATCGAGGTCGATTCTTAATGATTGAGGTTGATTCTTAAAGATCGAGGTCGATTCTTATTGATTAAGGTCGATTCTTAAAGATTGAGGTCGATTCTTAATGATCGAGGTCCATTCTTAATGATCGAGGTCGATTCTTAAGGATCGAGGTCGATTCTTAATGATCGAGATCGATTCTTGCCATTCTTATTGATCGAGGTCGAATCTTAATGATTGAGGTCGATTCTTAATGATCAGTAAGAATCGACCTCGATCATTAAGAATCAATTCTTAATGATCGAGATCGATTCTTAATGATCGAGGTCTATTCTTCCTGATCGAGGTCGATTCTTAATGATCAAGGTCGATTCTTAATGATCGAGGTCGATTCTTAATGATCAAGATTGACTCTTAATGATCCAAGTCGATTCTTTATGATCAGTAAGAATCGACCTCGATCATTAGGAATCGATCTCGATCATTAAGAATCGATTCTTAATGATCGAGGTCTATTCTTAGTGATCTAGGCATGACCGGATGAAGCCATGTAGAGGCCCCTAGGCATGGCAAGTCTCGGGGCCCCGAGACTTGCCATTATTTAGGTGTATAATTTATAGTTTTATTCGAATCTCGCGTAACACAATTAATTTTAGTTTTTTTAACTAAGTATTCCATATTCCACTTGAATCTTGATATTTATTTATATTTTTTTCTATTTTCTCTATTTTTTATTTAACTATGACTTATTTTTCTCACGGGTTGTGGGTCTCTAGGTGGCGCGGGGCCCATAGGCAGTTGTAAATTATAGACGATCGACAACAGATGTCATAAGCGTCTGTTTTTGTTTTAGGCATACAAGCAGTGTGATACCTTCGAAGACGCCCAGCTATTATTACAAGATATCCCAATTAGAAGAGCGGCAGGACCTTTGACGACGCATCGAAAAATTGGACCAGAATTAAGTAGGAAAGTTCATAGATTTTTCACGTCTACAAATGGCGATGATGTAATTGATGACGGAAATGACATTTAATAATTATTACCTACACTATTGAATCTGTTTTATAAAATAAAAATCGAGTGCTGATTTTATATGTATATTTTCAAAATGTTAAGAAAGAACAGTTTTTCTATGATTAAATATAATAAAATTATATTTTTTTTGTATTTTGTTTTTTTTTTTATTTTTTGAAAAAATTAACAATATTCAGGAATCGATTTATTAGTAGGGTAGACTGCTAGACTCAGTAGAGCATTAATATTTTTTTGTAATACATTTGAAATGTACAACATTTCGTGCCTCTTGTCGGTTGCTTAAAATAATATATATCGCGCGCGTACAATAATGCAATATTTTATGTCATACGGAAGTATAGGTAAGCGTAAATTGTAAATTGTATTTTAAAGACCACCAACAGCTAAGGTTATTTGGGCCTAGCACCAATTCATATTTTCAATTCATTATTTTTTTTTTTTTTAATAATAAATTGAAAATCCAATTGACACTTTTACCAGCTCTCGGGCTAGAACTCGGGAACTGGGGACTTGTAATAGAGGAACCATAGCAACGCCATGTAAACAACAGCGCCGCTACACTCTCGGCTATTCTCAAGCGTGCGTAAATATAGACTGACGAAAGCGTACAATAATGCAATATTTTATGTGCTACAATAGCATTATAGGTAGCGTGCGTTGCTGTGGTAACGAAGTAAATAAATATTGAATCAAGGCCAATATTTTTAGTAAATTATGTAGTGCTGTCAGTGAATGTACGGTGTTTGACATTAATTCAATAAAGTTCTAAAATTGAAAATGTTGTACATTTCAAATATGTGTTACAAAAAATAATGTATACAACTCGTACAATTAAGTATAAGACGCGAGGGGTGAAGTTGGCACGCGAGCCGCAGGCGAGAGTACCAACAGCCCTCGCGTACAAGTTGTATAAACTTCTATTATGTGCGGCAATCAAGTTTTTCTTAACTTCAAAATTCGATCTGCAATGGCGAGAGTGCCAACTTCACCCCTCGCGTCTTATACTTAATTGTACGAGTTGTATAAACTTCTATTATAGGCGGAAATCAAGTTTTCTTAACTTCAAAATTCGATCTGCAATAAATTATATAGCCTTCAGAAATTAAAATTAAATAAATTTCGATATGTGACGTTCTAATACAAGGAAGAAATTACATTAAAAAATTAATATTTTACTAAATTTCTTAATATTTACATTTTATTTTTCTATTACATAATATTTATACAACTTTTAAAACTTTCACTAGTAGTATATTTAAGACTTATGCTAAATATTATTTTCGAAATATTGAGGACAAACTCTTCATCAGAAAATTTTTTCAAATTTAAAAAAAACAATCCCGACTGCGTTAAAATCGAACTTAAAAGATGAAAACAAGATCAAATGATAACATGCAGTTGGAGGCATCAGATATTTCTGTTCAACTTGTCACAACTATATGCCTTCGACTGCATGTTATCATTTGATCTTGTTTCCTACTTTTAAGTTCGATTTTAACGCAGTCAGATTTTTTGTTTTTTTTTAAATATTTTATTTTTATTTTCTCGCTTTTAGTTGAATCTACCAATCAAACCTTTTCATTTGATACCCCACACAAAACGTTTTGCCGATTTTTTGCGTACTGACAAAATGGCGTCTAGCGTTCGCCATATTGAATTTTATGTGACGTCATATACCCAGTAGCACTCGTGAGACTACGACGAATCAATAGATACCTCATTTTTCAAAATCTGTCAAGTTGTTTAGGCTACAGAAGACGCCGACCAAAATGCAAAGTTACATACAAACATGCATACACCCGAAAAACATTACCCTCCTTCGGCAGTCGGGTAAAAAATAATTAGTATTTAAAAAAACAAAAAAAACCCAACTGCACAAAAATATACTAATTAAGAGGAAGAAAACAAATCGGAAAACTTAAAACCTTAGACGCAGCAGGTGGAGACCTATTTTTTTTGTCTTTTTCTTCTGTTTATTTTTTAATAGGTCCCCACTTGCTGCGTCTAAGGTTTTAAGGTTTCCGATTTGTTTTCTTCCTTTTAGTTAATAAAATAATTAATTTTCATTTGCGTTCTGACAATATGGCGTCTAACGTCCGCCATATTGAATTTTCTGTGACGCATATATCTATAGTGTCACTTGTGAGATGATGACGATCTATCGACACCACTGAGTTATCCAATTGACACTTTTACCAGCTTTCGGGCTAGAACCCGGGAACACCTGGTTTCAACTTTGTATAAACAGTTAAATACGGTATAGCGCCTCCATTACCTTTTAACTCAGTGATCGACATCTCATTTATCAAAATCCATGAAGGTTGCTGACTTTTGTTTCTTGTTTTCTGACAATATGGCGTCTATCGTCCGCCGTATTGAATGTTTTGTGACGTCATGACACTCGCAGTGGTAAGACGAATCCAGTGATACGTCATTTGTCAAAATCGGTCGAGCAGTTTTTGATTTACAAGGGAACATAGAATTAGACATACATATTACATACATACATTACGGCGAAACACATAATCCGTCTTTTACTTTGCTGCTGTCGGGTAAAAAGTTTAGTATTTTTCTCTTCTCTGGAAAATCTATATTTTACTCAAAACTGAATTAAAACTTACATTTGTCTCTTGAAATAAATCTAGCTTAAGTATTTGTAAAACGCTGGGCCGTTTTGGATAAAACGTTTAGCCTTCTTTTTAAAAAGCTTGTCCTTGACAACATTCAATACAAATAATTATCTTAATTCACACAAATAATGCTATAATATAATTTTATGTACATGTTGCATAATAAAGGTCAATTCACATTAATCTAAGAGCCGCGTGAGGAATTTACATCCAAATTCCATAATTTATAATCATAAGTTTATCTTAAATAAGTTTACAATGCTTTTAAGTTACCTATAAATTGATAAGAATTGTTATTAATTAATTCAACAATGAATTTTTAATCCACAAGGCATCCACTAGGTAGTGAATAGTATTTCTTAACATATCAGTGAGCATATGATATATAAGATATATAAGGAAAAAATCAGAAGCCACTGTCTGATTTTTTCCTTATATATCTTATAACAATCGTTTGACGTTTAACAATCATGATGGCATAATATGCTGTCTGATATGTTAAGAAATACTATTCACTACCTAGTAGATGCCTTGTGGATTAAAAATTCATTGTTGAATTAATTAATAATTATTAAATTGTTGTCCACAATTACCTAACTCATATATTGTTATTTGATAAGAATTGGGTTTTCCCCTATTATCGGTATATGTGGCACGTGAGCGGGCCTATCTTTCAATTTTATGGGGTTCACTCACATAAATTCGGGGCGTTAAGGGGTAAAAAAGAAGTACAAATTTAATATTCAACATATTTAGATTAAACATCATAATATGTACCTACCATTACTATTTACATAAATATTTCCTTACGGGTAAATTAATATAAAAATATTTAATATTATGGGATTGATATGGACAATATTTCATGGGATATGTAAAAGGGTAAAGGCGTTTCCATGACACCCATTGCACCCCTCCCCAGGTAATGTCAAGCCCCTTCCCCGCAAATTGTAAACTAGCATGTTTAAAGGCGCGGACACATAGTATGCAAACACAATGTAGCAGCACACACGCTTGAACCAATGTCATGTTTTCAAACATTACACATGGAACATATAGATGCAACCATCGTCCACATTGCATTTAGTATATTTGATTTTATTGTTGTCCATGAAGGTCAACTCGCAGTTCAATTTCGGTATTTGCAGGCCCGCCGCTAGCTGTTTCGTCGCCCGCGTGCAATACCGATTATGCCGCCCTACGACTACTTACTCTGAGTTTTGTCAAAAAAAGGATAATTAATGTTTTCTCATTATGGTGGGAAAAAAAACAACTTAACGAAGATAAAACATTTATTTTAAAACTAAGATTCTTAGTTTTAACGGATGCTAATAGATGGCGGTTTTAATGTCATTCGGTCGGATTTTTTTCTATGCTATGACATATTTTCTTATCCCCTCAACGGGCACGCCTCGCGCGCTCCAAGGAGTCCTTGGAGCGCGCTAGGCGCCCCAAGTTGGTATCCTATGCGCGCCCTCTGCGTAGGAGTCGACCGGCCAGGGGTACAATGACTTGAATTAGGTATGAGTCGCTCGATTTGCCGCCCCCTGGGCGTGCCGCCCGTGTGCGGTGCACGCTTTGCACGCCCGCTTACGGCGGCCCTGGGTATTTGTGCAAAGTGATTGTATTTTTTTCGAAATGAGCGATACTGACGATGAAGTGATGTTATGAATAGTTTAGTTAAAAAAAAAACGAAAATTAAAATATAATCGCCGATTTTGGGTCAGCGAAATTTTTAAAAATTTGATCGTCTGTGAAATCCATTTTGAAAATAATTATTTTACTTAAGGTAGTTGTCGTGATATGGGCATAGTGTCAGAAAATTCTAAATTTTCGTATACTCATTAAGGATACTATAATACAAATACCATTAAAATTTGAAGTTGATTGACCATCTCTAACTCGAGATAAACTTAATTAAAGTTCGGATAATTAACACGGAGAGCATAAGAAAGGTTGTGTTTTTGACAAGTTTTTTAATTAAAAGAAAAAAAAGTAACACTCGGAAATTTTCAAAAAACTAATTGTTCATTGATGTTTATTGTTTTTGTTCCGAGTTTAAAAAAGAAAATCCAAAAATTATTGACCTTTTTATTGTTGAGATATAATAACGCAAAGTTCAACAATTTATGAAAAAAGATTGACATTTTTATATAATCCAAGCGAACAAATTAAGTGAAATATGTGTTACTTTCCTCTTTTTGGTGACTGTTTTCGAAGGAGGCTCAATTTTTTTTATAAGAAATTTTTTTTACTATTTAGTGGCTTTGCAATACGTAATTTGCACGTTATTAACCGACTTCTTTTGAAGCGAGTGTTCGAAAACCGACACCTTTACCCCAACTGTGTTTTTAGGGTTCCGTACCTCCGAACGGAACCCTATTACTGAGTCTACGATGTCTGTCCGTCCGTCTGTCACAAGGCTCTATTTTAATTCTGCAATAAACATTTTAGATACAACGTGAATTGACCTTCAAAATTATTAAATTATTGTCATTTTTTTATAAAGTGGAACAAAATAATGGTAAATATTTTCTTAAGATATGTTAATGAGATTTATCTAAAATTTGAGCATAATAGTAAATTTGTGCTTAAATATTTAATTAATAAAACAATCAGCATATTCTCTTCGTAAAAATACATTAATTATTCTAATTTTTAACAATTATGTTTTTATTTTAATAAATTTTATTTTCTTATTGTTGAAATTGCTCCACCATAGCTGTGCGTGTCGAGACACTATACTGTAGCAAACCCCAAGATGTTACGCCACTGCCTCCAATAGAAACGACGAGAAAGAAGGTCACAGTAGTAAAGCGTGGAATGGTATCGAAGATACGAGTGCCTGCCGGAATGTTCTGGAGAACGCGAGAACGTACTGGGCTGGGCAGCGCAGGTATATAAACGAGTGAGTGAAGCGAACAGGCAATGAGTCAATCAACGAGAATCAATCAGTGTCGTGTTGAATACGAAGTCAAGTACTGAGCGACGGATAATGCGTCTGATATAAATAAATCTGATATAAATTCACCTGATAATATAAATATTAGTTGAATAATTACCGTTTAAGTTTTTTTATTGTTAGAATTAACTTTTCGTTGTTGCAATTATTGTATATAGTTAATTGTTACGAATTATTGTAAATAAATATTTATTCCGCCAACTCAGAAAACAGTTTTGTAACAATACTATAAAAATGGCACTGAGACGTCATCAGTCGACAACGGCTATTGTTCCAATGTCCGTCTACTCATACACGCCGTCTATGATTAAAACCATTAGAGAGCAGTAGAGAGGGTAACGGCTAGAAGTTGCTAGTGAAGGCGGTGCTTTGCCGCCAATAGACTGACGACGTCACTCAGAACCGGCGCTAGGATTTTCGGGCCCCGGGTAAGCTTTCTCAAAAAAAATATTTTCTCCAAAATTTGTTTTTTTTTGGAAATAGTCAGAAAATTTTAATGCAAAAAATCAAATAACGCCTTTTTTGTTGGGAAAATGTTTTAATGCTCGCAGTTTTAAACACGGCAGTCACATCTAATAGGTAAGCCCCGGGCCGGCGGGCCTCCTTCAGGGGCCCGGGCCCGGGGTACCTTTACCCCGCTTACCCCCCCCCCCCTAACGCCGGCCCTGACGTCACTGTCATTTTCAGAGTGATCGTGGGCTTGTATATGCAGTAGATTATTCACAGCTATGTATAATAAGTATATAGTATGTAACCCGGTTACATGTAACCCGTAACTGACTGACTTAGGCACAGTGCTAAACGTAGATAAAGAAGTTTCACTTCAAAAATAATGTTTTAAACCGACAGCGCAGGACCGCTCAGCTATGTTAGACAATCGGTGAGTATTATAAATAGATCTTGAGGACATTTTACATAAAACATCTGAAAATAATTGCTCGAAATCGGAGACCCTTAAAAGCTGTGGTCACCCCTTGCAAGTTGTGAAACTTTATTTGATTAAAGCCCTGAGCACACACTTTTGCATAGCGCAGAAGCATAATACATAACGCATAAAGGTACGTGCAGTATGGAGCTGGGATTCTAGATGGTAGCGTAGGTCATAGCAGGGCTTGCTTAAATTAATGCATTGTTATATATGCGAGCGTACACAACGAAGCAGTGAGTGTAGCAGGTATAAGCGCTGTTACAAGAGCTGGTAGATTCAAGAATGTACCTCACCATTCTTTCAGCGCGCTGACTACTACAATCAATGTGTGACAACTGTCAAATGGCCGTTACAAGTTTCGCAATGGATGTGACTAGTTAAATAAATTAAATTTTGCCAGTTTTTATTTAATTTGTTTTGAGTTTTTTCTAAGACGTATTTAAAAGTATTATGTTCCATACGTAAATATTCAAAAAAACGGTTTGGGTAAAATTTTAATTCTTGGTATAAATGATGAAATTCGCCATGTTTATATAGTTTTCTATTAATAGGGTGGACATGATAGCTCCTACCCAAATTTGTATTTAAAATATACCACTTTTTAGCAGAAGAACACAAATATTCATCTTCGCTATCTGACATTTCAAATGCGACTTAAGCTTGTATCAAAGCTTCGTTGTGCAAACCTATAAGCTCTTATAATTTCAGCCAGCATCTACCATACGTGCTACCATCTAGAATCCCAGCTGCGTAATGCACGTACCTTAAGAAAGTACGCTTCAACGCACACGGCTGCATATGATATGACGTTTATTTGAGGTTAGAGACGTTTATTAAATTATTTGAGGTTAGAAAGCACTACAAGAACTTTGAACAGACGTCCACCGTAGCGTGCATAGTGGTGCATAGCATAAGAAGTTCGATCTTGTGGATTTTTCGAAGTCTTGTGTACTATGCTTGTGCAAGAACCGACAGCAAGGAGTGGGATTGTTATGAAGGCCTGTTATTGGTCGAGAACTTTATGCACTATGTAAAATTGTGTGTTTAGGGTTTAAGACAGGAAATATTTATTTATAGTCAGACAAAATATCTAAAATAAATGAAACCCTAAAAAAACAATGAGGTAAATGAAAAGTTCATGTTTGTTGACGTTGGCAGTACTTGTATCTTGGATGCGCACGACTGTCGTGTGTGCAATGTCGACACTGGCAGCAGCGAATCTGTGTTGGTGCTCATTGCTGTTTTGAGCTAGTGTGTTCCCACCTTTACTGTTGTCTACGTCTAGCTGATTGTCTCGTTGACTTAGGATGTCCTCGTCATTGTAACGACTCAGTAGAGCTTTACCTGCTGGGCCGGGTATTTCTAAAACATTAAATCACATTTTTTTCATTTTTGAGTTATTGAGATCATCGCTTTCTCAAAACAGTACTAAAGAATGAAAGAACACGGAACGTTTTCTTTGTTGATCCGAAGTTAGCACATTCTCGGGGAATCACAGAGATCATACAAATTCTAAGATATTTATTTATTTATTTCTATTTATTTATTACTTCAATAGTACATTTTTAAAAAACAATTATAACATGTTTAGAATTTTCCCACCCAACTTGGCAAGCGAGTGCTAGGGTGGGAGCATAAAAATTATTTATTGATCGGACTAAAATGAAAGAAGAAATAAAAAAACAAAGGCAAAATGTGAAATTGATTTAGGTAAGTGAACCGCGCGTAGCAGTTAGATGATACTACCAACTCAGAGAGACCATACGCGCCGCACCGACGACGTGTAACTCATACGTCGTGACGTCACTGCACGTCGTCGGTCACGTGCGGCGGTTCAGAGAGACCATAATATAGCCTTAGAGAGACCATACGAGCGCTACCGACGACGTGTAACTCATACGTCGTGACGTCACTGCACGTCGTCGGTCGTGGACGGCGGGTCAGAGAGACCAGCGCCTAAACAATTAGCTAATTATTTAGTTAACCAATGATATCACATATGGCGATTCGTGCGCTAACATTCCCTAATAACCATCGTGTTATCAGCCTGCTAAATCTTTTCATATTTCCAATAATTTTATACTTCATGGAGGTATAGCTTGGGAGCAAGAAATGTAATGTTTCTGGCCAAAGGTCTTCGACATTTTTGGAACTCGGAGAAAATTTAGGGATTGGGTTGGGGTTTGATGGGATTGGCTGACTGGATTAATAAATTCTGGATTTCGATGCACTAACATAAGAACTGTCTTTGCATACAACTGCTGCAAATTCAGAATAATTGATGATTTCTCACCGTAAATACGAATATTTGCAGATGCTTCACCAATCGAATTCTTCGTGACGCAGCCGTACGAGCCGACATCTTTTGGCCGCAATTCGCGGACCGTCAACGCCATGACAGTTTCGAAACTAGATGTCGACATCTGCTCCACCAGGTACCTGTCGCTAGACACGACCATGTCTTCTGTAATGAAATTACATTTAAACTTCGAGCATCTAGATTCTAGAGAGACACGATACTATATAAGAATGACACCGAGATGTCATCACTAGACATCTATTATTCTACTCGAATTCATACACGCCGTCTATAGTAAAAACTATTAGAGAGCAGCAGAGAGGGTAACGTGTCAAGCAGCCACAGTACGTTGTTAGTGAGGGCGGTGTTTTGCCGCCAACAGGCTGATGACGTCACGCATTGGACGTTTTTTGTTGCGATTGAACTAAAGAATATAAAAAAAATAAAAAGCTTTTTAACAAAAAAAAACCTCCTTCAAAAAGCCACTAAAAAGAGGAAAATAATGAAATTTTGAGGTCTGCGCCAATTTAATAAAATATGAAGTCGATAAAAAAGTATAGTATAGTGATTAATATCTTCTTTTTAACCAACTTCATAATATATTAAATTGGCGCAGACCTCAAAATTTCATTATTTTCCTCTTTTTAGTGGCTTTTTGAAGGAGGTTTTTTTTTGTTAAAAAGCTTTTTATTTTTTTTACTTTTTAGTGTCAAAAAGTGACATTTACCTTAAAGGAATCACACGCCGTTACTCACTTTTATTAAACCGACTTTCTTACGCTGTCTGATGTGTCAAAAAGTGACTTTTCCCTTAAGGAATTACACGCCGTTACTAGCTTTTATTAAAATCAGCCGAACTACTGAACCGATTTTGATAAAATTTCTATGGGACCAATCTGAAAATTTTCAAATCGGTTTATAAATGACGGAGTTCTGAGGTAACAAACATAAAAAAATACAACCGAATTGAGAACCACCTCCTTTTTTTGAAGTCGGTTAAAAAATATCTAATGTTGCTCAATGAGGGCTACCATATTTTTATTCATCAGATAGCGCTAGTGGCAAGTGAGGTTCACGTCAAATGTTTACATTTCTTATTCGTCAGATGGCGCTAGTGCCAAGTAAAGTATGTCAAATGTTTAGAATGGTTTAGAGATTAACGGTTTGTGTTTAGTCATTTTTCATTTATCCATTATTAAGGAATAAATTATAAAATAAATACAAAACTGCGATTTACCGTTTAAATGATTGATTGACTGACACTTTACTTGCTAACGGCGCCATCAGGTGACGGAAAATATAAACAGTACTGACAATTAAAAGATATAAGTTACGTAACCTTACTAAAGTTACAAATCTAGTAACTTTATATTTTACTTGCCAGTAGGGCTATCAGGCGGTAGAAAAAAGCCGGGCAGCTCTCAATGTTTAAACAATGTCGATTCAACCAATACCGGCCGGAGAAATACATTTTTATTATGAGTGCTTTATTCTCATCACAAATCTGCAAAAAAAATTGAATGCGAACAATTTTTCAAGCGCATGCGTCGGGCGGTAATTTTGACTGAATGAATATGAATTACCAGAGTTTCTGATCCAGTAGTTGACGGATTTCGGGAAGGCTTCGACGTAACATTCTAACTTGACGTCGGTGCCGAACGGAGCTCCGACCAACTGGTTTCTCGGTCGGACAGTTGGATGAACTGAAAAAAAAAATTTCAATTGTACACTGTAAAAAATGGATGTAAAAATACTTTGAAAGTTAAGGTAGAATTCGCTCGATTTTCGAAGTGATTTTACATTATTATTTATTTTTACACAGAAAACTTCATAAAAACTTGGACTTTTACTGTAAAGTTAAACAAATTTGTGATTTTTACATAAAGTAACTTAAAATTTCATAATTTGTGTAATATTCCAATAAAGTGTGTAAAAATTACAAAATAAAATGTATAGTTACATATATAAAATGGACGAATACAAAACAAATTAATGTAAAATTAGTAACCACGCATGCGCAATGTGTTTTTATGGAATCTACGTGATGTGCAGGCGATACCGTTTGCGACGCTATTGTCTCTTTGTGTGCTCATTACCAGATTAATCGCTGGCTACAAATGGACCATCGATAATCTATGTAATCGGCCTTCTCATTTCTTATAGTGTATTTTTGTAATAACAATGTTTTGAGTATAATATTAATGATGTGATAATAACTTACACTGCACGTTGACAGTGATGCGTTTGCTTTTGGTGGGTGGCACTCCGTTATTTGCGATACATAAATAAACGCCCATGTCCGAGCGTGAGATGCGTGGTAACCTCAAAGTCTCCCCGTCAAACGACGCAACTGAAAAAAGAAAAACAACAAAATACAACGAGAGCAAAATAGTTATTTTCGATACGTGTGCGTGAAGTGAGGTATTCTAGTTATAGGCTTAAATTGAGAAACGAGCTAAGGGACTGACGCATACACAACGAGATCTCGTTGTGTATGCGTCAGTCCCTTTAGCGAGTGCCTCAATTTAAGCCTACTAGATATCTAACTTTAAGCGGACGTATTGAACATAATTTTTTATAACGACTGCTTCTAAAGTTTAATAGAGAGAAAAAAAATTATGAAAACGGAAAATTCGCTCTTCGAGTCCTTAAAACTTTACAATTACAGACTAAGTTTAGTTTATTTTTATTAAAGTTATTAACTTCTGTATAAATCATTAAAAACATGACTCTCTCATGATGTGGACTTTGTAGGCGCGTTGCTATATATAGTAACACATCGATCGATAGCCAGTAAATAGTGCTTGTATTGTACAAAGTGCGGAAATTTCGAATTTATAAGATGTAGAGATTGTACTTTTACGCACGCTTTGGGCTTTTACGCACGGTGACGGTACTTTTACGCACGCTTTGGACTTTCACGCACGGTAACTGTACTTTTACGCACGCTTACTAAAATACGCCTCTTCACGCCCGCCTCACAGGTAGACCAAGGGGTGTTCCAAAACAGTCCAAGGTGGACCGTGGCCCACCCTTTGGCGCCGCCACTGTCTGACATAATGAAACTGAGATTTTCCCTTATGTTGGATCTCGACATTTTGATAGAGTCTACTGTGGTTGTGTTATAACTTCACCAACACAGCACTTTTGACTTGCTCTTTTATTGTACACAGGGTTGTCAAATCTGTCTGAAAAAAACCGGCCAAGTGCGAGTCAAACTCGCGCACCGAGGGTTCCGTACAATAATAAAAACAAACCGTGAGGTGGGTCGTTTATTAAGACTAAAGTGCGACCCTTGAGGTCCACACGACGAACTTCCCAGTTTGATAAATACTTAACAATAATAATTAAATTAGATATTATACAGAAAAGTAATCATTTTAATCATTAAAACATAATTATTATTTATTTTTAACAATAATTAAAAAAAAAGAAAAACGGCTGAACCGATTTTTATAAAATTTATGTCGGATCAAAATGACGTTAACACGCTTCGATTGACACCCTTACGAAGTCGATATAATTTTTTATTCGCGAGATATTGTGTAAAATCTACTTTTTTGGAGTCTATTTGGTAAAGAAAAAAGAACGGCTGAACCGATTTTGAACAGATTTTGACAGACGGACGGACATCGTAGACTCAATAATATTTTAATTATTGTAAATTATAGACGCGTGGATAGCTTAGGTCATTAGCGTCTTGATTACATTAAATAACAATTAACTTAAAACTAAATGACATCACAAAACAACCACGAGCGGAGGCGGCATTCGAACTCACGACAGTCTGATCCAGATGCCGCGACGCTAACCACTGGACCACACTGTCCTAGGCTCAATAATAGGGTTCCGTTCGGAGATACGGAACCCTAAAAACCGGACATTTGGCAACCCTGATTGTATACCGTATAATACATTAGGTAGATAGGAGGACGTATAGTGAAGTAATTTCTGTGATTTATAAAGCGTTGAACAAAGTAGACTCTCTTCTTTCGCTTTTTTCTTTCTTTTTTTTGGGACGCGCAATAATTAAATTCAACAAATTATGTAAGAGCTTTCATATATTCAGCCGTCCGCGTTGACAGTCTTGTGGATGATTTAAAGATATACATAAATGTAGATTGTATACAGAATTACATACAGGATGTCCCATTTTCACTTTAACAATACATTAGATTCGCGGTATGAACTACTCAATAACATAAATAGCAAAATATCTCCATTAACTACTCTGTAATGTGAACAATAAACAGTTGACTACGCTGTAATGTTCACGTTACAGAGTAGTCAACTGTTCAATAACTTGACCAGCAAAATGTCTCCGTTAACTACCCTGTAATGTGAACAATAAACAGTTGACTACTCTGTAATGTTCACGTTACAGAGTAGTCAACTGTTCAATAACATGACCAGCAAAATGTCTCCGTTAACTACCCTGTAATGTGAACTATAAACAGTTGACTACTCTGTAATGTTCACATAACAGAGTAGTCAACTGTTTAATAACATGACCAGCAAAATGTGTCCCCTGACTAATCTGTAATGTGAACAATAAACAGTTGACTACTCTGTAATGTTCACATAACAGAGTAGTCAACTGTTTAATAACATGACCAGCAAAATGTGTCCCCTGACTAATCTGTAATGTGAACAATAAACAGTTGACTACTCTGTAATGTTCACATTACAGAGTAGTCAACTGTTCAATAACATGATCAGCAAAATGTGTCTACTGACTACTCTGTAATGTGAACAATAAACAGTTGACTACTCTGTCGCCGGTCGAACTGTATAGCTTTGCCCAGTTACACCAGAGATGAGTTCGGAGACCTCCTCGGATATACTTACGGACCCCCTAGAATACACTTTCGAACCCCCTCGGATATACTTACGGAGCCCCTCGAATACAATTTCGGACCCCCTCGGATATACTTACGGACTCCCTCGAATACAATATCGGACCCCGTCGGATTTACTTACGGAGTCCCTCGAATACACTTTCGGACCCCCTTGGATATACTTATGGACCCAGTCGGATATACTAACGGGTCCCTTGGCATCCAGGGATGTTATGAAGCTTCGTAACCGTAACCGAAACTATCAGATATCCGAAATAATTTCATATATACGTATCCATAACCGATAAAACCGAAACTTATACTAATATACGTATATCCATATTCAGATCCGAAATCTCATATCCCTAACAACACTACCGAGGACCCCATTTTAGGAAACACTGTTTTATATTGTAGCAAACCCCAAGATGTTACGCCACTGCCTCCAATAGAAACCACGAGAAAGAAAGGTCACAGTAGTAAAGCGTGGAATGGTATCGCAGATTCCAGATATCGCTGAGGACGCACTGAGCGTACACCGCACGCAGGTATATAAACAGGAGTGTGTCGTGTTGAATCAGTCAGTGAATGGTGTGCCATCAGTCAGTACAGTGAAATAAATATTGATCAGTCAACGGGAATCAGTTAGTGTAGATTGTACTGTGACAGTGTTGAAATAAATCTGATATAAATACTGTGACATAAATAATTACAAATAAATAATCCTTGTATATATAGTTATTTGTTAAGTGTTATTTAAGTGGCTCGTTTAGCTCAACAATTACCGTTTAAGTTTTTATTATTGTTAGAATTGACTTTTCGTTGTTGCATTTATTGTTATTAACTTTTTAATTATTGTAAATAAATATTTATTCCGCCAACTCAGAAAACAGTTTTGTAACATTATAGTACTCGCCTTTTTGTTTGTTGTGAGACATTATGTATAGTATTATGTTTCTCGCAATTCCATTATTTCACTGTCAGCATTTACATGATGATAATTTGAAAAGTTTTGATCACTTTAATAATTTGATCATTGTTGCATGAAAAAAGTTCAGTACATTACAATCAGATATTTGCGTACATCGGCATAAGCCTACCGAATTCTGAATAATCTCCCAGGTTCATCTTTTAGAAATCAATATATTTTTATTTATTGTAAATTATAGACGTGTTGACAACTTAGGTCATTAGCGTCTTGTTTACATCAAATAACAACTCACTTAAAACTAAATGACATCACAAAACATCCATGAGCGGAGGCGGGATTCGAACCCACGACAGTGTGATCCAAAGGTCGTTACGCTAACCGTTACACCACTCTGTCCTCAGAAATCAATATAGGTATTCAATACAAATAACATCGTAACTTTGTAATCATAAGATTTCAACGAAATTTCGATAGTGTACCTATTTAATAATGAAAATAGGAATACAAAATAGGTATTGGATAACAATTTAAAATATAAAAAAATAAAATAACAGTTAATTTATTTATTATATTGTTAACAATAACAAGTGGTGGAACCTTTGGTGTAAAGATACGAAATGTTATAATTACCACAAAACACCAAACCATAACAAACACTCTCGACGAACGTTTCGCCAACCAAGTTGGCATCATCAGATGATGAGGAGATGAGTTTTTTTTAGT
Organism: Mongoloraphidia duomilia; assembly: GCA_039654895.1. Lineage (NCBI taxonomy): Eukaryota > Metazoa > Arthropoda > Insecta > Raphidioptera > Raphidiidae > Mongoloraphidia > Mongoloraphidia duomilia. Next base: position 5,298,188 of record CM077516.1, read on the forward strand.
TTTAATCATCTTCTGATGATGCCAACTTTGTTGGCGAAACGTACGTCGAGAGTGTTTGTTATGGTTTGGTGTTTTGTGGTAATTATAACATTTCGTATTATATTGCTACAAAACTGTTTTCTGAGTTGGCGGAATAAATATTTATTTACAATAATTAAAAACACAATAATAATGAATGCAACAACGAAAAGTCAGTTCTAACAATCAACACAAGTAAACAATAACTAAACAGTAATTCTTAAACAAAGCAAACAAAACAATAAATAGCACTTAACTAATAACTCGTAATTATTTCCACTACACTAGTATTTATTTTATCAATTTATTTATTTATATCACGGCACTATTTATATTACTGATCCACCGACTTGAATGCGTGACTCACCGTTGACTGATTCCATCACTCACTCGTACTGGCTGTTTATATATGCTGCGTGGCATAAGCCTAGTGTGTTCTCGTTTTCTCTAGAACTTTCGCGCAGGTACCAGTTGTTCATTAAGCAGACCCCGTTTCTCAGAACTCTTGCCTGCCGTTTATATACAGGGTGATCCGTAACAATATTATAGGAACATTTGATTTTATAAGATAAATAAAAGTGGATGTATTTCCTATCCCATACAACGAATACAATTATTTGTATGTCTGTACCCGCGATACAGACATTCCTATATTTGTCGCACCTTGTATTTAGAAAACATGTGGAACTTTTAATAAACGTGCCATTCTGACAAATTAAAATACCATTTGGAATACGGACAGATAGACATACAGACGTATTGTGTTCGGGAGTGTGTAAGTAGCACAAAAGGTAGAATGATCTCTTAATGATTATCTACTGTAAGAGCATTAGGCCCTCTGCTATGAGAAGTCTGAACAAGAAAAGCCGACGCCTGCTAAAGAACACACAACACTTAACAGTGGCGTGCGAAATTTTCTTATATCTTGCTATCACTCAAAACCAGAAACCCATAAACTGCAAAACACTAGCAGTGTCATCATGCGCACAGGCGAATTTGTGTTCAAACCCGTCTATTCTACAAGATAAGGGCTCGGTAGACGAGTTGTCATTTTATCGTCAACCAGTAGAGTGCTTACATTCAGAGGACACTGACGTCACTATGCGCAAAGACGAATTTGTGTTCAAACCCGTCTATTCTACCTGTCAAGGGGTGGGTAGACGAGCTGTCATTGTATCGTCAACCAGTAGGTGTTTACTTCAGAGAAGAACACTAACGTTATCATGCACAGACGAATTTGTGTTCATACCCGTCTATTCTACTTGTGACGGGGGTGGGTAGACGATCTGTCATTGTATCGTCAACCGGTAGAGTGCCTACATTCAGAGGACACTGACGTCACTATGCACAAAGACGAATTTGTGTTCAAACCCGTCTATTCTACCTGTCAAGGGGCGGGTAGACGAGCTGTCATTGTATCGTCAACCAGTAGGTGTTTACTTCAGAGAAGAACACTAACGTTATCATGCACACAGACGAATTTGTGTTCATACCCGTCTATTCTACTTGTGACGGGGGTGGGTAGACGATCTGTCATTGTATCGTAAACCGGTAGAGTGCCTATATTCAGAGAAGAACATTGACGTTATCATGCGCACAGACGAATTTGTGTTCATACCCGTCTATTCTACTTGTGACGGGGGTGGGTAGACGATCTGTCATTGTATCGTCAACCGGTAGAGTGCCTACATTCAGAGAACACTGACGTTATCATGCGCACAGACAAATTTATGTTCAAACCCGTCTATTCTACTTGTGACGGGGGTGGGTAGACGATCTGTCATTGTATCGTCAACCAGTAGAGTGACTACATTCAGAGAAGAACACTAACGTTATCATGTGCAAAGACGAATTTGTGTTCAAACCCGTCTATTGTACCTGTCAAGGGGTGGGTAGACGATCTGTCATTGTATCGTCAACCGGTAGAGTGCCTACATTCAGAGAACACTGACGTTATCATGCGCACAGACAAATTTATGCTCAAACCCGTCTATTCTACTTGTGACGGGGGTGGGTAGACGATCTGTCATTGTATCGTCAACCAGTAGAGTGACTACATTCAGAGAAGAACACTAACGTTATCATGTGCACAGACGAATTTGTGTTCAAACCCGTCTATTCTACTTTTGACGGGGGTGGGTAGACGATCTGTCATTGTATCGTCAACCGGTAGAGTGCCTACTTTTAGAGAAGAACACTGACGTTATCATGCGCACAGACGAATTTATGTTCAAACCCGTCTATTCTACTTGTGACGGGGGTGGGTAGACGATCTGTCATTGCTTACATGTGTTCATTAATACCTAAATGTCCTTAAAATAATATAAACATATTTCGCGTGTGTGACGAGTCGTACTGTGAGACGCGGGATCCTTAATCACCGCAGTCCTTGTACATAACAAACCATATGCGGAGCGCGGTTTCAGAGCTATAAGGTATAGGGAGCTATGTACGACTGTACGTAGCTCAACACCTCCCGTATATGAAGCAGCGTAGATCGTGTTAAGACGGCTTGAGGGGTTCGTTATGAGGTCAGCGCCGTTGTGCTACTTTTTTTCTATTTTTTGCATTCTATAGATACTAGAAAACAAACTTAAGTTTAACTATAAGACCTATATTTGCGTCTGTATTAGAAAAGGGGAGGATTTGGAAGGATTCGTTTCATTGAGTGAGGATCGCAACGTGTCAGAATTTGAGAATTTATATGCTACACCTATCTAGTTGTTGTATACTTATAGGATATATATGTGATCAGTATTGGATGTGACGTGACGATCGACATGCGTAACCGAACGGAAAAAAAACGAGACCGGGTTCGAATCAGTGACCTACTGCGTATTGTCTTTATCTTTAAAATTACATTGAAAAATATACCGAATATCAATATCTCGAAAATTTGTCTCGGAGGCAATATTATTTTTAGTAATGCCTATTTCGACTAGTGTTGCCGTCTAGATCTAGACTTTCTATAGACTCTTGTCTTGTCTTGTCTAGATTTTCAAGACAAGACTTGCAAAAGTCTTGTCTAGAAATTTTCAAGACAAGACAAGAGTTTTTTAATCTAGACTTAGACTTAGTGAAGTCTTGATATTTCAAGACAAGACTTTAGTGAAGTCTTGTCTTGATATTTCAAGAGACGACAAGACTTTGAAAGTCTTGTCTTGTCTAGACGGCAACACTTATTTAGAAGGAAAATTACTATGGAATTCTGAGAAAATGGCATCTAGAGTCCGCCATATTGAATTTTCCGTGACGTCATATACCTTATTTGTAATCTTCTCAACAAAACCTTTCTTTTTACACCAATATCAATGTATTTAGATTATAGTGTTGCCGTCTAGATCTAGACTTTCTAGACTCTTGTCTTGTTTTGTCTAGATTTTCAAGACAAGACTTGCAAAAGTCTTGTCTAGAAATTTTCAACACAAGACAAGAGTTTTTTAATCTAGACTTAGACTTAGTGAAGTCTTGTCTTGATATTTCAAAACAAGACTAGACTTGTCTAGACGGCAACACTAATTTCGACCCTAATTTGAAATTTGCGCGTTATAAGCCGGCTCTGCACACATATATGAACGTACACACATACACGGACATTTATAATATGAAAGATGATGATATTTTTATCATATTCTCGCTGCTATGAACCTCTGGTCGACAATAAATCTCAATTTCTTGTGTGGCCCTTGATACGAGTCTCTACTTATAATATAGAAGACAGAAAGAGAAAGAATTTATTTTTGTCTCAATGTGTGATTAGTTTGCCTAAATAACTCGAAGCATATCTAAAATTATTGATCGATGTCTAAGAACAATGTCTTCAGTATATAGTACTGTTGACCCAATGAATGTTAATACTTGAAGGAAGGTTTGGTTGAGGGTCAAACTAATGAAGCTTTATCAAAATATCGCTTGTATGGCCAACGTTTCGAAATATTTAATTTCATCTTCAGGACCTATGAACATGTGCATCCAAAACTTTTTAACAAAAAAAAAAACCTCCTTCAAAAAGCCACTAAAAAGAGGAAAATAATGAAATTTAGAGGTCAGCGCCAATTTAATAATTTAATAAAATATGAAGTCGGTTAAAAAGTATAGTATAGTGATAAATATCTTCTTTTTAACCAACTTCATATTTTATTAAATTGGCGCAGACCTCAAAATTTCATTATTTTTCTCTTTTTAGTGGCTTTTTGAAGGAGTTTTTTTTTGTTAAAAAGTTTTTTTATTTTACTTTTTAGTGTCAAAAAGTGGCATTTACCTTAAAGGAATCACACGCCGTTACTCACTTTTACTAAACCGACTTTCTTACGCGCTCTGATGTGTCAAAAAGTGACATTTACCTTAAGGAATCACACGCCGTTACGAACTTTTATTAAAATCAGCCGAGCTACTGAACCGATTTTGATGAAATTTCTATGAGACCAATCTGAAAGTATATCCTTTCAAATAAAAAAAAATTCCAAATCGGTTTATAAATGACGGAGTTCTGAGGTAACAAACATAAAAAAAATACAACCGAATTGAGAACCACCTCCTTTTTTTGAAGTCGGTTAAAAATTAGAACAATTCAGTCAATATGAAACTAGTAGATAGATACTGATAGGTAAATATCTATCTATCTACTAGTTTCATACGGACTGAATTGTTCTAATTTTGGATACACATATTCATAGGTTCTGAAGATGAAATTAAATATTTCGAAACGTTGGCCACAAACGATATTTTGGTAAATTTTCATTATTTTGACCCTCAACAAACCTTCTTTCAATTTCTAAGAGCAATGCTTCAAAATATCTCTTTGAAGTGTAACTTCTCACGCAAGTTCGGGCTGTTTAATGGTGTAACCATGGCAACGAAAAACAAATCATAAAACAGTACAGACGTGAATTTCACTTAAGACGTAACATAGTTGAGTGTTGTTTACAGTTATATGGAAAACATTAATGCATTAGAGAAAATTTCAGAAATTGGCAAAATTTAGTTAGGCCCACCAAAAATATTATGACATGATGTCATATTTATGGTGGGCCTAACTAAAATCATGTCACAATATTTTTGGTGGGCCTAACCAAATATCGCGAATTTCTGAGATACGCCTTTATGCAGTGAATTAGGTGACGAATTTTGTTACAATAAAACCAAACTCGCAATCCCACCATATTGAACCCGTTCTCTCACCATATTATCCAAAAACAAATTATTAGATACATAACATGTTTGAAGTATATAAGGAGAATATTAATTTAGCAATCATGTCACAGTTGAGTATTGTAAGCTCATTCCGTCGCGAAATTGGAAAGGTTCAGGTTAGAATCCTGACTGTGACCACTGGTTGGTAAAATGATTTTTTCCTATATGTTTCGAAACAATTATATAATCGGCTGCTCTCCAACGAAAAAATCTTTCAATTGCATACAGCCGTATAAAAAACTATTATTATCATAAGATGTTTCTTAAGTTTTTATTTAAATTTCTGTGAATAAAAAAGTATTCGATTTGAATATACCATAATACAGTCGAATCTGTCTAAGAGTTCAGCCCGTAATTCCACCATATTGCATCCGTCCTCCCACCACATTATCCAAAAACAAATTATTAGATACCTACATAATATGCTTCTAAGTTTTTATTTTAATTTCTGTGAATAAAAAAGTATTCGAATTGAATATACCATATTATAGTCGAATCTGCTTAAGAGTTCAGCCCGCAATTCCACCATATTGCATCCGTCCTTCCACCACATTATTCAAAACAAATTATTACATAATATATTTTTTAAGTTTTTTAATTTCTGTGAAAAAAAAAGTATTCGAATTGAATATACCATATTACAGTCGAATCTGCCTAAGAGTTCAGCACGCAATTCCACCATATTGCATCCGTCCTCCCACCACATTATTCAAAACAAATTATTACGTCATATATTTTTTAAGTTTTTTAATTTCTGTGAACAAAAAAAATTTCGAACTGAATATACCATATTACAGTCGAATCTGCCTAAGACTATGTCCGTCTGTTTATTGTCAACACAATTCATTAACGGCTGGGCCGATTTTGATTAAGCTTGGCACATAAACTTAGTATTTTACCTGACTAGATTCGAGTTAAGATAAAACTCCCGTCAAGAAAGCCGCGGGTAATCCCTGGTCAGGGCCGGATCTATATAAGCGCTTTTTGGGCTGCAGCCCAGGGCCCCGTGGATATAAAGGGCCCCCAGCCCCCATTGAAGACAATGGACACCCTAGTAGAAATGAAATCTAGTTTCTGTCTAGTTTGACTAGACTTAAGCCAGGCGCTGGCCAGTATAATATCGAGTCACTGTTTAGTAACTGGCCAGTTTTACTAGAGATCCAATGAAATGTGGCGGCTATAAAATAAATAAAACATTTTATTGTCCTCTACTTTTTTCTATACCGTGTACCTAGAACATCATTATCGAAAACAGTTTTTTGACAAAATGGCAACTAGTTGATTAATTAGGCAGGCCCCCAAGTTATATTAGCCCAGGGCCCCACAAACTCACGGTCCGCCCCTGTCCCTGGTGATTATTATAAAGGTCAAACAAAAATACAAAGTAGCATATTTGAAGAAAAAAGAAATAAACACCACGAAAAGCTTAAAAAATATATGTGAATGACAGTTGGCAATGGTCGTTTCCTCTATTCGCTATCTGTAGGGAGAAATTGGCGCTGACCATCTCCACTAAGCGGTAAACAAGCCTTAGTCGGTGAAGTTTGTGAATAGTGCGGCAATATATTATAAAACGGATTATAGTCAAGCGGCACAATATATATTTCATATTGCAGTACACATATTATATATTCTTAAATAACAACTAGACGTAAGATGGAGTGTTCAAGTTGTTCACAAGTTGCGTATATCATGTTAGTAAATCCATGTCCTCTGCGTGCTATACAAGGTGTACCAGAAAGTCGAAAAAAATCAGAATTATTTCAGTATACATGGTGCTGATTTGTTTTGCGGGTAATATAGGGATTTAACCCGTAAAATCGAACTTTCGCGATTTCCTGCTTCCCTAATTATTTTAGGATAAATATCTTCAAATAAAAGTTTTAGAACATAAAATTCTGCATCTAAATCATTAAACAAAATTAATTTTGCATGCTTTGTAACGGCAGAAATTTGATATGTCAAAATTACCTCAAAAACAGATAGCGATAGCCATGGAACTTGAACAAAATGATGACGTTTTTAGCTGTCAGAATAATTTCTAATCATTATGTTCAAGTTCCAGGGCTATCGCTATCTGTTTTTGAGGTAATTTTGGCATTTTCACATCAAATTTCTGCCGTTACAAAGCATGCAAAATTAATTTTGTTTAATGATTTAGATGCTGAATTTTATGTTCTAAAACATTTATTTGAAGATATTTTTCCTAAAATAATTAGGGAAGCAGGAAATCGCGAAAGTTTGATTTTACGGGTTAAATCCCTATGTGCAGCAGTTACGTTCATCACCCTGGATAATAAAATCGTAGACGCTTTTCTTGTCTGTTTGTGCACGTTAATCTCCACAATGGCTGAACCAATTTGGATGTGGTTTTCAGTGATGTATTGAGATAAGCTTGGGCTAACATTTAGTGTTTGTTTCATTTAAATCGGTTGACAAATAAAAAAGATATGTCAATTTTAAAATTCTTCTCGCACGCGTTGTGACACCGTTAATGCAAATGTCAAAACGTAGGGTTAAACATATAAATAGGTTGGGTTGACTGTTTATTTTTGTGACACCGTTTATGCAAATGTCAAAACGCAGGGTTAAACATATAAATAGGTTGGGTTGACTGTTTATTTTTGTGACACCGTTTATGCAAATGTCAAAACGTAGGGTTAAACATATAAATAGGTTGGGTTGACTGTTTATTTGTGTAACACCGTTTATGCAAATGTCAAAACGTAGGGTTAAACATATAAATAGGTTGGGTTGACTGTTTATTTTTGTGACACCGTTAATGCAAACTATTTCCAAGTGATTTTAAGCCCGACTTCGCTTCTATATACTAATATATGTGAGCGGAGCCACGGGTAGCCGCTAGTATTTAATATAGGTAATCAGAACAGTCTTAAAGTTTATTGGTTATTATGTCTTTACCTGAATTATGGGAATGACTTAAAAGAAGGCTAGATATCTGCTCTGTGGTACCACTGGAATCTGTTAAAACTTCATGCCAAAATGATATATTACTTTGCACTATTTCGGGATGAACAAAGGCAGTATTATCATGAGTCGAGATTAAACATTTTTGAAGTGAATACTTCTTATGCGACTCCGGACGGCTAAGAGAACTTTTACTTCCACGGGGACATTTCTGAACGCCCCCATGATTTATACAAAATAGAAATTGTCAATTAATTACAAAATTTTAATTGGTCATTTCCATAAAATGAAACATCAAAAGAAAGTATGCTTTGTTTTTTAATAACAAAAAATAAATCACATAAAATTTGACAAATGTGGAATAAATCTTTTAAAAATATGATTTATGCTTTACTTTTTTGTTCAAAAAAATAAAAATGTTTTCACATGAGAGAAAAAAGTTTTGATTTAATCCCTTTCCAACAATCACTTGTGTAAGATATACTGAACACAGATAAAGAGCGTTTTCAATTTCCCAGGGCTATACAGTACTGCTCCGATTATCCGAAGTATATAAAAAGGGTAAATCGGATAATCGAAACCTTTGGATATTTACTATTCCAATTCCACAAGTGGGAAATGGTACTAATTTAGATTTTGTCACAATACTTTCCCCCTTGTAATTCCCGGAATGTAAATTATAGACGCCCGACAACTGAGGTCATTAGCGTTTCCCGGAATGTAGAAAAGCGTATTGCATGAGGAAGAATCTCTATTAGACTAGTTGCATTAACTTTATCCGGGTAACCCGGAATAAAATAAAAATATAGATACTAATATGTGGTGGAGGTGCAGTGCATAATAACTGCACTTCCACCACATTTATCTATATTTTTAATAAGCAAAATTCTAAATGAATCAAAATAAAATACAACGAAAATTGAACTGACTTCACAAAAAAAATAAAAAAAGGACAAAACAAATTTTCTTTTTGTTTTACAATCGACACCTTCCCTAACCTAGATTCAATTAGAAGTCGGCGTAAATAAATCTCAATTGCATCAACTTCTAATTGATTTTATTTATTGTAGATTATAGACGCGTCGACATCTCAGGTCATTAGCGTCTTTCAACTACACTTAATAACAACTATCTTAAAACTAAATAACATCACAAAACATCCATGAGCGCAGGTGGGATTCGAACCCACGGCAGTTCAGTCCAGGTAGGGAAGGTGATTGTAAAATGATTCGAAAAAAGCCGGTTCAATTAAAAAAAAATTTCTCTATCATTAATCGTCGTTTTGAATGAGACCGAGTGATGGGAAAATCGAGTTCCTACTGTAGTAAGCTTTAGAGGATGGTTGCTATAACTAAAGGTCCAGGACAATCATTCACGCCTGGTTCACAACATTTTCATGCACTGTTAGTTACGACACATCAATAAAAAAATTTTATTAATTACAAGGCTCTCAATTAACCTACATATATGTAATAATTATAGTAGTATTTGATTTCATTAATTAACTTGTCGGTAAGGTAATTAAGTATATTTTTTTAGGTACAGGGTAATATATAGGATGTACACTTTTAAAAGAATCAATGTAGAGAAATCAAAACTAAAAAAATCGGTATGTCTGTATCGCGGCTACAGACTGATTACGTGAATACCGTTAAATACAAACAATTGTATTCATTGTCATGGAAATAAATACATCCACTTTTATTTATGTTAGGTATAAAATAAAATGTTCGTAAAATATATCTAATAAATAAAATAACTGTGAATTTCATTTTTTTATAGTTTAATTTGTTTCCAATACCTATATATTTTCAGTAAAAAAATATATTAAAAGCCTTCGGGATACGAACCTGGGCTTAGCGTTTGAACCTATCGGTACTCTAGTACTTTACCACACAGTTACATAGACCTTAACATATCATCAGCGTCTATCAGCTTCTGATAAATTGGTAGAGTTTATCAAGTATCCCGCTTCTGAAATATCGATAGAGTTTATCAAGTATCCCGCTTCTGCAACATCGGTAGAGTTTATATAGTATCCCGCTTTCTGATAGATAGCTTGTAGATTATAGACGCTCAACAGCTGAGGTCATCAGCGTCTATCAGCTTCTGATAAATTGGTAGAGTTTATCAAGTATCCCGCTTCTGAAACATCGATAGAGTTTATCAAGTATCCCGCTTCTGCAACATCGGTAGAGTTCATATAGTATCCCGCTTTCTGATAGATAGATTGCAGATTGTATACGCTCAACAGCTGAGGTCATCAGCGTCTATCCTATGTCTTTTGAAAGGTCAATAACATCTTAGATTGAAATTAACAAACGTTCAATATTCTTGCGAATATTGTAGCCGCCTCCTTGTCCACTCGTACCCGCCTAACAGCTGGTGCTATGGCTCGAACGTACCAGGAGTATAGAGAGATTTAGCAGGTATGAAAGGACCGCTGGGCCTGTAATAAACCGCCACGCACAATAATTGAATTGAATTGTAGATTATAGACGCTCGACATCGCACAATAATATAATAATATTGTACAAGCAACAGGATATGTCCGGTCAATATGGAATGTTTAAAACCTTCGAATTATGAACGAGAAGAGAATGATGTGCTTAAGAATGCTTGTTTCTTTTTGTTTTCGGACAAAAAATAAGTAAACAATAAAAACATATTTTTAATTCTACAAATTCCACTGGTCTATAGAAATGTGCTGAACGTTGTTACGCAACTATATAGGGCTTAAGAAGATCCGAATTGAAAAATTTTTCCCTGTTCAAAATTCTTCTTTCCGAGTGACATAGGCAACGACTAAAGGGGGGATGAACAATGAGCGAAAATGTAAAACAAGTCGGGAATCCAGCCCCCGATTTTTGAGCTAAATTGACGTACATTGGTTAAACTGCAAAAGATACAATAATTTGTTGCTCTTGATTATTTTTAGCCTGACCGGGAAGTTAGTCATAAAGAGAGCACTCACATTTCACCAATAGCGAAGGTTATTTGGACTTAGTACCAATTCATATTTTCAATTTATTATTTTTTCATAAATTGTTCCCAGATTCTAATTTGAGAGCTGGTAAAAAAGCTCTCAGCTTATAACCTGGCAACGGAGAGGCTTGTAACAGAGGAGTCGTGAAAACGCCATATAAACAACAACATGGCTACATGCTCGGCTATTCTCAAACCCTAGTTTACATTTTAAACTGGTAGCACAGCGTTGTTATACGAATCTGGTAGCAGAGCATAGTTAACATATAGAGACTTCACATATTAAACTAATAGTAGACTGTAAGTTAAGACCCCACAGGGGGGACATTGGAATGTGGCTGCTGTCACAAATTGCATTCCGATGTTCTTTGGGAATTAGCGCATCCAGGGACCCGAGCTCGTACCAGTCGGTTTGTCTATGCCGGCTGGCGGATTCTAATACACATATGGATTATTTGTTGTGTTGAAGACGCTAATGACCTGAGTTGTCGACGCGTCTATAATCTACAATTAATTAATTAATTAGTAAGTTACCAGAGACAGTTCACAATATTAAACTGGTAGCAGAGCATAGTTAACTGAGACTTCATATATTAAACTGGTAGTAGACTCTAAGTTAAGAGAAAGTTCATATATTAAACTGGTAGCAGAGCATAGTAAACAGAGGTGAAGGCTTCATATATTAAACTGGTAGTAGAGCGTAGTTACCATGTCAGCAATTGCAGGAAATAATTATTTCGGGACTTGTAACAATGACATCGCTACATGTTCGGCTATTCTCAAGCCCCAGTTTGCATTTTAAACTGCAGGTAGCACAGCGTAGTTACGAGAGACTTAACATATTAAACTGGTAGCAGAGCACAGTTAACAGAGATTTCCCATATTAAACTGGTAGTAGACTGTAAGTTAAGAGAAAGTTCATTAAATTGACAGCAAATGATAGTTATAACTAGGGAATGCCATCTCGATCTCGCGAGATCTCGAGCCATTTTTCGAGATTTAATCTCGTGGACAGGCAATCTCGTACGAGATTTCAAGAACAAACGCGCTTGAAAAAAAACTTATAGGTACGTAATAGTTTTTGACAGCCGCGCTAATTGGTTATGTTTGTTTCTCTGCATATATTGTTTTAATTATTGCTTTCTTGAGTAAAATGGACAGTTAATTAACTTATAACAAGCATTAGATGGCTAACAAATTTCAAAGTTAAGTGAATACTGAATAATATGTCTAAGAACAATTCAAACCAAATGTTCGTGAACGTTACTAATAGTAACTTACCCTATGCTTCATAACTCCTAAGAAGTTATTTCCAAAATAATTAATTGACATATAGTGTGCTGTGTGAGTTGAGGTAGTGCTGTTATATTTTGAAAATAAAACAAAACTTTAATTGAATCTTGGAACAAAAAATCAACGTTTATTTAAGGAAAGTAATGAATAATAATCATCTGCACAGTGCACTACGCAATAAATCACACACGTACACAGTGATACAGTCACACTGTCCCAAGTAAGTAGTTTTCATTAAGTTTAAGTATTTTAGATACAAAATAATACGTTCTTTTTAAAAGTAGGCGAAATCTCGATATTGTCGAGATTAATCGAGATCTCGCCAGATAATCTCGCGAGATCTCGAATTGCCAATCTCGAACCCACACTGATCTCGCGAGATCTCGAATTGCCAATCTCGGCTCGAGATTGCATTCCCTAGTTATAACAGAGACATATTAGACTGTAGTTAAGAAAAAGTTCACATATTAAACTGGTAGCAGAGCGTAGTTACCATGTCAGCAATTCCAGGAAATAATTATTTCATGTTCATTCAACTAACCAGTAAGTGAGGGAAGGCTGATCAACGATAATATATAACATTATTTTACGCTCTCTATTTAGTACTGTATTATTTAACATTTTAATACATCTGCACAAAATATAATGGGAGCTAACGTATGCGCCAGTGAATTTCTCGAGTTTCAAAAGCTATTCTCTGCTGACAGGTCCAGTGGGGCGGAGCTCCCACGCATACATATACAGATATACTAAAGGGCGTTCTGGGGCAGAGTCTGTACTACTATGCCAGATGCCTACCTTTTGTATAAGCACAATAAAACATGTCACGGACAGGTGTTAAATTATTGCCTATGTTATTTATACATAATAACAATATTATCTGCTGAACTGGCGGTTGTGAGGACATCTAAGGAGAGCGACACAAAGATAAACTCTAATTATAAATAAATACTAAGCTTTTTTGACGTGAATAACATCAAATGTTTCATACTGGAGTGGCGTTTTAGAAATATTAGAGGAAACGGAAATTGTCGGAAATGATTGTGATGTGAAACAAAACTAAGGTCTCAAACACAATAAGCGGAAAAGTACGAGTCTTGACCTTAGCTGTTGAGCGTCTATAATCTACAAGCTATCTATCAGAAAGCGGGATACTATATAAACTCTACCGATGTTGCAGAAGCGGGATACTTGATAAACTCTATCGATGTTTCAGAAGCGGGATACTTGATAAACTCTACCAATTTATCAGAAGCTGATAGACGTAGCTGTGTGGTAAAGTACTAGAGTACCGACAGGTACAAACGCCAAGTCCCAGGTTCGATTCCCGAAGGCTTTTAATATTTTATTTTTTTTAAATAAAGAAAATTATATATAGGTATTGGATAACTATTTAAAATATAAAAAAATAAAATAACAATTATTTTATTTATTATATTTTACGAATATTTGATTTTATAATATAAATGTATTTTTTTCCATGAGAACGATTACAATTATTTGTGTTTAACGGTATTCACGCATCTATCTGTATCCGCGATACAGACATGCCCATTTTTTAGGTTATTTTTTATCAAAATTGTATTCTAAATAAATTAACAAACGCACTGCAATAAAAAATTTAAATAATAGAATAAAATGAAATGACGCCTCAAACGTCGTTATATTTTTATTTGTTACAAAGTTACAGCGATTCTGCCTGTTTCATAAAACGCGTTGCATAAAGGTACGTGCAGTACGCAGCTGGGATTCTAGATGGCAGCGTAGATCATAGCAGGGCTTGCTTAAATTAATGCATTGTTATATATGCGAGCGTACACAACGAAGCAGTGAGTGTAGCAGGTATAAGCGCTGTTACAAGAGCTGCTAGATTCAAGAATGTATCTCACCATTCTTTCAGCGTGCTGACTACTATACAATCAACCTGTGACAACTGTCAAATGGCCGTAACAAGTTTCGCAATGAATATGACTAGTTTAATATGTGAAATTTTGCCAGTTTTTATTTAATTTGTTTTGAGTTTTTTCTAAGACGTATTTAAAAGTGTTAGGTTCCATACGTAAATATTCAAAAAACCGGTTTGGGTAAAATTTTGATTCTTGGTATAAATGATGAAATTCGCCATGTTTAGATCGTTTTCTATTAATATAGGGTGGACATGATAGCTCCTACCCAAATTTGTATTTAAAATATACCACTTTGTAGCAGAAGAACACAAATATTCGTCTTCGCTATCTGACATTTCAAACGCGATTTAAGCTTGTATCAACAAAGCTTCGTTGTGCAAACCTATAAGCGCTTATAATTTCAGCCACCATCTACCATACATGCTACCATCTAGAATCCCAGCTGCGTACTGCACGTACCTTCAGGCAGTTTTCACTTCAAAAATAAGTTGTAATTTTCGCCATCGTATATACGACAGTCTGTATCTTTATAATATATTTAAACGCAGAAAATAGTGGAAAAAAAGCGAATATTCCATCTTGAAAAGTTTTAAATAGGGAAAAAAAAGTTGGCAGATGAAACACGATTAAACTTTTTGCTGTCGTGTTGGTGTTTTTTTCATCGTTTTCTCTGTTCATGTGAAATTAAATTATATCGCAATCGACGAATTTAGACGTTTCCGAAGATTCAAGAGTCCGAGAATTTGACCAACAAACACGCAGTTGTGTCCGAAGAGTTCTGTATTACTGACACACGCTTTAGCAGTTCAGAACCAGGGCCGGCACGTGCGCCTGGTCGGACAGGCGATCGCCTTACGGCGCCATATTTTTAGGGCGGCATATTTTTGTAGCAGCGAATTTTTCGTGCGGTATTCTACTTTTTAAAAATGATTATATTGTTCGAGTTTTCACCGATTCTTAGTTCTACCTTCTACTACTAGATAAAAGATGTCGCATGTTATTTGTTAAGTAAATAAAATATATCATCGGTTTATTAATTTTTTTAATATGTGCGGGGGGGGGCGGCAAAAGTTGTATTCGCCTTAGGCGGCATATTTTGACGCGCCGGCCCTGTTCAGAACCAGTTCAGAACCGGTTCAGAACTTGCTAACAAACACACATATTACCAAATTGTAAATGTATTATTAACAATAACAATAAATTGAAAATATGAATTGGTACTACGCCCAGATAACCCTGACAACTGGTGGAACGCAGTAGCGGCGCTAGGGTTTTTTTCTAGGGTGAGCCAGTGTTGGGCATGGTGATCTGAAGGTGGACCAATAACATTTATTCCCAAAATTTCAGTGCACCATAAAATTTTAATCCAGGTTACTTGCTGTAGAATTTCCAAGAAAAATTGTTGAAATTTCGAGGGTTAAAAACGTATTTAAAAGATAACCTAGAGATTAGGGATTATGCATAGGTATTGAAAAATGGGAATGTAGTATAAAGTGCCACTTTAAACGAGGGGGGAAGCCATTCAGGGGAGGGTGCATGCCTGTCTTATGGACATGTCCATGCTATGCGTCTGCCCACGTTCTATTGGCCGCGTCTTTGCGCATGCACAATTGCTCGTACAGCGCTTGCACAACTTGGGCGACCAATAGAATGTGGACACACTTGCTCCCCCCCTTAACAGCAGCCAATCTATTCGCTTGTACGACGTCCCTAGATTTCTATGTCTATGGGATTATGCCAGAGTGGGCCAAGACAGTTTAAGGTGCGCCATGGCCCACCCGACCTACCCTCTGATGGGACGAAACCACTAATCCGAAGTCTAACTCCGGGGACCCGGGACGCCTCAGCGCCCAGTGCAGCGCCCCTGGTCAATCTGCGCCTGCCTACAGGAAATTAAATACTGCGATGTTTCAACCACTGCAGAAAGATCCGACAATCAGCAATCCATATAAATAGAGATCAGTAATTTCTATTCAATTTCTGAGTATAGGTACATATTGCCCATATTCATAGTTAACCCATAAGGTAAATGATAAGGGTCCCGGACTTGAGAATAGCCGAGAGTGTAGCGGCGCTGTTGTTTACATGGCGTTGCTATGGTTCCTCTATTACAAGTCCCCAGTTCTCGGGTTCTAGCCCGAGAGCTGGTAAAAGTGTCAATTGGATTTTCAATTTATTATTAAAAAAAAAAAATAAATAATGAATTGAAAATATGAATTGGTGCTAGGCCCAAATAACCTTAGCTGTTGGTGGTCTTTAAAATACAATACAATACGATAAGGGTCCCTTCGCTGAGGGTTATTTAAGTGCTGAGGGCACCTTATTCAAAAGAGCGTTTCATAGTCATTTCCTTGAGTGAGGGAAGAACTATAGCAAACCTCCATGATTTTTTCCTATAGAACAGTTGGTCATACTGCAAACCGATTGTGTTTAGTTGTCATTTTTGATATAAATGCGTGTTTTTCATGTGTTTTACTGTTTTTACTATCCATCCTTAAGGTGAGGGTGATGTAAGGGCCCTTACAGACGTCAATTTTGACTATGAAACGCATATTCGATTTGAGGGTATGAGTAAGTGTCCCTTACTACTTAAGGGTTAACTATGAATACGGCCGTATATTGTGGACATATTTTGTACGAGAATAAGAGAGGAATCGTTACCTACCTACCGCGTACGTTCGGACGGCAATGATTCCCGTAACGAGGGGCGGAACACCCTCAGGAGTCCGGCCGGCGTGTTCCGATGATACGACACAACATGTCGCGGCCAGGCGTACAACACGTTCTATATTCAGATTTAAATATATTTTCCGGTTATGTGCACCGCTATAAGCCCCGCTCCGCTGACTAAGAGATGTGTCTTATATACGAAGCGCTGTCAAATAATCCCCAGTACAGTACAAATATACAAGATGGTGACCATGACTGCTGCACATAAGGATTTAACCCGTAAAATTAAACTTTCGCGATTTCCTGCTTCCCTAATTATTTTAGGAAAAATATCTTCAAATAAAAGTTTTAGAACATAAAATTCTGCATCTAAATCATTAAACAAAATTAATTTTGCATGCTTTGTAACGGCAGAAATTTGATATGAAAATGTCAAAATTACCTCAACAACAGATAGCGATAGCCATGCAACTTGCGCAAAATGATAACGTTTTAGCTGTCAGAATAATTTCTAATCATTTTGTTCAAATTCCATGGCTATCGCTATCTGTTTTTGAGGTAATTTTGAAATTTTCATATCAAATTTCTGCCGTTACAAAGCATGCAAAATTAATTTTGTTTAATGATTTAGATGCAGAATTTTATGTTCTAAAACTATTATTTGAAGATATTTTTACTAAAATAATTTGGGAAGCAGGAAATCGCGAAAGTTTGATTTACAGGTTAAATCCCTATGTGCAGCAGTAATTCACAAGGCCACTGGGCAAGGTGCATAATTATTTGATTGTGTTTTAAAGACCACCAACAGCTAAGGTTATTTGGGCCTAGCACCAATTCATATTTTCAATTCATTATTTTTTTATTTTTTTTTAATAATAAATTGAAAATCCAATTGACACTTTTACCAGCTCTCGGGCTAGAACCCGGGAACTGGGGACTTGTAATAGAGGAACCATAGCAACGCCATGTAAACAACAGCATCGCTAAACGCTCGGCTATTCTCAAGCCCATAATTATTTGACTATACACAACATGTCCATCCATCCACACGCACATCAGCGCCACAAAGGTATGTGTCAAACGATTACATTTTTTATTTGTCAGATGGCACTAGTGGCAAGTAAGATATGTCAAACGTTAAGTGGTTTAGAAATTAACGGTTTCTGTTTAGTCATTCTTCATTTATCATTAATAAGGAATAAATATTTAAATAGACACAAAATCGCGATTTATACCCGTTAAATGGTTACACGCCGTCTCTGGTAATAACCATTAGAGAGCAGTAGAGAGGGTAACGGTTGTCTTTATTTATTTATTGTAGATTATAGACGCGTCGACATCTAAGGTAATTAGTGTCTTTCAACTACACTAAATAACAACTAACTTAGAACTAAATAACATCACAAAACATCCATGAGCGCAGGTGGGATTCGAACCCACGGCAGTCCAGTCTAGAGGTTGCGGCGCCAAGCATGCTAACCACTAAGCTATACTGCCCTCGGTAACGGTTGTCAAGCAGCCAGTCCGTTGCTAAGTGAGGGCGGTGCTTTGCCGCCAATAGGATGATGACGTCACTGTGCAGTTGTTTTAAGCGTAATTGGGCTCTAAATTCAGAACTCTGAAAGTTTGGCCGGTTCTAGTAGAGACGAAGCCAGGGCTATTATACGCGGTCCCGACAGCTGCCACCGGCACAATTTTCCAACGGTCGTTTGATTTATGCGACGAGGTAAAACATTTCACTTTTAAAGCATCTCCCTTTGTAACTACATAACCACAACGACACCTCTACTACCTACTAGTTCACCGTACAACGCAGTCTACTGGACAACACTACTTACTAAAATGAAATTATTATTGAATTTAACAGATAAATATGTGATGAAAAACATCAAATCGCTGATAATAATAGTTTTTTTTTTATACGGCTGAAATGCAATTGAAAGATTTTTAGTGTATTTGCCATAATATGGCACATACACTATTGGCGTCGGTCGGATGGCGGGACCTAGGGGTCGGACCAAAATTTCTCGACGTTTCATAGCCTCCTGAACACTTTGGCACCATTTTTGAAAATGTTTATATATATATGTATGTATATATTTATATATATATATATTTATATATTTATATTATTTATATATATATATATATATATATATATATATATATATATATATATATATATATATATATATGTGTGTACACGATAACTCTCGACAGACTTAATCGATTGAAACGAAATTTGGTACACACATTGGAACCCATCACCGCAAGAAGCCTATTTAAAATGGGCCCGATCAGACCATTTTCAGGGTTGTATTTAGGGGTTCCAAAAAGTTTTTGGGCCCAAAAATACCGAAAAAATTGTCAGAATCGTTTCAAAATTGAAATTTAACTCTTTAGTAAAGATTAAAACGTGCTGCTAAAATTTTAATAAAATCGGCCCGACAGGACCGGACTTTCAAATTTTATGAAAACACTAGTTTGTTGATACGGATTTACTTATGGAAGGGTGTATTTAATGTGGTACAGAGGTTGCATTGATAATAATATTGAAATTAAGAAAAAAATATTATTTTAAGGGATGTATTAAGGGGTTAAATTTTTTATTTTGTCCAAAAACAAACTTAAGTTCACGTATTAAAGCCACATGGCCTGTATTAGCAAATACACTATATTGTCGGCAGGGTTTGGCACTGCGACCCGAGTTTTTTTTCGTTGGAGAGCAGCCAATTATATAATTGTTTCGAAACATATAGGAAAAAATCATTTTACCAACCAGTGGTCACAATCAGGATTCTAACACTCATGTTAGACTCTCGCTGGTTCGAGGATTCACTTCATATCATATAGCTATTGAATTAGCAGATATGAATTGACGCTCGCATGTAGTGAAAATCTATTGATTCTGAAGCATATATGGAGAATATTAGTTTAGCAATCTTGTCACAATTGAGTATTGTAAGCTCATTCCGCCGCGAAAGTGGAAAGGTTCAGGTTAGAATCCTGATTGTGACCACTGGTTGGTAAAATGATTTTTTCCTATATGTTTCGAAACAATTATATAATTGGCTGCTCTCCAACGAAAAAAAATCTATCAAATCGGTGACAAACTTATTCAATTTTTGAAGTTATACTTTTTATGGATGTTATGCGCTTAGCCGCAGGGAAGTCAACCAAGAAAAAACGTTACCATCACCACTTCCATTATAGACCGAGAGCTAGTGACAATTTTTTGGGGAGGACAGTATGGCTCAGTTGGTAGCGTCGCAGCCTCTCGTGGGTTCGAATCCCACCTCTGCTCATGGATGTTTTGTGATGTTATTTAGTTTTAAGTGATATGTTATGATATTTGTTGTATTTAAGACGCTAATGACCTAAGTTGTCGACGCGTCTATAATCCACAATAAATAAATAAAATAAAATACAATTTTTTGGTATTATTTATTCAAGGCCTTATTTTTGGGAAGATGTTGAGGGAGGCATATTTAAGTGCCCTGAGTAAGGGATTTTGCTAGATAGCGGTATGAAAGGGATGTAGACCGCCCCCAACATGTAACAAAAAAAAATGGTCACAATTATTATTGCTTCAAGGCTGAAATTGTTTGTACAGCTTGTCGGTGACCCAATAATGCCATTATAATATTTGCAGATCGATTGGTCAGTATTAAAGGGGTGGCAGATCACCCTAAACGTGTCATGTACCCGACGAAATTTATGTTATTACTTCAAGGTTAAAATTTTTATATGCTGTTATGGCGACCGTTTTAAGTAGATATATATTTCAATTTGCAGAACAAAATGTCGGTATTAATACCGACATTTTGTTCTGCAAATTGAAATATACTTATGCTTAAAACAGTCGCCGTAACAACATATTAAAATTTGAACCTTAAACTAAAAATATAAATTTTGTCGGGTACATGACACGTTTAGGGTGATCTGCCACCCCTTTAATACTGACCTATCGATCTGCAAATATTATAATGGCATTATTGGGTCACCGACAAGCTATACAAACAATTTCAACCTTGAAGCAATAATAATTGTGACCATTTTTTTTGTTACATGTTGGAGGCGGTCTGCATCCCTCCCATACCGCTATCTAGTAAAATCTCTTACTCAGGGCACTTTAATATGCCTCCCTCAACATCTTCACAAAAATAAGGCCTTGAATAAATAACACCAAAAAATTGTCACTAGCTCTCAGTCTATTATACCTTATTCAAATTCAAAATTCAAAAATTTATTTATTTCGTGCAGCTGGAAGGAGCTATGAAACATGTCATAATAAAAATTAAAATACATAGGTAAATAAAAATATATAAGAAAAAGTCATTATTAACATTTCCTTCTCGAAATAACCATAAGTTAATGTGATGTTACCTGTGCCTATAATATAACCGGTTACTGATAACGAAGGGAGTACTTGTTTACAAGTTTCTACCCGCATGAACTCGAGACTCGAGAGCAAGGCGATAAAACGATCCTCAAACTTTAATTAACCTAATGACATTTATTTATTTAAGCCCTGTTTACACAATCTCCGTATTTTGTTGTTTAAAAGTCTAATTTAATATATTGAGTCTGAGGTAACTGGGATCTTAATCTAAATTAAAGTATTTTTAAGATGTAAGGTCTTTTAATTTATATTTTAGATACAATCGTAACGTTCAGTTTCGCAGTTTAAGTCTTGTTTATGGTTCGCCACTTTTAAGTCCTGTTTACAAATTTAATCGTTTGGCTGACTTGAAGAAATAATATCATAAAGGGTACTAATATTGATAGTAAGAAGTATTAGAAATACTTTGTGTCCGTCTTGTGACTTCATGTGTTGTTAACACGACGCGTTTCAGCAACGAGTTGCCATCTTCAGGTGTGGTTAACTTTTTATACTTATTATAAAACACACATTGAGTGTTTTATAATATAAAAAATTAACAACGTCTGAAGATGGCAACTCGTTGCTGAAACGCATCGTGTTAACAACACATGAAGTCACAAGACGGACACAAGGTATTTTTAATACTTCTATTATTACAAATTTAATCGCTTGGCTGACTTGAAGTAGTGATGGGCGATTACGAGATATTTTAGTCGATTGTCTCGATTGTTCAAACAACTCGATGACTCTCGATGGTTTTCACTTGGACTCGATTGTTGTTGTTTCATAGTTCACCGAGACCAAGTTGCATAGTATTGAATCGTACAGACGATGTACACTGTCGAGAGCCACATAATATATAATCGTTCATCACTCAACAACTGTGGTCGAGTCGATGGATGGTCGATTGTGCAGTAATCGAGTGCTCTGAGACCGACTGAACAGGGTGAACGGTGAATCAACGATGAACGAGTAGCGTAAACGTCAGACTTCATTAATCGACTAGCATATAACCTTGAATCGCGATTATATGTATTCTCATTCGCTGGCAAATAATCGATTTGAACAATCGAACATTTCGATTGTAAAATCAACCTCCGAGTCGATTGTGGACTCGATTGTTATTATGAACGATTGCGATTGTTTCGATTGTAAAAACATCTCGTATTCGCCCAACGCTAACTTGAAGAAATAATATCATAATATAAGTACCCTTTATGATATTATTTCTTCAAGTCAGCCAAGCGATTAAATTTGTAATAATAATAAGAAGTATTAGAAATGCCTTGTATCCGTCTTGTGACTTCATGTGTTGTTAACACGACGCGTTTCAGCAACGAGTTGCCATCTTCAGGTGTAGTTAATTTTTTATATTATAAAATACACATTGAGTATTCGTAACACGTTATAATTTTATGATGCTAAGCACATGTCTATTATGTTGTGGATTGTGAAGTATAATATTGTTTGAAAATTATTGAAGTGAATTCTTCTTCTCTTATGCGACACCGGGCGCGTTTTGCGCAAAGCGTTTGTAATAGTTTATTTAAAAATTCTTTAATAACTTAATAATTTTGTAAATTTATATATTTTAATTGTATTTAATAATTGTATAAATTATAATTACAATGTTAGGTACACATATCAACTGACATAGTAACGTCTTGCGATACACTACATACTTCCTTTATGACCAAATTCTATTACCATTATATATCAATAGAATTGCGTTGTCGAACTAAAACAGTTTTAAGTAATTGTTTATTAATTATGTTCTGACTTTGCATATCTAAGCATTTCTAATGACACCGTTACCACTTAACCCAATTACGTAAATCTAGATATATTTGTAAAATACATATTTAAATACTAAACGTTAAACGATGAAGCGCGCGTCTCACTATTTTCCATGAGAGAGACGCGGGTCAATAAAATTCAACAAAGGAACACTTCGAAGCGTCTTCTCTTTATAAAACCCATTTTTTCTTTGGCTAAACATTGGGTACATATTTTACGTCCACCACTAAAGAGGAAATGGCCATCATTTTGCCTCATTCCGAACGCAACCCGGAATACTGACTTGAGAATAAAATTTGCTGTTTAGAAGTAGCAGGCCGTCAAACTGAGGCTTTTATTTTTTGGCCATAACACTCATCATAACATCCGCATTGATGCGAGAGTCAGAGGAGAGAGGCGCGGTAGCCTTCGCTAGAGTTCCTCAAGTAAGAGTTAAGACACTGGTCACCATTGAAAAATAAAAAAACTTTTTAACAAAAAAAAAACCTCCTTCAAAAAGCTACTAAAAAGAGGAAAATAATGAAATTTTGAGGTCTGCGCCAATTTAATAAAATATTAAATCGGTTAAAAAGTTTAAAAATTGTGTTTTAAAGACCACCAACAGCTAAGGTTATTTGGGCCTAGCACCAATTCATATTTTCAATTCATTATTTTTTTTATAATAAATTAATGAAAATCCTCGTGAAAATCCAATTGACACTTTTACCAACTCTCGGGCTAGAACCCAGGAACTGGGGACTTGTAATAGAGGGACCTGCATATAGCAACGCCATATAAACAACAGCACTGCTATACGCTCAGCTATTCTCAAGCCCGGTTAAAAAGTATAAGTAAGTAGTACCTATAGTAATTAATATCTTCTTTTTAACCGACTTCATATTTCATTAAATTGGCGCATATCTCAAAATTTCATTATTTTCATCTTTTTAGTGGCTTTTTGAAGGAGGTTTTTTTTTGTTAAAAAGTTTTTTATTTTTTACTTTTTAGTGTCAAAAAGTGACATTTACCTTAAAGGAATCACACGCCGTTTCTCACTTTTATTAAACCGACTTTCTTACACTGTCTGATGGGTCAAAAAGTGACATTTACCTTAAAGAAGCACATGCCGTTACTCACTTTTATTAAAATCAGCCGAACTACTGAACCGATTTTGACGAAATTTCTATAGGACCAATCTGAAAGTATATCCTTTTAAATAAAAAAAGAATTTTCCAAATCGGTTTATAAATGACGGAGTTCTAAGGTAACAAACATAAAAAAAATACAACCGAATTGAGAACCACCTCGCTGGTTAAAAAAAACAAAAATCTTTAGATTATATAATTGATTCCAAACATATCGGAAAAAATCATTTTACTAACCATTGTCACAGTCAGGATTCTAACCTGAACCTTTCCACTTTCCCATTAAGGGTATTTGAAATAATTTTCACTTTCATGATGAGCTCTCGCTAGTACGAAGATTCACTTCTACAACCTAGCTATAATGAATTAACACTCGCATGTAGTGAAAATCATTTGATTCCGAAGCATATAAGGAGAATGTTAGATTAGTAATCATGTCACGATTGAGTAATTGTAAGCTCATTCCGCCCGCGAAAGTGAAAAGGTTCAGGTTAGAATTCTGACTGTGACTATGGTTGGTAAAATAATTTTTTCCGATATGTTTGGAATCAATTATATAACTGGCTGCTTTCCAACATAAATTTTCTATATTTTTTTGGACTCTGGGGACCTCAAAATGAAAAAAATATTGTAAAAATGTTAAAAATGAATTTTGATCTAAATTAGTAGGTACAATTTCCCACTTGTGAACGAATGGTAAATAAATTATAATTTAAAAAAACTAAAAAACACGCTTTAATGAACTAAAAAGTAAAAAATAATTAATTTTATTGTAAAAAAGCGTGGGGTATTATGAAAATATGATACAAAGCACCCCACGCTTTTTTACAATAAAATTAATTATTTTTTACTTTTTAGTTCATTAAAGCGTGTTTTTTAGTTTTTTTAAATTATAATTTATTTTTGCTTTTTAGTCCTGGAGATCCTGGTCAGGATAATGGGACAAACTTATGGAATTATTGTATTGTCATCGGTCCTTGATAAGTGTGCAAAGTTTCAGTTCAATCTGAAGTTTTTTGCTTTTTTTTTAGTCCTGGAGATCCTAGTCAGGATAATGGGACAAACTTATGGAATTATTGTATTGTAATCGGTCCTTGATAAGTGTGCAAAGTTTCAGTTCAATCTGAAGTTTTTTGCTTTTTTTTTTAGTCCTGGAGATCCTGGTCAGGATAATGGGACAAACTTAAGGAATTATTGTATTGTAATCGGTCCTTGATAAGTGTGCAAAGTTTCAGTTCAATCTGAAGTTTTTTGCTTTTTTTTTTTTAGTCCTGGAGATCCTGGTCAGGATAATGGGACAAACTTATGGAATTATTGTATTGTCGTCGGTCCTTGATAAGTGTGCAAAGTTTAAACTAAATCTGACCGTTCAAAGTTGGTCAAAATCAAGTTCAAAGAAGTCGGTTACAAACTGACAAGCCCGCAAACATACAGGTGAAGCTAATATAAGCGTGTTAAAAACCGTCACCTGGTTGTCTCAACTCTCGACTTGAGGAACTTAACCGGGGATGTTTTATGCACAGTGACATAACAGAAGAACATCTACATACGTACGATGATATAACATAATGCGAACGTAGGGTATAGAAGAGGTATCCGGGAGGGCCGGGTGTCCCTGGCGCGGACATTTGTGCCGAGTCGGGGACTTTTGTTGCACGGCCGAGCGCATTCTGAGCAAAAATAAACGGGGTTGAAGAAAAAGAACTGCGCCGCACTCTCTCCTATACATTGGAATATTATGTAGGTAAGTAAACCAGAGGCGACGCCTTCTAATATCAAAATAAAATTTATTTTTGCCATACCCACTACAAAACAGCTGATTTACGTGCATGCATGTATGTATGCAGGTGCGTTGTAGCTTAGTGGTACAGCACTAGACTCGCATTGGGAAGGTACTGGGTTCGAATCCCGACGGGGGCAGATGGGGGTAGGTCTTTTTCCTACTGTCTCACGTCGAGAAACGGTAATTCTTGTACCGGCCATCTTGTTTGAGGTTTTCCATGGTTTCCCTCAATTATTCCAGATGAATATCGAGATGGTTCTTTATTCAAGGCCATGATTACCTGTCAAACTCCTATGCTCCCAAAATTGCCTACCTTATCCTAATTTCCTATAATTACTCCATTGCACATTGCTATTAATAAAAAAAAGTGACTTTTGACAGGCCGGTGTGCGGGAACGTATCTTTCCCACACTAGTGTAGGAAAGCATTTCCATATAGCGATATATGTTTATTCACCCTGATCCGCCCGCTATTATCTACTGACAGCTACTCTCGGACTACTATAGAAATGAAGTTGGCAACACAAATACACTGTCAAAATGTTTTTGAAAATACTGAAATTGAAGTGAAAAGCAGCTGTTTTATAGTGGGTATGGCAAAAAATATCACACATATATTTCAATAGCGGCGTTGTGAAAAATAATTAACCACACCTGAAGATGGCAACTCGTTGCTAAAACGCGTAGTGTAAATTCACAAGAAGTCATAAGACGGACATAATACAAGGTATTTCTAATACTTCATAATATAAAATAATATGTATTTACTCGGAACGAAACACAGCGAATGTAACGCGTGTGAATTTCTGCCCGAGGAACGAGGGCAGCAAACTTCACACTAGTTGCAAACGCTGTGTTTCGTCCCTTGTAATGCAATATATACTATCAGTTCATGCATGATAATATGAAATATTAGTTATAATTTGCCTAATAATTGAAATAGTTTTAAACGTGTCGTTGTAGAGAAATGACAACTCAACCGCCGCGATAGTGGAATGAATTTTTCTAGTAATGCATTGTAAAGTTACGCCATTCGATGACTGTTCCTAAAAGTACGGTGACACACATAGCGGTTCGTGCCGGCTCGGCAGCCGCGACGGTTGCCGACTCGACTATGACACACACAGCGGTGTCAACTCGGCAGTCAGGCGTTTCTTGTGGAGAACGATGTGTCGAGGCGCCTAAGAGTCGGTTTTCAGTCGGCAGGAAATTCTCGCCGCGGTGTGTGTTTTGCATCATTGAAAAACATTAACATCCGTGCCGACTCGGCAACCGCCTCGGCACAAACCGCTGTGTGTGTCATCGTTCTTATGCTAACATAAAATTCATTTTTCAAACCTATGTCACTGTAAGGATTCTAACCCTAAACTTTCCACTGTCGCGGTGGACTGTTAACAATTACTCGCACAGTGACACATTTTCGAACGACTAACTATTTCCCTTTGAAGCATTCTGCAACTGAAAAATCACTACATGCGAGAGTCGATTATTAACATAAGGTGTTATATAACCGACTATCTTACATGTGAGAGCTAAACATATTGTAGCAAACCCCAAGATGCTACGCCGCTGACTATAATAGAAGCGTCGAGAATAGGTCACAGTGGTGAGGCGTAGAATGACATCGAAGATACGAGTAACCGTTGGAATATTCTGGAAAGTGCGCGAGCGTGCTGGGCCTAGCTGCTCGAACTATATAAGCGAGGTACGAGGGAGTCAGGCAGCCAGTGTCGAGTCGAATTGCGAACATAAAGACAGTATATAAATAGTAATATTAGTGTATTTGCCATATGGCACATACACTATTGGCGTCGGTGGGATGGCGGGACCTAGGGGTCGGACCAAAATTTCTCGACGTTTCATAGCCTCCTGAACACTTTGGCACCATTTTTGGAAATGTCTGTTTATATATATATATATATATATATATATATATATATATATATATATATATATATATATATATATATATAAATAATATATATATATATATATGTGCGGGCTATAACTTTCGAAAGAGTTAATTGATTTTGACGAAATTTGGTAGGCACGTTGAAATCCATCACCGCACGAAGCCTATTTAAAATGGGCTCAATCGGACAATTTTAAGGGTGGTTTTTAGGGGTTGAAAAATGTTTTTTGCCCAAAAATGCCGAAAAAATTCTCAGAATCGTTTCAAAATTGAAATTTAACCCTTTAGTAACGATTAAAATGTACTGCTAAAATTTTAATAAAATCGGCCCGATAGGACCGGACTTACAAATTTTATGAAAACACTAGTTTGCGGATAGTGCTTTACTTACCGAAGGGTGTATTTAATTTGGTACCAAGGTTGCATTGATAAAAATATTGAAATTAAGAAAAAAAATATTATTTTAAGGGATGTATTAAGGGGTTAAATTTTTTATTTTGTCTCAAAACAAACTTAAGTTCACGTATTAAAGCCACAAGGCCTGTATTAGCAAATACACTATATTGTCGGCAGGGTTTTGGCACTGCGACCCGAGTTTTTTATTCAGTGTTATTGAAGTGCTTCACTTTGTTTAAGAATTACTGTTCGTTCTTATTATCGTGTTGATTGTCAGAATTGTTATTGAATTGTTGTTACATTTTTAATTATTGTAAATAAATAATTTATTCCACCCACGTAAGAAAACAGTTTTGTTACAATATTATTATTATACCCCGTTTGACGAGACACCAATGATGAGTTTAAGTATAGTCCACAACCGTATGTGTGTAATGTGTATGTATATCGGGCAACGAGCCAGCGGTAATAAGGCTCTAACTTTGTCTCTGTGCACCGGTTCGTATCCCGGACTGAGTCACATGCAGAAGATTGGTGAGAGAAGGTTTTTAATAGATTTTTTTTTAAACTTTGCTACACACGATTATACAGAAAAATTACATTCCCGTTGCCAAACAAAGAATACGATAAATTGTGAATTTTAAAAAGTTTTTGAAGTGAAAACTTCCTTACGCGCACTTTGCTTGAGTAGTGAACGAACATGAACCGTCACGCTTCGGATCGGTGACGCTGAATCGGGTTTACTCGACTCAAACACGAAAAGGTATTTGTTGTATGCTGGTAATAAGTATTTTGTAGTTCATAAGTGTGCTAATAGATGACACTAAAACTTAATTGAAAAGGTATTTGTGGTATAGAAATAATTAAGAGCACTGTGGTTGTTTATCAATAAAAAAATTAACAATTTAGTCACTTCTACCACAACTTTTATTATATTGGTGAATGTACATTTCAAGAGCTATGCTCCCATCTTCAGCACATACTAAACTCAGTTTAGTATGTGCTGAAGATGGGAGCATAGCTCTTGAAATGTACATTCACCAATATAATAAAAGTTGTGGTAGAAGTGACTAAATTGTTAATATTTTTATTTGTGGTATGTTGGTAATAAGTATTTTGTAGTTCATAAGTGCGCTAATAGGAACTGTAGAAAAGAGAGTTAAAAAACGAATATGTTGTCTTTTCATTGTCATCTGACGTATTTGTGAATTTAAAAATTTATAGCAGGGATTGTTAATTTACATCTGTAACCATGGTTATGTATTTGTGATAGAAAAAGATAGAACAATGCGTCTGTTCTCCATCTCTATCTTTTCTTTTGCAACGACACTTTTTTGGGTAGCTTACCATACTCTATCTATGATATCTCTATGGTTTAATCAAAATATATTTAATTAATTTTACTTTTGTTTGCTGTAAAACACAGACAAAAGTTTTCAAGAATGGTGAAAAGTATCTTGGAATCATTAATATTTATATTCGCTACTGCCTTCAGCTGTCGAGACTCGAGAGTCGAGAGCCTGTAATCTATTAATATTTATATTTTTACTTCCCACCTCTACTATGGTAGGGAAGTAATGGATTTAGTCCGAAAAAAATATTTCGAGATTTTAACAAATCTTCACGTTTTGAGACCCTAGCAATCGTTTAAGATCATTTTCAGACTGATGTCTGTATGTGTGTGTGTGTGTGTATGTGTGTGTGTATGTGGTCAATTT
The DNA here is from genome assembly GCA_039654895.1 of Mongoloraphidia duomilia. NCBI lineage: Eukaryota > Metazoa > Arthropoda > Insecta > Raphidioptera > Raphidiidae > Mongoloraphidia > Mongoloraphidia duomilia. Next base: position 5,328,295 of record CM077516.1, read on the forward strand.
TTCGCCTTCGATATCTTAAGAACGGAACAACATACGGGCATGCCGATTATTCTATTGTGTTTATCAGCCTTTAACTTAGATCTGATTAGATTTTGAGTCAAATCGGTTCAGTGGATCCTGAGATATTCAAAAAAACGTCCTCAATGTCACGTATTAACATAGGTAAAAAAAAATATAAATGAATTCTAGATGTTATAATATGAAAAAAATGTACATATTTTTTTTCTCTAAAATGTATAGTTTTCGAGAAAAAAAATATTTTACTAAAAAAAATAAAAATTGTACGTAAATCAAGGTAACCATGATTTTTGCTATATTAAGTTAGCCATCAGTAGATCACCAAACAAAAAAGAGGGCCATGCTTTTTTCAAAGAATAAAAATTAAATTGTGTTTTAAAGACCACCAACAGCTAAGGTTATTTGGGCCTAGTCAAAGAATAAAAAAAAAAAGAGTGTTTATTTTTTGCAAATATTTACTAGGTGGGAAGTATAGGACTGGTCATCAGTCGAATTTTTTGAAGTAAAAAAGCCGCGAAGTTAGGTATAGTGAGTCCCCGGTACCTATATATACTCTCAAAAGATGTGTAACACTATGACGTCATTATTTTAAATAGGAAAGAGTGTTCGATATCCGAAGTTACCCCTGCACTCTTCATCTCCAATTCTTGACCTTTTTTCTATCATTTATTTATTTATTTACCAGCAGTTCCGTCCGGCTTCGTCCGGGTGTTAATAATTTATGATTTATTACACCCCCCGCGCGAGAAATTCTCCCCCTGCGAAGCGAAGTCGGGCTGGTGGTGTTTATAATAAGTATTAGTAGGATTCCGCCTATACGCTAAAATGCAAAAGAATTTCAGAATTACGTTTTGGTACTATCCCACAGGAATAACCCCCCCCCCCCGCGAGAAATTTATCAAAATAAAATATAGCCTATATGCCTCAGGGATTGTGTAGTTTTCTATTAGTGAAAGAATTTTTAGAATCGGTTCAGTAGTTCCACAATATAGCCTATATATGCCTTAGGGATAGTGTAGCTTTCTATTAGTGAAAGAATTTTTAGAATCGGTTCAGTAGTTCCACAATATAGCCTATATAATAATTATTAATTAATTCAACAATGAATTTTTAATCCACAAAGCATCCACTAGGTAGTGAATAGTATTTCTTAACATATCAGTCAGCATATTATGCCATCATGATTGTTAAACACTATTCACTACCTAGTGGATGCCTTGTGGATTAAAAATTCATAGTTGAATTAATTAATAATTATTATATTGTTGTCCACAATTACCTAACTCATATATTGTTATTTATATAGCCTATATAGTATATATGCCTTAGGGATAGTGTAGCTTTCTATAAGTGAAAGAATTTTTAGAATCGGTTCAGTAGTTCCAGACTCTCGCGCTCGGGTCTCCTCGTGTTGTCTCGGCAAGAATGACGTGCCGGCATAACAATTTTAAACAGTTTCTTCTTACCTTTGATTCTTTGATCATGTTGTCTGAAGACGATGTGTTGACTGTCTTCACGACGCCACGTGATCCTAGGAGGTGGATGGCCTCGCGCCCTGCATGTCAGCTTGACAGGACTTGACTCGGCTACCATTAGATCCGACGACGACTGCTCGTCTATGATCTCCGGCGGCACCACTACATCCAGGTAACCAAACTAGAAAAGAAATAATTCTTTTTAAAAATAATTGTGATTCTTTCTTGATATTTGATTACCTTATTCTCACTATGAGTGAGGCCCTATATCCCCTACTTTTTTTCAAAATTTTAGGCTCGGTATTTTCGGAGATAAGGGTGGCTCGATTTTTGTATATTTTCTTTCATATCTTTTAAACTATGCATTTTAAAATTATAAAAAAATATATTTGTATAGAGCGAATTAACAGAAGTTGCCATGGCAACCGTTATTTTCTGCGCTAGTGCTGAAAGTAAACCATTTTCCGCACACCTGCCTGTTAAATGGGCCATTAATGGTCGCTATACATACATCGAAAGTAGCTATTTTGTAGTGGGTATGGCAAAAATGATTAGAAACTATTCTGACAGCTAAAACGCCATCATTTTGTTCAAGTTCCATGGCTATCGCTATCTGTTTTTGAGGTAATTTTGACATTTTCATATCAAATTTTTGCCGTTACAAAGCATGCAAACTTAATTTTGTTTAGATGCAGAATTTTATGTTCTAAAACTTCGAAGATATTTTTCCTAAAATAATTAGGGAAGCAGGAAATCGCGTAAGTTTGATTTTACGGGTTAAATCCCTATGTGCAGCAGTCACGGTCACCACCCTGTATATGTACCAAATTTCAACTTTTTTCGTCCAGTAGATTCGGAGAAAATAAGCTGTGACAGACGGACAGACAGACAGACACGATTTCATCAGATGTACGGAACCTTAAAAATATTAAAGCAAATTGGCTGGTCAAACATTTTATACACACGATTATTAGCCACAATAAAGATAAGAGTGATATTAGGTGCGTGTAGATTCGACTAGGGGATTTTATTTCTATAACAAAACTATTATCTTTGAGTGGAGCCTAGGGACTGGACTAGGGATGTGACATTGAGTAAAAAAAATCGATTATTTAATAATCGATTTTTCTCTTTTCAATATAAATCGATTATTTAATAATCGATTTTTCTCTTTTCAATATAAATCGATTTGTAAAAAATCGATTTTTGAAGAAATAATCGATTTTTGTGAAAAATCAATTTTTTTTTTTATTCGAAAAATTGCATACTTTTATAATGAATGAAAACAATTGGAAGGGTATCGAAATGAAACTATTTTACATAATACATACAGATGGCGCCATTTTCCGACTGATTAGTTTACGTTTAGTGAACTTATTTTACGTTTTTTCATCCGTCGCACAGATGGCGTTGTTTACAAAAATCGATTAAAACGTGTAATTTGTAAATGTTGGCTGCATTGGGTTTCCCAAAGCCTATATTCTTTCTTAATATTAATATTAATAAAAAAAAAATAAAAATAAATTAAAAAAAAGTGTAATTTATCTAAGCGATTTAAAAGTGTAGTTTATATAATCGATTTATAAAAAATCGCTTATTATTTTTAAAAAATTAATCGATTTATAAAAAATCGATTATTATTTTTAAAAAATTAATCGATTTATAAAAAATCGATTATTATTATTAAAAAAATCGATTGTTAAAAATCGATTATAAGAAAAAAATAATCGATTAATATAAAAATCGATTATTTTTTCACATCCCTAGACTGGACGTAGGGAGCTTTTATGGGTACGCGCGAGTGTGTCGTGTTCCACAGTTCAGGACATGCGATAGAGAGACGATACGAACCGAGTTCTCCGTAATGGAAGCCGACATATAAATAAAATTAGAACCGTCGTGGACTTTAACAAATATGATACAAAGCGTGGTAAATGCCGCCAGATACGGCTTGGTACAGTTTGACTGAGTTAACCTATCAATGCTAATATACACTGTAAAAAATGGATGTAAAAATACTTTGAAAGTTAAGGTAGAATTTGCGCGATTTTCTAAGTGATTTTACATTATTATTTATTTTTACACAGAAAACTTCATAAAAACTTGGACTTTTACTGTAAAGTTAAACAAATTTGTGATTTTTACATAAAGTAAATTAAAATTACATAATTTGTGTAATATTCCAATAAAGTGTGTAAAAATTACAAAATAAAATGTATAGTTACATATATAAAATTGATGAATACAAAACAAATTAATGTATAATTAGTAACCACACATGCGCAATGTGTTTTTATGGAATCTACGCGATGTGCAGGCGATACCTGTTTGCGACGTCATTGTCTCTTTGTGTGCCTATTACCAGATTAATCGCTGGCTACATATGGACCATCGATAATCTATGTAATCGGCCTTCTTATTTCTTACAGTGTACAGTCACAGACATCCTTGCATTTTTTTAGGGTATGATTTAGCACTTCTTTAAGAACATTTAATAAAAAACATTTAATAATCCAATTTTCAATAATAATAAATAAGTATTTAATCTTATTGTTGTAAATCGGATAATACTTTTACCTACTACAATATTTTAAGTTTTGCGCAAAATAACAAGGAGGATGTAATGACTTTCATCTCGTATCTGTGCCTCCTTTGGAGAAGCTACGTTAGGAAGGCACAGGGGCACTTGACTTCTCTTGTTAACATTTAGACAAAAGATTCTCATTTTAAACACGTTTAGTTGTACGAGCGCTACTAGACCACTGAAACACGGCCGTCATAGGTAGGCTGGGTCTATGGTAGCGGAGTAGCAGTATAACGTGCAATGCGTTAAGCCCTTAAGCGGCCACAAAGGGTCATTAGATGGACCGCACATACATACCATACTCATATACACAAACGTTCTTAAAGTGCCCTACATGCTCGATAACATACATACAGGATGTAGAATTTTTTTGACCCATAGGGAAATTATTGATTTTCATCAGAATACTGGTCAAAGTATCATTTGGATTTTCAATGTAGGTATACCTACCTATCTATTAATAGAAAATTAAATGTTGTTTTTACTTCCCACCTCTACTATGGTAGGGAAGTAATGGATTTAGTCCGAAAAAAATATTTCGAGATTTTAACAGATCTTCACGTTTTGAGACCCTAGCAATCGTTTAAGATCATTTTCTGACTGATGTCTGTATGTGTGTGTATGTGGTCAATTTTTCGCCTTCGATATCGTAAAAACGGAACAACATACGGCCATACCGATTGTTCTGTTGTGTTTATCAGCCTTTAACTTAGATCTGATTAGATTTTGAGTCAAATCGGTTCAGTGGATCCTGAGATATTAAAAAAAACGTTCTCAATGTCACGTATTAACATAGGTAAAAAAAATATAAATGAATTCTAGACGTTATAATATGAAAAAAATGTAAAAATTTTTTTTCTCTAAAATGTTCAGTTTTCGAGAAAAAAAATATTTTACTAAAAAAAGAAAATTGTACGTAAATCAAGGTAACCATGATTTTTGCTATATTAAGCTAGCCATCAGTAGATCACCAAACAAAAAATTCGACTGATGACCAGTCCTATACTTCCCACCTAGTAAATATTTGCAAAAAATAAACACTCTTTTTTTTTTATTCTTTGACTAGGCCCAAATAACCTTAGCTGTTGGTGGTCTTTAAAACATAATTTAATTTTTATTCTTTGAAAAAAGCATGGCCCTCTTTTTTGTTTGATGATCTACTGATGGCTAGCTTAATATAGCAAAAATCATGGTTACCTTGATTTACGTACAATTTTTATTTTTTTTTTGTAAAATATTTTTTTTCTCAAAAACTATACATTTTAGAGAAAAAAAAATATTTACATTTTTTTCATATTATAACATCTAGAATTCATTTATATTTTTTTTTACCTATGTTAATACGTGACATTGAGGACGTTTTTTTTAATATCTCAGGATCCATTGAACCGATTTGACTCAAAATCTAATCAGATCTAAGTTAAAGGCTGATAAACACAATAGAACAATCGGCATGCCCGTATGTTGTTCCGTTCTTAAGATATCGAAGGCGAAAAATTGACCACATACACAGATACACACACACACACACATACACACACACACACACACACACACACACATACAGACATCAGTCAGAAAATGATCTTAAACGGTTGCTAGGGTCTCAAAACGTGAAAATCTGTTAAAATCTCGAAATATTTTTTTCGGACTAAATCCATTACTTCCCTACCATAGTAGAGGTGGGAAGTAAAAAGAGGGCCATGCTTTTTTTCAAAGAATAAAAAAAGAGTGTTTATTTTTTGCAAATATTAACTAGGTGGGAAGTATAGGATTGGTCATCAGTCGAATTTTTGATAATGAAACTCATCTTTTTAATTACTCAGAGTAATCATTAAGAAGTTGTTATTATCAGTACATATGTAGGTTTGTAAGTGGGCTGTAGAAATAAATGAAAAGGTCAAACTTTAAACGTTCGCTTAAAAATAGTCTTATAATGTCAAAAGCTCACAGAAAACGTACCGGCTCCTACGCTATTAATTATATAAGTACACCTTTAATAAGTCGGCTTTTATACCCGGGTTGCAGAAGTGGGATGGTGAGACTTTGTCAATTACTGTGGCCACAAGAAAAAGTTGCTCATGTCGAATTTGTTGTAAAATAAAGTTATAGCGATATAATTAACCATTTAATTTAATTATCAGGTTATCCACATTGCTGGATCGAAGAATGCATTGTCAAAAAAAATCTTATTTGGCAATGAACTTAGATTTTTTTTATACCCATGGGCTGCAGAAGTGGGATGGTGAGACTTTGTCAATTACTGCGGCCAAAAGGAAAAGTTGCTCATGTTGAATTTGTTGTAAAATAAAGTTATAGCGATATAATTAACCATTTAATTAACTTCCCATTGGAAGTTATTGTCATGGGTCCGAAAATCGAAATCAAAATGTATAACAAATTTTTATGTTTCAAGATCACTACACTATTTATGTGTTAATATACTGTAGCAAACCCCAAGATGTTACGCCACTGCCTCCAATAGAAACAATGAGAAAGAAAGGTCACAGTAGTAAAGCGTGGAATGGTATCAAAGATTCTAGACAACGCTAAATAATACGAGGACGCACTGAGCGACCACCGCACGCAGGTATATAAACAGGAGTGTGTCGTGTTGAATCAATCAGTGAATGGTGAGCCTGCCGTCAGTCAGTACAGCGAAATAAATATTGATCAGTCAACGGGAATCAGTCAGTGTAGATTGTACTGTTACAGTGTTGATAAGCGAAATAAATCTGATATAAATATCGTGATATAAATTCACCTGATAAAATAAATATTAGTGTAGTCAATTGTATAGGTATAGTTGAGTGTTATTTAAGTGGCTCGTTTAGTTCAATAATTACCGTTTAAGTTTTTTTATTGTTAGAATTGACTTTTCGTTGTTGCATTTATTGTTATTGTATTTTTAATTATTGTAAATAAATATTTATTCCGCCAACTCAGAAAACAGTTTTGTAACAATACTATATATTAACCTCAACCTACACTCTGTATATGATATTGAATCAAAATTACAGATACATCAACGTTTAATTTCTAGTTAATTGGTTAATCGACGTTATTCTAAGTAGCTATTAATATTTCCCAGTTTGGTGAACGAGTATATAGGTCTTATTTGAATCTAAACAATTCGATCCTTCATTAGTATGTAGTTAACTTACATTTAGTATGATTGTTGCAGAAGTGGGATGGTTAGACAAATTCATTATGAAAAAGACGGTCTTCACTGGTGTCAGCGTCGCTTAGATAATATCACAGAACAAGACTTACAGAAGAGACTGTAGCCAAACTAGTTTTAACTGTTAAATCATAGATAATTCATAGATTAAATATGTCCCTACGTATTAATTATAAATCATAAAATGTATTTATTTTTGGAATCTCCACAACATTCTTTTTCATTTGCCACTCGATCGATTTGATCAGAACAAGATCAAGATGAGCTGGTGTTGTCCTGATTCGGGTTTATAGGCTATCGTTGGTTGGAATTGCTTCCTAACGTTTCGCTAGCACGAGTGGCGAGCTTCTTCTACATCCAGTATCGAAGATGAAAGGACCTCTGAAGAAGCTCGCCACTCGTGCTAGCGAAACGTTAGGAAGCAATTCCAACCAACGACGGTCTATAGACCCGAATCAGGAATAACACCAGCTCATCAAACCTCAACCAATTTGTCAAGATTAAGATTTTTTCCACCTTACGGCTGCCATTTTGAATTTGCAAAGATATTCTATAGCGTATAACACTATTAAGATTAAGACAAATCAAATGACACCTCGATTATGAAAATCGGCTCTGTAGATTTAGCCGTACGAGGTTACAAACTAAAATATATACATAAATACATGCACACATAGACTGTTAAAATCATAACCCTCCTATTTTTGTAGTCGAGTAAAAAGTAGCATGTGTGCGCAGACCCTTAACGCTGCTGGCAGTGAGTTTCAGTTTTGTAAACCTTTTCTGTGGCTATATTATTATTACAATGTCAATAAACCCGTGGACAGCTTGCCAAAGTGTGGTACGCGTGTGTACATAGTTCAGGCTTATACAGAGAATGAGAGAAGGTTCTGCTGCAGAAGTGGGATTTGGCGGGAGGTACTTTGACCGCATTGAGCAATAACACTTAAACATTCGCAATTTTGTGCCCGAATTTAAGTGCGTCGTTTTACGTATAATAAGGGAAAACGTTCGTAGAGTCGTCAAGGCCTTTAACGGTCGGGACACAACCGGGGAGCGGGGGGCAAGGGGACACAGTGTAGACGGATGGGCTCAGTGTGAATTGTCAACTATTTAATTATAACTTCATATATTGTATAACCGTGAGCGAGTTTAAGGGGAACAGGGAAAATGACATTATGAAGGATTGGCACAATGTGTATAAGTACGATTAAACCATGGAACTTTTATAAATGGAATGAGAAACAGGTTGCTCACAGGCTGTAACCAACATCTGTCACTTAATTTCCTAGGTCTCGATTCATTTTTAGAGTTCCGTACTTATATAAGGAATAAATTATAATTTAAAAAAACTAAAAAACACGCTTTAATGAACTAAAAAGTAAAAAATAATTAATTTTATTGTAAAAAAGCGTGGGGTGCTTTGTATCATATTTTCATACTACCCCACGCTTTTTTACAATAAAATTAATTATTTTTTACTTTTTAGTTCATTACAGCGTGTTTTTTAGTTTTTTTAAATTATAATTTATTTTTGCTTTTTAGTCCTGGAGATCCTGGTCAGGATAATGGGACAAACTTATGGAATTATTGTATTGTAATCGGTCCTTGATAAGTGTGCAAAGTTTCAGTTCAATCTGAAGTTTTTTGCTTTTTTTTTTTTAGTCCTGGAGATCCTGGTCAGGATAATGGGACAAACTTATGGAATTATTGTATTGTCGTCGGTCCTTGATAAGTGTGCAAAGTTTAAACTAAATCTGACCGTTCAAAGTTGGTCAAAATCAAGTTCAAAGAAGTCGGTTACAAACATGACAAACAAGCAAGCAAGCAAGCATACAGGTGAAGCTAATATAAGCGTGTTAAAAACGGAACCATTATAAGATCACTCTGGCGTCCGTCTGTCTGTCACAGACGTTTTTTGACGTAGGAATTTAAAATTTGGCATGATGCTGTCTTTGTAACGCTCACATAAATCGATAATCACTGGTTATGAAATATTTTTGTAAATATTTTTATTGGGGGTAAGTTTGGCCCCCTAAAAAAGTTGAATATGTTGTATCGTATGGGGTATCGTTGGAAAGAGCTACTTTTGTATTTTCTTCATAGACCTTAAAGTATTTGAAATTAATGTTACGGATTACCCTGTATATAAACGGCAGGCGAGAGTTCGAGTAGCGGTGTCTGCTTGCTGTAACAACTGGTACCTGCACGAACATTCTAGAGAACGCTAGAACGTGCTGTGCCTGAGCCAATCGGCCTATATAAGCAAGCGAGTGCGAGGAAGTCTGGCAGTCAATGGTGAGTCGTGCAAACAAGCGGATCAGTGATATAAATGTTAGTCAATCAACGGTCGAATCAGTCAGTACAGTGATATAAATAGTGGAGTGGATATAAATAAATAGTACTGAAGTAACTGAGTAAATGACCGACATAAATAAACGTTAGAAATAAATCTGATATAAATACAGTGATATAAATAGTTCCGTGATATAAACTCACCTGATAAAATAAATATTAGTGTAGTCAATTGTATATAGTTAAGTGTTAATTACTTGTGTTGATTGTTAGAACTGACTTTGGGTTGTTGTATTTATTATTGTTGTTTTTAATTATTGTAAATAAATATTTATTCCGCCAACTCAGAAAATAGTTTTGTAACATTAACTTCAACTTGGTACCTTAGCCGTTCCTGAGAAAAACGGACGGACGGACAGACAGACAGACTGACAACAAAGTGATCATATATAGGGGTTTCATTTTTTCATTCTGAGGTACGGAACCCTAAAAATGATAGACAGAGATAGCTATTGTAGATGCCTACGCGGTTTCCATGTTTCCATGTCTCCATGTCTCTCCTCACCTCTAATCACCGATCGACCAGAGCGCACTGTTCAATCCTCTATTAGCGTTTCAGCTGGTTACATTAGTGTAAACTTTCACCAAGAACCGTGTTCTACCGGTTAGTGTAGAGAGCAGTACTACAGTGTATCGTGTTCGGCTGGGCATCGGTGGGATGCTAGTGTAACACTTTTATCACCGTCGCAGGGAAGTCGTGTAAAGAAAGTGCAACATGACAGCGGTAAAGAAAGAGTAATGGTCTACACGAAGAGCGTGTACACTACTCAACACTGACACGGTGCTAGTGTTACACTCATGCAAAACTACGCGCCAATAGTGTCAAAAAGTGCACACCAGCTAATGATGAAAAGTTACAAGCAATTCAGCTGTTCCAATATAAAAGTTTCATGTGATTAACAAGGGAAATAAAATGAACGAAACAGAAAGGTGCTTCCTATTCGTTAGAGCGTTAGGTCGGTTAGTTAATAACTGACATTTGCGTTTATAAATAGTGTTGCTGAGGCGAGATTTTCTCGAGAAGAATCGAGATGAGATTATATTTTGTTCGTTTTAAAATTCGAGAAGAGATCGATATATTAAAGTGTTGAGATCTCGCCTAAACAAAAAACGAGTTTCAAGATGGATGCCTTGGAAACTGTATTTCAAGACACCCGTTTGATACATACAATCAGTTCGTTTATGAAATTTCCTTATCTCACTCTAATATATGCTAATCATTATTAGAATATGCTCGCTCTCATTATATTTGTATGTGCAAGTTGTACATTTCCAAGCTGTATAATAGATCCAGAGCTAGTGACAATTTTTTGGTGTTATTTATTCAAGGCCTTATTTTTGTGAAGATGTTGAGGGAGGCATATTAAAGTGCCCTGAGTATCCGATGTTGCTAAATAGCGGTATGGGAGGGATGCAGATCGCCCCCAACATGTAACAAAAAAAATGGTCACAATTATTCTTATTTCAAGGCTGAAATTGTTTGTATAGCTTGTCGGTGACCCAATAATGCCATTATAATATTTGCAGATTGATTGGTCAGTATATTAAAGAGGTGGCAGATCACCCTAAATGTGTTATGTACCCGACGATCTGCAAATATTATAATGGCATTATTGGGTTACCAACAAGCTATAAAAACAATTTCAGCCTTGAAGCAATAATTGTGATCTTTTTTTTGTTACATGTTGGGGGCGGTCTGCATCCCTCTTATACCGCTATCTAGCAAAATTCTTTACACAGGGTACTTTAATATGCCTCCCTCAACATCTTCACAAAAATAAAGCTTTGAATATATAACACCAAAAAATTGTCACTAGCTCTCAGCCTATAATCTATGTTTCCTCGAAGATCGTTTTTCGTCTCGGCGAGATCTCGACACTTTAAAATCGATCTCGCCTCGATTCTTCTCGAGAAAATGCCTCCTCCGTAACAGAAACAAACATGCAAAAAATTACTGGAATAGTAGAAACGCCTTTCAATAAATTTTTTACTGCCGTCTGTTATCGAGTTCCAATTCCTGTCTATACTAGTACCGCAGTTGTAAACCTTCCTCCTTATTCACACCACTACAGCTTCCGTCACTCTTTTTCCTTATTACTGCTCGATCGAAATCACTCCTAAATAAGATTCATTAATACCACTATTGAATATTTAATTTAAACTGTAGATTATAGACGTTCGCCAACTCATCATCGAGAATATAATTTGATTACTAAGAATCGGCAATTATGTCTAATTTGGGTTTATAATTGTCGATTATCTTTCAAGCGTCATCAGTACTAATTGGTATCGTTCGAGGGCAGCACTGGCGTTTAGACAGAAGAGAGTTGGCTACGCAAGATGGCGATAATCACCATTGTGTACTTACATAATTAGACAGTGTTGTTACTAATAAAGTACTGCTAACGACTACACTGTCATCTCATTGATGTTACGTAATCGGCCGCCATCATCCGCATGCGGTGTTGCCAAGTTGTGCTAATGTATCCGCGATCTGCTACAAGCTCGAATTAAAAACAATATATTTGCATTGCAACAGCTGCATGGTTCATTATATTAAATGGCAGAATTGCTGCTCAAACAATTGGCGAAATTAATGTGTAAAAATTAATTGAGGTTTTAGAATGAAAACACTAACGGACTGAAAAACAATAATTTTTTAAATATAGATGTAATAAATTAGCTGGAACACACGGCTTAACTTGCGTTATATGCAGGTTGTCCCAAAAAGAATGGGACATAAAGTAACAGCTGATTCCTTACAAAAAAATATTGCGATAGACCCCAACTTGTCTATTCCGAAAGTTGATATTAAAAGAAATACAGGGTGTCAAAGTTTAATTTTTATTAGTGTATTTGCCATATGGCACATACACTATTGGCGTCGGTCGGATGGCGGGACCTAGGGGTCGGACCAAAATTTCTCGACGTTTCATAGCCTCCTGAACAATTTGGCACAATTTTTGGAGATATATATATATATATATATACATACATATATATGTGTGTGTGTGTGTGTGTGTTCGCGGCATAACTCTCGAAAGACTTAATTGATTTGAACGAAATTTGGTAGACACGTTGGAATCCATCACCGCACGGAACCTATTTAAAATGGGCCCAATCGGACCATTTTAAGGGTAGTTTTTAGGGGTTGAAAAAAGTTTTTGGGCTCAAAAATACCGAAAAAAACCTCAGAATTGTTTCAAAATTAGAATTTAACCCTTTAGTAGAGATTAAAATGTGTTGCTAAAATTTTAACAAAATCGGCACGACAGGGCCGGACTTACAAACTAGTTTACGGATAGTGATTTATTTGCTGACGGGTGTATTTAATTTGGTACAGAGGTTGCATTGATAATAATATTGAAATTATTATTTTAAGGGATGTATTAAGGGGTTAAATTTTTCATTTTGTCCAAAAACAAACTTAAGTTCACATAATAAAGCCACAAGGCCTGTATTAGCAAATACACTATATTGTCGGCAGGGTTTTGGCACTGCGACCCAAGGTTAGTAGAGTATAGGTTGCCTCATTCCGATAGATAGTAGTGGGGGGATGACGTCACTCAGAATATACCATGCTTGCTCACTTCAATAGAAAAGATCAGACGATGGACGCTGCTAATTTTTGGAAATAAAAATCACAGTAACCATGGTAGTGTGATATGTTTTTTCAATACTTAATAGAAACATGATTCTTCTGTTAGTGAAAAAAATATGATAAGTTGTCAATTTTGCGATAGCTGTTAAGTGTTATGGTGTTTTGTGGTTATTTTTAATATTTTGTGAATATAAAAGATAAAATAATTAATTTATCAATTTGTTAGTTAATTTTATTCGTTTCTTAAATTTAAAAAATAGGTAATTAACAAGATCTGCCATTTCTTGAGCATTATTTAATTTTTTGTTTGTTTATATTATAGATATTAAAACCCAAATTTTGTAATAAAAATAAAAATTATCCTATTTTTTAACATCTATTCTTCTATTTATTGTCTTCTGCCAATTTTAAGAAAAAATCTGCACGAAGCACCTAATATAAATAAGCATAATCTTCAACAATTTTTGTACTTGATTTAAACTAAATTCTAGCTGACGTCATTCCCGCGCTTACGCTGATTGGTCAGATGGAATGAGGCAACCTGTACTCTAATAACCTTGACTGCGACCCGAGTTTTTTTATCATTATGACGCGGCATTTTAATAAGAAACATTGAATTTTTAAATAAAACTGTCAAAATTACCATGATAACGCCGCGTCGGCGTTTTCAAAGCCACCTATGTTCATTTTCAAAATTTGCCATTTAAAACCACATTGCATCGATTACTTTAAGTGCAAATATCTTGAAAAAGGTTACTCCTGGCCACTTTTACACAGTATACCTTTTTTACGTAAAAATGATGGAAAAATCAATTTTTTAATTCAAAAAAATAGTACGAGTGCGTACAAAAAAGTTATGACTATTTGAATGAGTGAAAAGATGTGTAAGTGGCTCCCCCTACAAGTAAGAGCCATACCAAGGTCAGATTTCAATTTTTCATTTACAGCAAAATATGTCCATGGTTAAAAATAAATTTAAATTTAGGGGCATAAGAGTTATTGCCGAACAGACAGACAGATACACCAACCGCCTTTTACATTTTAATTATTTATTGATGATTTATGGTCGCGCTTTGAGACAAGCAGTCTGCATATTTGCAACATAAAGCGCCTCTAGTGGTACTGCATTTAATGCACCGATTTACGAGAAAATAAAAGAAACTAGGAGTCGTGTTGAGGAGTCTTAGTGTACTTATCCTCAAATGAGTATTTACGCGCTACAAACAAGAACAACAATAACGGGTCCCCACTGTACTATTGGTGTACGAATATGTAGTTTGAAGTGGAAATAGTGTAGTGTAAAACTGCACTATGTACACTGTACGGTGTGGGTCACGACGAGCTTACAGTGAGATTAAAAGTAAATTATTAAAAATAAATCGGTTGACCATGCAGGCCATCCCTGGAACTTCCCGCTATTTTCAAGCGATTTGAGTTCGAAGCACATGATAATATTCGTCTTGAACTTTAGCATATCCATTTGTTGTCCTACAAATTATTTTTTAAATGTCTAAAAATGCTAATAACAACACTATTTTAATTTTTGAAAAGCTATAACTTATGAACGCGATGTTCGATTTTGATCTTTAAAACGGCATTCGACGCAGTTTTTAAGCTATAAAAATATTGTAAGAGGTACAAAATCGATTGGTTGAGAAATCTCGAAGTTATTTTGAAAAAATACTTTTTTCGAAATCTGTTGACTACGTAATCTCTGGAACGGATTAACCGATTTTGATCCGCTTAGCGGCATTCAACGCAGTTTTCTGAGGAGAAGAGCTGATTAGATTCTAGAAGTTATTTTGAAAAAACATCGTTTTAACAACTTTTTTTTCGGTTTTTTTGGAATTTCTCAAAATCTATTCGGCCGAATCGGTTCAAATTTTCAGGAAATCTAAGTTCAGTGGAACCCTTTCGAGTGCCGCAAATCGCGATTCGATCGGTCAAGCCGATCAAAAGGTATGAGAGGTTTACATACACACACACACACACACACACATACATGCATACATACATACTGACATCATCATACAATATTTTTAGAGCTTAAAAAACTGCGTCGAATGCCGTTTTAAAAATCAAAATCGAACAACACGTTCAAGAGTTATAGCTTTTCAAAAATTAAAATAGTGTTGTTATCAGCAATTTTCAGATTTTTGAAGAGCTCAAAAATCTACTTTTGGGTATATTATCAAGTGCTTCGAACTCAAAGCGCTTGAAAATAGCGGGAAGTTCCAAGGATGGCCTGCAGGGTCAACGGATTTACAGATTTTTTCCACCAAAATATATAGGGAAGCAGGAAAATTCATAAACATGATTTTACATGTAAAATCC
This sequence comes from Mongoloraphidia duomilia, assembly GCA_039654895.1. Taxonomy (NCBI): domain Eukaryota; kingdom Metazoa; phylum Arthropoda; class Insecta; order Raphidioptera; family Raphidiidae; genus Mongoloraphidia; species Mongoloraphidia duomilia. The sequence continues at coordinate 5,343,843 of CM077516.1, forward strand.
CTATTACCCGCAAAGCAAATCAGCACCCGGTATATACAAAGCATGTGTAATATAATAAAGAGAAAAATAGACCGGTATCTCTGTTAAAACCATAACAAACTCGCTAAAGTCGAAATAAACATTAATGACCCTAAACTTGAGGTCCGTAGCCGATGATAACACGATATGTATAGCTTGTTCTTAATAGCTAAACATGCAATATAGAAATTGTTACAATACAATTTATCTCTTTTTAGTGTATTTGCCATATGGCACATACACTATTGGCGTCGGTCGGATGGTGGGACCTAGGGGTCGGACCAAAATTTCTCGACGTTTCATAGCCTCCTGAACACTTCGGCACCATTTTTGGAAATGTCTGTTTATATATGTATGTATATATATATATATTTATATATTTATATATTTATATATTTATATATTTATATATTTATATATTTATATATTTATATATTTATATATTTATATATATATGTGTGTACACGATAACTCTCGACAGACTTAATCGATTGAAACGAAATTTGGTACACACATTGGAACCCATCACCGCAAGAAGCCTATTTAAAATGGGCCCGATCGGACCATTTTCAGGGTTGTATTTAGGGGTTCCAAAAAGTTTTTGGGCCCAAAAATACCGAAAAATTTGTCAGAATCGTTTCAAAATTGAAATTTAACTCTTTAGTAAAGATTAAAATGTGCTGCTAAAATTTTAATAAAATCGGCCCGACAGGACCGGACTTTCAAATTTTATGAAAACACTAGTTTGTTGATACGGATTTACTTAGATATGGAAGGGTGTATTTAATTGGGTGTATTGATGAAATCCATGTCTAATATTGAAATTTAGAAAAATTTAATTATTTTAAGGGCTGTATTAAGGGGTTAAATTTTTTATTTTGTCAAAAAACAAACTTAAGTTTACATAATAATGCCACAATGCCTGTATTAGCAAATACACTATATTGTCGGCAGGGTTTTGGCACTGCGACCCGAGTTTTTATTAATGTACTGCAGCCTACGAGTATTTGTAACATTATACAGTAGAACAGTTATTTTTCAGTTACAAGCGTTCCTGTTCTGCAAACAGAACCTGTCCTAAATACCTGTTATCAAATAACATCGATTTGTTGAAAAATATAGATAGACAATAATTATTTAACCAGTCGAGGTTCACAAAAAAATTGTTTGATATTTCAATTAAATACAGGGTGATTTATTAGCTCACCGACAAATTTTGACAGATGAAAGCTGCTCATCTAAGACAAGACGAGATAAATATAAACAATCAAAGCACACACACATACACGTACACATGAGTCGCGTGAACGTCAATCGACTAGCATATAATAGTGAATCGCGATTATATGTATTCTCATTCGCTGCTATTGCTATAGCCTATGTGGCAAATAATCGACTAGAACAATCGAACATTTCGATTGTAAAATCAAATCGATTGTGGACTCGATTGTTATTATATGAACGATTACAATGGTTTCGATTGTAAAAACATCTCGTATTGCCCATCACTAAAGTACGTACAAGCCTCTTGCTTGTTTAGGTTAGGCTAGTTCGGATGGTTTTGCCCCCCCCCTGAATAAATCCTGGCTCCGCCTTTGATTGATTCGATTGTAAAAACAAACTCTGAGTCGATTGTGGACTCGATATTGTTATTATGAACGATTACAATTGTTTAGGTTAGGCTAGTTCGGATAGTTTTGCCCCCTCCCCCACCCGAATAAATACTGGCTCCGCCTTTGATTGACGCAATGAAAATGAATTTAATTACGCAAAATAACCAATTAGTTAAATATTTCCAAGCTAATATTTTATATCACAACAATCAAATTTATTTGAATCTAAATAAATGAGCGTAACTAAATAAATGACTGCGACTAAACAAATGACGTGACTGCAAAAAAAAAATGGCGTGCAATTAAATAAATGTAACTGTACTAAATAAACGTTATGACTGTGTTGTAACCTTGCCATATTCTACAAAATGAAAGGTTGTCTCTCTCTCTATCTGTATAGCTCTATCTTTGTCTATAAGAACCGTACAACACAAAAATACCAACATCGCAACAAAAACAGCCCCATTCGCACGATTTGATAATATACCGTTTCACGGCACATTAAGAAAATGCTATTCTTTTTTTTGAAACAGACATTACTATTCCACGCTGTGCCCCATGCTCAACTGTTAACAGCGCAAAAAAAGGAACCCTTCATACCTTTTAACTCGTCCGCTTTCGATAGGTCGTTGTATCATAAACAAATGCGCATCTGTAAAAACTTGCTTTTGTTTTTTCAACAAAACGTACCTCAAAGCTTAATTGCTGAAACGCATAAAACAAATGAATACATTTTACTAAATGCATTTACTTGCGGCGTAGAAAAAAGTACAACTAGAAATTCACGTTTCGAGTTTATATTTCTACAGAACGTAAAAAAAATATTTAAATAAATTTTTTTTACTAATATAAGTATCTACCACATTCTACAGAATGTTTTTCAAAAAGAGTATTTAAGTAAAAAAAAATTTTAAATAAAATTTTTTTACTAATATAAGTATCTACCACATTTTTAAAATGGACTAAAAAGTATAAAATAATTTCTCCTAAACGAAAAACGTAGAGTGCAATAATTGATACCGACATTTTGTTCTGCAAGTTGAAATATGCTTAAAACAGTCGCCGTAACAACATATTAAAATTTGAACCTTGAACTAATAATATAAATTTCGTCGGATACATGACACGTTTAGGGTAATCTTCCACTCCTTTAATACTGACCTAATTGATCTGCAAATATTATAATGGCATTATTGGGTCACCGACAAGCCATACAAACAATTTCAGCCTTGAAGCAGTAATAGTTGTGATCATTTTTTTTGTTACATGTTGGGGGCGGTCTGCATCCCTCCCATACTGTTATCTAGCAAAATCCCTTACTCAGGGCACTTTAATAGGCCTCCCTCAACATCTTCACAAAAATAAGGCCTTGAATAAATAGCACCAAAAAATTCACTTCAAAAATTAAATTTAGAAAGTCAAATAACGGGACTTTGATGGTATGTCCATGAACATGCTAAAACGATCTCGGTTGACGGACCAGTTGTTATTCTAAATTTATTTATTTATTGTAAATTATAGACGCGTCGACAACTTAGGTCATTAGCGTCTGTTATTCTAAAAAAGCGTTGGATCTATGGTAGTCTCTCGCAGCTCAGCATGTTCTATACTTGTAGATAGAACATCAGATTGTAAGTACAGACATAAATATGGTTATAAAACTATACATTTGCCTATCTATACGGCAGTGGAATGTACATAATGCAGTTTAGCGTTAGGCACGTACGCCACTGGGTTCATTAACTGACGCGCTACTTAAATTTAAATGCGCCTTTGTTGGATTTTTTAAATAACATTTTGAAGATAATCTATTTTCAAATAAAATATAGTGGCAATTTCTGTTATCTTTTTATGTTTCATATAAAGTGCATTGTAGGCAATTGAAGGAGTACTATGTATAAACGTATTTAACATACTTTTTTGCCATACCCACTATACAATAGCTGACTTACATGCATGTATTAATGCATGTATTTATTTATTGTAGATTATAGACGCGTCGACAACTTAGGTCATTAGCGTCTTAAATTACATTAAATAACAACTAACTTAAAACTAAACAAGCCGTGAGGTGGGTCGTTTATTAGGACTAAAGTGCGACCCTTGAGGTCCACACGACGAACTTCCCAGTTTGCTAAATACATATTTAATAATAATAATTAAATTAGATATTACACAGAAAAGTAATCATTTTAATCATTAAAACATAATTATTTTTTATTTTTAACATAAAAAAAACGGCTGAACCGATTTTTATAAAATTTATGTCAGACCAAAATAACGTTAACACGCCTCGATTGACACCCTTACGAAGTCGATATAATTTCTTATTCGCGAGATATTGTGTAAAATCTACTTTTTTGGAGTCTATTTGGTTAAAAAAAAGAACGGCTAAACCGATTTTGAAAAAATTTCTTTCAGATCATATTTACGTTAATACGCGTCGATATCATTTTTCATTCTCGAGATTTCGTCTTAGAAAGAAATGGACACATACGTACGTACGTACATACGTACACACACGTACACATACACAGACATCTTTCTAAAAATAGTGTAGTGACCTTGAAACATAAAAATTTGTTATACATTTTGATTTCGATTTTCGGATCCAATGGGAAGTTAATAACATCACAAAATATCCATGAGCGCAGGTGGGATTCGAACACACGACAGTCTAGTTTAGAGGCTGGTGCGAAGTACGCTATCCACTAGGCTACACTGCCTTCTGTATGCATGTAAAGTGACTTTTTACAGGCCGGTGTACGGGAACGTATCTTTCCTACACTACACTGTAAGAAATGAGAAGGCCGATTACATAGATTATCGATGGTCCATTTGTAGCCAGCGATTAATCTGGTAATAGGCACACAAAGAGACAATGGCGTCGCAAACAGGTATCGCCTGCACATCGCGTAGATTCCATAAAAACACATCGCGCATGCGTGGTTACTAATTTTACATTAATTTGTTTTGTATTCATCCATTTTATATATGTAACTATACATTTTATTTTGTAATTTTTACACACTAATTATTGGAATATTACACAAATTATGTAATTTTAATTTACTTTATGTAAAAATCACAAATTTGTTTAATAATAATGAACCTTGCGAGTACATATTTGTATATGGTATTTGTAAGACAAATGTAGAGACAGAAATAGTTGAATATAGACGCTCGACAACTGAAATAATAAGCCAAAAGTAAATGCGTGTTCATATACCTACTAGTATAGAATTAGACAGTGAATAAATAATGACAAACACTATGGCAAATAATTCCGTGTATCGTTTAGTGACAATTACGTGATTAAAACAAACAATTTCAAGCCAAGGTTTCCCGCTTTTTGTTTGATTTTTTATGCTCAGAACAAATGTGATTTAGCGATTGTTTGACATTTTATCGTAGATAACACTGTTATGTAGGGATGTGTGAGTAATGGATTTTTCACATTGAGTCAAGTAGGTATTAAAACTACTCGATTTTTAAATTATAGACGCGTCGACATCTCAGGTCATTAGTGTCTTTCAACATACACTAAATAACAAAAATGTTTTTTTCGTTGGAGAGCAGCCAATTATATAATTGTTTCGAAACATATTGGAAAAAATCATTTTACCAACAGTGGTCACAGTCAGGATTCTAACCTTAACCTTTGAACTTTTGCGGCGGAATGAGCTTACAATACTCAACCGTGACAAAGAGGGCAGTATAGCCTAGATGTTAGCGTGCTTGGCGCCGCAACCTCTAGACTGGACTGCCGTGGGTTCGAATCCCACCTGCGCTCATGGATGTTTTGTGGTGTTATTTAGTTTTAAGTTAGTTGTTATTTAGTGTAGTTGAAAGACGCTAATGACCTTAGATGTCGACGCGTCTATAATCTACAATAAATAAAATAAATCAACCGTGACAAGATTGCTAAATTAACATTCTCCTTATATGCTTCAGAATCAATAGATTTCAATAGAATTCTGATAGAATAGAATAGAATTCTGAAGCATATAAGGAGAATGTTAATTTAGCAATCTTGTCACGGTTGAGTATTGTAAGCTCATTCCGCCGCGAAAATGGAAAGGTTCAGGTTAGAATCCTGACTGTGACCACTGGTTGGTAAAATGATTTTTTCCAATATGTTTCGAAACAATTATATAATTGGCTGCTCTCCAACGAAAAAAACATTTTTCAATTGCATTTCAGCCGTATAAAACTATTATTTAACTAAATAATAACTTTCTTAAAACTAAATAACATCACAAAACATCCATGAGCGCAGGTGGAAATCGAACCCATGACAGTCTAGTCTAAAGGCTGCGAAACCAAATACGCTATACACTAGGCTAAACTGCTCTCTCGATTTTTTTTTGAGTCGACCAGAAGGCGAGAAAATTTTACATAGGTACGGAAAATTTTTTTTTTCACATTTTTTAATAATACAATTTTATGCCCCCTGCACTATTCTTATCGACTCGAAAAGAAAAATCGAGTAATTATAAACTATTGAATTAAGCGAATTGCACTTTTATCGATTTTAAGAACACAAAATTTTCCCCAGTGTATTTACTTCACTTAATTCGAAACATTTCAGGTCATTTCAACTCGAGTGATTGCCGCCTTCGATGCGCTCTGACTGGCAAACGTCACACTCGTTCACAATCGCCAACTTTCCGCCCTAGTGGCAAAATAAAATAATTTTTACACAGACGTTAAACAAATAACAGTTATTTCTGTTATCAAAAAATAACAGTTTCGCACATCGTTACATTATGTAGCAAACCCCAAGAGTTACGCCACTGCCTCCAATAGAAACCACGAGAAAGAAAGGTTACAGTAGTAAAGCGTGGAATGGTATCGAAGATTCTAGACAACGGTAGAGAATACGAGGACGCACTGAGCGTACACCGCACGCAGGTATATAAACGGCGAATGTGTCGTGTTGGGGCGATCAGTGAATGGTGAGTCGTGCCATCAAGTGGATCAGTGATATAAATCAATCAACGGTCCAATCAGTCAGTGCAGTGCAGATATAAATAGTGGAGCGGATGTAAATAAATAGTACTGAAGTAACTGAGTAAATGACCGACATAAGTAAACTTTAGAAATAAATCTGATATAAATACAGTGACATAAATAATTACAAATAAATAATCCTTGTATATATAGTTATTTGTTAAGTGTTATTTAAGTGGCTCGTTTAGTTCAATAATTACCGTTTAAGTTTTTTTATTGTTAGAATTGACTTTTCGTTGTTGCATGTATTGTTATTGTATTTTTAATTATTGTAAATAAATATTTATTTCGCCAACTCAGAAAACAGTTTGTAACATTATAATGATCTTCTAGTGAACTGCATTACCCTTCCAAAGAATGGAAGACAAGCAGAGACCATCCAATCACGGCTGAGAGCTTTTAGAAAGATTATAGCTCATACACACATGTAGGGTAAAAGAATCGGTTCTCGACGATCCACTTATGGTTGACCACTTTTATATTTTATACTTATAGCTTTACGGCCCGGATTTGCTCGGGGACAGCGCCGGATTAACCATTAGGCAGAGTAGGCAACTGCCTAGGGGCGCCGCATCGGCTTGGGGCCCTGCGCGCGCACAAAAGAAATTGAAAATGTTTCATACAGTGAAAATTTAATTGGAAAATTTGTATCCTCAATGACAATAGGTAGTGTTGCTTTTTTCGACGCGCATGCTGTCAGTTGATGAAATACTTCATACTTACAGAACAGAACCATCTAGTATCGAGTAGTAGAATTAATAATATGGATGCGTTACGTAGCGTATTGTATGAATCATACAATACGTTACCTTCATCAACTTGAAAAGAGCTGATCATCTTCAAAGGGCCCCAAGAATGGCATTGCTTAGGGGCGCCGACATGGTTAATCCGGCCCTGCGCGGGGAGATTAATTTCTCTTTGCACCAAAAGTGCGTAATCCGTATCATCGTTAAATAAAGTAACATTATAATACTTTTTTTGCAACACTTGCATCAAAAGTATAATTTTAGATGGCTGTGTACAGTTTCTTAAGTGATTCTTTATGGAAGCTTTTGCTGTATTCGAACTTAGTGCGTAAAGTAAATTTTAACGCACTCCGTGCTATAAAGTAATACTGTTTTGTTTTACTTTAAAACACACGTGCGTAATAAAGTACTTTATAGATTACTTTGCTATAATGTCACTAATAAAATATTTATCTAAATTGTGTTTTATTTGCTTCAAATTGAACTTTTGAAGCAGTTGTTGCAAAAAATATAATATGTGACGAGTGTCTAAAGGGACGACTCTGACAGTCGCAATTTTACAATACTCTATTAGGGTTATGTTTCATTTATACCATTTATATTGCAACAAAACTGTTTTGAATTTGGCGGAATAAAATTATTTATTTCAATAATCAAAATATGTAAACGACAATATACAATAATTTATTAACAATGAAAAGTCAATTCCAATAGTCAACACTGTTTACACGATCAGTATTTCTCAAACAAAGTGAAACCACTTTAATAGCACAATATTTATTTTCAACTGTACGCGCTGTCCGTTGTTCCCTTCTCTGGTGACTGCTGTACTTATATAGCGGAAGCAGTTTGACCCCACACCGTTGGCGACTGACCTGACTTCGCTTCGCTCACTCGATTATATATACCTGCGCTGCCCTATCCAGTACGTTCTCCCTTCCTCCAGAACGTTCTGGCAGGTATGCGTATCTGCGACACCATTTCCCCGCCACGCCACTATGATGCTTCTGTTGGAAACAGTGGCGTAGCATCTGGGGTTTGTTACAATACTCCTGGCAAATAATAATTAGAGGGGTTTTGATCTGTCGAAGTTTGTTGGTGAACTAATAAATCATCCTGTATATAAATATGGTCGATAACTGGTACCTTTACCCTCTCCAGTGTCGCGCACGCGTGTATTATTATTATAGTATGTCTGTGTGATGAGGCATAATATTGTGCCATAGAGAGAGCGTCAAACGTCATATTATTATTATATCTGTCTGTATATTATGTGGGGTAGCGGTGAGCGGGTGAAGCATGTAGAGCAGCAGCTAACCGGTCAGAGAGATAACCCATAGTGCAGCGAGACGTACGGAAGAACCGTATTTTTCACGAGGAAATGATCTCGCTCTCTCACTGAACGGACCGATTCAAGTTTGTTACTGGACCTGTTGTGTTCACTAACTGTTCGAATCTAGTACCGAGTTGTACTTGTATTTGAGAGAGATATTAACTTCCCATCGGAAGTTATTGTAATGGGTCCGAAAATCGAAATCAAAATGTATAACAAATTTTTATGTTTCAAGGTCACTACACTATTTTTAGAAAGATGGCTGTGTGTGTATGTATGTGTGTGTGTGTACGTACGTACGTATGTGTCCATTTCTTTCTAAGACGAAATCTCGAGAATGAAAAATGATATCGACTACGTTAGGGTGCCAATCGACGCGTATTAACGTAAATATGATCTGAAAGAAATTTTTTCCAAATCGGTTCAGCCGTTCTTTTTTCTTAACAAAATAGACTCCAAAAAAGTTGATTTTACACATTATCTCGCGAATAAAAAATTATATCGACTTCGTAAGGGTGTCAATCGAGGCGTGTTGGATCCGAAATAAATGTTATAAAAATCGGTTCAGCTGTTTTTTTTTTTAATTATTGTTAAAAATAAAAAACTCGGGTCGCAGTGCCATAACCCTGCCGACAATATAGTGTATTTGCTAATACAGGCCTTGTGGTTTTATTATGTGAACTTAAGTTTGTTTTTGGACAAAATAAAAAATTTAACCCCTTAATACATCCCTTAAAATAATATTTTTTTTCCTAATTTCAATATTATTATCAATGCAACCTCCGTACCAAATTAAATACACCCGTCAGCAAATAAATCACTATCCGTAAACTAGTGTTTTCATAAAATTTGTAAGTCCGGTCCTGTCGTGCCGATTTTGTTAAAATTTTAGCAACACATTTTAATCTCTACTAAAGGGTTAAATTCCAATTTTTAAACAATTCTGAGATTTTTTTCGGTATTTTTGGGCCCAAAAACTTTTTTCAACGCCCAAAAACTACCCTTAAAATGGTCCGATTGGGCCCATTTTAAATAGGTTCCGTGCGGTGATGGATTCCAACGTGTCTACCAAATTTCGTTCAAATCAATTAAGTCTTTCGAGAGTTATGCCGCGAACACACACATATATATATATATATATATATATATATATATATATAAATATATATATACATATATATATAAACATTTCCAAAAATGGTACCAAATTGTTCAGGAGGCTATGAAACGTCGAGAAATTTTGGTCCGACCCCTAGGTCCCGCCATCCGACCGACGCCAATAGTGTATGTGCCATATGGCAAATACACTAATAATAATTATGTTTTAATGGTTAAAATGATTACTTTTCTGTGTAATATCTAATTTAATTATTATTATTATTAAATATTTAGGTATCAAACTGGGAAGTTCGTCGTGTGGACCTCAAGGGTCGCACTTTAGTCCTAATAAACGACCCACCTCACGGCTTGTTAAAGGTAGTATCATTATACGAATAGACTAGAAAGCTTTTTGTCAAAAGTGACATTAACGCGAACGAAGTCACGGTGATACAATTCGAAACCAAGGAGTATAGAATACGTGAAGTTGCACGCACGGGGTACATTTCAATTTACTCAAAAGCGTATTTATCACGTATATAAAATCTAGTGGCGCAGGCGTTAAGTTTTAGAATTAGAGTTAAAAGGCACTGCTGTATAAGCCATAAGCCATTGGAAAGTTCTAGAAGCACGCCGTCTTCCGTTAACTTTTATGTGTGGTTTTAGTATGTATAATTTCTCACTCTATCTAGACGTTCCCTCTTTTCGATTTCTAAATTTTTATCTATATATACCTCATTAACTGCAACTCTCTGAAAAACAATTGATGGTTTGAAGAATAAATTGAAAATCCAATTTTTACACGTCAGATAGCGCTAGTGGCAAGTAAGGTATACGTCAAACGCTTTCATTTTTATCTATACTTCATTAACTACAACGCAATGAAAACAATTGAAGAATAAATTGAAAATCCAATGAGGGCCTCCATATTCTTATTCATCAGATAGCGCTAGTGGCAAGTAAGGTATACGCCAAACGTTTACATTTTTTATTCGTCAGATGGCGTGTCAAACGTTTAGATATTGACGGTTTGTGTTCAGTGATTCTTCATTTATCCCACTGAGTTAAGAGGTTATGGAGACGCGACAAGTATTTAAATTAAGAAGCCAGTCATTTTATATGTAAGAAAATAAGAAAATAATATTCTCATATCTATCTCCCGTTTGGCAGCCATGTTTGTTGTCTCCTATGACGTCAGACCTGGCTTCAATTTTGTATAAGCAGTTGTGTACGGTATAGAGTTTCTATTACCTTTTAACTCAGTGATTTTTATTGAGGAATATATAATTAAATAAATACAGAACTGCGACTAACTTTTGAACCACCCCGTATCCTTACAACTAAACTCTCATATACCGTATGGAAGTATTTTTATTAGCAATAATATTATACCGAAAGCTTTTACTGGAATTCGTCATTTCAGGAGGAATCTAGTCACTTCCTGAAATTCTGAAACTGTGGCTCTCACTGATTTATTTTTATCAAAAGTCGATAGATATTTTCTATACGAGTGCTTCTCAAAATTTGTGCGTCTCTCCAAATGTAACGACAAAATGTCAATTCTCCCTCCGTTTGTTCATAAAAAAATTCGACTGATGACCAGTCCTATAATTCCCATCTAGTAAACATTTGCAAAAAATAAACACTCTTTTTTTATTCTTTGAAAAAAAGCATGGCCCTCTTTTTTGTTTAGTGATCTACTGATAGCTACTGATATAGCAAAAATCATGGTTACCTTGATTTACGTACAATTTTTATTTTTTTTAGTAAAATATTTTTTTTGTCGAAAACTACATTTTAGAGAAAAAAATATTTACATTTTTTTCATATTATAACATCTAGAATTCATTTATATTTTTTTTACCTATGTTAATACGTGACATTGAGAACGTTTTTTTTAATATCTCAGGATCCACTGAACCGATTTGACTCAAAATCTAATCGGATCTAAGTTAAAGGCTGATAAACACAACAGAACAATCGGCATGGGCGTATGTTGTTCCGTTTTTACGATATCGAAGGCGAAAAATTGACCACATACACACACACACATACAGACATCAGTCAGAAAATGATCTTAAACGATTGCTAGGGTCTCAAAACGTGAAGATCTGTTAAAATCTCGAAATATTTTTTTCGGACTAAATCCATTACTTCCCTACCATAGTAGAGGTGGGAAGTAAAAATCTAAAATACATAAACGTTTTTTTATTAATTGTAGAAGCTTTGTAACCCCTTGAGGAACAGCAGCTCACAGTTTAAGAAGCACTGTTCTAAATGAACGAACGTTTCTTTATGAATTAATGGCTGTCGATGCTCAATTTACTCAGTAATTTTCAGTTGTACACTCAGCGACAAATAAAACGGAATACTTACAATATTAAAATAGAGATAAACTGAAAGTTAAAACACTAAAAACTGACTCGTAAATGAAGAAAATAATCTTATATTATTATCTGTTGAATAATGAATACCTATATTAGTCTCTGTTTATTGAAATGTTACATTAGGTTTGCATTTTTCCTGTACTCTAATATTCCGTAATTGTCAGTGAGCATTGCTGTTTGAAAAGTCAAGTAAGTAAAACCATGATTTTACTTCTATCTCATTTAAACCCGGTCCGCAAGAGTACAGGCGCCATGGTTTTAGGTTATGCTGTCGTCTGTCAATATAAACCATAGACATAGATGTATAGGTACACCTCCAAGTCTGATATAAATTAATCAGTTATTAACATTGGAAATGTTTATATGGGGGCAGAGTTACGAGTTTTCGTTCAAGGCCAAAAGACAACGGTGTCGCGATCAAATGAGGAGCAATCATGCAAAATTGAACAAGTGCAATTTTTTTGAAATGTGTTTTATATCATGTATAGTTAATTGAGAGGTATTTGCGACGATCTGCGGTGTTATTTTTGAGCAAATGTTAATAAATACTGTAGAAAAATCCATTTAAAAGTTAAGTAATCAAGCAAAAGTGAACGCGTATATAACAGAAGAATAATAGGGTTATTCCTGACAAAACTAAACAGTGCATTGATAAATATTGTGTGTATAATAAACAGTTAATTATGTTTCATATATGCTGTTATCATTTCCAATGTCCTCAATGGTTGCAAGGATTGCGAAATCTGTGAATTTTTTTTATTATACGTCAAAATTGAAGAAGAAAAAAACTTAAAATAAATAATTTTCAGGTACCTTTTATGCTATGCTATTTATATTATTTGCACACAGCTAGATAAAATGGTCTTCGTTTATTAAAAAAATTCCCGGTATAAGACAGCAATAAAAATGAGTTCAATCGTACAATATTGCCCGCTAGCGGCGCTAGTATAGGCTTCGTGCACACAATCTATACTTCGTATAGTTTAAATATTTGCCGGTAAATGGTAGAGGTGTATATAAACTTAATGGCCATATTACCTACCTGATCATAATACCCTACCTAACATTGGTCGCCAATACATTTGCCGACATTGCCGCACACATTGGCCATGTTATCTGGAGCCGGCTTTAAAACATACGTTTGCATGTCACTGCAAGAAGCACGTGCAACGCAGGGCTTAAAGGATTGTTTATTAGTATTTTAAAAATACAAGCTAGTTAGCATATTTCTTCTAACATGTCAAAAGCGATTCTACGTACAATTAGCAATGATACTGAATGAAAGATGTTTTTAATAAGTTCCAGTTAAGTCTAATTTAATGACTGCAGCTTCTTTGATGTATATAAAATAAGTCGTAGTGAACATGTAATAAATATCTGCTTATTATTTATAGAAGGTTCAGTTGCAAAAACAACATTCAAATAACATTTTAATTTATAAATGTTTCTATCAAACTGTTTTTTTTTTAAATTAATTTTTAGTATAAAGAATATTTTCATCTTTTTGAACTTTTGACCATTAGGAAAATTTGTATCTATCTTATATTACTAACTCGGAAAAATGATAAAAATAGACTCTTACCATCAAATTATTGTACTTACACAAAACTTTGGAAACTTGAACAATAGAATTCACAAACTCACAAATTTACAAATCTTGTGCTGCAGTTTTATTAAAACGGTTAGCATACCGTCTGCGTGATTATCCAGAATATCTACCAACTTCACCGTATAAAACCATGTCTGTTTTTACAATATTCGTAAAATATGCCATACACAGCAGAGCAACCGGTAACAACTGATTATAAAATTATGCATTTTATCCAAATTTTATAGCAGTTACATAATTAATATCAGTCATAATGGTTGGTATTAGGTTACGAATGTACACTATGAAATTTAATTCGTCAGTGGCGCGAGTAAAATTTTTCTAATAAAACTTTTTCATTTTTTTTCTCGAAAATATTAATATTTTAGGATATAGACCGAGAGCTAGTGACAATTTTTTGGTGTTATTTATACAAGGTCTTATTTTTGTGATGTTGAGGGAGGCATATTAAAGTGCTCTGAGTAAGGGATTTTGCTAGATAGCGGTATGGGAGGGATGCAGACCGCCCCCAACATGTAACAAAAAAAATGGCCACAATTATTGTTGCTTCAAGGCTGAAATTGTTTGTATAGCTTGTCGGTGACCCAATAATGCCATTATAATATTTGCAGATCGATTGGTCAGTATCAAAGGGGTGGCAGATCACCCTAAACGTGTCATGTACCCGACCCCACCCCTTTGATACTGACCATTCGATCTGCAAATATTATAATGGCATTATTGGGTTCACCAACAAACATTTTCAGCCTTGAAGCAATAATAATTGTGACAATTTTTTTTGTTACATGTTGGGGCGGTCTGCATCCCTCCCATACCGCTATCTAGCAAAATCCCTTACTCAGGGCACTTTAATATGCCTCCCTCAACATCTTCACAAAAATAAGGCCTTGAATAAATAACACCAAAGCTCTCGGTCTAATAGTAATTATTTAAGTATATTAGAATTTTTTCCGCGTCTATTTCTGAATCACGCTGTATATATTTTATATAAATTTAATTTTTTCATTTAAAAAAAATTAACGTAAGAAAACAGTTTTGTTACAATATATTTACGTCAGGTGTCAGTAAACTAAAATTAAGTCTAAAAAATACAGGTTATCGATTTTCTGTCAGTTGAAAAAATTCTAAAATGTTTTTATTGCTGAACGATCAGTTTTTGACTAATGAAAAATTAGGTTTCAGAATGACGGCCGCTGTAAATAAAAAAAAACAAAACTGTTGTCGATTTTTTTTACATCAGTCTCAATTAGTACTTGAAACAAAAACAGACATTTGCACTCATTTTCTGAATCCCAATAGAAATGGCGTGGACGCGATTAAAGGCGATAAAATACCAGAACGTCAATATCGCAGTCAGAACGACAATATAAAAGTTTTTTATATATTTTAAGCCCGTGCGTTGACCGCCATGGCTGGACATAGGTTGCTTTCGTAACACCGCAACCACTTTCATATGATTGTATTATTTATTTTTAACACCAGATAGAAGCTATGATGTAAACATCAATTTATTTATGTATTCAGTTAAATAAACAAAAGAAAATCTGTACAGAAGCTCTGTTTTTTACGTCCATCACTTATTATATTAATTTAATAAATTATTGGGTAATAAGGACCAGTTAAATGTATAAATTATTTATTCTTTGCCAACGTTTCGTTGCGAATTTGCAACTTCTTCAGGGCTCTACAACAGTGAAGTACATACATAATTAATCTTTGAATTATAAAAGAAAACATTTTTTTTAACCTTTAAAAAATTTTCTTACCAAATGGTCAATTTTATACATTTAAAAACGGTATTGATTATTATACTGATATTGTGAAATCCGCGATCAAAATGACATTTCTATTTGTGAAAGAACTTAAACTTAAACTTAAACAAGTTCTTTCACAAATAGAAATGTCATTTTGATCGCGGATTTCACAATATCAGTATAATAATCAATACCGTTTTTAAAATAAGTAACAAGAAATAGTTTTGTCAAAAGTATTAGAAAGAGCGATGAACACACAACTCCAAGCTTACTTTAAACCAATTATACCCACGCATCAATCTGGTTTTAAATCTTTTCATAGTACGGCCACTGTATTAGCGAATGTATGTGATGACTTGCTGTATTCTATTGATAGAGGTAAACTTGTATTGCTTGTCCTACTTGATTATTCTAAAGCATTTGATATGTTGAATCATAGACTTTTGTGCAACAAACTTTCGTATTTTGGTGTTGATGACAATTCAGTAGAATTACTTCTTAATTATTTATCCGACCGTTCCCAAAAAGTAGTCATAAATAATATACACTCGGAAGAATTAAGAGTAAGTTCCGGCGTTCCGCAAGGATCAATATTAGGACCTTTTTTGTATTCTGTTTATACTGCCGACTTTGGTGATAAAGTCAATGCATCTAGTTTTCATCAATATGCAGATGATACCCAAATGTACATTTCCTTTGAGCCTAAAAATTTAGATATAGCCTTAGATTCTTTAAATAAAGACCTTCACAAGCTTTGTGATGTTTCCAAAAGCCATGGCTTAATATTAAATCCGTCTAAATCTGTCGTAATGGTACTTGGCCTAAAACACGTTCTGGATAAAATTAACACCAATAATATAAGGGTTTCTGTTTGTGATAACATACTTCCGGTTGTTAACAGCGCAAAAAATCTGGGACTAATTCTAGACAACTCCTTTAATTTTAAAATGCAAATTAATAAAATGTTACGTTGTGCATACATGCGACTTAAAACACTTTATATATATCGAAATGTGTTTACGGTACAAACTAAACTCCATCTGTGTAACATTTATGTTCTATCAGTGTTTAACTATTGTGATGTTGTCTATGGGCCGTGTCTGTTGCAAATTGATAGGCAGAGAATTCAACAAATGCAAAATGCCTGCTTGCGTTATGTTTATAATGTACGGAGATTTGATCACATCAGTCCGAAATTAGCTGTTTCAGGATGGCTTAATATGCTGGAAAGACGTTTTCTGCATCTGATTTTGTTCGTTCACAAAATCTTTGTACGGAATGAGCCAATCTATCTAGCTGAAAGATTTGAAGAACGTGCCAATCATCATGATGTTAACATTCGTTCTAAACACCAGCTTGCCGTTCCCTTATCCTTACGTTCGACCTACGTCAAATCCTTTTCTTACACGGCAGCAAAATTGTATAATAAACTTCCTGCACATTTTAAAAATATAACTTCCCCACCTGTATTTAATCGGTGTGCAAGGGAGTATGTGAAAGCATTTCGCGGCACGCATATTAAATTTAATTTTTAAGTTTTTGGTTATTGTTATAGCGGTTTTATATTGTTTGTATTTTGACTGTTTTATATTGTTTATGTTTTAATTGGCTGATGTCCAACGTTGTCTGTATTTTAACATTGTTTTAACCAGTGTCCATGTATTTCTTTTTTTATTATTATTATGTATATGTATCATGTATCTTTTGGGTTGAGTGGAAGAGCAGCATAGCTGAACTCCGCCCTAATAAAGGCAATTATTATTATTATTATTATTATAAATATAATCGAATTATGTGGCATTTATATATTATGTATTTTTCACCATCAAGTATAAGTAACAAGAAATTTTGACAATTAATGTATAAAATTGACCATTTGGTAAGAAAATTTTTTAAAGGTTAAAAAAAATGTTTTCTTTTATAATTCAAAGATTAATTATGTATGTACTTCACTGTTGTAGAGCCCTGAAGAAGTTGCAAATTCTGTACAGAAGTTAACAAAACTGGAACAAAGAAATTTTAAGACTACACCCTCAGTATTTACAGATATAAAAATAAATAATTATTAATTAATTCAACAATGAATTTAATCCACAAGGCATCCACTAGGTAGTGAATAGTATTTCTTAACATATCAGTCAGCATAATTGTTAAACGTCAAACGATTGTTATAAGATATATAAGGAAAAAATCAGAAGCCACTGTCGGGACTAAGAAATACTATTCACTACCTAGTGGATGCCTTGTGGATTAAATTCATTGTTGAATTAATTAATAATTATTGTTGTCCACAATTACCCAGCTCATATATTTTTATTTATAAAAATAAATGTTAACAAGCCGTTAGGTGGGTCGTTTATTAGGACTAAAGTGCGACCCTTGAGGTCTACACGACGAACTTCCCAGTTTGATAAATATTTAATAATAATAATTAAATTAGATGTTACACAGAAAAGTAATCATTTTAATCATTAAAACATAATTATTATTTATTTTTAACAATAATTTAAAAAAAAAACGGTTGAACCGATTTTTACAAAATTTATGTCGGATCAAAATGATGTTAACACGCCTCGATTGACACCCTTTCGAAGTCGATATAATTTTTTATTCGCGAGATATTGCGTAAAATCTACTTTTTTGGAGTCTATTTGGTTAAGAAAAAATAACTGGTGAACCGATTTTGAAAAAATTTCTTTCAGATCATATTTACGTTAATATGCGTCGATTGGCACCCTAACGTAGTCGATATCATTTTTCATTCTCGAGATTTCGTCTTAGAAAGAAATGGACACATACGTACGTACGTACATACGTACACACATACACACACACACAGGCAGCTTTCTAAAAATAGTGTAGTGACCTTGAAACATAAAAATTTGTTATACATTTTGATTTCGATTTTCGGACCCATTACAATAACTTTCAATAGGAAGTTAAAAAATACTACCAGATTAGGTAATAGTAGATTGTATATCTAGTTTCGTAATGAGGCATATTATTGATGAGTAAGTAACATTATGTTAAAACGAACAAAAATAGTTCAATTTAATAATTTATTCAGTAGCCACAGAAACTCAAACCTTGTGTTTAAAATAAAATCGATATATATGGAATTCTTTGGGACACCTTGTATACCTATTTGAGAACTTTGTTATTCATTTTATATATAAATAACTCAGGTTACAGTGAATTTATCATCGACTGCAAAGATTTTTTATACGAAAAGTTTAAAATCTTATTTAAGACGTCGAAATAAAATAATGATAAAGAAGAAAAAAACAATCGTCCTTAAAGAGATTTCATTATCTTTTTACACGTTTGATATAATACATAAAACGTGCAAGTACACCATAAACGTACTACGACGTTGTTCACTGTCTCAGTAGGGCTGTCCAAGAGGCGTAATGGGGCCGTCCCTTTGGCTAAGATTTTGTTACACGAATAAAATGTAGTGGCGCTTCAGTCAGATTGACGACTACTGTACTACCGATTTAGGTTCACTGGCATAGAACTATTGACATTGCAACAAGAGGGCAGTATAGCCTAGTGGTTAGCATGCTTGGTGCCGAAACCTCTAGACTGGACTGCCGTGGGTTCGAATCGCACCTGCGCTCATGGATGTTTTGTGATGTTATTTAGTTTTAAGTTAGTTGTTGTTTAGTGTAGTTGAAAGACGCTAATGACCTTAGATGTCGACGCGTCTATAATCTACAATAAATAAAATAAAATAAAGACATTGCAACAAGGGGTATGTACTACTCTAGCGGAGGGAGCTGTGCTCTGGCGGCGATAGCTGGAACACACATGGCACGGCGAACTCTCATAGGTAAGACTGCTCTAGAGGCGGAAAGCGGGCATGTTCGAACCCGGCGTGCGACTTGGCTTTCTGGCAGGTTCCACGGCACTGCGGGTGGTAAGGGGGAATGGCGGGCGCAATGGCGCGGCGTGTGACGCTTGTTTGGCGTGAATTGAAATGTATAGAAGTTAATATAATATATTTGTAATTGTGTGAATAGAAATAATATCGATAACAATATCATTTGTCTTTGTATGAGTACAATCTAATGTTCTACATGACAGTTTGAAAACGACATTAGACTGTTCCTATACTTATATGTATAAAAACTGTAATTATATTATCACAATCTAAGGTCATTGCCAAATCAATTTTTTTGACGCGCAGCAACTAGGTTATGTGCGCCGAAGTGGGATTATAAAAAACTTGAGTTTAATCAGCTAATTGACATAATATATGTCAATTGCAGTATTAAAAGATAAATAAAGGTTGTTTATTATTTTATATAACACATGCACGCTCTTAGTGTTTTTTCGTATCTGTTTTGCGGACCTTAAATAGCCGTTTATTGACTAGTGGCCATTATGTAACGCTTTTCAGTGCTATAATGGTTCATTATGTAACTAGTTACATAATGATCCATTATGTAAAAACGAAATCACAATTGCTGGATTATGTATAAGATATACCCAACTTATATGTTCACCTCCTAAGGGCATTTTGGGGTCAATCTAAGGGCATTTTGGGGGCAATCTAAGGGCATTTTGGGGGAAATCTAAGGATATTTTGGGGGCAATCTAAAGGCATTTTGGGTGCAATCTAAGGGTATTTTGGGTGCAATCTAAGGGTATTTTGGGGGCAATCTAAGGGCATTTTGGGGGCAATCTAAGGGCATTTTGGGGGCAATCTAAAGGCATTTTAGGGGCTATCTAAGGACATTTTGGGGGCAATCCAAGGGCATTTTGGAGGCAATCTAAGGGTATTTTGGGGGCAATCTAAGGGCATTTTGGAGGCAATCGAAGGGTAGATTGCCTCCAAAATGACCTTAGATTGCCCCCAAAATGTCCTTAGATAGCCCCTTAAATGCCTTTAGATTGCCCCCAAAATGCCCTTAGATTGCCCCCAAAATTCCCTCAGATTGCCCCCAAAATGCCCTTAGATTGCCCCCAAAATACCCTTAGATTGCACCCAAAATGCCTTTAGATTGCCCCCAAAATATCTTTAGATTTCCCCCAAAATGCCCTTAGATTGCCCCCAAAATGCCCTTAGATTGACCCCAAAATGCCCTTAGGAGGTGAGCATGTAAGTTGGGTATATCTTATACATAATCCAGCAATTGTGATTTCGTTTTTTCTATTATTTTGGAAGGAAGTAGCCCATGGTTTAGAGTCGTCTTTAATTGTCCTAAGTTTATTGTTGGCGGTTCTTTACCTCTAAGGTCATTGTCAAATTAAATTTCTGTAACCCGGCACTAGCGTTGTTCATCCCTATTTAGTACAAATCTATAAAACTGGTAGTCGGTGACAATAATTTTTATTAAGTACTGATACTTTTATAAGCGTTTTAATGGTAGTGCTTTCACAAGCCTAATTTATCGTGTTCCGTATTCGAAGTAGGAAACTGACCTCTATTGCTTAAATTCAGAAGGAGTAGAGAGTGAGACAGAAAAAAGAAAGAGAGTGGATTGGTTTCGCGATCATAGTATATAAAGAGTGGATTGGTGACCCAACGGCCAGAGGACGCTATCTGAATCATTGATCGAATAATGCACGCAGCTTCTGCCAAAGTAAATACACATAATATAAAATTGACAATTTCAGTATAGCGTTGCGAGTGTGTTTTTGCTTTACAGCTTTACATCAGAGATAATCCGGTACCTTGGATTAATCTTTTCTAGATTCAATTTTTATTCCGAAATAACAAACAAGTGCGTGTCGGACCACGTACAGTGAAGGGTTCGGTAGACGGGAAGAACGTTCACGGTTAAAATTCAAGGATTGTGTTTTAAAGATCACCAAAAGCTAAGGTTATTTGGGCCTAGCATATTTTCAATTCATTATTTTTTTTTTGTAATAATAAATTGAAAATCCAATTGATACTTTTACCAGCTCTCGAGCTAGAACCCGGGAACTGGGGATTTGTAATAGAGGAACCATAGCAACGCCAGGTAAACAACAGCATTGCTACACTATTACAAGTCCCCAATTCCCGGGTTCTAGCCTGAGAGCTGGTAAAAGTGTCAATTGGATTTTCAATTTATTATTAAAAAATTCACAGATTTCGCAATCCTTGCAACCATCGAGAACATTGGAAATGATAACAGCATATATGAAACATAATTAACTGTTTATTATACACACAATATTTATCAATGCACTGTTTAGTTTTGTCAGGAATAACCCTATTATTCTTCTGTAATATACGCGTTCACTTTTGCTTGATTACTTAACTTTTAAATGGATTTTTCTACAGTATTTATTAACATTTCTCAAAAATAACACCGCAGATCGTCGCAAATATACCTCTCAATTAACTAAACATGATATAAAACACATTTCGAAAAAATTGCACTTGTTCAATTTTGCATGATTGCTCCTCACTTGATCGCGACATTGTTGTCTTTTGGCCTTGAACGAAAACTCGTAACTCTGCCCCCATATATAAAGTGACCATCCGTCCCGATTTAGACGGGACAGTCCCGATTTTGAGCCACGAGTCCCGATTCAACAAGCGTCCCGCTTTTATCCCGTTTTCATTAAATCCCGTGCATTAAGAATGTTTATTTTTTGTCATTAGATATTTTACACACTCAAAGTATTTTATTTATCAATAATTATATAATTGATAGCTACCTTAAAAAATAAATAATATTTAAAATAAAAATATTAGCGAGTTTTTGGGGGTTTCTAGCGAGTTTTTAAGGGTTTTTAGCGAGTTTTTGGGGGTTTCTAGCGAGTTTTTCGGGGTTTTTAACGAGTTTTTGGGGGTTTCTAGCGAGTTTTTAAGGGTTTTTAGTGTGTTTTTGGGGGTTCCTAGCGATTTTTTGGGGGTTTCTAGCGAGTTTTTGGGGTTTTTTAGCGTGTTTTTGGGGGTTTCTAGCGAGTTTTTGGGGATTTCTAGCAAGTTTTTGGGGGGTTTTTAGCGAGTTTTTGGGGGTTTCTAGCGTGTTTTTGGGGGTTTCTAGCGAGTTTTTGGGGTTTTTTTGTGAGTGTTTGAGGGTTTCTAGCGAGTTTTTGGGGGTTTCTAACGAGTTTTTGGGGGTTTCTAGCGAGTTTTTCGGGGTTTTTAACGAGTTTTTGGGGGTTTCTAGCGAGTTTTTAAGGGTTTTTAGTGTGTTTTTGGGGGTTCCTAGCGATTTTTTGGGGGTTTCTAGCGAGTTTTTGGGGTTTTTTAGCGTGTTTTTGGGGGTTTCTAGCGAGTTTTTGGGGATTTCTAGCAAGTTTTTGGGGGGTTTTAGCGAGTTTTTGGGGGTTTCTAGCGTGTTTTTGGGGGTTTCTAGCGAGTTTTTGGGGTTTTTTTGTGAGTGTTTGAGGGTTTCTAGCGAGTTTTTGGGGGTTTCTAACGAGTTTTTGGGGGTTTCTAGCGAGTTTTTGGGGGTTTCTAGCGAGTTTTTGGGGGTTTCTAGCGAGTTTTTGCGGGTTTCTAGCGATTTTTTGGGGGTTTCTAGCGCGTTTAAGGCTTTTTTGGGCGTGGAACCCAACGGTGGCCTGCGCCGGGTTTTTATAGACCTTGTCCCGCTTTTTGATATTCAGGATTTGGTCACTTTACCCATATACGAACATAAACATTTCCAATGTTAAAATAATAAATTGAAAATATGAATTGGTGCTAGGCCCAAATAACCTTAGCTGTTGGTGGTCTTTAAAACACACGCATACACACACACACATAAGTAGATATACGCCGCTTTTCCAACAGATTTGGTTTGTGTGAGTTCTACACTAGAAGTAAATATACGTGTAATAAAATTAATGAGTTACCTGATCCATCATCGGATTCGTGTTGATTTGACACATGTACTGTCCGGAGTCATTAGGAATGACACGTTTGATGTGCAGCCGCCACGTAGACAGGTCAGCCGCATGCGACACGGACACGCGCGGGTTTTCCGTGATCACGCTGTCATGAATCGCCTGGATCGCCTTCGTGTCTGCCTTCACCCAACCAACCTGGATACAATAAGTAAATACATTTTTTTACTCCGAAATTACCAACACACAAACAGAGATACATAAATGCTGGGGGGGCAGTATAGCCTAGTGGTTAGCATGCTTGGCGCCGCAATCTCTAGACTGAACTGCCGTGGGTTCGAATCCCACCTGCGCTCATGAATGTTTTGTGATGTTATTTAGTTTTAAGTTAGTTGTTATTTAGTATAGTTGAAAGACGATGAGCCTACATGTCGACGCGTCTATAATCTACAATAAATAAATGCTGGGTTGCAGAAAGCATTGTCAAAAATTTGATTTGACGTTGACCTTAGATTGTGATAATATAATTACATTAAATAGATTTATACGGCTGTTTTGCAATTGAAAATTTTTAATGGAAGAGCAGCCAATTACGTAATTGATTCCTGCAAATATCGGAAAAAATCATTTTGACAATCATAGTCACAGTCAGGAATCTAACCTGAACTTTTCCACTATCGCGGCGGAATGAGCTTACATTACTCAACCGTGACATGATTACCAATCTAACATTCTCCATATATGCAAAGGAATCAATAGATTTCCACTACATGCGAGTGTTATCAATTATAGCTAGGTTGTAGATGTGAATCGTCGTAGTAGCGAGAGCTATTCATGTAGGTGAAATTATTTCAAACTGTGACTATGGTTGTCAAAATGATTTTTTCCGATATTTGCAAGAATCAGTTATGTAATTGGCTGCTCTCCCAATAAAAATTGTCAATATAATTACAATTTTTATACATGCAGGAACAGTCTATTGCTGTTGTTAAATTCTCTTTCATGTAGAACATTAGATTGTACAAAAACAAATGAATGATCTACATAAAAAAAGATCGCGACTCGTTGATAGTTCACTGTTCAGTCGGTACTCACTACTCTGTGATCTCTTCACTAATGAATTCGTATTACGCGATTAATGCACCATCGACTCGACCACAGTTGTTGAGTGATGAACGATTGTATTATGCGGATCTTGACAGTGTACGATTCAGTACGACTCGGTCTCGGTGAACTATGAAACAACAACAATCGAGTCCAAGTGACAACCATCGAGAGTCATCTTCTTGCCGGTCGACTGGTGACCAGTCGACCGGCAAGAAGATCGAATCGTATTGCCAATCGCCGCTGAAGATGCCCAACGGAGCTTTGGGCGAAACGTACGGAGTAAAATCCATTAGACCACGGCTACCTAGCCCGGAAACACTTGCTACCAAGATGTCTACCGGCCGTGAAAGCATGAAACTCCAATTTAGTCATCGAGATGTTTGAACAATCGAGACAATCGACTAAAACATCTCGTAACCGCGCATCACTAACCTAAATATTGTCTTAAAGTTGTACACATTCAACATGTTATAAACTTTGAAAGGCTAGTTCCATTAGAAAGCATTTTCGGTCACATGCCTATTTGAAGATTTCTATTTGAATTACGCATAGGAATCAGCCTGTGAAAGTTTTCCGCGACGTCATAAATCACCCTGTATAGATACTAGTGGACGTGCCCATAGCGGTATGTAGTTGTAGTTATTTTGTAATGGACAGGTTCGGTTTACGCTTTAGTTCTTCAAGTCGTTGTTAAATATTTAACAATTGTTCTTTATTTGACAATATTCTTTACATGGTCCTTACGTCTAATGCTATGTACACTATATCCTAATATATACACACTACTCTAATATATACACACTATTCTCCTTTAATACTCTAGGTTATTGTCATATATACTAAGTCAGTAAACACTGTTTACCTCATTTGCCATACACACTTCGGAATGTTCATAGTCAGCACATTCCGTATACAAATAATAATAAACAGCATTTATTGATGTTTACAATTTAATCTATTACTAAATCACTACACCTATGTTGCTCACTACACTACAATTTTTCGGATGAGGATAGACTATGGTTGTGGCTTTATGGCTCATCTATACGGTACTATTTTGAGAGAAATAGAGTCCGTGGGATTTACGTTATTCATTTTTAAAATAAAGCCCATTTTTCTTTAAAATGAAGAAAACAAATGAGTAGAATAAAACAGGAAAAAGAAAATAAATGATACATAATTCAATTTAAAACAAAAATCTAGTTGATTTTATAAATTGCGATCATTCAAGTGAAAAGATTGCCGCGTTAAGAAAGACAAGGTGCAATCAAACAAGCATACGTCTGATACGAGTCAATTTAATCAGAAAACAAGACGAAATAATACGAGAATCTCTCTTTATATTATGTAATACACAATATCTAAGGCACTGAAACGTGGTTACAAATGACAGGAGTTTTGTGAGAAAAATGTACGTTGTAAAGTTTGTAAATGGCACTGTATTTGTTACGGTCGGCACAAGACTTGCGCGAAGATCGAATGGCGAGGGAATGTCATCTTGTCCGGAGAGGGAGGATAAAAGATGCAGCATGGAGGAGGCATTATTAATGTGTCTCGTTCGACAGATTGCGTCTCGGCCGTCGCGTGTCACATCTGAGCCTCGGTAGCGCGTGTAGCGGTCCCCACTCTAGATACGTGACAGTGCTCCAATATTTCCTCCACTGCTGTAACTGTTAAGATGTATTCACACCAATATACAGGGTATGTGCACAAACTTTAAGGAATTAATCTATGACTGATTTTAAGACAAAACCTTCATATTAGTAATGCACTGTAAAAAATGGATGTAAAAATACTTTGAAAGTTAAGATAGAATTCGCTCGATTTTCTAAGTGATTTTACATTATTATTTATTTTTACACAGAAAACTTTATAAAAACTTGGACTTTTACTGTAAAGTTAAACAAATTTGTGATTTTTACATAAAGTAAATTAAAATTACATAATTTGTGTAATATTCCAATAAAGTGTGTAAAAATTACAAAATGAAATGTATAGTTGCATATATAAAATGGATGAATACAAAATAAATTAATGTAAAATTAGTAACCTGCACACATGCGCAATGTGTTTTTATGGAATCTACGCGATGTGCAGGCGATACCTGTTTGCGACGCCATTGTCTCTTTGTGTGCCTATTACCAGATTAATCTCTGGCTACAAATGGACCATCGATAATCTATGTAATCGGTCTTCTCATTTCTTACAGTGTATGTGCACAAACTTTAAGGAATTAATCTATGACTGATTTTCAGACAAAACCTTTATATTAGTGATGGGACTCGAGTGGTTTTTAATTTACTCGCACTCGAGTTAAATTTATTTTTACTCAGCTTTCGAGTGACTCAAGTCAACTCGAGTAACTCGAATCGTCGAGTGCCTCAAATCGGCTCGATCCACTCGATTGGCGAGTTGACTCGGAACACTCGAATGGCCTATAGTGACTCGAGTGAGAAATACAAGCTAAGGCATGCTTAGCCGATGTATGATATTTAATTTATTGTAGATTATAGACGCGTCGACATCTAAGGTCATTAGCGTCTTTCAACTACACTAAATAACAGCTAGCTTAAAACTAAATAACATCACATAACATCGATGAGCGCAGGTGGGATTCGAACCCACGGCAGTCCAGTCTAGAGGTTGTGACGCCAAGCATGCTAACCACTAGGCTAACTGCCCCCGAAACTTTAAGGAATTAATCTATGATTGATTTTAAGACAAAACCTTCATATTAGTGATGGGACTTGAGTTGTGTTTTACTCGAGAGACTCGGGTTGTGTTTCACTCGAGTGACTTGAGTGGTTTTTACTATACTCACACTCGAGTCAAATTTATTTTTACTCGGCTTTCGAGTGACTCGAGTCAACTCGAGTGACTCGAATCGTCGAGTGACTCAAATTGGCTAGATCCACTATTGGAGGCCCTGGGCAGTTTGGGATAATCGGGTCCTTATGACCATGACAGAGGACTATTTTATTAAAACAGGCAAAAGGAGTCGATAAGCAAAATTCTAGATTTATTCAACTGCGTTTAATAAATTCTTATCTCTGGAATTACTAAATCTGTTCTAAAAATTCTTTCACTAATTATCTTCGCAGAGGGAGAATTTCTCTCGGAGGGGGGTTATAAATAATAAATTCTTATCTCTGGAATTACTGAATCTGTTCTAAAAATTCTTTCACTAATTATCTTCTGCAGGGGGAGAATTTCTTTCGGAGGGGGGTTATAAATAATAAATTCTTATCTCTGCAATTACTGAATCTGTTCTAAAAATTCTTTCACTAATTATCTTCGCAGCTAGGGGGAGAATTTCTCTCGGAGGGGGGTTATAAATAATAAATTCTTATCTCTGGAATTACTGAATCTGTTCTAAAAATTCTTTCACTAATTATCTTCGCAGGGGGAGAATTTCTTTCGGAGGGGGGTTATAAATAATAAATTCTTATCTCTGGAATTACTAAATCTGTTCTAAAAATTCTTTCACTAATTATCTTCGCAGGGGGAGAATTTCTTTCGGAGGGGGGTTATAAATAATAATCTGTTATAAATCGTTTGATTTTTGCAAAATAAATATACTTATCGGTAATATCGGTTGGTGATCTGGCAGGAATTAGGGGGTCCCACCGATCGCTCACATTTTTTTTAAATTTATTTCTTGAATAGTGCCAGCTACTTAATTAAAACTTGGCACACAGTAATAGATAGTCAGAGAGTACATTTATCAAATATTAAATTATTTTTAATTCAACCATGAGCGTCGATGTGGGTAGTTCTTAGAATTTTCAAGAAAAAATAGCACGCCACTGACTTCATTAAAATTTTAAAGCTCTGTCGGTTGAGGCAGGTAAAAATACACAAAAAGTGTCTCTTGGTAATTTTTGATAGGATGAACCGTTTTCGGGAAAATTTCCTAATTTTTAAACTTTTCTGGCGTGTCATTTTAGGCGCTCGACAACAGAGATCAGTATCTCGGTCAATGCAAGTTTCAGCTGCGGCTATCATGGCATACTGTAATCCCACTTCTGATACGTGACGTACTCATTTCTGTTAAGGTGTATTCACATCTTATCAATTGATTTTATAAAGCCTTTTTTCCTTTAGACATAATATATCTCACGGTGAGTTGCATAACGCACTGTGAGAAAATCTTAATCGACAATAAACTTAGGGTATGACTATATATTATACTAGCTGTATCCGCGGTTCCGCCCACATGCATTTCGAAATTTTGCTGTTATTTTTGATTTAATATCATGATAATTTATAAAATTTTCCGCGAACGACAACCCCTGTAAAGTACGTAACAACCAGATGTTCTAATTTAGTACTAGAAACTATAAAAAAACAATTTCTTATTACAATAAAGATCATAAAAAATAGGTAAAAAAACTTTTAAGTTAAACGGTTTTATTTCAAATCATCAGCTGTACCAAAAACTAGAAAATAATCATGACAAAAATCAAGGGGCATTTTGTGTCGCTGCGTCAGCGGAATAAGAAATAAAAACGTGAGGCGCATTTGAAATATTTCTGTTGGTGGGCTTGGAAACACGTTTTTCTAGACAAGCCGTTCTTATTTAATAATTATACAGTCGTTATACGGATTTTTATGCGCCCCACGTTTTTATTACTTATTCCGCTGACGCAGCGACACAAAGTGCCCCTTGGTTGGTGTCTTAATTATTTTCTAGTTTTTGGTACAGCTGATGATTTAAAATATCACTTAAAATATTACCTATTTTTATTTTCTAGTTTTTAGTTTGATTTCTGGCCCGTATCATTATGCAAACTCCTCATCCTTTCAACTGTCCACCTCCTGATTTCATCATCAAACCCTCTTTACCAAGTTGAAATTATCATAATATTGTATTGTCACGGGAACTCAATGTGTGTGCAAAGTTTCATAAGAATCGATTAAGCAGAAGTATGTCGTTGAAAAAGCTGTCGCAAGATTTGAAACAAAGATAGTAACAAACAAATATACGGGGTCAAGCTAAATAAAATTATTAAACTATTTAAAATTACTCCAAATTGAGGAAAAAAGACCGAAAACATTATTATACAGAAAGACACTTAACACACGTCTATCACATGTTCCTGAGATCAAAATAAGCCGATTTAAGCAAACTTACCTTCTTACAAAATTTCTTAGTTTTAGCAAAATCGCACAAGCCGTTTTAATTAATTTATAACAAAAAAACGATTTCAAAATTGTAACTTCAGGGTCGTATAGCGCCCAAACTAAGAAATTTTGTAAGAAGGTATATTTGCTTAAATCGGCTTATTTTGGTCTCAGGAACATGTGGTAGGCGTGTGTTAAGTGTCTTTGAGGACACCCTGTATATACCCTTGTAACTTCGGGGACAAAAAATAGGATTCTTTGTACATGTTATCTTGTAAACAAAGCTTTATATGCACATTTCGGTGCACTCAGTGATAAATACAAAGTATTTTGTAAATCAAATAAACACATAAAGGACTAGTAAACTATAACGTTTCATTTTATTGTAAACGTGGCTTACTTGATAAATCAAATCGACCTTTTTATCATTCATTTTGTAACGATTATTTGAATAAAGGAATAAAATATTAATGAATAATATATTTTTAATAACTTTATAATTTAGAAGTTACAGAGTCTACATTTTGACGTCCATTTTTAACCGATTTCAAAAAAAAACAACCACAGGTTATCAATTCGAAATGTATGGTCTAAACATATATTTTTTATTATTTTTTTTTATGTTTGTTCAGCCATAATTTCTCGAGGGGTTGACCGATTTGAATAATTTCGACGGCGTTGGGTTCAGAATATTTACGGAATGGTTCGATATAATTTTTATTTAAATAGGTTCAGTAGTTTATTTTTTTCTAGTAGTCAAATTAATTTTTTTATTATGTGACCAAATATCTCATGCATTTGTGAACCGATTTTGAAGATTCTTTTTTTAATCAATAGAGCATACCTTCAGGGTTCCACACAAATTTTAATTAAATCGGTTTAGTTTTATTTAGTTTAGTAATTAAATATCAAGAAAAAAAGTCGGTTACCTATTGCAAAGTCAATAAAAAGTAAAATATAAAAAAATAGAACCTCCTTTAAAAAAAGCCACTAAAAAGAGAAAAATATTAAAATTTTGAGGTCGCGTCAATTTAATAAAATAAAAGTTGATATACAAAAAGTTTTAGTAAATTAAATGGGGCATAAAACGCAAAGATCAGCTCAGAAAACGTCAATAGCGTAAAAGGTGTAATCCATAGACATATACCGCTATCTCTATGGTAGCATCCACTAAAATAATTACACACCGGAAATCCCACAAATGACATATTTAAATATTGATGGTTGTCAAGGCAAAGGAGTTATAAATATTTACAACATCCTTAGACAGAACTTATATTTCATATTTGTTAATCCTCCAAGATTTGTATTTGCTCTATGCGCCGCTTGCAGTTTTATGCCCCATTGGCGCCGACCTCAAAGTTTAATTATTTTTCTCTTTTTAGTAGCTTTTTTGAAGGAGGTTATATTTTTTTTTATGAACACACATTGCACAAAAAATATCTCGCTTTTACAATAAATTCAATTCACAGAAGTTCAAAACTTTTGCAGTAAATAAAAACAATATAGAATTCAACAGTTTGATAGGACATAAATTTGAATTTTTTTTTTCCAATTTAATA
Source organism: Mongoloraphidia duomilia (assembly GCA_039654895.1). Lineage (NCBI taxonomy): Eukaryota > Metazoa > Arthropoda > Insecta > Raphidioptera > Raphidiidae > Mongoloraphidia > Mongoloraphidia duomilia. Next base: position 5,374,980 of record CM077516.1, read on the forward strand.
TAAATTTACGTCGCTAAAAATATAATAACAACAAAAAGGCGTTAAACATCCAACTTTCTCAACCATTTTGTGTCAACAGTAATTCCGACACAATGTTGTTCCAACAGCTAAATAATATAAACTCAGGCAAAAAGATAAAACCATAATAAAAATATATAAATCATTGTACGTCCTTTGTGAGACAACTTGACGTCAGAACAGGACCGTACTTGAACTCGCATGTTACTAATTCATTTCAATTTTTTACAGAGAGTCGAATTCGGCAAATAGTACTTAATGCTGGATTAGAGAATTGACAGAACATCTGCTTTGATAAATTGTATTTATTAGTGTATTTGCCATATGGCACATACACTATTGGCGTCGGTCGGATGGCGGGACCTAGGGGTCGGACCAAAATTTCTCGACGTTTCATAACCTCCTGAACACTTTGGTACCATTTTTGGAAATGTCTATATATATATATATATGTGTGTGTGTGTGTGTGCGGGCAATAACTTTCGAAAGAGTTAATTGACTTTGACGAAATTTGGTAGGCACGTTGAAATCTATCACCGCACGAAGCCTATTTAAAATGGGCCCCATCGAACCATTTTAAGGGTAGTTTTTAGGGGTTGAAAAATGTTTTTGAGCCCAAAAATGCCGAAAAAATTCTCAGAATCGTTTCAAAATTGAAATTTAACCCTTTAGTAACGATCGAAATGTGCTTCTAAAATTTTAATAAAATCGGCCCGACAGGACCGAATTTACAAATTTTATGAAAATACTAGTTAACGGATAGTGCTTTACTTACTGAAAGGTGTATTTAATTTGGTACCAAGGTTGCATTGATAAAAATATTGAAATTAAGAAAAAAAAATATTATTTTAAGGGATGTATTAAGGGGTTAAATTTTTTATTTTGCTCAAAAACAAACTTAAGTTCACATAATAAAGCCACAATGCCAGTGTTAGCAAATACACTATATTGTCGGCAGGGTTTTGGCACTGCGACCCGACTTTATTTATTTATTGAAGATTATAGACGCGTCGACATCTAATTCTAAATTCCGTATGTATAGTGATGCGCGATACGAGATGTTTTAGTCGAGTGTCTCGATTGTTCAAACATCTCGATGACTCTCGATGGTTGTCACTTGGACTCGATTGTCGATTGTGCAGTAATCGCGTAAATAGTAAAGAGATCACAGAGTAGAGAGTACCGACTGAACAGTGAACAATCAACGAGTCGCGTGAGCGTCAGTCGTCTTAATAACATTAAATACAGTCGACTCTTATTAATTCAAACCTGCGATAATTCAAACCTGCGATAATTCAAACCTGCGATAATTCGAACCTCTCTATAATTCAAAGTTATCACGAGTTCCCTACAAAATCTCTTTATATTTCGAACTAAATCAATACATTTTTACGCACTTCGTAATTCGTACGAAAAAATCATTGCTATATAACAAAACGACGCGTTAATTCGAACTCATCGGCATCCAACACTCGACAATTCAAAGTTGCAGAGAGAAAGAGGCGGAAAGATTGTTAGTACATACATACATTTTGCGACAAGTTCAAACTTGTATCAACGTTTGTTTGTTGAGCCTTTGTTTCGAACCATTTGATATTTCAAACACTCGATAATTCGTAATATTTTAAGAGTCCCTCGAGTTTCGAATTAACGAGAATCGACTGTAACAAATTACTTAAAACTAAATGACATCATAAAACATCCGTAAGTGGAGGTGGGATTCGAACCCACGGGCCACGACAGTCTGATCTAATAGGTCGCTGAATTATGAGTGCTGCATTTCATCTGATAGATAATAGCCATAAATGATTCTCTCAATCGGATATTTCATTCGAATTATATCAAACGATTCTCTTGTATTATGAACACAAATTCTGCACTCCATCTAGGCGGAACTGACATTTACTCACTAGCCAGTAGTAATTCGCCCTTGCATCGACGTGAGACAAGTAGAGTGTTGCCAGATACATTGCTATTTTTTCTTTCGCAAGTTATAATTTTCATAATATAAACTTTATATTATTCACTATTCAGGAGGATCGAGTAGGCAACGCTACATCTGTGACGAAAGAAATATTGTTACTTCTATCTCTATATCATGTTATATTTATTTCACTCAGTTTCATTGGAATTTCCGATCATATAGCAATCTCTTATCTCTATGTTTCGGATTATTATAATTCAAATTGTTTACAATTCAGATTATATATCATTCAAGTTGGGTGATCCATTTTAATCTTTTTTGAAATTATTGGGAAGGTGTAACATTTTCTGAAAAAAATGTTCAGACATAAGATATAAGTATAGTTTGAAGGGGGACATCGTTTGGAGACAAAAATCACACCCCACCCCCCTGCGCAGAGGTGGGGGTGACTTCGACATTTAAAATAGGAACCCCCATTTTTTATTGTGTATTATGATTCTACGGGAAAAAATATGAACAAGGAAAAAAAATAGTGAAAAATAATTTTTGAAAAATTTTTGAAAAAAATTTTTTTTTTCATAATTCTAATGTCGGTGGTCATCCACATGCGAGCAAGATGATAAGGAGTTTGGAAAGTGAATTCCTTCTTCTTTTTCATGATTTGTCATGTTTTCTTGCTCCATTGCGTGAAATTAATTTTTTATGAAAAAAAAAATTTTTTTTCAAAAATTTTTCAAAATTTATTTTTCACTATTTTTTTTTGTTCATATTTTTTCTCATAGAATCATAATACACAATAAAAAATGGAGGTTCCTATTTAAAATGTCGAAGTCACCCCCACCCCTGCGGAGGGGGGTGGGGGGTGGTTTTTGACTCCAAACGATGTCCCCCTCCAAACTACATAACTTATGTCTGAACATTTTTTTCAGAAAATGTTGCCCCTTCCCAATAATTTCAAAAAAAGATTAAAATGGATCACCCGGTATAATTCGAATTATTTCCATAATCGGATGTTACCGATTATTTAAAAAATCGGATTATCGATTATTTTTAATTCGAATTATATCTCATCACTAATTTAGACCCTGTGCTCTTGTAGCATCAAACAAGCGAGAAGGCAGCAGGGTCAGGGCGCATTTAGAGTTCTGTCTTTCTGTCTGTTGCGCGTCAGACGGAAAAGGAAACGCACAAGCGGTCGATCGGCCCGTCCTCGCCGTCGCGGTTGCGACATGTCTTACTTTTTACGGTCCTATCACACGCTCACTTTGAACTGACTACATTTTTCTTAAAATCATCCGAGGAATAAGATCCTCAAGTATCGGAACCTTATTCTGAAACACCTATATATTTGGATTTCCACACATTACGTTAACCGATATTACTCGTAATTCCAATACATTTTTAACTTCCCATTGGAAGTTATTGTAATGGGTCCGAAAATCGAAATCAAAATGTACAACAAATTTTTATGTTTCAAGGTCACTACACTATTTTTACACTATTTTTAGAAAGATATCTCTGTGTGTGTGTATACGTATGTGTCCATTTATTTCGAGAATGAAAAATGATATCGACTGCGTTAGGGTGCCAATCGACGCGTATTAACGTAAATATGATCTGAAAGAAATTTTTTCAAAATCGGTTCAGCCGTTCTTATTTCTTAACCAAATAGACTCCAAAAAAGTAGATTTTACACAATATGTCGCGAATAAAAAATTATATCGACTTCGTAAGGGTGTCAATCGAGGCGTGTTAACGTCATTTTGATCCGACATAAATTTTATAAAAATCGGTTCAGCCGTTTTTTTTTTTTTTTTTTTAATTATTGTTAAAAATAAATAATAATTATGTTTTAATGATTAAAATGATTACTTTTCGGTGTAATATCTAATTTAATTATTATTATTAAATATTTATCAAACTGGGAAGTTCGTCGTGTGGACCTCAAGGGTCGCACTTTAGTCCTAATAAACGACCCACCTCACGGCTTGTTATTTATTAATTTTTACGTGACTGAGGCAAACCAAGGAAGGGTATTGTGTTTCTGTATGTGACTGTATCCGAATGTTACTCCCTAGAACTAGAACAGATAGATCGATATAGTACAGATTTAAAAAAGCAAAAATTAACATGTGGTGGAAGTCCCGGTGTTTCTGGTGGGAGAACGTGTCACTAATCGTTTATACCAGCGGTTCCTAAACCATGGGCCGCGGCCCACTTGTGGACCGCGGGCAGCGTGGTACTGGGTCGTTGACGCTGGTCGAGAGTCTAAGCCAAGATAAATATTATCGAAGCTTCAGGGGTCGAGATGGGAAAAATCGAGTATATGCGTCCATTTGTGTTAGTGTGTTTATAGTTTTTATTAATTGTATATTTAGTTAGTGGGCCTCAAATTTTTTTTACAAAATTAGTAGTCCGCACAACTAAAAAGGTTAGGAGCCACTGGTTTATACAAACTTTTTGAAGTGAAAACTTCCTTAGGCGCGTTAGGCACTTTTTGCCTGGGTACTGAAAAAATGTGAAGCGTTCACAACTACTTCCGTAAGAATTCGCAACATACTTATATCTTAAAAACGGCCGTGTAAACACTGCCACCCATAGCGCAGTTAGTTTAGTCTTTGCGTTCTATGCATAGGAACGTGGGTTCGAGACCTGATGGCAGCGTAGAATTTTTGACGTTTTTTTTTCTAAATTCTATATGATATTTATTCATATATTTTTGTTATATTCTTTCTTTGACAATAATTATAATTTTTTTGAAACCAAGGTGGAATTAATTAAAAATACAATTTTAGTATTTTAGTAATAAATTATTTTTTGTTCATAAATGCGCTATTATAGATGACACCAAAAATTAGAAAATCTGAAGTTTTCACTTCTGTCGTGTAGTCATAAGCACACACCCATTTTTTTCATATACCTAATATAATTTTAAAATAAAACAGATATCATTTAAAAAAAAGCTTTATAATCAAGGAAAAAGAAAAAAAAAGAATATTCAATTTAGTTTCAGAATTATAAAAGAGTGGGTCGTGACTGTAAGAAACTAATAGAGTTTACGACCCACGCTTTTAAAATAATTATGAATCTAAATTTAAGATTATTTAAAAAAGCTTGCATAAAAAATTGGGTAATCAAGTAAACACAAAACCGAGTTTCTCACTAAACGAATTCGTACCTACGCTACCCGCTAGCCAATCGGTTCCCTCTAGCCGTAGCAAGTCATTTCCCCCACTCCTGACGGTATCGTTTTTTTCGATACGCTGTTGAACAAAATTACTCTCATCGCGGTGATATAAAGTTTCACTTCAAAATTTTAGCTATTTTTAACCTACGACGAAAAAAGAGGGGTGTTATAAGTTTGACCTCTCTCTTTCTCTCTCTCTCTCTCTCTCTCTCGGTGTGTGTGTGTATATGTGTGCCTTTGTCTTTCTGTATCTGTGTCATTGTAACGGATGAACCGATTTCAATGCGGTTTTGTTTATTTGAAAGCTGGCATTTGCGATATGGTTCTTAGCCATGTTTGATTGAAATCGGTTCAGCCGTTTTCGAGACCTTCACCTCTCATCACAGTTTGTATAGAAATCTCGGCCAGCTAGAAAATTCGAATTCGGGTTCAAATATTCAGTTTTTTTTGATTAGTTAGTTTAAAAAGTAGATATGAAATAAAAAATAAATTAAAAATTTTAAAAACCCCCGACGGAAAAAAGCAAACCTTAAAAAACTGAGAAATAATTATTATCTACTATATCTGGCACGATGCACCGTCTATTTCTTCGTTTAGATGAAATATTTAATTCATAAATGCGTCGGGGACCACTGTAAAATGACAAACATATCAATGTCTCAGCGGTTCCCGACGCATTTTTGAATGAAATATTTCATCTAAAGTCTAAACGAAGAAATAGACGGGTGCATCGGGACAGACTATAGTGGATATTAATTATTTCTCACTTTTTATTTTTATTTATTGTAGATTATAGACGCGTCGACAACATAGGTCATTAGCGTCTTAAATTACATTAAATAACAACTAACTTAAAACTAAATAATATCACAAAACATCCAAGAGCGCAGGTGGGATTCGAACCCACGACAGTTTAGTGTAGACGTTGGTATCAAGTACGCTAACCACTAGGCTACACTGCCCTCTCTCACTTTTTAAAAGTTTACTTTTTTTGCGTTGGGGATTTTTTAAAATTAATTTTTTATCATTGATATTTGACAAGGCAAATAAGTTGTAAAATGCGACGTCAGTTTATAACGCATTGATTATATCCATTGTGTACTTATGGTGCGTTTGGATGACAGCCCACAGACAATACAAGGCGACACACAACAAATATAACAAATGTCAAAAAACGTACAACGAATGGCGCGACCACGTAACAAAAGTTTACACCATTTATAACCCGCGCGCGCACACACACACACATAAACGTACACACACACACAAACGTACACACATACAGAGAGAAAGGGAGATACAAACGCACCACAAGCAGATGTGACAGTCCTCGTGTGCACGAATGGAACTATGCGAAGTTGTACAATACTTGACAAAATTCAAGGAGGTAAATTTCCGTTAAAAATCAACACTAATACATATATAAAACTAGAGATTACCCGTGGCTTCGTTCACGTATATTTAGATTTTTTTATGCCTTCCCATATAAACTTCAACACCCTGCTGCATTTCTCCTTAGGGGTTATCTTAAAAAATCCTAAAATACGTTATTAACTTCCCATTGGAAGTTATTGTAATGGGTCCGAAAATCGAAATCAAAATGTATAACAAATTTTTATGTTTCAAGATCACTACACTATTTTTACACTATTTTTAGAAAGATGTCTGTGTGTGTGTGTGTACGTACGTACGTACGTATGTGTCCATTTCTTTCTAAGACGAAATCTCGAGAATGAAAAATGATATCGACTACGTTAGGGTGCTAATCGACGCGTATTAACGTAAATATGATCTGAAAGAAATGTTTTCAAAATCGGTTCAGCCGTTCTTTTTTCTTAACCAAATAGACTCCAAAAAAGTAGATTTTACACAATATCTCGCGAATAAAAATTTATATCGACTTCGTAAGGGTGCCAATCGAGGCGTGTTAACGTCATTTTGATACGACATAAATTTTATAAAAATCGGTTCAGCCGTTTTTTTTTTAATTATTGTTAAAAATAAATAATAATTATGTTTTAATTATTAAAATGATTACTTTTCTGTGTAATATCTAATTTAATTGTTAATTGTTAAACTGGGAAGTTCGTCGTGTGGAGCTCAAGGCTCGCACTTTAGTCCTAATAAACGACCCTCCTCACGGCTTGTTTATTATTTGTTTTGAACAGCATTTTCAAGTTGATACACGCAGGGAATACGATTTTCTATAGGTACAAACATTTTGACCCCATTTCCGAATTTTTTTTCTTAGTGCACCGCTAATCGCTTTACCCTGTAAGGAATCTTCCAAATTTCCTGTTTCTATCTTAAGTGGTTTAGGCTGTGTAATACACCCCCTTTTGATCCCTTTACGGGTTGAATTTCGAAAAACCTTTTCTTGGTGGATGCTTACGTCACAAAAGGAACCTACTGTCCAAATTTCAAGTTTATAGCTTCAGCGGTTTGGCCTGGGCGTTGATTAGTCAAAAATCCTTATTTTTTGTTGAGTAATATGTTTACACTAGCCTAGATATATTTAATAAGGTTCATGAAATATAGTGTTTCCTGGTTTAAAAAAAAACCTATCTAAAAAATAAAAAATACTGGTCGCAATGGAAAACTCTACCGGAAAAATAGTGCTTTTGTTAACACATGTAGGTACTGCCCAAAATAAAAAATGTTACCTGTTGATACAACCCTTAAAATGGTTAATTTTTTCTCAATATCAATAATCGGCATACATTTTATCCAACATGTGTACTAATTTATACACATCTTAATTCATTATCCAAAAAAATAAATTAACAAGCCGTGAGGTGGGTCGTTTATTAGGACTAAAGTGCGACCCTTGAGGTCCACACGTCGAACTTCCCAGTTTGATAAATATTTAATAATAATAATTAAATTAGATATTACACAGAAAAGCAATCATTTTAATCATTAAAACATAATTATTATTTATTTTTAACAATAATTAAAAAAAAAAAAACGGCTGAACCGATTTTTATAAAATTTATGTCGGCTCAAAATGACATTAACACGCCTCGATTGACACTCTTACGAAGTCGATATAATTTTTTATTCGCGAGATATTGTGTAAAATCTACTTTTTTGGAGTCTATTTGGTTAAGAAAAAAGAACGGCTGAACCGATTTTGAAAAAAATTCTTTCAGATCATATTTACGTTAATACGCGTCAATTGGCATCCTAACGTAGTCGATATCATTTTTCATTCTCGAGATTTCGTCTTAGAAAGAAATGGACATATACGTACGTACGTACACACACACAGACATCTTTCTAAAAATAGTGTAGTGACCTTGAAATATAAAAAATTGTTATACAGTTTGATTTCGATTCTCGGACCCATTACAATAACTTCCAATGGGAAGTTAAAAGTTTAAAAAATATCCCGACACACAAAAGCAAACCTTTAAAAAGCGAAAAAATAATTATTAATATCTACTATATCTGTCCCGATGCACAGCCTATTTCTTCGTTTAGATGAAATATTTAATTCATAAATGCGTCGGGGATAACTCAGACATTGGTATTTTTGTTATTTTACAGTGTCCGATGCATTTATGAATTAAATATTCCATTTAAACGAAGAAATAGACGGTGTATCGGGCCAGATATTGTAGATATTTTTGCGTCAAGCGTTTTTTGAATTTTGTTGCCCTATACATCCTGTATTTTTGAGTTTTAGGAAAAATGTTACATGCACTTGTGGCATTAATTTTTCAAGTAGAATCACCCCCTGAATTTTTTGTCACCTTATCCGGACACCTGTATACAGGCTGTTTCAAGAAACATATGCCATCGAATGTGGGGTGATTTCTTAACCAAAAATAAGACACGTAGTTCTTATCAACATTGTTCCGCAGATGCTTGTTCCACAGATACAGGGTGTTCGATTTTAAAATTTTTTACCGGTTTTCATAAAATATTTTCGTAACGACTTCAATAAAATTTGGGTTGTTAAAAGTACCTAAACATAATACTTATTTTAGCAATAAAAATGTGTGAACAGGTTTGTCAGGGACAAAAATTGAACACCCTGTATCTTTGAAACAATGCATTTGCGGAACAATGTTGATAGAAACTGTCTTATTTTTGGTTAAGGAATCACACCACATGCAATGGCACATGTTTTATGAAACACCCTGTATAAGCATATACACTATTGAGTTGTAAAAAAGTTATAATTTTATTTTTCTACTTTTTTATAAAAAATCGTGTATTTTACATGAAAAATATTCTAAGCAAATTTCTTCGGTACACTGTATTTGATCAAATTAAGCTACGTATCTAACTCGAGTGCATATTAACGTATGTAGGTATCACAATACAAGCTCTCGAACTGTGAGATGCACTTTATTAAATAGTCACGAATTCGACGAACTAATAAAGTTAAACTAAGCAAAATGTAGTTAAGTTATGAAATACAAAAGGGACGTGCTTAAAATATTTTAGACTACTTATAGACCAAGAGCTAGTGACACTTTTTTGGTGTTATTTATTCAAGGCCTTATTTTTGTGAAGATGTTGAGGAAGGCATATTAAAGTGCCCTGTGTAAGGGATTTTGCTAGATAGCGGTATGGGAGGGATGCAGACCGCCCCCAACATGTAACAGAAAAAATGGTCACAATTATTATTGCTTCAAGGCTGAAATTGTTTGTATAGCTTGTCGGTGACCCAATAATGTTATTATAATATTTGCAGATCGATTGATCAGTATTAAAGGGGTGGCCGATCACCCTAAACGTGTCATGTACCCGACGAAATTTATATTATTAGTTCAAGGTTCAAATTTTAATATGTTGTTACGGCGACTGTTTTAAGCATATATTTCAATTTGCAGAACAAAATGTCGGTATTAACCCCTTCTCTTAGAGGGAAACTTGCTCGCCTAGGTGTTTATATCATTCTGCGCAAGGGGGTTAATACCGACATTTTATAAATGTATTCTATACTTTTTTGGGGAGGAATTTTTTGATTTGAGTTGCATTAAAATTGGTTTAGCCGTTTTCAATTAATGTTGATACAGACAGACAAAAATTTTGAAAACGTGTTAACGTCTATTTATCCAAAATAGGTACCTACCCAAAAATCCGCAGCTTTTAATAAGTATTAATATTTAATATTAAATTAATATTCCTTGATAATTCATATACCTACAATGTTACATATAATTAAGGATTTCCTGCCCAACTTGGAGAATCAGTATGCTAGGGCAGGAGATAACGCTACATTATGTACGGACGGATGTATAGGGGTTGAATTTCCAAAAATCCGGAGTAGTTTTATTAATAGTAAAGATAAAATAAGGACTGGACATCAATAATGGCCTAAGTACCAAAAAGTTGATTTTGAGTTATTCAATTATTTGTGTTTTGTCAAAAAATGTTTCATAAAAAAAACTGAACCAAATTTTTTATTTATTATTTAGGGTAAGATTCATATTACTATTGCGAATTTTTTTTGATTTCCCTTCCTCTTATGAATGAAAAATAATATTTTATTCAAAAAAACGTATGTGCTAAGTGCCATATCTTTTATCGGCAAAAACGAGATAAGTGCCAATGAAAGAAGTGTGAAGCTCGGTGGCACTTAGCCCGTTATAGCTTTACCAGCGCGGTGGCAGTACATGCAGTATGGAGCTGGCATTCTAGATGGTAGCGTAGATCATAGCAGAGCTTGCTTAAATTTATGCATTGTTATATATGCGAGCGTACACAACGAAGCAGTGAGTGTAGCAGGTATAAGCGCTGTTACAAGAGCTGCTAGATACAAGAATGTATCTCACCATTCTTTCAGCGCGCTGACTACTACAATCAACGTGTCACAACTGTCAAATGGCCGTTATAAGTTTCGCAATGGATGTGACTAGTTCAATAAGTGAAATTTTGCCAGTTTTTATTTAATTTGTTTTGAGTTTTTTCTACGACGTATTTAAAAGTGTTAGGTTCCATACGTAAATATTCAAAAACCGGTTTGGGTAAAATTTTAATTCTTGGTATAAATGATGAAATTCGTCATGTTTAGATCGTTTTCTATTAATAGGGTGGACAAATTTGTATTTAAAATATGTATACCACTTTGTAGCAGAAGAACACAAATATTCCTCTTCGCTATCTGACATTTCAAACGCGATTTAAGCTTGTATCAATGCTAGTATCAAAGCTTCGTTGTGCAAACCTATAAGCGCTTATAATTTCAGCCACCATCTACCATACATGCTACCATCTAGAATCCCAGCTGCGTACTGCACGTACCTTTTGTCCGTTTAGCTGTACCAGCGGCCCGGCACTAGGGATGTGACATTGAGTAAAAAAAATCGATTATTTAATAATCGATTTTTCTCTATTAAATATAAATCGATTATTTAATAATCGATTTTTCTCTTTTCAATATAAATCGATTTGTAAAAAATCGATTTTTGAAGAAATAATCGATTTTTGTGGAAAAATCGATTTTTTCTATTATTCGAAAACAGTCATACAGATGGCGCTATTTTCCGACTGATTAGTTTACGTTTAGTGAATTTATTTTACGTTTTTTCATTCGTCGCACATGGCGTTGTTTACAAAAATCGATTAAAACGTGTAATTTGTAAATGTTGGCTGCATTGGGTTTCCCAAAGCCCATATTTTTTCTTAATATTAATATTAATAAAAAAAAATAAAAATAAATAAAAAAAAAGTGTAATTTATATAATCGATTTAAAAGTGTTATAATTTATATAATCGATTTATAAAAAATCGATTATTATTATTAAAAAATTAATCGATTTATAAAAAATCGATTATTATTATTAAAAAAATCGATTGTCAAAAATCGATTATAAGAAAAAAATAATCGATTAATATAAAAATCGATTATTTTTTCACATCCCTGCCCGGCACATATCTCTAACGCCATCTGTCAGACCCTGTATGCACTACTATCATGGTCATAACACTTAGCCCGCTTTATAGGTTATTGGCGATGGCACTTAGCTTGGTTAGCTTGGTTTTGGTCTAACTTTTTTTTTTGTTTTTGGCACTTAGCCGGTTGTTGATGTCCAGTCTTCAAATAATAAGTACATACCCTATATGCCCCAAGATTTTTCACCGAACATGTGAAGATGGCATCTCTGTATATTGGTACTGTTAGGTTGGTAATAGGCTCAGCGAAGGAAGGACCTGGAACAAATAAAAAAAAACATCAGCAATCAAAAAATTGAATGACTATATTAGAATAATATTTGCATTTGCATATAAATGTGTATAAAAAAACTGTTTTGACACAATATTATACATAAAATCTATCTAGAATTTTCTCCTCTTTCGATTAAGACAGGTTTCGAATCGATCTGACTTGAATTGAGCGAATTATAAGCGAACGTTACGCTTTTTAGTTAACGCTTGTGTAAATTTTACTCCTCATAAAATTTCCATACCGGGCGCCTTATATGAAAATCGATTCTTAAGGAGTAAACTCCAAAAAACAGTTGTTTCAGAATGGCGTGTCAGTGGAACGAATATCAGATCAGCTGATCTGATATCGTGTACTGCATTCAACAAGTACCAACATAGCGTTTGTATAAATACATTGTTTTACACGCGTGTGCAATAGGTACTACGTGTTTATATCTTCACTTGCCGGAAACTGTTTAAAAAGAAAAAATATATTTAGCGGGTGCTCAAACGGCGGTTGCTTTATTGTATATGACACTTTATTCGGTTCTTTAAGAGGCTAAGAGCATTGGATACCTACAAATACACCGAGGACAGTGTGGTCCAGTGGTTAGCGTCGCGGTCTCTGGATCAGACTGTCATGGATTCGAATCCCACCTCCGCTCATGGATTTTTGTGATGTAATTTAGTTTTAAGTGACAGTTGTTAACTTCCCATTGGAAGTTATTGTAATAGGTCCGAAAATCGAAATCAAAATGTATAACAAATTTTTATGTTTCAAGGTCACTACACTATTTTTAGAAAGATGTCTGTCTGTGTGTGTGTATGTATATGTGTGTGTGTACGTATGTACGTACGTACGTACGTACGTGTCCATTTCATTCTAAGACGAAATCTCGAGAATGTAAAATTATATCGATGCGTATTAACGTAAATATTATGATCTGTAAGAAATTTTTTCAAAATCGGTTCAGCCGTTTTTTTTTTTTAATTATTGTTAAAAATAAATAATAATTATGTTTTAATGATTAAAATGATTACTTTTCTGTATAATATCTAATTTAATTATTCTTATTAAATATTTATCAAACTGGGAAGTTCGTCGTGTGGACCTCAAGGGTCGCACTTTAGTCCTAATAAACGACCCACCTCACGGCTTGTTTGTTACATGTTGGGGGCGGTCTGCATCCCTCCTATACCGCTATAAGGGCACTTTAATATGCCTCCCTCAACATCTTCACAAAAATATGCTTTTATGAACCGGCCTTCAACAGCCGTAGTTCGGCACTATTTAAACTGCCACGATTCAGAACAGTGCACAGAGCGTCATCACCTTTGTTCCATATGATGGCACTGTTCAACACAGTATCTTCGCAATTGGATGTGTTCAGTATGAGCATGTCTGCATTCAGGGTTAAATGCTACAGTTTGCTTGATCTATAAATAATTGATAATAATTGACACCTTCTACTAAAATGTTGCCTGCAAATAATGTCTAAAGTTGTATTTTGTTCTGTCGTTGTCTATTTTTCTTGTCATTGTCTATGTTATGTAACCATCTGTAATTGGAGCTTAGCTTTGTTGATTGGTGAAATAAATAAATAAATAACACCAAATAATTGTCACTAGCTTTCGGTCTATATGTACTAGAGGTACTCAGTCGTTGAGGAAAAAAAGTATTTACCTGAATTTCTAAGACAAAAAAATTGCATATTTCCAGCGATGGAGACGTATTTTTTTTTATTGAAAAAGTGTAGCTTATTTAACAGCTTTTAATTAAAAGCGTTCTTTCAAAAACAGTGAAATATAGCGAATTTTTTTTTATGTAACTTCTGACAAAGTTACGTTCGTTATTATAGTTCAATAGATTAATTATTACTGCACTGCAGTTTCCTTCGAACGCTTATGACCTCTGTTGTCGAGCGTCTATAATCTAAATATCGATTCACAGTTTTTCTTTAACACAAAATTGCGTTAAAAATACGATCGCGAGCCTGTAATAAACTTATTACAAAAGGAGATATGTCTTTTAATTATATTACAAAACGTATACTGTCTATAAATCAATATTAATATTTTTTTTTTGAGATCAACGAAAAACAACTTCACAATCTTTATTTAAATTGTCGAGCGTCTATAATTTACAATATCTGAGACCTGAGTTCACACACTGCACACTAGATTATTAATTATTAATAAAAACAAACTATGAATTATCAATCACTGATCAGACGCTAATGACCTCTGTTGTCGAGCGTCTATAATCCACAATTCATTCATTCATCAATAACTGATTAGTTTGCACTTTAAAACAGAATGAGATCTGAACAAAAACTAATTTTCAATACAAAAATTTTAACTTCACGAGTTGCATAAGACTGATTAACCTTCGTAATTATTTAATAGGCAATAAAGCAAGTGTCACAATTCACAAAGCAGTGGCAAGACACTGATTGTATTTATTTTATTATTATAATTTAAAAAAAAAAGCGGCCAAGTGCGTGTCGCACCACGCACTGCAGTGAAGGGTTCCGTAGTCGGGATTAACGTTCACGGTTAAAATTCAAAGTTAATAATAAATTTAATAATAATTTATAGTCTTTTAAATATAGCGCGTAAGCAGTATAATTATGAGAGTTCTAAAACCTCCGTACTCACGGCCGGAGTACGGAGGTTGTAGAACTCTCTCTCATAAATATACTACTCGTGTAACCGAAAATATAACATATCTCAAAAACTACACAACATATCTTTTTGAAACCAATTTTCATTGAAAATATTTTAAAGTTCTACTACCTTAAATTTTTCCAGAATTTTCCACCCCAAAGTTAGAGGGTGTGGACAGTGAAGATGTAAAAACGATATTCCGGAGCCCCCCTCAAGTTACGCCTATATGAACCTGGTTTTTCACGTCCTTTCAGCATTTACCGTGCCAACTGAAGTGTGACTAAAGACGCAAATATTTACATATTCACTTGACTGTAATATGGGACAGTGAAGACGTAAAAACAATACTCCGGAGCCCCCCTCCCTCAAGTTACGCCTATGAACCTGCTTGTTCATATGTCCTTTCAGCATTTACCGTGCCAACTGAGGTGTGACTAAAGACGCAAATATTTACATATTCACTTGACTGTAATATGGGACGGTGAAGACGTAAAAACAATACTCCGGAGCCCCCCTCCCTCAAGTTACGCCTATGAACCTGCTTGTTCATATGTCCTTTCAGCATTTACCGTGCCAACTGAAGTGTGATTAAAGACGCAAATATTTACATATTCACTTGACTGTAATATGGGACGGTGAAGACGTAAAAACAATACTCCGGAGCCCCCCCCCCTCAAGTTACGCCTATGTTCTTTCAGCATTTACTGTGCTAACTAAAGGTGTGACTAAAGACGCAAATATTTACAAATTCACTTGACTGTAATATGGGACGATGAAGACGTAAAAACAATACTCCGGAGCCCCCCTCCCTCAAGTTACGCCTATGAACCTGCTTGTTCATATGTCCTTTCAGCATTTACCGTGCCAACTGAAGTGTGACTAAAGACGTAAATATTTACATATTCACTTGACTGTAATATGGGACGGTGAAGACGTAAAAACAATACTCCGGAGCCCCCCTCCCTCAAGTTACGCCTATGAACCTGCTTGTTCATATGTCCTTTCAGCATTTACCGTGCCAACTGAAGTGTGACTAAAGACGCAAATATTTACAAATTCACTTGACTGTAATATGGGACGGTGAAGACGTAAAAACAATACTCCGGAGCCCCCCCCCTCAAGTTACGCCTATGTTCTTTCAGCATTTACTGTGCTAACTAAAGGTGTGACTAAAGACGCAAATATTTACAAATTCACTTGACTGTAATATGGGACGGTGAAGACGTAAAAACAATACTCCGGAGCCCCCCTCCCTCAAGTTACGCCTATGAACCTGCTTGTTCATATGTCCTTTCAGCATTTACCGTGCCAACTGAAGTGTGACTAAAGACGTAAATATTTACATATTCACTTGACTGTAATATGGGACGGTGAAGACGTAAAAACAATACTCCGGAGCCCCCCTCCCTCAAGTTACGCCTATGAACCTGCTTGTTCATATGTCCTTTCAGCATTTACCGTGCCAACTGAAGTGTGACTAAAGACGCAAATATTTACATATTCACTTGACTGTAATATGGGACAGTAAAGACGTAAAATGAGAAGAAAAGAAACTTTCAAGATTCTTTTGTTTAAAACTTTGAAGACAGCGCACGTATGTTGGCAACAACTTAATTCTAAAAGTTTAAGTGCCAAGCAATTTTAAGTTAGTGTACTATTCGTTCACCAACTTAAAGAAAACTGAAGAAATAAGTTATTTCTTGAACTTTTATATTAGAAATCGTGTCCATCGTGATTATAATAAAATTAAGCAAAATCGCAGGATAGTGGACAAAATAATTTGATTTATTAAATTAAATGTACGACGTTTCGTCTATAGATTTAGACTTTTTCAAGTACTTGAAAAAGTCTAAATCTATAGACGAAACGTCGTACATTTAATTTAATAAATCAAATTATTTTGTCCACTATCCTGCGATTTTGCTTAATTTTATTATTTCTTGAACATTCATATCAACGAATCTCTTGAAGACGGTTCGAACCTTAATGGTGTGAAGACACGGAATATTAAAAAAGTTTCCACAAAACATCAAAATACACTTTTTTTCTCGACGCACGTTTCAATAACCTCGTTAGCATCATCAGGAGATGATTAAAATTCAAACCCATCGATGTAGCTTAGTGGTACAGCATTAGACTCGCATTGGGAAGGTACTGGGTCCGAATCCCGGCGGGGGAAGATGTGGCTAGGACTTTTTCCTACTGCCTCACGCCGAGAAATGGTATTTCCAGTACCGGCCATCTTGTTTGAGCTTTTCCATGGTTACGTTTCGGTAACCCTGTTAGCATCATCAGGAGATGATTAAAATTCAAACCCATCAATGTAGCTTAGTGGTACAGCACTAGACTCGCATTGGGAAGGTCCGAATCCCGGCGGGGGAAGATGTGGCTAGGACTTTTTCCTATTGCCTCACGCCGAGAAATGGTAATTCCTGTACCGGCCATCTTGTTTGAGGTTTTCCATGGTTACGTTTCAGTAACCCTGTTAGCATCATCAGGAGATGATTAAAATTCAAACCCATCAATGTAGCTTAGTGGTACAGCACTAGACTCGCATTGGGAAGGTACTGGGTCCGAATCCCGGCGGGGGAAGATGTGGCTAGGACTTTTTCCTACTGCCTCACGCCGAGAAATGGTATTTCCAGTACCGGCCATCTTGTTTGAGCTTTTCCATGGTTACGTTTCGGTAACCCTGTTAGCATCATCAGGAGATGATTAAAATTCAAACCCATCAATGTAGCTTAGTGGTACAGCACTAGACTCGCATTGGGAAGGTCCGAATCCCGGCGGGGGAAGATGTGGCTAGGACTTTTTCCTATTGCCTCACGCCGAGAAATGGTAATTCCTGTACCGGCCATCTTGTTTGAGGTTTTCCATGGTTACGTTTCAGTAACCCTGTTAGCAGTGGCGGCTCGTGTTCCTTTAGGTCAGGAGGTCAATTTTATACCAAAAAAAAAAAACAAAAAAACAAAACAAAATATAAAGTACCTAATATCAAAAAAGCGTAGTGAGTACTTACATTAATTAAAGTGATTTATATTTTAGATGAATTCGTCTATCCTTGCTGTTGGCAAAATGATCGATTACAAGTTCATTAAAGTTTTTAATATCTTTGATAAACGACTTTTCAATGCTTAAAATAGAAGTACCTTTAAATACAATACTTTGGTCCAAATGAGCTGTAAAAATGGAATCTAACTCGGAAACAAAATTTATCAGCCCCCGAAATATGCCGGATGACTCGGTTTCGTCGTGTCCTCGTAGAGCTAACTCGAAGGCGCCGCAAAACTTTATGCAGTCGATTATTTTATTTAAGACATATCTGTTTTTATTCACATTTTCATTATATTCTTTAATTTTATTTCGGTAAGCACTGCTCAACTGTAACTGAATGTCAACACAACCGAGCGTACCATAACCAATAGCACTATTCATATGATCTGCGAATGAAGCATGCTTCTTTACTTTTTCTTTTAAATGTTTTAAGTCTATTAGACCGTTCTTGCACCATAGCGAGTCATTTGAATTTGAAAAAAGTAAACAAATGAAACAATAAAATGAATTGGTCACTTCACACCCACAAATCCATTCAGATAGGTATATCGTACATTGAATCTTTGTTTTTGTCCTTACTGGTTTGTGTTATTTTAAGTGATGGTCGTGGGCGACCATATTTTTTAAACTCTAAACGTTTATCATAATTTAAACCATTATTAATTTTCAGATTTTTAATAGTTTGCACAACAAACATTTTTACATTAGTTAATAATAAATTTCTAATTGTTTAACCGTTAACAATAATAATATAATATGAACGTGCCAGGAATTTGTAGAGTGGGTAAAAAATATTAACCATTCATACGTCACAGCGTCTGACGACATACGGCTGTTGACCGAAATGATGTACGATGAACAGATCATAGCTGTGTACGTCGTGTAGCGTAGCGTCCGATTAGTTCCGATTCGATAGCCATATCTCTGTACATGAGGGCAAATTTTTATTTGACCCACAGCGTGATTCTTTATTTTGATACAGAATTGTATTTGATACAGAACTTAAGAATTAGGTATACTATTACTTATTAGTATTCTGCATTTGTTGAAACAGAATATTTATTTGGTTTTAAGTTTTTAATATTTTTTAAAATTTTATTTTCTAAATTCTAAATGTTTTTTTTCTTTTTTTCATTTTACATTTCCAGGGAGGTCATTGACCAATTGACCTAATGGAGGAGCCGCCACTGCCTGTTAGCATCATCAGGAGATGATTAAAATTCAAACCCATCAATGTAGCTTAGTGGTACAGCACTAGACTCGCATTGGGAAGGTCCGAATCCCGGCGGGGGAAGATGTGGCTAGGACTTTTTCCTATTGCCTCACGCCGAGAAATGGTAATTCCTGTACCGGCCATCTTGTTTGAGGTTTTCCATGGTTACGTTTCAGTAACCCTGTTAGCATCATCAGGAGATGATTAAAATTCAAACCCATCAATGTAGCTTAGTGGTACAGCACTAGACTCGCATTGGAAAGGTACTGGGTCCGAATCCCGGCGGGGGAAGATGTGGCTAGGATTTTTTTCTACTGCCTTACGCCGAGAAATGGTATTTCCTGTACCGGCCATCTTGTTTGAGGATTTCCCTCAATAATTCTAGATGAATATCGAGATGGTTCCTTATTCAAGGCCATGGCCGATTACCTGTCAAACTTCTATGCTCCCAAATTGCCTACCTTATCCTAATGTCCTATAATTCATTCATTCGCACATTGCTATTAATTAAGTTGAAGTGTAAAAATGTATAAAACGGGAAGTGGTAAGAATGGAAAATAGTAATGGTGCGAATGGCGTCTGTTATGACATAATGTTGAGAAACGGATGTTAAACGCATTATTATTATTAAAATTCAAATTTAAAAAAAGTCTATAGTTTGTTCTTTCTCGTTAAAAATATTCTTTACAGTCTACCGCAAGTTACACCTTGCATTCTTCATCTCAAATCCTTTCCCCTCGCCTAAAAACCGTTTCAACTCTCCCGATGCTATTTTTAAAGCTAAAGGCTTGGGTTAACGCCAAATGAAGGATCAAGAATCACACTACAGATCCTACAGGCGAATTTTTTGAAAAACGTTTTAGTTTAGTGTGAAAAATAAGTAGGTAATTTATTTTTTTATTTTTTTTTTAAATTGAAAAACATTTCTCTGGACAAACTATCTTTCACACGTAGCCAAAACTTTTTTTTCAAAAAATTCGCCTGTGGGATCTGAAGTCTGATTCTTTGTCATTCAATTGGCGTTTAACCGAACCCTTTAGCTAAAAAAATAGCGTCGGGAGAGCGGTAACCGTTTTTAGGCGAGAAGAAAGGATTTGAGATGAAGAGTGCAGGGGGTAACTTCCGGTAGAGAATATTCTTAATGTTGTTTTTTGGTTACTGTTTAGAAGCACGATTATATAATATACCCTACTCCCTGTTATATACAGGGTGTTCTCGGTCTACTTATTAACTTTCCATTGGAAGTTATTGTAATGGGTCCGAAAATCGAAATCAAAATGTATAACAAATGTTTATGTTTCAAGGTCACTACACTATTTTTAGAAAGATGTCTCTGTGTGTGTGTATGTGTGTGTACGTACGTACGTATGTGACCATTTCTTTCTAAGACGAAATCTCGAGAATGAAAAATGATATCGACTACGTTTACAGATATAAAAATAAATGTTAACAAGCCGTGGGGTGGGTCGTTTATTAGGACTAAAGTGCGACACTTAAGGGTCGCACTTTAGTCCTAATAAACGACTCACCTCACGGCTTGTTTTATTTTTAATGAGTGATTAAACATGTTAATAGAAGACGATTATAGCGTTGAAACACCTTAGTTATTAGTAGAAATTGTATGATAAGACAGGAAAATGATTATTTAAAATCTAAGTTCATATTCTAATATTGAACTAATGCAGTATGGGGAAGGGTATCAAAATAATCAGACAACTTTTACTAAGGTGTTTTAAAACAAATGATCTTCTTCCTAGGAGTTTTAGATATATTATATTTTCATGCTGCTTTTACAAATAATATGTATTAATTTTGTAATTACATAATTTTTTAAAATATCAAAAAATATTTTCCTTCGTATTTAACAAAACATAGCTCATTAAAAATAAAATAAGTAGACCGATAACACCTTGTATAAAACGTCGAGGATCTCACAAAAAATTATTTTCGTATTTTGAAAATATTTATGTTCAATAATTTTTTAATCAGTTGTGACCTTCAACACCTTTCTCTGAACCGCATTTTGATTGCGTAAAAAGACAAACTTTCGTTTGTTGTCGAAGAATGCTATTGAAAACGACAGCTTCTCGTGCTTTAATCACGAACAAAAAAAAGCTGTTAATATAGAAAATCGTTTAAAGAAATGTTGATGGAAACTGGAGAGTCCGTTATCAGGACTGAGATTCGTTGGGAAGTTGTCATAATAAATTAAAACCTCGTATTAATATATAATATATATGTATATATATAAAAGTCAAAGGGAAGGAACCTTCTGTTGGGGCTGTAGACACGCTTCGTCCGTCTGTCCGTCGTTGGTTGACTGTCGACAGTCCCCCCCCTCCTACGTACGGGGACGGCGCACAGCTCGTGACTAAAGATAAAGAAATGAACTCTTTATGAAGGTACAGGGGAATGTTGTTTGCGAGAACAAGTTTCGGTCATGTACAATCTTTTTCACAACGCCGCTATTGAAAATTCGATTTTCGGTACCTGTTTAGCGGGTTGAAATTGAGCGTTTTCATCCCTAGGGATGAAAATTTTCAGGTTGGTTCTTTCTGTTTTTTAACGTTGTTAAGAGGGAGACAGAGCGATTGGATCCGCATATAATTTTCGAAAACGTCAAATCAAGAAGGCGATATAGCGATATTGAATCCGCATTTAATATTCATAAACGTCAAAATGACATAACCACACATAAATCTGACAGATCTAATATTTTTGCGACTTTTTTGCACGCCCAAATTGTAGGTACCTCAAATCGAATTGTCAATAGAGTTGTTGTGAAAAATAATATGCAATTACTCGGTATGAAACTTGGCGTTTGCAACACGTGTGGTTACATGCCCTCGTACCTCGGGTAGCAAATTTCACACTGGTTGCATTCCCCAAGTTTCTTATTTTGTAACGCAATATACTATTTCATTAGTACTACTGCTGCCGAGACGAGAAATCTCGAGACGATACCGAGATTAAATTGTCGAGATCTCGTCGCATATAAACACAAATTCAATATAACTGTACCGACAACAAAGAAATTCGACATTATTGTTAGTTCATAAAATCTCCGTGGTGTGTCACCAGAGGTCTTTAAACAGCGAGAGAAACAACGTATTTGTGGTTAAAGCGTTATGGGGAAATCAAGTGTGTATGTTCACTTTATTTTACCTGCCTTATAACGACAACATACACACATGGTTTTTTTTGTACACATCTATGGCACAGTACCTTTCGAATGATATAAGTTTCATTCCTCTTTTTATTAAGTACAAATTACAAAAATGGTTTCTTTAAAAAGTTAGACCAGATGGAGGGCTCGTGCCTTGGCCACAAATGACATTTCTCAAAAGAAAATTAGTTCATCTAATAAAAATTCACTTTCCGCCTCGCTGACTCTGTCGCTAGTACAGAAAGAGAAAGAAAACACACAGCCAGAATTTTTTTAATACTTGAACTTATTAAAAGTTTAAGGAGCAGTTTGTCGGTCTGGTGGCACAATGTTGGCAGCATTGAAGGCGAGAGGACGAGCGGGGGGCGGAGAATTCACAGTTCTTTCATTCTTTCTCTCTATCTCTCTTTCTGTCTATTTGATTCTTTGCTAGGGCGGCTCATGACTGTTATTGACGACAGGATACCATTCAGAAAGTAACGAGAAAAAAAAGAGTGAATCCCGGTATAGTTGCAAAAAAAAGCTTTTTGCATTTCGGGGACTTCAAGTAGAGAAAATATTGTGAATTTTGATTTAAATTGGCACCATTCCCCATTAATTGTGGAGTTGGAATGGTAAAATAAAGTAAATTGTTAACCAGCTGTACTAGAGTGCATGCAATTAGAGAAAACCAAATCGTAACGGAAATCTACGCGCAAAAATTGTCAGTGCGGTGTACGCAAAACAGATTATGACACATAGGCGTAGGTTGACGACTAACACTGAACAACGAACACAAGTAAGCAATGACAGCTCGTCTAGCCACCCCTTCGCAAGTAGAATAGACGGGTTTGAACACAAATTCGTCCATGTGCATGCTGACGTCAGTGCCCTCTGAATGTAAGCACTCTACTGGTAGACGATACTACAACTGGTTTACCCACCCCTTCATAGGTAGAATAGACGGGTGTGAACACAAATTTGACAGTGTGTATGCTGATGTCAGTGTCCTCTGAATGTAAGCACTCTACTGGTTGACGATACTATAGCTCGTTTACCCACCCCTTCATAGGTAGAATAGACGGGTTTGAACACAAATTCGTTCCTGTGCATGCTGACGTCAGTGTCCCCTGAATGCAAGCATTCTAATGGTTGACGACACTACAGCTCGTTTACCCACCCCTTCATAGGTAGAATAGACGGGTCTGAACACAAATTTGTCCGTGTGTATGATGACGTCAGTGTCCTCTGAATGCAAGCATTCTAATGGTTGACGATACTACAGCTCGTTTACCCACCCCTTCATAGGTAGAATAGACGGGTCTGAACACACATTTTCATGTGTGTATGTTCATGTGTCCTCTGAATGCAAGAGCATTCTACTGGTTGACGATATAATGACAGCTCGTTTCACAGGTAGAATAGACTGGTTTGAACACTAATTCCTATGTGCGCATGATTACATCAGTGTCCTTCTCTGAATGTAAACACTCTACAAAAATACAGCATGCCAAAAAGTATGTTCCGTGCCATGTGTGCTTCTTACTTCTAATAACTACGCTGTCCGCAACTAACCTGTCAGTGTTCAATAACCTTCAAGTAAACCAATTCGACAGTCGACACCTGTACAAACTAAGAACTGACGCACTGATTTCGTCAATGTGTTTGTACATAATATGTGCACCGTAATATTATGTAATACGTGTATGTGTGTGTGTGTGGCTTCGATTAACTCAGGAACTTCTGGACCGATTTGAATAAACCTTTTTCTATATAATTTTTCCATACATAATCACAACACCAGGAATAAAAATAATTTTATAGGAAGTAATACTATAATCTTTTTGTTGTACAAAATAGTACTTATAATACATTACGAAAATCTGCAATAAATTACCAGACAAACTTTTCCAAACTAAAAAGGCATGTTAAAAACATTTCAATTGAGGAAATATTGTATAATTTAGATGATTATTTTAAGATAGGAAACATTGTATAATTTAGATAAAAATATATATGAGCACTGTGGTTGGAATAAAAACAAAATAAAATATAGTTACTTCTTACCACAACAGTTTTATTGGTGGATGTACATTTCGAAAGCTAAGCTTTCATCTTCAGCGAACACTATACATCATATACCGTGTGAGTTTTTTCAAAGCGTACATAGACTGTTTCACAATTTAAAATCGTGGTATAGACATTGATGGTATCTATCTGGTCTGCCTGGAAACTGCACACTAAATTACGCAGAGACTTGCCGACAACTATTTCCACCAGAGTCCAGAATACAAATTGTACATAAGAACCTTTTCTTGTACTTTTTTTATAGAAAAAATTATAAATAAATCTCTGAACTTATAAAATTTATACTCAATAATAATAAATATTGTAAATAAAAACATTCGTTTCCATAGTTTCTAACAATATCTATTCCACGATTTCAAATTGTGAAACAGCCTATGTACGTTTTGAAAAAACTCGCACGGTATATATGTATAGTGTTCGCTGAAGATGAAAGCTTAGCTTTCGAAATGTACATCCACCAATAAAACTGTTGTGGTAAGAAGTAACTATATTTTATTTTGTTTTTATAATTTAGATGATTATTTTAAGTTAGATTTTAATAAATATTCATTGTAATATTTATACTAAATGATGCATACACTGTATTAACAGTATTTCAGACAGAATAAAGCTACATTATTATTGTTATTATTGTTTAGAATTTTATGTGGAAGAACTTTACAATAGTTACAGTATCCAGGCGACCTGATTATTTCGAATTATTAGTACGGTGTCGGGTTTGGATATTTGAGATTTTAAATCGTTTGATTTAATTATTTATCTAATATTATTGTTATTCACAGTTATTCAAATCCTGTATATATAGCGTCTTTATACCCTCCATGCCCAGTGTCCTTAACATACGGCAGCGACATCTATGAATACGAGGTACAAAGTGGTCTTGCCTTGACATCTAACGGATTTTTTCTAAAGTTCTTAGTTCAACAACTACCTGCAGTGGGACACTCGCATCGTTTAACGCATTGCGTAAACTCACTTGGAGTCGCATAAAGCAGTATAACTTCTAAAATATGTATATTTAATAATATTGACAAAGCAAACATTATTTCAGTGACTTGTGTATAATCAAAAGACCGATCGACTGAGGATAATATTAGTTCGTTATGAAGTTATATCGTCGTGTACTGTTTAGTTATAATGTAGAGTTCAGTTAAACCAATATGTGCAGAGTTATGGTCTACTAAATGTACAAACCTACCTGTTTTTATGTATAAGTTGTGACCGGAAAGTAAATGTCAAAGGTGAAATTATACGAATAGGGGAAGTGCGTGTTATTTGGACCGGTGTGTAATATGGACCAGTGAAATATTTTGAAACTAAAATCTCTGGTGACACACCACGGAGATTCTATGAACTATCTATATGTAGTGGGTATCGGCAAAATAAATTTTTGTCGGATTTCTTCGTTGTCGGTATGAATTTAAGTGCAGGGGAAGTGCATGTTATTTGGACCGGTGTGTAAAATGGACCACTGAAATATTTTGAAACTAAGATCTCTGGTGACACACCACGGAGATTCTATGAACTATCTATATGTAGTGGGTATCGGCAAAATAAATTTTTGTCGGATTTCTTCGTTGTCGGTATGAATTTAAGTGCAGGGGAAGTGCGTGTTATTTGGACCGGTGTGTAAAATGGACCAGTGAAATATTTTGAAACTAAGATCTCTGGTGATACACCACGGAGATTCTATGAACTATCTATATGTAGTGGGTATCGGCAAAATAAATTTTTGTCGGATTTCTTCGTTGTCGGTATGAATTTAAGTGCAGGGGAAGTGCGTGTTATTTGGACCGGTGTGTAAAATGGACCAGTGAAATATTTTGAAACTAAGATCTCTGGTGACACACCACGGAGATTCTATGAACTATCTATATGTAGTGGGTATCGGCAAAATAAATTTTTGTCGGATTTCTTTGTTGTCGGTACAGTTATGTTAAATTTAAGTGCAACGCATGTTGTTTTATCAGGTGATGTGAAAAATAAATGTGGATTTACGCAAAGTGAGTAGATATATTTAAAAGATCAACCTATCATTTTAATGAGCCATTTTCTTGAGAGTAGTTCTTTCAATTATCTACGAGAGTCAACACTTGTAGTAGGAACAAACATTATTTATTCCCCATTAGTGTCGTGTCATTGTAGTGGTATAACTTAATTATTAAATTACCTAATTTAATATTAATAATAATTTAATAATTAAAAGGAATATTTTTTCACGTTTTTGCAACATGCCTATAGCCTTCCTCGGTAAATGGACTATCCAACACAAAAATAATTTTTCAATTCGAACCAGTAGTTCCTGAGATTAGCGCGTTCAACCAAACAAACTCTTCAGCTTTATAGTGTTAGTATAGATTGTAATCAAGACGCTAATGAACTAAGTTGTCAATGCGTCTATAATTTACAATAAATAAAATGAAACTATTAATAATAGTCACTGTATACAATTTCCGAACGGTACTATAATCGAATCAAGAGTAAAAGTTGATTAGCACAAATTTAAAGAACTGTCTAGCAAAGATCGCCGAACAGCTTTGCTAAGACAAGAACCCATTTTGAGAAACTATTGTTCGGCTGGTGACACACGCTACCCTAATTCTAATCAGGACTAGTTTATAAACCAAAATCAAATAAAAACATAACCACAGAGGGGGGTTAGCTATTACCTACAATTGGTGGCAGCGGTGGGATCTGTGAATATACTTCGATTACTCTTGTTCGTTCGACTCGTGAATGTAGTGTAGCCGAGTAACGACACAAACAATACCTCCGGCCAGAGTTGTTAATTAAGACAAGTTTAATAAATAACCGGGTCATCATACGAACGTGCCCAACTTTAGAGCTAGTGTAGCATTTGTTATTGGTTAAGCGTTGTTGCTCCAACTCTCCTATAGTTGTGCATGTAGTGCGAAATATACCTCGCCTTGCCTCAGTCCCCAAGCGACCTCACAATGCACCAGATTATATAACGTTTTCTCGACCACTCACTAACTCACTGGTTGTATCTTTGAACACGTTAAATCAATCTGTAAAAGTAATGGTAAATCTATCCTACGTACATGACATTTTCATATTGCAAAAAAGGGCTATTCGATACATGTGTGGTGTACCTTTGCGCACGCCTAGTCGACCATTATTCGCACGACTAAAAATTTTGCCAATTGCATCTTTGTATATTTTTAAATTGTTGACTTTTTTTAAAAAATATTTTAATCAATTTGATATATATTTTAACAATGACATCCATAGCTACAATACACGATCTGGCACTGATATCCACATACCATTTAATAGACTTAGTGTTACAAACAGTGGTCCACTTGCAATGGCCATTCGATTATATAATAATTTGCCGGTTAATATCCGAAATACAAAAAAATTTAACTTAGCGGCGAGGCAATTATTACAAGATAAATCTTATATATAAAATTCTCGTGTCGCGGTGTACGTTATTATACTCCTCCGAAACGGCTGGACCGATTTTGATGAAATTTTGTGTGCTTATCGGGCAGGGTGGAGAATCGGACAACATCTATTTTTCATCCCCCTAAATGTTAAGGGTGGTCCACCCCAAATTTTTTTTTTTTATTTTTTGAACAAAATTTTTTGTTTTAATTTTTTCATGATTCAGCATTGAAAAATACATACAACTCTAAATTTTCACCCTTATACGATCAACCCCTGATTTTTAATCGCGATTTTTATATTAAGCTTTAAAAAATACATATATGGCGAACGAGCGAAGCGAGTGAGTAGTGTATTTATAATATTTAAGCGAACGAGCGAAGCGAGTGAGTAGGTGAAAATATTCAAGCGAACGAGCGAAGCGTGTGAGTAGGCGAAAATATTCAAGCGAACGAGCGAAGCGAGTGAGTAGGCGAAAATATTCAAGCGAACGAGCGAAGCGAGTGAGTAGTGTATTAATAAAATTCAAACGAACGAGCGAAGCGAGTGAGTAATGTAATTATTCCTAGAAATTATTAACAACGTTTGCCGGATCAGCTATACTAAATATACGTGAGCGGAGTAATGGGTGACCGCTATTAAATCATAATTTCATACCACCCGAGCGAAGCCAAGACGGGTCCGCTAGTTGTACTATAACATAAATGAGTATCTGGATGATAATTTGATTTCCTAATTTCTCTGTATTTACTTGACTTGTCACATTCGATGTTACTATGTTGACTACGTGATAAATAAATTTACTTTACTTTACTTACTATAATATAGATTGTATATCTAGTGGCGTAATGAGGTATATTACTGACTAGTAGTGACAGTATGTTAAAACGAGCGATTATAGCAACAGTCACACGAGTCATAATATCATTACGCATGAGATATAGGTAATATGTTTTGCCATATCCACTATAAAATAGCTAGACTGTAAGAAATGAGAAGACCGATTACATAGATTATCGATGGTCCATTTGTAGCCAGCGATTAATTTGGTAATAGGCACACAAAGAGACAATGGCGTCGCAAACAGGTATCGCCACATCCCATAGATTCCATAAAAACACATTGTGCATGCGTGGTTACTAATTTTATATTAATTTGTTTTGTATTCGTCCATTTTATACATGTAATTATACATTTTATTTTGTAATTTTTACACACTTTATTGGAATATTACACAAATTATGTAATTTTAATTTACTTTATGTAAAAATCACAAATTTGTTTAACTTCACACTAAAAGTCTAAGTTTTTATGAAGTTTTCTGTGTAAAAATAAATAATAATGTAAAATCACTTAGAAAATCGAGCGAATTCTACCTTAACTTTCAAAGTATTTTTACATCCATTTTTTACAGTGTACTTTTTATTTGTGTCGCCAACTTCATTCCTATAGTAGAACCCTAAAAAGACACTTCAGTTACTTCTTGATATCAGAATATAAATTAAAACTTATTTAGTATTTTTTCGTTTATAAACATTTACTTAAAAGACATGTTTCGGCAACTGATACACTGATTCGAACTTGGCCGGTTTTTTACTGACCTGATGATAACAACTAAGTTGCCAAAAAATGTTGATTTTTAAATAAACCATGTTAATAAGTGTCACGTGAATGGATATTTAATATTTATTTCAGTTAATTTTCCGATAAAAATCGTTTAGTTTCAAAAATATGTTAATCCGATCCTGTCATTGCATTCTATTGGCACCACGTGCGCGACATTCGAAAAACTCGTTCAAATTAACTTGTTTCAGCGGTCGCACATCGCGTCACATCGCCGGAGTACATCGAACGTCCTCCCGGAGTATAATACAATATACCTACACATACCTACACAGTGTAATGGTGTAGGTGAATTCCATATTCCGACAGCTTTCCTTTTACTCCCTGCTTCCTTCCGTCTTCTCATCCTCCGTATAGCCGTCCACCTCTTCCCAGTTCCTGTATTCCCAGGCCTTCTTCCCACAGCCGACACTCGTAAGTAAACAATGCAGCGTCGCGGCGTTGGTCATAAGACGCCCGCTACCATGCCAAAACGCCATGTGTTTGTGTGCAACTAAGGGCCACAGAGTTGAGTCTAGAAGTAGAGCCCTACTATAACCCAGTCATTTTAGATTTCCACTGCGAAATATAATTCCCAGTTAGCTCAATTTTTGTATACACCTTCATTATGTTGTTTTAAAAAAAATGTAAAAAGTTCCCATTCGATATCGTGCCGGCGTTGCCAGATATTCGAGGTTCAAGGTCACGAGAAATGGTTTTTTGCGAATTTATCGGTTCTGTTCAATTTTTAGTAAAAAATGATTGTTATCAATATTGTAGAGAACAAAATTCTCTACAATTTTTGTGTAAACATTTTTCGTCTACGATTCACTGTTTTTACTTATTTAAGTACCGAGGCTTCCTCCCCCTCGATTTGTACATAACGGGATTATGCTGCTACCCGATGGCCTAACATAATGATTTGTACTTTTAATTTTAAGTTGAAGTTTAAGCTGACGATTAATAATAATGTTATCGAAATTAATGCAGTAGTTCTCTAGTTATAAGCAACCAAACATACAAACCGACAGCAATCAAACAGACAATTTTTTTTTCGAAAAAACGATATTTCTACTTGACATGAGCTATATTGAATAGTGCCGGTACAAGTGCAGATACTTCCCACACTAGTGTGGGAAAGCAAGCCATTTCCATAGTGATTTATGTTTATTCGCCTGATCCGGCCGCTATTACACACTCCTGTGCGTTTCTCGACCTATTACGACGACACAAACTGAACTGTTAAAAATTTGTGAAAATACTGAAAATGAAGTAAAAAGTAGCTAATTTATAGTGGGTATATTTCGTGCGAATAATGATATTATGACTCGTTTTAATACACTGTCACTACTCGTCAGTAATATATCTCATCACGCTACAATCTACTATTATAAGTAGGGATTGATATAATCAGTAGAAAACTAATAACATAGGTACTATATCTATTGTTACTAACTGGTTAAAGACAGTTTTGAAAAATTAAACAACTTAATATATGTGCCTTCTAACTGGACATAAATTATTACGTAAACACAATTTATACTTTTCACGGACAAGATTAATTATTTTTAGATATCCATTACCCTTATAGACTAAGAGCTAGTGAAAATTTTTTGGTGTTATTTATTCAAGGCCTTATTTTTGTGAAGATGTTGAGGGAGGCATATTAAAGTGCCCTGAGTAAGGGATTTTACTAGATAACGGTATGGGAGGGATGCAGACAGTCCCCAACATGTAACAAAAAAAATGCTCACAATTATTATTGCTTCAAGGCTGAAATTGTTTGTATAGCTTGTCGGTGACCCAATAATGCCGTTATAATATTTATAGATCGATTGATCAGTATTAAAGGCGTGGCAGATCATCCTAAACGTGTCATGTACCCGACGAAATTTATATTATTAGTTTTAATTTGTCACTGAAGATGGTCACATTGACCGAAACGATCGTCTGATAATTAATATATAATTGATTATTAATTAATAAAATTTTGGGTATCAGATCTACTGAAATATATTGAATATTGATAGTTATTAGTTTAAGGTTCAAATTTTAATATGTTGTTACGGCGACTGTTTTAAGCATATATTTCAATTTGCAGAACAAAATGTCGGTATTAATCCCCTCTCTTAGAGGGAAACTTGCTCGCCTAGGTGTTTATATCGTTCTGCAAGGGGGTTAATATCGGCATTTTGTTCTGCAAATTGAAATATATGCTTAAAACAGTCGCCGTAACAACATATTAAAATTTGAACATTGAACATTGAACTAATAATATAAATTTCGTCGGGTACATGACACGCTAGGGTGATCTGCCACCCCTTTAATCGACCAATCGATCTGCAAATATTATAATGGTATTATTGGGTCACCGACAAGCTATACAAACAATTTTAGCCTTGAAGCAATAATAATTGTGACCATTTTTTTTGTTATATGTTAGGGGCGGTCTGCATCCCTCCCATACCGCTATCTAGCAAAATCCCTTACTCAGGGAACTTTAATATGCCTCCCTCAACACCTTCACAAAAATAAGGCCTTGAATAAATAACACCAAAAAATTGTCACTAGCTCTCGGTCTATTAGTTTCTCTTTAATGAAAGCATTACCGACACATAATAATAATACTTTATACAGAATGTTTTTATGACGACAGTCAATTCAAATACTAAAAACATCGGTCAACTTTGACCTTCTACTGTCCAAATTTCAAGTTTCTATAAGTTTCAGCGGTTTGGCCTGGGCGTTGATTAGTCAAAAAACCCTACAATCACATTTGACCCCCTTAGGGGTTGAATTTAATTCTAAAAACGGTTGATTCATGGTATTGTCACCGGTAATACATAATATGTGTACAAAATTTCAAATCGATCGGATATGTGGAAGTCGTTCAAAATTGACTTGCAAGATTTGAACTAACAAAAATATAGTATATTGCCTTACAAGGTAAGAAACTTGAAGTGTGAAGTTTGCTGCCCGAGGTACGAGGGCATGCAACCACACGTATTGCAAACGCCAAGTTTTATACCGAGTAATTGCATATTATTTTTCACAACAACTCTATTGACAATTCGATTTGAGATATCTACAATTTGGACGTGCAAAAAAGTCGCAAAAATATTAGATCTGTCAGATTTATGTGGGGTTATGTCTGTCATTTTGAGGTTTATGAATATTATATGCGGATTCAATATCGCTCTATCTCCTTCTTAATTTGACGTTTTCGAAAATTATATGTGGATCCAATCGCTCTGTCTCCCTCTTAACAACATTAAAAACAGAGAGGTCCGACCTGAAAACGCCCAGTTTCAATCCGCTAAACAGTTACCGAAAATCGAATTTTAAATAGCGGCGTTGTGTAAAGTAGAGTATTAAACAATATACATACTGTAGCAAACTCCAAGATGTTACGCCACTGCCTTCAATAGAAACCACGAGAAAGAAAGGTCACAGTAGTAAAGCGTGGAATGGTATCGAAGATTCCAGACAACGCTAGAGGATACGAGGACGCACTGAGCGTACACCGTACGCAGGTATATAAACGAGTGTGTCGTGTGAATGGTGAGTCGTGCCATCAGTCAGTACAGTGAAATAAATATTGATCAGTCAACGGCAATCAGTCAGTGACAGTATTGAACAGCGAAATAAATCTGATATAAATACAGTGACATAAATAATTACAAATAAATAATCCTTGTATATAATATATATAGTTATTTTTTAAGTGTTATTTAAGTGGCTCGTTTAGTTCAATAATTACCGTTTAAGTTTTTTTATTGTTAGAATTGACTTTTCGTTGTTGCATTTATTTTTGTTGTATTTTTAATTATTGTAAATAAATATTTATTCCGCCAACTCAGAAAACAGTTTCGTAACAATACTATAGCACAGCAAGTTAAATAAAAGCTTTTAATAAAAAATGGCACGATTATTTAATAATCTACCTGTATTAAATCATTATTTTAATATTGTTTAGAAGCAGGTACCGTGTGCATGGCATTACTTTCCTTTTTAAAAAATAAACTTTGAAAAATATCTGGATATATTAAAACGTATATTTCTCCGCACAGGTATATTATAAAGTTTTATGAAGTCGATAAAACTTTGCTGTAAAAAAAGAACTAATAAATGCAGTAATCACTAATCAATATTTTCGTAAACTTATAAGGGAAAACTTGCTCATAACATGTTGTTGAACATAAAATATAGAGGAAGGCTGTCTATTTTTGACGTCGAACTACGCCTGTGTTCTCGGGTAATCGCTATAACTTCGTAAAAAATCTTATATATAAAATTCTCGTGTCGCGGTGTACGTTATTGAACTCCTCCGAAACGGCTGAACCGATTTTGATGAAATTTTGTGTGCTTATCGGGTAGGGTGGAGAATCGGACAACATCTATTTTTCATCCCCCTAAATGTTAAGGGTGGTCCACCCCAAAAAAATTTTTTTTATTTTTTTGACAAAATTTTTTGTTTTAATTTTTTCATGATTCAGCATTGAAAAATACATACAACTCTAAATTTTCACCCTTATACGATCAACCCCTGATTTTTAATCGCGATTTTTATATTAAGCTTTAAAAAATACATATATGGCGAACGAGCGAAGCGAGTGAGTAGGCGAAAATATTCAAGCGAACGAGCGAAGCGAGTGAGTAGTGTATTAATAAAATTCAAACGAACGAGCGAAGCGAGTGTGTAATGTAATTATAATATTCAAGCGAACGAGCGAAGTGAGTGAGTAGTGTATTTATAATATTCAAGCGAACGAGCGAAGCGAGTGAGTACTGTATTAATAAAATTCAAACGAACGAGCGAAGCGAGTGAGTAATGTAATTATTCCTAGAAATTATTAACAACGTTTGCCGGATCAGCTACACTAAATATACGTGAGCGGAGTATTGGGTGACCGCTATTAAATCATAATTTCATACCACCCGAGCGAAGCCGGGACGGGTCCGCTAGTAAAGATATAATAGGGTTGACCCACTATACTGAACGTGGCTCTTTTTACGAATATCATTGTACTCTATATTTATTTTATTTATTGTAGATTATAGACACGTCGACATCTCAGGTCATTACCGTCTTTAACACAACAAATAACAAATTTGTGTATTAAAATCCGCCAGCCGGCATACACAAACCGACTGGTACAAGCTCGGGTCCCTGGGAGCGCTAATTCCCAAATAACATTGGAATGCAATTTATTGCGATAACAACTACAGAGGGCAGTATAGCCTAGTGTCGTAACCTCTGGACTGGACTGCCGTGGGTTCGAATCCCACCTGCGCTTATGGATGTTTTGTGATGTTTTTTAGTTTTAAGATAGTTGTTATTTAGTGTAGTTGAAAGACGCTAATGACCTGAGATGTCGACGCGTCTATAATCTACAATAAATAAATAAAGATAACAACTACATCCCAATGTCCCCCCTGAGGGGTGTACTCTATAGGTGTATAATCAATATCCATTTTTGGTATAGGAATTTAGAAGCGTTTATTAATTTTTTTGAAGTAAAAACTTCCTTAGGCGCGTTAGGCACTCTTTGCCTGGGTAGTGAAATAAAGTGAACCGTTCGCATTCGCACGTTCGCGTTCGCAGTACGAATGTGACGCGGCTGACATACTTATATCATAAAATTTTGAGGTCTGTGCCAATTTAATAAAATTTGAAGTCGGTTAAAAAGAACGATATTTATCACTATAAGTACTATACTTTTTAACCGACTTCATATTTTATTAAATTGGCACAGACCTCAAAATTTCATTATTTTCCTCTTTTTAGTGGCCTTTTGAAGGAGGTTTTTTTTTGTTAAAAAGTTTTTTTTTAATTTAACTCCGAAGGGGGTAAAACGGGGGTGTAGAATTTTTTGACTATCTATGCTAGTATACTATACTAATATTATAAACTGTAGGCGAGTACGCGAAGCGAGAACGACAGGCGACTTCACTCGATGCGCGAGTCTGCCTCGTACTTGGTCAGCTTTTTTCTCGTCAAAACAATAGC
This sequence comes from Mongoloraphidia duomilia, assembly GCA_039654895.1. Lineage (NCBI taxonomy): Eukaryota > Metazoa > Arthropoda > Insecta > Raphidioptera > Raphidiidae > Mongoloraphidia > Mongoloraphidia duomilia. The sequence continues at coordinate 5,410,457 of CM077516.1, forward strand.
TTAATAACAACAGTAATCAAGTAGGTAAACAGTCAGTTGGGGGGATTGCAGGGGATGTTGCGGTGGAGAATCGGCCTCCTGATGTCTTAGAGTCTTCGGCAATCCGCATGTAATTGCATATCAACGAGAAAATGACGTGTCTCTATAATAACTGGCAGCCCCATTGTGTTTATACAACAGGCAGCGTCCCAGTAGAGCATCCCCCGACTCTCGCGTTCCCCACTCTCCTCACTCCCTATACTGATTTATTATTCTCGTGACACTGATTACTGGCAAAATAATGAAAACTCGCGCGTCTTGAGAAGAAAAAGAAGAACGCGAACCAATCGATTATTATTATTATTGTATTTGCGATAGTTACACAGTGGGGCATGATACATAATTTCAAAATTTTGATAGTGCACGTCTTAAGTGCCCCCCTTTTTAATTTTTGTTACGAACTGATTTATAAAGAGTTCGGATAAAATCGAAGAAAAATCTTACTACATTAACTTATCTTTTGAAGATAAAGTTTTTGAAAATTCAAAGTTGGCACCAAGGGCACTATCAACTCAAAATTTTTAGATAGCAAGGGGTCATGTTGCACCGGTTCCATGCGTCTTGATCCCCGAACAAAATATTCCCATGACAAAATATCCCCGGACAAAATATTCCCATGACAAAATATCCCCATGATAAAATATCCCCGAACGAAATATCCTGACGATATCTCCAATTAAAAAAGACAAAAAACAAATTTATTGATAGAAACAAATTAAATAAGAACAAGTTAATTATTAACAAGGAATATTTATTGAAAAATAAATTCGACCCGATTCGTTTGATATTAAGTCTATTTATAGAAAAAATAATGCTGAATCGACTCCAACACCCCGCAATTTTAGTTTCAAATAATGTTAACAGCATCTGAGAGATTTTTGAGTTTTCTTAAAATTGCCAAAAGTAAGAAGACCCCTCTCTTTGTACAAATTTCCGAAATTTTTGAAAAATAAATTCGACATGATTCGTTTGATATTAAGTCTATTTATAGAAAAAATAACACTGAATCGATTTCAACACCCCGCACTTTTAGTTTCAAATAATGTAAATAGCATCTGAGAGATTTTTGAGTTTTCTTAAAAATACCAAAAGGTTTGTACAAATTTGCGAAATTTTTGAAAAATAAATTCGATCCGATTCGTTTGATTTAAATCTATTTTTAGAAAAAATAACGCTGAATCGACTCTAACACCCCACACTTTTAGTTTCAAAAATATAAACAGCATCTGAGAGATTTTTGAGTTTTCTCAAAAATGCCAAAAGTAAGAAGACCACCCTCTCTGTACAAATTTGCGAAATTTTTGAAAAATAAATTCGATCTGATTCGTTTGATATTAAATCTATTTATAGAAAAAATAACGCTGAATTGAGGGAACGATTTAATTTGGGGAGCTTGTTTTTCAAGAAAATCGTGGAAATTTTAAATAGTTGAGGGAACGATTTAATTAATTGTGGGAACGATTTAATTTGGTTGCTTTTTTCAGGGAAATCGTGGCGATTTTGATTAATTGAAGGAACTATTAAAATAATTGAGGGAATGATTTAATTTGGGGAACTTGTTTTTCAGGGAAATCGTGGTAAAATTGTAAAAATAGTGGAGGGAACGATCTATTGTGAATACATTTAATACGAAGATATTTTGTCACATAGATCTTTTATACAGGTTTATTTTGTCATGGGGGACATTTCGTCCGCGAATATTTCGTCCGGGGATATTTTATCATGGGGATATTTTGTCATTGGGATATTTTGTCCGGGAATATTTTGTCAGGGATATTTTGTAGGGGATATTTTGTTCGGGGATCAAGACGCCTGATACCGTTGCACCTCATTGGAAAGGTATTTCAATTTTCTACACACTTGTTTAAAAAATGGAGAATCCAAATGTCCGTTCTCTAGTTATGGAGAGATTCAGAACACCCAATTGCAAAACAATCTTCCAATATAAAAAGTATATTTATATTTTGTTGATAAGGTTTGTTATTTGTAAATAGTTGATTAATTTCGTAATTTTTTCAGGTTTATTTGTAAACGCCCAGTACTTCACTGATTGACTGATCTCCGGTTACTGATCAATATTTATATCACTGATCCACTTGATAGCACGACTCACCATTCACTGCCCGATTCCCGTCGACTCGCTGCTTATATACTGGCGCGCGGTGTACGCTCAGTGCGTCCTCGTATTCTCTAGAACTTTCGTGAAGGTACGAGTTGATCGGTAAGCGGACCCCCGTTTCTCAGAACTGTTGCCCGCCGTTCATATACAGGGTTAACTGACAAAATATTTTTACTCGGCTACTTTTCATATTAAAAACTTGTTTCGTAATTATTTTGATCATTTTTTTGACACATTTGCCCCACTGTGCGTTTAGTGTATGATTTAACCCTGCACTGTGCCGCGTGCAATAAATAAATAAAATGGTATAGTCCATAAAATAATAATTACGCGACTTTATGGCGCTCGCGGGCATTTTCTTGAGTACTACTTTAATACGTTTAATGCTTTTATGTAAGTATAGCTGATCTACTAAGCTCACTCCACTTCCAGACTGACTTTTCGATTTATTCTTAGGTACAGTAAGGACAAGACGAAAACGGCTATCACAACTTTTGAACGACTAAAAGGAACAAAATAAAAGTCCTCATGGTTTCCGGGCTTGTAGGCCGTGGTCCGGTGGTATTTCTACCTGACGTTTCGTCTACAACTGCGGTAGACATTCTCAAAGGCGATGTGGCAGCGGTCGAAGTGTCCTCCTTGGCGGCTCACAGGTCAGTGTGTCAGTGACTGGTGTCCTCCCTTCTTTTATGCCTAGTACCAGTGTGTTCTCTTGTAAGTTGTAAACAGGCTTGCAAACTGTCACGGATTTCCAGTCCTCATGGTTTCCGGGCTTGTAGGCCGTGGTCCGGTGGTATTTCTACCTGACGTTTCGTCTACAACTGCGGTAGACATTCTCAAAGGCGATGTGGCAGCGGTCGAAGTGTCATCCTTGGCGGCTCACAGGTCAGTGTGTCAGTGACTGGTGTCCTTCCTTCTTTTATGCCAAGTACCAGTGTGTTCTCTGTTCGGTCGTAGTTCGTCTCTCTGTAATTGGTCAACTGCGCAGTGTGAGTTCCTACTCGGTCGTATTCCGTCCTTGAATGATGATCATTGGTTTTGTATGTCGGAGTGCTGGTGTCCAGGTTTTACTGAGATTGAGGCCTTCATCTTTTCGGTTGAAATTTTGTGTGTGTTTTTGTATTTCTATATGGCCTCTCTGTATATTCGTGGGTAATAACTCAACGTTCTGTCTATGGCTCGGGTTTCTTCGAAGAGGATCTTATGATTGTCCAGAGTCAAAGTGTGTTCGGCAATGGCAGATTTTTTTGTTTGTCCCAGTTTACTTTTATAGGTAAGAATTAGAATACAAGCCTTATCTGAAGTTTTCATTCTAATTTTGTGAACATTTTAGCCTGTCTTGAAGAATATGTAATTGAACATTGTCCAAATACAAAACCCATTTTTTAATTGCTATCAACTATCCATATTAGTATACAGAGTTCACTTGTTAGTTGTTACGTTCTTTAAGGTGTGTGTGTGTCAAACGACATCAAGATATTCGACCCCTCAGAATGGAACCTGACTGCAGGGTCTAGTCGCTTGTCTATCAGACAGCTAAGCTGCTATGATTTTTGTAAGGTTATAATTAAGAAAAATCAAGTGCCACTGCCGGAACATGAACCCGATTTATAGTTACCCGACCTGTATATTCAATCGTGATTCGTGTTAGGGCATCAAAACGTGAAAGATCTATTAAAATTCCGAACAAAGTTTTTCGGACAAGTCCCATATTCGCTGTGAGCAGATGCATGGAGGGAATCGCTGATCCTTGTATATATATAGTTATTTGTTAAGTGTTATTTAAGTGACTCGTTTAGTTCAATAATTACCGTTTAAGTTTTTTATTGTTAAAATTGACTTTTCGTTGTTGCATTTATTGTTACTGTATTTTTAATAAATATTGTAAATAAATATTTATTCCGCCAACTCAGAAAACAGTTTTGTAACAATAACATTGATGCTATATTTAATATGTATTTTATAGTGGACCGATTTGTATTTGGTGTTTTGACGAATCTTCGTGTAATTGTATTATGGATTAAAAAATTTCTATTCTATTCTATTCTATTAATAATAATAATAATAAATAATAATAATATTTATTTATTTTGCACTGCCAATAAATGGATACAAAACGTCAATAAAATTCAAAATTACATTAGTTCATAAAGATCATAAGGCACAGATTTCAGAAAATATTTTTTTAATTCTTTTTGGAATTTGATCAAATTTTTTTCATTTCTAACAGCTTCAGGCAATCTTGCATATATTTTATAACCTATATATGTAGGGCATTTTTCATAAAATGATGTTCTATGTTTTATGGCAACATTGTTATTGGGTCGCGTATCATAATGTTTCAGATTTTTATCCTTTGCAACAAAGTAATTTAATTTATTCATTTCAGTAATCAGTTCATAACCAAAAATCCCATAGTATGTTAAAATCATGTTATCTTTAAAGAGTGAGCGGCAAGATTCGGTATATTTTAGATTAAAAATTAATCTCAAAATTTTCTTTTGAATTCTATTCTATAAGGGGCATAATATTGAACAGCTGGTGAAAAGTCACCGTGGAAAGTAAAAATATCTAATCAACAAAGTACTGAGTGTCCGACGAGGAAAAGAGACGTTCTTGTTGTGTCTACTATTTACACTTTCTCCAACTGGTGCAGATTATTTCGTCCGGCAAGATGAGTGTAAATCATTGAAGACATACCGCCACCCGCTACCAGTTGTCTCTTATATTGAACATGACATGAACGACCACGTGTACTATGTTCACAAACGTGAACGCCAAGGATGTCCAAATTGTTTTTTGACTTGAATATGTTTTTACCTGATTGCAAAGGTAGGGTTATGTTTTTCGCGCTATCTAAGTAAGTAAGTATAAAAGTATGTGTGTGGGATTATTTATTCCCCTGTAGCATCCAAACGGCTGGATGGATTTTAATAAATGAGGTGTCATTAGATTCGTCTTAATCCTGAGAGTGACATAGAGAATATGACGCAATTGGGTTTTTTAATTTTTAGGGTTCCGTACCAGAAAGGAACCCTATTGTTGTGTCTGTCTGTCTGTTTGTCTGTTACAGGCCTCTATAACTTCTAAACGAAATGATATACATATAGGGACTTGAAATTCACACATAATATGTAGGTATTACCGAGGCCCAAGATGGAGAGAATAACAAAAGATAAAAAAAGGTTTTTTAAGGGGGGCGCCCACGCCCATACATGTACTTATTCTTATGGGGTATCGTTAAAAAGGGCCTTTTGAGTAGATTGTGTATTTTATTTATTTTGTCAAAATTATTATTTTGTCAAAATTATATAGGTTTAGCATAACTTTCATAGTAGGTACTCACTTGGCCGCTTTTTTAATATTTTTATCTTACATTGTGAAATTTGACTATAACAAGAAACCTTAAATTGGCTAACCCTAAATATAGCGTTCTGTGTACTTTGTAGGTCCCGATTTACATTAAGCTTCATTTTTCACAGAAGTGCCGCAAATAATTTTTGATGTGTGGAAATCTTTACTATCCCCCTCCCCCCATTTATGTTGTGACTCGGATGAGGTGCGCCTTGGAAGTGATGCACAGTTCCATTGTCAGTTATATTATTCTAACCTCCTTTGTCAACTGTTAATTCTTTTTGAGGTTATATGGAGCTGCCATCATATTGGAATCAGAAAGTTTACATATCTCAGCCGAAGACACATTGTTTTTTATTGTGTATGAGTTAATATGACTGGAATTCATACAGTGATTGGGTTTATTTGAAATGCAGCCAATTACATAAATGCATTTTTATCAACCTGTGTGATTCTTTAAGGTAAATGTTACTTTTTGACACTAAAAAGTAAAAAATGAAAAACTTTTTAACAAAAGAAAAACCTCCTTCAAAAAGGCACTAAAAAGAGGAAAATAATGAATTTTTGAGGTCTGTGCCAATTAAAATATGAAGTCGGTTAAAAAGTATAGTATAGTGATTAATATCTTCTTTTTTTAACCAACTTCATATTTTAATTGGCACAGACCTCAAAATTTCATTATTTTCTTCTTTTTAGTGCTTTTTTGAAGGAGGTTTTTTTTTTGTTAAAAAGTTTTTCTAGTATTGCAAAGTGATATATTATTTTTAATGATTAGTGAATAACTGTTTTTAAATTATAAGCCTTGTATCCTGTTGTTACTTTATCCATTATTTTTACCATCATATTCAGTGTAAAAAAACACGAAACTTTATCGATTTAACTAAAATTGTAGCTGGAAAAATAAAATAGTTGACACTAAAATAGGTAAATTATTGAAATATTGGATATAAATATGTTTTATAAAAAAGTTAATGTAAATCGTGATTACACCGGTGGAGAGGGGGTGGGGTGGGGGCTCAATAATGGATATGCGCACTGCGGTCACTTCACACTCGGCCGCCGTTCGAGCCACCCACGAACGTCCCCATACACATAGACTGTCATTTGTTCTCATGTCTACACCGGTTTCACAGACAGATGCACATCGCGTCGCTCTATTTTTCCTCTCACCACTCTCACTATTGTTACTTATAACGTCAAACGGGGAAACCCCTGCCGTGATGCTTGTTTGTTTTTTACATTTAAATTGTTGTCTTTTTTAATTTAAATCATGATGTTTAGTGATATCTTACATGTTTTGATTTGATACTAATGTGGTTTGAACTGACATTTTTTATTGCTATTTTAAATTCATAAATTTATTGGGATCCGTCAAATGAGCATATGACATCTGGTGGCAGAAAATTGAACTTAAAACGAGGGAAAATTTTACATGCTAACAGTGCAAATTTATCGTGAAATTGCTTATTACAAATATAAAACAAGTAAAATAAACAAAAAGTTTATCGAAAATGAAATTCGCGACGTTTTCTAATATCATGGCAATAAACACTATCAGTTATTGTCTTGTAAAACTTACTTTACAGCGAATTATTTTCTAATGAAATGTTGAAAAACAGTATTTATGAGTTAAAAAAATATTTTATATTAATAATAAGATGTACTCATTATCATACTGTACTACAATAGTTAAATCACTGATGATTGACAAAATTAGGACTAATTATGTGTATACAAATATTTTGAGGTTAGTAACTTACGTACAATATAACATATTATGTTGCAGCCTTAAAGGAGGATTGAACGGATGATTAATTTCGTGGAGATTTTCTTTCAATTATTTGATGTTTTTAAGCAATATGCCGTAAAGATTACTATTTTTGACAGTTCATTTTTCATGCATTTTTCTCGTTATATTTCTGGTATTTGATAATATGTCCGGCTTTGAGAATCTGTTCTCCTTCAATGAAATTTCTTTGTTTAGGATTTGTACCGGCCCAATCAGAAATTGCACTTAGGTATATATTTTATCATTTCTTATCACTTTGAAAATCACAAAATTACACGCAAAAGTATACCCCGTATATAAAATTTTTCCCCCTCTGCGCCAAGTGTTTTAAGCTCCACCCATCTGACGGATCCCAATACGTATTAATAATATCATATTGAAAAGGAAGAGTTTGTATTACTGAACCGATTTGAAAAATTATTTCACTGCTTAAAAGAATTTTTTTCTCGAGCAGCATATGCTTATATATATTACTAACGGTCCCGTCCGGCTGTTTACTATTTATCCAGTCGAATTTTTAGTTAGTGCGATATCTGCTGCTGCTGCTGTAGCGGCTACCTCGTATGCATGATGCGATAATATATTATGTAAGCGGTTCTTATGTATAATTCAGCTGGTCATAAAGCATTAACAAGGTTCATGTGTATGCAGGGTATTTCGCAATACGTCATATTAACGTTGGGTCCTGTCATTTCAACTAACGCCTCTATATGATATGGTCATTCAAGGTACCACGCCGGACAAAGCTATAGGTTGTGTGCACGAAGCCTATACTAGCGCCGCTAGCGGACAATAATGCACTATTATGAACTCATTTTTAGGGTTTCGTATCTCAATAAGAAAAAACGGAATCCTTACAGGATCACTCGTTTGTCCGGCTGGCTGGGTGTCCGTCAGTCAAGACCCATTTTCTCAGGAACGGATAGAAATATCAAGTTGAAATTTATACGAAATATTAAGGTCGACGGTCCCTTAAAGGTGTAAAGAATTTAAGCTCCTAGGTCAACGCAATCAAAAAATACGGCCACTTTGTCATTTCATCAAAAACCTAGAATCATGAAATTTGGCAAAAAGCAAGGTCTCGTAGCACAAGTAAAGGGAAAAATCCGAAAATCACAAAAAGTAAAAATTAAAGGGGGTCGTATACCTATTTTGATATTCGCAAAATCATTAATCAAAACCTATAAGGTAGGGTAGATGCGGGAGAGATGCCGCGGTAGGAGAGACGCCGCATGGCTATTAACTTACCTATTTACCAATGGATCGTGCTACAAGTACGTATGTTCGTTCATCTTATCTTGACACATACGTCGCATGTGTTGAATATGATTTTGTGCGTATTTAAGTTAAAGTTTTTCGAAGGTATCTCTAAATTTTTGTGATGAAATTTTGTTAGTGGTTTTATATACATCTGTAAAAATGCTGGGGTGAAATTTTCGCAGCATTTCATGGTTTTAAAGGCACTTTTAGGGTCTTGTGAACACGTTTAAAATCAACATAACCTAACTTGACATTTGTACTCCACCGCCCTTGCATGCGGCGTCTCTCCCAACAAAAAGGACAGTTGCCGCACTATATGATTTGGGATAGACATGCCCTGCAGTAAAGTTGACATGTCATGCTTAAATAAAACCAGCAGTCTACATGAGTGGAGCAGCATTGCCAAAATAATAAATACACACAAGAAAAAAAATATTTTTGCGTTGAATGCTTTGATTATCACAAAACCACAAGAAAAGATGATTGGTTGGAATGCCTTAATTAAATGCTTAGAATGGCTTCATGAGTCTTGCACAATGTATCAAGACAAGTGCAATGCATGCTCCAGGGAAGAATTACGAAAAATAATTTGGAAAGCAGCATAAAAGGGACTGCGGCATCTATCCTTTTTCGGTACGGCCTTTCACCCAAGAGTGAAGGAGAGACGCCGCTTTGCAATGTTTTTTATTATTTTTATTTTAGTATGATTTTTATCAGAATATTTATTTTGTTTTTGTGTATAATTAAGGCTAAATGAATGTATTAGGTTGTGTTAAAATATAAAATCATAAAATACAAATATTTACAAAATTATGATATTTTTTCGAAATCTCTCCCGCATTAGGGTAAATGCGGGAGAGATGTCGCACGTTTCGAAAAAATATCATAATTTTGTAAATATTTGTATTTTATGATTTTATATTTTAACACAACCGTTGACCTAGAATCATGAAATTTGGCAAAAAGCAAGGTCTCATAGCACAAGTAAAACATAAAAATTCACTCTCATCATTTGTCCATAACGCGCCAAAAGATGTATAACCTCAAAAATTTATTTTTATTGTTTGTCCAGAGGTGTACAATGTAGATCGCAGTTTAAACGAAGCCCCCTGTCCGTTAGCGAGTCAAACATTCTATATTATACGTCGGTACATAATCATGTAAGTGTACATAAACTTTCATATTCGACTATGTGATACACATTACACACGAGCTGTCGTCAAACCCGCGCGCTGTCCCATCTGTGTCATCTCATTAACATATAATTGGAGATGAGACTTGCGACCTCACTGGATCTCTTTCGTATTTATTTAGGGGAATGTTGACTCCATATATCACGTCACCAACATTATATCCTATACAGGGTGATTTATGACGTCGGGAAAAATTAGTGATGCGCGTTACGAGATGTTTTAGTCGATTGTCTCGATTGTTTAAATATCTCGATGACTTTCAATGGTTGTCCCTTGGTCTGAGGCGCGGATCCAGCCCTCAAAAAAGGTTGTGGTCACGGCCACCCGAAAATCGGTCAAGTGCGAGTCGGACTACGGACTCGCTCACGAAACGTCAAACAGTACAAACTACTAGACTAGTAGCCAAAATAAAAGTCACTCGCGTTCTTACCCGCACGGTTTGTTTTTTTTAAATTTTTTTAAGGCTTTTTTTATTTGCTATTTTTTTTTTGCCAAGTTGGGTGAGAAAATTCTAAACATTTTATATTGTTATCGATAAATGTGTATTTTTTTTTGAAGGAATAAAAATTAATAAATAATTGCAGATATAACATCAGCCTATCGACCTTAATTAGGGTTGTGAACATGCCCACCGTGCCCACAACGGTGAATCCGCGCTTGCTTGGTCTCAATTGTTGTTGTTTTATAGTTCAGCGGGACCGAGCCGCATACTACTGTCGAAAGCCACATAATATACAATCGTTGATCACTCAACGACTGTGGTCGAGTCGATGGTCGATTGTGCAGTAATCGCGTAATACGAATTCAATAGTGAAGAGATCACAGAGTAGTGAGTACCGAATGAACAGTGCAGTGAACAGTGAACAATCAACGGTCATGTGAACGTCAGTCGCCTAGCATATAACCTTGAATCGCAATTATACTCATTCGCTGCTATTGCTATAACCTATGTGGCAAATAATCGACTTGAACAATCGAATATTTTGATTGTAAAATCAAACTCCGAGTCGATTGTGGACTCGATTGTTATTATGAACGATTGCAATTGTTTCGATTGTAAAAACATCTCGTAACCGCTCATCACTAGGAAATCTTACTTTTGAATTTTCGCCCACTTCCCGTGATCCGATTGAGTTGAAATTTTGCACACATGTGTAGCTCCGGTGACAATACAATATTTTGGTAACTAGCTGACCGACCCAGCTCCCGTCTGGGTGCAAATCGCATTTTTGAATTTCCACAGGCAAAAGATCTTGCTCTGGTAGCGTTTCAGTGGATCAAATAAATGTTATAAAATCAGACTAAGCAAATAAAACACACTAAAAAATTAAAAATTAAAGTAGGTAAAAAAACTTTAAGTTAAATGGTTTTATAAATGTATTAAAAAAAATATTTAATTTAAATTCATAAGTATAAAAGCGTAGGTCGTGACTGTAATAAATTATTATAAAGTTTACAACCCACGCTTTTATACTTGTCAACCTAAATTAAATATTATTTTTTTCTTTTTAGTAGGTACATTTATAAAACCGTTTAACTTAAAAGTTTTTTTACCTATTTTTATTTGAATTCGGTTCAATTGTTTTGAATTATTATTTCTTGTTTTATTTTGACTCAACAGTTAATAGTTCAAAAACTGGTGGTAAAAATTTGCAAGATTTTTGTAAAAAATGTATTGGTTGAACCTTTTGGCATGAAGTTTTCATTGATTAAAACTGGCAACTTTACCAGAGGGTTATAATTAAGCACAATTTACATAAAGATTACAGATAAGTGCGCTAATAGTTTCATCCGGAAATTAAAAACTCGCTCTAAAATATTAATTAGAGAATTATAAACGATACGTTGGACGATGAATTTACGATTAAAAGTTTAATGGCTTCCCATTTGACATTGATTAAGAGATCAATAAAAAGCGGACCATAAATTTCGTTGCATATTTCCCTTCACGCGGCTGTTCACTGCCCGACATAAGATGTTTCACATCAAAAATTGAACCGTTCTCAATTCTCAAAAATGGAATCGTCTGTTAAAAAGATAAAATATTTTTTCCCTTGGTTTTACAATCACCTTCCCTAACCTGGAATGATTTACGCTTCTAAATTCAAGGTTAGGGAATGTGATTATGAAACAAAGTGTAAAATTATTTTATCATTTTCAGACATTCTGACTATTTTTTTTTAAATCGGTTCGATTTCTTTGAATTTTTTTTTTATTTCACACTTTTCTGATCTCTCTCAAAAAATTATTAACTTCCCATTGGAAGTTATTGTAATGGGTCCGAAAATCGAAATCAAAATGTATAACAAATTTTTATGTTTCAAGGTCACTACACTATTTTTACACTATTTTTAGAAAGATGTCTGTGTGTGTGTGCATATGTGTGTGTGTGTGTGTACGTACGTACGTACCCATGTGTCCATTTCTTTCTAAGACGAAATCTCGAGAATGGAAAATGATATCGACTACGTTAGGGTGCCAATCGACGCGTATTAACGTAGATATGATCTGAAAGAAATTTTTTCAAAATCGGTTCAGCCGTTCTTTTTTCTTAACCAAATAGACTCCAAAAAAGTAGATTTTACACAATATCTCGCGAATAAAAAATTATATCGACTTCGTAAGGGTGTCAATCGAGGCGTGTAACGTCATTTTGATCCGACATAAATTTTATAAAAATCGGTTCAGCCGTTTTTTTTTTTTTTAATTATTGTAAAAAATAAATAATAATTATGTTTTAATGATTAAAATGATTACTTTTCTGTGTAATATCTAATTTAATTATTATTATTAAATATTTATCAAACTGGAAAGTTCGTCGTGTGGACCTCAATAAGGGTCGCACTTTAGTCCTAATAAACGACCCACCTCACAGCTTGTTTTTTATGTATATACTATTGATTAATAATATCGCATAACCTTAAAAAAAAATTAAATTCACACGTGTATTTGATACGCCGAAAGTACAAAACATCGCCCAGAAGTACCTGAATTATCCGTAGCTCACGCTGGCATCAATTGTGGTCCCCCTACCATGACTTCGCACGGAGCGAATTTATACCCTAAATACTAACTAATTTCAAACTATTATCCTTTATAAAATTCTTCCAATTTTTGGTCACGAGCTCTTGGACTAAAAATAACGCGTCTCTCGATCGATGAAGTTGGCAAATGGAAGACAGCCCGAAATAAATTATGATTTCTCGTGTTTCAAAACGAATGCTGAGCAAGAAAAACAAATTAATTTAATTTAATAAACGAGCTGGATGAAAATTAAACAAAATTGAGATATTATATACTACGTTTAAATTAACGTAGTATTTTAAATTAACGACGAAACAAGTCACTATTTAATAACTCCTCGTCGTGACAAACTGGATCTTTGAACATAAAAGGATAATCGTGTCTATACAGTGTGTATCATGTGACTCAATGGGGCCGTCCTGATTTTTTTCTCCGGCGATATAGGGGGTTAAATAATGCAAGGAAAATGCATGACACGAAAACTGTGTTTTGCTTAAGTTTCGCTCAGTTAAAGTCAGATCGGTTCTAAACCTGTCTTAAACGAAAGAGGAGAAATTTTTACATAGATTTCCTATATAAGAATGTGTTTAAGCAACGAAACGCATGGAACAATAAATGTGTTTTTTGATTATAGTTCGCTCAATTAAAGTAAAATCGGTTCGAAACCTGTATCAAACGAAAGAGGAGAAATTTTTACATAGATTTCGTAGATAATAATTTGTCAAAACGGTTCTATGCGTCAATTGATCCCCGAACAAAATATCCCCGACAAAATATCCCTGGACAAAATATTCCCGTGACAAAATATCCCCATGATAAAATATCCCCGAACGAAATATCCTAGCGACAAAATATCTCCAATTAAAAAAGATAAAAAACAAATTTATTGATAGAAATAAAATAAATAAGAAAAAGCTAATTATTAACAATGAATATTTATTGAAAAATAAATTCGACCCGATTCGTTTGATATGAAGTCTATTTATAGAAAAAATAACGCTGAATCGATTCCAACACCCCGCACTTTTAATTTCAAATAATATAAACAGCATCTGAGAGATTTTTGATTTTTCTTAAAAATGCCAAAAGTAAGAAGACCCCCCTCTTTGTACAAATTTGCGAAATTTTTGAAAAATAAATTCGATCTGATTTGTTTGATATTAAGTCAATTTATCGCTGAATCGACTCCAACACCACGCACTTTTAATTTCAAATAATATAAACAGCATCTGAGAGATTTTTGATTTTTCTTAAAAATACCAAAAGTAAGAAGACCCCCCTCTTTACTGAGAGATTTTTGATTTTTCTTAAAAATGCCAAAAGTAAGAAGACCCCCCTCTTTGTACAAATTTGCGAAATTTTTGAAAAATAAATTCTACCAGATTCGTTTGATATTAAGTCTATTTATAAAAAAATAACGCTGAATCGACTCCAACACCCCGCACTTTTAATTTCAAATAATATAAACAGCATCTGAGAGATTTTTGATTTTTCTTAAAAATGCCAAAAGTAAGAAGACCCCCCTCTTTGTTCAAATTTGCGAAATTTTTGAAAAATAAATTCGACCAGATTTGTTTGATATTAAGTCTATTTATAAAAAAAATAACGCTCAATCGACTCCAACACCCCGCACTTTTAATTTCAAATAATATAAACAGCATCTGAGAGATTTTTGATTTAAGACGCCTGATACCGTCAAAAACAACGAAACGCATGAAACGAAAACTGTTTTTTTTGCTCATTTTTCGTGCAATTAAAGTCAGATCGATTCGAAACCTGTCTTAAACGAAAAAGGAGAAATTTTTACATAGATTTCGTATATAAGAATGTGTCACAACAGATGTTTTATACAGATTTATAACTAATTAAAAATCAATTTCTTGACAGATGTTGACGTCAATTCTGATTAACATGTTTAAAAATCATAGCCTTCGCAGAATTGATATGAAATAAATAAAAATAAATTGTTTAAATTTCAAATGAATTGTGTTTTAAAGACCACCAACAGCTAAGGTTATTCGGGCCTAGCACCAATTCATATTTTCAATTCATTATTTTTTTTTTAATAATAAATTGAAAATCCAATTTACTCTTTTACCAGCTCTCGGGCTAGAACCCGGGAACTGGGGACTTGTAATAGAGGAACCATAGCAACACCATGTAAACAACAGCGTCGCTACACTCTCGGCTATTCTCAAGCCCGTTTCAATTTCAAATTAACTGATTACTTTGATTACATAAAACTACGGAAGTCAAATTATTTTTTTTTAAATTTTTTATCAACACGAAAACAAGCAGAATATTCTGGCACGTTTGAGTATAACCTAACCTTGGTATATTAGTTATACATTTTTTAGTGTATTTGCCATATGGCACATACACTATTGGCGTCGGTCGGATGGCGGGACCTAGGGGTCGGACCAAAATTTCTCGACGTTTCATAGCCTCCTGAACAATTTGGCACCATTTTTGGAAATGTCTGTTTATATATGTATATATATATTTATATATTTATATATATATATATATATATATGTGTACGGGCAATAACTTTCGAAAGAGTTAATTGATTTTGACGAAATTTGGTAGGCACGTTGAAATCCATCACCGCACGAAGCCTATTTAAAATGGGCCCAATCGGACTATTTTAAGGGTGGTTTTTAGGGGTTGAAAAATGTTTTTGGGCCCAAAAATGCCGAAAAAATTCTTAGAATCGTTTCAAAATTGAAATTTAACCCTTTAGTTACGATCAAATTGTGCTGCTAAAATTTTAATAAAATCGGCCCGACAGGACCGGACTTACAAATTTTATGAAAACACTTATTTGTGGAATTTGTGGATAGTGCTATACTTACTGAAGGGTGTATTTAATTTGGTACCGAGGTTGCAGTGATAAAAATATGAAATTAAGAAAAAAAATATTATTTTAAGAGATGTATTAAGGGGTTAAATTTTTTATTTTGTTCAAAAACAAACTTAAGTTCACATAATAAAGCCACGATGCCAGTATTAGCAAATACACTATATTGTCGGCAGGGTTTTGGCACTGCGACCCGAGTTTTTTTCAATTTAAAATCAGGTGAATTGGTTTTGTGAAATTATAAAAACATGTCACGCAAAAAACAAAGGACTGTACGCTTCGATATTATGAAAACGAGAACATTGAACTTTGTAATACAATAAAGCAGTTCCGATACCCGATAATTATCTGTAACGAGATCTATAAGCGTACGTAATGTAATAAAGTTTGACGACAACTGGCACAGAAATGATACGCAGATAAATGTTAAAAATATGATAACGAGTTTATGCTGTAGTAGGAGACCGGCTATAGCGATGCGTACGACTGGAGACAGCGTAATAGGAGAATTTGATTTGGACAATGTTATGCATCTATAATGCCATTGGGGCTGTGTAAGTCGTGCTTCTGTCAGTATAAGAACTAGCAGATGAAGAGCTATAGAGTGCATACAATTAGAGAAAACCAAATCGTAACGGAAACCTGCGCACAAAAATTGGTGAGAGAAGTCGTCAGTGGAGTACGCAAAATATATAGGCGTAGACTGAAGACTAACAGTGACACAAGTAAACAATGACAGCTCGTCTACCCACCCCTTCACAGGTAGAATAGACGGGTCTGAACAGAAATTCGTCTGTGCGCATATGACGTCAGTATCCTCTGAATGTAAGCGCTCTACTGGTTGACGATACAATGACAGCTCGTCTACCCACCCCTTCACAGGTAGAATAGACGGGTCTGAACAGAAATTCGTCTGTGCGCATGACGTCAGTATCCTCTGAATGTAAGCGCTCTACTGGTTGACGATACAATGACAGCTCGTCTACCCACCCCTGCACAGGTAGAATAGACGGGTCTGAACAGAAATTTGTCTGTGCGTATGATGACGTCAGTGTCGAATTATCTGAATATAAGCACTCTACTGGCTGACGATAAAATGGCAGCTCGTCTACCCACCCCTTCACAGGTCGAATAGACGGGTCTGAACACCAATTCGTCTGTGCGCATGACGTCAGTATCCTCTGAATGTAAGCACTCTACTAGTTGACGATACAATGACAGCTCGTCTATCCACCCCTGCACAGGTAGAATAGACGGGTCTGAACAGAAATTCGTCTGTGCGTATGATGACGTCAGTGTCGAATTATCTGAATATAAGCACTCTACTGGTTGACGATACAATGACAACTCGTCTACCTACCCCTTCACAGGTAGAATAGACGGGCCTGAACACCAATTCGTCTGTGCGCATGATGTCAGTATCCTCTGAATGTAAGCACTCTACTGGTTGACGATACAATGACAGCTCGTCTACCCACCCCTGCACAGGTAGAATAGACGGGTCTGAACAGAAATTCGTCTGTGCGTATGATGACATTAGTGTCGAATTATATGAATATAAGCACTCTACTGGTTGACGAAACAATGAAAACTCGTCTACCAACCCCTTCTGCCTTCACAGGTAGAATAGACGGGTCTGAACACCAATTCGTCTGTGCGCATGATGACGTCAATGTCGAATTATATGAATATAAGCACTCTACTGGTTGACGATACAATGACAACTCGTCTACCCACCCCTTCACAGGTAGAATAGACGGGCCTGAACACCAATTCGTCTGTGCGCATGACGTCAGTATCCTCTGAATGTAAGCACTCTACTGGTTGACGATACAATGACAGCTCGTCTACCCACCCCTGCACAGGTAGAATAGACGGGTCTGAACAGAAATTCGTCTGTGCGTATGATGACGTCAGTGTCGAATTATCTGAATATAAGCAGTCTACTGGTTGACGATACAATGAAAACTCGTCTACCAACCCCTTCTGCCTTCACAGGTAGAATAGACGGGTCTGAACAGAAATTCGTCTGTGCGCATGATGACGTCAATGTCGAATTATATGAATATAAGCACTCTACTGGTTGACGATACAATGACAACTCGTCTACCCACGCCTTCACAGGTAGAATAGACGGGCCTGAACACCAATTCGTCTGTGGACATGACGTCAGTATTCTCTGAATGTAAGCACTCTACTGGTTGACGATACAATGACAGCTCGTCTACCCACCCCTGCACAGGTAGAATAGACGGGTCTGAACAGAAATTCGTCTGTGCGTATGATGACGTCAGTGTCGAATTATCTGAATATAAGCACTCTACTGGTTGACGATACAATGACAGCTCGTCTACCCACCCCTGCACAGGTAGAATAGACGGGTCTGAACAGAAATTCGTCTGTGCGCATGATGACGTCAATGTCGAATTATATGAATATAAGCACTCTACTGGTTGACGATACAATGACAACTCGTCTACCCACCCCTTCACAGGTAGAATAGACGGGCCTGAACACCAATTCGTCTGTGGACATGACGTCAGTATCCTCTGAATGTAAGCACTCTACTGGTTGACGATACAATGACAGCTCGTCTACCCACCCCTTCACAGGTAGAATAGACGGGTCTGAACAGACATTCGTCTGTGCGCATAATGACATCAGTATCCTCTGAATGTAAGCATTCTCTACTGGTTGACGATACAATTACAGCTCGTCTACCCGCCCCTTCACAGGTAGAATAGACGTGTCTGAACACAAATTCGTCTGTGCGCATGATGACGTCAGTGTCCTTCTCTGAATGTAAGCACTCTAACTACATATTTACTTTAGGTATTTTTAACCTCCGACGCAAAATGGGGAGTTATGCGTTTGGTACAGTGTTTGAAACATCGTAGTTTATTGACGGATGGTCCGATTTTGATGCGGTTTATTTTGCTAGAAAGAGTATGGTTGCGAGATGCAATTGCATGGTTTTTAGTGTACTTATACCTACGTGGCGGGATAGGGTGCGAAAGTATACCGGTGAGTGAGGGAGATAGATTCGCTTCTACCTTGTGGGTTTAAGCACACATTTCTTTCAAACTATTTATAGTCGTTTAAAAAAGTATTTAATCTTTTTCATTACCTAAAACAATAGTACTTTACACCTCCTAAAGTTATTCCTTTATCTATACAATTGGTACTCCTGAATACAAGTATACACACTTGCATACAAATACAACAATACACTTACAATAGCTTCCATAACTTTCTTTCATTTTAAAAATAGAAACAGTGTCTAAAATCCATGCTAATAACAACATCGTTCAAATAATGTTCATAAATCATATTTTCACTATTTTCACATACTGTATTATAACTTGTTCATTTTAATGTATATATGTATAACATTTCAGAATATTACTGATGATGCCTAAAAAGGCGAAACGTTTAATATAAATAAAACTCTTTTAAATAAATAAATTGGCTGCAAAAAATTTCCAAAAAACCTTATTACCTACAATATTTTTAAAATTCCGCTACCGGTGAAATATCGTGTGGGTGACAGCCCTACATTCAACGCTTCTATAATGCGGTCGGGGCTGTGAAAGTTGCTCTTCGGAATTGTTAATGTTGCTGAAAAGGTTGTACAACCTAAGAATGGAAATCATCGTTTTTACTTTATAAATAAATAAAATAGAAAAAAAGAAACTTTTTAGAGACAAACTTTTATTGAAATGTACTAAAAAGGAAAAATAATATTTAATAATTTTGGTTCATAATTATTATAAAAGCGGGGGTTGAAATCTCTATGACAGTTTCATTAGTCGCAACCCCCGCTTTTATAATAATTATGAACCAAAATTATTAAATATTATTTTTCTCTTTTTACTACATTTCAATAAAAGCTTGTCTCTAAAAAGTTTTTTTTTTACTAATATTTTATTTTGTTCATTTTAGTCTTTCAAAATTTTTTTAGCCCCCTTTGACACTCGTAGGAGGTGAATTTCGAGAAACCGTTGCTTAGTGGATGCTTACAAATTGCCAGATGAAATAAAAATCATAAATAAAACAGAATATTTTAAAAATAAATTAAAATTTTTTTTTGTAATACTGTGCCTTATGATTTAAAGGATCTTTTTTAATATGTATTATATTTTTCTGACGTTTGTATCCACATTAGTGGCTTTTCAATAAAAAAAATTATTATTATTATTATTACATCAGAAAAGGAACCAACTGTCCAAATTTTAAGTTTCTAGCTTCAGTGATTTGGCCTGGGCGTTGATTAGTAAAAAAACCCTACATCTTCGTTAGAACCCCTTAGGGGTTGAATTTATTTCTAAAAACGATTTATTCATGTATTGTCATCGGGAATACATATGTATACAAAATTTCAAATCGATCTGATACGTGGAAGTCGTTCAAAATTGACTTGCAAGTTCACATGGCAATTTTCTTTAAATTTCAGTTGGTCAACTAAAGATGTTTAACTAAAATCACACCGTGAGAAGTGGTCTTAAGAGAAGAAATGTCGATTATGCATTTGACGTGTAATCGCGTTTATGGAGACCTTAAACTTACACATTATATTGTTATCGATATTATTTCAATTCACACAATTGCAAATATATGCTAACTTCTACACATTTCAATTCACGCCAAACAAACGTCACACGCCGCGCCATTGCGCCCGCCGTTCCCCCTTACCTCCCCACCGCCGTGTAACCCGCCAGAAAGCTCGAGTCGCACGCCGGGTTCGGGACATGCCCGCTTTCCGTCTTTAGAGCAATCTCACCAATCAGTGTTCGCCGTGTCATGTGTGTTCCAGCTATCGCCGCCAGAGCACAGCTTCCACCGCTAGAGTAGTACATACCCCTTGTTGCAATGTTAAATCGATAGACTGAAGCGCCACTACATTTTATTCGAGTAACAATGTATTGACAGAGTGACGTTCAGCCTTAACGCCGGATCTGTTAGATACTATGCACCGAACTAAATGGCATAGATTAACGCGTATAGTACAAATAGCCAACCTGACAGATTAATCCATCTGTATGAATCATTCGGCCGGCTAAACAGACACAATAACAAAATTATACAGATTATTACTGAACAAAAAACATTTAACGAATAAATTCGTCAGCACAATACTTTATCATTCTAGTTGTTCGATCCAGCTTCGTCCGGGTGCAAATCGCCATTTTCGCTTACTGCTAAGTTGTCGACGCGTCTATAATCTACAATAAATAAAATAAACAGCGTAATAATGTGTTATTTGTAAAGAAGTATGTAGGCTTTTAAATCGCAAAAAAAAACAAATTCAAATAGGTTCAGTGGTTCTCTAGTTTTGAGGTCAAACTTATAATTTATATATTAGTAAAATGCACTAACCGTGGTACATGTATTTTTCCTACTTTGATTGAATAGCAATACTAATTCTAAACAAGCCGTGAGGTGGGTCGTTTATTAGGACTAAAGTGCGACCCTTGAGGTCCACACGACGAACTTCCCAGTTTGATAAATATTTAATAATAATAATTAAATTAGATAAGATTACACAGAAAAATCATTTTAATCATTAAAACATAATTATTATTTATTTTTAACAATAATTAAAAAAAAAAAACGGCTGAACCGATTTTTATAAAATTTATGTCGGATCAAAATGACGTTAACACGCCTCGATTGACGCCCTTACGAAGTCGATATAATTTTTTATTCGCGAGATATTGTGTAAAATCTACTTTTTTTAAGTCTATTTGGTTAAGAAAAAAGAACGGCTGAACCGATTTTGAAAAAATTTCTTTCAGATCATATTTACGTTAATACGCGTCGATTGGCGTCCTAACGTAGTCGATATCATTTTTCATTCTCGAGATTTCGTCTTAGAAAGAAATGGACATATACGTACGTACGTACGTACACCCACACACACACACACCCACACACACACCCACACACACACCCACACACCCACACACACACACCCACACACACACACCCACACACACACACACATCTTTCTAAAAATAGTGTAGTGACCTTGAAACATAAAAATTTGTTATACATTTTGATTTCGATTTTCGGACCCATTACAATAACTTCTAATGGGAAGTTAAAAATATCTGTCTGACATGTCAAATAAAAGTAAAAACGAGACAAAATTACAAAGTTAAAAATTATATTCTGAATTCATTGATATTATGGAGGCACGCTTCTGTCAGGAGTCTTTATGTTAACTCAAAACTCAAGAACCACTGAACCGATTAGAAAAATTCTTAAGTTTAAACGCTTACTATACCTACTCGACGAGTACGGAGTGTAGTATGTAAGTATTGCACAATAATTAATGTATATAGATTTTGCACACTAGGGAATATTACTGAGTTCATTGATACTGCAAAGTCAGCGAGGGCAATGAACAATAAGGTACTTAGAACTGTGCTAGCTAAAGAACGCAAAGCTAATCAAATATACTAATATAAATAACAATGAATTTGGTCATACGGGGGACAGAAGGATAGATGTTAGGACAACGTTACTATGTCCATCGAAGTAATAAATTATAGTTAATAAATTGTATATAAGATATGGGGCCAAAGAATGTCTCGAAACGTGATGGAAACTTTAGAGCACAGATTATAATCTTTAAAATCGCCTATGAATACTTACAGAAAATCGTTCAATAAAAACTATAGCGTTAGTAGAACTAAGCAAACCCAGATCTATAATTATTGTTGAGCTTCATCCTTTTTTAATGTGTTCTTCTTTTGTTTTTCGCGATAAAAATGTCAGTTTGCGAGTGACGCTCTGCTACTAGAGTGGCAGCAGAGCGTGCGATGATGATTTATTAAGAATGCTTCTGCGCCGATTGTTTTCACCAATTTCAAATATTTATCATTCAAAAGGTCGACTGAACTGTCAATATTTTCAAAAAATATGTGATGAAAAATATTCAACGGATAATTCGTGAAGGATATAAAAAAAGAGTGTGTGTGCACTTATGTACGCACGTCGGAAGTTATACTTCTTTGGCGTAACAAAACAAAAATAACTCCAAAAATTTTATCCCGCGTGCCAGTACTAAACGTTTGTAAAAAAGACGATAAAATAATAAAATAAAGATATTAAATAAATTAATTTAATTTAATAAATTATTAATTTATTAAATATATTTATTTATTATATTTGTATCTAATTATTTATTAAAAAAAAGCATGTTTGTGTTGAGATTCGAACCCGAGACCTATTGCGTATGACGCGGCTGTGCTATCCGTTACGCTACGTACATCTTACTTAGCAGTGCTATATAATTGGTGATATCTAGTATTTACTAAATAATAATATAAACAGTACGGGTGTTCTTCCGTATTATAATAATAATAGTATTAATTGGTTTATTACCATTAAATTACAAAAAATATACCGGATGATTCGAACCATTTCTGTTGCTATAATTTTTTGACGTGTTACAAACATCTTTATCCTCGATTTGCCTTAAACTTTTGTTCTTAACCTTTAGATAAACGCGGTCATACATTACATACATACATAAATACACGCACCGACGCACACACGCACGCACACGCACACATACATACATGCATGCATGCATGCAAATATACACGACAAATTGATAACTTCTTTTTTTTGAAGTCGGTTAAAAATATACACCAGTTAGCTTTTAGCAGAGGCGCACCGTTCAATCAATGTCTAGCTGTGGGAAATCGACTTGAATTCATTTGACAGTCGACATGATATTATATTTTGAAAAATGTCAGAAAACATGAAAATCGAAATCGTTAAAAACAATGAAATATATTTTGATGAATAATAAACTGTAGGACGTAAGTAAAGGTATTTTTGCCATACCATAGCTACTTTCGACGTATGTATAGCGGCATTTAATGAGTCACTTAACAGGCAGGTGTGCGAAAAGTGTTTTACTTACCGCACTAAGGCGGTAAGTAACGATTGCCATGGCAACTTCTGTTTAATCCCTCTATACGCCTGCCAATACTTACTCACGAACTTCACGGCATACTGTGGAAGTAAAGATGGCGACGCAAATGAACTGTCAAATTTTTTTGAAAATGAAGTGAAAAGTGGGTATTAATTGTAATGGGTGTGTGCTTATGACCACACGACAGAAGTGAAAACTTATATACAGCGTGTCCACGAAAGTTCTTTACAAATAGAATTTTTTTTATTAATTATTGGAGCCAACATTTTTTTCTGTGGAAAAGTTCTGCTTCATCCAAAACCTCTAAAACACCAAAGGAATTTTTTTCGGCCTAAAGTTATACGAGGGAAATCAAAAAATTTTATTTTACTAACGGATTTTGGAAGGAGAACTGTTCTTTGTATGGAGAGAGATGGAGGACATGTTGAATTCTGATTTATAATTCTGAATAAATAATTACTTAGAAGTTAGTTATGTTATAATTTTGAATTAAATTTGATTATGTAACTAATTTTGCGAAAATCTTGAATATCACAGATAATTTTTATTTTTAGTAAAATAAAACTTTTTGATTTCCCTCGTATAACTTTAGGCCGAAAAACATTTTCTTTGGTGTTTTAGAGGTTTTGGACGAAGCAGAACTTTTCCACAGAAACATTTTTTGCTCCAATAATTAATAAAAAAAAAATTCCATTTGTAAAGAACTTTCGTGGACACGCTGTATATATTTTAAAATTAGAAAATCAGAAGTTTTCACTTCTGTCGTGTGGTTATAAGCACACACCCACTTTTTTTTGTTATATCTTGTATACTTATATGTATTACATTACTATACAGTATACATTAACCTTCGTGAAAAATTTCTCTAATAAAATCTTTAAAAGTTGTTTTGTAGTCTGTCGGAAAACTGATTAAATAATTCAAACAGCGTTTAAATCATCACTGTACTTCCGCCATCATACCCGCCACCGCCACCATCAACGCCCTCGCCCTCGAATAACTGATGCGACTATTAACGCTCGAATCAACTGGGATTATGTCATTATACATAAAATATTTATCTGTCGTCAAGTATTTTCAATTCGTTACATTTGCAAAAAAATATTTAATTTTCCAATAATGAATGATCGCTCGTTAATACCTTTCGAAAAAAAAAGTTTAACAATTTGATTAAAACACGACCATAAATCAAACCGCCCGCCAATTTGATACTATTTACAAACAAAACACAATACTGTTGTTGAGCGTCTATAATTTACAATATCTATCAAAGAGCTGGATCTAACTTATTTTACTATTCTGTTTAAAAGCACACCCATATTCCTGGAATAATGTATAAAACCGAGATATTTAATAAAAATAAATAAAAAAGTGTCGTTGTTGTTATTCCACTTACATTATAAGAGTAAGAACGCTTATGACTTCCGTTGTTGAGCGTCTATAATTTACAATATCTGTCAAACAGCTAGACCTAACTTATTTTACAATTCTGTTTTAGAAGTAAAAGCAGACCATATATTCCTGGAATAATGTATAAACCGAGATATTTAATAAAAATAAATAAAAGAAGTGTCGTTGTTGCTGTTCTACTTACATTATAAGAGCAAAAGTTGTGCTGTGAAACACGTGCTAGCCATGTTAAGCATGGATGCATCTTTTATATCAAAGCATTCTGTGTTTAATTCAATTACCGCGCTTTCGCTACAGAAACTGCGACTGGGGAGATAAAAATATCATTATTATTGTGAGCAACCTTTTGTCATCTAAAAATTAAATAAACTAATTTGTAGTATGCAACGGAGACGGCAAACCAACGAATACGTACAGTATCTAATTAAATCGGTTGATGTAAAAAAAAGTTTTGTTACACAAAATGTTTGTTAGACGATTTCGGAGCTGCAGAAGTGAGATACTGTAAAAAAAAACCGGTCAAGTACGAGTCAGACTCGCGCATCGAAGGTTCCGGATACAATAATAAAAATAAGAAGTTAGGTAGGAGTAAAAAATAAACAGATTTATTTAAGCTCCTGTAACCGTTCTTAACTTAGTTGTGGCAATTTAAAGTTTCCCAAAAATTGCAAAAAAAATCCGTAACCTCCAAACAAAAAGATATACAGACGTCTTCTTGTGCTTGTGTACGCGTTTCACGACGACGCGTATGGCCGGCATACTGGCCGAGACACGTCCGATCGGTCAAAATTTCATTTTGTGTCCATGCTCCCTGCGTTACAGATCGACCCGCGGGCTAGTCCAGTGTTCAGAGCATGGCGCGGGTAGAGAGATATATTACAGATTATAAACGCTCGACAACTGAGCCAAGGCGCGTGTAGTAGGTATCTTGATTCACACGCGGAGCTGTGAAAGCAAAGACAATTTGATGTTGACTCAACCGACGACACGCACAATTGTGAAAAGGTCCTTAATGACAGAAAACAGCACGCACAAAGTAACATTGCGTGTATTTCTATTGTACTTAAAACAATATTAACGCGATACTCGCAAACCATGAACCGTTACGTCGCGCGGCGCAAATTGGTTTCGGTTTGAACCAAAACGTACGTGACAAACATACACTGTTTACTGTTTAGTATCAACAACGGCATACACATATTAAACATCATACGTAGAGAGATGTAGACGTGTACTATTTGGATAATCGACTCATTTCATGACTTCATGCGAAGAAAATAAGTTTTGCAGAGAGAGGGAGAGATGGAGAAAGAAAGGGAGAGAGAGGGAGGGATAGGGAGAGGGGGAGAGAGGGAAAGGAAGGAGTGGAGGGAGAGGGGGAGGGAGGGGGAGGGAGAGTGAGGGAGGGAGAGGGGAGAGACAGAGATGGAGAGACAGAGATGAAGAGAGATATGGCAGAGGGGAGAGAGGGAGAGAGGGAATGAAGGGAGAAATAGAGGTAAAGAGAGAAAAGAAGGGGGAGGTACAGCTGGTAGACAGAGAGGGTGAGGAAGAGGTAGAGAGGAGGGAGGTAGAGAGGAGGGAGGTAGAGAGGAGGGAGGTAGAGAGGAGGGAGGTAGAGAGGAGGGAGGTAGAGAGGAGGGAGGTAGAGAGGGAGAGGTAGAGAGGAGGAGGTAGAGGTAGAGAGAGAGAGAAGAAGGCAGAGGTAGAAAGGGGGTGAGGTACAGGTAGAGAGAGGGGTAGGGAGGTAGAGAGAGCAAAAGGCGAGCTAGCGAGACAGAGAAGTGAAGTAAAGAGAGAGGGAGGGAGGTAGACACAGGAGGAGAGGGAGCTAGGGAAGGAGGTTAAGGTAGATAGAGGTGGAGGAGAGAGAGAGCGATTGTAGATTACACGTTCGACAACTGACGTCAATATCTGTAAAAATGTATGAAGCTGACAAAATTTTTTCTTGAGGGAAAATGTTCCTATAAGATTTGTTTTTATGTCAATTAGATAAATTTGTTTAAAATATAATTAATTTAGACACAGTTAACTAATTTAAATATTTTGTTTTAGATTTATCGTCTTCAAGAGCGTTAACTCTGTTTACATTTGCGTCTTCAGCTTTAAGTATTTCTTCAGTCTCTCCGTTCATCTATGTACAGTAGAACCCCGTTTATCCGAGGTAATGTGGGGAGGAGGTACCTTGGATAAGCGAAAACTCGGATAACACGGAAGAAAAAAAAAATTCGAAAATTTTAATTGATTTTTAACTTCCCATTGGAAGTTATTGTAATGCGTCCGAAAATCGAAATCAAAATTTTTAACAAATTTTTATGTTTCAAGGTCACTACACTATTTTTACATATTATTTCTAGAAATATGTCTATGTGTGTGTGTGTGTGTGTGTACGTACGTATGTGTCCATTTCTTTCTAAGACGAAATCTCGAGAATGAAAAATGATATCGACTACGTTATAGGGTGCCAATCGACGCGTATTAATATGATCTAAAAGAAATTTTTTTAAAATCGGTTCAGCCGTTCTTTTTTCTTAACCAAATAGACTCCAAAAAAGTAGATTTTACACAATATCTCGCGAATAAAAAATTATATCGACTTCGTAAGGGTGTCAATCGAGGCGCGTTAACGTCATTTTGATCCGACATAAATTTTATAAAAATCGGTTCAGCCGTTTTTTTTAAATTATTGTTAAAAATAAATAATAATTATGTTTTAATGATTAAAATGATTACTTTTCTGTGTAATATCTAATTTAATTATTATTATTAAATATTTATCAAACTGTCAAGTTCGTCGTGTGGACCTCAAGGGTCGCACTTTAGTCCTAATAAACGACCCACCTCACGGCTTGTTATGTATTTGAAATGATAGAATAAAATTTAATCACAAAAGTACGATTGCTACTTTGTTTCTTATACATACATGTAAGAAACAAAGTAGCAATCGTAAAATACTACGCGCGTACAGCGTAAGCATAGTGACTTCATCCGTTTTATCCGAGTTTTTCCGTATTACCCGAGCATACACGAGTGCTCTCGGATCAGTCCGTTGTCTCGGATAACGCAGAGGCTCGGTTGATCGAGGGCCAGATAAACGGGATTCTACTGTACTTTGTAGTGTGTGTTATGAATAATACTACAATGTGAAATAGTATTGCTGGTTGCATGTCTCACAGATTTGTAGATGGTTCTCTTTCTGATATTTGAACGAGTTTAATGGTATGTTGTCTCGGATAACGCAGAGGCTCGGTTGATCGAGGGCCGGATAAACGGGATTCTACTGTACTTTGTAGTTTGTGTTATGAATGATACTAGAATGTGAAATAGTATTGCTGGTTGCATGTCTCACAGATTTGTAGATGGTTCTCTTTCTGGTATATGAACGAGTTTAATGGTATGTTGTCTCGGATAACGCAGAGGCTCGGTTGATCGATGGCCGGATAAACGGGATTCTACTGTACTTTGTAGTGTGTGTTATGAATGATACTAGAATGTGAAATAGTATTGCTGGTTGCATGTCTCACAGATTTGTAGATGGTTCTCTATCTGATATTTGAACGAATTTAATGGTATGTTGTCTCGGATAACGCAGAGGCTCGGTTGATCGATGGCCGGATAAACGGGATTCTACTGTACTTTGTAGTGTGTGTTATGAATGATACTAGAATGTGAAATAGTATTGCTGGTTGCATGTCTCACAGATTTGTAGATGGTTCTCTATCTGATATTTGAACGAGTTTAATGGTATGTTGTCTCTGATAACGCAGAGGCTCGGTTGATCGAGGGCCGGATAAACGAGATTCTACTGTACTTTGTAGTTTGTGTTATGAATGATACTAGAATGTGAAATAGTATTGCTGGTTGCATGTCTCACAGATTTGTAGATGGTTCTCTTTCTGGTATATGAACGAGTTTAATGGTATGTTGTCTCGGATAACGCAGAGGCTCGGTTGATCGAGGGCCGGATAAACGAGATTCTACTGTACTTTGTAGTTTGTGTTATGAATGATACTAGAATGTGAAATAGTATTGCTGGTTGCATGTCTCACACATTTGTAGATGGTTCTCTTTCTGATACATGAACGAGTTTAATGGTATGTTCAGTATATGGTGCAGTGGTTAGCGTCGCGGCTTCTGGATCAGACTTTCGTAGGTTCGAATCCCGCCTCCGCTCATGGATATTTTGTGATGTAATTTAGTTTTAAGCGAGTTGTTATGTAATGTAATCAAGACGCATTTATAATTTACAATAAATAAATAAACAGTTCTCAATCTATAGTCAAGTTCCAAAATTTAAGATAGTGAGTCATGCATAGTTCGCGGGACACACTGTAAAAAAAATTAGACGTAACCGACAAAAAATGAACGAGATTAACCAGACAGCACGTTACATAAATCCGACTCTGGTTTAGTGTATTTAATTAACTCTGTAAATTCAAGCTTTTTTTAATCATAGTAACTAATTTTCTCGGATGCTATTTATAACGACAGTCATGTGTTTTTTATGTTATATATGCCTAGAGCAGGGGTCGGAAACCTGCGGCTCTTATGATGTCAAGATGCGGCTCTCCAGTTCCATGCGCAAATATTAATAATTATATTATTTTATTTTCAAAACTCATAAAAAATATTATACTGCAAAAAAAACTTTAAACAGGATAAAAACACTCAATAACAGTGAGAATAGGTGGAGTAGAAAGTATACGGACAGCTGACATTTTTTAAATGTGGCAACACTGTTTTGTTTGTTTAGTTATTGCACTGTGTCGTCAACGGTCGCAGTCAGAACTTTTTTTTTATATACCTAATCCTAATCAAATACCATAATATTGAAATAAATATTTTAGTGGCTCTTTAAAAACTGGGAAATTTGGTAAAGGTTGCCGACCCCTGGTCTAGAGATTATATAAGCACAGTACATAACGTATTATTCAAAATACATAAATGTTGAAATGTGAACCATGAAACAAATGAAGCCAATTTAAAGTCAATTTTATATTAGCTAAGTTAACACGAAAATTGATACAACTTTTTCTATATATAAGTACCGACATCGTTCTGTATACAAGTGACTAGGCCCTGCAATCAGGGTCTATTCTGATTGGTCGGATACCTCATCTTGATGTCGTTTGACACACACACACATACACACCTAAACGAACGTAACAACTAACTAGTGAACTCTGCAGTATACTAATATGGATAGTTGATAGCGATTAAAAAATGGGTTTTGTATGTGGAGAATGTTCAAATACATATTCTTGAAGAATATGTATTTGAACATTCTCCACATACAAAACCCATTTTTAAATGGGCTTTGCGCGGTGACGGAATCCAAAGTGTATACCAAATTTCGTTTAAATCATTTCAATATTTCTCGAGTGGGTTTTGTATGTGGAGAATGTTCAAATACATATTCTTGAAGAATATGTATTTGAACATTCTCCACATACAAAACCCATTTTTAAATGGGCTTTGCGCGGTGACGGAATCCAAAGTGTATACCAAATTTCGTTTAAATCATTTCAATATTTCTCGAGTGGGTTTTGTATGTGGAGAATGTTCAAATACATATTCTTCAAGAATATGTATTTGAACATTCTCCACATACAAAACCCATTTTTAAATAGGCTTTGCGCGGTGACGGAATCCAATGTGTATACCAAATTTCGTTTAAATCATTTCAATATTTCTCGAGTGGGTTTTGTATGTGGAGAATGTTCAAATACATATTCTTCAAGAATATGTATTTGAACATTCTCCACATACAAAACCCATTTTTAAATAGGCTTTGCGCGTTGACGGAATCCAATGTGTATACCAAATTTCGTTTAAATCAGTTCAATATTTCTCGAGTTAATGCGTGAACACACACACACACATACATAGCTATTTTCCAAGTCCTCAAGTTATTCAGAATGATGTGAAACTTCAAGATTTTATGATCCAGCGACTAGGTCCCGCCATTCAATCGACGCCAATAGTATATTTGTCATATTATACTATAAGTACAGTTAAATACACTATTAATCGTTGTATGTAGAATTTTAATTAATCGTATTTGGCATTCACAAATTCGCCGACCATTCTGTATAAACAGATAGGCTGCGTTCCACTTAGCACCCGCAACGACCTTTGTTTAATTTATTGTAGATTATAGACGCGTCGAGAATTCGTGTCATTAGCGTCTTGAACACAACAAATAATCCATTTGTGTATTAGAATTCGCCAGTCGGCATACACAAACCGACTGGTACGAGCTCGGGTCCCTGCAGGGAGCGCTAATTCCCTGCACAAAACATTAGAATGCAAACTATACATTCCAATGATTCCCTTGAGGGATCACGACCGTTGTGTCGTTCCACATAACGACCGCGGTCGTTCTGGTCGCGACAAAAACGTCATGCATTATGACGTCACGGATGAGGCCAAGGGTTCCCAATCTTTTTTTTTTTACTGTGACTCCCTTTACAGGTTGTAATTTTTTGCGACGCCTTTATAAAAGAAAATACCTGTACGTGTAGCTCTAGCAGACATTAAACTTAATTTATTATTCAAAGAAAACTCCAAAGAATATAGAATCTTAATTATTATTTATTAGAAAACATAAATAACTACAAACAATACAATTAATGAGAAGGATGAGTTTGCTTTTCTGAGCATAACTCGATCAGTACGTCGCGTGCAGGCAACCTGTGCGTATCGTCTCGCGACTCCCCTAGGATAGCGCCCCAGGGCGTCGCGACGCACAGTTATGGAATCTCTGCTCTAGACATTTCTCAAATGCTCAAATGCTTCTCACGGCGCGTTTTATCGCAGGTCGCGCCGCGCCAGTTCGCGTCTATGCGCCGTGTGAAGGCAGTGGCGCGAGGCGACGCGGGCTAGCGCGTCCAATCCGCTCGAAGTCGGTACCGTCAAAGGCGCGGCGCGGGCGCATCCATGCCGACTCGAGCGCGCGCGTAGCGGCGCGTGGTAGTGCGGGTGAACACATCGCATCTAAATAATACTGTTACGGATCATCCTGTATATAAACAGCAGGCAAGAATTCTGAGAAACGGGATCTGCTTACTGTAACAACGAGTAACTGCACGAATGTTCTAGGAACGCGAGAACGTACTGGGCTTAAGCCGCGCAGCATATATAAACAGTCGATTCGAGGGAATGAAGCAGGCAGTGAATGGTGAGTCGTGCAACCAAGCGGATCAGTGATACAAATATTAATCAATCAACGGTCGAATCAGTCAATACAGTGATATAAATAGTGGAGTGGATATAAATAAATAGTACTGAAGTAACTGAGTAAATGACCGATATAAATAAACGTTAGAAATAAATCTGATATAAATACAGTGATATAAATAGTTCCGTGATATAAATTCACCTGATAAAATAAATATTAGTGTAGTCAATTGTATATAGTTAAGTGTTAATTACTTGTGTTGATTGTTAGAACTGACTTTTGGTTGTTGAATTTATTATTGTTGAGTTTTTAATTATTGTAAATAAATATTGTAAATAAATATTAATTCCGCCAACTCAGAAAACAGTTTTGTAACAATACAAAGCGGCTGAAGCAACAGCGATGCCCTCTTCTTCAGGCGACATTTCAAAGTGCGTTGCGTGCCTCGGTTAGGATGCGGCGTGGCACAACGCGCGTCCGTGAGAACGGGTGGCGCGGGCTCGTCTGTGGCGCGTGCTCGCGCGTACAAATCGGCGCGGCGCGGCACGATTTTCGATATTTACGCGCCGTAAGAAGCCGCCTAAAAAGTGCGATCGTGGGCGCGAGTGTTGCGGGCGTCAAATGGAACGCACCCATAGTGTACACACTTCTGTATTATTTCATGTTATAACGTTACACTAACAATGTTGGCTATACACAAGTAAAGTCTGCGCTATGTAACAATACTAGTCTTGTATTGTTTATGAAGTTTCCAATTTCAAAGTAGCGCGAATTATGGTAACGTATCTTTGTTTTACGTAATATGCAAGATAAATATATTACAGCGCGACTGACTGCGTTGTTTGCTGGCATCTGGCAAGCATTGTATTACGCGAAAAAGAAAATCGATTAGCTACTTCTAACAGGATAAAACACAAGCGACTAGGTCCTGCAGTCAGGGTCCAATCTGAATTGGTGCTAGGCCCAAATAACCTTAGTTGTTGGTGGTCTTTAAAATACATTTTTTTAACTATATATAGGGTGCTGAATTGCTTTGCGGGTAATGGGGATTTAACCTGTAAAATCAAACTTTTGCGATTTTCTGCTTCCCTAATTATTTTAGGAAAAATATCTTCGAATAAAAGTTTTAGAACATAAAATTCTGCATTTAAATCATTAAACAAAATTAATTTTGCATGCTTTGTAACGGCAGAAATTTGATATGAAAATGTCAAAATTACCTCAAAAACAGATAGCGATAGCCATGGAACTTGAACAAAATGATGACGTTTTAGCTGTCAGAATAATTTCTAATCATTTTGTTCAAGTTCCATGGCTATTGCTATCTGTTTTTGAGGTAATTTTGACGTTTTCATATCAAATTTCTGCCGTCACAAAGCATGCAAAATTAATTTTGTTTAATGATTTAGATGCAAATTTTTATGTTCTAAAAGTTTTATTCGAAGATATTTTTCCTAAAATAATTAGGGAAGCAGGAAATCGCAAAAGTTTCATTTTACGGGTTAAATCCCAAGATGTTCCGTTAAGTATTTTGAACGGTGTAGACAGCGGTTAAAAATGTTTTCCCAAGATGTTCCGTTAAGTATTTTGAACAGTGTAGACAGCGGTTATGAAATGTTTTCCCTAAGTAGATATATATTTTCAAGACGACACTTCCTATATGAATCCCGACATTCGTAAGGAATAACAAGGAATCTGTAAACCTGAGAGATTCCTCGGAACAAAAACACGGTAAGACGTAGACTTCAAGGTCCCTTGTTGATTGAAGTCGCGACTTCAATTTGCACTTATATAGTTGAATCTCATTTTGCAATTTAAATCAGTGTAACCAGTCAATGAATATGAATTTAATAAACACAATCATAACCCTTCTTTTTTCTTAGTCGCGTAAAATTAAGATTAATTAGGCACCGGCATAGTAGAGAGAATAATATACAGTAGAATCCGGATAGACCGACTTTCAAGGGACCGGCGACATTATGTCTTATTAACCGGACGACACACAAACCGGACGCATAATATATATGAAACCTAACTTGAGTTTGCATTTACGTCGCTAAAAACGGTTAGTCGTTATAAACGAAGTCGTAATAGACGGACTTACTGTGGTAGTATTGCTCTTCGGTCGGTACCTAAATCACGCAGACGAGCTGAGCAGGTTGTGTTAGTTTGCAAAGCGATCAGACACGGAAAATTCAATATGGCGGGCGCTAGACGCCATTTTGTCAGTACGCAAAAAATCGGTAAAACCTTGTGTGTGGGGTATCAAATGAAAAGGCTTGATGAGTAGATTTAACTAAAAGGAAGAAAATAAAAAATTTATTAAAAAAACAAAAAACCCGACTGCGTAAAAATCGAACATAAAAGATGGAAACAAGATCAAATTATAACATGCAGTCGGAGGCATAGTAGTAACAAATTGAACAGAAATACCTCCGACTGCATGTTACCATTTGATCTTGTTTCCATCTTTTATGTTCGATTTTTACGCAGTCGGGTTTTTTGTTTTTTTAATAAATTTTTTATTTCCTTCCTTTTAGTTGAATCTACTCATTAAGCCTTTTAATTTGATACCCCGATTTTTTGCGTACAGACAAAATGGCGTCTAGCGTTCGCCATATTGAATTTTCCGTGACGTCATGTACCTTATTTGAAATGTCAACGAAACCTTTCTTTTGTTTTGATTTTGGTACCTATATCAATGTATTTAGAAAGAAAATTATTTTTGCATTCTGACAAAATGGCGTCTAGCGTCCGCCATATTGAATTTTCCGTGACGTCATATACCCTATGTCACTCTGGGGACTCAGACAAATCTAATGACACCTCATTTTTCAAAATCCGTCAAGCCGTTCAGGCTACAGAGCGTGATAAAGAAATATACATACATACATACACTCGAAAAACATTATCCTCCTTCTGACGCAGTCGAGTAAAAATAGTGTTACCCTATGTCACTCTAGGGATTCAGACGAATCTAATGACACCTCATTTTTCAAAATCCATCAAGCCGTTCAGGCTACAGAGCGTGATAAAGAAATATACATACATACATATACACTCGAAAAACAATACCCTCCTTCTGGCGCAGTCGGGTAATAATAAAATAACTCACCGGTAACTGAGAGACGATAGCCAAACTGTGCGACAGGCAACAGGGCAAGCGAAACGAATATTGCGGCGAGCATTGCGGTGCTGCGGTCTCCTCGGCACGGCACCACCACCACCTCCCGTTGCCGCGACTCACTTCTCATCGAGAAATGTTCCCATTCCACCGCTCGGGCTGCGGCGCACCGCCATTACCCAAACTGAAACGAACAGATATATTGAATTGTTAATAACTGTGATACAATGGAATCTATCAAAGTGTTACGTCATGTCTGAATCAAAATACATGCCCCGTAAAGGTACGTGCAGTACGCAGCTGGGATTCTAGATGGTTGCATGTATGGTAGATGGTGTCTGAAATTATAAGCGCTTATAGGTTTGCACAACAAAGCTTTGATACTTGATACAAGCTTAAATCGCACTTGAAATGTCAGATAACGAAGACGAATATTTGTGTTCTTCTGCTACGAAGTGGTATATTTTAAATATAAATTTGGGTAGGAGCTATCATGTCCACCCTATTAATAGAAAACGATCTAAACATGGCGAATTTCATCATTTATACCAAGAATTAAAATTTTACTCAAACTAGTTTTTTGAATATTTACGTATGGAACCTAACACTTTTAAATACGTCTTACAAAAAACTCAAAACAAATTAAATATAAACTGGCAAAATTTCACTTATTAAACTAGTCACATCTATTGCGAAACTTGTAACGGTCATTTGACATTTGTCACACGTTGATTGTAGTAGTCAGCGCGCTGAAAGAATGGTGGTATACATTCTTGAATCTACCAGCTCTTGTAACAGCACTTATACCTGCTACACTCACAGCTTCGTTGTGTACGCTCGCATATATAACAATGCATTAATTTAAGCAATCCCAGCTATGATCTACGCTACCATCTAGAATCCCAGCTCCATACTGCACGTACCTTAATACAGGCCCCGTCATGGGCGTACCGTGGGGGGGGCAGAGCCTGGACTAATATGTAACTATATAGGTGACAGTCCCACAACTCACAAATCGTGTTTAGCGGTGACCATTAAATTACTGGTTCATTTAAAATCAATCAAACAAAAAAAAAACATTTTACATTAGTTTAATAGTTAATTTAGTGCCTGATCGAAGTTTTTTTTTTAAAAAAACAAACAAAATGGCGGCCTCTGATAATTTTTTCGCGGTTTTTCAAGTTATATACAGAGTTCACTAGTTAGTTGTTACGTTCGTTTAGGTGTGTGTGTCAAACGACATCAAGATCATAAGATGGGGTATTCAACCAATCAGAACGGACTGCAGGGCCTAGTCGCTTGTCAAAAAACACGTCGTTAAAGCGAATGGGTCTTCCAATTACAATGCTGGTGACTGTTAAATATTGCCCATGTGATAACTATTCACACGGAATGGCAATCCACACATTTTTTTCACAGATGATCCGGTAACTAGGCAATAGTCTATACAGGGTGCTGAATCGTTTTGTGGGTAATAGGGATTTATCCCTTAAAATTAAATTTTTGCGATTTCCTGCTTCCCTAATTATTTTATTTAATTTTGTTTAATGATTTAGATGCAGAATTTTATGTTCTAAAACTTTTATTCGAAGATATTTTTCCTAAAATAATTAGGGAAGCAGGAAATCGCAAAAGTTTGATTTTACTGGTTAAATCCCTATTACCCGCAAAACGATTCAGCACCCTGTATATCGCTCTTCACTGACTGCTGCTGGCTATAGGTGGCAGGACACGGTATGCGTGCGCAACAATACTTTTTCTCTCTTTCTCTTGCAGAATAAGCATTAACGATCTCTCGCTCTTATTTCGAGAGATAGATCCATTGCCCAAATGTCAACATTGGTCGACATTTGCCGTGATGTCTGGAGCCGGCTTATAAGGCTGAGAATATTAAGATTATAATCTTCTGGCTGTCAGATTTGCGCAAGTACGCATGACGGAATGCACGGGATACGTCACAGTTTTCTCCGCAGACATTCATTTGATTATTATTATATGAAAACAAAAGATAAACTTTATATGACAGTTGACTAACTTGTAGAGAGAGCGCAAACAATGGTACGATGTAATTGCATGGGAGCATTATTCAACTACGCTCATAAAGTAATAAAAATAACATACTGTTTCGCTGGAAGTCTTTTTTTACAAAAAAAAAGAAAAATGGGAAATGGTTTATTTCATGTCTCATTTTCTTTTTTAAATTATTTTTATTTCATTTATTCTTCTTATTGTACAAATGGTAAAAAAACAAAAGATGTTATTTTAGAAGATTTTATAATTTATTTTAAAAACAAGTTTTGAAAAATGTTTTAATATTAAATAGTTTTTTAATAGTTTATTTTTTATGACGAAAAGACAAAACTGTTTAAAATGAATTTTTTGTATTTTTTTTATATCTACAGTTATTTTGAGTTTTGTTTTGCGTAAAAACGCGTTATCTCTGCATACATTTTTGATTTTCAAATTTAAATTTAAAATTACCTACAGAAAAAAATGGGTAAGTATGTATTTATCGCGGATACAGACAGATTTATTTATGCGTCCAATTACAGGTTAAAAAACATAATGCGTGCAGATAAAATTAAAAATAAAATAGATGGAAGTGAAGAAAAAAACTTATGATAAAGAAGTCCTTTTAAGCCTAAATATCTTAAAAATACATGTTATGCAATTATAAATAAAACCACACTGTAAAAAATGGATGTAAAAATACTTTGAAAGTTAAGGTAGAATTCGCTCGATTTTCTAAGTGATTTTACTTTATTATCTATTTTTACACAGAAAAGTTCATAAAAACTTAGACTTTTACTATAAAGTTAAACAAATGTGTGATTTTTACATAAAGTAAATTAAAATTACATAATTTGTGTAATATTCCAATAAAATGTGTAAAAAAATAAAATGTATAGTTACATATATAAAATGGATGAATACAAAACAAATTAATGTAAAATTAGTAGCCACGCATGCGCAATGTGTTTTTATGGAATCTACGCGATGTGCAGGCGATACCTGTTTGCGACGCCATTGTCTCTTTGTGTGCCTATTACCAGATTAATCGCTGGCTACAAATGGACCACGATCTATGTAATCGGCCTTCTCATTTCTCACATGTGTACAACGGATTGAATGCAACAATTTTCATAGAAGACTCTGATGGATCACGAAATTCTAAGCGTCTCTGTTATTGTATAGTAGGTACCTATTTTTGTGCAATTCGCCTTAAAGCTTTTATAACAAAAGTCAGTTCACATAATATGACGCAAATAAATGAAGGTCGTCTGCGTTCGGAATAAAATGCTTTAACAACAATGCGATCTCGTTATTCTTCCAAGATGACAGACGCATGCGCAATGTCAAATAACAAACGAACAACGACGCGACGGGGATTTTTATTTCTTTATAAAAGATTCGAGTCGCGGCCCTCGCGCTTGCGACGTCGTTCTAAGGAAATAAGAGAAGATATTCATAGCCTGGTGTGTCGTGAATACCAAAGGAGGTTGTTTGTATTTCTCATGTCATGTGCACCTGTTTTATATGACCGCGTTTAAAATACAACTTTACAATATTGCCGTACTGAATATAAGTCAATATTACGTACTAAAATATAAATGCACTAGCGGCCCCGTCCGGCTTCGCCCGGGTGTTAAGAAAGCCAGGGTGCAATACATTACTCACACGCTTCGCTCATTCGCTATATACAGGGTGTTTCATAATGTATGCGCAGGACTTCAGGATGTGATAGCTCGTCCAAAAATATGAAAAAAAGTTTCTACTAACTTACCCTCTAAAATGCACCATTTTAGAGATACAGGGTATTGAAATTGAAAAAAAAAAATCGGCGAATATCTCCGGAACCGTTTATCGTACAGAAAACAGCTTTTGTAAGCATTTTCTACTCATAATAAGCTATGTTTTGTGCGGAAATTTTTTTTTAAAGTCATAATTGGTGAAGGTTTTGAAGGGGTAGTGGGTGTTTTTCTCCCCAACTTCTACGCTACTGGAAAAAGTACGGTTTTGAGACGCCCAGTTGAACCGCCAATGTTTTCTACACAAAAAAGTATTCTTGGTCATACTAAAGTCGATCGTTTTCGAGAAAAATCAACTTTTATGTTGAAAAACATGGTCAATTTTTTTAAATAAATTTTTTTTCTTACTAATTAAACAAAATTTATTGAAACGTTAGAACAAGTAACAAAACCAAACGTTAACTTCATAATTGCAAAATTAAAAAAAAATGATACAAAAGTTGTCTTTTCAAAATTCCCCAAACACCGTGTATCAACACCCTGTATCTCTAAAATGGTGCATTTTAGAGGGTAAGTTAATAGAAACTTTTTTTCATATTTTTGAACGAGCTATCACATCCTGAAGTCTTGCGCATATATTATGAAACACCCTGCATATAAACCTTCCGTGAAAAATTATCTAACTGATGGTGAAAACCGCATCAAAATCCGTTGCGTGGTTTAGGAGGAGTTAGCGGTTAAACAGACAGACAGACGCGGAATGCGACTTCATTTTATACTATGTAAAGATAAAAAAGATAGATAGACGGATTACTACAGGGATAGTGACATCGGACGGAATTCTGTAAAACTATGAGCGCAAACTAAACTAAAAAAAATTATAATTATTGTCAAAGAAAGAATACTTATAACAAAAATAAAAATATATAAATACATATCGTGTAGAATTAAAAAAAAAGTCAAAAATTCTACGATGCCATCAGTTTCCGAACCCGGGTCCCTGCGCATAGAGCGCTGCGATGTAGCCTCTGCGCTACAGTTGAGTACGGTCGTTTTCATGATATATAAGTATGTTGTAAATTCTTACGGTCGGGTTACGAATTGAATTAATTAATTATTAATTATGATTATTTCCTGCGTCCCTAATTATTTTAGGAAAAATATCTTCAAATAAAAGTTTTGAAACATAAAATTCTGCATCTAAATCAATAAACAAAATTAATTTTGCATGCTTTGTAACGGCAGAAATTTGATATGAAAGTATCAAAATTACCTCAAAAACAGATAGCCATGGAACTTGAATAAAATGAGGACGTTTTAGCTGTCAGAATAATTTCTAATCATTTTGTTCAAGTTCAATGGCTATCGCTATCTGTTTTTGAGGTAATTTTGACATTTTCATATCAAATTTCTGCCGTTACAAAGCATGCAAAATTAATTTTGTTTAATGATTTAGAAGCAGAATTTTATGTTCTAAAACTATTATTTGAAGACATTTTTCCTAAAATAATTAGGGAAGCAGGAAATCGCGAAAGTTTGATTTTACATGTAAAATCCCTATTATTTGCAAAGCAAAACAGCACCCGATATAAATTGAATCGCACGTTTTTGTGACAGCCTGTGTATACTGCATACATAATATCGTAAACACAAACATACCCGCATACATACATAATTTTGCAATACACAGATTTTAGAGAAGTTCGGAAAGCTGAGATATGCATTCAGTTTTACTACTGGAAGCTGATTTACGATTTTATAGGTTCCCGCATTTTCGTTCTACACAATCTGTATAACCCTATTCGAAAAAGTCGTAGCTGTTTTTCATTACACGTTTAGGAATGGAACTCGCACAGAGGCCGACCTAATTCTAGAGAAATAGTGAGTTCCCGCGACAATACAATATTATGATAATTTCAATATGGTAACGAGGCTCTGATGATGGAATCAGGAGGTGGACAGTTGAAAGGATGAGAAGTTTGCATAATGATACGGGCCAGAAATCAAATTAAAAACTAGAAAATAAAACTAGGTAAAAAAACTTTTAAGTTAAACGGTTTTATTTTAAATCATCAGCTGTACCAAAAACTAGAAAATAATTAGGACACAAACCAAGGGGCACTTTGTGTCGCTGCGTCAGCGGATTAAGTAATAAAAACGTGGAGCGCATTTGAAATATTACTGTTGGTGGGCTTGGAAACACATTTTTCTAGACCAGCCGTTCTTGTTTAATAATTATACAGTCGTTATACAAATTTTTATGCGCCCCACGTTTTTATTACTTATTCCGCTGATGCATCGACACAAAGTGCCCCTTCGTTTGTGTCCTAATTATTTTCTAGCTTTTGGTACAGCTAATGATTTAAAATAAAATAAAGCCTCCTTTGTGTTTTAAAGACCACCAACACCTAAGGTTATTTGGGTCTAGCACCAATTTATACTTTCAATTCATTATTTTTTTTTTTAAATAATAAATTGAAAATTCAGTTGACACTTTTACCAGCTCTCGGGCTAGAACCCGGGAACTGGCGACTTGTAATAGAGGAACCATAGCAACGCTATGTAAACAACAGCACTGCTACACGCTCTCCAAATCCTCCTCTTCCGATTGTTATCATTAATTTTTGCGATTGATAATCATATATTTTTTATGGCATTTTAAAAATCACATCATTTTGGCTCTCACTGTATATGTGAGGATGAAAATCTCTGGAGATAATACATTATACAACGATAATATAATTATCTAATTCAAGTTCGACTATAATTATTACGTTATCACCAATAATAATTATAAATGCATTAAAATAAACAGGTAATTGACAACTAACATTATTTTATATTAATAGTGCTTCAATAATTTCCTTTGCGTAGGCCAGTTATTATAGGGTCATTTTCTGGTAGCTTATAGGCGCGTGTGGGTTACGTATAGCGCTACGTTATATTCAGAAGCAAAAAAAATCGGCCAAGTATCAACTCGGTTTGTACATAGTGTGCCGTAGTTGTACAAATATATCAACATGGAGTATAAAATTTTACACAAAAAGTCTGCAATGGCACAAGTCTAAAGTCAACAATTATCTCAAACTTACCAGTTCTGTCAGAAAATACGTTTTTGATGTGAAACATCTTATGTCGGGCTGTGAACAGCCGCGTGAGGGGAAATATGCAACGAAATTTCTGGTCCGCTCCTTCGCTGCTGTTAACTCCCCACCACTGCGGCACTCTCTCTCTCTTTCGGCTTCCGCGCGCTCGGGCACGGGAAGAGAGAGAGAGTATACATACGAACGTACTGTAAAGCAAAAGTATATGTATACACTTGTAGGTATGTAATATAGATACTACGCTGTGTATTTAGTTGCGTGTGTTACAGTGCAGTATATATAGGATTACGACAGCATAACAGTTAGTTGCTGCTTTTGGAAAAATATCTACTACTACATAGAGAATACCACCGAATTCAATAACGTTTTCTTTGATGTTTCACATTTGTCAGGGGTCCCGAGACCCACACCCTTTTTTTTGTTGCTTTTCAAATGTTGGGACTCCAGAGCCTCCTAAATTAGAAAAGACAATAATTAAAAGGCTCCCCTAGTTACGCAAACAATGGTATAGGATTGATGAAAATCCACCACTATAGATTGTGTGCACGAAGCTTACTAGCGCCGCTAGCGGACAATAGTGCACTATTTAACTTATTGTCTTAGACCGCGACATTTTTAATAAACGAATACCATTTAATTTAGCTGCGTGCATATAGTATAAATAACATAGCATAAAAGGCACATGAAAATTATTTATTTTAAGTTTTTTTCTTCTTCAATTTTGACGTATAATAAAAAATAACTGATTAATTTATATCAGACATAGAGGTGTACCTACATCTACGTCTATTAGGTTTATATTGACAGGCGACAGCATAACCTCAAACCATGGCGCCGGTAATCTTGCGAACCGGGTTTAAAAGTGTCAAATTTATATTAATAATTTCCAAATAAGTTAGAAGTAAAATCATGGTTTTACTTACTTGACTTTTTAAACAACAATGCTCACTAAGAGTTCCGAGTTTACAATGGAGCTTACAACGAGCGCTTGAATCGATATTATTATAACTCCGCCCCCTTGCACACAGCCTAGATAGTGATAGTAACCTGGAATTACGTTCCGAGAAAAATATTGTAGCAAACCCCAAGATGTTACGCCACTGCCTGCAATAGAAGCGTCGAGAAGGGAAGGTCACAGTGGTGAGGCGTGGAATGGTATCGAAGATACGAGTACCCTGCTAGACGTTCTGGAAAGTGCTAGAACACGCTGTGTTTAAGCCACGTAGCTCTATATAAGCAGGGAGCCGACGGGAATTGGGCAGTCAGTCGAGTCAGTGTCGTGTTGAACAGCGAAAATAAATACAGTATATAAATATAGTTATTTGTTCAGTGTTATTGAAGTGTTTCACATTGTTTAAGAATTACTATTGTGTTGATTCAAGTGTGCAAGCTTGTGTTGATTGTTAGAATTGACATATAGTTGTTGCGTTTATTGTTATTGAATTGTTAATTATTGTAAATAAATTTTTGTTCCGCCAACTCGAGAAAACAGTTTTGTTACAATATAAACAATTTGATTCAAAATAAACTAACATCAATTACGGGTCTCTAAACGGCTCCTTGGAGGACCGCAGTTCACACTTTGAGAAGCATTTGCATATAACGTGTCGCTATTTGTAACGAACAGGTACTTAAGCGACCAGAAAATGCAGGCCAGTTATTGGAGCATTCAAATTGTTTCAAAGTTCTAACGTTGTTTGGTGTGTCAATGAAAGGTACCTAAGTTGATAATTACAAACGCATTAATATTAACGGGTTATTAACATATTATCCCTTGTTAAACTGACCTCAATACAACTACAGGAGAATTTCGTACCGTTAAAATATTTATCTCACGTTACACAGACTATAGTCAGTGCCGGATTTCCTCCTAGGCCCACAAGGCCCCAGCCTAGGGGCCCAGCCAGCCTAGGGGCCCCAGTGGCGGAACCTTCATATAAGCTCAAAAGCTTGGCTTGCCTTATCAAAAAGTTTTATCGGAAATATTATTTACGGATAGGACTAATAAATTCTTAATAAATAAATTATAATTTAAAAAAACTAAAAAACACGCTTTAATGAACTAAAAAGTAAAAAAATAATTAATTTTATTGTAAAAAAGCGTGGGGTAGTATGAAAATATGATTCAAAGCACCCCACGCTTTTTTACAATAAAATTAATTATTTTTTTACTTTTTAGTTCATTAAAGCGTGTTTTTTAGTTTTTTAAATTATAATTTATTTTTGCTTTTTAGTCCTGGAGATCCTGGTCAGGATAATGGGACAAACTTATGGAATTATTGTATTGTAATCGGTCCTTGATAAGTGTGCAAAGTTTCAGTTCAATCTGAAGTTTTTTGCTTTTTTTTAGTCCTGGAGATCCTGGTCAGGATAATGGGACAAACTTATGGAATTATTGTAT
Organism: Mongoloraphidia duomilia; assembly: GCA_039654895.1. Taxonomy (NCBI): domain Eukaryota; kingdom Metazoa; phylum Arthropoda; class Insecta; order Raphidioptera; family Raphidiidae; genus Mongoloraphidia; species Mongoloraphidia duomilia. Next base: position 5,455,011 of record CM077516.1, read on the forward strand.
TGTCATCGGTAATAATAATAATATAATATAATAATAAACTCTTTATTTCATTCGATGAGAAAACTCATATAGAAAACGTCGTACAGATACAATAGAACAATCGAAATTACAAATTAAAAAAATTCGGACAAATTATAAATTGTGTTCCCTAGAAGAAACGCTTTTAAAAAACGAGAGAAAATATTTAGATTCTTACAATTCTTAATGTGATTTGGAAGATTATTAAAGATTTTTACACCTATGTTTAAAGGAGAATTTTTACTAACTTCAAGTAATCGGTCCTTGATAAGTGTGCAAAGTTTCAGTTCGATCTGAAGATTTTTGCTTTTTTTTTTTTAGTCCTGGAGATCCTGGTCAGGATAATGGGACAAACTTATTGAATTATTGTATTGTCGTCGGTCCTTGATAAGTGTGCAAAGTTTAAACTAAATCTGACCGTTCAAAGTTGGTCAAAATCAAGTTCAAAGAAGTCGGTTACAAACTGACAAACAAGCCCGCAAACATACAGGTGAAGCTAATATAAGCGTGTTAAAAACAGAATTAACCACAAACACCAAATCATAGTAATTTAATACTCGACGTACGTTTCGCCAAACAAGTTGGCATCATCAGGAGACGATTAATCATCTCCTGATGATGCCAACTTGGTGTGAAATTACCCAAGTCTACTTTGAACACTCTGTACTATACTCCGTACCTATATGAGAAAGTAAAAAGTTATGTAAATACACAACATATCAACACGTCGCTATAAAAAAACTACATGAAGTTGTATATAAGTAGTAGTGGATATGTAATAAAACCCTCGCCGCTCTTGGAAAGGGAAGAAAGAAAAAACCAGTATGAATGGGAAGAACAGAATGGAACAAATTTATAGTTGAAATAGTCGAGTTGTCAGGAATAAATGCAGTGCACTAAACAAGCTGTCAAGTGCGGTGTGAATAACTGTAAATGACCAAATTTGCATGCCTTCGCACTGAGTCTCCATTTTCTTTCCTTCGCTCTCCAACATTGTAAAATAAGAACACATGTTGTTACGACTTGTTGCCGGATAATATATCAGTCTCTGAATGTTATCTGACAGGGCTGAGAGAAAGACAACAATATAATGTCTTTAAATAGATTGAGTGAGTAGGGTAGTGTAGACTTGGGTAGTTCCAAGAAACATGTTCTCTGTCGGAGACATTTCCTATCTTTCCCTAGAACGCACCTTAGCATATCCATATCATGTAAGTAAATTGATTGTTCTTTCATCACGAGATCTAACTGAGAGTAGTGTAGATTTGGGTAATTCCAGGAAAAATGTTCTCTGTCGGAGACATTTCCAATCTTTCTGTAGAACGCACCTTAGCATGTCCATATCATGTAAGTAAATTGACTGTTCTTTCATCACGACATCTAACAGTAACTGAAAGAAGTGTAGACATGGGCAGTTCCAGGAAACATGTTCTCTGTCGGAGAAATTTCCAATCTTTCTGTAGAACGCACTTTAGGCATGTCCAAATCATGGAAGTAAATTGACTGTTCTTTCATCACGACATCTAACAGTAACTGAGAGCAGTGTAGACTTGGGTAGTTCCAGGAAACATGTTCTCTGTCGGAGACATTTCCTATCTTTCCGTAGAACGCATCTTAGCATGTCCATATCATGGAAGTAAATTGATTGTTCTTTCATGACGAGATCTAACTGAGAGTAGTGTAGATTTGGGTAATTCCAGGAAACATGTTCTCTGACGGAGAAATGTCCAATCTTTCTGTAGAACGCACCTTAGGCATGTCCAAATCGTGGAAGTAAATTGACTGTTCTTTCATCACGACATCTAACAGTAACTGAGAGCAGTGTAGACTTGGGTAGTTCCAGGAAATATGTTCTTTGTCAGAGACATTTCCTATCTTTCCCTAGAACGCACCTTAGCATGTCCATATGATGAAAGTAAATTGATTGTTCTTTCATGACGAGATCTAACTGAGAGAAGTGTAGACTTGGCTAGTTCCAGGAAACATGTTCTCTATCGGAGAATCTTGAAATTTGGTACGAAGGAGGGTTTCATAGCACACGTAAAAAAATCTGAAATTCATTAATTTCTAATTCTATAAGTGGAAAAACTTAATTTTTATTAAGTTTGTTAATTGTCAACCCCAACAAAGTAATTGTCAAATTATTAAGTTATAACCGCGGTGCGGAACCCTCATGGCGTGAGGTCTACTCGTACTTGTCCATCTTTTTAAACTTCAACTTATTTAATAGCAACTTTAATACAGAAAGTCAGAACTTTGGAAAAGCTTGATATGTGGCGGTATTAAAATTTGGGACTGTTGTATTCATTTCCTCAAATAAATTTCAATACGTGTGCCCTAAATGTGTTTATGGCTTGGAACCTACATGATTTGAATCTGAATAGCTTTATAGTATACCTAAGCAGTACCGGCTCGTCAATGCAAATAGTCTAAGAGCTAGTGGCCTCGACAACATACCCATTTCAACACAGCTGGAAACATGTAAAAATGTTAGGTTAGATTTCCCGAAGGAAGGAATGGCCGGTATGGCTAAAGTACGTCGGTGGGGTGAGCATCCTTGAACTTTTAAAAAGGGGAAAAAAGTGGAAAATTTTACTCATTTCAACAAAGCTGAAATTTGCAGAGGTGATAGCTAATACTATCCTAATGTTGATACAAAAATTGCCATACTATTTAGTTGGTGGAAATGACCTGCTATACCAGGTCAAAGGTTGCCGTTTTGGGGTGAAATTTACTTATTTCAACAAGGCTGAAATTTTAACAAACAAAACTAAAAGACGATATGCAAACAGCCATACCGATTGGGCAGTGGAAAGGAGGTGCCATACCACTAAATTGATTTCAATGAGTGCGAGAAGGAAGGCTTTATGCAGTCCCGCGCGTGCGAAAGAGAACGTCAAAATGGGTATGTTGTTGAGGCCACTAGCTCTTAAATTAATGCACTCGACTGATTCAGATATAATGCCCTTTCATTGATAGATAATAGATCGTAGATTACATACGTTCGATTCATTATAGTCCAAATTCACACCGTACAAAAGTCTACTAAATAACACTACTAAAATTTGGGCTTGAGATTAGCCGAGAGTGTAGCAGTGCTGTTGTTTACATGGCGTTGCTATGGTTCCTCTATTACAAGTCCCCAGTTCCCGGGTTCTAGCCCGAGAGCTGGTAAAAAGTGTCAATTGGATTTTCAATTTATTATTAAAAAAAATAATGAATTGAAAATATGAATTGGTGCTAGGCCCAAATAACCTTAGCTGTTGGTGGTCTTTAAAACACAATAAAATTTCATTAGTAAATTTAATAGATCATAATATTATGATTGAGAACATCAAATCGGTGGCCAACTAATTCGATTTTTGAAGTTATATACTTCTTTAGCGAGGGTAGTGAATTGGAATGACCTTGAGTCAAAAAATACCGACATAAAAATTACCGACTCAAAAATTAATGAAACGCTGATAAGTATAAAACGGCTCAACGATTTGGAATTTTGTGAAAAGGGGTTTTGGGGGGCTAAAAATGGTTCTAGCTAGATTTTAAAATTTTTAAAATCAATTTTTTGACATTTCAAAATAGTGTAATGTTGTAAGCAGGCGTTATACAGGGCGTCCAAGACTTGCGTTGTCGGCCGATGTATTGATTTTGGGTGAAGATAGAAAAAAAGTTTAAATACAAAAGTTGTATAAATTTTAATGGTGTATAACCTAAAAATATTTTCAATTATACAGCCTGTCCCATTTAAGCGTGGCAGATCAAAGTTATGTTTTTTTAACCTAGCACCCTGTTTTTATTTGTTTTTTCTATTCTGCACCTAAATGTGAATGGAAATTGTAAGGGAAGCCATGCTCAAAAATTCAGTAATTTTTGAGTTATTCAAGTTTTTCAGAAATTTTTGACACATGCAGACCTTTACCTAAAATTCGACATAGCCAAAACAGAAACCTTTATCAAACTGAATTTTGAGGAACACTAGATAGTAGACGGACAAATCAATGTCTCTCCTAAAAAAATGAATTTATTATACAGGGTGTTCAAAATAATGTACTTCTTTTACCTAACTTCAATCACGTGTAACTTTTGATTTTTATATACAACGAGGTTATTTTTTTGTTGGAATTGTATTCTTTAGGATATTTACTAACACTTTTATTAAGGGTTGTCCATACCTAATATTTTCGTATTGAAATATTTGATTTAGGAATGGACACCCCTTAATAAAAGTGTTAGTAAATATCCTAAAGAATACAATTCCAACAAAAAAATAACCTTGTTGTATTTAAAAATCAAAAGCTATGATAAAAATTCACAGATTTCGCAATCCTTGCAACCATCGAGGACATTGGAAATGATAACAACATAATATATGAAACATAATTAACTGTCAACAATATTTACATGGAGGTGTTGCTGTATACCTTAAAAATAATGTAGATGTCAACTACAGTGAACTAAATCTAAAAAAATATTGTTCAGAAAAAGAGTTTGAGTGTTGTGGAGTGAATTTTAAAATAAAAAATGAGAAATTTTACTTGGTTGTCGTTTACCGGCCACCTACAGGTAACTTTTCAGAGTTCATTGAAAAAATAACTGAGCTGTTTGAGTATCTTAGTCCTGAAAAAAATAATATAGTTTTATGTGGAGATTTTAACTTAAATATTCTTATCGATAATCTTCAAGTTAGACAATTTTATGATATTTTAAATTCTTTTAAGTGTAAAATAATTAGTAAAGAACCCAGTAGGCTTTGCTCCGCTACTGCAACATGTTTAGATTATTTTATTTTAAATGACAGTTTTAAATTTGAACGTGTTTCAACTGTTGAATTCAATATATCCGATCATAAGGCACAAATTTTAGAATTTGAATATAATATAGAAATAATTAAGAAACCTATCGTTTACACATATAAAAGACTATATACAGATGAAAATATATCAAATATGCAAATGCTGTTATCTAAAATAAACTGGAACGAGGTATTACCTCTAAGTGATATCAATCAAATGTTTAATAGATATTGGGATGAATTTATATATTGTTTTAATGTAAGCTTTCCATGCATTAAAGTTAGTAATATAGTGCATAAAAAAGGCGAAAAAAACTGGGTAACTGAACAAATTATTGAGCAAAGTAAACAGCTTAAAATGCTATTCCAAATAAAAGGTGACAACATTTCTTTGAATAATCATTATAAATCGCTAAAAAATAAACATAAGATTGATATCACTGAGGCTAAGAGCAGGTTTTATAATGAGGCAAAAATAAATACAGACAACAAGTCAAAGTATATCTGGTCAAATTTGAACAAATTTTTAAAAAGAGAAAATAATGCAAATGACGAATTAATTATAGATTACAATGGCAGTAAAATCAGTAACGTGAAAGATATTGTAAACACTTTCGCAGAATATTTTGAGTCAGTTGTTCCAAATAAGCTAGGAGATCATTTTGCAAATAATGTATCAAAAAAATGCACAGTTTCTAATAATAGTCATGCACATAGTATATTCCTGTATCCTGTTAGTACTTCTGAAGTTAACAGCGTCATTAAATCATTACCAAATAAACATACGGCAGGGTTCGATGAAGTTCCAAGCATTGTTTTAAAAAGTTCTCTTGAGTATATTGGAAACATTCTGACAATAATTATTAATTTAATATTTGATTGCGCTACGTTCCCAGACAAATTAAAAAATTCAGAAATAAAGCCAATACATAAAAAAGATAGTGTTTATGAATTAAAAAACTACAGACCGATATCACTGTTGTCAACTCATGCAAAGCTTGTTGAAAAAATTTTATATAATAGACTATCTGATTTCTTTGACACATATAAAGTATTACATCCTTGTCAACATGGCTTTAGAAAGAACCATTCAACAACTACAGCATGTTTATCATTTAGTAATTTTGTAAGCAAACAATTGGATGAAAATAATATCGTAATTGGGTTATTTTTTTACTTAAGTGCCGCTTTCGACACGGTTAATCATTCGTTTCTTTTACAGAAGCTTTTAGCAATGGGAATCAGAGGGCAGGCTAATGATCTGATTAAGTCTTATTTACAAAATCGATGTATGCAAATAAATATACAAAATGTAAAATCATCAAAAAAAGATATTAATGTTGGGGTCCCGCAGGGTAGTAATTTGGGACCATTACTATTTTTATGTTATGTTAACGATTTGCCGGATTACATAACAACCGGATCAGTAATCATGTATGCTGATGATATAGCCGTGTTGATAGCGGCACATTCATTCGATGAAGCTGCAACTAAAGTAAATAGTGTTACTGAGCAATTATCTGAATACTGTCAAAAAAATCAAATAATCATTAATATAGAAAAAACTAGCTGTGTGCAGTTCAGGATCAGAGGTCCCGTGACTGTTGGTGGCTTATTTACTACAAATTGCAATGCTGATATACAATTAAAACAATCTGTCAAATTTTTAGGACTACACATTGATGATACATTAAAATGGGTAACTCAAATTAACAACATATGTAAAAAATTGAATTTTTATTATTATTTACTTAAACAGATGAGATCTATGTATAACAGAGACACATTACTAACATTTTATCATGCATTTGTTGTAAATACTATCAAATATACCATTCTTATTTGGGGAATGTCAGGAGATAGACACAGAATTTTTGTTTTGCAAAAAAGAATTTTAAGATTAATCTTCAATTTAAAATATAGAGATTCGTGTCGAAATCCATTTAAAGAAAACAAGCTACTAACTTTTTATGGAATTTTTGCTCATGAGCTGCTCACAGTTATGCATTCTAATAAGTATTTTTTTGAAAATAATGAACAAAAACTATATAATACCCGCAACCACAATATTGTTTTAAAGCATAACACGACATTTTTTGAAAAAAGTCCTACCTATATAGGCTATAAAATTTTTTACAAATTGCCAGATGAAATAAAAATCATAAATAAAACAGAATATTTTAAAAATAAATTAAAAAAACATTTTTGTAATACTGTGCCTTATGATTTAAAGGATCTTTTTTAATATGTATTATATTTTCCTGACGTTTGTATCCACATTAGTGGCTTTTCAATAAAAAATTATTATTATTATTATTATTATTATTATTATTATACACACAATATTTATCAATGCACTGTTTAGTTTTGTCAGGAATAACCCTATTATTCTTCTGTTATATACGCGTTAACTTTAGCTTTTAAATGGATTTTTCTACAGTATTTATTAACATTTGCTCAAAAATAACACCGCAGATCGTCGCAAATACCTCTCAATTAACTAGACATGATATAAAACACATTTCGAAAAAATTGCACTTGTTCAATTTTGCATGATTGCTCCTCACTTGATCGCGACACCGTTGTATTTTGGCCTTGAACGAAAACTCGTAACTCTGCCCCCATATACGAACATAAACATTTCCAATGTTAAAACTCAACTCGAGGTGACGTAACTTCATTTACAAAAAAAGGAATAAAAATGTTCTGAACAGCCTTAAACCACGGATCTACCTGAATGTACCAATAAACTACTGTAGCGGTGTGTTAATCTCGTTCAGTTCGTTCAGTATAGTCTATAATCGTTAACCTACATAACCAATAGGAACGCCTGTCGTTCATTTTGGAGACTGCCTTAAAATGCTTGGCACATAACTTCCAAATAAGTAATAGGGTATTTGACTCAATTTTTTTCTGCCACCCCTTTAATACTGACCAATCGATCTGCAAATATTATAATGGCATTATTGGGTCACCAACAAGCTATACAAACAATTTCAGCCTTGAAGCAATAATAATTGTGACCATTTTTTTTGTTACATGTTGGGGGCGGTCTGCATCCCTCCCATACCGCTATCTAGCAAAATCCCTTACTCAGGGCACTTTAATATGCCTCCCACAACATCTTCACAAAAATAAGGCGTTGAATAAATAACACCAAAAAATTGTCACTAGCTTTCGGTCTACAAACGAGCAACATTTTATTATAGCAAGTTTGTGCCATATTTTTACATGTACTATAACCACCTGCTCTGTGGCCCATAAGTTAGGGGACACCCTGTATGTGTGTTCCCTTGTATCTATCGTCTTAGTGACGTGCGTGTATAGGGTATATTACGTCACTACAGAACTTGAACAGAAATATCTGATGCATCCGACTGCATGTTATCATTTGATCTTGTTGCCATCTTTTAAGTTAGATTTTTACGTAGTCGGGTTTTTTGTTTAATTTTAAATAATTTTTTCGTAGTCGGGTTTTAGTTCTTCAAACTTTTTTTTTTAATTTAATTCGATTCGATTGAAAAATCCCTCTGAACCAGGATTTTTGATTAATTTTCTACAACCGAATGATTTAGTTCGGACGGAGTAACATTTTGTGACGTGCACAAAGCACAGAAGTGGTATACGTGAACCTAATATGATAAGTGAATAATATTTATAGCGATAGATGTTGGCAGGTGAATGCGGATTTATAGCTTTTATATAGAGATAAATGATAAGGGATGTAGGTATCTACCTATTGTATGTACTTTAGAGGCCATCAGTTCAACTCACACAATATGACTCACTGGCGCGCAATGGTGGTTATCAAATATGTTGAAGTGAAAGTTCTTATGCTGCGTCACTCTCACGACGATTTCAAGGGTAAAATGCTGGCTCGATGAAACGAAAATGTGGTGACGGCAACGTACATGAGATGACCTTCGAATCGAGTGGGCTACGGCAGTGAGCAGCGTGGGTAGGGACTAGGGGGGTCCGAAATATTACGCAAATGTACGGTGCCAACCCATTGTTCTGAGAATCATTAATCTTGTTTTGGGACAAAATAAATATCTCTTAAAATGATTACATTTCTCTTAATTTCATTATTCGGCATGCTGAAGAATCAATAGATTTTCACTACATGCGAGTGTAGTGAAAATCTATTGATTCTGAAGCATATAAGGAGAATATTAGTTTAGCAATCATGTCACAGTTGAGTACTGTAAGCTCATTCCGCCGCGAAAGTGGAAAGGTTCCGGTTAGAATCCTGACTGTGACCACTGGTTGGTAAAATAATTTTTTCCTATATATGTTTCGAAACAATTATATAATTGGCTGCTTCTCCAACAAAAAAAACATTAAATTCATAGTATCCGGGCGAAGCTAGACCGGGTAGCTAGGTTCTTTAATAGGTTGTGTGCACGAAGCCTTCTAGCGCCGCTAGCGGGCAATAGTGCACGACTGAATTTATTTTTATTGTTGTTTTAGACCGCGAAATTTTTTAATAAACGAATACCATTTAATTTCGCTGCGTGCATATAGTATAAAAAGCATAGCATAAAAGGTACATGAAAATTATTTATTTTAAGTTTTTTTCTTCTTCAATTTTGACATATAATAAAAAATAACTAATTAATTTATATCAGACATGGAGGTATACCTACATCTATGTCTATGGTTTATATTGACAGGCGACAACATAACCTCAAACCATGGCGCGGTAATCTTGCGGACCGGGTTTAAAAGTATCAAATTTATCAGATAATTTTCAAATAAGTTAGAAGTAAAATCATGGTTTTATTTACTTGGCTTTTTAAACAACAATGCTCACTGACAATTACGGAAAATTAGAGTTCCGAGTTCACAATGGATCTCACAAGGAGCGCTCGTGTCGATATTATTATAACTCCGCCTCCCTGCACACATCTATAAATTAATAAAAAAACTCGGGTCGCAGTGCCAAAACCCTGCCGACAATATAGTGTATTTGCTAATACTGGCATTGTGGCTTTATTATGTAAACTTAAGTTTGTTTTTGGACAAAATAAAGAATTTAACCCCTTAATACATCCCTTAAAATAATATTTTTTTTCTTAATTTCAATATTTTTATCAATGCAACCTCGGTACCAAATTAAATACACCCTTCAGTAAGTAAAGCACTATCCGCAAACTAGTATTTTCATAAAATTTGTAAGTCCGGTCCTGTCAGGCCGATTTTATTAAAATTTTAGCGGTACATTTTAATCGTTACTAAAGGGTTAAATTTCACTTTTGAAACGATTCTGAGAATTTTTTCGGCATTTTTGGGCCCAAAGACAGTTTTCAACCCCTAAAAACCACCCTTAAAATGGTCCGATTGGGCCCATTTTTAATAGGCTTCGTGCGGTGATGGAATTCAACGTGCCTACTAAATTTCGTCAAAATCAATTAACTTTTTCGAAAGTTATAGCCCGCGCACACACACACACACACACACACACATATATATAAATATATATATATATAAATATACAAATATATATATATATAAACATTTCCAAAAATGGTGCCAAATTGTTCAGGAGGCTATGAAACGTCGAGAAATTTTGGTCCGACCCCTAGGTCCCGCCATCCGACCGACGCCAATAGTGTATGTGCCATATGGCAAATACACTAATAATAATAATGGATATTTCATTCAAAAGCCAACATATTATCGTGTTTTGTTAAACAAATGGACGTCACAGATATTGGAATTCCATTTATAAAAGTGAAACAACCTATAAATACAAACATCAGGTTTTAAATTTTCATGTGCGTCTGTATTTGGAAAAGCTTCAAGGAAAAATGTACGCATATTTTCCTAATATTTTATTTAAACAGTGTATCATGAAATCATCCGTATATCCATTTTTTCTCTTCCGTAGTTCCGCCCCCGCGCTCCTTTTTCCTCCCCAGCATTCTCTGCGTACAAATCAGCTTTATATAGAGACTAGCCGTTACCCGTGGCTTTGCCCACGTATATTTCGATTTATGTTTTATTGTCCCTCCCCCCCGCGAGAAATTCTCCTCCTGCGAAGCGATGCCGGGCTGGTGGTGTTTACACGCTCAAATTTTATTAATACATTACTCACTCGCTTCAAAAATAACTTCCATACAAATTTTCATCCCCTATTTAACCCCCTTAGGGGATGAATTTTTAAAAATCCTTTCTTATTGCTCACCTACGTTATATAAGGAACTCCTGTGCAAAATTTCATTCTTCTAACTTCAAAAATGACTAAGTTCCATACAAACTTTCATCCCCTATTTAACCCCCTTAGGGGATGAATTTTTAAAAATCCTTTCTTATTGCTCACCTACGTTATATAAGGAACTCCTGTGCAAAATTTCATGCTTCTAACATCAAAAATGACGAACTTTCATACAAACTTTCATCCCCTTTTTAACCCCCTTAGGGGATGAATTTTCAAAAAAAAAATTCTTAGTGCTCACCTACGTTATATAAGACACCCATGTACAAAATTTCATGCTTCTAACTTCAAAAATGACGAATTTCCATATCAACTTCCATCCCCTGTTTAATCCCTTTAGGGGTTGAATTTCGAAAAATCCTTTCTTAGTGGGTGCCTACGTCACAAAAGGAACCTACTGTCCAAATTTCAAGTTTATATCTTTAGCGGTTTGACCTGGGCGTTGTCTGTCAGTCAATCAGTCAGTCAGTCAGTCAGTAACGGAACTGTTTTATATATATAGATAAATGATAAAGAATGCGTCTACCAGCGGCTATCATTTCAGCTTATACTGCCTATATGATAGCTGGAATATTACGTATACAGGGTGTTAAAAAAATGTAACATTTTTAAAGAGGTAATAGTATTGTTACGGATCACCCTGTATACAAACGGCAGGCAACAGTTCTGATAAACGGGGTTTGCTTACTGAACAACTGGTACCTGCGCGGAAGTTCTAGAGAAAGCGAGAACACACTAGGCTTACGCCACGCAGCGTATATAAAGTATAAACAGCCAGTACGAGTGAGTGAGGAATCAGTCAATGGAAAATACTGAGCGACAAATAGTGCGTCTGATATAAATACAGTGAATATAAATATTTGAAACATAAATAACTAGAAATAAATAGTCCTGGTTTATTAGTTAATTGTTACGAGTTATTGTATATAGTTGTTTGTTTTGCTTTGTAATTACTGTTTAGTTATTGTTTACTTGTGTTGATTGTTAGAATTGACTTTTCGTTGTTGCACTCATTATTATTGTGTTTATAATTATTGTAAATAAATATTTATTCCGCCAACTCAGAAAATAGTTTTGTAACAGTATGGACCAAAATAAACAAAAAAAAGTTTTAGTAAACATGGGGCCGCAAAGTAACGGTTTCGGAGATATGGAAGGTTATTTTTTTTGAAAGATTTATTTGCAATTATTTATTACTTATTTATTATGTACATAACAAACAAAGAAGCTCTAGCAAAAACCAAAAAATAAAGTTACATAAGATGTTCAAAGTGCCCTCCTTCCATTTCCAAGCAGGCACGACATCTTTGTCTACAGAAAGATATTAGAACTATTTCTAAAACCCCCTCATTGGCTCGGATTTGTTGGCATTTTTGATTAATTCGTAGCTGCAGCTCCTCGAGGCTATTTGCAGGAGTAAGTACCATAGATTAATGTTTTTAAATATTCCTAAAAAAAGAAATCTAGAGGGTTTAAATCTGGCGATCTTGCAGGCCATAATACAGGTTCGCACCCTTCCATATCTCCGAAACCGTTACTTTGCGGACCCATTTTTACAGAAACTGTTTTGTTTATTACTTCCCACCTCTACTATGGTAGGGAAGTAATGGATTCAGTCCGAAAACAATATTTCGAGATTTTAACAGATTTTCACGTTTTGAGACCCTAGCAATCGTTTAAGATCATTTTCTGACTGATGTCTGTATGTGTGTGTGTGTGTATGTGTGTGTGTGTGTATGTGTGTGTGTATGTGTGTATGTGTGTGTGTGTGTATGTGGTCAATTCTTCGCCTTCGATATCTTAAGAACGGAACAACATACGGGCATGCCGATTGTTCTATTGTGTTTATCAGCCTTTAACTTAGATCTGATTAGATTTTGAGTCAAATCGGTTCAGTGGATCCTGAGATATTCAAAAAAACGTCCTCAATGTCACGTATTAACATAGGTAAAAAAAAATATAAATGAATTCTAGATGTTAAAATATGAAAAAAATGTAAATATTTTTTTTCTCTAAAATGTATAGTTTTCGAGAAAAAAAATATTTTACTAAAAAAAATAAAAATTGTACGTAAATCAAGGTAACCATGATTTTTGCTATATTAAGCTAGCCATCAATAGATCACCAAACAAAAAAGAGGGCCATGCTTTTTTCAAAGAATAAAAATTAAATTGTGTTTTAAAGACCACCAACAGCTAAGGTTATTTGGGCCTAGTCAAAGAATAAAAAAAGAGTGTTTATTTTTTGCAAATATTTACTAGGTGGGAAGTATAGGACTGGTCATCAGTCGAATTTTTTTGTTCCATACTATTACCTCTTTAAATATGTTACACTCTTTTTTTAACACCCTGTATATCTGTTGGAAGAAGGCAAAAACGTCTATGTCGAATCTGTGGTCAAAAGAGATTAAAACCCGCCATTCACGATCCAACGCTGCAGTACGATTTAGTCGAATGCGATTGCAGTACAATTTTGTTGTATCGGATGAGATCACACACGTAAAAAAGCTTCTAGACCAGAGGTTTCTTAACTGTGCGTCGCGAGCCCTGGGTCTGTCCTAGGTGAATCGCAAGACGATACGCACAGGTCCAATCGAAATCAAATCGAAGTACAGGTCAATCAAATGATAACATGCAATCGGAGGCATAGTAGTAACAAATTGAACAGAAATACCTCCGACTGCATGTTATCATTTGATCTTGTTTCCATCTTCTATGTTTGATTTTTACGCAGTCGGGTTTTTTGTTTTTTAACAAATTTTTTATTTTCTTCCTTTTAGTTGAATCTACTCATCAAACCTTTTCATTTGATACCCCACACACAAGGTTTTACCGATTTTTGCGTACTGACAAAATGGCGTCTAGCGCCCGCCATATTGAATTTTCCGTGACGTCATGTACCCTATTTGAAATGTCAACGAAACCTTTCTTTTGTTTTGATTTTGGTACCTATATCAATGTATTTAGAAGGAAAATTACTTTTGCATTCTGACAAAATGGCGTCTAGCGTCCGCCATATTGAATTTTTCGTTACGTCATATACCCTATGTCACTCTGGGGATTCAGAAAAATCTAATGACACCTCATTTTTCAAAATCCGTCAAGCCGTTTAGGCTACAGAGCGTGATAAAGAAATATACATACATACATAAGTACATACACTCGAAAAACTTTACCCTCCTTCTGGCGCAGTCGGGTAAAAAGAGGAAAATAATAAAATAAAACTAACAGCCTGTTAGTTTTAGAACAGCCTGTATATTACATGTATGACATAATAAATGTACATATGCACAGCGTCTGTGAAATATACAATCCTTTATACTTTATAGGATGTATTTATTTTATTTAAAAAAATATTGTAGGTATATATTTTTACAAATACAATAAACACATTTTTTTTAAATTTTTATGCATCACCAATATCACAATCTATTACATATTTTTAGCATTATGAGCCATTTTGTCCTTCAAAATTCGAAATTAAATTTCCAAAAATCGATTTTCAAATATAATAAATACCTACACAATACTTGAAAAATTCTACACATTTCTTAATCTCAACGATCGGGTTCCTAGCCCATCATTAGGACAGCTTTTTTAGTTCGAAAGCAGCGGGAAATTTTCGGGTTGGCCCCCAGGATCAACCGGTTTCCACATTTTTTATAGTGCAATATATTTTTTTTAAAGTGGGTGTGTGCTTATGACCACACGACAGAAGTGAAAACTTCTGATTTTCTAATTTTAAAATATATATATGTTTTATGGATTAGCGCACCTATGAACTACAAATAACTTATTACCAACATACCGCAAATACCTTTTCAATTAAGTTTTAGTGTCATCTATTAGCGCACCTATGAACTACAAATAACTCATTACCAACACACTACAAAAACCTTTTCAATTAAGTTTTAGTGTCATCAATTAGCGCACCTATGAACTACAAATAACTTATCACCAGCATACAACAAATACCTTTTCGTGTTTGAACCGAGTAAACCCGATTCAGCGTCACTTACCCGAAGCGTGACGGTTCACTTTCGTTCACTATTCAGGCCAAGTGCGCCTAAGGAAGTTTTCACTTCAAAAATATTTTGCTTTTCGAGTTATTTTGTCGCGTCACGTTTGGTTTACAGTTTGATGCCGTCTTTTGGAAAAAAAAATGAAATAAGAATAAACATTTTTTCAAATTCATTAAAAAGTCTATGAATAAAAAAAAGCGGGATACCAATCTTAAAGTTCGACATCAAGTTCTCGTCACGCTTTTCAATTCTCGCAAATCTTTTTCTAAATTTGTAGATTCCATAAACTCGGAGACAACATCGACATATTTAAGAAAGAAAAGTTATCTGCATTCAGAAAGTTGACATTTCTTTATAACATATGTCGCAGAAACATAACTGAATACTTTAAAGTCTGAGTTGTTTGTCATTTTGAAACTTTTAAAGTAACCGTTTCTTCAAGAGAATTAAATTAGAATTTGAATGAGTGAATTATAATTTATACCCCCCAGGGGCAGTGGGGGATTTAGGTTCGATGCCGCTCTAGGCCCTTGCCGATGTGCCGCCCTTTTTTTCTATGTAAAAGTGATTGTCAAAATTATATTATGAGTTATTTTTTTCCACATACTTATTAGTTATTTTTCCACAGTGTAACAGTGAGAGAAAAAATAATAAAATTCAATCTCACAGTTGACGGAAAACTTAATCAATTTTGACTTTCCAGTGCCCGGGAAAAATTTTTAGGTTCAGGTGCCTTCTTAATTTTACCGCCCCTCAAATGTTGCCGCCCTAGGCCCGTACCTCGCGGGCCTAGGCCTAAATCCATCACTGCCCAGGGGGAACATTGGAATGTAGTTGTTCTCGCAATTGCATTCCAATGTTCTTTGGGAATTAGCGTTCTCAGGAGCCCGAGCTCGTACCAGTCGGTTTGTGTATGCCGGCTGGCATGATTCTAATACACAAATGGATTATTAATTGCGTTGAAGACGCTAATGACCTGAGTTGTCGACGCGTCTATAATCTGCAATAATAATAACATAATTTATATAGTGAATTAAAATTGTTTTTAATCAACGGGCGTCAAAAAAGGAAGGAGGTTCTTATTTTGGTCCGTATGTATTTTTTTTATAACTTTTTACCGGATGGACCGAATCATTTTCTGACTGATTGTGCAGTGTAACTGTGTGTGTGTGTGGGTGTGTGTGTGGGGGGGGGGATTTTTTCTAGCTCAATATCTTTAAAACGGAACGACATAGGATTATGCGATTTGTTTTGTTGTGTTTGTCAGCACTTAATTTAGATCTGATTAGATTTCGAGCTAAATCGGTTCAGTGGTTCTTGAACTATTTAAAAAAATGTTGTCAGTGTTATGTGTAAATATGGGAAGATAGATTTATCAATACTTGTCACGGTTGAGTAAATTATAGCTCAATCCGCCGCGATAGTGGAAAAGTTCGGGTTTAAATCCCGACTGTGACAATGGTTGATAAGATAAATTTTTCCTAATATTGCAGAATGCATTATGTAATTTGGCTGATGTAACAAGATAATTCTACTTATGTATTTCACAGTCGTACAAAATTCACTCTTTAAAAATTAATGTTTGGAACAAAGGCCACGAGAAACATCTAACTTATATAACAAAAGTAGTATCTATCTTTCTACTGGTAACATGAGATCTGAAGCTATGAACCCGCGAACGCATTACGTAATACGGGAGTCCGTGTTTCTTTTAAAAAACGAACATTGAATAGGTGGCTTTGAATAGAAGCCGCGCTTGCATTTGTTTGTTTGTTTGTGACAGAGAAGAATAAAACAAGTGAATGACAAGTGAAATAACGTCACGTCTACAGAGACAATAGAATAAGTAATTAGTTAATTAATTATTGTCTTCTTGCAGGAGTCACGCTGTGTCACATCAGGTTTGAATCGCGTGCAACTTCTATGCCAAGTGTCGAACTGACGACCATCGCGCTAATATATACAGACACAAGATAATATTCACGAAAATGTGAGGATTAAGAAGGCAGTAAGATACTGTTATGATTGATTTCTATGGTATATGCACTGGAGACTCCAGGATTTTATTGGAGGAGGGGGCAACACATTTTTTCTCCAGCTCCAAATAATATTTAATAATTATTAATTAATTCAACAATGAATTTTTTACACAAGGCATCCACTAGGTAGTGAATAGTATTTCTTAACAAATCAGTCAGCATATTAATCATAATTGTTAAACGTCAAATGATTGTTGTAAGATATATAAGGGAAAAATCAGAAGCGACTGTCGGGATTTGAACCCGAAATTCCCAGTTTCCGGCTGGTTGAGTAGCCACTTACTCACACAGTGCCCCGAAAGTGAAATCTGTTCCTTCCCATATATACCTATTTCAATACTGGGAATTTCGGGTTCAAGTCCCGACAGTGGCTTCTGATTTTTTCCTTATATATCTTATAACAATTGTTTGACGTTTAACAATCATGATGGCATAATATGCTGACTGATATGTTAAGAAATACTATTCACTACCTAGTGAATGCCTTGTGGATAAAAAATTCTTTGTTGAATTAATTAATAATTATTATATTGTTGTCCACAATTACCTAAATCATATATTGTTATTCAAATAATATTTCTTAAATAGATAACAATGTGCCAGCGAGTGCTCTCGGATTGAAATCCCTCGAGCCGTCACTGGGTATGTATAGAGAATCAGTGTCCATGAGATACAAATAACCTCAAAACATGAATTGACCAAGGAGGGTAAAATATAGTGGAGAGTGGAGCTTTCAGTTACTATCGCGACACGAAATGCTAAGGGTTCAAGATGCTCTTATTATTTTAAGCAATATCTGGATGACCGCGCTTTGCTCGGATGAGTTCAAAAAAAATAGTACTTAAAGTTCCCATTTCATCAAAATCGTTAGTCGTTTAAAAAAAAAATTACATACCTATAAATAGATAATATTATTATACGTAATACTACATAACGTGTGTACCTACATATTTTATATAGGTAATATGAAAGTAATATACCTATTTAATTAAATATTAGTTAAAAAAATAACAACAATAAAATCTAAACATAATTATGTAAGTATAATTATGTTTAGATTTTATTGTTGTTATTTTTTTACTTTTCAAATAATTACTGATTATTTTAATAAGTTAAAGATTGACTGTCAGAGTAATTTGACATAAATAATGAAAATAGTTTGTTTTTTCCAAAGCCTACTCACCATACGACACTGTTTTATAACGTTAAAAAAACTGTTTTTTAAAATGATAAAATCGATAAGAAAACGAATTTTTCCAGGGATGAGACCTAGCTAGATCAATTTTTTGCCCCCCAAAATCCCTTTTCAGTAAATTTCATCCAAATCGTTAGGACCGTTTTCGAGAAAATATTTATATAGGTAGGTACATAGGTACAAGATTTGCTCGTTTAATAATATAGGGATTGTATTCTTGCGCTATTCTTGCACCGTTCCTTGTGGATATTAAAAGCGTAATACCTATAAATTTTGGTAAATTAAAGGCAGCGAAAACGCAAAAGCATTAATTTAATAGAGATTTATTTGAATAGTTGACCCGCATTTTCTCGTGAATTATACTACCGGAGGAGTCCTGGGAAAATGATTCACGCTGTACGTGAATTTCCGTTTTATAAATACGCTATGCAAATAGAAAACATGCGAAAATTTGCTGTTGATTTGAACTCACACTTCTTTGACAACTTTGCTAATCTATTTATTTCATTCATAATTACTTTTTCACACCAGCTTTTATCCGAAGAAATTTTAGGTTTGCGTGTGTGTGTCCGCGCGCGTGTGCGTTCGTGTGTGGAATGGAACAGATATTTGTCGTGTAAGAACAGAAGAAATAATAATGGAAATCGTCCCACATGTCAAAATTTGGTGATTTTGAACAATGCACTTTATTCCCCATTCGTAAACAAATGATGTAAATTGTACACAAATTTAATAATTATTGTTACAAAACTGTTTTCTGAGTTGGCGGAATAAATATTTATTTACAATAATTAAAAATACAATAACAATAAATGCAACAACGAAAAGTCAGTTCTAACAATCAACACAAGTAAACAATAACTAAACGGTAATTAACACTTAATTATATACAATTGACTATACTAATATTTATTTTATCAGGTGTATTTATATCGCGGAACTATTTATATCACTGATTCACTTGATTGCACGACTCACCTATGACTGATTGCCTGATCGCTTCACTCACCCGTTTATATACGCTGCGTGGCTGACTAGCCCAGTGCTTCTCGCGTTCTCTAGAAACTTCGCGTAGTTACTCGTTGTTCAGCAAGCAGACACCGTTTCTCAGAATTCTTGCCTGACGTTTATATACAGGGTGATCCGTAACATTATTATATTCTTTCTCTTAATATTGAAAACAAGAATTTAAAAGTCATACTCGCGCGCATCGAGGGTTCCATACAATAATAAACATTAGGAGTTACAGGCAGGGGTAAAAAATTAATAGATTTTTGATGTGAAACGTCTTTATAGGCACGGGTTTAAAATCGTTTGAATGGAACGTCGTTCAGAATGCACGTAGTTACCTCGCGTCTTCACGCACTATACTGTTACACAGTCGCTATGTTACGTATGTGTGTGTACATATCTGAATATTGCTGTTTCAATACTTTCACGGGGAGAGTTTCTAGCGGGGAGGGGGATTATAAATCATAAATTCTTATCTCCGGAACTACTGAACCGATTCTAAAAATTTTTTCACTAATTATCTTCGCAGGGGGGGATTTCTCGCGGGGCGGGGGGTAATAAACCATAAATTCTTATATATCTGGAACTACTGAACCGATTCTAAAAATTCTTTCACTAATTGTCTTCGCAGGGGGAGAGCTATGAAAATGTTTCACATCTACCAGGTGTCCTACGACGGCTCACATTTTTTTTATTTAAGCTTGTTTTTAAAAAGTTTTTTTAGTTGTATTTTATTTTGTTCTTTTTATTGTGTTTTAAGTTTTTTCCGAATCTTTGATTAAAACACATATTGTAAATATAACAGCTATAATTATTACACTCTAATTCACTGGAATCGTTGAGAATCCCGTATCAGTCATGCAAAAGAGCAAAGCAAAATGGTTGTCATGAGATTGTTTTTAAAGCGATAAGATACAGTTTTACAAAAAAAACTGGATGCGTGCAAAGCTCGATTTATATTATCCAGTCAGACACGGCGCAGGAACGTAGCGTTTCTGGCAAGACAAACATTTTTACATGCATTTCAAATACGAGTATTTATACTTAGCGGATCCCGTCCGTTCAGACACGTATCAATACTCATATTTGAAATGCATGTAAAAATGTTTGTCTTGCCGGAAACGCTACGTTCCCGCGCCGTGTCTGACCGGATAATATAAATAGCTTAACTCGTTAGATTTAAGCTCGATTTATATTATCCGTTCAGATAAGGCGCGGGAACGTAGCGTTTCCGGCAAGACAAACATTTTTACATGCGTTTCAAATACGAGTATTGATACGTGTCTGAACGGACGGGATCCGCTAAGTATAAATATTCGTATTTGAAATGCATGTAAAAATGTTTGTCTTGCCAGAAACGCTACGTTCCCGCGCCGTGTCTGACCGGATAATATAAGTCGACCTTAAATTCGCGTTAGTCGGGGTATTCCTGTACGTCCGTAACCACAAATTAAAACATTGTTTTTATCTATGAAGTTGAAAAATAGTTTTAGAATCGACTGCCAATATGTTTATTCAATCAGAGATAACCTAAAATCAACATCGAATCCAGCAGTTTGTGTTTCATACTTGGAATAATTTAAATAGTTATAATGTTATAGTTCACTTCATATAATATATCATATACAAGTTACTATTGGATAACATCCTACCACGTAGACTAGCTCGTAGTAGGGGAGAATGGGAGAATTGTGGCCACTTAAGCAAGACGTTTAATAAAATGAAGGTTTAAAAATATTATGAAGTATTAGAAAAACCTTGTATTTTTTGATGTCCGTCTTGTGACTTCCTGTGTTTTAACTCGACGCGTTTCAGCAACGAGTTTGCGACAGACAGTTGAAAAACGAGATTTTCCCATTTTCGTTTTTTATATTTATAACTCTCTTATTAAGTTAGAAAAAAATATTTTCGCTTTATTAAAGCACTTTTTTATGAAGATTTCAAATCTCTTTTCATATTTTTACTTCCCACCTCTACTATGGTAGGGAAGTAATGGATTTAGTCCGAAAAAAACATTTCGAGATTTTAACAGATTTTCACGTTTTGAGACCCTAGCAATCGTTTAAGATCATTTTCTGACTGATGTCTGTATGTGTGTGTGTGTGTATGTGTGTATATGTGTGTGTGTGTATGTGTGTGTGTATGTGTGTGTGTGTGTGTGTGTGTGTATGTGTGTGTGTGTATGTGTGTGTGTGTATGTGTGTGTGTGTGTGTGTGTGGTCAATTTTTCGCCTTCGATATCTTAAGAACGGAACAACATACGGGCATGCCGACTGTTCTATTGTGTTTATCAGCCTTTAACTTAGATCTGATTAGATTTTGAGTCAAATCGGTTCAGTGGATCCTGAGATATTCAAAAAAACGTCCTCAATGCCACGTATTAACATAGGTAAAAAAAATATAAATGAATTCTAGATGTTATAATATGAAAAAAATGTAAATATTTTTTTTCTCTAAAATGTATAGTTTTCGAGAAAAAAATATTTTACTAAAAAATATAAAAATTGTACGTAAATCAAGGTAACCATGATTTTTGTTATATTAAGCTAGCCATCAGTAGATCACCAAACAAAAAAGAGGGCCATGCTTTTTTCAAAGAATAAAAATTAAATTGTGTTTTAAAGACCATCAACAGCTAAGGTTATTTGGGTCTAGTCAAAGAATAAAAAAAAGTGTTTATTTTTTGCAAATATTTACTAGGTGGGAAGTATAGGACTGGTCATCAGTCGAATTTTTTTATTTAAAATTCAATCTCAATCTCTTACCCTTTAGGAAATCCCCATGCATTTCACGCTTACCTTGGACACTGTGTATAATAATAATATATTAAAATGCCACTAATGTGGATACAAACTTCAGAAAACATAGTAAATATATCTATTTAAAAAACCAAATAAACACACGAATTGTCAGTTATACAATATCTTGGTGCCTGCAATTACGTGCTGATCTCGATTACCCCGTTTTCCCCTACTAGCTAAAGTGTATAAACCGACACTGCAGACACAGTTGTGGGTGCATGAGTTTGGAGCGAGACTGCGCCCCTGGGGCCACTCTGTCTGCCGTGTTGTATCGCGAAGCTAGCCAGAAGCGCGCTATCATGTGGGGCGGTAAGACATGTCTTCTTGTAAGTGGCTTGGCTCCATTTTTACAATAATTCACACTAGACGTGGTCGTTATTTCACGTCACTAGTTACAATAACTAGCTACGCGGTATGTAACCGAATCACTAGTTTCGAGTTACATTACAAGTAGTGATTTTTGCAAATGCGTTACTAAGCGAGAGCGGGTGACAGTGTCACGAATAAATCCGAAGTAACCCGAACACGCACATGCCGTGATTTAAGTGTATAGCTACAAACACTTAGATAGTGATTTAATGTATTTTAGTTTCGTCTCGTTTCGTGTGTAACTGTATAGTTGGTAACTGGTGGAGGTATTTATGCAAGCAATCACAATAGCTGAATAAAAATAACTAGTTACAAAAATCACTAGTTTTGAAACAGGTGACGCCGACCAAGTCACTGGTTTCGTTACGTTTCTTGAAAATAACGTAACGACCCACGTCTAGTTGGTAACTGGTGGAGGTATTTATGCAAGCAATCACAGTAGCTGAATAAAAATAACTAGTTACAAAAATCACTAGTTTTGAAACAGGTGACGCCGACCAAGTCACTGGTTTCGTTACGTTTCTTGAAAATAACGTAACGACCCACGTCTAGTTGGTAACTGGTGGAGGTATTTATGCAAGCAATCACAGTAGCTGAATAAAAATAACTAGTTACAAAAATCACTAGTTTTGAAACAGGTGACGCCGACCAAGTCACTGGTTTCGTTACGTTTCTTGAAAATAACGTAACGACCCACGTCTAATTCACACGTACAATGTCAACGGAGCTAAGAGGTTAAGACGGTGTTTCAGGTATATAGAAAATGAAGACATAGTTGAAGTACCGAAATTAATTATACTACTCAAAATATATAAAACTGTAGCGCCCGATTATTCTTAGAACGGTCCGTCTGCTTGACAACCGTTACCCTCTCTGCTGCTCTCTAATGGTTTTTACCATAGACGGCATGTATTTGCAACATATTGTCAAAATATTAATTTTGACAATATGTTGAAATAAAATCAGTTATATATTTTTTAAAAATTTTATTCATAAAATGTAACAAATTATGCAATGTGCAATCATTTATCTAATTGATTGTGATTGCGACCTTGCTTAAGGTCAAGACATTAAAATTGTCTTTTTTCGTGTTAAAATCAATTCATTCATCTCTCATTTTTTTAAGTAGAAACTGCTGGACTTAAAAAGCACTTGAAAATATTAGAAATATTAATAGTTTTTTTTGATCCAATATTTATAAAAAAAGTGAATAATTAAAAAACTCGGGTCGCAGTACCAAACCCTGCCGACAATATAGTGTACTTATTTGCTAATACAGATATTGTGGCTTTATTATTTGAACTTAAGTTTGTTTTTGTACAAAATAAAAAATTTAACCCCTTAATACGTCCCTTACAATAATGATTTTATTCTTAATTGCAATATTGTTATCAATACAGCATCTGCACCAAATTAAATACACCCTTCAGTAAAGAAATCTGTATCAGCAAAACTAATGTTTTTATAAAAATCATAAGTCCGGTCCTATATCGGGCCGATTTTATTTAAATTTTAGTACCACATTTTAATCCTTACTAAAAGGTTAAATTTTAATTTTGAAAGGATTCGGACAATTTTTTCGGTATTTTTGGGCCCAAAAACATTTTTCAACCCCTAAAATCTACCCTTAAAATGGTCCGATCAGGCCCATTTTAAATAGGCTTCGTGCGGTTATGGATTCCAACATGCCTACCAAAATTCGTCAAAATCAATTAACTCTTTCGAAAGTTATAGCCCGTACACACACACACACACACACATATATATATAAATATATATATATATATATATAAACAGACATTTCCAAAAATGGTGCCAGTGTTCAGGAGGCTATGAAACTTCGAGAAATTTTGGTCCGACCCCTAGGTCCTGCCATCCGACCGACGCCAATAGTGTATGTGCCATATGGCAAATACACTAATAATATTTAAAAGACTTCTGGTACGCTTTAATTAAACATTAAATTAAAATATATTATGTATATGATCAAGTATAATTTTAAATAAATATTTTAAATAATTAAATCGAATCTGTCTTAAAAAAAAGAAACTAACGTTAAAAATATAATAAAAACAAGAGGAAAAACGTTACATATTTTCTATTGCTGGAACTGAATACCGACATTTTGTTCTGCAAATTGAAATTTATGCTTAAAACAGTCTCCGTAACAACATATTAAAATTTGAACCTTGAACTAATAATATAAATTTCGTCGGGTACACGACACGTTTAGGGTGATCTGCCACCCCTTTAATACTGACCAATCGATTTGCAAATATTATAATGGCATTATTAGGTAGGTACCCGACAAGCTATACAAACAATTTCAGCCTTGAAGCAATAATAATTGTGACCATTTTTTTTGTTACATGTTGGAGGCGGTCTGCATCCCATACCGCTATCTTGCGAAATCCCTTACTCAGGGCACTTTAATATGCCTCCCTCAATATCCTCACAAAAATAAGGTCTTGAATAAATAACAAAAAAATATTGTCACTAGCTCTCGGTCTATTAGACGTTATTCATAGGAGTAATTAAGAGCACTGTGGTTTTCAAACAAATTAAATTAAACAACGGTTTAGTCACAGTTTAGTATGTGCTGTATGCTGAAAATGAAATGTACATTCACAAATAAAATTACGATGGTAAGAAGTCACTAAACCGTTGTTTAATTTATTTTTAGACGTTATTCACATCAAAAAAAAATTCGACTGATGACCAGTCCTATAATTCCCACTTAGTAAATATTTGCAAAAAATAAACATTCTTTTTTTATTCTTTGAAAAAAAGCATGGCCATCTTTTTTGTTTAGTGATCTTACTGATGGCTAGCTTAATATAGCAAAAATCATGGTTACCTTGATTTACGTACAATTTTTATTTTTTTTAGTAAAATATTTTTTTTCTCGAAAACTGTACATTTTAGAGAAAAAAAATATTTACATTTTTTTCATATTATAACATCTAGAATTCATTTATATTTTTTTTTACCTATGTTAATACGTGACCTTGAGAACGTTTTTTTAGTATCTCAGGATCCACTGAACCGATTTGACTCAAAATCTAATCAGATCTAAGTTAAAGGCTGATAAACACAATAGAACAATCGGCATGGCCGTATGTTGTTCCGTTTTTACGATATCGAAGGCGAAGAATTGATCACACACACACACACACATACAGACATCAGTCAGAAAATGATCTTAAACGATTGCTAGGGTCTCAAAACGTGAAAATCTGTTAAAATCTCGAAATATTTTTTTCGGACTAAATCCATTACTTCCCTACCATAGTAGCGGTGGGAAGTAAAAATTTAAATAAAAAATAGATACGTCGCAGAAACTGAAGGCTAAAAAAACATAATCATAACCTTAATGAAATTGCCTTGACCAAGTCTGCAATTTTACACACCACAACAGAACAATGTAATTTCGACGAAAAAGGAAGCAAGTTACAATAAGCATGACGGTAAGTTAGCGGGGTCACGTGACGGTCGTATTGTAGCACGCTATCAGCCACATATGCACCGGCACGTACCTACGTATTGCACGCTATTGGGAAAAGGGAGAACATGATTCAGTCGGTAACCATTTAACGAGCGATTTATCAAATATCTGAGATTAAACTTAATCCGACGATTTCGCTAGCGATTTCACTCAAAATTTTTGACATGTGCCACTGGCGCAACCAGGGTTTCATGGGAGAGGAGGCAACACATTTTTTCATCAGCTCCAATGAATATTTCTTATACAGGGTGCTGAATCGTTTTGCGGGTAATAGGGATTTAACCCGTAAAATCAAACGTTTGCGATTTCCTGCTTTCCTAGTTATTTTAGGAAAAAGATCTTCGAAAGTTTTAGAATATAAAATTCTGCATCTAAATCATTAAACAAAATTAATTTTGCATGCTTTGTGACGGCAGAAATTTGATATGAAAATGTCAAAATTACCTCAAATAGCGATAGCCATGGAACTTGAACAAAATGATGACGTTTTAGCTGTCAGAATAATTTCTAATCATTTTGTTCAAGTTCCATGGCTATCTGTTTTTGAGGTAATTTTGACATTTTCATATCAAACTTCTGCCGTCACAAAGCATGCAAAATTAATTTTGTTTAATGATTTAGATGCAGAATTTTATGTTCTAAAACTTTTATTCGAAGATATTTTTCCTAAAATAATTAAGGAAGCAGGAAATCGCGATAGTTTGATTTTACGGGTTAAATCCCTATTACCCGCAAAGCAAATCAGCACCCTGTGTATATAAATGTGTACCGTGTACGAAATAGTATTTCACTTTACTTCACGACTTGAAGCGTTCTTCCGGTTTGTTTGTTTTCTTATAGTAAGCCGTCATTATGACATGCATATAAAATGGAAATAGACGCTGTTGACCTCAGCTGTTGAGCGTCTATAATCTACAATCTTTTCTATAAAATGGGAGGACAGCATAAACCCCTAGGGTCAACAGCTGCAGTGCAATTTTGTGAAGAAAAATCGCATACACAAATCGCAGTCAAAGAGCTTTGGCTATAAGGGCCGCTATGTGCAACAAAATGTACAGATTGTAACATAAAATTTACGGTTCATTGTGCTTTAAAAAAACACTTATTCACAACGCTATGTCAGAAAATCGGAATTATAAATTGATCTACAGGATGTCTTCAAAAACACTTAACACACTCCTACCACATGCATGGAACTTGAATAAAATGATGACGTTTTATCTGTCAGAATAATTTCTAATCATTTTGTTCAAGTTCCATGGCTATCGCTATCTGTTTTTGAGGTAATTTTGACATTTTTATATCAAATTTCTGCCGTTACAAAGCATGCAAAATTAATTTTGTTTAATGATTTAGATGCAGAATTTTATGTTCTAAAACTATTATTTGAAGATATTTTTCCTAAAATAATTAGGGAAGCAGCAAATCGCGAAAGTTTGATTTTACGGGTTAAATTCCTATTACCCGCAAAGCAAATCAGCACCCTGTATACAATTCTACAATAAAGCTACCGTCTACGGTCTATTGCATATACCGCCAGCGGTATGTGCTCATAGAAATAGTTATATCTAGATTAATTTCACAATAAATTGATTAAAATTGTAGCTTTTCGAAAAGGGGGGGCTTTTATCCTATAAAATGTAACCATTTTACACTGATTTGAGTTCACATAATAAGTCTTAAAATTGTTTGAACTCGTCTGTGAGCATGATAACGTCAAAGTCCTTCTCTGAATGTAAGCATTCTACTGTTTGGCGATACAATATCAGCTCGTCTTCCCACCCCTTTACAGGTACAATAGACGAGTCTGAACACCAATTCGTCTGTGCGTATGATGACGTCAGTATCATCTGAATGTAAACACTCTACTGGTTGACGATACAATGCCAGCTTGTCTACTCACCCCTTAAGAAGTAGAATAGACGGGTCTGAACATAAATCAATTTGTGCGCATGATGACGTCAGGGTCCTTCTCTGAATGTAAGCATTCTACTGTTTGACGATACAATACCAGCTCGTCTGCCCACCCCTTTACAGGTACATTAGACGAGTCTGAACACCAATTCGTCTGTGCGTATGATGACGTCAGTATCATCTGAATGTAAGCACTCTACTGGTTGACGATACAATGCCAGCTCGTCTACCCACCCCTTAACAAGTAGAATAGACGGGCCTGAACACAAATTAATTTGTGCGCATGATAACGTCAGTGCCCTTCTTTGAATGTAAGCACTTTACTGGGTGACGATACAATGCCATCTCGTCTACCCACCCTCACACAATTAAAATAGACGGGTTTGAACACAAACTCGTCTGTGCACATGATGACGCCAGTGTCCTTCTCTGAATGTAAGCACTCTTCTGGGTGACGATACAATGTCAGCTTGCCTGCCCACCCCTTTACAGGTAGAATAGACGGGTCTGAACACCAATTCGTCTGTGCGTATGATGACGTCAGTATCACCTAAATGTACGCACTCTACTGGTTGATGATACAATGGCAGCTCATCTACTCACCCCTTAACAAGTAGAATAGACGAGTCTGAGCACAAACTCGTCTGTGCGCACAATGACATCAGTATCATCTGAATATAAGCATTCTACTGGTTGACGATACAATGCCAGCTCGTCTACCCACCCCTTAATAAGTAGAATAGACGAGTCTGAGCACAAACTCGTTTGTGCGCACAATGACATCAGTATCATCTGAATATAAGCATTCTACTGGTTGACGATACAATGCCAGCTCGTCTACCCACCCCTTAATAATTAAAATAGACGAGTCTGAGCACAAACTCGTCTGTGCGGATGATGACGTCAGTGTCCTTCTCAAGCACTCTATCTATTTTCTGCAGTTCACGGAAAGTGAAGCGTGAAAAGTTTTTTAATAATATGAGAACTGTAAGGTCTCTCAACACACATGCATTTAATAACTTATTTTCGTCGGTATTGCAGTCTCTGTGGATAAAATTATTATTTACAAAGTGTAATTTCGATTTGGATATTTATTTACCAGCAAAAAACAATTACACAAGTGGAAATACAAAATAGTATATTGTGTGACTAGTGTGCTAAATACATCTTTATGCGTCAGGCGCGATGTTTTCAGCACGAGTAGTAGGAGAGCGCTCACGAGCCTTGGCGAGTAAGCATCGCGAGCCGAATACGAGTGCTGAAAACATCACGCCTGACGCATAAATATTTAGCACACGTGTTGCACACTATACTTTATATAATACATGCATGGTTTTAGACTTTAATTGAATAATTTAATGTCACTGATAGAAGTACATTTCATAATAAAAACATTGGGCTCGATACAATATTTATTGTTACCATAGTAACCATATTTCATTTATAACACCGAAAAGAGGTACATAATGTTCATTAGATAACGGGTTTTTCAAATGTTTTTTCCATTATTCATCGAAAAGCGTTTCATAATGGATCATGACGTCACTCGTCAATAAACGGTCATTTAAGGTCCTCAAAACTGATACGTAAAAACACTAAAAGCGTGCATGTGTTATATAAAAATAATTATTTAAATTTAAAAAAAAATTACCTAATATATCTACCACTTTTTTAAGACGAACTAAAAAGTATAAAATAGCTTCTCCTAAACGAAACACGTGGGGTGCAATAGCTTACTGGTTATATTTTTTACCGAAAAAAATTACCTATAGTACCTAGCTGCTATAAAACAGACATTGATAATTAAAAGGAAAGAAACGGCACGCTCGAGAAAATAAAGAGACAATAACGAGAATTGCTATTTCGATAAAACGGCAACAGGGCTTGGAGGGTAGCAACACGGTTTATATCACGTTTCCTCTATTACAAGTCCCCATTTCCCAGATTCTAATCTAATATCAATTGGATTTTACATTTAATATTAAAAAAGGGTATGTGTCACACCCACGTAAGGGTACGGTCGAAGTTATACTTCAAACATTTACATTTTTGCTTTTCCCCTTTTAACATTTTTAAAATTAATAAATGATTATAATTAATAAAATCCATGGATATCATAACATCTCTACGTAAGTATCCAAAGCTTGCTTACAATATATTACACTATTTTGAAACGTCAAAAAATTGATTTTTAAAATTATAAAAACTTTTTAACAAAAAAAAAAAACTCCTTCAAAAAGCCACTAAAAAGAGGAAAATAATGAAATTTTGAGGTCTGCGCCAATTTAATAAAATATGATGTCGATTAAAAAGTATAGTAATGTGATTAATATCTTCTTTTTAACCAACTTCATATTTTATTAAATTGGCGCAAACCTCAAAATTTCATTATTTTCCTCTTTTTAGTGGCTTTTTGAAGAAAGTTTTCTTTTGTTAAAAAGTTTTTTATTTTTTACTTTTTATAGTGTCAAAAAGTGACATTTACCTTAAAGGAATCACACGCCGTTATTCACTTTTATTAAACCGACTTTCTTACGCTGTCTGATGTGTCAAAAAGTGACATTTACCTTAAGGAATCACATGCCGTTACTAACTTTTATTAAAATCAGCCGAACTACTGAACCGATTTTCATGAAATTTCTATGGGACCAATCTGAAAGTATATCTTTTCAAATAAAAAAAAATTTTCCAAATCGGTTTATAAATGACGGAGTTCTGAGGTAACAAACACAAAAAAAAAAAAAATACAACCGAATTGAGAACCACCACCTTTTTTGAAGTCGGTTAAAAATCTATAAGAAAACGAATTTTTCCTGGGATGAGACCTAGCTAAATCGATATTTTGCCTCGCAAAACCCCTTATCAGTAAATTTCATCCAAATCTTTAGAGCCCTTTTATCAGCGTTACAATACAGCTTTTTATTAATTTTTGATGCGGAATTCTTCGACTCGAGGTCAATTCAATTCACTACCCTCGCTTAAGAAGTATAACTTCAAAAATAATTAAATTGAAAATATTAATTGGTACTAGGTACAAATAACCTTCTATTGGTGGCCTTACAAAAAACAGAAAGAAGCAACAACACTAACTAATGGTGTTTTATCTTAGAATGAATGAATTGTGGATTATAGACGCTCGACAATTTTATCTTAGATACTTTAAGGCCCGTATTCACCAAACACTGTTATAGATAGAAGTTACTAACCTTAGAATAAATTTATTCCTTGGAATAAAATAAACTTTCTATTCACCAAGCAATTCATTCGATAGAATAGTAACTGCAGGTAAAAATTTACTATATACTATACGCCTTGCAGATTTTGTCAAATAAAGCACGTTTACCAAAGATCCGACCGATGGCGCATCTATCGAAAATGTAAAATGGTGAATATTGACATATTTTACTGACAAAAACTTTTACCTGTAAGATATGAAATTAATATTTACCTGAAAAGGTCGCCAGGCCATAAAGTAATTTATGCATTTCGTGCACACCCTATTTAACTAGGCGACGGAATAAATATTTATACCCTTGAAATTGGACAGAATAACTATTCTTACGATTTATACCTGCAGTAAACTTAACTATGTTTGGTAATTTGAATTATCACTATTTATTCCGTGTGATAGTTACCAGGGGAATAAATCAACGGAATAAATAACTAACTAGGCTCGGTGAATACGGGCCTAAATAAAGCTATACTGAATTATGCTAAAGTGAGATAGCGATATTAGATGTACCAACTACGCCAAAGCTGCATATAGTCTATAACTAAAATATCTCTGTTCACGAAAATAGAAGAATAATAATAATAATAGAGAAGCTATGAAGCCCAGTTATGCAACGATGCTGTATTATTATATGCTGCTATATGGATATCAGTTATGTGCATAACAGTAAATGTAGATACAACCTTCCATTAGAACTGTAGAGTATAGACGGTCCGAAAATAATAGTCAGTGATTCATACACTTATACTTACTTCACAATATAAGCCGGGACAGTTTTTATGCTTGTTAGTGTTGGGTCTTTTTGAAACAACATCAGTACACTACATTGTCGACTACAACAATGTTTTGCTGCGGTTTTGAAAAAAACAAAATAAATAAAATTTTAAATTTAATTAATTTTGTGGAAGTCGTTCAAAATTGACTTGCAAGTTTTGACCTAAACAAGCAATCACACAAACCCACAAACAAACACACAAACTAACATACATTGCAAGTTAAATAAAAGCTTGTACAAAAACTAAAATCCGACTACGTAAAAGAAAACATATAAATCAAAACGTAAGACAGTATTTTTTTGTTATCAGTAATCGGGGACTTGATTACCGAAATTTTTTCTTCAGCTCCTGAACAGATCCTCGACTACTAATACCAAAAAAATACTGTCTTATACGTTTTGATTTTTTTTCTTCTCTTACGTAGTCAGGTTTTAGATTTTATAACTTCTATTTTTTCGAGTGTCGCGTCGTATAGAAATACCCTTCCAGTCGCATATCGCACGGAAGAGCTTACAAACTTAACTACCGTCAACCGTACCGAACGAACGACAGAGTTACATTATATTCGAATGCATATGTAGCCCGGACTTGTTTTCCCGGAGCTCTTGAAAAATAACACCCGGAACATATGACGCCGTACGATCCGCCCGCCATCAAACGCTCGATCTAATATGTTGCTCGTTCTCCGACTGCACCAGTCTGTGATATTGACTGAGGCCATCATGGATGGCAGTTGTTTTTGTGTTGTCGAAACAACCGAAAGTGCAGCAAAGATAAATAAATTGACTCCAGGGTAAAATTTGAACATTGAACTAATAATATAAATTTCGTCGGGTACATGACACGTTTAGGGTGATCTGCCATCCCTTCAATACTGACCAATCGATCTGTAAATATTATAATGGCATTATTGGGTCACCGACAAGCTATACAAACAATTTCAGCCTTGAAGCAATAATAATTGTGACAATTTTTTTGTAACATGTTAGGGGTGGTCTGCATGCCTCCCATACCGCTATCTAGCAAAATCCCTTACTCAGGGCACTTTAATATGCCTCCCTCAACATCTTCACAAAAATAAGGCCTTGAATAAATAACACAAAAAATTGTCACTTGCTCTCGGTCTATTGTCTTTGACCTCTGTCTACCCGATATCACGGACACTTTTTGAGCTAACCTAGTTTATAAAATATGTGATCACCTTTAGTCAGTGGATTCAAGCAATATTTATTTAATATACCAACAAGCAAGATATTGTAAACAGTAAAGCTACCATGTTTTCCGCTAAATTCTTGCATGCAGGTAATACGTTTTTATTGGTCTAAGACAGGGATGGCAAACCTTTTCATATCTACGTGCCAATTTTTTTCAAAAAATGTTTAATGTGACCATCAAGAAATGTGGTGGACAAAAAAATTATTCAAACGTAGATGAAAAGAATTATTTCGATAACGCATTGAGTGCCATGCAACTTTCGTCGACTTGTCGTAACGATGTTATTTGAATGAGAGTCAATTTTTTTTCGACAGTCATCTAACATAATTTTTAATTAATTAGCGAGTGGGTAGTGTATTGCACCCGGGCTTTCTTAGCACCCGGGCGAAGCCGGACGGGTACCACTTGTACTAAAAATAAGGAGTTTAGGTAGGGATAATGTTTGAGATAGGCTTGGGATAACATTTAGTGTTTGTTTCATTTAAATCGGTTAAAAGATATGCCAATTTTAAAATGCGAGTATTTCTGTATGTGCCACCGTTAACGTAAATGCCAAAACTGTTAAACAAACCAACCAATGCCGTGCCGACAATATTCTGATGCGTGCCATAGGTTCGCCATCCCTGGTCTAAGAGTTCTTTCCCCAAACAATTTCCGGGTACGCTACTGTATTCCCATATTATGAATAATACAATGTTCCATTTAACTGTGCATAGCAAGAGAGCCCCTGCAACCGGAGTTTCCGGTACATTATTTTCATTTCGTATACAAAAATGAATAATCCACACTCAGTATTCATTAAAATTTTAGATTTACTTATATGCAGAAAATAAAATAAAAATCCATGCACGGTGCTAATTAATTTTAATACGGAGTTAACTCTAGACTCTAGAGAACTGAGTGCATGAATATGTGATATATTTGCTGATTTAAAATCTACAGTGAGTAAACGGTATGGTACCGAACATTATAGGGGAAAAAAACCAATCAAGTACTAGTTGCACTCGCGCATTGAGGGTTGCGTACAATCTATACAAATATTATAAAGCTGAAGAGTTTGTTTGTTTGGTTGGTTGAACGCGCTAATCTCAGGAACTATACCAGTCCGATTTGAAATTTTTTTTTGTTAGATAGCCCATTTATTGAGGAAGGCTATAGGCTATATAATATCACGCTACAACCAATAGGAGCGGAGCATCGATGAAAAATGTTGCAAAAACGGAAAAAATTATTCCTTTTGAGAGCTTCCGTTGTGTGCGCTGCGTAAATGGCTAAAGTTACGCAAAAATCATGTACGACGGAATTGTTCGCCTTTAAAAGTTCTAAAAAAAAGTCCGCGACAGCATATGTCTATCTTTTAAGGTTGACTCACTATATCTTTTTTTATGGTAATCAAATTTGTTCGTAATTATAATATTCAAGCGAACGAGCGAAACGAGTGAGCAGTGTATTTATAATATTTAAGCGAACGAGCGAAGCGAGTGAGTAATGTAATTATACCAAGTCTTCATGGTTTCCGGGCTTGTAGGCCGTGGTATGGTAGTATTTCTACCTGTGAGCCGCCAAGGAGGACACTTCGACCGCTGTCACATCGCCGTTGAGAATGTCTACCGCAGTTGTAGACGAAATGTCAGGTAGAAATACCACCGGACCACGGCCTACAAGCCCGGAAACCATGAAGACTTGGAACAATGCCGGCCGTGAAAGCTTGCACACTTGGATAATGTAATTATAATATTCAAGTGAACGAGCGAAGCGAGTGAGTAGTGTATTTATAATATTCAAGCGAACGAGCAAAGCGAGTGAGTAGTGTATTGCACCCGGGCTTTCTTAGCACCCGGGCGAAGCCGAACGGATACCGCTAGTACTAAAAATAAGGAGTTAAGGTAGGGATAATGTTTGAGATAAGGTTGGCATAACATTTAAGAGTTTGTTTCATTTAAATCGGTTGACAAATAAAAAAGATATGGCAATTTTTCTGTATGTGCCACCGTTAATGTAAATGTCAAAACTGTTAAACAAAATAAACTGTTTAGTCCGACTCACACTTGGTCGCCTGGTCGGTTTTTATTAACTTCCCATTGGAAGTTATTGTAATGGGTCCAAAAATCGAAATCAAAATGTATAACAAATTTTTATATTTCAAGGTCACTACACTATTTTTACACTATTTTTAGAAATGTCTATGTGTGTGTTTGTGTGTGTGTGTGTACGTATGTACGTATCCATTTTGTAACTAGCAAAAAGTTACATTGTTTTGCGTGAATGTACTCGACGCAAAAAAGAGATTTCGTAAAAAAACGTTTTCTGTTTTGATATCTACGTACAATTCAGCGGAAAACTCGTCGCGAGAAACACGTCGCGGAAAATCCGCCCGTGCAGTTTCGCTTTTAGGAATCACCTCGGTGGCTGTCTGTCTATTTGTCACAGGAATTTTTCTCAGAGATCCTTTAATAGAGAACGTTGAAATTTAGCATGTAGTATGTAAGTATTGCACACTAGGAAATATTACTGAGGTCATTGATATGCAAAGTCAGCATAGCTATTGAACAATAAGTACTTAGAACCGTGGCTTGAGAACGCAAACTAATCAAATATATTAATATAAATACAATGACATTTGGTCATACAGAGGATAGAAGGATAGAAGAAGAGATGTTAGTAAGACGTCACTATGTCCGTCAACGTAATAAATTGTAGTTAATAAATTGTATCTAAGATTAATACAATAAAACTAACTATAATGAATAGATTGATAAAGTTATTTATTTTCCAAATTATATAAAAAGAACCTATATAAAACAAAAACTATTACAAGCATAGTTGTAGGAAGTGGTGGTCCAATTACAGATCTGTGAAGTAAAAAAGTTGAATTTTGATTTTGGGGGTCAGTTTTGAGTCATGCATTCGTAACAAGGTTAATGGAATGGAAAACCAATGAAACAATGTAATCATACGTGTCCCATGAGTAAAAACTGTGCCACTTATATAAATAGTGAAGTATAAGTGTATGACTCACTATCTTAAATTTTGGAACATAACTATAGAGATTTCGTAAAAAAATGATTTGCTATAAACGTTCATTAAATACCTATGCTATAAATTTTATTATAATCAAGCTTTGACATACCTAAATGAAATACGTTGTTTCTAAATTTAAAAATTTAAATTTGAAAATGCCATTATTTCAACAACAATAAAATCTCTCGAGAGTAACCTCACTCAAAACTTTATATTGTGTGACAGAATAAAATCATCTATTTTATATTTTTGTAAAACGGTATTTTATATCATGGAATAACAATATAAGTACGAAAATATTGATTCCGCAGGTACGGAATCTAAACTAATATTATAAAATTGGTAAATTCTGCACTTTGTACAATAGTAGCACTACTCGGTATCGATCGATGTGTTCGTATATATAGTAACGCGCCTACAAAGTCCACATCATGAGAGAGTCGTGTTTTTAATGATTTATACAGAAGTTAATAACTTTAATAAAAATAAACTAAATCGTAACTTAGTCTGTAATTGTAAAGTTCTAAGGACTAGAAGAGCGACTTTTTCGTTTTCATAATTTTTTCCCTGTTTTTCAAATTTCAATCTATCGATATCTATTTGTTTGGTTGAACGCGCTAATCTCAGGAACTACCAGTCCGATTTGAAAAATTTAGATAGCCCATTTATCGAGGAAGACTATAGGCTGTATAATATCAGGCTACGACCAATAGCAGCGGAGCATCTATAAAAAATGTTGCAAAAACCGGAAAAATTATTCCTTTGAGAGCTTCCGTTGCGTGCGCTGCGTAAACGGTTAAAGTTACGCAAAAATCATGTAGAATAGAATAGAATAGAATACTTTATTAGCTAAAAACCACAATGTGGATAGCTTCGTCATAATTACATAGTAAAATACAGCATTTAGCTTATCTTAACATCTGCAGTCAAAAATTCCTCAACAGAGTAAAAGGCCTCATTTGTAAGATATTTCTTTGTCACGCTTTTAAATTTTTTTGTATTTAGGTTGCGAACCAGAACAAGTGTGTGTTTACTGCGCGAGCCAAAGGCGAGTGCGGTAATCACACGAGTGCTGAATTAAATGCAACATAACCTTAAGAGAGTATTTTAAAATCGCGACTGTCAGATGCGTCACTTAAGACACGCGTTACATACAAAAATTTTTGCAACAACTGCTTCAAAAGTTCAATTTTAAGCAAATAAAACACAATTTGGATAAATATTTTATTAGTGAAATTATAGCAAAGTAATCTCTAAAGTACTTTATTACGCATGTGTGTTATAAAGTAAAACAAAACAGTAATACTTTATAGAACGGAGTGCGTTAAAATTTACTTTAAACACTATCGTTCGCAAGTATCAGAAGCTTCCATAAAGAATCACTTTTCAAACGGTACACAGCCATCTAAAATTGTAGGTACTTTTGATGCAAGTGTTGAAAAAAACATATTTTTATAACTCCTGCTTCTAAAGTTCAATATTCGAGCACTGTGAGGCGGGCGTAAAGAGACGTATTTTAGTCACCGTGCGTGAAAGTCCAAAACGTGCGTAAAAGTATCGTCACAGTGCGTAAAAGTCCAAAGCTTGCGTAAAAGTACAATCTCTACATCTTATAAATTCGAATTTCCGCACTTTGTACAATACAAGCACTTACTGGCTATCGATCGATGTGTTCCTATATATAGTATCGCGCCTACAAAGTCCACATCATGAGAGAGTCATGTTTTTAATGATTTATACAGAAGTTAATAACTTTAATAAAAATAAACTAAATCGTAACTTAGTCTGTAATTGTAAAGTTCTAAGGACTAGAAGAGCGAATTTTCCGTTTTCATAATTTTTTTCTCTCTCTATTAAACTTTAGAAGCAGTCGTTATAAAAAATTATGTTCGATACGTCCGCTGAAAGTGAGATATCTAGTAGGCTTAAATTGAGACACTCGCTAAAGTGACTGACGCATACACAACCAGATCGAGTGTGCTGTATACCCCCACGAGCCGTTAGGCGAGTGGGGGTAAGCGCACGAGATCTGGTTTATAACAGCGTTTTAGTATTTAAAATTTAATTACTACTTCATTGTAAAGAGACAGGTGGACGCAGGTAGAATAATATAATTGAATTTTTCAGACATTATGTAAATTATTTACAAACATTACTCAGCAAAACTCCGCTTCAAAATTATAATTAGTGAATATATGCACAATGTAGGTACAAAACAAATGAGTAAAATATAACAAAATGTCAGAGAAAGAAAGAACTGAATATTAGAAATGAAAAGAAAAGAGAGCAACTCAATTATCACATCTTAGCGTGACTGTCCGTGACGTCACCGTATTTGTCATTTTTATATAAGTCGATTAACCTACGGCAAAACGTGCCAAAAGAAGAAAGACTTGAGTGAAAAATATTCGCCCACAGGCTCTACATGTGCATTATATCTCATGGTACAATCCAGTGGCGTCACAATAAAATTTATATCCCTATATTATTAAACGAGCAAATCTTGTATATATGTACCTATGTACCTATATAAATATTTTCTCGAAAACGGCTCTAACGATTTTGATCAAATTTACCGAAAAGGGGTTTCGGGGGGCAAAAAATCGATCTAGCTAGGTCTCATCTCTGGAAAAATTCGTTTTCTTATCGATTTTATCATTTTAAAAAACAGTTTTTTTAACGTTATAAAACAGTGTCGTATGGTGAGTAGGCTTTGGAAAAAACAAACTATTTTCATTATTTATGTCAAATTACTCTGACAGTCAATCTTTAACTTATTAAAATAATCAGTAATTATTTGAAAAGTAAAAAAAACAACAATAATAATAATGAAATGGGAACTTTAAGTACTTTTTTTTTTTAACTCATCCGAGCAAAGCTCGGTCATCCAGGTATTTTTCTATTAAGTACATAAAGAAAAGGTCACACAGGTTCATAACCTAAATAATAACAATGCGCTGTTTGCTACTACTCTATCTTGCGACTGAAATCGGAACTAATTAAAACAAGTCAGCTGTCAGCTTTTAAAGATTTCAAAAGATATTATATTCTACCAAGTGAATTTTGTTTATTTGTACATATTTCCGCTGGTAATTTTTAACTTCCCATTGGAAGTTGTTGCATATAATGAGTCCATTTTGCGAATGAAAAATTTGGACATAATATCTGCACGTTTTGAGGTCCCTATAAAGTCCGAAGCTGCTTTTTTTAGAGTTGTCTCTCTCTCCCCCTCTTCCTCCCTCTCCCCCTCTCTCCCCCTCAGGCAGTTTTCATATCAAAACATTAGTATGCGGAAAATTCTATTATTATTCTTCCATTTTTTAATATCTGAGATGAACTTTTTCATTAATAAATATTAGTAAAAAAAACTTTTTAGAGACAAGCTTTTATTTAAATGCACTAAAAAGGAAAAAAATAATTTTTAATAATTTAGGTTCATAATTATAAGTGGGTCGTGAACTCTATGATAGTTTATTAGTCACTACCCACGCTTTTATAATTATGAACCTAAATTATTAAAAATTATTTTTTTTAGTGCATTTAAATGAAAGCTTGTCTCTAAAAAGTTTTTTTTACTAATATTTATTTTGTTCACTTTAGTCTTTGAAAATTTTACCCCCTTTTGACACCCGTAGGGGTTGAATTTCGAAAAATTCTTTCTTAGTGGATGCTTACGTCAGAAAAGGAACCAACTGTCCAAATTTCAAGTTTTTAGCTTCAGCGATTTGGCCTGGGCGTTGATTAGTCAAAAAAAAACCTACATCCCCGTTTCAATCCTTTAAGGGTTGAATTTATTTCTAAAAACGATTTATTCATGTATTGTCATCGGAAATACATATGTGTACAAAATTTCAAATCGATCGGATACGTGGAAGTCGTTCAAAATTGACTTGCAAGTTTTGACCTAAACAAACAAACACATACAAACCCACAAACACACAAACTAACATACATTGCAAGTTAAAAAAAAGCTTGTAATAAAAAATCGCAACCGGTTGTATATACACTCACTAACTATGACAAAATTAAAATTTAAAAAAGTATTAACATTTTTTAGTATTTTTTTATATTTTTTCGAATGAATAACATTATTACATAACATGATAATCTGTGATAATACGGAGACCAGAGGTGATCTCATAAT
Organism: Mongoloraphidia duomilia; assembly: GCA_039654895.1. Taxonomy (NCBI): domain Eukaryota; kingdom Metazoa; phylum Arthropoda; class Insecta; order Raphidioptera; family Raphidiidae; genus Mongoloraphidia; species Mongoloraphidia duomilia. Next base: position 5,495,281 of record CM077516.1, read on the forward strand.
TTTATGTTTTAAGTTATATAACGAGTGCCATCTGCAAAGGTATTCATTGTCTGAATTATCCTATGTCCACAAAACTGAATGTGACACGGTAAGCACATACAGACGGAGAAGACATACAGATGAAAAGCATTGTGCAAACTGAACAAGGTGCATGACAAGAATATCATTTATCACCAGTTTTTTAAAGTGAATAATATATAATTCTTATGCGACTCCGGAAAGGCGTACGCAAACACCGAGTTAAAAGATAATAGAGGCGCTACACTGTAAGAAATGAGAAGGCCAATTACATAGATTATCGATGGTCCATTTGTAACCAGCGATTAATCTGGTAATAGGCACACACAAAGACAATGGCTTCGCAAACAGGTATCACCTGCACATCGCGTAGATTCCATAAAAACACATTGCGCATGCGTGTTTACTAATTTTACATTAATTTGTTTTGTATTCATCCATTTTATATATGTAACTATATACATTTTATTTTGTAATTTTTATACACTTTATTGGAATATTACACAAATTATGTAATTTTAATTTACTTTATGTAAAAATCACAAATTTGTTTAACTTTACAGTAAGAGTCCAAGTTTTTATGAAGTTTTCTGTGTAAAAATAAATAATACTGTAAAATCACTTAGAAAATCGAGCGAATTCTACCTTAACTTTCAAAGTATTTTTACATCCATTTTTTACAGTGTATATCGTATACAACTGCTCATACAATGTTGAAGCTGGGTTTGACGTCACAGGGGATAACAAACATGGCGGCCAAACACGGGATGGATTAGGAATATTCACTGAGTTAAAAAGATAATAGAGGTGCTATACCGTATACTGCTTATACAAAGTTGAAGCCAGGTCTGACATCACAGGTCACAACAAACATGGCGGCCAAACAAAGGATGGATATGAATATTATTCTCTTCTTCTTACGTAAGAAAATGAACAAGTCTCAATAAATATGGCGACTGGCTTCACATTTAAATTCTTATAGCGCCTCTATTACTTTTTTAACTCGTTTTTTATATTTATTGTAAATTATAGACGCGTCGACAACTTACATAGTTACATAACAACTCGCTTAAAACTAAAAGACATCACAAAACATCCATGAGCGGAGGCGGGATTCGAACCCACGACAGTCTGATCCGGAAGCCGCGACGTTAACCACTGGACCACACTGTCCTCTTTTTAACTCGTGATGACAATGCTGAGCACACCTTCTCAACAACCAACTAGATAATGAATAGTGTTGGGTATCCGTCAGTGCGGTTTCTTTCATGACGGTTATAGTGACGACCCTCCATCGGCGGCAGCGGGCGGTTGGGGGCATTCGGAGTCCGGTGATGGCGCGTCAGCTGCCGAGGCCATTCGCGACGGGCACAAAAGTAAGTGCAATCGGTTTGATGAGTACAGCTGACGCACGGGGAAAACTAATATTGTGTGGCGTCGAGCGGCATTATGCCCATTAGCTGATATAATACATACATACGTGCCCTGTCAGTTATACAGGGTATCCCAGAACGATGATTTTGAGGGCATATTCTTAATAGTCCAATGAAATGTTACATTTTTTAGGCTGTTTGAATTTTGGGTAGGACATCCGTTGCGTGGGGAGGAGGTGTAAGTTTAAAATTGAGTTTTCGGGGTCGCAGGTACCCCCATTTGACCGTCATCTTGAAAAAAGGGTGATAACAGGTTTTGCACTGTATCTCCGTAACGGTACATTTTCCAAAAAATTTGTAGAGAGGTTTTTTGTTTAGAATCGAATTTTCTATAACTTTATTAGAGATACTTTTTATCGTAAATTGATTAATTAAAAAGATATGCCTTATCGAAGATACAGAACGATGATTTTGAGTGCATATTCTTATTAGTCCAATGAAATGTTACATTTTTTAGGCTGTTTGAATTTTGGGTAGGACATCCGTTGCGTGGGGAGGAGGTGTAAGTTTAAAATTGAGTTTTCGGGGTCGCAGGTACCCCATTTGACCGTCATCTTGAAAAAAGGGTGATAACAGGTTTTGCACTGTATCTCCGTAACGGTACATTTTCCAAAAAATTTGTAGAGAGGTTTTTTGTTTAGAATCGAATTTTCTATAACTTTATTAGAGATACTTTTTATCGTAAATTGATTAATTAAAAAGATATGCCTTATCGAAGATACAGAACGATGATTTTGAGTGCATATTCTTATTAGTCCAATGAAATGTTACATTTTTTAGGCTGTTTGAATTTTGGGTAGGACATCCGTTGCGTGGGGAGGAGGTGTAAGTTTAAAATTGAGTTTTCGGGGTCGCAGGTACCCCATTTGACCGTCATCTTGAAAAAAGGGTGCTAACAGGTTTTGCACTGTATCTCCGTAACGGTACATTTTCCAAAAAATTTGTAGAGAGGTTTTTTGTTTAGAATCGAATTTTCTATAACTTTATTAGAGATACTTTTTATCGTAAATTGATTAATTAAAAAGATATGCCTTATCGAAGATACAGAACGATGATTTTGAGTGCATATTCTTATTAGTCCAATGAAATGTTACATTTTTTAGGCTGTTTGAATTTTGGGTAGGACATTATTTTTCCGTTGCGTGGGGGGCGGTGTAAGTTTAAAATTGAGTTTTCGGGGTCGCAGGTACCCCATTTGACCGTCATCTTGAAAAAAGGGTGATAACAGGTTTTGCACTGTATCTCCGTAACGGTACATTTTCCAAAAAATTTGTAGAGAGGTTTTTTGTTTAGAATCGAATTTTCTATAACTTCTTTAGAAATAGTTTTTATCGTAAATTGATTAATTAAAAAGATATGCCTTATAGAAGATATAATTCAAGATATAATTCAAACCGTCCTTCAATTATAATTCTTTTTGTTTTTCTGTTAAAATTGAAAGAAAAAAATTATAGCGCTTAAAATTTTGTGACAAATTTTTGATCTTCTATAAGACTTATCTTTCTAATTATTCAATTTACGACAAAAAGTATCTCTAGTAAAGTTATAGAGAATTCGATTCTAAACAAAAAACATCTCTACAAATTTTCTGTAAGATGTACTTATAACATCTCTGTTTTACGTCGAAGGTTAAAAATAACTTTGTCGTTAGTTTGAGCCTTAGGTAATATGCAGTTGGTTGTGGTGATTATCACCGGGTACGCTATTTAAAACCATTTTTTTTAAATCTGTACAAAACTTTTATAAGAAATAAGACAATAACGAATATTTTTATCTTATCTTTATCAAAATCATCGACATATCTTCTGAGAAACCATGTGCACACATATGTATGAACGCGGTTTATTTGTGTCGGTTCTTAGTGTGGGCCCCAGCCCCCAGTTCAGAAACCTACGGAATGACACTTTATTGCGTAGATACACTCGAAATCTGAATTTACGAATTCGAATTGTATAAAAAAAACGATAATTATCATTTTTTTCATCGAAAACTGAGTACATTTATAATTTAATTTTAATTGATTTTGTATTTTAAGATAAGTGTCTTTGCTGTGTGTCCGGAGTCTGATTCGCCTGCTGAAATCGGACTCTGGAGACGCAGGAAAGACACACTTTAATATGAATAAAATATTGTTACGGATCAGCCTGTATATAAACGGCAGGCAAGAGTTCTGAGAAACGGGGTCTGCTTACTGAACAACTGGTACCTGCGCGAAAGTTCTAGAGAAAGCGAGAACACACTAGGCTTACGCCACGCAGCGTATATAAACAGCCAGTACGAGTGAAAGAGGAAATCAGTCAACGGTGAGTCACGCAGTCAAGTCCACGATGGATCAGTGATATAAATAGTGCCGTGAAATAAATAAATAGATTGATAAAATAAATACTAGCGTAGTGGTAATAATTACGAGTTATTGTATATATGTAGTTGTTTTATTTTGCTTTGTAATTACTGTTTAGTTATTGTTTACTTGTGTTAATTGTTAGAACTGACTTTTCGTTGTTGCATTCATTATTATTGTGTTTTTAATTATTGTAAATAAATATTTATTCCGTCAACTCAGAAAACAGTTTTGTAACAATGTTTATTATAGGAAGCGTATACATCATTCACTAATAATTAATATATTAAACATATTAGAGTGTTTTTCGTGTGAGTCAGGAGTCCGATTCGCCTCCTGGCTCCAGACTCCGGACACGCAAAAAAGGTACACTTTAATATGCTAAAATGTGCTTATTATAGTAAGCGTATACTTAAGTTATAACATCATTCACTAATAAACATATTAGAGTGCGTGTCTTTGATGTGTGTCCGAAGTCCGATTGACCTGCTGACTCCGAACACTCAACCATGTTAAAATGTGTTTATTAGTAGTAGGTAAGCGTATTACATCATTCACTAATAAACATATTAGAATGCGTGTCTTCGCTGTGTGTCCGGAGTCCGATTCGCTTACTGAAATCGGACTCTGGACATGCAGCAATTATTGATATGGTTGTATTTATAATTAGTAAATGCGTTTAATAAAGGATTTCATTCATTATCTAAGTATTATTTATTCACTATCACATGTAACACGTGACAAAACAATAATAAAACAGTTGTATCGTTATTTTTATCTACGCGCCCACCGGAAGGTCAAAGAAATTACAGAACAGACTTATCCAGTGATAACAAACGTTTGAAATTCAGATGCGATGAACTGGTAGTGACTGGTGCTGAGGACAAACGACAATGATTACGTTTGTAACCGACAACCCTGCATGGGTCACTCGCATAAGCTATATTCGGTCCTACCGTCCCATCGTCCCATTCGTGTCGCCAGTCGTTATACGCTATATACCGGAAAAGAAGCAATTATGCAAAAGCATCAAATAATTTCAATGTAGCTGACCTACACTCTAAATTAGTGACGAAACGAAATAACAGGAACAGTTATCTATGTACTGTTACTGAAAAGAACTGGTTCTGAAAATAACAGTTAGAATAAGCTCAATAAAAAAGAGGTTCTTAAAAAAGGATGGTTTGATTTTATTTTGCTCCTACTAAGACTTGTGGAATATATATTTTTTTATATTCTTACGGATCACCCTGTATATAAAAGTCAGGCAAGAATTCTGAGAAGCGGTGTCTGCTTGTTGAACAACGAGTAACTACGCGAAGTTTCTAGAGAACGCGAGAAGCACTGGGCTTCAGCCACGCAGCGTATATAAACGAGTGAGTGAAGTGATCAGTCAATCAGTCAATGGTGAGTCGTAGAAAATAATTAGGACACAAACCAAGGGGCACTTTGTGTCGCTGCGTCACCGGAATAAGTAATAAAAACGTGGGGCGCATAAAAATCTGTATAACGTTTTTATTACTTATTCCGCTGACACAGCGACACAAAGTGCTCGTTGGTTTGTGTCCTAATAATTTTCTAGTTTTTGGTACAGCTGATGATTTAAAATAATACTGTTTAACTTAAAAGATTTTTTACCTATTTTTCAAATCAGTTCAGTAATTCTCGAGTTATAAGCGCATTAAAGTACATACATATACAATTAATTTCGCCTTTATAATATGTTAAAAAGATACTGTTTTATAGACACTAGATAACAGAAGTCATACATCTATAAATATGTTAAGAATATAGGGATCCGTCAGATGGGTGGAGCTTAAAAAACATGGCGGAGTTCGGGGAAAATTTCATATACGGGGCGTGTAATCTTGTGATTTTTAAAATGATAAGAAATGATAAAAATAAGTGCAATTGTGATTGGGCCGGTACGAATCCTAAACAAAGGAATTTCGTTGAAGGAGAAAGGATTCTCAAAGCCGGACATATTGTCAAATTTTTTTTGTTTTTTTTTTGTTCCTCTTCAAGATTTCGAGAATATATTTTTTTACAAAAAAATAATGTTATTTCGTAACAGTAGGTTCTAATTGTTAAAGAACAGGAACAGTACCTGTTATTGGAAAAGAACTGTTTTAACAATCACAACTTTAAATCAATGAGGACACGAAAGATAAAACTGTAAATGAAAATTTTAGGTGATACATTTTTTTATTGTTTTAAATAAAGTCTCGAATACTACGTGAAAAATCCAATTCATTTAACGACATACCGCTAATACGGTGTCGACATCATGTTACCGTTTTTTTATCGTACGAATTATTTTCCCCGTACACCAATTAGTAAAATCAGCCATATGTCTATTAAAAATATTTTAAGTGAATAACTGAACAAGTAGGGTAAAGTGTAGATTATAGACGCTCAGCAACTAAGGTCAATAGCGAGGTCAAGCATGGCACTTCATGCGCCTGGGGTTCCATAAATTCTATTCGTTTTTTAAATTTAAATAAATTATAATTTAAAAAAACTAAAAAACACGCTTTAATGAACTAAAAAGTAAAAAATAATTAATTTTATTGTAAAAAAGCGCGGGGTATAGTATGAAAATATGATACAAAGCACCCCAAGCTTTTTTGCAATAAAATTAATTATTTTTTACTTTTTAGTTCATTAAAGCGTGTTTTTTAGTTTTTTTAAATTATAATTTATTTTTGCTTTTTAGTCCTGGAGATCCTGGTCAGGATAATGGGACAAACTTATGAAATTATTGTATTGTCGTCGGTCCTTGATAAGTGTGCAAAGTTTAAACTAAATCTGGCCGTTCAAAGTTGGTCAAAATCAAGTTCAAAGAAGTCGGTTACAAACTGACAAACAAGCAAGCAAGCAAGCAAGCACGCAAGCACGCAAACATACAGGTGAAGCTAATATAAGCGTGTTAAAAAATAGGTAATTAACAAGATCTGCCATTTCTTGAGCATTATTTAATTTTTTGTTTGTTTATATTATAGATATTAAAACCTAAATTTTGTAATAAAAATAAAAATTATCCTATTTTTTAACATCTATTCTTCTATTTATTGTCTCCTGCCAATTTTAAGAAAAAATCTGCATGAAGCACCTAATATAAATAAGCATAATCTTCAACAGTTTTTGTACTTGATTTAAACTAAATTCCAGCTGACGTCATTCCCGCGCTTACGCTGATTGGTCAGATGGAATGAGGCAACCTGTACTCTAATAACCTTGACGGAATCCCAAAAAAAATCGAAATCGACGACCCCTTATAAGTATCGATACGTTACGCCCATGGACGCAATGTTCGGCCGGTCTAAATCAAGTCAGTCATTTTTCTCGCCGCCCCAGAATACAGATCCTGCCAGTGATATGAATAGCCGGGTATATTTCTTAACTCTCGACTTATACATGCACTGGCAGCGCGAACTTTAACGAATAATTTCAACACTAGAATGCCATAATATTCATTTCATGCAAAAAATAATATTATTTCAAAAGAATAAATGTTTGAATAAATGTGAAATATGTGTACCTTTTATACGGAAATGAATAGCCATTCTTGCAGAAGAAGTCTGCTTAAACCAGCAGTTCATAAACGTTTCTAAACTGCAAAGAAAACTATGCGAAGTCGAATTACTATTCGCGTGAACGTCGATTTTTCTCGCAGACTAAAGGTGCGTGTAGTATGGAGCTGGGTTTCTAGATGGTAGCATGTATGGTAGATGGTGGCTGAAATTATAAGCGCTTATAGGTTTGCACAACGAAGCTTTGATACTAACATTGATACAAGCGTTTGAAATGTCAGATAGCAAAGACGAATATTTGTGTTCTTCTTCTACAAAGTGGTATATTTTAAATATAAATTTGGGTAGGAGCTATCATGTTCACTCTATTAATAGAAAACGATCTAAACATGGCGAATTTCATCATTTATACCAAGAATTAAAATTTTACCCAAACCTAACACTTTTAAATACGTCTTAGAAAAAACTCAAAACAAATTAAATAAAAACTGGCAAAATTTCATTTATTAAACTAGTCACATCCATTGCAAAACTTGTAACGGCCATTTGACAATTGTCACACGTTGATTGTAGTAGTCAGCGCGCTGAAAGAATGGTGAGATACATTCTTGAATCTACCAGCTCTTGTAACAGCGCTTATACCTGCTACACTCACTGCTTCGTTGTGTACGCTCGCATATATAACAATGCATTAATTTAAGCAAGCCCTGCTATGATCTACGCTACCATCTAGAATCCCAGCTCCATACTGCACGTACCTTAACTCGGGTCCTGAATCACTCCTCATTTTTTCAAAGGTCGCCTAGTTACCACAATATTTTATTGTCGTCGGAACTACACATGTGTGCAAAATTTCAACTCAATCGGTTAACGGGAAGTGGGTGAAAATTTAATTACAAGATTTTAACACTTGTATTAAGTACATTGTATTACTAGGGCAGGGAGGGGTGAGTAGGGCAGAAAGTTGGCGTTTGCATTTTCTTCTCGAGTAACACACAGCACTTTTGTAAGTGCATTGAACAACAGTTGAGAAGCACTGGTTTCTTTGTATTAAAAATATTCTTTAGACCTCCATTTCTGTATATGACTTATAAAAAAATGACATTAAAATTAAACGAATGGCAGTAAAATTTTGAAAAACCAATTATTTTTCATATTTTTTTGCATTAGTGTTTTTTTAGCTGTTAAGTATTTTTAAATGCAGTTAATATTTTACCATTCTAACACCACAATGGTAGGTATCTACCTACTAATTTACTTCATAATTTCACAATACTTTCCCTACTTAAGGTCCTCGGAGTGCAAAAAACGTGTTTTCGCAAAAAACCAACGTAATAGTGAAAAAAACCTGAGCCATTTTCCTGAGAGTAGTTCTTTCAATTATCCACGAGAGGCAGCACTTGTGGTAGGGACAAACATTATTTATTCCCCATTAGTGTCGTGTCATTTTAGTGGTATAACTTAAATTATTATTATTATTAAATTAATTAAATAATTAAGTTATACCACTAAAATGACACGACACTAATGGGGAATAAATAATGTTTATCCCTACCACAAGTGCTGCTTCTCGTGAATAACTGAAAGAACTACTTTCAGGAAATTGGCTTATTCTATATTTATACGAAATATTTTTTAAATCAACTTACCTAATTTAACGTGTTGAGGCGATAAAATAATTATTTTTATTTTTCTAAGCGAGTGTCCACATTTTAGCTTTTGAGGCTGACGACAATACGTCCACTAGTATCTGTAAATAAAAAATATTTTTAGATAAATTTGCAAAATCATTAACAAAAGGAGAAAACTATAATAACAAAATGTGAGCCGTCGTGGGACGCCTGGCAGACGTGAAACATTTTCATAGTATAGTTCCAGAGATAAGAATTTATGATTTATTACCACACCCCCCGCGAGAAATTCTCCCCCTGCGAAGATAATTACTGAAAGAATTTTTAGAATCGGCTCAGTAGTTCCAGAGATAAGAATTTATGATTTATTACCCCCTCATCCCTCGAGAAACTCTCACCCTGCGAAAGTATTGAAACAGCAAAACACAGATATTCACACACACACGTAACATAGCGATGGTGTAACAGTGTACCCCCACCCCACGAGAAACTCACCCTGCTAAGGTATTGAAACAGCAATACACAGATATTCACACACACGTAACATAGCGAGTGTGTAACAGTGTACCCCCACCCCACGAGAAACTCACCCTGCTAAGGTATTGAAACAACAATACACAGATATTCACACGCGCACGTAACATAGCGAGTGTGTAACAGTGTACCCCCACCCCACGAGAACCTCACCCTGCTAAGGTATTGAAACAGCAATACACAGATATTCACACACACACACGTAACATAGCGAGTGTGTAACAGTGTACCCCCACCCCACGAGAACCTCACCCTGCTAAGGTATTGAAACAGCAATACACAGATATTCACACACACATACGTAACATAGCGAGTGTGTAACAATGTACCTCCACCCCACGAGAAACTTACCCTGCGAAGGTATTGAAACATCAATACACAGATATTCACACGCGCACGTAACATAGCGAGTGTGCAACAGTGTACCCCCCACCCCACGAGAAACTCACCCTGCTAAGGTATTGAAACAGCAATACACAGATATTCACACACACACGTAACATAGCGAGTATGCAACAGTGTACCCCCACCCCACGAGAACCTCACCCTGCTAAGGTATTGAAACAGCAGTACACAGATATTCACACACATACACACACACACACACGTAACATAGCGAGTGTGTAACAGTGTACCCCCACCCCGCGAGAAACTCTCAACCTGCGAAGGTATTGTAACAGCAATACACAGATATTCACACACACACGTAACATAGTGAGTGTGTAACAGTGTACCTCCACCCCGCGAGAAACTTTCAACCTGCGAAGGTATTGAAACAGCAATACACAATACACAGTATATCGTTATAGTTTTTTTGAAGACGAAGCCACGACCTAGCATCACCGATTTTTACTCAAGTGTAGCCGACATAAGATGCTCCTTTTTCACGCCAAGTAAAGCTTATTATTAGAATATAGAATGTGCGAAAATACCTACTAAAATAAGCCTCTTTAAGCAATGATTTTCAGAATGACATGAACGTGCCGAACTTGTAAAGATATTCTTTGTCCATTTTATATATATAATTATGAGTAAAGTCGACCAGGTTCTCCTTTTTAGGGTTCCGTACTGGAACACTATTACTAAGCCTACGCCGTCTGTCTGTCTGTCTGTCTGTTCTACCTTTAAAAGGCTGTATCTTTTGAACCGTGACAGGTAGCCAGTTGAAATTTTCACAGAAAATGTGTTATTATGGCGGATATCCTAAGTGAGTGAAAAAGTAATCTCTGGAACTACTGAACCGATTCTAAAATTTTTTTCACTAATAGAAAGCTACGCAAGAGGAGAGATTCTCGCGGGGAGCAGAAGGAGAAACTCTTTCGAGGGGGCTAATAAATCATAAATTCTTATCTCTGAGACTACTAAACCGATTCTAAAAATTCTTTCACTAATAGAAAGCTACGCAGGGGGAGATATTCTCGCAGGGGGATAACAAATTAACAAAATACTAAATCTGCGTGAGCGGAGCAATGGGTGACCGGTATTAAATCATAATTTCATACCATTCGGGCGTAGCCAGTATGGGCCGCTAGTATGGTATAAAACTGCAAACCTCACTATACACTGTAAAAAATGGATGTAAAAATACTTTGAAAGTTAAGGTAGTAGAATTCGCTCGATTTTCTAAATGAGTTTACATTATTATTTATTTTTACACAGAAAACTTCATAAAAACGTGGACTTTTACTGTAAAGTTAAACAATTTGTGATTTTTACATAAAGTAAATTAAAATTACATAATTTGTGTAAAATTCCAATAAAGTGTGTAAAAATTACAAAATAAAATGTATAGTTACATATATAAAATGGATGAATACAAAATAAATTAATGTAAAATTAGTAACCACGCATGCGATTGCGCAATGTGTTTTTATGGAATATACGCGATGTGCAGGCGATACCTGTTTGCGACGCCATTGTCTCTTTGTGTGCCTATTACCAGATTAATCGCTAGCTACAAATGGACCATCGATAATCTATGTAATCGACCTTTTCATTTATTGCAGTGTATACCAAAACAGACCAAAACGAACGGCTTTATAGCGAGAAAATACTATAGGTACTAAATAGCGTGCTACTACATTTATAAGATAGTAAATTCTTTATTGACTTTTGGAAATAAAAGAAGAAATGAAATCGGCGATATCGCAAATACATCTAAATAGGCAATCTTCCTCTATAATATCATATAAGATAAAAAAAATTTAAATATCAGAAAAAAGTGTCACGTTGGTGATACGGTCGTAACAGATGCATACATATAGGAGGTATGTATTTTTTAGCGTCGTTATACATGCACAGATTCCAAATAAGGCCCAACTATATATACAGAGCATTGTACCTCGTTCCGAACAGCCTCATCATTGTCGAAAGGCTACAATGGATTTCCCTCTAAAATTCATATTACTTTACTAAGATACAGTCAGGGGCGGATCTGGTTTTTTCGGGGCTAAGGACTTATTAAAGTACAGGGCCGCATTTTTTTGAAGTGAAAACTTCCTTAGGCGCGTTAGGCACTTTTTGCCTGGGTACTGAAATAACGTGAAGCGTTCGCAAATAACCGTAAGAATTCGCAACTACTTCCGTAAGAATTCGCAACATACTTATATCATAAAAACGGCTGTCTAGACACTTCCATTCATAGCGCAGTTGGTTACGTGTTTGCATTCTATTCATATGAACCTGGGTTCGAGACCTGATGGCAGCGTAGAATTTTTGGCGTTTTGTTTTTTTTCTAAATTCTACATGATATTTAATTATATATTTTTTTATTTTTGTTATATTCTTTCTTTGACAATAATAATATTTTTTTTGAAACCAAGGTGAAATTAATTAAAAATACAATTTTAGTATTTTAGTAACAAATTATTTTTAGTTCATAAATGCGCTATAATAGATGACACCAAAAATTAGAAAATCTGAAGTTTTCACTTCTGTCGTGTGGTCATAAGCACACACCATTTTTTTTTAGATTAAGAATCTTTAAATTGGGGTTTACAAAATGATATTAATTCAATTTTTGTCGGCTCTTGACACTTAGGGGCCTAGGGCTTATAGATAGATAGATAGATCACTTTATTTATAAGGTGTCCGTAGCCAAATGGCAAAAACGAAATCCTTATAATTTCGTCCTGGTTTTGTGAAATTACGGAAAAAAATTAGAGGTGGCACTCCTGAAGGATAGATCAACATAAATACTGACTGACTGATAGATAATCATAAATCTAGGGTACTTCCAATCGAGAGGTTTGAAATTTGGAACATAGATAGTCAAAAATCATTAAAAATTCAACATGGCGGAAACGTTCTTTCCGACTATTTTTTATACCTATATTATACAAGTGTATTGTTGCGACTGGTTGGAACATCGACTAACTTTGTATGCACACACAAGTGTGTCTATCTATCAGAAGGGTTACGCATTGTACCTTCCCACTTACAAGAAGGGTTGAAAGGTGCTAATCCTGTATGTACAGTACATGTCCGCGTTCACGGTATGATCAAAAATAAACATCATTCAAATCACTGATTCCCAAACGGTGGTCACTGTGACACGAAATTCGACAGACAGACGCGTGCAGCCGCAATGCGGAAAATCAACCGAGGGTTCCGTACAATAATAGAAATAATGATTTAGGTGGGAGTAAAAAATCAACAGATTTATTTATTTAAGCTTGGTTTTAAAAAAAATAATTTTACTTTAATATAGGTATTTTATTTTGTTCCAAATTTTTCCGTATCAAACTTAATTAATTAATTCGAACCAGGGACCTTTTGATCTTTAGTCGAATGCTCAACCAACTGAGCTAGTTGAACGATAATGTTACACGCTCTATAGTACAGTAGAGAAGTACGGCTAGAGTTAGTGTTGTAATAAAATAAAAAACATTAATTTATTCAAATTAATTGCTTATTTAATTCTAATTATTATTTGCCATGATTCATGTCGCAACAACACACAATCTGTGAAAATTTCAACTAGCTACTTCTTGCCGTTTTTGAGATAGAGCCTTGTGACAGACGGACGGACGAAGGACGAACGGAAATCGTAAGCTCAGTAATAGGGTTTCGTTCGGAGGTACGGAACCCTAAAACCAATTTTAAGACGAAAATCGGTACCTAAGTAATAGACTCGAGTAGTATGGTAAGGGGGTTTCTAATCTACTCAGGAACCACAGGAATTCAAACAGACACCAAACGGATACCGAACAGACACCGAACAGACGCCGAACAGACACCGAAAAGACACTGAACGGATACCGAACAGACACAGAACAGACGCCGAACAGATACCGAACAGACACCGAACAGATTCCTGAGTGGATCAGAAATTCCTGAAGTTCCTGAGTGGATTAGAATCCCCCTTACCAACCACAAGAATTCGAACAGACACCGAACGGATACCGAACAGACGCCGAACAGACACCGAACAGACGCCGTACAGACACCGAACAGATTCCTGATTGGATCAGAAATTCCTGAGGTTCCTGAGTGGATTAGAATTCCCCTTACCAATCACAGGAATTCGAACAGACACCGAACGGATACCGAACAGACACCGAAAAGACACCGAACAGATACCGAATAGGCACCGAACGAATACCGAACAGGCACCGAACAGACACAGAACAGACGCCGAACAGGCACCGAACAGACACCGAATAGACGCCGAACAGACACCGAACAGATTCCTGATTGGATCAGAAATTCCTGAGGTTCCTGACTGGATTAGAATCCCCCTTACCAACCACAGGAATTCGAACAGACACCGAACGGATACCGAACAGACACCGAACAGACGCTGTACAGACACCGAACAAACACCGAAAAGACACCGAACGGATACCGAACAGGCACCGAACAGACACAGAACAGACGCCGAACAGACACCGAACAGACACCGAACAGATGCCGAACAGACTCCTGATTGGATCAGAAATTCCTGAGGTTCCTGAGTGGATTAGAATCCCCCTTACCGTACTACTGACTCGCATTTATAGATTTTCACGTCGATTGTGAAGAATTTAATCAGAGCGTGAAAGGTATCAGTAAAACGTTTTCATTTTGGAAACCTTTGACTGGGGCACCGCGACGTGGTGCGAACGCGGCGGTCGGACCGAGGGTAGATCCGGTCACCCGGTGCACAACAACACCGGATCCGGATGTTCTGATTCTATTCTGTAGGCACGCGGGTAGAACATACCTAGTAAGCGCCTACAATCACGCACATGTGTGAATGTGACAATGAGTTACACCACATCCTATATACTCTATGTAAAGCAGCAGTTGTCAAACTTGTTTATCTTCACGACCCGATCTAGAGGATTTACATTCGAATAAGACCACATTATAAATAGACTATATAAAACAAATTGTTTCTGAATTTTTTGGAAGCTTATTGAATTAAAAAAAATTGGTCAAGTGCGAGTCGGACTCGTGCATCGAGGGTTCCGTACAGTAATACAGCTCTATGTCTAATTTTCCGTTCATTGATACAAATTGAAATGTCATTTTCTCCGCAATTAATGATCGGATTTGAAAAACAAAAAGACTGTTGTAAAAAGAATTGAGAGGCCTTTCGAACTGCGAATCGTTTGACACCCCTTTCTATTTAAAATTTTTGGGGTGCAATTCACCCTGCTCTCAGGGTTGAAGTTACGTAAATAATACTAATCGATTTAGATGTCCCCCTTAACTCTAAAATTGACGTGTGCGAGCTTTTTTCGCAAAACTGATGTTAAGTGGGCAAAACTTGCGCGAACTGTTTTCATTGGCCCACTCTGTATATCGTTGCCCAAAGGCGAAAGGACATATCCGGTATGATTATAAAAATTTTACAAAAAATGTAAAGAAACTGGCGACTGAATAAACCAGTGTTTCTCCATCTTTCACGATATTTCAGTGTAAGGACCAGCGCATACAATCAATTTTTAATCGCACAACTGTTTAGTTGTTTGTTAAAAGGCTATGGGATTAGAGGGGACTGCGCATATTATCGACACGGTAGTTGTACAATAAAACAAGCCGTGAGGTGGGTCGGTTATTAGGACTAAAGTGCGACGCTTGAGGTCCACACGACGAACTTCCCAGTTTGATAAATATTTAATAATAATAATTAAATTAGGTACCTATTACACAGAAAAGTAATCATTTTAATCATTAAAACATAATTATTATTTATTTTTAACAATAAAAAAAAAACGGCTAAACCGTTTTTTATATAATTTATGTCGGATAAAAATGACGTTAACATGCCTCGATTGACACCCTTACGAAGTCGATATAATTTTTTATTCGCGGGATATTGTGTAAAATCTACTTTTTTGGAGTCTATTTGGTTAAGAAAAAAGAACGGCTGAACCGATTTTGAACCGATTTTCAGATCATATTTACGTTAATACTCGTCGATTGACACCCTAACGTAGTCGATATAATTTTTCATTCTCGAGATTTCGTCTTAGAAAGAAATGGACACATACGTACGTACACACACACACAGCATCTTTCTAAAATTTTATGCGCACCTCTAACAACTAAACAGTTTAATCGAGTTGAAATCGCGACTCGCGACACGTACACAACTCGACTAAACTGTTTAGTCGTGGAAACAATTGTGTGTATGCGTCCGGTATAATAATTCCCTCGATTGTCGATTATCTACCGTTCACAATGTAAAAATCACAAACCATAAAATTAGTTTGCGGAATATAAATCAAGACACTCGAGAAAAAGACGGCACATGGTTTTAAAACACAATTATTTTTTTCACTAAAATATGTAAAAGCAAAAGAATTGACTCTAAATTATTCATACGTACATTTCAAAAAATGAATATTCAACCAGAAATTTCACGAATTTTAATGCGGTTTCTCGTTAAACATTTGAAACAAGAATAAATCGTTTTGTAAAACAAGGATGGGTTCTTAGAACATTTACCTATGGAATGTGAAACTGGCCGCTCCTTTGACGATACAATTATTAGGACTAGTAACGCTATCTTCACTCTGAATTCCAAGATTATCGTCATCGTCTCAATATGCAAATGGCGGCCTTGCTAAGAACTAAATCTTTTTACAAGCTTTTATTTAACTTACAATGTATGTTAGTTAGTTTGTTTGTGTGTTTGTTTGTTTACGTCAAAACTTGCAAGTCAATTTTGAACGACTTCCACGTATCCGATCGATTTGGAATGTTGTACACATATGTATTCCCGATGACAATACATGATTAAATCGTTTTAGAAATAAATTCAACCCCTAAAGGGTTCAAACGGGGATGTAGGGTTTTTTTGACTAATCAACGCCCAGGCTAAATCGCTTGAAATTTGGACAGTTGGTTCCTTTTCTGACGTAAGCATCCACTAAGAAAGGATTTTTCGAAATTTAACCCCTACGGGTGTCAAAGGACAGTAAAATTTCGAAAGACTAAAATGAACAAAATAAATATTAATAAAAAATACTTTTTAGAGACAAGCTTTTATTTAAATACACTAAAAAGGAAAAAATAAATTTTAATAACTTAGGTTCATAATTAATAAAAGCGTTAAAAATTATTTTTTTCCTTTTTAATGCATTTAAATAAAAGCTTTTCTCTAAAAGGTTTTTTTCACTAATATTTTATCAATAATATAGAGTTGCTATATGGACGCCATGTAAACAACGATTGGTTACTTACAACTTTTTCACTCGTGCTGACAGATTAATTTTTTTGCCATACCCACTTCAAAATAGCTACTTTCCATGCATGTATACCGGCCTGTATTGGGTCATTTAACAGGCAGGCGTGCCGAAAGTGTTTTCCTAACATAACTATTAACTAGTGCTGTAAGTAAACGGTTGCCATAATATTATTCGCTCTATCCACCTGCTATTACATACTCACGGCCTACTGTAAATGTAAAGATGACGACGCAAATGAACTGTAATTTTTTTTGAAATTACGGAAAATGAACTGAAAAGTAAGTATTTTGTAGTGGGTATGGACAAAAATACCATATATTTCTCGTGCATAATGGTATTATGACTCGTGTGACTAAAAACTCGCTATCGCTCGTTTTTACATACTGTCACAACTCGTCAGTAATAAACTCCATCACAACACCAGAAATACAATCTATTGTTCATTGTATGACCGGCCTTTTTATAGAAAAGGGCCATTAAAAAAATCAATAAAAAGACATTTTCATAATTGTGAGTGGCACTCCATTGCAATGAGTCATTTTCCTAAGAGTACTTCTTTCAATTATCCACGAGAGGTAGGGACAAACATTATTTATTCCCCATTAGTGTCGTGTCATTTTAGTGGTATAACTTAATAATTTAATTAATTTAATAATAACAAGCCGTGAGGTGGGTCGTTTATTAGGACTAAAGTGCGACCCTTGAGGTCCACACGACGAACTTCCCAGTTTGATAAATATTTAATAATAATAATTAAATTAGATATTACACAGAAAAGTAATCATTTTAATCATTAAAACATCAATAATTAAAAAAAAAAAAAAAAAAAACGGCTGAACCGATTTTTATAAAATTTATGTCGGATCACCCTTACGAAGTCGATATAATTTTTTATTTGCGAGATATTGTGTAAAATCTACTTTTTTGGAGGTTATTTGGTTAAGAAAAAAGAACGGCTGAACCGATTTTAAAAAAATTCCTTTCAGATCATATTTACGTTAATACGCGTCGATTGGCACCCCAACGTAGTCGATATCATTTTTCGTTCTCGAGATTTCGTCTTAGAAAGAAATGGACACATACATACGTACGTACGTACGTACGTACATACGTACACACACACACACACACACAGACATCTTTCTAAAAGTAGTGTAAAAATAGTGTAGTGACCTTGAAACATAAAAATTTTTTTTCCTTTTTGATTTCGATTTTCGGACCCATTACAATAACTTCCAATGGGAAGTTAATAATAATTTAATAATTAAGTTATACCACTAAAATGACAAGACACCAATGGGGAATAAATAATGTTTGTACCTACCACAAGTGCTGCCTCTGGTGGATAATTGAAAGAAGTAATCTCAGGAGATTGTCTCATTGAATCAGCTGATTAACAAACTAACCGAAATATCCCGGATCTGCACGAAACGCGATGCCGAAGCAGTTGACGCATGCGAACGGGAGGTCTAAGGTACTTACACCTGTGACTATAATTACGGCCTATCGACTTAGAAGCCGACTCGTTAAACGCTTCGGTTAAAATCGCCGTGTCTATCTATTTGATTTTTTATTCTAATCTTACTATAGCGTTTGCGATTTTTTTAAAAATCAAGGTCAGAGTTATTCAAAACATAATTATGTATATTAACAAAATATACATTCCATAGGTACATTAAAACTCCTGAATATGCGAGGACGAGATTTTGGGTACACCTCGGCCTAAAACATCGCATATGAAAAAGTATTCCTGTTCCATAAGTAAATGTTCTAAAGTTGTGTTGTGTCTTTATTTACAGAGATGACTTCTAAAAACTTTTATAAATGGAAATGAAACAAACTTTTCCATAACAATTATTTTCTAAGAATGATAAAACATCGCATATCCAGGAGTTTTAATGTACCTGGAATGTACTTATACAGAAATTGAAAGTTACTGTTTTGTTACCTAATATACATAATTATGTTTTGAATAACTCTGACCTTGATTTATAAAAAATGGGTGTCTGCTTATGACCACACGACAGAAGTAAAAAATTCAGATTTTCTAATTTTAAAATACATTTATAATTTTTTAATCACACAGTTTAATCATAAATATATTAAAATCGGCTTATACTTACAATTAAATTTTATGAATATAATACTTTAACGATAATATTAAGTTTTAGTGACATCTGTTAGCGCACTTGTGAACTACAAAATATATACAAAATAAAATATAGTTACTTCTTACCACAACTGTTGTGGTAAGAAGTAACTATATTTTATTTTGTTTTTATTCCAACCACAGTGCTCATATATATTTTTATTTTACAAAATATATGTTTTAGTGTCATCTGTTAGTTCACTTGTGAACTAAAATTACTTTTTACTCGTTTTAAGTTTTTAGTGTCATCTATTAGCACACTTATGAACTACACACTATTACCAGAATATTGCAAATACGTGTTCGTGTTTGAGCCGAGTAGCCCCGATTGTCACCGTCGGGTGCGTTATATACATCGCCGTTTTCATGATATTTAAGTATGTCAGCCCGGGTTGCGAATTCTTACGGTTGGGTTGCGAACGTTACACGTTATTTCAGTACCCAGGCAAAGAGTGCCTAACGTGCCTAAGGAAGTTTTCACTTCAAAAACTGTAATTATATGATCATAATTTAAGGTCATTGCAAAATCAGATTTTTTGACAATGATTTATGCAACTTTTCCAGGATTTGCAGAAAGTGACCATCCTGTAATAATCTCTATCGGTGCGAAGAGAAAACGTAGAAAACTTAAAATTCTATTTTTCGTGGCGCGTCTTAAGCATAGCTATCTATTTAATAGCTATCATAGCAGTTAAGCTAAAATGTGTGCATTCAAACGTAAGAAAAGCTCCTATCGATTTCAGATACGGCGGAGGTGAAGGGCCACTTATGGTGGCAGAGTCGGGTGGTTAATTCCGCTTCAAGTACACAAACAACAATATTATTATTTGTTGAAAGTGAAGAATGGTGCAGAGCTACTACGAAGTTATTCACTCGAGTACAATCACTGCTATAATATTATAATTAAATACAACAATGAGTTGAGTTTTTGTGGTTATAATATAATAATTATTAAATAGACTAACCAATCCACAAGCATATACTTTTCTTAACGTAATCAGTCGGCAACCTGCCATCGTGATGTTAAACGTCAAACAAATAATAAGAAGTATTAGAAATACCTTGTATTTTGGGGTTCGTCCTGTGACTTCATGTGTTGTTAACACGCCGCGTTTCAGCAACGAGTTGCCATCTTCAGGTGTGGTTAATTTTTTTATATTATAAAACACACATTTGAGTATTCGTAACACGTTATATTATGATGGTAAGCACTTGTCTATTATGTTGTGGATTGTGAAGTACCGATTTAAATTTCGAAATTTTATGATTTATATAGTAGGTAGATGAAATGGAAGTGTGCGTGTGTATGTATGTGGACGATTAATGAGTATTGGGTGTTTGTGTGT
Source organism: Mongoloraphidia duomilia (assembly GCA_039654895.1). NCBI lineage: Eukaryota > Metazoa > Arthropoda > Insecta > Raphidioptera > Raphidiidae > Mongoloraphidia > Mongoloraphidia duomilia. The sequence goes on from CM077516.1 coordinate 5,515,945, forward strand.
TAATTATTGTGTCGTGTATTATGTTCGATTTTAACGTTAGTTTGTCATTAAGAATGTTGGTATTGTTGAATTTTGTAGCTTTATATATTTCATATTCCTCGAGGGTGTTCATGTGTTTACCTTTATTGCAAATATGTAGGGGAACAAAATTTGTCTCAAAATCGTGATATTCATGATTGTGTCTGTCTGTTTTTTTAATACTGATCGTAAAAATCGCTTTTAAGCGATGCCTAAGAGTTCAAAAATGAGTGAAAGTAAAATGTAATTTTAAAAGAGATTTAAAAAGGATATCAAATACTGCAGATTGCAAAACGTGGACAGAACCGCTTGTAAAAGAAAGTATAAAAAATAACCTGAATATTAATTAAAAATCAAGTGAAGTAAACATGAATTTTAAATTATATACACAATATGTTATTAAAAATATATAATATTTTTATGTACAACAGATATATTATTTTTTAATTGAGTTTTTTGCGGCATTCGTTTTAAGCCCGATTTTAAGAGGTTTTTCGCTAAGAATTGTTTTTTATATTCTGCATCAGGGGTTAAAAAAATTGAAAACTTTTCTTACTAGTCCAGTCACGAGAGCTTAAAAAGGTAGGTCCACCTTGCGTTCTGTGCAGCAAATGATTTTATTTTTTTTTGTCCTCAAGCATGTTTAGGAGATGTCAAATCCAAGTTTGCGACCTCTAAAACAGGGCGGGGGAGTTTTGGTGGGCTAAAAACCACGATTTTTTTGCATTTTTTTTTTTGGTTTTTTGCTTATAACATAAAAACGGCTTGTCCTATCGAAAAAATGGCCCTATTCAAAATTAAAGGGCACAAAATTTTCTTCAAAATGCATTAGTCAAATATGTTTTTGTTCCCATTTTTACTGACTCTACAGAACTTAGAAAAACAAAAAAAAAATAAACTCTTTTTAACACGCTTATATTAGCTTCACTTGTATGTTTGCATGCTTGCTTGCGGGCTTGCGTGTGTTTGTCAGTTTGTAACCGACTTCTTTGAACTTGATTTTGACCAACTTAGTTTAAACTTTGCACACTTATCAAGGACCGACGACAATACAATAATTCCATAAGTTTGTCCCATTATCCTTACCAGGATCTCCAGGACTAAAAAAAAAAAGCAAAAAACTTCAGATTGAACTGAAACTTTGCACACTTATCAAGGACCGATTACAATACAATAATTCCATAAGTTTGTCCCATTATCCTGACCAGGATCTCCAAGACTAAAAAGCAAAAATAAATTATAATTTAAAAAAACTAAAAAACACGCTTTAATGAACTAAAAAGTAAAAAATAATTAATTTTATTGTAAAAAAGCGTGGGGTAGTATGAACATATGATACAAAGCACCCCACGCTTTTTTACAATAAAATTAATTATTTTTTACTTTTTAGTTCATTAAAGCGTGTTTTTTAGTTTTTTAAATTATAATTTATTTTGTTTGAAGGCGCTAATCTCAGGAACTACCAGTCTGTAAAAGAAGCAAAGTACTAATCAATGAGACCCTATACGAGTTTTTTAAAAATTCAATCCCAAAGAGTGAAAACGGGAGTGTAGGATTTATTGTAATAACAAAAAATCCTACACCCACGTTTTACCCCCTTTGGGATGAAATTAAATAAAAAAATCGAATGGGCTTGAGAATAGCCGAGAGTGTAGCGGCGCTGTTGTTTACATGGCGTTGCTATGGTTCCTCTATTACAAGTCCCCAGTTCCCGAGTTCTAGCCCGAGAGCTGGTAAAAGTGTCAATTGGATTTTCAATTTATTATTAAAAAAAAATAAAAAATAATGAATTGAAAATATGAATTGGTGCTAGGCCCAAATAACCTTAGCTGTTGGTGGTCTTTAAAATACAATTATTATTATTAAAAAAATCGAATAGCCTATAACCTTCCTTAATAAACGGACTATCTAACAAAAAAACATTTTTCAAATCGGACTGATAGTTTCTGAGATTAGCGCGTTCAAACAAAAAAAAATAAACTCTTTTTTTGTTTGAACGCGCTAATCTCAGAAACTACAAGTCCGATTTAAAAAAAAATTTTTTTGTTAGATAGCCCGTTTATTGTGGAAGGCTATGGGATATACGAGTTTTTTTCAAATTTAACCTCAAAGGGGGTAAAACGTGGGTGTAAGATTTTTCGTAATAACTAAAAATCTCACACCCCCGTTTTACCCCCTTTGGGATTGAATTTAAAAAAACTCGAATAGCCTGAAACCTTCCTTAATAAACAAGCTACCTAACAAAAAAAAAAATTTTTTAAATCGGACTTGTAGTTCCTGAGATTAGCGTGTTCAAACAAAAAAAGAGTTTATTTTTTTTCGTTTGAACGCGCTAATCTCAGGAACTATCAGTCCGATTTGAAAAAAATTTTTTTTGTTAGATAGCCCATTTATTAAGGAAGGTTATAGGCTATTCGAGTTTTTCAATAGTTAAAAGCTTGAAAAAATGCTTTTTTTTCATTTTGGTAAATTTTGGCGATTTTCTAAGTTCTGTAGAGCCGGTAAAAATGGGAACATAAACATATTTGACTAGTGCATTTTGAAGTAAATTTTGTGTCCTTGAATTTTGAATACGACCATTTTTTCGATAGGACCAGCCGTTTCCATGTTATAAGCAAGAAACCGAAAAAAGTGCAAAAAAATCGTGGTTTTTAGCTCACCAAAACTCCTCCGCCCTGTTTTAGAGGTCGCAAACTTGGATTTGACATCTCCTAAACATGCTTGAGAACACAAAAAATTAAAATCATTTGCTGCACAAAACGCAAGTGGACTTCCCCTCGTGACTGGACTATACACAAAATTTCATCAATCAATACTAATTATAAACTGTCCAAGAGAGGTTATGTATCTGTCTGTCTGTTCCGACATAACTCTTAAACACCTAATCCCATTTCAATGAAATTATTAAATATTATTTTTTTCTTTTTAGTACATTTCAATAAAAGCTTATCTCTAAAAAGTTTTTTTTACTAATACATATTTTATTTCATACAAAATCAACGAGCCACGACAACACGAATAGGTTAGTGTACTTATTAAAAGTAAATTAGCCATTCAGAACTAAAAGATTTGAAATGTTTTTAAGTTCGTTAAATTTCAATGTGAATTTTTTTCTTTATTTCGTTTACAAAGTCAAATTAATCATCAAATAATCTCAGCAGTGTTAAATGCAAAGCATATTATTATAATAACTGTGTACAAAGTGTAAAAGGTCACAGTTTATGTTATTAATGTGAATTCGGCACACAAAATTGAATATATTGCAATAGAAGTTATATTAATATATATAATCAGGGGTGGTTAAATACCGATTTGTGATTCTGTGCAGTTCGTGGAAAAATATTACCAAAGAAAATTTTATCAGGATGGACAAGCGACTAGGCCCTGCAGTCAGGGTCCATTCTGATTGGTCGAATACCCCATATTGATGTCGTTTGACACACGCACACACACCTAAACGAACTTAACAACTAACTAGTGAACTCTGTATAGTAATATGGATCCAAAATCACTCGATTACATATCACAATACTACATGATCGCTCAACACTAACACATGCACTCGTGCTTACTTATGTACTACACACACACACATACGCACGCACACACACACACACACAGTAAACATACACATTCATACACACAACACTAACTCATCCTCAACTACAAAGTAAAACTAAAGATCCTAGTCTGCACAACAGCTACAATACGTTGGGTCCTGCCCTAGCACTGGCGTTGCCAAGTTGGGCAGGAAACAGTATAGTTTTGTTATGTAAATGTAATGTAAGCATGGTAATTATTTTTTATCTTTATCTTTTGTAATTTATTAGCCTTATTTTGTGTATCATATCTCTTCAAAAATAATAAAAAAAAAAAAAAAAAAAAAAAAAAAAAAAAAAAGTTGATAGCGATTAAAAAATGGGTTTTGTATGTGGAGAATGTTCAAATACATATTCTTCAAGACAGGCATTAATGTTCACAAAATTAGAATGAAAACTTAGCTAAGGCTTGTAATCAAATTCTTTTTATAAAGTCGATCAATTTTTTGACATTTCAAAATGAAACCTAATTTAATATTATTAGTATTTGAGATATTAGGATGTCTAAAATTTATGCAATAGGTAAGTGTTCAATTTAGAAAAATTTTGAAAAAAAGTCACTCTTGTAAAATTATGATTTGAGGCTTCGTTTACGAGATAATTAGAGTTGAAAGTTTAGGCCACCTATAAAAATAACAAGCAAATAATAACTTATGAAAATAATCAACAATGTAGGCGATGGCTTGGGTTTGTGATAATTTATGACACTAATTGTTAACTTCCCATTGGAAGTTATTGTAATGGGTCCGAAAATCGAAATCAAAATTTTTAACAAATTTTTATGTTTCAAGGTCACTACACTATTTTTAGAAAGATGTCTCTGTGTGTGTGTGTACGTATGTGTCCATTTCTTTCTAAGACGAAATCTCGAGAATGAAAAATGATATCGACTACGTTAGGGTGCCAATCGACGCGTATTAACGTAAATATGATCTGCAAAAAATTTTTCAAAATCGGTTCAGCCGTTCTTTTTCTTAACCAAATAGTAGATTTTACACAATATCTCGCGAATAAAAAATTATATCGACTTCGTAAGGGTGTCAATCGAGGCGTGTTAACGTCATTTTGATCCGACATAAATTTTATAAAAATCGGTTCAGCCGTTTTTTTTTTTTTTTTGTTAATTATTGTTAAAAATAAATAATAATTATGTTTTAATGATTAAAATGATTACTTTTCTGTGTAATATCTAATTTAATTATTATTATTAAATTTTTATCAAACTGGTAAGTTCGTCGTGTGGACCTCAAGGGTCGCACTTCAGTCCTAATAAACGACCCACCTCACGGCTTGTTATTTTTATAGGTGGCTATTTTAGAATTGTTCTAAACTTTCATTAATTTGTAATTCTATGTGGAATTATAACGTGACAAACTTAATTTTTAGGGTTCCGTCAAGACCCTTTTTCTCAGAAACGACTAGAGGTATCAAGTTGAAATTAATACCAAATACTGAGGTCTACAACCCCATAGTCCTGTAAAACATTCAAGCTTCTAACTCAACGCAATAAAAAGATACGGCACGTATTTTAATACTGACTCACTCATCAAAACCTATACTAGTGTCTAAAGTAAGCGAAAGTGGCGTCATCCTACGAGATAATTGTAAACCATATCTGGCAATTAGTACGTGACAAACTTAATTTTTATTAGTGTATTTGCCATAATATGGCACATACACTATTGGCGTCGGTCGGATGGCGGGACCTAGGGGTCGGACCAAAATTTCTCGACATTTCATAGCCTCCTGAACAATTTGGCACCATTTTTGAAAATGTTTATATATATATGTATGTATATATATATATATATATATATATATATATATATATATATATATATATATATATATATATATATATATATATTTATTTATTTATATATATATTTTATATATATATATATGTGTGTACACGATAACTCTCGACAGACTTAATCGATTGAAACGAAATTTGGTACACATATTGGGACCCATCACCGCAAGAAGCCTATTTAAAATGGGCCCGATCGGACCATTTTCAGGGTTGTATTTAGGGGTTCCAAAAAGTTTTTGGGCCCAAAAATACCGAAAAATTTGTCAGAATCGTTTCAAAATTGAAATTTAACTCTTTAGTAAAGATTAAAACGTGCTGCTAAAATTTTAATAAAATCGGCCCGACAGGACCGGACTTTCAAATTTTATGAAAACACTAGTTTGTTGATACGGATTTACTTATGGAAGGGTGTATTTAATGTGGTACAGAGGTTGCATTGATAATAATATTGAAATTAAGAAAAAAATACTATTTTAAGGGATGTATTAAGGGGTTAAATTTTTTATTTTGTCCAAAAACAAACTTAAGTTCACGTATTAAAGCCACAAGGCCTGTATTAGCAAATACACTATATTGTCGGCAGGGTTTGGCACTGCGACCCGAGTTTTTAAATTGTTATAATTGTTATAACGGTATGGAAACTTCATGGCGCGAGTTCTACTCGCACTTGACCGGTTTTTTTATTAAGAATTTAGAAGAAGATTCATCATTAGAGTAAAGTTTGGCCCGCCCTTTTATACATGCCCGTGTACACAGCAGGTACCTATACATTACCTATATTAGGATGCGTGTTTACATTGTGAGCTTATTGTAACATACGGCTTTCCTGTTCTATTTATATAAAATTCCATTAATGTATGTAGCTATGTAGGTATGCACAGTACGGAGTTAAGAGCGATGACACACACAGCGGTTTATCATCGGTTTGTGCCGACTCGGCAGCCGAGGCAGTTACCGACTCGACGATAAAACACACAGCGGTTTGTCATCGGTTTATGCCGACTCGGCAGCCGAATCGGTTGCCGACTCGACGATAAAACACACAGCAGTTTGTCATCGGTTTGTGCCGACTCGACGATGACACACACAGCGGTGTCAACTCGGCAGTCAGGCGTTTCTTGTGGAAAACGATGTGTCGAGGCGGCTGAGAATCGGCTTTCAGACGGCAGGCAATTCTCACCGCGGTGTGTGTTTTGCATCATTGAAAAACATAAACATACGTGCCGACTCGACAACCGAGGCGGTTGCCAACTCAACGATGCCACACACAGCGGTGTCAACTCGGCGGTCAGGTGTTTCTTCTGGCGAACGATGTGTCGAGACGGCTGGGAGTGGGCTTTCAGTCGCCAGGCAATTCTAGCCGCGGTGTGTGTGCTTTGCTTTATTGATAAACATTAACATACGTGCCGACTCGGCAACCGGCTCGGCACAACCGCTGTGTGTGTCATCGCTCTTAAGTGTTGCGCAGACGCGACTTCCCTTACCCGATACTGAACTATTTTTTACCTGCCGTAACGGCAACTTTCCCACATGATTTTTTTTTATGCACAGCTATGGCACAATACCTTTTGAATGATATGTTAATTCGCTCTATTTACCCCTGCGTGCGCCTGCCATTACTTACGAACTTCATGGCATACTGTAAGCGGAAAGATGGCGACGTAAATGAACTGTCAAATTTTTTTGAAAATGAATTGAAAAGTAAGTATTTTGTAGTGGGTATGACAAAAAATATTATATATATCTCGTGCGTAATGGTATTACGACTCGTGTGACTGTAAAAACTCGCTATCGCTCGTTTTTACATATGCTATCATTGCTCGTCGTAATATACCTTACACTTATACACATCTAGACAGTGCCGGATTTAGGGGAGGGCAACCGGGGCTACAGCCCCGGGACCTCCACAAAAGAGGGACCCCCACAATAGAGACTTCGGAAAAAAAATTCTCTGAATTCTCGGTTATTAAATTTTGTCGTTGAAAATATGCTAAATCGCGTTAATAGTTTTAATAAGTAATCATGAGGAAATGTTTTTTGACTTCCACTGCACAATAATTACGTTCGTTACGCTAAAATTTAATTTCAGATAATTCTTGTTTCCGATTATATTTATATGTTTGTTAAATAATAAAAGAATCTATACTTGGTTTCACAATAAATTATTTATTGGAAAACTCGACTGAAAAAAATTGTTCATTTTATTTGGAAAATAATTTGGGGCCAGGGGGCCTCCACTCCTTTGTTGCCCCGGGGCCTCCAGACCTCTAAATCCGGCACTGCATCTACTTGGTTTCACAATAAATTATTTATTGGAAAAATCGACTGAAAAAAATTGTTCATTTTATTTGGAAAATAATTTGGGGCCAGGGGGCCTCCACTCCTTTGTTGCCCCGGGGCCTCCAGACCTCTAAATCCGGCACTGCATCTACTTGGTTTCACAATAAATTATTTATTGGAAAAATCGACTGAAAAAAATTGTTCATTTTATTTGGAAAATAATTTGGGGCCAGGGGGCCTCCACTCCTTTGTTGCCCCGGGGCCTCCAGACCTCTAAATCCGGCACTGCATCTACTTGGTTTCACAATAAATTATTTATTGGAAAAATCGACTGAAAAAATTGTTCATTTTATTTGGAAAATAATTTGGGGCCAGGGGGCCTCCACTCCTTTGTTGCCCCGGGGCCTCCAGACCTCTAAATCCGGCACTGCATCTACTTGTTTTGACAATAAATTATTTATTGGAAAAATCGACTGAAAAAAATTGTCCATTTTATTGGGAAAATAATTTGGGGCCAGGGGGCCTCCACTCCTTTGTTGCCCCAGGGCCTCCAGACCTCCAAATCCGGCACTGCATCTAGACATACAATCTACTAAATTCTAATTATTATTTGCCATAGTTCATGCCATAAAAACATACAATTTATGAAAATTTTAACCAGCTACCTCTTACCGTTTGTGAGATAGAACCCTGTGACGGACAGACAGACATCGTAGGCAGAGAAATAGGGTTTTATACGGAGGTACAGAACCCTAAAAATGGCCAAAGATTTTGACATAAACGATATTCTCGTAAGGCCACAGATGTATACACTATACCAAACTTATAAATATTCTAAAGCCATTATAACTTGGCTATAGTTTATTAAATTATATCTTTATCGCCCCCATATACATCATTTATATATACATAAGCATTGTGTAACTTTACCTAATGCATTAATAATATACAGGGTGTGATAAAGACGAACCGACAAAAAGGTTAGATAGACAGACAGATAAATTGGGAGAGTCCCTGTGTCAAGAAAACTTTCCCGCTCTATTTAGGTCTAGAAGGATCTGTTGTGCCTCTCCGACAACTAACTAGGTCTCGAACACATCAGGGCCCTCTTCGTAAATGGACCTGATAAATCTCTTGCTTCCCAAGGGTATGTTTGTTGGTAAGTAACAAAATATTCGATCGATTTGAAATTTTGTACACATATGTATTCCCGATGAAAATTAGTACATGAATAAATCGCTTTTGGAAATAAATTCAACCCCTACGGGGTTCAAACGGGGATGTAGGGTTTTTTTGACTAATCAACGCCCAAGCAAAATCGCTGAAGCTAGAAACTTGAGATTTGGACAGTTGGTTCCTTTTCTGACGTAAGCATCCACTAAGAAAGGATTTTTCGAAATTCAACCCCTACGGGTGTCAAAAGGGGGTAAAATTTTGAAAGACTAAAATGAACAAAATAAATATTAGAAATCGTGTCCATCGTGATTATAATAAAATTAAGAAAAATCGCAGGATAGTGGACAAAATATTGGATTTATTTAATTAAATGTACGACGTTTCGTCTATATATTTAGACTTTTTCAAGTACATAAAAATAACAATATTTATGAAAATTAATATTAATTACTAACGTCGTACATTTAATTAAATAAATCCAATATTTTGTCCACTATCCTGCGATTTTTCATAATTTTTTGAACAAAATAAATATTGGTAAAAAAAACTTTTTAGAGACAAGCTTTTATTTAAATGCACTAAAAAAAATAATTTTTTATAAATTAGGTTCATAATTATAAAAGCGTGGGTGTGACTAATAAACTATCATAGAGTTCACGACCCACGCTTTTATAATTATGAACTTAATTTATTAAAAATTATTTTTTCCTTTTTAGTGCATTTAAATAAAAGCTTGTCTCTAAAAAATTTTTTTTACTAGTATTTATTTTTCCATTATTAAGGAATTATTACAAAACTGTGATTTAGCCGTTAAATGATTGAATGACTGACACTTTTCAAAAAACCAAATTGAACAGCCCTAGTATTTTACACAGAAAATACGGACGAAACTCTGGTATATAAATTCTGTTTTTATAACCGTATCATAAAGCACATTAAGACTAGACATAACACTTTCCCGCGCTTTTCACTTGCTGCAAAACTATAATTCTGTACACTCTATAAATATATTTTGTATGCGAGAAACCTTCATCTTTCTGTAGGTACTACCACGCTTAACATTTTTTTACAATTTTTTTAATTGAATTGACTTCTAAAAAATGCGGCCAAGTGCGTGTCGGATCACGCACAGTGAAGGGTTCCGTAGTCGGGAAGAATGTATCCGCCATGTTGGATTTTTAATGATTTTTGATTTTTATCGTAATTACCACCTTAAACACTATCTATGTTCCAAATTTCAATACTCTAGCTCGATTGGAAGTACCCTAGGTTTTATTTCGTGTCAGAATCCGCCATGTTCGATTTTTTGTCCGCCATGTTAAATTTTCATTAGTGTTGCCGTCTAGACAAGACTTCACTAAGTCTAAGTGTAGATTCAAAAACTTGTCTTGTCTAATATCAAGGCTCTTTTATTTTGTGTCAGGATCGCCATGTTAAATTTTTAATCTGCCATGTTGAGTTTTCATTAGTGTCGCCGTCTAGACAAGACAAGACAAGACTTTCATAGTCTTGTCTTGTCTTGAAATATCAAGACAAGACTTCACTAAGCCTAAGTGTAGATTAAAAAACTTGTCTTGTCTAATATCAAGACTCTTTTATTTTGTGTCAGGATCGCCATGTTGAATTTTCATTAATATTTATTTTAATTATTACCTTAAACATTATCTATGTTTCAAATTTCAAACCTCTAGCTCGATTGGAAGTAGCCTAGATTTATGATGATTTTTCAGGCAGTCAGTATTTTGATGATCTACCCCTCAGGAGTGCCACCCCTATTCTTTTTTGGTAATTTCACTACACCATTGTATAGCGGTTCATAGAAGACACCTACCTTCCAAATTTCATCTATATAATACCAATAGTCTCCGAGTAAAGCTCGATTAAAGTATATTATCTTGTCAGACACGGCGCAGGAACGTAGCGTTTCCGGCAAGACAAACATTTTTACATGCATTTCAAATAAGTACAAGTATTAATACGTGTCTGAACGGACGGGATCCGCTAAGTATAAATATTCGTATTTGAAATATGCATGTAAAAATGTTTGTCTTGCCGGAAACGCTACGTTCTCGCACCGTGTCTGACCGGATAATATAAATCGACCTTAAAATAGTTGTGACATACGGACAGACCAGACGAAATTATAAGGGATCCGTTTTTGCCATTTGGCTACGGACCCCTTACAAGCCTTGGGCCCCCAAAACGTGTCAAGAGCCTACAAAAATTGAATTATTATTAGTTATCACTTATTAAACTCCAATTTAAAGATTCTTAATCTAACAAAAAATGCGGCCCCGTTGGATTTCAATAACACATAGGCCCCGAAAAACCTAGATCTACCCCTGACTGTATCTTAGTAAAAAAATTAAAAACTCGGGTCGCAGTGCCAAACCCTGCCGACAATATAGTGTATTTGCTAATACAGGCATTGTGACATTATTATGTGAACTTAAGTTTTTTTTTTGATAAAATAAAAAATTTAACCCCTTAATACATCCCTTAAAATAATTAAAATTTTCTAAATTTCAATATTAGACATGGATTTTATCAGTACACCCAATTAAATACACCCTTCCATAAGTAAATCCGTATCAACAAACTAGTGTTTTCCTAAAATTTTATTAAAATTTTAGCAGCACATTTTAATCTTTACTAAAGAGTTAAATTTCAATTTTGAAACGATTCTGACAAATTTTCGGTATTTTTGGGCCCAAAAACTTTTTGGAACCTCTAAATACAACCCTGAAAATGGTCCGATCGGGCCCATTTTAAATAGGCTTCTTGCGGTGATGGGTTCCAATGTGTGTACCAAATTTCGTTTCAATCGATGAAGTCTGTCGAGAGTTATCGTGTACACACACACACACACACACATATATATATATATGTATGTATATATATATATATATACAGGGTGGACCAAGTTATAGTAGCAATAATTCACCATTCGATGGTCCATCGAAAAATAAGTAGACATGCATAATTTTATTTTTTTCCAAAACGCTTCCTAAGGGAGATACAGCCCTTCAAAGTCTAGTTTTAAAAATCAATACTGACAAGTGTCATAAATTATCTCAAAACCAAGCATCGCCTACTTTGTTGGTTATTTTCATAAGTTATTAACTTCCCATTGGAAGTTATTGTAATTGGTCCGAAAATCGAAATCAAAAAAGAAAAAAAAATTTTTATATTTCAAGGTCACTACACTATTTTTACACTACTTTTAGAAAGATGTCTGTGTGTGTGTATGTGTGTGTGTGTGTGTACGTACGTACGTACGTACGTACGTACGTATGTGTCCATTTCTTTCTAAGACGAAATCTCGAGAATGAAAAATGATATCGACTACGTTGGGGTGCCAATCGACGCGTATTAACGTAAATATGATCTGAAAGAAATTTTTTCAAAATCGGTTCAGCCGTTCTTTTTTTTTAACCAAATAACCTCCAAAAAAGTAGATTTTATACAATATCTCGCGAATAAAAAATTATATCGACTTCGTAAGGGTGTCAATCGAGGCGTGTTAACGTCATTTTAATCCGACATAAATTTTATAAAAATCGGTTCAGCCGTTTTTTTTTTTTTTTTAATTATTAATAAAAATAAATAATAATTATGTTTTAATGATTAAAATGATTACTTTTCTGTGTAATACCTAATTTAATTATTATTATTAAATATTTATCAAACTGGGAAGTTCGTCGTGTGGACCTCAAGGGTCGCACTTTAGTCCTAATAAACGACCCACCTCACGGCTTGTTAGATATCTGTTTAATGCAAGGCTGCCAGTCAAAACCGACATTTCCATTAAAAACACACATTTATGCGAGCGAATCTAAAGGCAAATTAACGTTCACGGGAGCGATGCCGCAGGCAAAAGCTATATAATATGTTTAATACAAGCTGTCACAGAATAACTATTCCTAATTTTCAGAAATGATAGAGGTGACTTTAAATAAACATTTTTTATTAACAAACTAGTGTTCGGAAATACTGCATCAAACTTTCTAAAAATTATTCAAAGTTACGACCACCATTTACAAATATGTATTTATTAGTGTATTTGCCATATGGCACATACACTATTGGCGTCGGTCGGATGGTGGGACCTAGGGGTCGGACCAAAATTTCTCGACGTTTCATAGCCTCCTGAACACTTTGGCACCATTTTTAAAAATGTTTATATATATATGTATGTATATATATATATATTTATATATATATTTATATATATATGTGTGTACACGATAACTCTCGACAGACTTAATCGATTGAAACGAAATTTGGTACACACATTGGAACCCATCACCGCAAGAAGCCTATTTAAAATGGGCCCGATCGGACCATTTTCAGGGTTGTATTTAAGGGTTCCAAAAAGTTTTTGGGCCCAAAAATACCGAAAAATTTGTCAGAATCGTTTCAAAATTGAAATTTAACTCTTTAGTAAAGATTAAAATGTGCTGCTAAAATTTTAATAAAATCGGCCCGACAGGACCGGACTTTCAAATTTTATGAAAACACTAGTTTGTTGATACGGATTTACTTAGATATGGAAGGGTGTATTTAATTGGGTGTATTGATGAAATCCATGTCTAATATTGAAATTTAGAAAAATTTAATTATTTTAAGGGCTGTATTAAGGGGTTAAATTTTTTATTTTGTCAAAAAACAAACTTAAGTTTACATAATAATGCCACAATGCCTGTATTAGCAAATACACTATATTGTCGGCAGGGTTTTGGCACTGCGACCCGAGTTTTATTAATATGTAATTACCATGTATAATATGACAATTAAACACACTTATCTAATAAGGAATAATTTGTGACACACGTAAAATGACAACTACGAAAATAGTTGTTGTTTTTCAAAGGTTGTAATAATTCAACTTTATTTCATTTTATCTCGATACTGAAGAATTTCCGGACACTAGTTTATTAATAAAAAATGTTTATTGTGTCCTATCATTTCTGAAAGTTAGGAATAGTTATTCTGTGACACCCTGTATAACGTGAGCAAAGCCGAGGACAGTGTGGTCCAGTGGTTAGCGTCACGGCCTCTGGATCAGACTATCGTGGGTTCGAATCCCGCCTCCGTTCATGAATGTTTTGTGATGTCATTTAATTTTAAGTGAATTGTTATTATTTAATGTATAATCAAGACGCTAATGACCTTACTTGTCGATGCGTCTCTCATTTACAATAAATGAAATAAATAAAAGTGAGCAAAGTCGCGGGTTCAGACTAGTTATAAATAAACCGTAAATTATTTAAAGCTTAAATAGCCGTCTTGCTAGGACGAGATATAGGCTACTAACTTATGTTAAAGTAGAAATTTTAATTTTGTGTAGAAAATATCAAATTCAATAAAAATAATTTAATCTCAATGAATCGACGCAAATCTGTACTAAAATACTTCGTTATGTGTGTAACTGTTATAATAAATTTCAAATTCTAAATTTTAAGCCCATTTGATTTGTTTATTAACGCGATTAAAACACTTCAATAAAAGCAAAATAGCGTTGTTTAGTTAATATATAACCAAACTGTTAAAATAATGCCTGTTGACATTTTGGTGTTTATTTAAGGCTGGGAAAACTAACAAACATACAGGGTGTTCTCAGTCTAATTATCCCTATATTATTAAAAGAGCAAATCTTGTATATATGTACCTATATAAATATTTTCTCGAAAATGGCTCTAACGATTTTGATCAAATTTACCGAAAAGAGGTTTCGGGGGGCAAAAAATCGATCTAGCTAGGTCTCATCCCTGGAAAAATTCGTTTTCTTATCGATTTTATCATTTAAAAAAACAGTTTTTTTAACGTTATAAAACAGTGTCGTATGGTGAGTAGGCTTTGGAAAAAACAAACTATTTTCATTATTTATGTCAAATTACTCTGACAGTCAATCTTTAACTTATTAAAATAATCAGTAATTATTTGAAAAGTAAAAAAATAACAACAATAAAATCTAAACATAATTATACTTACATAAATTATATTTAGATTTTATTGTCTCGAGATTCAAAAATGATATTGTCTACGTTAGGGTGCCAATCGACGCGTATTAACGTAAATATGATCTGAAAGAAATTTTTTCAAAATAATCGGTTCAGCCGTTCTTTTTTCTTAACCAAATAGACTCCAAAAAAAGTAGATTTTACACAATATCTCGCGAATAAAAAATTATATCGACTTCGTAAGAGTGTCAATCGAGGCGCGTTAACGTCATTTTGATCCGACATAAATTTTATAAAAATCGTTTCAGCCGTTTTTTTTTTAATTATTGTTAAAAATAAATAATAATTATGTTTTAATGATTAAAATGATTACTTTTCTGTGTAATATCTAATTTAATTATTATTATTAAATATTTATCAAAGTGGAGTTCGTCGTGTGGATATCAAGGGTCGCACTTTAGTTCTAATAAACGACCCACCTCACGGCTTGTTTATTTGTTGTTTTTAATTTAATTAATGAATTATTTATTTAAATTCATCAAACAGTAAAATGTTTACAATTGTTGTACAAGATTCCAGACCTATTATTTTCATAGGTGGCTATTTTAGAAGTGTTCTAAACTTTCAACTCTAATTATCTCGTAAACGAAGCCTCAAATTGAAATTTTGCAAGAGTGATTCTTTTTTTCTAAATTGAACAGGGAATTCGAAAAAATGTTATTCTTTAAAAATATCCAATGGCGCAGAAAATAGGGCGGGAAAAATGAAACAACTCCCCTGTATCTACGCCACTTGACAATTTTGACAAAAGTTACTTACGTCAAATAATGAGTATCTATTGCATAAATACTTGTACCAAATTTGGTCAAAAACGCATTAATGACCTGAGAGTTAGGACAAAAAAAAGAATTTTAAAACTGAACTTTGAAGGGGTGTATCTCCCTTAGGAAGCGTTTTGGAAAAAAATAAAATTATGCATGTCGACTTATTTTTCGATGTACCATCGAATGGTGAATTATTGCTACTATAACCTGGTCCACCCTGTATATATATATATATATATAAACATTTTCAAAAATGGTTCCAAAGTGTTCAGGAGGCTATGAAACGTCGAGAAATTTTGGTCCGACCCCTAGGTCCCGCCATCCGACCGACGCCAATAGTGTATGTGCCATATTATGGCCAATACACTAATAAGGGTTCCGTTTTTGCCATTTGGCTACGGAACCCTAAAAATAATTTTATACGAACGGAAAGAAAATATAATCCACTAATGTTTGCCTTTTACAACATTAAATAATGATGAACGCAAATACATATGTTTTCTTGTAAACTTCAAAAAGAAAATTGCTTTTAGAGAATTACATAGCCTTAAAAACATTACGAAAAGTAGTAAGTATATTCACTAATAGTGTTTGTTGAAATAAGACACTAAATAAATAATACTTATAACAAATAACAAAGTAGAACGGTACTAACTAGCAATACAATTTGAATCATTGTTATATAGTGATGCGCGATACGAGATGTTTTAGTCGATTGTCTCGATTGTTCAAACATCTTGATGACTCTCGATGGTTGTCACTTGGACTCGATTGTTGTTGTTTCATAGTTCACCGAGACCGAGTCGCATAGTACTGAATCGTACACTGTCGAGAGCCACATAACTCACAACTGTGGTCGAGTCGATGGTCGATTGTGCAGTAATCGTGTAATACGAATTCAATAGTCAAGAGATCACAGAGTAGTGAGTAAGTGAACAGTGTAAACAGTGAACAATCAACGAGTCACGTGAACGTCAGACGACTAGCATATTCTCATTCGCTGCTATTGCTATGTGGCAAATAATCGACTTGAACAATCGAACATTTCGATTGCAAAATCAAACTCCTGAGTCGATTGTGAACTCGATTGTTATTATGAACGATTATAATTGTTTCGTTCGGAGTTACGGAACCCTAAAAAAACAAGCCGTGAGGTGGGTCGTTTATTAGGACTAAAGTGCGACCCTTGAGGTCCACACGACGAACTTCCCAGTTTGATAAATATTTAATAATAATAATTAAATTAGATATTACACAGAAAAGTAATCATTTCAATCATTAAAACATCAATAATTTAAAAAAAAAAAAAAAAAAAAAAAAAAACGGCTGAACCGATTTTTATAAAATTTATGTCGGATCAAAATGACGTTAACACGCCTCGATTGACACCCTTACGAAGTCGATATAATTTTTTATTCGCGAGATATTGTGTAAAATCTACTTTTTTGGAGGTTATTTGGTTAAGACAAAAAAGAACGGCTGAACCGATTTTGAAAAAATTTCTTTCAGATCATATTTACGTTAATACGCGTCGATTGGCACCCTAACATAGTCGATATCATTTTTCGTTCTCGAGATTTCGTCTTTGAAAGAAATGTACACATACGTACGTACGTACGTACGTACGTACACACACACACACACACACACAGACATCTTTCTAAAAGTAGTGTAAAAATAGTGTAGTGACCTTGAAACATAAAATTTTTTTTTCCTTTTTGATTTTGATTTTCGGACCCATTACAATAACTTCCAGTGGGAAGTTAACAATGTGTAATCACATAAAAATGTATTAAAAGTTTGCGACGACAAGTAAGTATCATAATTATAGTAAATAAAAAAGTTTAAAAGCTTTGTACAATATAATTAAAGCATTTATTTATTCATTAGTATTCCGTAAGGAAAATCGGACTTCATAATCTCATTAAGTTGTCTCATCTACATCAAATATTAAAATTACCGCACGCACAAATTAAAAAGAAAGTTTTTACGACTCCTTTAATAAAATGTGCTCAAAGTTAGTATCATTATTCATTACTAGTGCCTTTATACAGAATGTATCTAAAATGCTTGGCCAAACTTCACGAACGTGAAGTATGGAACAAAACTGTGAAAAAAGTTCCTATAAACTGTGGCCGGAGTTATAATAATATCGATGCGAGCGCTTGTTGTGAGCTCCATTGTAAACTCGGAACTCTAATTTTCCGGTAATTGTCAGTGAGCATTGTTGTTTAAAAAGTCAAGTAAGTAAAACCATGATTTTACTTCTAAGTTATAATAATATCGATGCGAGCGCTCGTTGTGAGCTCCATTGTAAACTCGGAACTCTAATTTTCCGGTAATTGTCAGTGAGCATTGTTGTTTAAAAAGTCAAGTAAGTAAAACCATGATTTTACTTCTAAGTTATAATAATATCGATGCGAGCGCTCGTTGTGAGCTCCATTGTAAACTCGGAACTCTAATTTTCCGGTAATTGTCAGTGAGCATTGTTGTTTAAAAAGTCAAGTAAGTAAAACCATGATTTTACTTCTAAGTTATAATAATATCGATGCGAGCGCTCGTTGTGAGCTCCATTGTAAACTCGGAACTCTAATTTTCCGGTAATTGCTAGTGAGCATTGTTGTTTAAAAAGTCAAGTAAGTAAAACCATGATTTTACTTCTAAGTTATAATAATATCTATGCGAGCGCTCGTTGTGAGCTCCATTGTAAACTCGGAACTCTAATTTTCCGGTAATTGTCAGTGAGCATTGTTGTTTAAAAAGTCAAGTAAGTAAAACCATAATTTTACTTCTAACTTATTTGGAAACAAGCCGTGAGGTGGGTCGTTTATTAGGACTAAAGTGCGACCCTTGAGGTCCACACGACGAACTTCCCAGTTTGATAAATATTTAATAATAATAATTAAATTAGATATTACACAGAAAAGTAATCATTAAAACATAATTATTATTTATTTTTAACAATAATTTAAAAAAAACACGCCTGAACCGATTTTTATAAAGTTTATGTCGGATCCAAAATGACGTTAACACGTACGCCTCGATTGACACCCTTATGAAGTCGATATAATTTTTTATTCGCAAGATATTGTGTAAAATCTACTTTTTTGGAGTCTCTTTGGTTAAGAAAAAAGAACGGCTGAATCGATTTTGAAAACATTTCTTTCAGATCATATTTACATTAATAAGCGTCGATTGCGCGGCACCCTAACGTAGTCGCTATCATTTTTCATTCTCGAGATTACGTCTTAGAAAGAAATGGACACATACGTACATAGGTACACACACACACATACACACACACAGACATCTTTCTAAAAATAGTGTAAAAATAGTGTAGTGACCTTGAAACATAAAAATTTGTTATACAATTTGATTTCGATTTTCGGACCCATTTCAATAACTCCCAATGGGAAGTTAATTATTACTGTAAATCTGATAAATTTGACACTCAGTAATAGGGTTCCGTTCGGAGGTGCGGAACCCTAAACGAAAGTAAGTCGAAGTGAGTGGTGTATACCGCGATAATAGACGTATCATGCGTCAAAATCGAATGTGAATTTTAATATAATCTTAATAATATATAATTTATAAAAAAAATTATAATTAATTGATATTCTGTCTGAAAATATCAGTTGTAAGGTTTTAAAAAAATAAAACAAAGCCAGGAAGTCTTTTTGTTTTTAATTTAGCTTCATTGATCTCCATACACCATTGAAAGTAAAATTATTCATCAATAAAACATTTAAATACAACAATAAAACAATACATTTGCTGTATTGTGTATAAGTAATGCTTCCATCATAGTCAATTAGCTATCTTTTGTGCGAACGAATCGCAATTAACGCTTTCAGTTGAGATTCTATCAATATTATGAACGTTATTATTTCTTTTGTTTACTAAATTCTGTATATTTATTCATAAATGTTCATTAGTTTATTAATGACTTTTCAATCAATGCTAATATAACATGCGTTCAAAAAGGTCCTGGGCACCTACGGATTGTAAAACGGATGTCTGTAGGTACTATTTTCATAATAGTATTGTTACGGATCACCCTGTATATAAACGGCAGGCGAGAGTTCTGAGAAACGGGATCTCCTTACTGTAACAACGAGTACCTGCATGAACATTCTAGAGAACGCTAGAACGCGCTGTGCCTAAGCCAAGCGGCCTATATAAAAAAGCGAGTGCGAGGAAGTGGACTGTCAATGGTGAGTCGTGCAACCAAGCGGATCAGTGATATAAATATTAGTCAATCAACGGTCCAATCAGTCAGTACAGTGATATAAATAGTGGAGTGGATAAAAATAAATAGTACTGAAGTGGCTGAGTAAATGACCGACATAAATAAACGTTAGAAATAAATCTGATATAAATACAGTGATATAAATCCACCTGATAAAATAAATATAAGTGTAGTCAATTGTATATAGTTACGTGTTAATTACTTGTGTTGATTGTTAGAACTGACTTTTGGTTGTTGTATTTATTATTGTTGTGTTTTTAATTATTGTAAATAAATATTGTAAATAAATATTTATTCCGCCAACTCAAAAAACAGTTTTGTAACAGTATAGTGTGCTAAATAAATATTTCACAACGTCGCTATTGAAATTTCGATTTTCGGTAGAGTTCATACATTTATAGAAAACCAAATCCTAACGGCAGTGGCGGACTGGGGGGGAGGGGGCTGCTCGCCCCGGGCCTCTGATCTTAAGGGGCCTCCAAATCTTTAGAAGTCCTTCTTAATCAGTTCCCAAACAAGGCCAAAATATGTTTAGTAAGTAAAAGGCAGTAAAATTAAAACTGTAGGTATAAAAACCCACAAACAAAAAACTGCAAAAAATGCCTTTTTTTATAAACCAAAAACCCACAGCACGTGTAAAAGCATGTGCAAATTAGCAACATTAATTACGTAAATGTTTTTATGGTTATCGGCAGTCTCCTAAAGCGCTTAATATATGAAGCTGGGATCGAGCGCGTATTATAAGGAACGTACTAGGGATTTTATAAAAATATATGAACAGTTAAAAATCACAATAACCAGAAAAAGTTGTGTTAAATGCATTTAAATGTTTTTTTACCATACCCACTATAAAATAGCTACTTTACATGCGTGTACGTAAGCATGGAATGGGTCAGTTAACAGGCAAGTGTGTTGAACGATCGTTCCTTCTTGTCGGTGTCGCCTCTTATTGAACTCGCCTACTATTTTGTTTTAATTAGTGAAAATTATAAGTAAACACCATGAGGTGCGGTATTATAGACCGAGAGCTAGTGACAATTTTTTTGTGTTATTTATTCAAGGGCTTATTTTTGTGAAGATGTTGAGGGAGGCATATTAAAGTGCCCTGAGTAAGGGATTTTGCTAGATAGCGGTATGGGAGGGATGCAGACCGCCCCTAACATGTAACAAAAAAAATGGTCACAATTATTATTGCTTCAAGGCTGAAATTGTTTGCAGATCGATTGGTCGTTATTAAAGGGGTGACAGAATACCCTAAACGTGTCATGTACCTACCCGACGAAATTTACATTAGGTATATTAGTTCAAGGTTCAAATTTTAATATTTTGTTACGGCGACTGTTTTAAGCATATATTTCAATTTGCAGAACAAAATGTCGGTAACTAACCTCCTCTTTTAGAGGGAAACTTGCTCACCGGGTGATATCATTCTGCAAGGGGGTTAATACCGACATTTTGTTTTGCAAATTGAAATATATGCTTAAAACAGTCGCCGTAACAACATATTAAAATTTGATCCTTGAACTAATAATATAAATTCCGTCGGGTACCTGATACGTTTAGGGTGATCTGCCACCCCTTTAATACTGACCAATCGATTTGCAAATAATGGCATTGGTCACCGACAAGCTTTTCAAACAATTTCAGCCTTGAAACAATAATAATTGTAACCTTTTTTTGTTACATGTTGGGGGCGGTCTGCATCCCTCCCATACCGCTATCTAGTAAAATCCCTTACTCAAGGTACTTTAATATGCCTCCCTGAACATCTTCCCAAAAAAAAGACCTTGATTAAATAGCACCAAAAAATTGTCACTACCTCTCGGTCTATAATACCGCACCTCCTGGTGTTTACTTATATTTTTCACTATTTCCCTCCCTCCCATACCACTATCTAGCAAAATCCCTTACTCAAGGTACTTTAATATGCCTCCCTCGACATCTTCATAAAAATAAGGCCTTGAATAAATAACACCAAAAAATTATCACAAGCTCTCGGTCTATTATAAGAATCTTGCAAAATCCATTAAAGATCTATAATATAGCATTATTTTCTATCATCTCTATAGAAACATCCTTGAAGGATTAATACTAAGCCAACAAATATAATTAAAAAAAAAAAACATTTCACACTCAAGATCGATGTTTCTCTTGCGTGTTTGTCTCCAATCAAATCTAGCATCTACCACATTCGTCTTCAGAAATTGCACTCCTGATCAAAATTAATGCACCACTCGTAGATTCTGTTATATTTTTGAAGTGTTGAAGGAATATTAACTTCCCATTGGAAGTTATTGTAATGGGTCCGAAAATCGAAATCAAAATGTATAACAAATTTTTATGTTTCAAGATCACTACAAGCTATTTTTACACTATTTTTAGAAAAATGTCTGTGTGTGTGTACGTATGTACGTACGTACGTAAGTATGTGTCCATTTCTCTCTAAGACGAAATCTCGAGAATGAAAAATGATATCGACTACGTTAGGGTGCCAATCGACGCGTATTAACGTAAATATGATCTGAAAGAAATTGTTTCAAAATCGGTTCAGCCGTTCTTTTTTCTTAACCAAATAGACTCCAAAAAAGTAGATTTTACACAATATCTCGCGAATAAAAAATTATATCGACTTCGTAAGGGTGTCAATCGAGGCGTGTTAACGTCATTTTGATAATTATTGTTAATTATTGTATCGTATATTAAGTTCGATTTAGTGTTAGTTTGTCATATGTAACCTTAAAATTTTGTCAGAAGTTTTTGATGTGTAACTGAATTTTATGAATACAACTCTTTGCAGTTTTAAAAAAATAAGCGGTTTAAAATGATGCAAGCGATCATAAAATTCAAATTACAAACCAAGCAAATAGGTACTGCTATTCCAATCGTGTTTAAATGTGATAGCTGCACTTTGCAAAAAATTAATTAAAACGAAATTATGTTCAAAAGCATGTATAAAATTGTATTTGCATGTTGATTATTTTCAAACTCGATAACGAGTGCATATTTTTTCGAGTTTTTTTCACAACAAAAAAATACTGTATGCTGGCAGGTATATAAAGGGCTGTCCACATCAGTACAAAAAATTGTGTTTTAAATAGAACCAACAGCTAAGGTTATTTAGGCCAAGCACCAATTCATATTTTCAATTCATTATTTTTTTACTTCCCACCTCTACTATGGTAGGGAAGTAATGGATTTAGTCCGAAAAAAATATTTCGAGATTTTAACAGATCTTCACGTTTTGAGACCCTAGCAATCGTTTAAGATCATTTTCTGACTGATGTCTGTATGTGTGTGTGTGTGTGTGTGTGTGTGTGTGTGTGTGTGTGTGTATGTGGTCAATTTTTCGCCTTCGGTATCTTAAGAACGGAACAACATACGGGCATGCCGATTGTTCTATTGTGTTTATCAGCCTTTAACTTAGATCTGATTAGATTTTGAGTCAAATCGGTTCAGTGGATCCTGAGATATTCAAAAAAACGTTCTCAATGTCACGTATTAACATAGGTAAAAAAAATATAAATGAATTCTAGATGTTATAATATGAAAAAAATGTAAATATTTTTTTTCTCTAAAATGTATAGTTTTCGAGAAAAAAAATATTTTACTAAAAAAAGAAAATTGTGCGTAAATCAAGGTAACCATGATTTTTAATATATCAAAGCTAGCCATCAGTAGATCACCAAACAAAAAAGAGGGCCATGCTTTTTTCAAAGAATAAAAATTAAATTGTGTTTTAAAGACCACCAACAGCTAAGGTTATTTGGGCCTAGTCAAAGAATAAAAAAAAGAGTGTTTATTTTTTGCAAATATTTACTAGGTGGGAAGTATAGGACTGGTCATCAGTCGAATTTTTTTAATAATAAATTTAAAATCCAATTGATACTTTTACCAGCTCTCGGGCTAGAACCCGGGAACTGGGGACTTATAATAGAGGAACCATATCAACGCCATGTAAACAACAGCATTGCTAAACGCTCGGCTATTCTCAAGCCCCACATCAGTACAAATAAATTCAAAAATTAACAACACACATACACCCAATACTCATAAATCGTCTACATAAATACACACACACACACAGGTTTGAAATAATGAATTTTTCCTGACTACAACATTATGTTACGTCATTGTCAAATGGGTGTTTCATATAATATACTGATGCAGTCGTTATGCATTCATTTAATTGTGTATTTAGTCACGATGCCTCGTGTTAAACTTTTATAATATATCAATTTTTTTGACAATGCTTTCTGCAACTCAGCACAGATTTTCTGACAACACGTTTTGCAGCCATATCGTTACGGAGTTGATATACGAAAAATATTCGATATTTTCGTTCTAGCTCGTGTAGGTATCAAATATAACGAGATTAACGAGAGAACACGTCATGCCTATCACATTAATTCAATATTCCGATGAAAACGAACTTCCACCATGGAACAATGGGATTATATGATATACCTAACCATTATTTTCCGCATTATATAGTTGGATTCATCAACCAATGTTTGGTATTTGAATGAAAGCAAATATTTAAATAAAATATTAGTAAAAAAAACTTTTTAGAGGCAAGTTTTTATTAAAATACGTATCTACTAAAAAGGAAAAAATAATCTTTAATAATTTTGGTTCATAATTATAAAAGCGGGGGTTGTAATCTCTATGATAGTTTAATAGTCGCAACCCCCGCTTTTATAAAAATTATGAACCAAAATTATTAAATATTATTTTTTTCCTTTTAGTACATGTCTTTAAAAAGTTTTTTTTACTAATATTTTGTTTTGTTCATTTTAGTCTTTCAAAATTTTACCAGTTTAATGAGAGATCCCAAAATATTTCTGATTATTGAAAGTGCGATAGCAAAGTATATAAGAGTTTGCAAATGTGAAATAAATCTGTGTGACAACTTTTCATTACCTTGTCTACATCATAGATATAGAAATCTTGGGATGTAGTACAAGCAAGTGTGGTGGTTGCTGTTGAGAGGGGGGGGCGGTGAGAAAGCAAGTATGTCTACATTCTATTGGTCGCTTAAGTGGCGCAAGCGCTGTACGAGCATTTGAGCATACGCAAAGACGCGAACGACTGCATTTGGCGCAATTGAGCATGCGCAAAGACGCAGACGACTGCATCTGGCTTAATTGAGCATGCGCAAAGATGCTAACGACTGCATCTGGCGCAATTGAGCATGCGCAAAAACGCGGACGAGTGCATCTGGCTCAATTGAGCCAACGCAAAGACGCGGACGAGTGCTTCTGACTCAATTAAGCATGCGCAAAAACGCGGCCAATAGAACGTGAGCACATGCATAGCATGGACATGTCCATAAGACAGACATGCACCTTCCCCTGAATGGTTTCCCCTCCCCTGATCTAAAGTGGCGCTTATACTACATCCCCGGATTTCTATATCTAGGTATATGGTCTACACACACCGCCTGCACCTTCATACTGCCGTCGCCCGCGCGCTACTCGGATTCGCCCCAAGTCGGGTGTACTTTCTCATTTTCGATGCGAAGCCCTAGATATCAAAACGAATCTCGAGCCACCAAAAAAGGATTATGAATGCGAAGACAACGGTATTACATTTTGTGTCGACCGCACGTTGAGTTCAACATAATACATAGTACCTGGCTATCATCAGCCAGAACTGACATACGATAACTAGCGACCCGGTCAGGCTTCGCCCGGGTGCTATAAATTTATGTTTTATTAATACATTGCTCGCTTAGCTCTTTCGCTCCCGAGTGCTATAATGAATTTATGATTTTTTAATACATTACTTACTCTGATACATTTTTAGAGTGATAGGTCTCCAAGTCATTATATGAATAATAATAAGTATTAGAAATACCTTGTATTTTTGGTGTCTGTCTTGTGACTTCATGTGTTTCACACAATCATGAATATCACGATTTTGAGACAAATTTTGATCAACTACATATTTGCAGTAAAGGTAAACACATGGACACCCTCGAGGAATATGAAATATATAAAGCTACAAAATTCAACAATACCAACTTTCTTAATGACAAACTAACGTTAAAATCGAACATAATATACGACACAATAATTAACACACAAACACCCAATACTCATTAATCGTCCACATACATACACACTCACACTTCCATTTCATCTACCTACTATATAAATCATAAAATCTCGAAATTTAAATCAGTACTTCACAATCCACAACATAGGTAATAGACATGTGTTTAGCATCATAATATTATAACGTGTTACGAATACTCAATGTGCGTTTTATAATATAAAAAATTAACCACACCTGAAGATGGCAACTCGTTGCTGAAACGCATCGTGTTAACAACACATGAAGCCACAAGACGGACACCAAAATACAAGGTATTTCTAATACTTCTTATTATTCATATAGTGACTTAGAGACCTAACATTCTAAAAATGTATCATATTCAACACTTACTTGTAAAATCAAATATTTTCTAGTGTAGGGGTTCATGAAATATCCTCAACGTAGAAGATTGTAGATGATATTATAGATATTTAACGGATATCCTCAATGTAGGTTACAAGTTACCTAACATTTAATTATTGCATACAACAATGCTCTATGACTAAAGCCTGCAGATGTAGCACAATAAGAGACCATATTAAAAGGTAAAACCTAAAGAATAAGGCCGCTAGCTTAGGTACTGATAAAATTGATTAGAAACATACAGCACACAAAACGTCAGAAATAATATAGAATAAATGGGAATGCCTGTATCACGGGTACAGACAAATGACGTGAAAACCGTTAAACACAAATAATTGTATTAGTTGTCATGACGCTAATGACCTAAGTTGTCAACACGTCTATAATTTACAATAAATAAATTAGTTGTCATGGAAAGAAATACATCTACTTTATCTTATAAAATCTAATGTTCGTAAAATATAAAATGTATCGATCTTTTTGTGTGTAGATCGTTTTTGTGTGAGTACAATCTAATGTTTTACAATGACATTAGACTGTTCCTGCATGTATAAAAACTGCTTTTATATGATCACAACCTAAGGCCGTTGTCAAATCATATTTTTTTGTAGTGAAAACTTCCTTAGGCGCGTTAGGATATACTGAAAAAATGTGAAGCGTTCGCAACTACTTCCGTAAAAATTCGCAACCCGGCCGTAAGAATTCGCAACATACTTATATCATAAAAACGGCCGTCTACAGACTTCCATCCATAGCGCAGTTGGTTACGTCTTTGCGTTCTATGCATAGGAACCTGGGTTCGAAACCTGATGGCAGCGTAGAATTTTTGGCGTTTTTTTTTTAAATTCTACATGATATATATTTATATAATTTTTTATTTTCGTTATATTCTTTCTTTGACAATAATTATAATTTTTTTTAAACCAAGGTGGAATTAAATTATTAAAAATACAATTTTAGTATTTTAGTAATAAATTATTTTTAGTTCATAAATGCGCTATAATAGATGACACCAAAAATTAAAAAATCTAAAGTTTTCACTTCTGTCGTGTGGTCATAAGCACACACTCATTTTTTTTTGACAATGCTTTCTACAACCCAGTATAAGTGTAGCAGGAGGGATACTTCTGACAGGCACTGTATTTCCTGTTGACGTTTTTAAAAGTCAAAATCACACCTTTACCTGACACGAAGTATAATTTCGTATGTGAAATATCAACTGTCACTTGTCGAGCGTTCATAATTTACAATATCTATCAACTGTCACTCATCAATTTAACGTACATTTCGGTTAAACAAAAAAATGCATCGCCAGACAACAAATGAGCATTTCACGTGTTTCATCATAATTTAAATGGTCTTTAACTATACTATCTATAGCTCTATTTATTACTGCTTTTACACGCCAGCTGAGCAATTCGTCATCTTTAGCCGGCAAAACAATAAGTGATATGACCCGTTCCCTCCACCACCTCGAAACATTTCCGAGTTTAATGCTGGGTTGCAGAAATCATTGTCAGACAATCTAGTCTGACTATGACCCATCTTTGATCAGTAAAACAATAAGTGATACGACCCGTTCCCTCCACCACCTCGAAACATTTCCGAGTTTAGTGCTGGGTTGCAGAAATCATAGTCAGAAAATCTAGTTTGACTATGACCTATCTTTGGTCAGTAAAACAATAAGTGATGCGACTCGTTCCCTCCACCACCTCGAAACATTTTTGAGTTTAATGCTGGGTTGCAGAAATCATTGTCAGACAATCTAGTTTGACTATGACCCATTGGTCCGCAAAACAATAAGTGATATGAACCGTTCCCTCCACCACCTCGAAACATTTCCGAGTTTAATGCTGGGTTGCAGAAATCATTGTCAGAAAATCTAGTTTGACTAAGACCCATCTTTGGTCAGTAAAACAATAAGTGATACAACCCGTTCTCTCCACCACCTCGAAACATTTCCAAGTTTAATGCTGGGTTGCAGAAATCATTGTCAGACAATCTAGTTTGACTATGACCCATTGGTCCGCAAAACAATAAGTGATACGAATCGTTCCAACCACCACCTCTAAACATGTTTCCGAGTTTAATGCTGGGTTGCAGAAAGGATTGTCAGAAAATCTAGTTTGACAATGACCTTCGATTGTGATGACACATATTTCTTCATAAAAAAAGCATTGTAGAATTTTAAATCAATCCTGCTCAAAAAATAATTGATCGATTGAAACGATATTTTTTTAAACTGTGTAAATATCTAGTTAACATAGTTTTTTGTACAATTTCCACTTCGAAGCAACATTTTTCTATAATAATTATTAAATAGACACAGTAGCCATTCCACAAGCATATACTGTTCTTAACGTAATCAGTCGGCAACCTGGCATCGTGATGTTAAACGTCAAACAATTAAGATATACGATATTTTTCTATTTAGATGTAATTTATTTTTCTGTACAATATGGTTTAGATAACAGAGTTTGACAAAGACATTGAATTGTGTCTGGAATTATATCATACGATCACAAACTAAGGTCATTGTCAAATCAGATTTTCTGACAGTGATATCTGTAACCAAGCATAAAAGTATTGAACTAATTTTAACGAAACTTTGTACACTATTAATAACAACACTGGAAATTTTGACTTATGTATCGACCAGAAATTAGTGCGCCAGTAGAATTTAGTGCTTGAGCAAACACATGTCACGTGATACAAAACAAATGAAAGATATTGTTGCCATTCGTCTTCATTATTCGATGGTTGGTACTTTGTTAATACAAATATACAGAATGATCCGAAATATTTACACAAGGGATTCTGTAAATAAATTTAAGACCCCGATTATCTCAAGAGACGCGTAAACGATGACCTCAAAAGAATTTTGACAGCTGATCAAGGAAGGTGAGTATAGCTGACGATGAAGCTAATTATTAAAAAACTGATTCAGAGAAAACCGAAAAAATAGTTACGGAATTTACAACTTACTGTCAGAAAAGACGCGCGATCAAGAAATGAGGTTGACGTGTTGACTGTAAGAAATGAGAAGGCGGATTACATAGATTATCGATGGTCCATTTGTAGCCAGCGATTAATCTGGTAATAGGCACACAAAGAGACAATGGCGTCGCAAACAGGTATCGTCTGCACATCACGTAGATTCCATAAAAACACATTGCGCATGTGTGGTTACTAATTTTACATTAATTTGTTTTGTATTCATCCATTTTATATATGTAAATATACATTTTATTTTGTGATTTTTACACATTTTATTGGAATATTACACAAATTATGTAATTTTAATTTATTTTATGTAAAAATCACAAATTTGTTTAACTTTACAGTAAAAGTCCAAGTATTTATGAACTTTTCTGTGTAAAAATAAATAATAATGTAAAATCACTTAGAAAATCGAGCAAATTCTACCTTAACTTTCAAAGTATTTTTACATCCATTTTTTACAGTGTGTAAAATACAGTGAAACAATGAATTGTATAAAATATTGCTCATATTCCGATTACGAAAGTCACTAATGAACGCTAATATGATTTTGGAAGGAGATGCAATCAAAGGAATATGACTGCGTATCACGTAGGTATCTCGTAGGTATAATATTCTATGACCAAAAAGCAAAAGTGTTCATGTCGAATTCGTGATTAAAGATTATTTTCCAGTTTTTGAAGTTATACTTCTTATGCGACTACGGGAAAGTTTGCGCAAAGCGTTAAACGATGCGCGCGCACCACTACTTTCCATGGAAGAGAACTAAGAGCTTTATAAAAATTCCGATAGATGTCTATAAAGATACGATAACAAACTTTAACCATACTTGCGTCACGCCAAGATAATGCCATATGTGTATGGTTTTTGGCTAAACTAAAACCATGTATAAAATTCCGCATGGTGACACTAATAACGAATTTTATGTTAGTGACATCTAACGGGGTTTTTGCAAAGCGTAGGTATATAGTTTATACATTAAGAGTTAGACGTTGATTACTTAATTTCCTTGATCTACTTCTAATAAGGAGTATAACTCCAGCCGTGTGTAACGACACACACACATGGCCATTTGACTTGTTTTAGGGGGCAAGTAAGGTATGTGTCAAACGTTTACATGTTTTATTCGTCAGATGGCGTTAGTGGCAAGTAAGGTGTGTGTTGAGCGTTGACATTTTTTATTCGTCAGATGGTGCTAGTGGCAAGTAAGGTGTGTGTTGAACGTTGACATTTTATATTCGTTAGGTGGCGCTAGTGGCAAGTAAGGTGCGTGTTGAACGTTTACATTTTTTATTCGTCAAATGGCGCTAGTGGGAAGTAAGGTGTGTGTCGAACGTTTACATTTTTTATTCGTCAGATGGCGCTAGTGGCAAGTAAGGTGTGTGTCAAACGTTTACATGTTTTATTCGTCAGATGGCGCTAGTGGCAAGTAAGATGTGTGTTGAACGTTGACATTTTTATTCGTCAGATGGCGCTAGTGGCAAGTAAGGTGTGTGTTGAACGTTAACATTTTTTATTCGTCAGATGGCGCTAGTGGCAAGTAAGGTGTGTGTTGAACGTTAACATTTTTTTTCGTCAGATGGCGCTAGTGGCAAGTAAGGTGTGTGTCGAACGTTTATATTTTTATACGTCAGATGGCGCTAGTGGCAAGTAAGGTGTGTGTTGAACATTGACATTTTTTATTCGTCAGGGAGGCGCTAGTGGCAAGTAAGGTGTGTGTCGAACGATTATATTTTTTATCGTCAGATGGCGCTAGTGACAAGTAAGGTGTATGTCTAACGTTTACATTTTTTATTCGTCAGATGGCGCTAGTGGCAAGTAAGATGTGTGTCGAACGTTGACATTTTTTATTCGTCAGGGGGGCGCTAGTAGCAAGTAATGTGTATGTCTAACGTTTACATTTTTTATTCGTCAGATGGCGCTAGTGACAAGTAAGGTGTATGTCTAACGTTTACAATTTTTATTCGTCAGATGGCGCTAGTGGCAAGTAAGGTATGTGTCAAACGTTTAGAGATTAACAGTTTGGTTTACGTGCGTTTTGTAAACCTGCAACTTTTTTGACACTAAGCGCTAATTCCGATACGGTTGATAATAAGTACACTTATCAGGTGGCGGAAAAAGTTAGGTAGCCCCAATTATATATGAAAAATTCGCATAGGCGGTCGCGTTTCTCGGTCACAGATATATGATATCAGCCATCCTACCGTGAAAGTAAATCACTTTCAGAGAGAGAATCAGGAAGACAACCGACAGCGACAAATGGATGACAAATGCGTGCGTTCCGTGCAAATGTGACCCCGAACTATGCTGGCTCTTCGAGACTGTGCCTTCTTGATTGTTCCGCCGCGCGCCGCATACAACCGTACAATATAAATGATACAAATAACACAAGCGGGAACCTCGATAACTAGAACTATACGCTATAGATATTATATAAGAGTCGAAGACATTATAATTCGGCTCGAAGAGAGTTGAGACAATAATGCTTGGTTGCAGAAAACATTGTCAGAAAATCTGATTTGATAATGACCTTGAATTGCTACCAAAAAGAATCTTAACAAGCCGTGAGGTGGGTCGTTTATTAGGACTAAAGTGCGACCCTTGAGGTCCACACGACGAACTTCCCAGTTTGATAAATATTTAATAATAATAATTAAATTAGATATTACACAGAAAAGTAATCATTTTAATAATTAAAACATAATTATTATTTATTTTTAACAATAATTAAAAAAAAACAAAAAAACGGCTGAACCGATTTTTATAAAATTTATGTCGGATCAAAATGACGTTAACATGCCTCGATAGACACCCTTACGAAGTCGATATAATTTTTTATTCGCGAGATATTGTGTAAAATCTACTTTTTTAGAGTCTATTTGGTTAAGAAAAAAAGAACGGCTGAACCGATTTTGAAAAAATTTCTTTCAGATCATATTTACGTTAATACGCGTCGATTGGCACTCTAACGTAGTGACCTTGAAACATAAAAATTTGTTATACATTCTCTGATTTCGATTTTCGGACGCTATGTACACATACGACTTCCACATGGGACAGTTACATAAAACATGTTTCTTCGCATGACGGCTGTACTTTTGTGTGTCCGGGGTCTCTGTGTCTGCCTTATAAATTTAGCTTTCGGCCTTCACAATAACTTCCTATGAAAAGTGCTGCACCGATTTGAATGATTTTTTATTTTATTTTTTAATTTTAACTTTTTTATTCTTTAATTGAGGGATTCCACTCACTTGGTCAGTCTACTTTATCACTCGCTTCGCTCGTTCGCTCCAATTTGTAATTATTAATTAAAAACGTTCCTCACTCGCTTTGCTCGCTTCGCTCGAATTTATACATATTTAATTAATATGTTACTCACTCGCTTAGCTCGTTCGTTCTCCAATTTGGAACCAATCTGATTTGCACTCTGGCAAAGCCGGACCTATAAACCTAAACCTTCCTTATAAATCGCATTCAAATCCGTTCAGTAGTTCTCGAGATTAACCAATACAGACATACATCCAGACCAGGGTTGTTACGGATGCAAAAATTTAGACATCCGCGGATGCGGATTATTAGAAGTTCACATCCGTGGTGCAGATTTAATGCGGATGCGATGCGGATGCGGATTTTGGGATTTTAAAAGGATAATTATTTCAATTTTAAGTGCATAAATAACTGAAAATCAATTTAATTTTAACTTTTTATTTATTTAATCATATTTTTAGAACAAAATTACACAAGTTTTTAGTTTTATTTATGACACAACAGATTTTTAAGCTTCGAGTTTCATAATCAAAAATCCGTAAAAACTCCGCATTGATTGGTGCGGATGTGAATGCGGATGCAGATGTCTGAATTAATGCTAATATTCCGCATTTACGGATGCGGATGCGAATATTCGTAACACCCCTGATCCAGTATTATTGTATTGTATTGTATTTTAAAGACCACCAACAGCTAAGGTTATTTGGGGCTAGCACCAATTCATATTTTCAATTCATTATTTTTTATTTTTTTTTTTTTAATAATAAATTAATATCCAATTGACACTTTTACCAGCTCTCCCCCTGATCCAGACAGATACTTACGTTTATATTATGTAGATAAATATTTTATCATTTAATTAATAAAGTTCTCCTGTAGAAAATAAAGAGAAATCAATGCATTATCTGTTTAGAAATTTATTATCGACCTTTCTTGACATGAAGGCCTATTACTATAATATAAGCAATTTACGATGCATGCTATAATATGTACAGATGTATTAAAATCAGTCTAAAAATAGCTGCCCAAATACCATGAGGCAATAAACAAGTTTAATGAAAATGAACTCAATCAATTTGAAATTTCCATTAACATTATTATTGTAGGGAGATTTAAACTTCAATGAAAAATACAGATTTGCAATATGAAACATAAATGAATTGAATTTTTTCATTTAACAAAAGAGGGAATAACGGTTGCACGCAATTAAAGACACATTTACTCAATTATACAGGTTTTTTTTATAAATCCAACAAAAGCGGATTCACAGTATAAATTCAATGAAATTTATACAGAATGATTAAAAAAATATAACACAATTTGTAGATATGTGATTCTACAGGTCAAAATATTTTTTTTATTTATTGATGTGAAACATCTTTAGGCACGGGTGTAAAATCGTTTGAATGGAACGTCGTTCAGAACGCACGTAGTTACGTCGCATCTTTCCGCACTATGCTGTTACACAGTCGCTATGTTACGGGTTTCCCATTTGGTGCCCTTAGATTTATTATGATGTGAAACATCTTCAGGTACGGGTGTAAAATCGTTTGAATGGAACGTCGTTCAGAACGCACGTAGTTACGTCACATCTTTCCGCACTATACTGTTACACAGTCGCTATGTTACGGGTTTCCCATTTGGTGCCCTTAGATTTATTATGATGTGAAACATCTTTAGGCACGGGTGTAAAATCGTTTGAATGGAACGTCGTTCAGAACGCACGTAGTTACGTCGCGTCTTCCCGCACTATACTGTTACACAATCAGTAACTTCCCTATTTTTGAAAATTTTTAATTTTCTTAGCGGGAAGTTAAAAAGGTTAATTCAAATCAGTACAGTAGTTCCTGAGATAATCGCGACCATATTATAGAAACATGCAAACATACACGACGAAAATTATTAATTTTATAGGTAACTTTCTTTTTTTAAGCCGATTAAAAATGTTCCTTTTTTTTGGGTGTTTCAGCTGAACCGATTTTGATTAAATTTGGTACACTATCATAACGTTTCTGTTAAAAGCAACATTGACGTGACGAAGCCGCGGGTAAAGTCTAGTAAATAAATAAATTTAAAAAAAAATTACCTAAAAGGTTTAAAAAAAACTACATTACATTTACGTTATTAAAACGCTATTAGATACCTTTTTCCTATACATATTGCCAATAAATGTAATGGATAAAGTGTTTCAGTTTACTGATATAAAATTACTAAAACTAATGAACCGATTGTTATCAGCGATGGAAACTTGCCAAGAGATTAAAAGATTATTATACAGGGTGGCACATCTTAAACAATGCAGTGAAATATCTCGTAAACGGTACAAACCATAAAAAAATGTTTTATTCAAAAGTTATATAGTGTGAAGGGGGGCAGAAGACTGTGATATCAGATTTAACATAGGTGTTGCTCTGAAGGTCAGGCGAAGGTCAGCTTCAATTTTTTAATTGTAACAGTGCACTTTTATTCCAGAATACGATACAGTATTTAATAGTGGACAGTAAATTATTAAGGTACATATCAGCTAAAGTTAATAAATATTGAGATATTTACAAATTAAATAAGCAAATTTAATTTGTCAATTCGGTTATTTTATGCACTGAATTCAAGCCAAGAAGGCCGGTGCGTATTATCATGGCTATGACTTAAGTAGGCCATGTCTTCAACTTTAGTCGCGGGCGACTAGCGAGCGATCTACACGCGGCGAGTGGATCGGCGAGAGCTTATTACATTGAGCGACTTTGGTCGCAGCGAGTAAATTCGCTAGCGACTAGCGTGTCAAGTCGCCTAGTGTAATCGACCAATATGGAAATGGCTTTATTTTCCACACTAGTGTATTTTGAAAACACTTCCAACACAACTGCCTATTAATTGAGACCCGCATTCCATGTATAAATACACGCATGTACACTGTACATGCGTGTATTTATACATTTATACATATTATGCAACGATTGCAATAATTGTTTCGATTGTAAAAACATCTCGTAATCGCCCACCACTAGGTTGTATGTGGTACCAATTGAACTAATAAAATTACAACAAGTGCAATGGGCGATTACGAGATTCTTTTTTGCCATACCCACAATAAAATTGCCACTGTACATTGTACAGTTCATAATAGCAATCGAGTCCACAATCGACTCGGAGTTTGATTTTACAATCAAAATGTTCGATTGTTCAAGTCGATTATTTGCCACATAGGTTATAACAATAGTAGCGAATGAGAATACACATAATCGCGATTCAAGGTTATAAGCTAGTCGACTGACGTTCACGCGACTCGTTGATTGTTCACTGTTCACACTGTTAAGTTGGTTCTCTGTGATCTCTTTACTGTTGAATTCGTATTTACGCGATTACTGCACAATCAACCATCGACTCGGCCACAATAATTGTTGAGTGATGAACGATTGTATATATTATGTGGCTCTTGACAGTGTACGATTCAGTATTATGCGACTCGGTCTCGGTGAACTATGAAACAACAACAATCGAGTCCAAGTGACAACCATCGAGAGTCATTGAGATGTTTGAACAATCGAGACAATCGACTAAAACATCTCGTAGCGCGCATCACTAATACAACCGTTCCTAAAATAGAATTTCGGGTGAACCCTGTGACATATCTACATAGGAATACTGTATATACTATTAACAATATCAACAGTAAAGATCTTAATTATCAAAGTTTACAATAAGTAACATTATTTATTTACGAAATTAAAGCAATATGACGCTATAATATTAGCTTAAACACCGTTAAGCATGCAGGCAAAATATAAGCAAACCCGACTGCCAGTCACTACAAATACATATTAAATTATTCATACAAGGTGGCAAAATAAAATATATTTTGCCCTAACCCCCTATAAAATAGCTACTTTCACCGGGCTACTCTAAAGTCAAGACAGAGTTCTGACCTAAATCAACAAACGATTTCTTCTTAGAAAAAAACCCACATATATCTCGTTCCGCGTGCGTAATGATATTATGACTCGTGTAACTGTTAAAACGTGGGCTGTAAACTCTGTAGTGTAGTGAGCAACATAGTTGTAGTGATTTAGTAATAGATTAATTTGTAAACATCAATAAATGCTGTTTATTATTATTTGTATACGGAATGTGCTGATTAAGAACATTCCGAAGTATTGTATGGCAAATAAGGTAAACAGTGTTTACTGACTTAGTATATAAGACAATGAACTCAGAGTATATTAGAGTAGTGTGTATATATTAGAGTAGGGTGTATATATTAGGATATAGTGTAGCATTAGACGTAAGGACCATGTAAGAACATTGAAGAATAAAGAATAATTGTCAACTATTTAACAACGACTTTGAAGAACGAAAGCGTAAACCGAACCTGTCCATTACAACTCTACGATATTTTATTAGTCACGACCCACGATTTTACAATTATATGAAACTAAATTATTAAAATTTATTTTTTCCTTTTCAGTACATTTAAAAAACGTGTCTTTAAAAAGTTTTTTTAGTAATATTTTATTTTGTTCCTTTTAGTCGTTCAAAAGTTTATCCCCTTTTGACTCCCTCAGGAATTGAATTTCGGAAAATCCCTTCATATAGTGAGTACTTATGTCACAAAAGAAACCTACTGTCCAAATTCGAAGTTTCTATAGTTTTAGCGGTTTGGCCTAGGCGTTGAATAGTCAAAAAACCCTACTCCCTCGTTTGATCCCCATAGAGATTGAATTTAATTCTAAAAATGATTGATTCATGTATTGTCATCGGTAATGCAAATGTGTACCAAATTTTAAATCGATCGGATACGTGGAAGTCTTTCAAAATTGACTTGCAAGATTTGACCTAAACAAAAAAACTAACATACTAACATTGCAAGTTAAATAAAAGCTTGTAAAAATAGATTGATCTAGTGTTTTTTTCACCTTGTATATACAGGTTGTCCAAGACATGACTCCCCAGGGCCTTGAAGATACGAATATTTGATGGGGTTATCTTCAAAAATAATCGAGATACGTACAGGACTGGGGAGTGGGGAGTCATGTCTGGGACATCCTGTACAAAAAGAAAGTTTAGATATAGAATTACAGTGTAGACATTATGTAGCGGTTTTTCCGCAACGGAAATTTCTGGCAGTTTTCGTTACATTACCCCATTCTGTTCACTCCTTTATCAAAAGTTGATATACTCCATGAGAAACATTTGTTTTTTTTAAGACTTGGACATAATATTAGTGTAAAAGATTTTTTGTAATAAGTGCAATGAATGTGACACGCTTCACACTTGTTTTCGAAGACGAAAGTTGATAATTGCATACCAGCAATGAAAAATTTAAGTCGCGGATGCGCTGATCAAAAGTAACATGTTTTAGTCTCTTGAGCAATGCTTTTCGGGTCGAAATTAAGCGAAAGTGGCGTCATCCTGCGCGATTATTCTAAACTATATTTGACAGTTTCGCCTAACCTATAATATCTTCATTTATGGTGTTTTTTTATTTTTTATTCAATATGGCGGACGCTAGACGACATTTTGTCAGAATGTAAAAGTAAATTATACATCGATATGGGTATCAAAAGAAAGGTCTCGTTGAGACGATTTCAAAAAACTAAAAAGACGTAAATAAAAAATTAAAATCAAAAATCAAAAACCCGACTGCGTCAAAAGCGAACTAAAAAGATGAAAACAAGATCAAATGATAACATGCAGTCGAAGGAATACATGTAGTAACAAGTTTAATAAAATAATATGATGAATCCGTCTGATCATTTGATCTTGTGTCAATCTTTTTAACTCGCTTTTGACGCAGTCGGGTTTTTTATTTTTTTAATTTTATTGATCAAAGATTAATAGTATGGTAAAATACACATAATAAAAAAAGGATGTGTGCTTATGACCACACGACAGAAGTGAAAACTCCAGATTTTCTAATTTTAAAACGTATATATTATAATTTTTTAATCACACAGTTTAATCATAAATAAATTAAAATCAGCCTATACAATTAAATTTACTGTATATAATACCTTAACGATAATATGAAGTTTTAGTGTCATCTGTTAGCGCACTTGTGAACTACAAATGACTTTTTACTCGTATTAAGTTTTTAGTGTCATCTATTAGCACACTTATGAACTACACACTATTACCAGCATATTGCAAATACGTGTTCGTGTTTGAGCCGAGTAGCCCCGATTGTCACCGTTGGGTGCGTTTCACATCACTGAATTGTTAACAGCCCAAGCAAAGCGCGCCTAAAGGTACGTGCAGTACGCAGCTGGGATTCTAGATGGTAGCATGTATAATAGATGGTGGCTGAAATTATAAGCGCTTGTAGGTTTGCACAACGAAGCTTTGATACTAGCATTGATACAAGTTTAAGTCGCGTTTGAAATGTCAGATCGCGAAGACGAATATTTGTGTTCTTCTGCTACAAAGTGGTATTCTTATTTTAAATACAAATTTGGGTAGGATCTATCATGTCCACCCTGTTAATAGAAAACGATCTAAACATGGCGAATTTCATCATTTATACTAAGAATTAAAATTTTACCCAAACCGGTTTTTTTGAATATTTACGTATGGAACCTAACACTTTTCAATACGTCTTAGAAAAACCTCAAAACAATTTAAATAAAAACTGGCAAAATTTCACTTATTAAACTAGTCACATCCGTTGCGAAACTTGTAACGGCCATTTGACAGTTGTCATACGTTGATTGTAGTAGTCAGCGCGCTGAAAGAATGGTGAGATACATTCTTGAATCTAGCAGCTCTTGTAACAGCGCTTATACCTGCTACACTCACTGCTTCGTTGTGTACGCTCGCATATACGAGTATAACAATGCATTAATTTAAGCAAGCCCTGCTATGATCTACGCTACCATCTAGAATCCCAGCTCCATACTGCACGTACTTTAAGGAAGTTTTCACTTCAAAAATAAACGATTAAATAGAAAATTCATGGATATAAAACATACCTTCAAATTATGAGTCGGCTGAGTTGGCGAAGCTTGGGAGTTCCAACAACAGATGGTTCGTAGTTGGAGTCGTTGAGAGTTGGTACTCCGTGTCGTCACTGCGACGATAACGGCGATTGCGACAACGGAGCGTGTAAACTGTAAATATAAACGTCACCTGTAAAATGATTGTGCGTTGTATTTAAATTGTCAATTTGCATGCATAAGGTTGGTATTTAAATAAATGACCCTCTGCTTCCGGCAAAAACTATTTCCGTCTAACAAAGGACAGAGTTTAGTGGCCAATGTCTTTAAGCAAAGGAAAATATTTTGTTTATATTCCGAATGTTAATTCAAACATTTCAGAAGTGCACCTGGGCTTCTATATCGGTTATCACACCATCGCTGAGTTCCGCAAGGATCTGTGCGTCTAGAATCTAGAATCTAATCCGCAGAGATTTATCTAGAATCCAAAAGATAGATTTTTGTAGTGGCTAATGTTTTTAAGCAAGAAGTCCCGAAGACTTTACAAGCTTTTATTAACTTCCCATTGGAAGTTATTGTAATGGGTCCGAAAATCGAAATCAAAACGTATAACAAATTTTTATGTTTCAAGGTCACTACACTATTTTTAGAAAGTGTATTTGTGTGTGTGTGTGTGTGTACGTATGTACGTACGCACGTATGTGTCCATTTCTTTCTAAGACGAAATCTCGAGAATGAAAAATGATATCGACTACGTCAGGGTGCCAATCGACGCGTATTAACGTAAATATGATCTGAAAGACATTTTTTTAAAATCGGTTCAGCCGTTCTTTTTTCTTAACCAAATAACCTCCAAAAAAGTAGATTTTACAAAATATCTCGCGAATAAAAAATTATATCGACTTCGTAAGGGTGTCGATCGAGGCGTGTTAACGTCATTTTGATCCGACATAAATTTTATAAAAATCGGTTCAGCCGTTTTTTTTTTATTAAGTATTGTTAAAAATAAATAATAATTATGTTTTAATGATTAAAATGATTACTTTTCTGTGTAATATCTAATTTAATTATTATGTTTAAATATTTATCAAACTGGGAAGTTCGTCGTGTGGATCTCAAGGGTCGCACTTTAGTCCTAATAAACGACCCACCTCACGGCTTGTTTCACTTAATTTCCTGTCTGTCTGTTCGGTAAAAATCTGGCAATCGAATTTTCGACCACAACATTAGATTATACTCACACAAAAACAAATGATTGATCTAGATAGAAAAAGATCGCTTTTCAAGTTAAATTTTGATCAAAATGAGTAGAAAAATGTTGTTTCGAAGTGGAAATTGCACAAAAAAACTATGTTAAATACATTTATACACAGTTTAAAAAAAATATCGTTTCAATCGATCAATTATTTTTTAAGCAGGGCCAATTTTAATTTCTACAATGCTTTTCTTATGGAGAAATATGTGTGGTCACAACCGAAGGTCATTGTCAAATCAATTTTTTTGACAAAGCTTTGTGTAACCGAGCATTATCTACTAGGGTAAGGGGCGGCAATTACGAGATCTTTGCCCCCCGCCTATAGAAAAAGTCTAGATCCGGGACTGTAGAGGTGGGAAGTAACAAACAGTATAATTTTTTAAAATATACAAAATCATAGCGCTTAAATAATAAATTGCAAGAACTTTATAGTTTTTATATTTCTTTTGTGAACATTAGAGCGGTCGTTAAAAATAGAAATAACAGATATTATGCACAGATGGTGCAATTAAATGAATGTACTACAGCACATAGAATGCAATATGAGTTAATAAAAAAAATTACGGTGGTATGTTTAAAAAAACTGCACCACGCGCTCTTTATTAAATCACTGATCTCTAATATACTATACGTACAATGAAAGAGCGCCACCAGGTCCCTATAGGTTATGTGCACGAAGTCTACTAGCGCCGCTAGCGGACAATAGTGCATTATTGAACTCATTTTTTATTATTGTTTTAGACCGCGAAATTTTTTAATAAACAAATAGGTACCATTTATCTTTCTTTTTTCCAACCTGACACCTTCACCTACAGTTGTGCCCTACTCTATCTGTATTATCTCTATGGATGAACCGATCATAATTCTAGAAAGAGAGAGACGTCTACAATAGCTATCTAGCTTTATTTATCATTTCTGTGATTATAGTATTGGGGAACGCTCTATGTCTACCATCCATGACTATGATTTTTGGAGACTTCTCGTGATCGAGAAAAAATCACGAGAACGAGAAAACACATTTCTCGTCGAGATGTAGGGCTTGAGAATAGCCGAACGTGTAGCAATGCTGTTGTTTACATGGCGTTGCTATGGTTCCTCTATTACAAGTTCCCAGTTCCCGGGTTCTAGCCCGAGAGCTGGTAAAAGTGTCAATTGGATTTTCAATTTATTATTAAAAAAAAAATGAATTGGAAATATGAATTGGTGCTAGGCCCAAATAACCTTAACTGTTGGTGGTCTTTAAAACACAATTTAATACAATTCGTCGAGATATAACGGCAACACTGACAATTATAGAAAATCCAGGTGTGCAAGCTTTCACGGCCGGCATTGTTCCAAGTTTCCGAGCTTGTAGGCCGTGGTCCGGTGGTATTTCTACCTGACGTTTCGTCTACAACTGCGGTAGACATTCTCTTCGAAGAAACCCGAGCCATAGACAGAACGTTGAGTTATTACCCACGGATATACAGAGAGGCCATATAGAAATACAAAAACACAGAATTTCAACTGAAAAGATGAAGGCCTCAATCTCAGTAAAACCTGGACACCAGCACTCCGACATACAAAACCAATGACCAATCGTACAAGGACGGAATACGACCGAGTAGAGAACTCACCCCCACCACTACACACTGCGCAGTTGACCAATTACAGAGAGACGGAATACGACCGAACAGAGAACACACTGGTACTAGGCATAAAAGAAGGGAGGACACTAGTCACTGACACACTGATCTGTGAGCCGCCAAGGAGGACACTTCGACCGCTGCCACATCGCCTTTGAGAATGTCTACCACAGTTGTAGACGAAACGTCAGGTAGAAATACCACTGGACCACGGCCTACAAGTCCGGAAACCATGAAGACTTGGAATTATAGAAAATGTTACGATTTTATTTGTTTGTACTGATTAATTTCATGAACACAGTGTATATTTTTTAAACGAGTTTTCCAAACAATAAAGATATTTAGTATTGACATTAATTTTTATTACCGAAACAAATGAAAGTTTCATATCAGTAAAATTATTTTCAATATAAAATATACTAACGTTCTGTAATTTACTTGTAGTTAGTTTTTTTCTTTACCTTTATTTCGGTATTTATTTTTTTATTATAGAAATTTATTATAGAAATTTACCTATATTAAAGCGAAAGCTTTAAAATTAGTTCTTTTCAAAATAAGTGCCACTTACAACTACTTAAAACAACTTTAATATTTCCATAATACAAAAAATCAAAGTTTTCAATAAAAGTTTCATTAAAGTAATAGTCGAAACATAGCGTTTACAATCAGTGTGAAGTGATGTATAGTGTTTGCTGAAGATGAAAGGGCTTGAGAATAGCCGAGAGTGTAGCGGCGCTGTTGTTTACAAGGCGTTGCTATGGTTCCTCTATTACAAGTCCCCAGTTCTCGGGTTCTAGCCCGAGAGCTGGTAATAGTGTCAATTGGATTTTCAATTTATTATTAAAAAAAAATGAATTGAAAATATGAATTGGTGCTAGGCCCAAATAACCTTAGCTGTTGGTGGTCTTTAAAACACAATTAATTACTAAAGATGAAAGCATAGCTTCGAAATGTACATCCATCAAAAAACTGTTGTGGTAAGAAGTAACTATCTTTATTTTTTTTTTGTTTTTATTCCAACCACAGTGCTCATATATTTTTATTAACTCTATACTGACAATTCGATTTGAGGTACCTGCAATTTGCGCGCGCAAAAAGCCGCAAAAATATTAGATCTGTCAGATCTATGCGAAATTTATGTGGGATTATGTCTGTCATTTTGACGTTTTCGAATATTATATGTGGATTGAAGTTGGGGCGACTCAATCGCTCCCTCTTAACAACGTTAAAAAACAGAGAAAACCGACAACTGAACATTTTCACCCCTAGGGTTGAAACTCGCAGTTTCGAGACGACTTTCAGTCGGCAGGCAATTATTGCCGCAGTGTGTGGGACAACATTCCTGTCTTTCTCCACAGACCCCCCCCCCACTCCGTCCACGCAACTACTAGAGTTTAAAAAAAAACTTAATTTAGAAAATCATAAAAAATTCTTTCATACAAATTAACTAAAAATATACACACAAAATTACACGAGACATTTAATGAAAT
Source organism: Mongoloraphidia duomilia (assembly GCA_039654895.1). NCBI lineage: Eukaryota > Metazoa > Arthropoda > Insecta > Raphidioptera > Raphidiidae > Mongoloraphidia > Mongoloraphidia duomilia. Next base: position 5,559,889 of record CM077516.1, read on the forward strand.
AGTGCGTTATAATTCAACTTTAATTCACAAACAAAATATTGAATCAACTAACATCATGTCACAATTCACAATATACAATATTATTACCTACATGTAACTCCATTTTCGTTACAACATAATAATATGCGTACGACGTACGTAATAATATAGCATTTATTCAATTACTTCGCAATTTACATTACTACAGTAATCTCCCCCTTAGCGCTTTCACATTGGGTCCATGAAAATTACCTACGTATACAGAGCAATATACCGAGTGCTGATTTGCTTTGCGGGTAATAGGGATTTTACATGTAAAATCATGTTTATGAATTTTCCTGCTTCCCTATACATGAAAAAAAAAACAAATACCAAATTTGTTCATAATTAAAAACTCTACCTGTCACGTATGTTTGCAAATTACCAATATGCAGCTTTTAATTACAAAATAATTATTAAGGAACTGTGATTAAGTTTCAATTAAAAATAGTTATTGAAAATTTTTCGTTGGAAAGCAGCCAGTTATATAATTGATTCGAAACATATTGAAAAAAATCATTTTACCAACTATAGTCACAGTTAGAATTCTAACCTGAACCTTTCCAATTTCGCCTGGCGCATATACACACAATTGTTTCCACGACTAAACAGTTTAGTCGAGTTGTGTCCGTGTCGCGATTTCAACTCGACTAAACTGTTTAGTTGTTAGAGGTGCGCATAAAATCAATCAGTTGTGCCATAATTTCACTATTAAATTAATGGGTCGCCGAACAACTATTTACTCAAGCATATGCTAGCGTCAATACACAGATGTGGACATAAGCTGCCGACGATAGTTGTTCAACAGAAAAGTCGAAAGGCGATTGATGCGGTCAATTGATTTTTTTGTCGTAAAACTATCGTGTCGATAGTATGCGCATTGCGCAGTTCCGTCTAATCTCATAGCCTTTTGAGAAACAAAACAGCACTAGTGTGGAAAATAAATAGTTTCCATAATGATTTATGTTTATTCGCTCTGATCCGCCCGCTATTACCTATACTGACAGCTATACTCACGGCCTACTAAGAATTGAAATTGGCGACGCAAAATGAACTGTCAAAAATTTTTGAAAATAGATACTGAAAATGAAGTGAACAATTTTATAGGGAATATGTCAAAAAATACTATATATATCTCGTGCGTAATGATATTATGACTCGTGTGACAGTTAAAACTCTCTGGGACTCGTTTTAACATAGTCACTACTCGTCAGTAATATACCTCATTACGACACTTGAAATACATGACAAAGTGAACATTCTATATGTAAAACAGATCCTATTATTATTAATTTATTGTACGTATACCTGGTTTTTACTTAAGCCGCAGACACATAGAATGCCAACATGACACGCAACAAACGCAAATACATTGCATACACGAGTTATGTGGACGTGTTTACAAACAATACCACACAGCGCACACATACCTACGTATTTTGTGATCGCTATAAGAGCGGTACATCAAAAAGATTTATGACTAGTATTGGACGAGGTTTTTCATGTTTTTATTGTTTGACCCGATGGAGATACTGAAAATAAAATTATTTCTTTTAATCTGTCTATCAGTTGTTAGTTTGTCAGTGTGTAGTGTACAATGTACATAGTGGTGTTGCTTTTTAAACGGTTTTATTTAGCTTTACCCCGTATATTTGTTTGCTTGTTACTATCTTTCTCTCAAATCTTGCGACAGCTTTTTCAACTATTTCTACTTAGCCGATTCTTATGAAACTTTGCACACAGACTGAGTTTTATGAGTATTATGATAATTTCAACTTGGTAACGAGGGTTTGATGATGGAATTAAGAGGTGGACAGTTGAAAGAATGAGGAGTTTGCATAATGATACGGGCCAGAAATCAAATTATAAAACCTAGAAAATAAAATAGGCAAAAAAACTTTTAAGTTAAGCGGTTTTATTTTAAATCATCAGCTGTACCAAAAACTAGAAAATAATTAGGACACCAACCAAGGGGCACTTTGTGTCGCTGCGTCAGCGGAATAAGTAATAAAAACGTGGGGCGCATAAAAATCTGTATAACGACTGTATAATTATTAAATAAAGAACGGCTTGTCTAGAAAAATATGTTTCCAAGCCCACCAACAGAAATATTTCAAATGCGCCCCCCGTTTTTATTACTTATTCCGCTGACACAGCGACACAAAGTGCCCGTTGGTTTGTGTCCTAATAATTTTCTAGTTTTTGGTACAACTGATGATTTAAAATAAAACCGTTTAACTTAAAAAAAATTTTATCAATTTTTTTAAGTAAAATGATTATATTCAAAATGGCAAATTTTAAGTTTAAGTGAGTATAAAAAATATCCAGTTTTGTGGGGTCCTAAGGACAAATTTTACTAATAAAATAGGTATGTAATAAAAATAGCAATCATCATCCTTCATCGTCAGTATCGCTCATTTCAAAAAAAATACAACCACTTTGCACAAAAACCTAAATTGAACTGCGAGTTGACCTTCATGGACAACAATAAAATCAAATATAGGTACTAAATGCAATGTGGAAGGTGGTTAATTAATGTTCCATGTGTAATATTTGAAAACTTGACATTGATTCAAGCGTATGCACTGCTATATTGTGTTTGCATACTATGTGTCCGCGCCTTTATAAATAATAGTATAAAATCTATTGAATAATAGAAATATATCTACGAAAATACCTGGTACATGCCTTCGCGGGCATTAATATTAAGTAATTTAAAATCGATTATTTTCTTATTAAACTGGAATAACCTTTCATAGGTCGAAATGTTAAAAAGATTTTACTGATTCTTTGACCTTTATTTTAAAAATAGCACAAACAGTAAAGTTCAATGTATAATTACTGAAGTCAGTATATTGACAATGAAGAGAAATAGAAAGATAGTTGTCATTTTTAAAAATAGTTTTTTTTTTTGACGTAGAATTACATCTTTCTCAGCGGTATAGTAAAATGATGCGAGACGAAAAATGCGTTACAAAAAATCTGTGACAAAAAAGTAGGTGTGTAGGTGTGTGGTTAGGTTTGCAGGAAATTTCAATTAGCAATTTTTTGTTTATAACAAAAAAACTACTGTAAAATTGTTGTAAAATGTTTCTCGTCTCGCTTATCTCGAGAACAAAGAATGATATCGACTCCTGACCAATTTCATTCGGCGCATAATTGCACCTGATAAGGTTTGCAGAAAATTTGAATTGGCGGTTTTTTTTATAACAAAAAAACTACTGTAAAATGGTTGTAAAAAGTAACCTGTATTGCAAATAGTTTCTCTACGGTAGACTGGTCTCTAATTTCTGAGGGCTGCACCCAATGGGAAGTTAGCAGTGTGTTTTTATTTATTTATTTATCTGACGGAAGGCTCACCGTCTAAAGCTTGATTTATATTATCCGGTCAGACACGGCGCGGGAACGTAGCATTTCCGGCAAGACAAACATTTTTACATGCATTTCAAATACGAGTAATTGATACGTGTCTGAACAGACGGGATCCGCTAAGTATAAATACATTTTTCCTATACAGCCTTCTATATAAATATCATGGCGATAATGTCGTCTGATATTCTTATGTATTTAGTTACGGTCTAGGGAATTAATCATATTGATTGTTTATCTAATTGTTAATATACCGTATTTGAAATTTCTCACTTGTGTGTTTGATTATAAGGCACTCCCAGTCATTTGAGAAAGCAGCATTCATTGTAATGTTGTTATAAAATTAATAGCTCTCGCAGTTAGTGGATTTGCGGTACATCGTGCTATATATAGGAAAGATTAAATGTTCACTGTCGGGCACTATGTAGTAAGTGAAAACTTTCCTGACGCGAAATCGGGAATTCTGGGTTCGAATCCCGGCGGTGCATTTACATTTTTTCTATACAGCCTTCTATGTAAATATCATGGCGAGAATGTCGTCTGATATTCTTATGTATTTATTTACGGTCTAGGGAATTAATTATATTGATTGTTTATCTAATAAATATTCGTATTTGAAATGCATGTAAAAATGTTTGTCTTGCCGGAAACGCTACGTTTCCGCGCCGTGTCTGACCGGATAATATAGGGTAAGTTCGGTTTTACGCTCAGATTGATCGGAGTGCTCTAATACGTTCGAATTTAACATTTATATGCTCTGAAAGATCTCTATCCTGCGTTCGGTTTTAAGATCTGGAGCAGATCGAGCGCGCTCGATTTGCTCCGAGGTAAGCGAGCGAGCAAGCAAATTTAACCAACTTCAGAGCATTCATTTTAAAAATGAGCGGAAACCCTTGTTGAGAGAATGGATAAATTTCGAAGTTTATTTATATGAGTAAATTTTTCAATAGGTAAAAATACACGAATAATATTTATTCAAAGAATAGTAATAACCAATAAGTCTATATCGCACAGAATGATTAAATAAAATATTTATTATATCTATGGGTCGAAAAAATCAACAACCGGTAGTACTATTAATTTTAAAATAAAGGAATAAAAACGAAAAAAATTGTGAATCATGATTTATTATTATAACAATGTTGAATTAAATCAAAATGAGGAGCAATAAAGAATGTATTTCGGCTTTAGTAATAAGAATTTAACTTGCTGGGGCCATTTTATTCTGACGTTTGGAAAAATCTGCTAGATTACGTTCGGAATTGTTTAGATGGCTCGATTTGCTCACTTGTCACGTGACCAAAAATCTGTTCGCTCGGCTCGATCAATCGAGCGTAAAACCGAGCTTACCCATAAATCGACCTTAATACAGGTCCAGTATGATGGCGGAAGTAAAGGGTTTAGGTACGGGACTGATTCTGATTATGTTACATTAGAGCCAGACGGGTGCTATCTCAGGGGGTCACGGCTGTCACAGGAGTCAGTGAGGTATGTAATATAATATAAGATCGCATGTTTTCATAAAGGTCGTGAGTTCAAATACCAACTCATCAGATAATAGTATAGCCTATCACCATCGTTTGGGTACCACAGGGTTGTAATTACTATAAATTAATTAGGTATTTAAGTTTAAAAAAAAATTATTAATTTTTTCTAATAATTTAACATAAATAATATTGAAAACCGAAAAGAAAATTTTTTTTAAAGCTATAGATAAATTACTAAAAATTAATTAAAATGTATAAAAATTTAAAAAATATCACGTGACTTCAAAACGCGCCAGGAATGTTTGTGACGTCGTTATGTTAAAATGTGTCTGCATTTGTTGGTATTTGTGTGTATGCATTACACATACTATCAAAAATAATAAATTTTTAACTTGGTAACCATGGATACAAAGACCATAGATAACATAATGACGTCACACGCGTTCGGATTCTTTCGGCGCGTTATCGGAACTGAGTTTAAAAATTAATTTTTATTTAAATATAACTTTTTAATTAGTAAGCAAAAAAATTAAATAAAAACAGTTTTGCTATAAAACTTGATGTGGTCCTTCCATTTAAGTAAAAAAAAATCGTTTAAAAACCCAATTGGAAAATTTATAATCCACTAGCTTTTTCTCGCGGATTCACTCCCGTGAACGTCAATTTTGCCCAACGATTGGCTCGCATAAATGTCAGTTTTGTCGGTAAGCCCAACAACAATACGCTATACTTATTCGACTACTAAAAAAATAAGTAAAAAAACTGTTAAGTTAAACGGTTTTATTTTGAATCATCAGCTGTACCAAAAACTAGAAAATAATTAGAACGCAAATCAAGGGGCACTTTGTGTCGCTGCGTCAGCGGAATAAGTAATAAAAACGTGGGGCGCATTTGAAATATTTCTTTTGGTAGGCTTGGAAACACATTTTTCTAGACAATCCGTTCTTATTTAATAATTATACAGTCGTTATTGGGATCCGTTAAATGGGTGGAGCTTAAGAAACATGGCGCAAAGGGGGGGGGGGAATTTTATATACGGGGTTCGCATGCCTACTACGCCATAAAAAGGGAGAAGATATAGAAAATTGAACCTTGCTAAAATCAAGTGACAAAAACGTTGCTAGCCATATATGTAATATTCCTATATTGCTAGCCGGGGTCTGGAGTCGGACGAAAAGCCTATAACGGTGCAGACATATATAATATGTCTGTCGTGTTGTGTGTTTTTAAAGACCACCAACAGCTAAGGTTATTTGGGCTTAGCACCAATTCATATTTTCAATTCATTATTTTTTTTTTAATAAAAAATTGAAAATCCAATTGACACTTTTACCAGCTCTCGGGCTAGAACCCGGGAACTGGGGACTTGTAATAGAGGAACCATAGCAACGCCGTGTAAATAATATGTCTGTCTCTCTCACAAGACGTCGAGTCTTATGAGCATGAACAATTTATAATATTAATTGATCTATGATGATAATAACAAGGTTAGTAGTGATAATAATGTTTTCAAAATTGCTTTGGAAACAATATGAATCGAATGTTGCAACGCTTGCGCACAACGAGATGGATTTCTCGACAAAGAGAGAAGAGTCATTTGCTGTCCCACTTGCGGCCTGATACTTCCACTTACGGGCGCAAGCAATATAGGAGTATTACATATATGTTGCTAGCTCTCGTACTATTAAGAACATGTTGGCCGGGCTTCACTTCAGTGCTCTATCCAGATTCCTATAAGATAGAGATCAGTGAGTGAAACAGACAACGTCTGCAATACATAGTTAAATAACAAAAAAACTTAAAGTTTTAAAATTTTATTTGTAGAAAAAATATATGCCAAAGTATTACAAGAAAAATCGAGAAGAAAATCAAATGTATTTTATTAATAATTCAAATAATTTATTAACTGAACAGTGAACATTGAACAAGTTTTATTTTGATTGAATAAAATTTTTTTTTAAAGAAATATGAAGTAATATCATTATAGACTGACAACGTCAATGGAACAAAAGTTGGTTACAAGTAATGTCATCTATTTGTGAAAAACAAAAATTTTCATAGTTTAAAAAAATGTCTGTTTTAATGGCACCTTGAGGCCAAACCACTCGACCGATTTAACACAAATTTTGCATGGGTATCCAAGATGGCAAAATCTTCGATGCAAAATCGGTCAACCTCAAATGTGGAAGAAGTTGCATCCTAAAGACCGGAAAAAACCGGAAAATATTTTTTTCGTGAAAACGGCTCTAACGTTTTTGCATTTTTTATACACAGATACTCCCTTTAAAGTAGAATGAGATGGCATGACTAGTTCCCCAGAAAATACAGGGAAGGAGGCTGTGGGGTGACAATTAAGTACTGCATAGAGTCATAGACGTTATAGACGCGAATGTCCTCAGTTCTGAAGCGTCTATAACCTACAATCTCTCTCTACCTCCCTCCCTTTCTACCTCCCTCTTCCTCCCAGCCTTTTTCTCCCTCCATCCCTCTTTCCCCCTCCCTATATCTCCCTCTCTCCCCCTCTCCCTATCCCCTCTCTCCCCTTCTCCCTATCCCCTCTCTCCCCCTCCCTCTTTCTCTCACTCTCTCTCTCTGTATCGGCGTTGTATGGGACTCTATATAAGTAATCATTGGTGGCCAAAAGGGGGAAGCTAGGGTAGGCTAAACCTACTCCAAAGCAGCCTCCAACCCACCCTAAAATAATTGTTTAATACTGATCTTTACAATGTAAGTTTTCAAAAATGGTCGCATAGGCCTATAGTCCCCCCTCTACCTTAAAAATGTCGCTACGGCGCGAATGTCTATTATAATGTAGAAAACCCCAAGCTGTTACGCCGCTGGCGACAATAGAAGCGTCGAGAACAGGTAACAATGGTGAGGCGTGGAATGATATCGAAGATACGCGTACCTGCTAGACGTCTAGAAAGTACTAGAATGATGTGTGTTTAAGTCACGTAGCTCTATATAAGCAGGCAGCCGACGGGAATTGGGCAATCAGTGATAAGTCAGTGTCGAGTCGAATTGCGAACATAAAGACAGTATCTATATAAATAGTTATTATTCAGTGTTATTGAAGTGCTTCACTTTGTTTAAGAATTACTGTTCGTTCTCATTATTGGATATAGTTGTTATTGTTGCATTTTTTTGTTATCTGTAATTTTTTTGTTAACATTTAATTCTTGTAAATAAATAATTTATTCCGCCCACGTAAAAAACAGTTTTGTTACAATAAATATACTTTTCACAGTAACACTCAACACTTTTATGAGTTTTGTAAAAATTTGTTTGGAAATAAAACAAAGCAATTAATATTTTTTTAAGAGAAAAATAAAAATGCAATAAAAAAGTTTCTAAACACCCTCAAGTCTTTTCTTATCTATAGAATATACGAGAAAATATGTAGTTATAAACTTCTGTTTTCAGCTCATACATTTCTAAGAAAAGTACATCTTCAGACTCGACTCGAGTGCCCGTCTGTACCGCGTATGAATAAGTGGAAATATAGATAAGTTTCTTCTAAATCCAGTCAGTTTCATTGCATGGCATCTTGATTTATTCAAGTATATAATATAAAAATAATAATGAAACAATTTCAAATTTCTTCTTTAGAGAGAGGGAGACAGATAAGGAGAAAGAGAGAGGGAGGGGGAGAGAGAGAGAGAGAGAAAAAGAGAGAGGAAGGGAGGGGAAAGATAGATAAAAGCGGTAGGGGGAGAAAGGGGGAAGGGAGGGAGAGGAGAGGGAGAGAGAAGATGGAGGAAGGGGTGATGAGAGAGAGGGAGAAAAGAGGGAAAGTGACAAAAAGAGAGTAAGAGAGAAAAAAAAGGGGAGATGAAAGAGAGAGGGAGGAGTTAAATAAAAGCTTGTAAATACGAATTTTTTAATACTAAAAATATTAATACTCTACATTTTTGTCACAACATAGTTTTTATTTTTGGTTTCTAGTTTCTACGACCTACTAAAACAACATTGGAAAAATTTTGTCCTTATAGGCGTAAAGTAATTTTCACAAGAACAACGAGAATTTGGTTAAAAAGAGAGTTTATTTTTGTCGCTGAATTATCGTTTGCCTCCTAAACGTACTTACATTGTGAGCAGAACAGAAAATTACTAATGGGAATTGGGGCTTGTCAGTGGCGCACCTTACCGACTATGGAATGGGATCGTGGCTTGCATAAAATATACGAGCCGACAAATCTATTATTCAACTCGAAAAATAAAAATAAACAAAAACATACAAAACTTGATTTACTGTTGCATCTATTCAAATCAGTTTTGATAAATTGGCTTCACACTTTTTAAAACAGCAGTGGAGGTTCATTTCTCAAATAATTAATCAAAACTAATTCAAAACACTTTGGAAACTCGATTATTTCAGTGCTGTAAAAGCTCAAAGGTAGGTAAACATTCAAATATATACAGTACTTAAAGCCGGCTCTAGACAACATAGCCAACGTATGCCATTGGCGACCAATGTTAGGTATGGTTGGGCAAACAAAAACACAGCTTTTAGGTCCTTTTCACAGATCGTATTAATATTTCGCCGACTGTTCTTTCTTTCACAGTTTCGCGTGTGCAATCGAGGAGAATAAATCAAGCACTCAATATCAAGGTCGAGCATCACACGCCTTGTTCTGAACGCTGCTATTAAAGCTGTACTGCGGTTCACGCATCGACCCGGACGCGGTTGGAATTTCGACCGGTCGGACGTGTCTCGGCCGGTTCGCCGGCCATACGCGTCGTATGAAATACGCCAGTTGCGTATACGCAGACGCGGTTCAGCTAGGTTTTGCACGAACGATATTTGTTTATGGTCATATCTTAAAGCCAGCCCCAGACGACATGGCTAACGTATGCCAAATGCCAATGCTGGCAAATGTATTGGTGACCAATGTTGGACATGTGGGATCTACTGAAACAGTCGCGTTTATATTAAAGTTACGTTTTTTTTTTGTATGCATAATTTTCAATAGACTACAGAAGTAGGCGGTCCTAATTTGAGCGCGAAATTTAAATTTAAATTTAGCCTCGTTGACGTTTGTCGAGGTATAATTTAAGCAATTATAATTAGAAATTGAGTTTATTCTTTCCATTTGGAGTTGAAAAAGTGTTCTGAAGTCGTCTGAGCTATGCTAGATCAAGGAAGGGCAGGCTAAAAGGATAAAAAAAATGTTTTCTTCAATTAGGTATAGGATATCTAGGTATTATTTTAGCTGTTTCCTTAGTCGGAAATTTAAACTTTTTGCAGTCATACTTTTCATTATAACTGCAGTCAAATACAAGACATCATTTAGATTGCTTTAATTATTAACGACGACGTTTAAAAAAAAACGAGGTTATGTTAGTAGAATGAATGAAATTTGACAGTTGTGTCGTGTCAATGGGTGAACGTACGTTTAACGCAGATTCTAGTTAGAAGGATACAGTTGCGACTCCGCCGCGCCTTCCTTTCCTAATCTCTTAAGTCACAATGACAGTTAATAAAATATGCAAATAAGGAGCTGAAAGCGTTACTATGACAGCCCGCCACTAATAATATGTAATAATAGTCAAAGATATCTTTGATGCATTAAAAAAGCCTAGGCAACGCGACAGAACAGGGAAAAACTTGCTTTTTTAGCCTCACAGGTCTCATTGATCCATCAGAAAAATCTTATTGTATTTTCCCTACGTTCGGTACTACCGTTTACACCCTGTATACAGGGTGTCCCAACATTGCTGGGACACAGAGCTACCACGTGTAGTAGAGGTCAAAATAAGTCGATTGGATCCAATTAGGGGTCGCCAAATTCTTGAAAATTTCAAGATCTTGTCTTGATCTTGTCTTGATTTCAAGACAAGATCAAGACAAGAAGTAATTTTAGATTTCAAGACAAGACAAGAAATGTTATGTCAATACCAAGATTTCTTGTCAAGAAAACAAGAAATCTTGAAATATCTTGACTAACAATGAAAACGCTAAAACGTATATTTATTTGTGAAAAAGATAACATATTTTAACATAACATAACGTATTATTTTAATTCATTGAACACATTTTTTGCTAGACCGATTCACAAAAATGTAAATTAAAAACAATAAATGAAAAAACTCGGGTCGCAGTGCCAAACCCTGCCGACAATAATATAGTGTATTTGCTAATAAGGTCTTGTGGCTTTATTATGTGAACTTAAGTTTGTTTTTGGACAAAATCAAAAAATTTAACCCCTTAATACATCCTTTAAAATAATATTATTTTTCTTAATTTCAATATTATTATCAATGCAACCTCTGTACCAAATTAAATACACCCGTCAGCAAATAAATCACTATCCGCGAACTAGTGTTTTCATAAAATTTGTAAGTCCGGTCCTGTTCTGCCGATTTTGTTAAAATTTTAGCAACACATTTTAATCTCTACCAAAGGGTTAAATTCCAATTTTGAAACAATTCTGAGATTTTTTCGGTATTTTTGGGCCCAAAAACTTTTTTCAACTCCTAAAAACTACCCTTAAAATGGCCCGATCGAGCCCATTTTAAATAGGCTTCGTTCGGTGATGGTTCCAATGTGTGTACCAAATTACGTTTAAATCGATTAAGTCTGTCGATAGTTATCGTGTACACACACACACACACACATATATATATAAGCCATGAATTAAGGCACATAAGACTTCTTATGGAGTCAACGCCTAGCCGATTTCTTGGCTTTGTTATTGTTAAAGCTGGTCTTGAAAATAGCCTTTCCGCAGGTACCTACAGATGTAAGATGTTGCTGGCGTTCCGAGAAAATCCTTGGCCATTTTCGATAACGACGGGTAGACGTTTTCGTGTCTTCTCCACCAATCAAGTATATTCTCAGAATTTTCTGTCCTAGGCTCATTTAAGTATTTTTCAATTTCATACTTCCAAGATTCTGAGTTATTTGCGTTCGTCAGAAAACAAATAAAGATCGGGGAACCACCAGGTTGCCGTGTTAGCACGCAACGCAATAAAAGTTCGCCGGCGAGGAATCACCATGTACGGTGTCACCGGTTAATCAAGAAATTTCAAGATCTTGAAATTTCTTGAGTCAAGACAAGACATAAGATGTCAAGAAAACGTCAAGACAAGATTTTTTAAGATTTCTTGATTTTTTTTCAAGACAAGACAAGAAGTTATTGTCAAGACAAGAATTCTTGTCTTGTCGACCCCTAGATCCAATTTATTTATATACCAAAATGTACCGTTTGCCCGTGAGAAGAGTTCAAAGTTTACATAAAATTTTGTATACATATAACATTTTGTATTACAAATTATTTTATTAAACTGGTGCTAGGAATATCTGTTAGCATTATTTAAGAAAACATTTTTTTCTTTAGTAACTATGCGGAATACGAAATTTTTACAAGAGTAACAAAATGAAGATAATTAATCAGTATTCTCGCTAAAAAAATTTGAGGACCGTATTACCACTCCTAAGAAAGTTCTGAACAGAGTGTCAGGGGGTGAGGGTGGTTTTAACCCTTCTACAATTTCTTTTGGGTTTCTTTGATAACCGAAAAGAGAGTAATCGTCTAAAATGCACTTTCGTCAAATTTCATTCAATTTGTTTCACTCATTTCTGAACAGCGTACAAAAATGTGTTTTTTTTATGTAAACTTTTGAACTCTTCTCACGGGTAAACGGTACATTTTGGTATATAAATAAATTGGGTCCAATCGACTTATTTTGACCTCTACTACAGGTGGTAGCTCTGTGTTCCAGCAATTTTGGGACACCCTGTATATCTACTAAACATCTACAGTTGAAAATGACGACAGAATATCCAAACGACTTTTTTATTTACAGATCATTAAAACGGATATCTTTCTTTTTTTTGTATAACGTCGAGTTTAGTTAAACCGAACGACAATTGATCCAGTTTTTTATTATGGATATCACCGAGCCAATTATTATTTATTACAGTCGAGGGAATGCTTTTTTTCATAATAAAAAACGCTTTAGTATTCAACAATAGTAGTAAGAATAACTATAGTCTGAAATGCTCAGGAATCTGAATTTAATTGCAATAAGATATTGGTTTAGAAGACAGAAATGAAACTAATAAAACAATATAAAATAGCTCATTTTACCCGACTGCGCACGCAAAGGAGTGGTAATGTGTTTAACAGCCTATGTATGTATGTATGTGAGTTTGTATCAGGGGTGTTACGAATATTCGCATCCGCATCCGTAAATGCGGAATATTCGCATTAATTCAGACATCTGCAGCCGCATTCACATCCGCATCAATCAATGTGGAGTTTTTACGGATGCAGATTCACATCAACAAGTAACTACATGTAAAGAAAGTGGGCGGAGCCAGAGTGGCACGTGCTAAAAATATGATTAAATAAATAAAAAGTTAAAATTAAATTGATTTTCAGTTATTTATGCACTTAAAATTTAAATAATTATCCTTTTAAAATCCCAAAATCCGCATCCTCATCGCATCCGCATTAAATCCGCATCCGCAGATGTGAACTTCTAATAATCCGCATCCGCATCTGCATCCGCGGATGTCTAAATTTTTGCATCCGTAACAACCCTGGTTTGTATGTTCCTTTGAAGCACTATACAGACCAAACGCCTGGGCCGATTTTTATGATTCATACGTCAATCGATTCCCCTTAGTCCGGCGAGTGTCACTAAAGACATGACGTTAGTGAAAATTCAAAATGGCGACCGCAGGACGCCATATTGTGAAAATGAAAAAAATGAAAGTCGACAAACTATGTCAAGTGGGGTATCGTTGAATAGGTATTTAAAAATCATTTTTAGTTTTCGCTCAACAATTTTCGATTGGACTGACCGTTTAGGATCTATATCGATTTATTTTTAACTAAAAACATTTGAAATAAAAAATTTATTAAAAAACAAAAAACCCGACTGCGTAAAAATCGAACTTAAAAGATGGAAACAAGATCAAATGATAACATGCAGTCGGAGGTATTTCTGTTCAATTTGTTACTACTATGCCTCCGACTGCATGTTATCATTTGATCTTGTTTCCATCTTTTAAGTTTGATTTTTACGCAGTTGGGTATTTTGTTTTTTAATAAATTTTTTCATAATAAAAAACGCTTTAGTATTCAACAATAGTAGTAAGAATAACTATAGTCTGAAATGCTCAGGAATCTGAATTTAATTGCAATAAGATATTGGTTCAGAAATGGAACTAATAAAACAATATAAAATAGGTATTTTTTTTTAAATATCTTTTATTAAAATGTACTAAAATGAAAAAAATATATTTAATTTAGATTGCTAATTTTTTGCCATACCCGCTAGAAAATAGCTACTTTCCATGCATGTAATACCGGCCTGTATTGGGTCATAACAGGCAAGCGTGCCGAAAGTATTTTCATAACATAATTAGTACGGAAAATAAACGGTTGCCATGATAATTTATGTTTATTCGCTCTATCCAACTGCTACTACATACTCACGGCCTGCTGTAAATGTAAAGTTGGCGATGAAAATGAACTGTCAAAATTTTTGAAAATGCTACAAATGAAACGAAAAGTAGGTAAGTATTTTGTAATCCGTATGGCAAAATATACCATATACCTACATCTCGTGCCAAATGGTATTATGACTCGTGTGAATGTAAAAACGAGCGATAGCGAGTTTTTACATTTTAATAAAAGCTTGTTTAAAAGAATGTTTTTACTTATTTTATTTCTGAAAAATGTTAAATCGAATGAAGACACGTCCTCCCACCACCAACACCGGAACTTCCACCACATATTTTTTTTTCATTTTTTGAACTTTAAATGTTATTATAGCCAAAATATCAGAATATGTACTGTAATCGGAACCACAAACTACAAGATTTCAGCCTTACAGAAAAGAGAAATTTAAAAAAAACTTGTAAAAAATTAATAAATATAAAATGAGATTTAAAACTCACTTAAAAGTTTGATTAATTAATTAATGTATTCAAATTTAATTGAAACTAAAATTAATTAAATTTAATTATATTGTTTTCTTTAAAAAAATACTTTTTATTATATTTTTATAATATTGTGCATTTTATGACGACAAAAATGTTGATTCTTAAAAGCAATTAACCAAAACTTTCTTGTCGAAGAAATCTATAATCAACAGAAATATGTAAAACCGAAATTTTGTGTATAATAGTGTTTTCAGCTGGTATTCACTTTTTGACACTAGTTGAATGGAATTGTGAATTATAGACGCTCGACATCAGAGGTAATTAACGTCTGTTTTTGACACTAGTGGTGCGTAGTTTTGCACGAGTGTAACACTAGCACCGTGTCAGTGTTGACTAGTGTACACGCTCTTCGTGTAGGCCATCACTCTGTCATTATCGCTGTCATGTTGCACTTTCTTTACATGACCTCCCTGCGAAACATGAGACACCCTATATAATCAATCTTATCTTTCATGATTTAAGATCATAACGGTAATTTTATAACGAATTTTCTACAGACTTAATAGAATTTAACCGCCAAGTCATAAATAATTATTTTTAATTAAGTTACGAGACACACGGGAATGATATTCTTAAGCATCACAAGTCTGAATAAATACAGATGAAAACTTCAACTTCCGAAAATTATATTTCAGTGTACTTAGTTCGATTTCAGATAAATTAATTTTTTATTTAACCGTTGTAGTTTGTACCTGCAATTAGGTATTTAAGTTTAAAAAAAATTATTAATTTTTTAATTTTTTCTAATAATTTAACATAAATAATATTGAAAATCGAAAAGAAAAATTTTTTTAAAGCTATAGATAAATTACTAAAAATTAATTAAAATATATAAAAATTTAAAAAATATCACGTGACTTCAAAACGCGCCAGGAATGTTTGTGACGTCGTTATGTTAAAATGTGTCTGCATTTGTTGGTATTTGTGTATATGTATTACACATACTATCAAAAATAATAAATTTTTAACTTGGTAACCATGGATACAAAGACCATAGATAACATAATGACGTCACACGCGTTCGGATTCTTTCGGCGCGTTATCGGAACTGAGTTTAAAAATTAATTTTTATTTAAATATAACTTTTTAATTAGTAAGCAAAAAAATTAAATAAAAACAGTTTTGCTATAAAACTTGTATGTGGTCCTTCCATTTAGGTAAAAAAAAAATTCATTTAAAAACCCAATTAGAGGTTTACATAAAGAGAATTAGAATTTTTGATTAAAAAATATTCTTGGGATTTTTTAAAAATATGTTCGTTTGTTATTCTCTGTGGATTTTTTTCCAAGGAATTTTATATCGGAATAAAAATCGTATCTACTAATAAAAATGTCTTTTAGCTCTAAAAAGTTAATTTTTATTAGTTTTATTTCTAAAATGTACAGATTTCAAGAAAAAAATGTTTTCTAAAAAAAATTGCGCAGAAATAATTTTTTGTTTGTCCAAATCAAGATGACTATGATTTTGATTGGCGTTCAGTTAGATCAACAAACAATTAATAATAATAATAATTCTTTATTATCCGTGACAAAACATTGTGTGGAATCGTCAAATTACAATTAGTTACAATCATTAAAATTTAAAATTAATCATTAAAATTAGTGGACAAAAATTCATCAAGTGAGTATATTGTATTTTTTAACAATAATGACATTATTTTATTTTTAAATATTTTTAAACTTTTAACTTCTTTAATGCAATTAGGAAGATGATTATAGCATTTAATGGCAACAATTTGCTGATTATTAGCTGATAAATTTAATCTATGCTTAGGTATATTTAAGTAGGCATTTCGGCGATTATCGTCAAAGATAGTGATTACTTTATTTTTTTTAATATATAAGAGAAGATTCATAATATATAAGGATATCACCGTTAATATATTTAAATTTTTAAACAGTATTCTACAACTGTGTCTACGGTCTTTAAAAGTCATAGTTCTTATAATGAGATGGCCATGCTTTTTTAACACGCTTTTATTAACTTCACCTGTATGTTTGCTTGCTTGCTTGTTTGCTTGCTTGTTTATCAGTTTGTAACCGACTTCTTTGAACTTGATTTTGACCAACTTTGAACGGTCAGATTTAGTTTAAACTTTGCACACGTATCAAGGACCGACGACAATACAATAATTCAATAAGTTTGTCCCATTATCCTGACCAGGATCTCCAGGACTAAAAAAAAAAAAGCAAAAAACTGCAGATTGAACTGAAACTTTGCACACTTATCAAGGACCGATGACAATACAATAATTTAATAAGTTTGTCCCATTATCCTGACCAGGATCTCCAGGACTAAAAAAAAAAGCAAAAAACTTCAGATTGAACTGAAACTTTGCACACTTATCAAGGACCGATGACAATAAAATAATTCCATAAGTTTGTCCCATTATCCTGACCAGGATCTCCAGGACTAAAAAAAGCAAAAAACTTCAGATTGAACTGAAACTTTGCACACTTATCAAGGACCGATTACAATACAATAATTCCATAAGTTTGTCCCATTATCCTGACCAGGATCTCCATGACTAAAAAGCAAAAATAAATTATAATTTAAAAAAACTAAAAAACACGCTTTAATGAACTAAAAAGTAAAAAAATAATTAATTTTATTGTAAAAAAGCGTGGGGTGCTTTGTATCATATTTTCTTTGCACACTTATCAAGGACCGATTACAATACAATAATTCCATAAGTTTGTCCCATTATCCTGACCAGGATCTCCATGACTAAAAAGCAAAAATAAATTATAATTTAAAAAAACTAAAAAACACGCTTTAATGAACTAAAAAGTAAAAAAATAATTAATTTTATTGTAAAAAAGCGTGGGGTGCTTTGTATCATATTTTCATACTACCCCACGCTTTTTTACAATAAAATTAATTATTTTTTTACTTTTTAGTTCATTAAAGCGTGTTTTTTAGTTTTTTTAAATTATAATTTATTATATTATTATGTACGTGTATTTTCAATTTAAAGTTCGATGAAGAACACAATAAATAAAGCTATAGAAAAGGACATTACATTTTAACAATTGGTTACCAAGGTTACAAAGAGCGCGTGATTTTCAAGAAGCTGTAGCGCGCTTACCCTTAGCACCACAGAAAAGTTGTAGGAATGAAAATTGTAGGAAATGTAATCCTCTTTAAAACACTACATAATGGAAGAATTGCTTAAGCCGACCGTTTCTGAGATATTTCGAAAAAAGCAAAAAAGGTGGTAAAATTTTGTGGTTTTTCGGCCGCCAAAAGTTGTTTTTTAGAAATCTCAGAGGGTTCCTAGGCTAACATTTATTAATATACCCTAAGGTACCATCACACCAAATTTGGTGCTTTTATTCGCCAGGTATCGGTAATTTCACTATAGGTGGGAAGTATGGCTATCTAGTCGAATTTTTTAATTTATAAATACCAATCATAGTGTATTCCCTACCTACAGATAAAAAAAATATTCTGTGGTTGAACAAAAATCCTGCCTGCAAAGTGAATTAAAAAAAAACTGTCGATATTCATTTATTTATTTACACCAATCCATTTATGTTTGGCCCAGACTGTATAAATATAACAGTGTTTTGTTTTCTGCGGTACGTAGTGAAGCCTATATGCAAGGTAAATTAATAAAACATTGACGAAATTCAATTACAGCTTCGCGACTCTGGAGTAGCCATTTTTAGCTAAATAATAAATGAACGAAACGCGTACTGAATTGTTTTCACACTTTTGTTTTCCTACTTATTGAGTCATTTATGCATAAGCCTCAGCGATATGATAATAACAAGGTTAGACAGCGCATACCTACAGTATTACACAAAATATTTTTTTATAACTCCTGCTTCTAAAGTTCAATATTCGAGCACTGTGAGGCGGGCGTGAAGAGGCCTCTGGGAAGGGGGTCTGGGACGTACCTAGGCTTCTGGAAAGGGGGTCTGGGACGTGAAAGTTCAAAGCGTGCGTAAAAGTACCGTCACCGTGCGTAAAAGTCCAAAGCGTACGTAAAAGTACAATCTCTACATCTTATAAATTCGAAATTTCCGCACTTTGTACAATACAAGCACTTACTGGCTATCAACGATGTGTTCCTATATATAGTATCGCGCGTACAAAGTCCACATCATGAGAGAGTCATGTTTTTATTGATTTATACAGAAGTCAATAACTTTAATAAAAATAAACTAAATCGTAACTTAGCCTGTAATTGTAAAGTTTTAAGGACTCGAAGAGCGGATTTTCCGTTTTCATAATTTTTTTTTCTTTCTATTAAATTTTAGAAGCAGTCGTTATTAAAAATTCATGAATTATTCTACAGTTTAATTCGAATTTCCATTATCGCGATAATGGAAATACGAATTTCTATTATCGCGATAATGAAAATTCGAATTAAACTGTAGAAAAATTCGTCAATTCCTATTATATTATCGCGATAATGACAATTCGAATTAAACTGTAGAATAATTCATGAATTCCTATTATATTATCCCGATAATGGTAATTCGAATTAAACTATAAGAAGAATAATTCATGAATTTTTCTGACGTATTTTTCTGACATTCAATTTTTATGGTAGTTTATTTCGGTGTACACAATTTCAATGGTGTATTAAATAGTAAAACGACGCGCCATAGTAATAAGAGACAAGCGTCGCACAATTCCTCGTTTCGAATTTCGTGGAAGACTATTTCTCGTGGTGACAAGACGAGATAGCAAAATCTACTCTTTGACATTTACGCAATTATAAATAAATAATTTGCAACAAAGTATAGTGACAGCAGCTGATACTTTCCACTTAGATAAGTTTAGGGTCAACGCCCTGGTGCGTCCTGACATGACTACATCCCTATTTATAATTCATAAAAGTTTAACAGGCAGATTTGAACACAAGTTTGGATACCTATAGTATAAATACTCCTGGTCAAAAAAATGTATAAAAAAGAGCCACCAAAAAGAGAAAAATATTTTCCTCTTTTTTTAGTGTTTTTAGCGATAATTCCATTCACCAAACGTAGTTAAGTTTATTGCAGGTATAAATCGTAAGAATAACTATTCTGTCCAATTTCAAGGGTATAAATATTTATTCGCCTAGTAAAATAGGATGGACACGAAATGCACAAATTACTTTATGGCCTGGCGACCTTTTCAGGTAAATATTAATTTCATATCTTTCAGGTAAAGGCTTTTGTCAGTAAAATATGTCAATATTCTACATTTTACATTTTCGATCGATGCGCCATCGGTCGGATCTTTGGTAAACGTGCTTTAGAATCAAAATATTTGACAAAATGTCCAAGGTGTATGGTGTAAAGTAATTGCTTGGTGAATTGAAAGTTAATTTTATTCCAAGGAATAAATTTATTCTAAGATTAGTAACTTCTATCTCAGTGTTAGGTGAATACGGGCCTAAGTGATTCATTAATTTTAAACAGTAGTGTATTTTACGTTGAAACTCTTTAACTTCTCTAATATAATTAATTACGTAATTAGTTATCGATTTTATCAATCTTTAATGCGTATTGGAAGTCAACTGACGTTTACAGATACTGTTTTGTTTTGCATATACATAATATAACTTCAAACGGGATAAGCAGAGTAAGAATATAACGTTATAAATCAGCTATGAATAAAACATAGACAGCAAGCTCCATGCCAATAAATAATTCTTTAGCTTTCTCATGTCTATCGAACAACTAAGAACTTCACATTTTTTGATCTCAATTTTTATAGTCTGATTCACGAATCAGACTAATGGCCGGTTTATCGTACATTTTAATCGCAATGTTATTTGGATCACGCTGTTGACAGCTACATGTTCATTGGTTGCTGCGTTTCGTTACCATAGCAACCCGTCACTTAATCGTGTGATTAAAGTAACATCGTGATTAAAATGTACGATAAACCGACCATAAGTCTATAAAATATAAAAATAGAGATGAGGATCCAAGAAGGAACAGCCCCCCATCCCACGGAAGTATAAGGTAGATATATTTTCTGATTTCAAATAATGTCATGTAACAAACATTTAAAAAAAATTTCATCAAATCGGAGCTGTTATGATAGGTTTAGAAGTTTTCATGATTTTTTCACTATATTGACTGAACTAATAATTTGTTAGATTTTTTATACGGCTGATTTGCAATTGAAAATTTTGTTGGAAAGCAGCCAATTATATAATTGATACCAAACATATCGGAAAAAATCATTTTACCAACCATAGTCACAGTCAGGATTCTAACCTGAACCTTTTCACTTTCGCGGCGGAATGAGTTTACAATTACTCAACCGTGACATGATTACTAATCTAACATTCTCCTTATATGCTTCGGAATCAATAGATTTTCCGCCGCGAAAGTGGAAAGGTAAAACAAACATTTCATATAGCATATTAATAGCTTTTGCTAGCGTAATTTGTACGTAATGAAACATGGTAAGTATTTTTACCCAGGCACATAGCCAGGGAGGTGGATCAAGGAGCTGAAGCCCCCCCTCCCCGAAATTTAACAAATTCTAGCAAATTTGTGCTTTTCTATGAAAAAGTATTTTTAAATACATTTCCATTATAATGAATGTGTCATTTATGACCATAATTTTTCATGCAACGTATGTAATTACTAAACTGCTGAAAGTTTGTGAGAGACTTTATTTACTTTTTGACTTTTAAGCTCCCCCCGAAAAAAAGGGGGCTACGGGCCTGTTTTTACCCGACTGCAACGAAGCCAAAAAGAAGGGTTATTAATATAAAAATCAATTATTAACAAAATAATTTACTTCGATTTCTCTTAGGATAAGCTGAACAATGCGTTCTCACAATTGTCGCGGACAAAAAGCGTTAATTAAAAGCAAGCAAATACATAATTCCGGCTTATCGCGTCACGCAAAAAATTCATTTCATAGCTTAATTTTTCACTTTCTAAAAACAAAGTTCAACAGATGTTACATGTACAATGTATTACGTACATGTACAGAAACGAGATATGAATTCGTTCATTGTTCTTTCTGTCCTATAAAAAACATCATAAACAGTGGCGGACTAAGCCCGTCGGAGGCCCGGGGCGCAGAACTAAATGAGGCCCCCGGTCTGCTTAGAAATTGATGTATTTGTAGTGTAAATTTCGTAAAAAATGAATAATACTGATGTAATGGCTGACAAAAAAAATCAAATACTTATGTATTTATTATAAACGACCCCTACCTACGTTTATTTATTTTATTTATTGTGGAATATAGACGCGTCGACAACTTAGGTCATTAGCGTCTTAAATACAACAAATATCATAATATATCACTTAAAAACTAAATAACATCACAAAACATCCATGAGCAGAGGTGAGATTCGAACCCACGACAGTCTGATTCAGAGACCGCGACGCTACCAACTGAGCCATACTGTCCTTACCTATACGTTTATATTTTGTATACGTATGGGGCCTCCAACTCCAAACTGCCTCTTACTTACTAAACATATTTTGATCTTGTTTGGGATTTGATTAAGAAGGACTTCTCGAGATTTAGAAGCCCCCCCAGGATCAGAGGCCGGGGCGAGCCACCCCCTTCATTATTTTCATTAAAAATAATTTTGATGTCATTGTGAAGAATGAAAACTACTTTTCATGTGACAAATGACATTTCATTTTTCAAAAACTAGGCTCTGATTTAATGAATTTATTTAATCAAAATTTAAAAGAAATTGGTGTATGTCCAATGTGGCCTATACGCTGCAGCGCTTTGTCCTTTAATTTTATATTTGAAAGTTGGCAACTCTATTTGAAAACTTCCATCAAAAATATCTCTAAATAAGTACCAGAGGAAAAAATGTTTCAGACAAAAAGTTATTTATTTTTTTATTCAGAATCTGAATCTGTTAAACAAAATATGACCTGCTTTTAAAAAACCAAAGTTAACCTTAACAATGCACCCTAATTAAAAAATGAATTATTCCGTATTCTTTCCCCCTCGAAATTATACAACTTTTGTCCGAAACATTTTTTCATCTGACGTTCCAGTTTTCGAAATATTCTTGATGGAAGTTTTCAACCGAACATTTGGTCAGAAAACAGATACCTATATTCATCTGGTACCTATAAGCCGTCGAAGAAACAGTAAAACTTATTGATAACACGCAATCTGGAGAAAAGTAAATTTTAATAACTCAACATTTGTACTATGTCCAATTTTACAATACACAATTTCATATTGCATAATACATTGCTGTCATTTCATTATATAATTTGATTCGTATAAAAATAAAATGAATTCACTGAATAAAACTTCAAAATTATTTTTTCACTTACCTTTTAGTAACACAAGTCTTCTCAGGAACAAATGTCAATTTTCACACAAAATCGAATATTTAATTTCACATTAAAACATTAAAAAAATATTCAAAACAAATGTATTTTATTTAAAACCAATGTTCACAATAGTTCCAACAAATTTACAGTAAACACGGCACAGACGCGTCGTATAACGAAACGTAGAACAAGAGAACAAAACCACGTTTAACTTGTTTTCAAAACAACTGAACGAAGTGTACTGCACGAAACCAGCGCGCGACTTTCAGTGATAACCTGTGACAGAGTGTGCGCATTTACGTATTACATAACTTCGCTAAACGCTTACAAAACTTTGTTTTTAACCCTTTCCAGCACGGCGTAATGTCATTATAATGATTAATCACTACATCTTCTAGATATATTATCTATATACAGATTGTATCAGATTAAAGCTGTGCATAGGGCGTTTTGTGTGTAAGACAGAGATCGATATATAAAGTAATAAGTAAGAATGAGGTAAATGATCGCTAATTGTTACTGTAGTTACCGTAAGACTACTGAAATTATTGATAAAATCACAAAACAAAAATGACGCTATCAGGTTCAGTAACTACAGTAACTTCCTATTAGCGATCATTTATCTCATTCTTACTTATTGCTTTATATATCAATCTCTGTCTTACACACAGAAAGCCCTATGCACAGCTTTAATTTGATACAATCTGTATATAAAAGAAAGTCGTGTTAGTTACACCATTTATAACTCGAGAACGGCTGGACCGATTTTCATGATCTTTGATTTTTTGGATTTGTCTCCGCCCTGGTTAGCAGAATAACTATTAAAACATCGGATAAATTCACCCGGGAGCGAACGAGCGAAGCGAGTGAGTAATGTATTTTTCTGTATATATAAAACAAAGATTTTGTATATAAATCATACCACCCGAGAGCGGACGATCGAAGCGAGTGAGTAATATACCACCCGGGAGCAAGCGAGCGAAACGAGTGAGTAATGTAATTATAATATTCAAGCGAACGAGCGAAGCGAGTGAGTAATATACCACCCGGGAGCGAACGAGCGAAGCGAGTGGTAATATAATTATAATATTCAAGCGAACGAGCGAAGCGAGTGTGTAGTGTATTGTAGTCGCTAGTCTTCTATACAAATAAAAATCAATTGCCACCCATGTATGATGGAGCATCATTTGAGAACGGCTCGACCAATTTGGCTGATTTTTTTTGTGATCGTAATTGTCAGGACAATGTTTGTATGAAAGAAAACTTTTGGAAAATCCACTGAAAAAGTCGAAATTTTGGATGGTATTTTTATATGAAAAAAAATCTTTATGTAGTAATAAAATATTATTCTGATATTCTGCCAACGTAGGTACTGCATTTTTATATCAACACCGTCGGTTGTTATTCCTCTTCTTATTCCCATCAACTTTTGTTTTCTATCATAAATATTCTTATCTCTGGAACTACTAAACCGATTCTTAAAATTCTTTCACTAATAGAAAGCTACGCAGGGTGAGAGATTCTCGCTGGGGGGCAGGGGGAGAAACTCTTGCGGATAAATTCTTATCTCTGGAACTACTAAACCGATTCTAAAAACTCTTTCACTAATAGAAAGCTACGCAGGGGGAGCGATTCTCGCAGAGGGATTACAAATTAACAATATACTAAATATACGTGAGCGGAGTAATGGATGACCGCTATTAAATCATAATTTCATACCACCCGGGCGTAGCCGGGACGGGCCGCTAGTAATATTATAGATTAAAGTCCCCCCGCCGCGTCTGTCTGTACGTATATGTTTGCGCTGATCTCAGAAAATACTGTGGGGATTTTCATTCGGCTTTCACCAATAACAGACTGATTCACGAGCAAGGTTTAAATATTATATAATTTGTGAATATTTTGTGCAAATTAGCTAATGTTATGATGATAATTTTGTCGATTAAGTCGGAAATAAAATATTAGTAAAAAAACTTTTTAAAGACAGGCTTTTATTTAAATGTACTAAAAAGGAAAAAAATAAGTTTTAATAATTTACTTTCATAATAATTACAGAAGCCGTGGGTTGTAAACTCTACGATATTTTATTAGTCACGACCCACGCTTTTATAATTATTTAATTAAATTATTAAAACTTATTTTTTTCTTTTTTAGTAGGTACATTTAAAGAAAAGCGTGTCTAAAAAGTTTTTTTACTAATATTTATTTTATTCGTTCAAAAGTTTATCCCCTTTTGACTCCCTTACGGATTAAATTTCAAAAATTCCTTTCGTTTAGTGGGTGCTTACGTCACAAAAGAAACCTAGTGCCCAAATTCCAAGTTTCTAA
The DNA here is from genome assembly GCA_039654895.1 of Mongoloraphidia duomilia. Taxonomy (NCBI): domain Eukaryota; kingdom Metazoa; phylum Arthropoda; class Insecta; order Raphidioptera; family Raphidiidae; genus Mongoloraphidia; species Mongoloraphidia duomilia. The sequence continues at coordinate 5,585,328 of CM077516.1, forward strand.
CTTTAGCGGTTTGGCCTAGGTGTTGAATAGTCAAAAAACCCTATTCCCTCGTTTGACCCCCTTGGGGGTTGAATTTAATTCTAAAAACGATTGATTCATGAATTGTCATCGAGAATGTATATGTGTACCAAATTTTAAATCGATCGGATACGTGGAAGTCGTTTAAAATTAACTTGCAAGATTTGACCTAAACAAACAAACTATAACATACAAACACATTGCAAGTTAAATAAAAGCTTGTAATAATAAAAATTAGCGTATTGGCGGAATCCTACTAATATTATATTGAAGAACTCTATGATATAGAGAAATGGTGATCCGTAGATGATGTAGAAATTAGGAGAGAAAAACTCAGTGGCAAAACTTACGTGTCAATGCGTTAGCTCTAACTTTCTTATGATTACATAACCCTTGCAAATACAGTTTATTTAAAGTCAGATTCACACTCTATTTGTGTAGGCAACCAAATGTGCCTTGTGATTTGAAACTCACCAATCGTCAGGATGTTGCAACACCTTACTGGATTTAAATGTCGAAAAATAATACTGTGCGTCTCCACTGCAGGTAAAACAAGCCGTGAGGTGGGTCGTTTATTAGGACTAAAGTGCGATCCTTGAGGTCCACACGACGAACTTCCCAGTTTGATAAATATTTAATAAAAATAATTAAATTAGATATTACACAGAAAAGTAATCATTTCAATCATTAAAACATCAATAATTTAAAAAAAAAAAAAAAAAAAAAAACGGCTGAACCGATTTTTATAAAATTTATGTCGGATCAAAATGACGTTAACACGCCTCGATTGACACCCTTACGAAGTCGATATAATTTTTTATTCGCGAGATATTGTGTAAAATCTACTTTTTTGGAGGTTATTTGGTTAAGAAAAAAGAACGGCTGAACCGATTTTGAAAAAATGTCTTTCAGATCATATTTACGTTAATACGCGTCGATTGGCACCCTAACGTAGTCGATATCATTTTTCGTTCTCGAGATTTCGTCTTTGAAAGAAATGTACACATACGTACGTACGTACACACACACACACAGACATCTTTCTAAAAGTAGTGTAAAAATAGTGTAGTGACCTTGAAACATAAAAATTTTTTTTCCTTTTTGATTTCGATTTTCGGACCCATTACAATAACTTCCAGTGGGAAGTTAAAAAAAAAAAACTGCTGAACCGAATTTTATAAAATTTATGTCGGATTAAAATGACGTTAACACGCCTCGATTGACACCCTTACGAAGTCGATATAATTTTTTATTCGCGAGATATTGTGTAAAATCTACTTTTTTGAAGGTTATTTGGTTAAGAAAAAAGAACGGCTGAACCGATTTTGAAAAAATTTCTTTCAGATCATATTTACGTTAATACGCGTCGATTGGCACCCAAACGTAGTCGATATCATTTTTCATTCTCGAGATTTCGTCTTAGAAAGAAATGGACACATACATACGTACGTACACACACACATATACCTTTCTAAAAGTAGTGTAAAAATAGTGTAGTGATCTTGAAACATAAAATTTTTTTTTCCTTTTTGATTTCGATTTTCGGACCCATTACAATAACTTCCAATGGGAAGTTAAAAAAGTAAAAAATAGACGTTTACATGGGCGTACCGAGGGGTGGCTGCTGCCCCCCACCCCCCGGATTAGGACTAATATGTAACTATGTTAGGTGACAGTTCCACAACTCACAGGTGTGCTTAGCGGTGACCATCATACATTTTACTGGTTCATTTAAAATCAAACAAAAAAAAAACATTTTACATTAGTTTGATAGTTAATTTAGTGCCTGATCGAAGTTTTTAACATTGGAAATGTTTATGTTCGTATATGGGGGCAGAGTTACGAGTTTTCGTTCAAGGACAAAAGACAACGGTGTCGCGATCAAGTGAGGAGCAATCATGCAAAATTGAACAAGTGCAATTTTTTCGAAATGTGTTTTATATCATGTCTAGTTAATTGAGAGGTATTTGTGACGACTGCGGTGTTATTTTTGAGCAAATGTTAATAAATACTGTAGAAAAATCCATTTAAAAGTTAAGTAATCAAGCAAAAGTGAACGCGTATATAACAGAAGAATAATAGGTTTATTCCTGACAAAACTAAACAGTGCATTGATAAATATTGTGTGTATAATAAACAGTTAATTATGTTTCATATATGCTGTTATCATTTCGAAAGCTTTCGAAATGTACATCCATCAATAAAACTGTTGTGGTAAGAAGTAACTATCTTTATTTTTGTAAATATAAATTATTTCCTAATTTGCCACATAAACTTTAAAATGGGAACTTCCTGTAATTCATAGTCAACTGAAAATAAATTAGGGAAAATAAAAATAAGTCGGGAAAAAGATTTCTAAGTTTATATAATATGATAACTTAATTGTACATTTTTTTTACCTTATAAAAAAGCAATTTCAATTTATCTATTATAAATATGTCAAAATACATAAGTCTTACACAATACAAATATTCAAAATTTACAATTAAAAAAAAAAAAATTAAGTCACTCTTAAAACATTTTTAATTTACTCTTATTTATTAAAATAACAGTAACAATTCCATAATAATATACGGAGTGTACAATGCCCATTGAATCAAAATACTGGAGCATTTCATAAATTATTAGTTTTATCATAAGAACAAGTTATAAATAGGCAGTTTTTTGTCCTTCATTAAGTGTTATTCCAATTTTAGTGACTTTGGTGACCAATTTGTAAAATTAAATAACTTTTATTTTAAACTAAAATGTCATTGCACTTAAAAACGAATTAAAATGGTTAGAAAAATAACCCTAATTCGATGTTTGTTGCACATAAAATTTCCTTTTTGCCATACCCACTATCTGTATATTCCACACTAGTGTGGAAAGTTCCATGGTGATTTAAATTTCCGCTTTTACCCACTCTTAGCCCACTGTAAAAATGAATTTGGCGACTCGTCAGTAATATACGTTATTACGCAACTAGATATACAATTTTGTAATACAAAAGTTGGCTTTTGCACGCCAGTGGCGAAAAATACAAGTCGCGCATGAGATCAAAAGTAGTGTTTTCATCCTTGGGCAATTCTTTTCGGGGCGAAAGTAAGCTATAGTGGCTCCATCCTACGCGATGATTTTAAACTAAATCTGACACTTCTCTTAACCTACAATATTTATTTACGGTGTTTTTCTTAATGAAAAGTACTGTGTGTAACTCGGGCGGAATTGGCGATTGTGACTCGTACGACTGCTGCGCTCTGGCAGGCGATCATCACACTCGTTCGCAATCGCCAACTTTCCGTTCTCGTTGCACAATGCACTATTATTTCGTGTAACAAAAATAACATATGGCAGCACTTAAGGTGGAAAAGAAATAAAAGTAAATTTGAAATATGTGAAAACACCGAATTCAATATTATTACTAAAAGAGCAAATTAATATTTCCTACGTATGGCGTTCCAAACACCTTGAATATGTAATTATTTCTTAATAAATAAATTATACGTACCTAAAATTACTCTAACAAGCTGAAGGACAAAATATTTTAAGTGGCAGTCTTGTTATTCTAAGTTAAAATGCTAAACTTATCCACGTGAGATCCGATAAAATAGGGAATTTGTGTTTTTGTTTTTTTTTTTTTAACTCCCCGATATAAACTTGGAACCAAACAATATCTATAATCAATTTTTTTTCAAAAAAGATTTCGTTCCAATGTTTTTGGGGTTTTAGTTTTTTTAACATTTAATTCTTAGTTTTCTTTTTTCAGTTTCAACGCTGTTAAGTTAATTCGCTGTTATTTTTATGGTTATTTCTATTTCATTCCCCACGGGGAACATTGGAATGTAGTTGTTCTCGCAATTGCACTCCAATGTTCTTTGGGAATTGGCGTTCCCAGGAGCCCGAGCTCGCACCAGTCGGTTAGTGTATGCCGGCTGGCACGATTCTAATACACAAATGAATTATTAATTGTGTTGAAGACGCTAATGACCTGAGTTGTCGACGCGTCTATAACCTACAATAATAATAATCTATGTTTCATATTTATTTATGTAAAAATTTAACAGCGATTAACAAAACAGCGTGTAATTTACGATAAACCCGACATAAGCGTCATTTAAAAAACCACGCAAATTCCCTATTATTAAGTTTAAAATACAAAATGCTCCACAATAGCTAAATCTACAATGAGTTTGGACAAGTACATCAACAACAGATTAATTTTCTTGAATTACTATCTTCTCGACTTTGATTTACTGCTATAGTATTCTCTATCTCTTTCTCGACTCAATGCGTGTTTGTTATGTTCTCTGCTTTCATGTCGATGTTTATCTCGATGTTTACTACCGCCACTAGAATGTCTATCGCGCAAACTGCTTCTATCTCGTTCGCGGTCCCTCGATCGATCGCGTTCTCTGTGTCTATCGTAATCCCGTACGGATAGTCGGTCGCGTTCCTTGTCTCTAGACAATCGTTCGTGGTCTCTCGCTGGTCTTTCGTAATCTCTTGTCATACGATTGTCGTGTTCTCGATATCGCTCTTTATCCCGTCTGTCGTGCTGGTCGTAATCCTTATCGCGGTAACGATGCTCCTTTTCGAATTCCTAAAAATCGGTTCCGATTAATTTTTTAATAAATGTCGATTTTGACGCAGTCGCTGCGATATCACAAGGACTCCACTATATTTACGTTTTAGATTTAACAATTTTTTTCTTCACATAAAAACCAACCATGTATAAGAAAATAATAAATACAGGTTTTAAAAAAATATACCAGATGATTCTATTTATGAATTTTGATAATAATAAAAGTTTTTAATATTGGAAATGTTTATGTTCGTATATGGGGGCAGAGTTACGAGTTTTCGTTCAAGGCCAAAAGACAACGGTGTCGCGATCAAGTGAGGAGCAATCATGCAAAATTGAACAAGTGCAATTTTTTCGAAATGTGTTTTATATCATGTCTAGTTAATTGAGAGATATTTGCGACGATCTGCAGTGTTATTTTTGAGCAAATGTTAATAAATACCGTAGAAACATCCATTTAAAAGTAATCAAGCAAAAGTGAACGCGTATATAACAGAAGAATAATAGGGTTATTCCTGACAAAACTAAACAGTGTATTGATAAATATTGTGTGTATAATAAACAGTTAATTATGTTTCATATATGCTGTTATCATTTCCAATGTCCTCGATGGTTGTAAGGATTGCGAAATCTGTTAATTTTTTTAATTATTCTCACCTTATCACGATGTCTTCCATCTCGTTGTTCCCAATCTCTATCTCTCGTCGTCTCTGAAGCTCTCGGAGCAGGTCTCTCGGGTTCGGCCCTAACAGTTGTAGAACTCTGAGCCATAATACCGCTAGGGAACCGTTGCTGTAAGTGCTTCTGCAGACGCTGCTGAATCGGAACAGGAATGCGGGGAAACAATGTACTGAACCATTCCAATTTCACGAGCCATTGTCGTAGCATGGTGCCGATCGTCATCGCTTGACCACCTCCGGCTTTCACGTCAATTTCCTAAACACAACGTATGCGTCATTTTTATATACTATTATAAACACCGTTCTCGTATTTTTCTTCTTCAGTATCATTACAACACTGAACATTAAAAAAAAGAAAGAAAATACACGCTGACATCTGGCGACAGAAAATGAAAGTATTGCAAAATATGATTCTGCGCTGAGGACACGCCTCCATGTTCAATTCCTTTACAGGGATTCGACAGTTGACGTTAAGACATCTTGTGGCAGAAAATGAAAACATAGCAAAATGTGTTCTGCGCTGAGGACACGCCTTCATGTCCAATCCCTTTATAGGGATGGCATTGGACGCAGACATCCGGTGGTAGAAAATGAAAATATAGGAAAATGTGGTTCTGCGCTGAGGACACGCCTCCATGTTGAATCTCTTTATAGGAATTTGACATTTGACGCTAAGACATCTGGTGGCAGAAAATGAAAATATAGCAAAAGGTGGTCCACCTCTCCATGTCAAATCCATATAAGGTATTATTTACCTGGCCATGCTCCGGCTAAGATAAACCGGCACTAGCGCAAACGAATCTGCAAGCAGACTGACGTTCACGCGAGCGAAACCACTGGCAAAAGCTAGTATTCAAATAAAATATGAGTTGCTTTTGAAACATTACCTACCTCCTCGTCTTCAAGATATGGATCAAACCAATCTAACAGATTCTGTGGATGCTGCGTGTACCGGATGTACATGAAGCCGAGCGCCCGGATATACGGCGAGTCGCAGTGCGTCAATAAACCGTTCAACTGTTTACGTGTTAGCTGTAACATAAAAATTGCTGAAAACACTATTCTATACATGACTCAACATTTATTTAATCTTTCAATAACTGCACAGCGAATTTAAAATTACTTTTTTTTATAATTTCAATAACTGACATTTTTAATTCACAATCATTTTTTTGATTAATTTGCAATGCCAAACACCTGTTTCTAATCTAATATAAATAATCGAATATTTCAATAAACTAATTTAGTCATGAATAAAATGGAAATATCGCTCACGCCATCGAATTTCAATTCAATATGGTAGTTCAGCATGTTATGACTGCACAGTGTACACTTGCTGCCCATAGATGTTTATCTGCATATCACATAAGTCATCTTATTCATATTCTGTTTATATTTTGGTTATAAAAAGTTAACGAGATTTAAAAGACCATTGCCGTCTATAATCTGTCTACACAAAGTAAAGCATATATAAAAAAATACCATCGATGTAATCGATTTATTTGTTTACCAATCGAAAGAGTTGTTGAGCTGGTGTTGTCCTGATTCGGGTCTATAGGCCGTCGTTGGTTGGAATTGCTTCCTAAAGTTTTGCTAGCACGAGTGGCGAGCTTCTTCAGAGGTCATTCCATCTCCGATGCTGGATGTAGAATCTGCTTCTTCAGAGGTCCTTCCATCTCCGATGCTGGATGTAGAATCTATTCTACATCCAGCATCGGAGATGGAAGGACCTCTGAAAAAGCTCGCCACTCGTGCTAGTGAAGCGTTAGGAAGCAATTCCAACCAACGACGGCCTATAGACCTGAATCAGGACAACACCAGCTCATCAACTGGCCGCGAAAGCCTCAACCAATTTGAAAGAGCTGTTATCCGATCGACATGATATTCATTCGTTTGTTTCTTGTATGTCATCAGTAAATATCGGAGAGTAAATATTGGAGATAGATTTAGATTATATTTTATATTACTAATGCTACTGATCATTTGCGAAATAAAATAAGTTAACATCTAAGTTTTTTGAAAAAAAAAACAAAAACGTCCGATCAGTTTTCCATAGCTAATAGCATTTTCCATTCATTGCATTTTTGTGCACTGAATATATCTCTATCCTTTCTTACCAAAACCTGACAGCAAAGGATGGAAACACGTTTGGTGTATAAAAGTGTAATGAGTGGAAATAGCACGGTGTAAAAAAATTGAAATGTGTGAAAAACGCCATTAGTAAAAATATTTTTAATATTAATTTTTGTAAAACGTTTAAAATGTAGACAGACTATCAAATTAAAATTAACATTATTCTGATTTTGAAATTATGATTAGCACAGCATCAAAATTTTGCAAAAAATCTTAATGTCCATATCTCATAAAAAAATCACTAAAATTAATAATTTCATTGATAAAAATAAAAAATCTAGGTGTCACAATTAAATGGTGTATTTTTAAAAAAAACAATTCCTCCAAAAACAGAATAATGTTCATAATTTTTATTATAAAAATCACTATTTATTTGAAAATTACGTGTAAAAAATGAAATGCTTTAATTTTCTACTTGAAAATATATTATCTATTTTTCGCGCGAAGCAAACTATTTAACCATTTAAAAATCGTATCAAAAGTGGGGTTTAGAAAATATCGATTATGTGTATGCTTCTTTAGTATAATGCATTTCAAGTAAATAATGACTTAAGCTAATCTAGAAAAATGTCTAAAAATAATAAAAATTCGTACCTTCAATGTAAACAATTTATAAAGAAGGCAGTAGGCTGTAGAGACAATGCCCCCAGCACCTACGCCCCTCACACCGCCACACATACCAGTCTGCCCTGAAGTCCTGCGTGAACCTTTTTCCCAAGGTTCTAAATGCGAAACTTGGTAATATATTTCATCTACTACTTCATGGTAAGTTTTCAGCTCGTACAAATTTACTGTAAATAAAATAATGTTAGTTTTGACATACACGAAACAAATTATAAATTCGATCTGATAGCTTCTTACCGACCTTTGAAGTAATGGGAACTTTGAATGTTAGTAAGTATCAACGGATTCAAATTCATTGTCCTCTCATTGCCCCAAAGTGGCAACACATTACTTTGCTTGTTACTGGGTTTTGATGCATAATCTGAAAATAAATTAAAGTCACAATTACTAGAAGAAGTTAAATAAAAAGAACTTAGTTCTAAAATAGAGAACATAGTACCTACATAATATTTAAGAAACATTATAACTCAAAATCTTACCTTCTTCATAATCTGCATCCATTTTTAAAACACGTTTTTAAAATGATGAGTCTGTAACAATTTTTTACTTTCTGAAAAAGCCTTTTTTCAAAATTATAAAAAAAAGTTGCTGGTTTTCACCTTCCAACTTTGACAACCATTTTGTCTATAAAATTGAAATACCAACAGTTACAGAAGGAAAAAATAAAAAAACAGCAAAAAAATTAATTCAAAAAAAGAAAAATATTTTTCACTTTTTAATATCACACTTTATAAAGAAATAACAATTTTGAAAAAAATAAGAAGACGCCTCTTTATATTATCTTTAATTTGGGTGTTGTAAAAAAAAGAAACACCAACGGAAAAAAATTATAGAGAAAATGTTCGCTTTGAGTACTCCTTGACGTTTGTAATAAGACATAGATTACCTAGGTGTAATAAGATTAAATAGTTTATCAGTGTGATCTACCTGTATATAGTTGTAGACTGTTTATGAATATGGCCCATAGAGGTAACCATAGAAGTAGGAATATTCTGTCTTTGGAGGTATCTATCTATCTCTATGGTCTTAGTGACGTCACGAGTCACGACTTGTCACTAAAATTATAACCTTAAAATTATATGTCATAAACATATCTTAAATAATTATATTAATGTGCTATTAATAATGTCATTTTTTATTGATCTTGCTAAATGTCGTCTTTGTCAGAAACATAAAGGAGAAACTGAAATAATTGTGGGCAGTGATATATGCAAACGTATAATTCAATGTGTACAAATCGAGGTTTTGCAAATGATTATAATTATCTACTTTTTTATTTAACTATTTTTATTTAAAATCTGCTCAATTTTACAGATGTCAGAGAGCCAACCAATAATACTTCCAAGATCTATATGTAACATATGTATTGAAACGATAGAAAAATTTATTTTATTTCAAGAACACTGTTTGGAAATTGATAAACAATTAAAAGAGTATGTTAACAATTCACAGTTAAAAACTAGTAACATTGTACCAATAACTAAAAAATCGACTAAAACAACTCGAACACGAAATAAAACAAGCCGTGTTTGTTCTATTTGTTCGAAAACTTTCTCAAATTTGTCTTGTTTTAATAAACATCAACGAAATCACAAGAAGAAATATGAATGTGATAAATGCAAAATCAATTTCAAAAATCAGAAGCTATTTAAAACACATTGCTGTGAAAAAATGGTTGTAGACAACGAGGTAAAATTAAAAAGCAATGACGAATATAATAGTGACGATAGTGCAGTTGAAATTCAAAATAACAATGAATCTGAATGGTCTGAAAAAGTGGGACATGTAGAAGAAATAAAAGAAAAATGCTTTGATGTTGATAAAAATATTAAGGAGTATGTTACTGAGAACAGCAAAGGTGGCAATGTAACGAAAAGAAAAAAGAATAAAAGTAATTATTCTTATTTTTATAATCTTAAAAATATCTGGATTTAGAACTTACTAGTATGTAATTTAAAATTTACGGTATTAGTTTCTTTAGTAGGTACCTTTCAAATATCTAAGATATTATCTATAGTCTATTAATTTCCAAGGTAGAGTAATTTGAAAAAATACATTCCAACAGTGTCACCTACAGCTTGGATCAGTTACTGACTGAAGACTAAGCCAGAGCCAACAAAAAAAATTCGATTGATGACCAGTCCTATACTTCCCACCTAGTAAATATTTGCAAAAAATAAACACTTTTTTTTTATTCTTTGACTAGGCCCAAATAACCTTAGCTGTTGGTGGTCTTTAAAACACAATTTAATTTTTATTCTTTGAAAAAAGCATGGCCTTCTTTTTTGTTTGGTGATCTACTGATGGCTAGCTTAATATAGCAAAAATCATGGTTACCTTGATTTACGTACAATTTTTATTTTTTTTTAGTAAAATATTTTTTTTCTCGAAAACTATACATTTTGGAGAAAAAAATATTTACATTTTTTTCATATTATAACATCTAGAATTCATTTATATTTTTTTTACCTATGTTAATACGTGATATTGAGAACGTTTTTTTTTAATATCTCAGGATCCACGGAACCGATTTGACTCAAAATCTAATCAGATCTAAGTTAAAGGCTGATAAACACAATAGAACAATCGGCATGCCCGTATGTTGTTCCGTTCTAAGATATCGAAGGCGAAAAATTGACCACACACACATACAGACATCAGTCAGTCTTAAACGATTGCTAGGGTCTCAAAACGTGAAATCTGTTAAAATCTCGAAATATTTTTTTCGGACTAAATCCATTACTTCCCTACCATAGTAGAGGTGGGAAGTAAAAAAAAACCTACAGCTCTTACAACAAAATAAATAAAATGCGGTCCAGTACATTTGCCAAATTTGAAATTTTCCCGACCAACCAATCACAACTCAAGAAACAAACGGACACAACCTGATCACGCACACGGGTCATTCTCTCTTGAAAATGAATAGACTATAAGTTATTTGTACTGTAGTAGCTGTTGGTATAAAGTATTTTTAATGTGAAACATGTAATGACGCGCCTATGGGAGCAAAAACGTTTTAAAGGCACGTCGCGTCTGACCACCTACTGTTACACACTCACTATTTTACATGTGTGTGTGAATTGTATTAGAACGAATTTAAACAATCGAGCGTCGTTCCGAACTGTTATTTAGATAACTTTATACAAAGTATCTTTTATTATTTGAGTATTTAACTGTTTGCTATCTTCAGATACTTTCTGCAGCTCCGTGAGAATATAATCTATAATCATTAATTCAATAGTGATAGTTCCAACCATAATAATTTTTCTGTTAATATTTTCAGTTAGTTATTATAACTGTAATGTTTATCCAAGTCTTCATGGTTTCCGGGCTTGTAGGCCGTGGTCCGGTGATATTTCTACCTGACGTTTCGTCTACAACTGCGGTAGACATTCTCAAAGGCGATGTGGCAGCGGTCGAAATGTCTACCGCAGTTGTAGACGAAACGTCAGGTAGAAATACCACCGGACCATGGCCTACAAGCCCGGAAACCATGAAGACTTGGAACAATGCCGGCCGTGAAAGCTTGCACACCTGTAATGTTTATATTATTTCTGCTACAGACTGTCTCCTGTGTCAGTACGATATCTGCGAGCATAAATTAATTGATGTACCAAGTGAGCAAGTAGCGCGTCAAAAAATAAATTCTGGCGTAACGTATCCGTGTTCGCAACCCAATTGCCAAAAGTTTTTCACCAGACTATCGGCATTGCACAGACATGAACAGATACATTTTGGATACCGACAATTTCTATGCGTGGCTTGCGGTAAGAATACATTAAATTTTTAAAAATATATCGAATGAAAATGTTTTGCCATACCCACTATAAGATAGTTACTTTGAATGCATTTAGTGACTTTTGACAAACCGGTGAATCTATCTTTCCTACACTAGTGTGAGAAAGCAACCCATTTCCATTGTGATTTATGTTTATTCGCCCTGATCCGCCCGCTATTTTCCCACGTTTAAAATATGGAATCCTGGTTTGGGGCAATAGCCCGCATTCCACTGATATCTTTTTACTACAGAAGAAACTGTTTCGAGTCATGTATGCGTTAAGGCGGTCTGATTCTTGCAGAGGATTATTCATATTATTATAAAATTAAGAAAAATCGCAGGATAGTGGACAAAATATTTGATTTATTTAATTGAATGTACGACGTCTCGTCTATATATTTAGACTTTTTCATGTACATGTATTTGAAAAAGTCTAATTATATAGACGAAACGTCGTACATTCAATTAAATAAATCAAATATTTTGTCCACTATCCTGCGATTTTTCTTAATTTTATTATAATCACGATGGACACGATTTCTAATATAAATTCATATTATTAATTATTTAGAAGTAACATTTAAAAAAAAACTTATTCGTTGGACGTTTTTTAATAGGTAAAGGATTCATTACAAAACAAGCTTTGAGATGTCATGAAAAGATTCACAAAGAAAAGAAAGATTATATTTGTGGATCGTGCGGAAAAGGATTTAGCGTACAAACCAATTTGACTACGCATATAAAAACGCATCACAATGGTGAACGGTTCTATTGTTCTCAATGCGCGCGCACATTTTTGACAAAGTGTAGTTTACAGCGTCATGAATTAGTCCATACAGGTGTTAAAGAACATGTCTGCGATAAGTGCAAAGCTGCATTTTATACTCTTAAAGAACTTACGAAACATAAAAAATATCATGATGTAAGTTACAATCAATACTAATCTATAAATAATACAGTATTCTCTTTATTCGCTTCTCATACCCACTCGTAATTATTAAAAGCGAGTGTAGAGGTCAGCACTTCAGACGTCTTTGCAGGGTCACTGAGTTAAAAGGTAATAGAGGCGCTATACCGTATAGTGTATACAACTGCTTATACAAAGTTGAAACCAGGTTTAACGTCACATTGGGACAACAAACGTGGCGGCCAAACAGGGTGGATATGAATATTATTCTCATATACATATAATTACCCTATACTGCTGATAGATCAAAAATCGTGAAGTCAACATACGTGCGGGTATATATTTCTGTCTTTTTTTATGGGGGCTCAGCTGGCAGGTTCCTGATTGGCTACTTCCATAGACAAAGACAGAATTTTTAAAAGAGAGCAGGTATACTATTGTCTATTGACCACTGGGACGCTGAGGTTTTACGTCGATGGCATCCATGACATATTTCTTTGTCTTTATATATTACGTTTCAAGTGTTGTTTATACTTCAGTTCATGGAATACTTCAGTTGATAGTGATATTATTATGCCCAAAAAGATCCGAAACCTGTGTTTACTTCTTATATCACTATGAATTTCAAGGAATATGAGTAAAAAAACTGTTTTTAACAAAATTAAACTAGGTTACGTTATAATGACAACAGCTGTCTAGCGTTTTGTTTACATTTTGTTCGAAATGAAAGATATCTTTATTTCAACATTTTGTCCGTACATCGACTAATGACATCATCGGAATAAATGCGGAATTACTTCGTCAAAAGAGACACAGATATATTTTTGCTCTCTTTGTGGACTTCACTCACCGCACATTGAGTAAATGGACAATGCGTTGTATATAATTTAAAGTATATGTTGTGGCGTCTCTATAACTTCTTAACTCACTGTGTAGGGTTTAATCGGTACTATCACAAAGCAAATATACAGGGTGGTGAACGTAACTACTGCACATAGGGATTTAAGCCCGCAAAATCAAACTTTCGCGATTTCCTGCTTCCTTAATTATTTTAGGAAAAATATCTTCAAATAATAGTTTTAGAACATAAAATTCTGCATCTAACTCATGAAACAAAATTAATTTTGCATGTTTTGTAACGGCAGAAATTTGATATGAAAATGTCAAAATTACCTCAAAAATAGATAGCGATAGCCATGGAACTTGAACAAAATGATTAGAAATTATTCTGACAGCTAAAACGTCATCATTTTGTCCAAGTTAATTTTGACATTTTCATATCAAATTTCTGCCGTTACAAAGCATGCAAAATTTATTTTGTTTAGTGAGTTAGAGGCAGAATTTTATGTTCTAAAACTATTATTTGAAGATATTTTTCCTAAAATAATTAGAGAAGCAGGAAATCGCGAAAGCTTGGTTTTGCGGGTTAAATCCCTATGTGCAGCAGTTCGTTCATCACCCTATAGATGGTTTAAATGGTTTTGTAAATAAAGTAATTTCTAAGTTAATGAGGTTAGATTTTTTGTCAACAATGTCAGATCGAGCATTAACATATATTGATATTTATAAATATGCTGGTTTATGTCAGATGAGATAATGACATTACGGGAGCTGCCATTTTTTTTTCTCATAGACCCTACATACGATGACTTCGGATTCGAACACCAGATGTCAGCCACTTTGCTTTTAATTGCGAATTGAAAGTAGACTTTTGACGGCGCCATATTGATTACGTCACAAATAAGTCCCGCCCACATGTCAGATCTCAATGCTATTTTTTTTTCAGGGAGTTCGGTCATATCATTGTGAGGTGTGTTTTAAATCCTTTTTTGAGAAACATCATCTAACAGTTCATTTACGATGCCATACAGGTGAAAAACCGTACACTTGTAAACATTGTAACAAAACCTTTCGGGAGAGTCAAAAATTGACTCGACATGTACGACAGATACATTTAGAGAGGGTTAGAAATTAATTTGAAATATTTAATAAATTAAAATATTTTTTTACAATTTTTACATTAAATAATTTTTTACTTGTAATGGATTTAGAATTTTTAATTGCTATTAAATTATGTAATTAAGGAAATAAAGTTATTGTTGAACTATGGATATTTTATGGTGCATTCACACGCTTCCGTTCAACGCGACATTCAACAGGCACAAGCGTGTAAATGGTCTGCTTGCTGTTTGTGCTCGTGCTTGCCGCCGATCCGGACGAGTGTCGGTTTTTCGACACATTTCAAAGGATGAATGTGCTTGCGCTCGTGTACCTGTTTACACGCGCGCATCGCGCCAGTATTGCGTGTGACTTCGTGGCGAACGGACGACCTGATTCGATTCTATGTCGATCATTTTGTTTTTTTTTTCCAATAAAAATATGTCAAACCAAACACAATAGCCGCCACGAGATCGTCCGCGGTGTCCGCCATGCTTTCTTTGCTAGCACTAACTGGCCTGCTCCCGTGCGTGTGAATAGCTTGCTTGGCCCGCCGGCGCACGTCGGGCTGCTTGCCAGGCTGCTTGGCACGCGTCTGAAGGCACCATTAGATTAGTTCATAATTTAATTTACCAACTGAAATCCAAGAGTCTCCCGTCAATGGAAGTGAATAAGAAGTTTTGTCAGGTTTATCATACATTTTAATCACGCTGTTATGTTAATTCGCTCTTATTTCTATGGTTACTTCGTAGGATTTATGTGTAAAAATTTAACAGCGATTAACAAAACAGCGTGTTAAATGTACGATAAACCCGACAGTATGTTTTAAACATTGCTTATTTAAAATGTGTATATCAAATTACTTGGATTTTAAAATTGACCAAGTACTCGATATTCGAGTTTTTGAAAAATGAGCCGTCGATGCACCTCTAGTAATAATATAATACAGGAACATATTTAAGTTAAAACAGTTATATTTCGACATAAAATAAAACATTTCACTTTTTTAAATAGAAATTAAAAAACACCCTAAAGAAAAATTATATAAAACTAAATTTTTCCGATTCAGCCATATCTGCAGCTATATTATATATCCTTCTAAGAGCTTCTAAATCGGATTTATCTATGTTGGGCTGCTTTTCAGCCCACTCAATACTGGTTCTGAAAGCTCTGCTGGCAGCGATGCTCGAAGGAGTATCATTTATAAAATTGTCATCTTCTTCCGTTTCCGTAGCTTCCGCCATTATTTCATCATCATCTAACAATCTCAGTTCTTGATCTTCTTTATCGGCATTTAACCAACTTTCAGCATCTCCTAAAGTGACATCAGAAAGATCATCAATTTTTATGCAAACTTCAAGAATGTCGTCTGGTGTTATAATTTCTGTAGGTGAATTATCTGTCGAATCTGTCAACAAATTTCTCCAACAGCTAGTAATATTTTCATTACTGATATCGTCCCATGCATCGGCGGCCATACTGCATGCATCTTTGATAGTAAAATGTTTTTGGAAGTCGACAACACTCGAAACACTTTCATTAAGTAAAAGTGCTCGTAGTAATCTTCTTTTATATATTCTTTTAAATTGAGGTATTATTCCCTCGCCCAAAGGTTGTTTCGATGACGTGATATCGGGAGGAAAAAACATTACGCGAAAATCGTGAGGTTCAACACTGTCTAAAATATCTACTGATAAATGGCATGCAGCATTGTCTAAAAGTAGTAGGGTTTTGCCACGATTCCCAGTTTTTGCTTGGTATTTTTTTACTTCAGCAATAAACGTAGTTTTATACCAGTTCAAAAATATTTCTGCATTCATCCAAGCGTGTTGTTGAGCTTGGTAAGAAACAGGTAAATATGTTAAATTTTTAAAACACTGTGGATTTTTGTATTTTCCAATCACCAATAAAGGAATTTTATGATCACCAGTCGCGTTACAGCATAATAATACAGTTATTCTTTCTTGAGAAAGTTTATTGTCTTCTGCTGTACATTCAGTTTTTAATGGAAGCGTTTTGTTTGGCAGTTTTTTCCAAAATAATCCCGTTTCGTCACAATTATAAACATTGTGAAGTGAAAAATTTTCTTTTCGTAAAAAAGTTGGGATGTCAGTCTTAAAAGCTATCGCTGCCTCTTCGTTTGCAGGCAACCGTTTTTCTGGTATGGAAAAGTATTTAATTCCATGACGTTTTTTAAATGCAGATAACCAACCATCACTGGCTACAAAACGTGAAGAACCACCCAACTTCTCGTGGAAAAATAAAGCTTGCTGTTTTAAAATTGGACCTGATAACGGCTCATTTAACATTCTTTTTTGTTCGAACCATGTATACAAGGCAGTATCAACTTGCTGGTTACTAAAATTTGTTATTATTTTTCTGGAATTGCAATCACTAAACTTCTGAATTTTTTTATTAAACTGTATAATATTCTCTTCATTTTTTACAATACGAGATATATTTGAAACATCTATATTGTATTCCTGTGCTATTAATTTTCTTGGATGACCTTTTTCGACTTTTTCAATAATGTTTAACTTATCTTTTAAAGAAAGTCTATTTTTATTTTTCTCTGATGACTTTTTTGGCCAAGTTATCTCCATCGTTTAAATTATACTTTATTTTACAAGCTTTTATTGAAAGTTTAATTAACTTTCTGAAGATTTACCTGAACTGTCAATGTCAAAAAATGAAGGTTTTTACTGCGCAATGCTGCCAACCGTAAAAAAACCAAACGTGTAAATTATAGACGTTCAACAACGAAATTTTAAATTTATTATTTATCCTATTTGTGAAAATATCGTAACTTCCAAGTAAACATATAATCCACATTTATTAAATAAAAAGAATACATGAATCTATAAATATGACAAGATGAGTTTGATTACGTGATAAGCGCACTTTTGATTCTCTAATTTGGGAACTGAGTAGACCCCAAAATTTGAGTTTAAAAATAATAAGACCGTCCTCAAATAACTGCCCCATACTCAAACAGAATTTTATCCAAATTTATTGTTATAAATCACATTATTGCAGTAGTATCCAAATTACTCACCACTTTGTAGCCGCTGAACTTTTTAAAAGTTTAGACTTTACACCATTCCCGTCAATTCTTAAAACCCAACGTTCTGTATTTTCATGGCTTTTTGATCCTGGCATTTGTCCATGATTATTGTTTACTGACCATATATTGGCTTGAATAAGATATTGCAAATTACAGATGCTGACAACAGATGTCACAAGCACCTTGAGGCAACTCATGTTATGGAGTTATCTCGTAACTTAATTAAACTATTTACGAATATGTAATAAATAATTTATTAATAAACAAAACATGTTCACTACAAATTGTTTTATTATACTAAAATAAAAATTACTTACAATTAAATTAAACGCCAGTCAAAATACAATAAAAAAACATTTCCGAAAACAAAAATGTAGATACTAAAATTACGTTCTTGCCAAAAAAGAAATACATTAAACAAAATATATAACTTATGTAATTAAGGGTCACCTCTTATATAAACTGTAAAAAATAACAAATAAAAATTACTTTTTTATATAAATGTACCAGCTAATTCTCATGATATGCTTCTCAATACATAATAATAATAAAAAAAAGAATTTAATAATTTTTACATAAAAAAAAATTGGCAACACGTCACTAACTTCTAAATTTTCAGTGACTGAAATCCAAAATAGGTTTTTATTATCCAACGAATAAAAATGTTGGTGATTCAAAAAAGCGTCATTTGTAGATAATGTGTGTTCTTTTTTTATTATATCAAATGCCGGAAATAAAAAAGATCAACGGCACATCCAATGACATTAATAACCAGTTGATCCTGTAATATTACTTCGTAAAATCTAAATACATTATAACTATGAAACACTTCTCTGAAATAACTGTTTTTTTATCTTCTGTCAAGCTGTATTCCTCACAAGTAAAATGTGCCGCTAACAATTTTTTTCTTTTTGTAAACTCAATCCTTGGACATACTGTATTTCAGCTCATTGCAAAGTGGATTGTCTAGACTTTGTTTTTTTTTTTTTTTTTCAAGGTCATTAACGCCCATTTTGTTTTGGTCCTAGCATCAATTCATATTTTCAATTTAAATTGCAACTCCAAACGAAATCATCACACACTCAACTATTCTCAACGTGTTTAATTTGATGACCTGACTTGTTGGCCAGTTGCCGAATTTATGAATGTTATATGATTTAATAATTTATACTTTAATAGCTTAATTTGACGTTTTGCACAACGTTTTACAGCGCCTTTGAGAACAAATTTTGCGCAGAAGACTATTGAGTTGAACTGTTAGTTCAGTTTGAAAATTGTAGGCGACTGTTTTACAAAAAAAAAAAATACAATTGGCTGTCAAAAAATTCAGACCCAGGCGAAATAAAACCCCCTCCACCCTCATGGACCTGACGTTCAAAATTTATTTGAATCAATTTGTGTTCCATAGGTTACAATGCAAATTACAGAATTTCTTCTTGAACTATTGCTATGTCTTCGCTTTGATCAGCGGTCGTCCAAATGAAATAGCGTTTGAAACGTTTCACACATTTTAATCACACACCCACTATTTTCCATTTCGTTTTTTCAGGTGATTTTGGTAAAACTTCACAATAATAACAGAAAACTCGCAGAAATCACTTTAGTAAAAGACTTAAGCGTTACACAATATTTTCCAAAATATAAATACTTATAAACAAAAATAAAAAAAAAAACTTTGGGTGGGTTACAAATAAAAGAATTCTTAAAAATACAATATTATGGACCCACAAAAAATGTTAAAATATCAATGGAATTTTTTTTCCAGGACATGAAGAGATACATTATTTACAAATTAAAGAGGTGACATTCGAGAAAAACCAGTCACAAAATATGTATGCATCGTTTTTTTGCTTCACATGCCACATTTGCACTGATTCTGACAAGTTGCACTTTCTTTTGTTTTAACGACGATCGCGTGAATCTGATCGACTTCGTCTATCTCTTGAGCGGGAACGAGACCGCGGTGTTCGGCTTCTTCTCGGAGATCTGGATCTAAAAACAAAATGCAGTCCGATGAGTTTTTCTTAGGTTAATATTTTTGAGACTAATATTTCCATTTATGCAATTTGTACACAACTAGGTGATATAATTATAAAAACAAAGAAACTGGTAATTTTTAATGTAATATCTTTTGCTTCGTTTATGTTTTTATAACTTAATATATCAAACGGATATGATTTTGCAATACTACTTCTGAAATGTTTAAAATAGAACTGAAATTACGAGTTTTAAGGCTATTTTCTGGTAGCATACATACTTGTACGTTACATATAGCGACCCGTCTACATGCAATATGAACTTGCGTACAAAAAATAATATTTTTTGACAAAACCAGCAAGTTCTAAATATAACTATTGACTTTAAATAAATGCAATCGCGAACTTGTTTACAGGAAATTTTATTGTCTTACAAAACTGTTGGCATACCATTTTTCCCTGGTTTTCAGAGCGTTTAGAATTTAAGCTGGAAAACACATTTTATACAATTTTTCACTTAAAAACGTCATTCTGATACATTCGGCCACAATTATTTTTGGTTCAGAATATCCTTACCTGATCTGCTTTCGATAATTCTGCGAAAGAACGAGTTATCTCAAACTTGCCGGTTTTGTAAAAAAATACGTCTTTTTTTGCAACCTGCTTATATTATGTATAAAGTGCCTTAACGCGCAGTAATTAAGCTACCAGAAAATAGCCCTTAACCTTTAAAAAACTAAAATTTCGAACATTTCATGTACTACTACTTTCTAAAATGTTTTGATCAATGAAAATTCAATTCTCAACAAATACAATTTTTAAAACAAACGCAAGTTTAATTCCCAATTATGATTACAGTACTTAGTTTAATAAATTTTGAAATGAAAATAATTGCGTTCGTTGCAAAAAAATATAAATGTCAAAATAGAATTTTTAACATTATTTGATTTAAATAAATTCTAGTTACCATATGTCATTTTTTTTAAGTTATTCAATTGTTAAATATGTCACTTTCTTTTTTTTTTCAATATACAAAAACTGGCATTAATTTACCAAAATATTACAAATTGTTATAGTAAAACAAATTATTGATAGATAGATAAGTTAAATACCATATGAAATATTGTTGCAATGCTTGCAGATCATTATTTTGCTAAAATAGGATACATGCACCAGTTCCCGACCATTCACCGGTCAAACACGTGCATATTTAGAGCGATGACACACACAGCGGTTTTTGCCAAGGCGGTTGCCGAGTCAGCACGTTCAAAGATTCAAAACACACACCGCGATGAGAATTGCCTGCTGACTCTCAGCCGCTTCGACGCATCGTTCTTCACAAGAAACGCCTGACTGTCAAATTGAAACCGCTGCGTGTGTAATCGTTGAGTCGACAATCGCCTTGGCTGTCGAGTCGGCACAAACCGCTGTGTGTCATCGTCTTATAGTTGACAGAATAGGTTATTACATAACATTATGTAGCAAAGAAAAGCATGAAGTTATTATTTTATATCTCCAATTTCGCATTTTACTGATAATATACTATCGGTGCACAGCTAATTAAAAAAATTTTATTTTCAAGTGAGTTACAGTTACACATTAAGTAACAGATATACAGATTGTATCAAATTAAACCTGTGCATAGGGCATTCAGTGTGTAAGACAGAGATTGATACATAAAGCAATAAGTAAAAATGAGATAAATGACCGCTAACAGGATGTTACTGTGGTTACTGTAAATAAATAATACTGAACAACCTGATAGCGTCGTTTTTTTTACAGTAAAAATAGTCACTACTGAAATTATTGATAAAATGGCAATTTATACTGTTCGGGAAATAATCCAAATAATTAAATGGTTTTATGGTGGTAATTCAACCGCTGACATAATAAAATTATTTGTAGCTGCCTTTGAAAATAGACCGTCTCCTTCTGTCACAACAATTCGCAATGTCATAGCAGAATTTGAATCAAATGGTTGCCTATCTCCGAAAAATCATAAAAAACAGTTTCGTGTGCAAATCAATTAATAAAATATTATTAAAACTTTTGTACCAGATAGTTGGTATAAACTAGTAAAAGATTTACATTTTTACAGCATAGAAGGAGCGAAAAAACAAAGATGACGCTATTAGGTTGTATAGATAATTATTTATTTAAAGTAACCACAGTAACTGCCTATTAGCAATTATTTATCTCATTCTTACTTAATACTTTATATATCGATCTCTGTCTTACACACAGAACGGCCTACGCACAGCTTTAATTTGATACAATCTGTAAAACTCAGTTACAAATTAGTGTTTTCTAATTTCTCTTTGCACAGATGAGTATAGCATTGGCAAAATACGAAACTAGCGATTTAAAATAATAACTTTATCACTTCTATACCCACTGTTGCACACCCACTTTCATGTTCTCGTTATAAAAATATACCATTTGTAAGTTGATTGCCCAAACCCAGGACGATAAGAAATCTGTGATATACAGGGTGGTTCAGGAGGAATGGTACATACTACAAAAAAAGCCTGAAATTAGGAATTTACATTTGACAAATGACAACTGATATATTTTGATCATATGCATGGTCATGGAGGCCATGATTTGATGCACAAAACGGTCACAAAAGCGTTCTAACCAATGTCTACGTTTGTACCGTCACAGGACTGTACAAGGTTGACGCATGCGCACAAAACCGATAAAAACAGTTTCGTTACCGTTTCAAAACGATCCATGTATAGAAGGTTGGAACATAGCTTATACCATACTAAAATATGTACCATTCTTCCTGAAACATCCTGTGTAATAGCTGCAAGTATGGAAGCTTCCGAGTACAAACGGAGTATTTTAGCGATTTTCTTTATTACATGAATTGTGTAAAAAAATTTTCCGTCATAGCTAAATATAAAAATGGTTGACCGCATGTCAGTTATCGGAAATCAGTGCTTTAACCCTATTTCCAAATATGTACAAGCTTTTTATTTTGCGAAACATTCAAAATTTCCACTCATAGTCTGCCTTATACAAAGTTGTGTTCATCAAAATCACGTTGTATGTTCTAATCATCATGGAAAATTCAATGTTGTTAATTCATTATACTTTTTTTGCGTTATTAAAAAATAAAATAATAATAAAAGAAAAAAACTGAGCAAAACCCACCTTTTGTAGTTGTTTCTGCAATTTTTATATTGTTTTTTGAAAATAATAAATATTTAACGATTTTCTCTGCTTATTTATTAAAACAAAAAATCTTTAACGTCTCCAAATAAATTTTTATGTTTCGTTTTGGAAAAGAAAAATCAAAATCTTATTTCCCAAAAACAAAATTTATAACTGTTTAGTTACATTAAAAAGAAATGGCTGCCACATGGTAACTTTTAATATTAAAACTTTTATTGTATCCAAAATAAATATCAAGCTGATTTACTTCTTACATAAAAAAAAACTTTCATCATTTTTATATGAACGAATGTTACATTTTTTGTTCTTCATTATCGACCATTAAAAAAAAAAAAATACACACCAACAACCTTAACTCTCTCAGAAAAATTTACTCTTTAGGTATTGACAATCAAAAATTTTGAAAAAAAAAATCCACTTTATAAAACCGTCCATTTTTAATGATTATATATTCTTAAAAATAGTTATGCTGGAACCAGTCAAATAATAAACTTTTGTTCAAATCAACTCTTGCTGCATTTTACTATGTAAAAATTTCGGGGCTTGAGAATAGCCGAGCGTGTAGCGTGCTGTTGTTCACATAGAATTGCTATGGTTCCTCTATTACAAGTCCCCAGTTCTTGGGTTCTAGCCCAAGAGCTGGTAAAAGTGTCAATTGGATTTTCAATTTATTAAAAAAAAATAATGAATTGAAAATATGAATTGGTGCTAGGCGCAAATAACCTTAGCTGTTGGCGGTCTTTAAAACACAATGAAAAAATCTCATAGTATTTTTTTCTATTTATTCCGTCCAAACTGATGGATTTATCTGGGCCTAGTCCAATTCGTATTTTTAATTAATAATTTTTTAATAATAAATTAAAAATCCAACTGAAGCTTTTATCAGTTCCCAGGTTACAACATGCGATATCGACTAATAAAAAGTATTTAATAAATTTACAAAAATATTTTTATGTAGGTACCAAAATTAAAAAAAAAAAACATTTGATCTCTAAATAACAACAGTTAGAACAATGCTTGAGTAAAATTTTCGCAATTATGGTCATAAATATTTCATAGAATATATAATTTTTAAAACAGAAACGCTGCGTGAACGTCATACTTTCCACAAATATTAATAAAACATTCCACAACCTTTAAAAAAAGTAATTTAACGCGTTTTCAAGTTATTGAATTTATGATTGTAAATTAGACGTTTGATAACTGAGGTCATCAGTTAGTTTTTTTAAATTTTACGAGTGCACGTCAGCGTTTCAGAGTAAATTCGAAAAGCAAACCTACGACGAGTGGACCGGGGAAGTTTTAAAACGTATGTCGGCGGTCAATCATCATCGGACCGATCGATCCGACATGCAACATAATACGATAAAAATACGCTACCAAACACACACTGCTTGCGCTAAGCGGACGCGCGGAGAGGAGCTGCGTGTGAAATAACGGTGGTTTTCAGTGGTGATGGTGGGCCGAATCGCAGGCAGCAAGCAGCTGTGTAACCTACTGTAGAACGAACGAACGAGAAGCTGAAGAGATGATGTTAAGGTGAGATGTAGTAGTAGTAGTAGAAGTAGTAGATGTGTAGTCATAATGGTCGATCGATCGGTTGTTTGACGACCAACGAACAACGGTAGAGTGTGGTGCCAAGCCGGGCCGGGCTGCGCGGGGGACATATCAAAGGTGGTGTTTTGATTGGTAGTCGGTTCGTGATGGGGTGGTGACTGATTAAGGTGGGTTGATTGGTAGAATTCATGGTGATTCATTCATTGGTTGATTGGTGCTGAATCTTTTCAGTCGGGGGGTTCACATGTATACATCAGCAGAGGCTGTAGTAGTAGAGAAGTTGTCCTGGAAAGTGTGCGTCAAAATCAAACTTTTAACGTCAAAACAATTAAGTAACAATTAACGCCCCACCTCCACACATAAAGAAATCATGGAAGCTAATAAAATGCCATGTTCATTGTTTAATTAACACTCATTTTAAAACGTTAAAATAAATAATATAGAAACCATTGTAAAAATTTCAACATTTTACTGTTCCATGATATCAACCATGTTCAGAAAGTTATAGATATTGAACGGGCGTTTTACGATATTATTTCATCTAGCCCACCACCGGGTTAACGTTCTGAACATGCCTTTGTTATATCAAACAATATTAATACATACCTGGAATACCGAGGTGGTGGTCCTCGTCTACCTCCTCCACGGCGAGACCGACCTGAAGACATTTCAACTCTGACTCTAGTACCACAGCATCGTCTAGAAGAAAGATTGACTCAGTAAAAACAAACTTTTTAAAATCAAACGCTAGAAAGTCTGGTAAAATTCTCTTGAATGGGCACACGCTCACACGTATTCTCCCCCTGCAAACGTTTTAGGGGACTCCTCCCTGAACCACCCACTTTTCACCCGCCAGAATTCTCTAAAAAAATTATCAAAAATCGTGTTTGCATTCTCGAGAATTTTACCGCAAGGCGTCAAGGGTAATTTTTGTATACTTACGTTCCATCTAATCCTCTCACGGCATCTTCCGCATCTCTTGGGTCTTCGAATTCAACAAACGCAAAACCAGGTGGATTTCTTGCTACCCACACATTTCTCAATGGGCCATACTTACTGAACGCACTCTCTATTTCATGTTTGCTGGCGGATGAACCAAGGTTTCCGACGTAAACTTTGCAGGAAAGATCCCATTCACGGTATCGGGACATTTTTTTTCTAAAAATAAGTTTGCGAAGGTCAAAACGGATTTCAGATGTAACACATTTCAAAATTAAAACTATGTTTACTTTACTATTTCTCTATATATTTAATTTTATGAATATGTTAGCATGTATGTTTGAGGAATTTCAATTCATGGCGTCGGCACAAAATACAAATTAAAAATTGTTCTACGCTTAAACGCCGAACATACAAATAATTAAGTTAATTATAGCAATAATATTTACGCCTACCTGTTTAATTAAAACACTTATTTCGAAATAAAACCAACTATCGTAAATTATAATCACTATAAACTTATTTCAGACAAAATACTAACGAACGCCAAGCGACAACTATAACGGAAGTGAAAGTGAAAAAATGTCCGAGTCATGGGCTTGGTTACTTAACAACTGCGCATGACAGGAAGATACGTCAATAAGCGTAGTTCCAGTTATGAAATATAGAGCTCACTGTTATTGACTGGCAATCACTGAGGTAAAAGCTATAGAGGAAGTATAAGCATTTAAAAGTGAAGCCAGTCGCCGTAATGTAATTCGGTCCTCATTAACACGCTTATATTAGCTTCACCTGTATGCGGGCTTGCTTGCTTGCTTGTTTGTCAGTTTGTAACCGACTTCTTTGAACTTGATTTTGACCAACTTTGAACGGTCAGATTTAGTTTAAACTTTGCACACTTATCAAGGATCGACGACAATACAATAATTCCATAAGTTTGTCCCATTATCCTAACCAGGATCTCCAGGACTAAAAAAAAAGAAGCAAAAAACTTCAGATTGAATTGAAACTTTGCACACTTATCAAGGATCGACGACAATACAATAATTCCATAAGTTTGTCCCATTATCCTGACCAGGATCTCCAGGACTAAAAAGCAAAAATAAATTATAATTTAAAAAAAACTAAAAAACACGCTTTAATGAACTAAAAAGTAAAAAATAATTAATTTTATTGTAAAAAAGCGTGGGGTGCTTTATATCATATTTTCATACTACCCCACGCTTTTTTACAATAAAATTAATTATTTTTTACTTTTTAGTTCATTAAAGCGTGTTTTCTAGTTTTTTTAAATTATAATTTATTTTATATGTGAGAAGAAGAAGAAGAGTATAATACTCCCAATCCATCCCGTGTTTTGCCGCCATGTTTACTCGGCCCTGTGACGTCAAACCTGGCTTCAATTTTGTATAAGCAATTGTATACCGTATGGTGTATGTCTCCTCTATATCTTCTATCTCAGTGGTACTGGTGTCAAGTTAATTTAGCATTTCTATTTTCTGTATGGCTATTAATAATTAAAAAGTTGCTGACAAACTGGTACATAATGAGGGAAATATCAGTAAATATACACGGCTTAAGTGCAATGTGTCGGTTGTGTTTGTCAAAAGGTGTTACGCTATTAGACATTTTTTATTTTTCGGCCAAAATGAGAAGTAGACTAGCGAATTTTGTCATGAAGTGTGCTCCCATTCAGGTAAGTTTGCTTCTTTTCAAGGATTACCAAGTAAATGATGATACGAGTATAATTTATTAATGCACAACTGAAACGTTGCCAATATAACTAATGAAAGAAAATCGATTGAGAAAAAGGCATTCAATACTTAATAATATAATATTTACCAATCTTAAAATAATCAATTATAATTACATATTATTATTATTATAATGCTAATAATAATAATTATTATTAAAATTTGAAAACCTTGATTTTCAGATAAGAAGACGTGATGAGATGCCAAATTTCATCTGCCACTTATGTTACACTCAACTCGAAAAAATTCAGCAGTTCGAGATGCAAATAATACAGTCCGATAAGACGCTACGACACTATCTGCAGCAACTGTATGGTTCTGACAGACAAATCAAGACTGAATGTTCCATTCAAAAGTCATCTGAGGAAGATTTAATTCCTAAAACTAATCACTCTGATATTACAGTAAAATGTGAATCAATAGTGTTTCATGATAATATACTTAGTATGGACGTCAATAGAAAAGAAACGCCGTCTGTAGATTATAATTCAGCAAACAAAATAAACCGAGAAATGCCGTTAAAATTCGAAGTCAAAGACGAACCGACTGATGATAATTCATTAAATCTAACAGATTTTACTGATGGTGCAGTAAACATTTTATCCAGGGGTGATGATAGTGAAATCGTCTGCGAAGACTCAAAGATCGGTATCAGCGACAGTAATTTGGGCGAAAACGTGGACAGTATCTGGAAAGAGAAAAGACTTGCTAACTTTAAATCAGCAAACAAAATTAACCAGGGAATGGCTTTGAAATTCGACATCAAAGACGAAACAACGAATGATATTTCATTAAATCTAACAGAATATACTGATAGTGCAGTAGACATTTTAACCAGGGGTGATGATAGTGAAATCGTCTGCGAGGACACAAAGATCGGTATCAGCGACAGTAATTTGGGCGAAAACGTGGACATTATCTGGAAAGAGAAAAGATTTGCTAACTTTAAATCAGCAAACAAAATTAACCAGGGAATGGCTTTGAAATTCGACATCAAAGACGAAACAACGAATGATATTTCATTAAATCTAACAGAATATACTGATAGTGCAGTAGACATTTTAACCAGGGGTGATGATAATGAAATCGTCTGCGAGGACACAAAGATCGGTATCAGCGACAGTAATTTGGGCGAAAACGTGGACAGTATCTGGAAAGAGAAAAGACTTGCAAACTTTAAATCAGCAAACAAAATTAACCAGGAAATGGCTTTAAAATTCGACATCAAAGACGAAACAACGAATGATATTTCATTAAATCTAACAGAATATACTGATAGTGCAGTAGACATTTTAACCAGGGGTGATGATAGTGAAATCGTCTGCGAGGACACAAAGATCGGTATCAGCGACAGTAATTTGGGCGAAAACGTGGACATTATCTGGAAAGAGAAAAGATTTGCTAACTTTAAATCAGCAAACAAAATTAACCAGGGAATGGCTTTGAAATTCGAAATCAAAGACGAACCAACTAATGATAATTCAATAAATCTAACAGAATGTGCTGAAGGGACAGTGGAAATTTTATCTAAAAGTGGTGGTAGCGACATCGACTGCGAAAACACAAAAATCGATACTGGTCACAAATCAGAGAGCAATGTAGGAGAATGTATGGACAAAAGTGAATTTGAGAAGAAATATATTTCGTTAAATGATAAGAAACATAAAAAAGCAACAGAAAATAAATATCAATGTGACTTTTGTAACAAGAGTTTTACTAAATCTTGTACTTTGAAAATTCACATGTGTAAACATCGGGATAAGAAGCCGTCCGAGTATGATAAACCATATCGGTGTGACGTTTGTAATAAATGTTTCAGCCAATCAAATAATTTAATTATTCACAAACGCACACATACTGGGGAGAAACCATACCAATGTGACGTTTGTAAAAAGTGTTTCAGACAATTAGGCACTTTAATTAGTCACAAACGCACACATACTGGTGAGAAACCACACCAGTGTGATGTTTGTAATAAATGTTTCAGCAATTCAAGCAATTTTAATAATCACAAACGCACACACACTGATGAGAAACCATACCAGTGTGACATTTGTGATAAATGTTTCAGTCATTCAGGCTATTTTTATAGACACAAACGCACACACACTGGTGAGAAACCATACCAGTGTGACGTTTGTGATAAAAGTTTCATCCAGTCAAGTAATTTAATTATTCATAAACGCACACATACTGGTGAGAAACCACACCAATGTGACGTTTGTAATAAATATTTCAGACAATTAAGTGTTTTAATTAATCACAAACGCACACATACTGGTGAGAAACCATTCCAATGTGACGTTTGTAAAAAGTGTTTCAAACAATCAAGCGGTTTAAATTATCACAAACGCACACATACTGGTGAGAAACCGTACCAGTGTGACGTTTGTAATAAGCGTTTCATCCATTCCAGTAATTTAATTACTCATAAATGCACAAATACTCGTAAGAAATCATACCAGTGTGGCATTTGTAATAAGTATTTCAGGGGGTTATACGATTTAAATCATCACAAATTCAAACATACTGGTGAGAAACCATACAAGTGTGAAGTTTGTAATAAGGAGTTTATTTTTTCAAGAAGTTTAATTAGGCACAAACGTACACATACTGTTGAGAAACCACTCAAGTGTGACTATTGTAATAAGGAGTTTATGTTTTCATATGCTTTAATTTGTCACAAACGCGTACATACTGGTGAGAAACCATATCAGTGTGACGCGTGTAAAAAGTGTTTCAGTCAATCATATCTTTTATATCGTCACAAAAGCGGCCATATGTGTGAGAAAGCATATCAGTGTGACCTTTGTAATAAATTTTTCAGTCAATCAAGTAGTTTATTTTATCACAAAAGCACACATACTGATATGAAACCATACAAATGTGGCGTATGTAATAAGTGTTTCAGCCAATCAAGCGAGTTAAGTTATCACAATTGCCACTCATACTGGTGAGAAATTTAAATAATGTGACGTTTCTAAATAATAGATTGTATGACTAGATGCAGAGAGAGAGGTATATTAATGACGAGTAGATACAGTATGTTAAAACGAACGTCAGCGAGTTTTAACAACACGAGTCATATCATTACGAACGAGATATATATACAGTGTGTCCCACCGTAACTGAGACATAGCATTTAACATGGGGTTACCATATTTTGTTAATATTTGCTCCCCGTTAACTGTTTTTGTTATTTTCATTTTACGATCTGGCTCTAAATGTCCTCAGTAATGATGTTGTAGACTTATTTTTATTTAAATGTCTTTAAAAATTAATAAAATCACATTTTTTAAAAATAAATCACAATCTTTGCTTTGTATACCAGTTTAATGGACAACTGCTCAGCGTCGCAAATAGCCTAGTCGGCTAGCGCGTTGACCAACATCAGTTACCTTCACCCCAAGCCTAGGTTTCGAATCCCGAGAGCTAAAAATTAATTTTTTTTTTAAATAATGAAAATACATTCGAGAACAATTAATAATGCTTATTATTTACAAATAAAAGTATAGCGATTTTATTAATTATTTTCATTAAAACTAACACGTACAACCATCGTACAACTCTGTTTTAATGGAAATAATTAATAAAATCGTTATACTTTTATTTGTAAATAATAAGCATTATTAATTGTTCTCCAATGTATTTTCATTATTTAAAAAAAAAGTTAATTATGAGCTCTCGGGATTCGAACCTGGGCTTGGCGTGAAGGTAACTGATGTTGGTCAACGCGCTAGCCGCTAGGCTATTTGCGACGTTGAGCACTTGTCCATTGAACTGGTATACAAAGCAAAGATTGTGTTTTATTTTAAAAAAATGTGATTTTATTAATTTTTAAAGAGATTTAAATAAAAATAAGTCTACAAAATCATTACTGAGGACATTTAGAGCCAGATCGTAAAATAAAAATAACAAAGACAGTTAACGGGGAGCAAATATTAACAAAATATGGTAATCCCATGTTAAATGCTATGTCTCAGTTACGGTGGGACACACTGTATATGGTATTTTTTGCCATACCCACCATAAAATAGCTACTTTGCACTTTTTAGTAATTTCAAAAAAAAATTGAGAGTTTTATGTTGGTTGATGTCAAACGCAACTGTATGTGCAGCTTACTAGTTTACATACTGTGTACTAAAAACCAAGTCTATCCGCAAACCCCCAGGGGTTTGCGAATAGATTTGGTTATTAGTATAGATAATTCAGAGTGAAGAAATCGGAAGTGTATTTATCTGCCAGATACACATATCTGGAAAGATATCCGGAAGATAAGTATTATATGAAGAAATCGGGCATTGATGACATGTTGATGACGGAAAATATTGACATAATATCTAAATTTTTGACAGTTAATTTTAGTTTAATATAAATGAAAAAGTCTCTATTACAACAAAATAGTCACTAAATCTTTATCTTCCAGGTTTTATCTTGCTGAGAAATACGATTCCGATTTCTTCACTCCGAATTATCTATTGGATACGAAACTCGTGACCTTAGATTATGACTCAGCACTTAAAGTGAAATAAAATTATGTCATAGCGTTGTAAAAAAAGGAAAAATATCATTTTTGTTAAAATTGGAATCTTGTTTTTTTTTTATTTATTGTGAATTTAAATGTTTTGTTGATTTTATAAATGCATCTAAAATAATACATATTTAATTTATCACCCCTCCTAAATAACGAGATAGGGAAAATGTAATGAATAAAATGATGATATACAAAGGTAAGTGTCCACTTGAGAGAAAATCTCGAGATTGGTTTCAGGGTGCTGTCCATTTGAGATAACTTCTCTCTCGAGACAGTTGTGTGAACTCGACAGTCACTGCAGTTTTGTGACCAGGAAAATTTCGTGTCGACTTGAGAGTCAACTCGCAGGTGTGACTTGTCACTTGATCGCAAATTTTTTATTTTTATCTTTTTTATTTTTTAAATGGATTCGCGTCAGGTCCTAGCTTTTCTAATTGCGTATAAAATTGTGTAAAAAAGGAGTGTTGGGTAAGAAAATGGGTGGATCGACGAAATGAATTTGGAGAATAACATTCATAAATGAGTTGCGGTTGAAAGATGCACTACAGTTTAGAAATTTTATAATTTATTCGGATGTCTGCAGTGTAATTAGAACTGCTTTTAAAACACCGGATTGTCAAGCAATATACAATTTATGTTTAACATTCCCTAAAAACTCCTGTTCCTCATAAAGATGGATTAACTCAAAAACTTCCCCATTAGTCCACTCTCGTATATCTGGTACAACCTTGTCAACCATCTTCCTCATTTTGAAAAATTATAATATCTATTGCGAATAAAAATTAACTTGCTATACGTGCAGGCTTTGATACCTCCACATACTTGTCTCCGAGACTGGTCTCAGGCACTTATCTATTTGTGAGTCTAGTTATGAGACTGTTTTCTCTCAAGTGAACACTTAGCTTAAACAGAAATTATATATTTTCATCCACTATCTGTTTATATCAGTGGTATTTCTTTGGCAGTATGCACGGTCAGCACGGATTCCACGGAATACATTTGGCTGTATGCCAAGGTTTTTCTTGGACAGTAAGTGATAAAAGTGGTATATAATGAATGAAATATCGGTGAGTCTACACGGCTTAAGTACAATGTGTAGGTTGTGCTTGTCAAAAGGCGATACTCTATTGGACATCTTTTATTTTTCGGCTAAAATGAGAAGTCGACTATCGAAAATTATAATGAGATGTGCCCCCGTGCAGGTAAGTTGGCTTCATTTCAAGGATCACCAACGTAATGCATGTGATTAGTGGCACACCTAATACAGGTTTTTTTTATTTTATTAGTTCGCCAGGATTTAATTTGAAAATAATCTCGATTTTCAGATAAGAAGACATGATCAGATGCCCAATTTCATCTGCTGCCTATGTTACACTCAACTCGAAAAAATTCAGCAGTTCGAGATGCAAATAATACAGTCAGATAAAACGCTACGACGCTATTTGCAGCAACTGCATGGTTCTGACAAACAATTCAAGACTGAATGTTCCATTCAAAAGTCTTCTGACGAACATTTAATTCATAAAACTAATCACTCTGATATTACAGTGAAATGTGAATCAATAGTGTTTCATGATAATATACTTAGTATGGACGTCAATAGAAAAGAAACGCCGTCTGTAGATTATAATTCAGCAAACAAAATAAACCGAGAAATGCCATTAAAATTCGAAGTCAAAGACGAACCGACTGATGATAATTCATTAAATCTAACAGATTATACTGATGATGCAGTAGACATTTTAACCAGGGGTGATGATAGTGAATTCGTCTGCGAAGACACAAAGATCGGTATCAGCGACAGTAATTTGGGCGAAAACGTGGACAGTATCTGGAAAGAGAAAAGACTTGCAAACTTTAAATCAGCAAACAAAATTAACCAGGGAATGGCTTTGAAATTCGACATCAAAGACGAACCAACGAATGATATTTCATTAAATCTAACAGAATATACTGATGGTGCAGTAGACATTTTATCCAGGGGTGATGATAGTGAAATCGTCTGCGAAGACTCAAAGATCGGTATCAGCGACAGTAATTTGGGCGAAAACGTGGACAGTATCTGGAAAGAGAAAAGACTTGCAAACTTTAAATCAGCAAACAAAATTAACCAGGGAATGGCTTTGAAATTCGACATCAAAGACGAAACAACGAATGATATTTCATTAAATCTAACAGAATATACTGATGGTGCAGTAGACATTTTAACCAGGGGTGATGATAGTGAATTCGTCTGCGAAGACACAAAGATCGGTATCAGCGACAGTAATTTGGGCGAAAACGTGAACAGTATCTGGAAAGAGAAAAGACTTGCAAACTTTAAATCAGCAAACAAAATTAACCAGGGAATGGCTTTGAAATTCGAAATCAAAGACGAACCAACTAATGATAATTCAATAAATCTAACAGAATGTGCTGAAGGGACAGTAGAAATTTTATCTAAAAGTGGTGGTAGCGAAATCGACTGCGAAAACACAAAAATTGATACTGGCCACAAATCAGAGAGCAATGTAGAAGAATGTATGGACAAAAGTGAATTTGAGAAGAAATATATTTCGTTAAATGATAAGAAACATAAAAAAGGAACAGAAAATAAATATCAATGTGACTTTTGTAACAAGAGTTTTACTAAATCTTGTACTTTGAAAATTCACATGTGTAAACATCGGGATAAGAAGCCGTCCGAGTTTGATAAACCATATCGGTGTGACGTTTGTAATAAATGTTTCAGCCAATCAAATAATTTAATTATTCACAAGCGCACACATACTGGGGAGAAACCATACCAGTGTGACATTTGTGATAAATGTTTCAGCCATTCAGGCTATTTTTATAGACACAAACGCACACACACTGGTGAGAAACCATACCAGTGTGATGTTTGTAATAAGTGTTTCATCCAATCAACTAATTTAATTATTCACAAACGGACACATACTGGGGAGAAACCATACCAGTGTGACGTTTGTAAAAAGTGTTTCAGCCAAGCAGGCACTCTTTATAAACACAAACTCACACACACTGGTGAGAAACCATACCAGTGTGACGTTTGTAATAAATATTTCAGACAATTACATATTTTAATTCTACACAAACGCACACATACTGGTGAGAAACCATTCCAATGTGACGTTTGTAAAAAGTGTTTCAAGCAATCAAGCGGTTTAAATTATCACAAACGCACACATACTGGTGAGAAACCGTACCAGTGTGACGTTTGTAATAAGCGTTTCATCACTTCCAGTAATTTAATTACTCATAAACGCACACATACTCGTAAGAAATCATACCTGTGTGGCATTTGTAATAAGTATTTCAGGGGGTTATACGATTTAAAACATCACAAATTCACACATACTGGTGAGAAACCATACAAGTGTGAAGTTTGTAATAGGGGGTTTATGTTTTCAAGAAATTTAATTAGTCACAAACGTGCACATACTTGTGAGAAATCACTCAAGTGTGACTTTTGTAATAAGGAGTTTATGTTCTCATATGCTTTAATTCATCACAAACGCGTACATGCTGGTGAGAAACCATATCAGTGTGACGCGTGTAAAAAGTGTTTCAGCCAATTATATCACAAAAGCGGCCATATTTGTGAGAAAGCATATCAGTGTGACGTTTGTAATAAATTTTTCAGCAAATCAAGTAGTTTATTTTATCACAAAAGCACACATACAGATTTGAAACCATACAAGTGTGGCGCTTGTAATAAGTGTTTTAGCCAATCAAGCGAGTTAAGTTATCACGATTGCCACACATACTGGTGAGAAATTTAATGTGACGCTTGTAAATATTAGATTGTATGACTAGATGCGTAGGGAGGTATATTACTGACGAATAGTGACAGTATGTTAAAACCATGTACATAAGAAATCTGTACTGCTGATAGATCAAAAATCGTGAAGCCAACATACGTGCGGGTATATATTTCTGTCTTTTTTTATGGGAACCCAGCTGGCAGGTTCCTTATTGGCTACTTCCATAGACAAAGCCAGAATTTTTAAAAGAGAGAAGGTATACTATTGACCACTGGGGCACTGATGTTTTACGTCAATGGCATCCATGACATATTTCTTTGTCTTTATATATTACGTTTCAAGTGGTGTTTATACTTCAGTTCATGGAATACTTCAATTGATAGTGATATTATTATGCCCAAAAAGATCCGAAACCTGTGTTTACTTCTTATATCACTATGAATTTCAAGGAATATGAGTAAAAAACTGTTTTTAACAAAATTAAACTAGGTTACGTTATAATGACAACAGCTGTCAAGCGTTTTGTTTACATTTTGTTCAGATGGAACGTCCGTAAATCGACCAATGACATCATCGGAATAAATGCGGAATAACTTCGTCAAAAGAGACACAGATATATTTTTGCTCTCTTTGTGGACTTCACTCATCGCACATTGAGTAAATGGACAATCCGCGGTATATAATTAAAGTATATGGTTAAAACGAACGCCAGCGAGTTTTTATAACTCGAGTCATATCATTACGAACGAGATATACAGGGTGTATCACGGGAAACCGAACATAGGGACAGGGCCGCAGCAAGGAAATCTTGCGCCTGGGGCCAACATTTCAGTTTGCGCCCCCCCCCCCCCCAATAAAAATCAAAAAATGCATGATACAAGATTTTTATAAGATATTCCAACACAACCAACTGAAAAACATAATTAATGTTCACTAATCGACTCCAACAACTCGCACTTTTAGTTTCAAAGATATATAAACAGCATCTGAGAGATTTTTGAGTTTTCTTAAAAATGCCAAAAGTAAGAAGACTTTGTACAAATTTGCGAAATTTTTGAAAAATAAATTCGACCTGATTCGTTTGATATTAAGTCAATTTATAGAAAAAATAGCGCTGAATCAACTCCAACAACTCGCACTTTTAATTATATAATATATTTCTATAGAAATTATCGCCAAATTCGTTAGCCGTTTCTGACTCGCATTGAAGATCGTAAATAATTTTTTATGAGCTTCGGTTTACTGAACTATCTCTCACATGAAGTAGTGGTTACGGGAATTGTTAAAAAAATTCTATATGCTATTCCCATGTTTGAATAGCTTTCCACTAAACCCAAATCATGAATTGTTTGTAGTACTCTAAATGTGACATTTTATTAATATTTTCATTTAATGATTCAAGCATTTGCTTTGCGCTTGCTACTTTTGTAATATTAAATACGTAATGTGAAATACAAATTAATAATAAGTGTTATATATTTCTTTCTTTAGTCCTATTTGTAAAAGTATTATTATTTATTGTATATTTTATATTTGTCGAATTGTAATTAGCCTGGCAATAATCATTGTCGTTTTTCATGTCAAAAAATACAGCGTCTTCGGCGCCCCTTGCTTAATGCGCCCGGGGCCGTCGCCCCCTCCGCCCTACCCTTACTGCGGCCCTGCATAGGGAAAAGTACACAGTACAAATTAGTTAAGATCAGAGATTGCTTTGCCCTCTATTCATGTAAAAAAACATGATTATTAATTTAGTTAAGTTAGCCATGTGTATTCTATTTTTGTTCCGCTACTCATTTTTCTTATGTTTTCCTTGTTGCACTCATTACTTTTCTATGTATTCAATCCTGTGATACACTCTGTATATATGGTATTCTTTGCCATACCCACTGTAAAATAGCTACTTTGCACTTTTCAGTAATTAAAAAAAAATGAGAGTTCAATATGTTGGTTGATGTCAAACGCAACAGTATGTGTAGCTTAGTAGTTAACATACTGTGTACTAAAAACCAAATCTACCCGCAAACCCCCAGAGGTTTGCGAAGAGGTTTGGTTATTAGTATAGATCAGGGGTCGGCAACCTGCGGCTCGCGAGCCGCATGCGACTCTTATGATGTCAAGATGCGGCTCTCCAATTCCATGCGCAAATATTAATAATTATATTATTTTATTTTCAAAACTCATAAAAAATATTATACTGCAAAAAAAACTTTAAACAGGATAAGAACACTCAACAGAGAACAGTGAGAATAGGTGGAGTAGAGAGTATACGGACAGCTGACATTTTTTAAATGTGGCAACACTGTTCTGTTTGTTTAGTTATTGGTGCACTGTGTCGTCAACGGTTGCAGTCAGAACTTTTTTTTTATAAACTTAATCCTAATCAAATACCATAATATTGAAATAAAAATGTTAGTGACTCTTTAAAAACTGGGAAATTTCGTAAATTGTAACTTTTGGCTCTTCCGCCTCAAAAGGTTGCCGACCCCTGGTATAGATAATTCAGAGTGAAGAAATCGGAAATGTATGTATCTGCCAGATACACATATCTAGAAAGATATCCGGAAGATAAGTATTATATGAAGAAATTGGGCATTGATGACATGTTGATGATGGAAAATATTGACATAATATCTTAATTTTTGACAGTTAATTTTAGTTTAATATAAATGAAAAAGTCTCTATTACAACAAAATAGTCACTAAATCTTTATCTTCCAGGTTTTATCTTGCTGAGAAATACGATTCCGATTTCTTCACTCCGAATTATCTATTGGATACGAAACTTGTGACCTTAGATTATGACTCAGCACTTAAAGTGAAATAAAATTATGTCATAGCGTTGTAAAAGAAGGAAAAATATCACTTTTGTTAAAATTGGAATCTTGTTTTTTTTATTTATTGTGAATTTAAATGTTTTGTTGATTTTATAAATGCGTCTAAAATAATACATATCTAATTTATCACCCCTCCTAAATAACGAGATAGGGAAAATGTAATGAATAAAATGATGATATACAAAGGTAAGTGTCCACTTGAGAGAAAATCTCGAGATTGGTTTCAGGGTGTTGTCCATTTGAGATAACTTCTCTCTCGAGACAGTTGTGTGAACTCGACTCGAGTCACTGCAGTTTTGTGACCAGGAAAATTTCGTGTCGACTTGAGAGTCAATTCGCAGGTGTGACTTGTCACTTGATCGCAAGTTTTTTATTACTTCCCACCTCTACTATGGTAGGGAAGTAATGGATTTAGTCCGAAAAAAATATTTCGAGATTTTAACAGATTTTCACGTTTTGAGACCCTAGCAATCGTTTAAGATCATTTTCTGACTGATGTCTGTATGTGTGTGTGTGTGTGTATGTGGTCAATTTTTCGCCTTCGATATCTTAAGAACGGAACAACATACGGGCATGCCGATTGTTCTATTGTGTTTATCAGCCTTTAACTTTGATCTGATTAGATTTTGAGTCAAATCGGTTCAGTGGATCCTGAGATATTCAAAAAAACGTCCTCAATGTCACGTATTAACATAGGTAAAAAAAAATATAAATGAATTCTAGGTGTTATAATATGAAAAAAATGTAAATATTTTTTTTCTCTAAAATGTATAGTTTTCGAGAAAAAAAATATTTTACTAAAAAAAATAAAAATTGTACGTAAATCAAGGTAACCATGATTTTTGCTATATTAAGTTAGCCATCAGTAGATCACCAAACAAAAAAGAGGGCCATGCTTTTTTCAAAGAATAAAAATTAAATTGTGTTTTAAAGACCACCAACAGCTAAGGTTATTTGGGCCTAGTCAAAGAATAAAAAAAAAAGAGTGTTTATTTTTTGCGTGAATTATAGACGCTCGACAACAGAGGTCATTAGCGTTTATTTTTTGCAAATATTTACTAGGTGGGAAGTAGGACTGGTCATCAGTCGAATTTTTTTTTAAATGGATTCGCGTCAGGCCCTAGCTTTTCTAATTGCATATATTGGATAAGAAATGAATTAGTAGCTTAACACTCATAAATGAGTTGCGGTTAGAAGATGCACAACAGTTTAGAAATGTTATAATTTATTCGGATGTCTGCAGTGCAATTTGAACTGCTTTTAAAACACCAGATTATCAAGCAATATACAATTTTTGTTTAACATTCCGTAAAAACTCCTGTTTCTCATAAAGATGGATTAACTCAAAAACTTCCTCATCAGTCCACGCTCGTTTATCTGGTACAACTTTGTCAACCATCTCGCTCATTTTGAAAAATTATAATATCTATTGCGAATAAATATATTAACTTGCGATAAGTGCAGGCTCTGATACCTCCACATACTTGTCTCCGAGACTGGTCTCAGGCCCTTATCTATTTGTGAGTCTAGTCTCGAGACTGTTTTCTCTCAAGGGAACACTTAGCTTAAACTAATTATATATTTTCATCCACTATCTGTTTATATCAGTGGTATTTTCGAACGAAGAACACCACCATTGGGCTACCCTGATAATATGATTTCTTAAATTCTTATTTCTTTGGCCGTATGCCAAGGTTATTCTTGGATAATATGTGATAAAGTAGTACATAATGAATGAAATATCAGTAAATGTACGCGGCCTAAGTCCAATGTGTCGGTTGTGCTTGTCAAATGGCGCTACTCTATTGGACATCTTTTATTTTTCGGCTAAAATGAGAAGTCGACTATCGAAAATTATAATGAGATGTGCCCCCGTGCAGGTAAGTTGGCTTCATTTCAAGGATCACCAACGTAATGCATGTGATTAGTGGCACACCTAATACAGGTTTTTTTTATTTTATTAGTTCGCCAGGATTTAATTTGAAAATAATCTCGATTTTCAGATAAGAAGACATGATCAGATGCCCAATTTCATCTGCTGCCTATGTTACACTCAACTCGAAAAAATTCAGCAGTTCGAGATGCAAATAATACAGTCAGATAAAACGCTACGACGCTATCTGCAGCAACTGCATGGTTCTGACAAACAAATCAAGACTGAATGTTCCATTCAGAAGTCTTCTGAGGAACTTTTAATTCATAAAACTAATCACTGTGATATTACTGTGAAATGTGAATCAATAGTGTTTCATGATAATATACTTAGTATGGACGACAACAAAAAAACGGCGTCTGTAGATTATAATTCAGCAAACAAAATAAACCGAGAAATGCCATTAAACTTCGAAATCAAAGACGAACCAACTGATAATTCATTAAATCTAACAGATTATACTGATGGTGCACTAGACATTTTGTCCAGGGGTGATGATAGTGAAATCGTCTGCGAAGGCTCAAAGATCGATATCAGCGACAGTAATTTGGGCGAAAACGTGGACATTATCTGGAAAGAGAAAAGACTTGCTAACTTTAAATCAGCCAACAAAATTAACCAGGGAATAGCTTTAAAATTCGACATCAAAGACGAACCAACGAATGATATTTCATTAAATCTAACAGAATATACTGATGGTGCAGTAGACATTTTAACCAGGGGTGATGATAGTGAAATCGTCTGCGAAGACACAAAGATCGGTATCAGCGACAGTAATTTGGGCGAAAACGTGGACAGTATCTGGAAAGAGAAAAGACTTGCTAACTTTAAATCAGCAAACAAAATTAACCAGGGAATGGCTTTGAAATTCGAAATCAAAGACGAACCAACTAATGATAATTCAATAAATCTAGCAGAATGTGCTGAAGGGACAGTAGAAATTTTATCTAAAAGTGGTGGTAGCGAAATCGACTGCGAAAACACAAAAATTGATACTGGCCACAAATCAGAGAGCAATGTAGAAGAATGTATGGACAAAAGTGAATTTGAGAAGAAATATATTTCGTTAAATGATAAGAAACATAAAAAAGGAACAGAAAATAAATATCAATGTGACTTTTGTAACAAGAGTTTTACTAAATCTTGTACTTTGAAAAGTCACATGTGTAAACATCGGGATAAGAAGCCGTCCGAGTATGATAAACCATATCGGTGTGACGTTTGTAATAAATGTTTCAGCCAATCAAATAATTTAATTATTCACAAACGCACACATACTGGGGAGAAACCATACCAGTGTGACGTTTGTAAAAAGTGTTTCAGTCAAGCAGGCACTCTTTATAAACACAAACTCACACACACTGGTGAGAAACCATACCAATGTGACGTTTGTAAAAAGTGTTTCAAACAATTAGGCGCTTTAATTAGTCACAAACGCACACATACTGGTGAGAAACCACACCAGTGTGATGTTTGTAATAAATGTTTCAGCAATTCAAGCAATTTTAATAATCACAAACGCACACACACTGATGAGAAACCATACCAGTGTGACATTTGTGATAAATGTTTCAGCCATTCAGGCTATTTTTATAGACACAAACGCACACACACTGGTGAGAAACCATACCAGTGTGACGTTTGTAATAAGTGTTTCATCCAATCAAATAATTTAATTATTCACAAACGCACACATACTGGGGAGAAACCATACCAGTGTGACGTTTGTAAAAAGTGTTTCAGCCAAGCAGGCACTCTTTATAAACACAAACTCACACACACTGGTGAGAAACCATACCAGTGTGACGTTTGTAATAAATATTTCAGACAATTAAATATTTTAATTATACACAAACGCACACATACTGGTGAGAAACCATTCCAATGTGACGTTTGTAAAAAGTGTTTCAAACAATCAAGCGGTTTAAATTATCACAAACGCACACATACTGGTGAGAAACAATACCAGTGTGACGTTTGTAATAAGTGTTTCAGGCAATTAAACAGTTTAGATTTACACAAACGTACACATACCGGTGAGAAACCATACCAGTGTGACGTTTGTAATAAGTGTTTCAGGCAATCAAGCCATTTAATTATTCACAAACGCACACATACTGGTGATAAACCACCATTGTGACGCTTGTAATAAGTGTTTCGGGCAATTAACCAGTTTAGATTTACACAAACGTACACATACTGGTGAGAAACCATACCAGTGTGACATTTGTGATAAGTGTTTCATCCAATTAACCACTTTAAATAATCACAAATGCGCACATACTGGTGAGAAACGTTCCCCGTAATAAGCGTGGGCGAAATGCTATTTCGCCCACTCTCTACGTCTACAGGAGTGTGGGCGAAATGCTATTTCGCCCACTAGTGAAATGGCATTTCGCCCACGCTCATTACGGGGAACGTTTACGCAAGTGTTGATAGTTTCGTCAATAAATCAGGTCACCCATTATTTCGCCCACGCTCAGCAGAGCCACGAAATGACATATTTCTTGCGGTAGTTGAACAAAATATTGTGTGCGACTATTGGTCGAAAGAGGAGATTCCACTCGTGTGTTTTACCGCACTC
Source organism: Mongoloraphidia duomilia (assembly GCA_039654895.1). Classification (NCBI taxonomy): domain Eukaryota; kingdom Metazoa; phylum Arthropoda; class Insecta; order Raphidioptera; family Raphidiidae; genus Mongoloraphidia; species Mongoloraphidia duomilia. The sequence goes on from CM077516.1 coordinate 5,628,088, forward strand.
GAGGAATCTCCTCTTTCTCCCACTAGTCGCACAATATACTATTTTTTATATTTTCTTACAAAGTATTTTATATATTTTTGGAAATCAACTGTGTAGTATCTTGTGTCCTAGATACTTCTTTTAAGTATCTTCTGCAGCTCTGCTTCTGAGATGCGTTTATTGTAATTGTATTTTGTCGTCTCATTTGTCTGACATGAAAGCAATAATACCTATTGATGTAAATATTGTAATGATATAATGACAAAAATCTCAGAACGTCATAATGGTAAAAAATATAAGCGCAGTCATGGTCACACTCGGTAGAAGTGAAACTTTTTATTTGTTACGAATTTATTATTTGTTAATGAATACCATGTCCATTTGTTATTTGTTATTTTTTATGTTTTTTCAATGAAATATTGTCAAACAATAATACATAGTATATAGCAAATTTTGTTTTTATATCAATACATAATATTAAATAAGCTAGTTTTTATTTTAATATAACATGCATTGTAATTAATTTTATTTTTTATAATATATCTTCTAAAATATTATCATTAGGTATAAAAAAAGCACAATTAGTGATTTGAACCTGGGTTTAACATTTCCAACAGTCAGTAAGCAGCCGCGCTAATGACAGCTAACAATTATTGTTCAGTTGCCAATTTCCGTTACGGATAATCTACCAGTTCGCTAATAATCGACCTTGGTCACTAAGATTTAAGAATCGACTAACTCAGTAAGGAGTTAACCTTGGTTATTAAAATCGACCAGAAAACTAATAATCAACCTTGCTTGCAAAGAATCGACCATGAAATTGACTAGCTCACTAAGAGTCGATCTTGCTCACTAAGCACGACCAGATCAATAAGAGTCGACCTTGCTCACTTAGAATCGACTTTGCTAACTAAAATTCGACCTTGCTCACTAAAAATGTGTTATATGGAATAGTGTGTATTTTTCGTCCAATTTCGTCACTTCCGGTGTACTACATTTGTGAATAATCTATAGTGTACCATTTTTATTTAGTAAACCTGGAAAATATAAATAATCAACCTAATCTTAATTTTGAAATTTTTTACGTGTTGCCAACTTAAACCAGACGTTATTCATTTGTCAAATTTCTACAATAATTATTGAATAGACTATGAGAAAAATCAAAAGAAAATTTTCACCGCAGACCAACATACACTTTTGAGCTCAATCGATTCTTTTATTTAAACATGTTTTTTTAAAGTTATTAGTGTAATTATTTTCATGTAAATTTCAAAATAAAAGTTAAGATTTTCAGAAGACATTTGGGCGTCTCATGATCTTAAACAAACCTTTTATCCGAATTGAATTTCGATTCAAATTCTCTAGAACGCTACAGAATTAAATTTTTCAAGGGCTGTGTTGATTTACTATTTGGAAAATGGAAATACAATATTTTAAGTTAAATGTTACAAATTTATAAAACATTATGTTACATAATATTTTACAATAACATTTTGTATATCGTACAAAAGTAATTTATTCATATTTGTTGTATAATTATTTATACTAATAATTATTAATAAAAATAATTTTAAAATTATCTATTGCGATGCTACATCACCGTAGTACAGATGCCGTAAAAATTTGTTTCAATATTTGCGGTAATTCGGCGAGGTCTGTACAAATGAATGCGCGTCCGGAAGGCATTTGTTTTAATAATCTACGGAAAAAAAAACAAATTAAATATGGTGGGAGGGATTTTTTTACTTGTGCATATATTTAAGAAATTAATATAAAATTAAGAAAAATCGCAGGATAGTTGACAAAATATTTGATTTATTAAATGTACAACGTTTCGTCTATAGATTTAGACTTTTTCAAGTACATACATAAAAATAACAATATTTTGTTCACTATCCTGCGATTTTTCTTAATTTTATTATAATCACGATGGACACGATTTCTAATATAAATTTAAGAAGTTTAATCATTCCTAAAATTTTAGTTTTAACATTTTAGTGCGTTTATAAAGGCAAAGTCAGAAAAGTGGACTATATAGTTTTTATAGTTTTTTATAGTTTTTAGAGTGTTGGGTCTCCAAGTCACTATATGAATATTATGAATTATTAGAAATACCTTGTATTATGTCCGTCTTGTGACTTCTTGTGAATTTACACTACGCGTTTCAGCAACGAGTTGCCATCTTCAGGTGTGGTTAATTATTTTTTTAAAAACACACATTGAGTATTCGTAACATACGAATACTCAATGTGTGTTTTTGAAAAAAAACAATTAACCACACCTGAAGATGGCAACTCGTTGCTGAAACGCGTAGTGTAAATTCACAAGAAGTCACATTTTTTTAAAAACACACATTGAGTATTCGTATGTTACGAATACTCAATGTGTGTTTTTAAAAAAATAATTAACCACACTTGAAGATGGCAACTCGTTGCTGAAACGTGTAGTGTAAATTCACAAGAAGTCACAAGGCGGGCATAATACAAGGTATTTCTAATACTTCATAATTTGTTTTAAAAGGTAGATAAATAATAACGAATATAAGAAAATACAAATATTCACCTTTCAGCCTGATCACCGAGTCCACCTATAAAAACTGCATGAGCATCGACACGTTGATCAGACATCAAAGCTTCCGAAAAATGTTTTGCAGGAATTCCATAACGCTGCAAATTGGCATCCGAAAGAACAATAACTATAGCTTCATCGCAATCTTCTTTTGCTAACGATTTTACAGCATGTTGGGTCGCTTCTAGTGTATTATCACCTGCCCAACAAAATTGCGAATGTGCGTGCATTGTCTGCGAAAAAAAAAATCAATTTTATACAGTGCAAGATTATTTTTTTTAAATTTTTTTAATAGATGTACAGTTATACGATATACTGGTTGTCCACATGAATAAAATTATAGCGCTTTTCATTGGTCGAACTGGTGCGCACTCAGTGCGAGCAGCGTGTTTCATTGTATGAATCAGTGCGCACTTCGTGCGTCGTGTTTCATTGGTAAATCAAGTGCTGAGTTTTTGCACTAAAGTGCAAGAATACGCACCGGAAAATTTAAAATTGCACCACGTGACTTAATTTGACGCTCTAAACGAGCGTCAAGCGTCCACATGAGGCCGCACCAGGTGGATTTTGTCGCTACACTTTTTCATGTGGTGGGAGATTTAAAATTTCACCACGTGATTGAATTTGACGCTCTAAACGAGCGTCAAGCGTCCACATGAAGCCGCACCAGGTGGATTTTGTCGCTACACTTTTTCATGTGGTGGGAGATTTAAAATTTCACCACGTGATTGAATTTGACGCTCTAAACGAGCGTCGAGCGACCACATGAGGCCGCACCTTAATGCACTGACAAAGACCGTCGTGCTTCATTGGAAAGGCATAAAACTCGCACTGACACCAACCCCATTTCAGTGCGGTCAGCACTTGGCGAGTTTCAGTGCGCACTGAGTGCTTACCGATGAAAAGCGCTTAAATCCGTCGTGTAATGAATATGCAAATGGCGACTACATTTTGTTAAACTTTTATTTTCTTCCACCAGATGTCATAGCGTCAATTATCAAATCCCAACATAGATGGGTTTAATTAACAATGAAAGATAAACAATCAATATGATTAATTTCCCTAGACCGTAACTAAATACATAAGAATATCAGATGACACTATCGCCATGATATTATATAGAAGGCTATATATATTTTTCCTATATAGCCTTCTATCATGGCGATAGTGTCGTCTGATATTCTTATGTATTTAGTTACGGTCTAGGGAAATTAATCATATTGATTGTTTATCTTTCATTGTTAATTATTATTAGACACCATATTTGAAATTTCTCACATGTGTATTTTGTTTATAGATGGGTTTATTTATGAATATTTACTATAATTATTCACTAAAATAAACATTAAATAAGAACTTACACGTATAACTTGCAAACGATCTTTATTATTTTTTGGTGGATTTTTATGGTTTACAAATTCAACATTATGGGTTTCTCCCGAATGACCCATAATATCATACTGAAATTTTTGTTCGTAACCTTGGAATGCTTCCATTACTAAGACAGCTGTTTCGAGTTCCCGGTCTAGACGCCCGTCATATGAATTAAATCTAAAATAATATTTTTTATAGTTACTAACATATTTTCTATCGTAAATGCAAGTTTTTAAAAGCGTTTCGTAACTAAAAAAAGACAAAGAAGTGCGAGTGTACCGTTATAACAATTTAATAAAAATTAAGTTTGTCACGTAATAACTCCACATAGAATTAGCAAATTAATGATTTTCGAATTGTTTCCTTTACTTGTGCTATAAGATCTTTGAGGACAGTCGTGGTCCAGTGGTTAGCGTCGCTACCTCTGAATCAGACTGTCGTTGGTTCGAATCCCACCTCCGCTCATGGATGTTTTGTAATGTCATTTAGTTTTAAGTGTGTTGTTATTATTAATGTATAATCAAGACGCTAATGACCTAAGTTGTCGACGCGTCTATAATTTACAATAAATAAATATAAGATCTTCCTTCATCAAAATTCTAGGTCAATGGGAAGTACCCTATCCCTATATTATTAAATGAGCAAATCTTATACAGCGTGTCCACGAAAGTTCTTTACAAATGGATTTTTTTTTTATTAATTATTGGAGCAAAAATTTTTTTCTGTGGAAAAGTTCTGCTTCGTCCAAAAAAAAATCCATTTGTAAAGAACTTTCGTGGACACGCTGTATATATGTACCTATATAAATATTTTCTCGAAAACAGCCCTAACGATTTGGATTTGGGTTTTGGGGGGCAAAAAATCGATCCAGCTAGGTCTCATCCCTGGAAAAATTCGTTTTCTTATCGATTTTATCATTTTAAAAAACAGTTTTTTTAACGTTATAAAACAGTGTCGTATGGTGAGTAGGCTTTGGAAAAAACAAACTATTTTCATTATTTATGTCAAATTACTCTGACAGTCAATCTTTAACTTATTCAAATAATCAGTAAATCAGTAATTATTTGAAAATATGTAGGTACATACGTTATGTAGTATGACGTATACTGACGTATAATAATATTATCTACTTATAGATATGTAATTTTTTTTCTTAAAAACGACTAACGATTTTGATGAAATGGGAACTTTAAGTACTATTTTTTTTGAACTCATCCGTGCAAAGCTCGGTCATCCAGATATTAGGTTTTTATGAGAGTTAGTCTCAAAATACGTGCTTTTTAAAAGCCCATATCTTTTTATTGCATTGAGCTAGAAGCTTGAATTTTTTACAGGACTATGGGGTTGTAGATCTTAGTATTTTGATATTAATTTCAATTTGATACCTCCAGCTGTTACTGAGGAAAATAATCTTGACGGACAGACAGACAGACAACAAAGTGATCCTATAAGAGGTTCGTTTTTTTTTTTCATTCTGAGATACGGAACCCTGATTATATGTCACTACTGGGATTCGATCCGGCGTCCTCTACTTTTGCGGTAGGTGCATTATTGTTTATGCTACAGTAAAGATCATTTTTGTGTGTGATTTTGCTATAGTTTTTTACCTATACATGCTGCCTGAAACGTCTACAACAAGCCGTAAACGTTTTGGTTTAACCTGTGGTGTCCCAAAATCTGGATCCTTCTCAGCTCTCCTACGATATATTGTTTTTTCACCTGTTAAACCTATAACAAAGAATTTTCATGCGTTATATTTTTACTAGAATTTACGGTTTTTAATGTGACTTTCCTTATAATATAATATACAACAATCAATAATTAACAATTCAATAAATTAATAGATTTATACGGCTGATTTGGAATTGAAAAATGTTCATTGGATAACCAGCCAATTAAATAATTGATACCAGACATATCGGAAAAAATCATTTTACCAACTATAGTCACAGTCAGGAATCTAACCTGAACCTTTCCATTTTCGCGGCGGAATGAGCTTACAGTACTCAACCGTGACATGATTACTAAACTAACATTCTCCTTATATATAATTGACTGCTTATCCAATAACAGTATTATAATTAACAATGCAATTGTTGATACTTATGTGTGAATTCGGATTAGCACGGCCTTACTGCATTGGAAAGAAAAGATCAGGTGTGAATCTTGTGTGTGTGTGTGTGTGTGTGTGTGTTTTAAAGACCACCAACAGCTAAGGTTATTTGGGCCTAGCACCAATTCATATTTTCAATTCATTATTTTTTTATAATAAATTGAAAATCCAATTGACACTTTTACCAGCTCTCGGGCTAGAGCCCGGGAACTGGGGACTTGTAATAGAGGAACCATAGCAACGTCATGTAAACAACAGCACCGCTACACGCTCGGCCATTCTCAACCCCAGGTGTGAATCTTAATAATAAAGAATAAATTAACTAATTGTAAAAATTACTGCAAGTATTTTAATTTTTAATAGTCTGCCTACCTATACATTTTTTTTCATACAATAAACGTGAAGTGTTGAAAAATAACACTTTTTTGGGTCCCATAGCCAAATGGCAAAAACGGAACCCTTATAATTTTGTCCTGTCCGTATGTCACAGCCATTTTACTCGGAGACTATTGGCACTATTAGGAATTTGGAAGGTAGTTGTTTTCTATGAACCGCTATACAATGGTGAAGAGAGATTACGAAAAAAAAATGTGAGGTATCGTTAGATAGGTCTTTAAAAATGATGCAGAAGTTTCAAAATTACTTTTTTATTTAAGACAATAGTTAGTGAGATATAAGTTTCTAAAGTCGTAAAAAATGTGCCCCCCCCTCTAACTTTTCAACTATGGGGTGAAAAATTCTGAAAAAATTTAAGGTAGTAGTAGAACTTATAAAATACTTTCAACAAAAATTGGTTTGAATAAGATATGTTGTGTAGACAGTCTATTTGCTAGTGAGGGCGGTGCTTTGCCACTAATAGACTGATGACGTCACTGTGTGATTCGAGTAATCGGACTATACCTTCAATTAATTTAGCATCATCCAATTCTCCAGCCGTTTGATGTTTGCTCCAATGACGTTCTTTACTCTTCGCTTGCAGAGACGAAATCACAGCGCGCAACTGCTGCACTTGTTTTCTGACAGATCCACTGAACTCTTCATACAAATGAGCATCGTATTCACTCATCTCGATTTCGCGTAAACGTTCCTTGAATGCTTTCCGCCCCATTTCACGAGCCGCACGTTTTATGTGTTCAGGAACTGAATCCTTCTCTGCGTCCGAAAGCTGAAATCAATATTTCAAAGAATAAATTTATATTTTTCAATAAATTAATGACCAATGACTTATTTATTGAAAAATAATTTTTACACAGACTTGTGGGCCGAACAGTAGCGGATCCAGGGGGGCTAAGGGGCTTAAGCCTCCCTCCAAAAGCATTTGGGTTCACCCCTGACAAATCTCAAATTAAACTCGATAGTATCCTACTTTCTTAGTACTACACTATCGAGTTTAATTTGAGGGTAGACTTTATCAAGTAAAGTCTACCCTCAGCTGGGTCAAGCCCCTCCCAAACCAAAATCCTGGATCCGCCACTGGGGGCGAAGGTCACTAATAAACTAGCAAGAAAACACAAACCTGATGTACAGTATGCCCTTTATCGAGTCTATATGGACCACCTTTTCCTCCAAGACCAGCTGTATCGCGACCTCCAGTACCTCCTGCCCACGTGTTACCACCGACATGAGGATCATTATTTGGGTCCTCTTTTCCATGTTTTGGTTCACTTGTATCCAAACTAAACGGTAACAAACAAATAAATATAATATGCAATGTTGGGTCTCATACAGATTGTTCTTGACGCTGATGAGCTTTGCTGTCGAGCGCCTATAATCTACAGATATCTCTTGAACTCCAGGTTTTCGCAAAGAAAAAGGAAAATAATAGGTGTGTTTGTTGGTAAGTTCTGAACTGGTTCTGAATTTCCAACTCGTCTGTCGGCAATACAGAACTCTTTGGACACAATCGCGTATTTGTTGGTGAAATTCTCGAACTATTTGGATAGTTCGAACTTGGTTTAAGCAGTTCTAGAACTGCCAGAAGCCTAGGATTGCTAAAACTACGTCAAACACTTCGAAGAATCCGAGAATTTGATCAACAAACACGCAGTTGTGTCCGAAAGAGTATTGCCGACACACGCTTTGTGAGTTCAGAACTTACCAACAAACATCCGGTGCAAGTGTGATTCTTCAGGGTTACTACAAATATTTGAGAAAAAACAGTCCCCGATCTTTCCAACTTTTCCAGTAGCTACAAAGCAATTTCTTCCTGACTTTTTTCTTTCTCATAATCAATTTTTCTATACATTGTACAATGTACAGCATTCAACCGTTAGATAGCGCGTGGTAAATTCACTGCACGAAATAAGAAAATTAAGATTATTTTTCCCTGACATTTCCGTGATTTCCTTCACCTATAAAAAATTCTCTGACTTTTCCAGGTGTGTGGCGACCCTGTTTTTTATTTATGGTAAAACCCTGAACACACACTTTTACATAGCGCATTAAGTTCTCGACCAATAACAGGCCTCCATTTCAATCCCATTCCTTGTTGTCGGTTCTTGAACAAGCATACTGCATAGTACACAAGGCTTCGAAAAATCCACAAAATTGAATTTTTTATGCTATGCACCACTATGCACGCTACGGTGGACGTCTGTTCCAAGTTTTTGTAGTGCTTTCTAACCTCAAATAAACGTCTCTAACCTCAAATAAACGTCATATCATATGCAACCGCGTGCGTTGAAGAGTACTCTCTTAAGGTACGTGTAGTACGCAGCTGGGATTCTAGATGGTAGCATGTATGGTAGATGGTGGCTGAAATTATAAGCGCTTATAGGTTTGCACAACAAAGCTTTGATACTAGATTGATACAAGCTTAAATCGCGTTTGAAATGTCAGATAGTGAAGACGAATATTTGTGTTCTTCTGCTACAAAGTGGTATATTTTAAATACAAATTTGGGTAGGAGCTATCATGTCCACCCTATTAATAGAAAACGATCTAAACATGGCGAATTTCATCATTTATACCAAGAATTAAAATTTTACCCAAACCGGTTTTTTGAATATTTACGTATGGAACTTTTAAATACGTCTTAGAAAAAACTCAAAACAAATTAAATAAAAACTGACAAAATTTCACTTATTAAACTAGTCACATCCATTGCGAAACTTGTAACGGCCATTTGACAGTTGTCACACGTTGATTGCAGTAGTCAGCGCGCTGAAAGAATGGTGAAATACATTCTTGAATCTACCAGCTCTTGTAACAGCGCTTATACCTGCTACACTCACTGCTTCGTTGTGTACGCTCGCATATATAACAAGGCATTAATTTAAGCAAGCCCTGCTATGATCTACGCTACCATCTCGAATCCCAGCTCCACACTGCACGTACCTTTATGCGTTATGTATTATGAGCTATGCAAAAGTGTGTGCTCAGGGCTTTAAACTTACCCACTTGTCCGTTCAACAGTGACTTGCAAATGTTGTCGTGCTTTTTGTAATGCAATCCATTTAGCAGTAAACATATTTTCGGTTGGAAAACCGTACTTCGCTAACACATCTGCTAAAGTTTGTATCATGTCATCGCTATAGCGATCAAAGTCAAACACGTTAAAAATTACATTGGCTATATCTTCATTTGGGAATTTCTAAAAAAATAAATTACAGGCGTGAAAATTCAAAAACAAAAAACCCGACTGAGAATAACTGGTCCTAACGAAAAAGAAGAAAACAAGTCGGAAAACTGTCTCAACACCCTCTTCATAATGTAGTTACATATTAATTAAGTAATTAGAATAGGGCTATTATGATATTAGTTAACTTGAAGATGTAGCTGACGGGGACCCATTAAAAAATTCACAGATTTCGCAATCCTTGCAACCATCGAGGACATTGGAAATGATAACAGCATATATGAAACATAATTAACTGTTTATTATACACACAATATTTATCAATGCACTGTTTAGTTTTGTCAGGAATAACCCTATTATTCTTCTGTTATATACGCGTTCACTTTTGCTTGATTACTTAACTTTTAAATGGATTTTTCTACAGTATTTATTAACATTTGCTCAAAAATAACACCGCAGATCGTCACACACATTTCGAAAAAATTGCACTTGTTCAATTTTGCATGATTGCTCCTCACTTGATCGCGACACCGTTGTCTTTTGGCCTTGAACGAAAACTCGTAACTCTGCCCCCATATACGGACATAAACATTTCCAATGTTAAAATAAACAAAAGAAAGACAAAGTAGATCTACATCTGCTGCGTCTTGAAGTTGACTGATATCATAATAACTGTTCTACACAATTTATGTAATTACATAATACAGGGTGGTGACCGTGACTGCTGCACATAGGGATTTAACCCGTAAAATGAAACTTTCACGATTTCCTGCTTCTCTAATTATTTTAGGAAAAATATCTTCAAATAATAGTTTTAGAACATAAAATTCTGCATCTAAAACATTAAACAAAATTAATTTTGCATGCTTTGTAACGGCAGAAATTTGATATGAAAATGTCAACATTACCTCAAAAACAGATAGCGATAGCCATGGAACTTGAACAAAACGATGACGTTTTAGCTGTCAGAATAATTTCTGATCACTTTCTTCAAGTTCCATGGCTATCGCTATCTGTTTTTGAGGTAATTTTGACATTTTCATATCAAATTTCTGCCGTTACAAAGCATGCAAAATTAATTTTGTTTAATGTTTTAGATGCAGAATTTATTGTTCTAAAACTATTATTTGAAGATATTTTTCCTAAAATAATTAGGGAAGCAGGAAATCGTGAAAGTTTCATTTTACGGGTTAAATCCCTATGTGCAGCAGTCACGGTCACCACCCTGTATAAAGAGGGTGTTATGAGAAGTTTTTTCGACTGGTTTTCACTATTGCGCAATCGGGATATCTGTTATTTAAAAATAAAGTTTCTACATGTTATACATTACCTGAATATGTTTCACAATATTAACGACCTCCCTGGTAGAATATGGATAACTAACAATTCCTTGATCGGCCATCGTCCGTAATTCTCCAAAAGCCAGCACCAATTTTCTAATCAATTCAATCGGTACATCAGGCCCGTACTGTTTTAACAACTCAGTTTCAGATTCAATCGAAGGATTATCTACCGCGTGACAACTAAACAAATCTCCAAGAGCTCCGAAAAAGTCATTTCCTAAAAACGGAAATCCCGGACGATTTGCTAAAACGATCATCCGAAAACTCGGATGCGTTCGGATTATGTTCGGATTTGACGATGTTGAATTTGAAGGTACAATTCTTCTTCCGTCACTTAGAACCATTTCTCCTGATTCAACTAAAGTTTTTAAAATGCAAGTGACGTGTGTTGGAGCTTTATCCGCTTCGTCAACAACCAAAATGTGACCATTTTTAACAGCTTTAACTAAAGGTGAATCTTCATACACTACAAGGCCATCTTTGACAGTTGGTTGAAGCGTCAAAGTTTGGACTGTTGTGTCTCTGTGCAATTGTATATATTCTCTTGGCCAATTCAAAAGTTGTAACAATCGATCGGTTATTTTATTTTTACCTACTCCTTGATTACCTACTAATAATATATGTGAACCGAGTAAGAAATCTTGCAAAATTAATTCTAGAAGACGCACGTGTTGTGGAACATCGTAAAAAAGAATATTTGGCACTTTGGTGATTGAATCGCTTTTATGGATTTCGCAACTCGTGTTTCCGATTGTTAAAATGTCCTCTTTAACCTCACATTTCAGTAAATAATTACTTTCAGCGTCAACTGGTATTATTTTTAATCTTTCGAGCACATTTTCTAACGCATTTCTTGCTAGATTTGGTATGAATTTTGCTAGGAATGTTTTTTGAACTGTTTCATATGCGTCGTCAGTTGGATATTTGGACATGCGTGATGCGATTCTTAATAATTGACGGGTCGAAAGCGAACCAGCAAGATTTCGCAATGTTGGGTCAGCACTGGTGCGGAGCGTATGACCTAATTCTATCAATTGGTGTAAAGGTTTTGAAACCCGACCGTACTAAAACAGAAATATATTTTTCACAACGCCGCTATTGAAAATTCGATTTTCGGTACCTGTTTAGCGGGTTGAAACTGAGCGTTTTCATCCCTAGGGATGAAAATTTTCAAGTCGGTCCACTTTGTTTTTTAACGTTGTTAAATGGGAAACAGAGCGATTGGATCCGCATATAATTATAAGCTTTTCGTCAAATCAAGAAGGAGATAGAGCGATATTGAATCCACATATAATATTCATAAACATTAAAATGACAGACATAACCTCACATAAATCTGACAGATTTAATATTTTTGCGACTTTTTTGAACGCCCAAATTGTAGGTACCTCAAATCGAATTGTCAATAGAGTTGTAAAAAATAATATGCAATTACTCGATATGAAACTTGGCGTTTGCAACACGTGTGGTTGCATGCCCTCGTACCTCGGGCAGTAAACTTCATATTGAGAGAGAGGGGGAGAGAGGTGGGGAGAAATGGGAAGAGAGGGGAGAGAGGTGGGGAGAAAGGGGAAAGAGAGGGGGAGATAGGTGGGGAGAAAGGGGAGATATGGGAAAGAGAGAGGGGAAAAAGAGGAGAAGAGAGGGGGAAGGGGAGAGAGATTGTAGATTGAGCGTCTATAACCTACAATCTCTCTCTCGATCTCCCCCTCTCTCTCTCTCTCACTCTCCCCCCCCTCACTCTCTTGGCCTCTCTTGCTCGGCGTCATATAAACACTAAACTTGTAAGCTATAACAAAACTTACCAGTGCATTAATGATATAGATTTGATCTGCTTTGCTGAGTGGCCGCATCTCGTGGAATAAAAACAAACTAAGCAATTCGGATGATAACCAGTTAATGTCATGCGCAGATCCTTCTTTGCCAGGCGGTTCGGCCAAAGCAATAATTCTGAACGACGGATGTATACGAAGTAAACCGGACGCAGTCATTTGTTCTTCGGTCATTTTGCATTCAGAAGATATTTCGTCGTAACGGTCAGCACGCAATAATCTTTTACCGTCGTGCAGTTGCAATTCTCGGTCATGCACAAGTCTGAAAGATGACCGCGGTACTAGTATATTATATAAGAATAAGAATTTTTTATTACCAATAAAAATGAAATATATCTCCCAAGGAGAACTCGATAGCTTGAAGTGAAACTTCTTTAGGCGCGATAGGTAGAAGTGATTCCGATTGACAGTAAGAAAAAATTGGTAGCCTGTGTTGTCTACACAACCGTGTCTGCACTGGAACGTACATTTTAATTGTCTAGTGAATTTTGGAAATTGCAAGTTGACTGCAAGGGCATAGCAAAGGGGGTGCGTTTTTTTAAATTCCGTCGGCGTGAGCGAGTTGAACGCTTTTGATTGCGTTGATATCGTCACCGCCATAACACGCTAGAAACAAAAAACATTTAGTGCGGGGCAAACTAGACGAGGCGACGGATCACCGACGGATGTACAGTTTGGGTAAAATGTTCGACACGTAGAAATTTATATAGTCTGTCTCTGAATATTGGATGAACCCACCAGCGCTGTTTTTCCTTCTATTATTTAAAAATAAATTTGCTCATATACGACAGCGGCGTAACCTAACACAGTAGGGTCCATTTTGTAACCATTAAAAAGCTTCTTTTGCGTGAATGTACTCGACGGAAAAAACGTTTTCTGTTTCAATACGTAATGTTCAGCGGCAAACTCGTTGCGAGAAACACACCGCGGAAAATCCGCCTTTGCAGTTTCGCCCTATCGGTAGTTTTTCATTACTAACCTGTGTAAAACAGCTAACGTGCTCGGATGAATTCTATGAATTCCATCCAGAATAGCAATACGGCCTTCCAAAGCCGCGTTTACAAGAGGCGAATTTTTCCATACCGTATCTCCATTACTTAGCGTAGTTCTTTGTTGAATCAAATCTCTAGCTGTCATGTCTTGATACAATACCACCTGTTCCGTTTCATATCCAAGGATGTCCGCTAATTTATTTACTACGACACTTTTGCCACAACCTCTCGGACCAATAACGCAAATATCTGCCACTTTACTACTTTGAAGAAGTTCATTGATAAAATTTACTTGATACTCCGTTTCTACAAATCGTCCATTTTCATTTAAATTAAAAGATTTCGCTTCTTTCTGGTTATGGAAAAAGTTTTTGAAGTTTTCAAAACTTGTCCATTTGGATGGTTCGTTGGCAGTTATTTGAAGAGTTTGCAATAGATTTTCAACTGACTGAACTCCTTCTTTTGGTAAGAAGGAGTTGTAAGGATACAGTCGATAGATAGCATCGTAGGCTGATAGTTTTGGGTTCGATTCCTGGAAAAGATTTTATCATAAATATCTGCAAATCTATTCTGCCACTTCTATAAATGATTTCACCATTACCCGTTTGGAAATTGTTGGCTGTGACCAATACAATATATAGTTTCACAATGCAATATAAACGGCACAGTTTGTACGCATGGGAAAATCGAAGAATGGGTATGCATTTAAATGCTTTATTGCTTTGCCATTCCATTAAGCTTATTAGTAACGAAGTTTAGTAACTAAGGAATTGAGTTATATGTAATGTATACCCGCACTTCCAGCATAAAATAATAGCGTTTCCTACCCGTACTTCCACCATAAATATCTTTTCCTACCCGTACTTCCACCACAAATATCATTTCCTACCCGTACTTCCACTATAAATATCTATTCCTACTCGTACTTCTACCATAAATATCATTTCCTACCAGTACTTCCACCATAAATATCTTTCCCTACCCGTACTTCCAACACAAATATCATTTCCTACCCGTACTTCCACCATAAATATCTTTCCCTACCCGTACTTCCAACACAAATATCATTTCCTACCCGTACTTCCACCATAAATATCTTTTCCTACCCGTACTTCCAACACAAATATCATTTCCTACCCGTACTTCCACCATAAATATCTTTTCCTACCCGTACTTCCACCACAAATATCATTTCATACCCGTACTTCCACCATAAATATCTTTCCCTACCCGTACTTCCAACACAAATATCATTTCCTACCCGTACTTCCACCATAAATATCTTTTCCTACCCGTACTTCCACCACAAATATCATTTCATACCCGTACTTCCACCATAAATATCTTTCCCTACCCGTACTTCCAACACAAATATCATTTCCTACCCGTACTTCCACCATAAATATCTTTTCCTACCCGTACTTCCACCATAAATATCATTTCTTACCCGTACTTCCACCATAAATATCTTTTCCTACCCGTACTTCCACAACAAATATCATTTCCTACCCGTACTTCCACCATTTACACAACTAAATGTTAACTAAAGTCAATATTATCTTCTTGGCGCTACAAAAGGTAAGTGTATCAATTCTCAACCACCCACAGTTCGTCAACCGCCTTTATATTTATATTCGAAATAATGGATTATTAATTCCGAATCGTATACCTTCTTGAGTTAACACAAGAGCACTTACCAGCATTTTGGTTGCCAAGTGCAAGTTATCTATCGGGAAATACGGTAAATTAAGTGCTTCTGCTTCCGGACTAAGAAGCGCATGCGCAGCACCAACTAGTGATGATAGGCGATTGTCGTCAATGCCAGGAACGTCCTTCTTCAAACAATTGAGTGTTTCCTGTAACAATTTTAAAACAATAAGTTTGGTTCAGTTTCTTACACAAAAAATATACTTAATATTGATATAGTCCATTGAAATGTTATATTTTTTTAGGCTAACCTCTCTATAAATTTTCTGTAAGATATATTATGTACCGTTACGGAGATATAGTGAAAAATCTGTTAGCATCCCTTTTTCTCAGAAAGTGTTGGTTGTGGCAAATAAAGTTTCGCATAAAAACTTTTTGGTATCAAGGAGCACGCATGTGGTAAAATAGATTTTATTCTCGATTGGTACGTTGAGGTTGGGTCAAGGTCACCTCCATTTTTTTAATCAGACTATCTGGATTTTTTCACGGAATCTTGTACTCGTTATTCAGACGAATCCAACGACCTATGGCATTAGATTATTCAAAGTCGCTTCAAGGTCATAAATAAAGAAGTTGTGTAGCATAAAAATAAATAACTATTAATTAAAACGTTACAATAAAGTAGCTACCTATCAAATTACTATAAATGTAAAAATGTCAAATGCAATCAATCGAATCAAATGCGAAACAAGGCTTCTTGATAGTAACGTTTTAATTATTAATTAATTATTTTCATATTACACAACTTCTTTATTTATGACCTTGAATAACCTTATGTCTTAAGATACGTGCAGTACGCAGCTGGGATTCTAGATGGTAGCATGTATGGTAGATGGTGGCTGAAATTATAAGCGCTTATAGGTTTGTACAACGAAGCTTTGATACTTGATACTAGCATTGATACAAGCTTAAGTCGCGTTTGAAATGTCAGATAGCGAAGATGAATATTTGTGTTCTTCTGCTACAAAGTGGTATATTTTAAATATAAATTTGAGTAGGAGCTATCATGTTCACCCTATTAATAGAAAATGATCTAACCATGGCGAATTTCATCATTTATACCAAGAATTAAAATTTTACCCAAACCGGTTTTTTGAATATTTACGTATGAAACCTAACACTTTTAAATACGTCTTAGAAAAAACTCAAAACAAATTAAATAAAAACTGGCAAAATTTCACTTATTAAACTAGTCACATCCATTGCGAAACTTGTAACGACCATTTGACAGTTGTCACACGTTGATTGTAGTAGTCATCGCGCTGAAAGAATGGTGAGATACATTCTTGTATCTAGCAGCTCTTGTAACAGCGCTTATACCTGCTACACTCCTGCTTCGTTGTGTACGCTCGCATATATAACAATGCATTAATTTAAGCAGGCCCTGCTATGATCTACGCTACCATCTAGAATCCCAGCTCCATACTGCACGTACCTTTAGGTCGTTGAAGTCGTCTTAATAACGGGTACAAGATTCCGTGGAAAAATCTACATAATCTGATTAAAAAAAGTTGAGGTTACCTTGACCCAACCCCAGCATAGAAATCGAGAAGAAAATCTATTTTACCAACATACTTGCGCCTTGATACCAAACCGTTTTTATGCGAAACTTTATTTGCTACAACCAACACTTTTTGAGACATTAGCTTGTAACACTTTACGTGCCCCACCCTGTTTATAATTTTTTATACAGTTAAAAAAATTGAAAATAATGATTGTAACTTCGCATGACAATATTTTTGACATACGACAATAAAATCTATTATTTCACTGATTTCTTTATTTTCTCAATCTTCTTTAAATTGTCTTCAAACATATATTAAAGTATTATATAAAGGACACTCTAATTTGATTTCTATTTTTATAAAATTATAAAAAAACATTTTATATTTCTTTCAAATAAATATATTAAGTTTTTTTTCCTATTTATCGATCAATTTAAAAAACTTCCTGTGTAACTTCCTCATACTTCATCTATCAAAACGAGGATAGCGAGGTTTTATTTTCGTGAAAGGAAATTACATTATATTTTTAAATTATTATAATGTCTTCAAACATTCCGGAATAGTCTTTCATCAAAATGCATTATCATATTATTTATTGCATTTTTATTATGTAACTACCTATTTCCCCAGTTTTGCCCGAGAATGACAACTTCTTTTATAATAGCATAATAAAATATTGTTCATTCGCAAGGAATAAACTAAAACAATATTTATTTCATATCAATGAGCCATTGCCCTGAGAGTAGTTCCATCAATTATCCACGAGAGGCAGCACTTGTGGTAGGTACAAACATTATTTATTCTCCATTAGTGTCGTGTCATTTTAGTGGTATAACTTAATTATTTAATTGATTTAATGATGATAATAATTTAATAATTAAGTTATACCACTAAAATGACACGATACTAATGGGGAATAAATAATGTTTGTACCTATACCACGAGCGCTGCCTCTCGTGGATAATTGAGGGAATTACTCTCAGGAAAATGGCTCATTCAGCGAAGACCATGATTTTTAAATATGCAGAAAATACGTCATCAACAAAATCAAACATCAGACAAAATATTTTTAATTTTAATTAGTTATAAATCTGTATAAAAAAACTGTTTTGACACATTCTTATATACGAAATTTATGTAAAAATGTCTCTTCTTTCGTTTAAGATAGATTTAGAACCGATCTGGCTTTAATTGAGCGATTTATAAGCAAAATATTTTTCGTCGCACATCATTTCACTTGTGAAGTGTCCACCGGGTGCTGATTGCTTTGCGGGTAATAGGGATTTTACATGTAAAATCAATCTTTCGCGATTTCCTGCTCCCCTAATTATATTAGAAACAAGCCGTGAGGTGGGTCGTTTATTAGGACTAAAGTGCGACCCTTGAGGTCCACACGACGAACTTCCCAGTTTGATAAATATTTAATAATAATAATTAAATTAGATATTACACAGAAAAGTAATCATTTCAATCATTAAACATCAATAATTTAAAAAAAAAAAAAAAAAAAAAAACGGCTGAACCGATTTTTATAAAATTTATGTCGGATCAAAATGACGTTAACACGCCTCGATTGACACCCTTACGAAGTCGATATAATTTTTTATTCGCGAGATATTGTGTAAAATCTACTTTTTTGGAGGTTATTTGGTTAAGAAAAAAGAACGGCTGAACCGATTTTGAAAAAATTTCTTTCAGATCATATTTACGTTAATACGCGTCGATTGGCACCCTAACATAGTCGATATCATTTTTCGTTCTCGAGATTTCGTCTTTGAAAGAAATGTACACATACGTACGTACGTACGTACGTACGTACGTACACACACACACACACACACACACACACACAGACATCTTTCTAAAAGTAGTGTAAAAATAGTGTAGTGACCTTGAAACATAAAAATTTTTTTTCCTTTTTGATTTCGATTTTCGGACCCATTACAATAACTTCCAGTGGGAAGTTAAAAATATCTTCACGTAATAGTTTTAGAACATAAAATTCTGCATCTAAATCATTAAACAAAATTAATTTTGCATGCTTTGTAATAGCCTAAGATCCGGCTGCAGAATTAGTACGTTCATCACGTAGGTAATCAAACTATAATTTTTACATATATTTATGAATAGAATAAGATACTTTTCACAAGGTGCCGATCAAAAAGTGCCCGCAACTAATTTTAATTAAAATAGCGTTAATTGATTTTCCACAAAAAATTTCGTTCACTTGTTAGTCAAATAAAATATCATCCATTTCACAGCAATGTATGTAAAGAGTTTGAAAAGTTATGGGTGCTGTTACCTGCTCGGCCGCAACCTAATCGCAGCCAGGTGTAAACAGGTATGATTTAGTTATATTTATACGTTCATGACGTATATTCATTTCTTTTATACCACATTAAAGCTAATTTTTTTCTGATCATGACGTTATAAGGCTGCCTATGAAAAAGTCCCCGCAAATAGGGGTTGCCAGCTGTTGAAGATGCTAAAATTGTACGTAAATCAAGGTAACCATGATTTTTGCTATTAATTAATAGCAAAAATCATGGTTACCTTGATTTACGTACAATTTTTATTGTTTTTAGTAAAATATTTTTTTTCTCGAAAACTGTACATTTTAGACAAAACAAATTTACATTTTTTTTATATTATAACATCTAGAATTCATTTATATTTTTTTTACCTATGTTAAATGTTAATACGTGACATTTAGAACGTTTTTTTTAATATCTCAGGATCCATTGAACCGATTTGACTCAAAATCTAATCAGATCTAAGCTAAAGGCTGATAAACACAATAGAACAATCGGCATGGCCGTTTGTTGTTCCGTTTTTACGGTATACCTAGCATCTTCAACAGCTGGCAACCCCTATTTGCGGGCACTTTTTCATAGGCAGCCTTATAACGTCATGATCAGAAAAAAATTAGCTTTAATGTGGTATAAAAGAAATGAATATACGTCATGAACGTATAAATATAACTAAATCATACCTGTTTACACCTGGCTGCGATTAGGTTGCGGCCGAGCAGGTAACAGCACCCATAACTTTTCAAACTCTTTACATACATTGCTGTGAAATGGATGATATTTTATTCGACTAACAAGTGAACGAATTTTTTTGTGAAAAATCAATTAACGCTATTTTAATTGAAATTAGTTGCGGGCACTTTTTGATCGGCACCTTGTGAAAAGTGTCTTATTCTATTCATAAATATATGTAAAAATTAGAGTTTGATTACCTACGTGATGAACGTACTAATTCTGCAGCCGGATCCCGTACTATAACGGCAGAAATTTGAAATGAAAATGTCAAAATTACCTTAAAAACAGATAGCGATAGCCATGGAACTTGAACAAAATGATGACGTTTTAGCTGTCAGAATAATTTCTAATAATTTTATTCAAGTTCCATGGCTATCGCTATCTGTTTTTGAGGTAATTTTGACATTTTCATATCAAATTTCTGCCGTTACAAAGCATGCAAAATTAATTTTGTTTAATGATATAAAGGCAGAATTTTATGTTCTAAAACTTTTATTTGAAGATATTTTTCCTAAAATAATTAGGGAAGCAGGAAATAGCGAAAGTTTTATTTTACATGTAAAATTCCTATTATCCGCAAAGCAAATCAGCACCCGGTATACGAAATGTATGTAAAAATGTCTCTTCTTTCGTTTAAGACAGATTTAGAACCGATCTGGCTTTAATTGAGCGATCTATAAGCAAAATATTTTTCGTGACACATCATTTCACTTGTGAAAGGTCTTATAATCTGCAAAAAATAAATAAATGCATATAGTTACAATCTACTAGAAGTCACTTCCGGTTTCGCCCGGGTGTTAAGAAATTATGATTTATTATTTTCAGAATCGGTTCAGTAGTTCCAGCGATTACCCCCTACAAACAAATTTTGCCTCTTTATAATATCCCCCTCGCGTGAAATTTATCAAAATAAAATATAGCCTATAGCACTTAGGCATAGTGTAGCTTTCTCTTAGTGAAATAATTTTTAGAATCGGTTCAGTAGTTCCAGAGATTACCCACAAAAACAAACTCACAAACTTTTCCTCTTCATAATAAGTATTTGTGTAGATAAAATTCCAACCAATCAATATAGGGAACATTTTTCCAGCTCCTGTCACATGACATGCACGTTTTAAACTGCGTTTTGTTTTCAAATCAATTTGTCTGTTGTTTTACTGTTGCACTCTTTTGTTTTTTCAATCAAACAACAGAGCACAGGCAGATAGGCAAGTAGATATAGGTATTTCCATGGCCGCCTGTACGATTTGTAAATGTAATCAACATGAATTATTGTCAGTGGTAACGCACATAGCCAAGCCGAAGCATGCAAAGCAATAAAGGATAATTGAACGAAATAGTTTCACCACTTCAACTCTATAATATCCTCGAAATTATAACGATCGTTTCAATTACTTCTTCACACGAATCAGTAAACGTAATTATCATTTGCAGTATATAAAACAATTACATTCTTGGAATATATTAAAGAAAATTCGTTTTGAATTAATTATAGTCATGTGTTTGTCTTTGGTTCCTAAGGCCAGGCGCATACACACAATTGTTTCCACGACTAAATAGTTTAGTTTTGGTTCCTAATAGTCCGAGAGCTAGTGACAATTTTTTGGTGTTATCTATTCAAGGCCTTATTTTTGTGAAGATGTTGAGGGAGGCATATTAAAGTGCCCTGAGTAAGGGATTTTGCTAGATAGCGGTATGGGAGGGATGCAGACCGCCCCCTACATGTAACAAAAAAAATGGTTACAATTATTATTGCTTCAAGGCTAAAAATTGTTTGTATAGCCTGTCAGTGACCCAATAATGCCATTATAATATTTGCAGATCGATTGGTCAGTATTAAAGGGGTGGCAGATCACCATAAACGTGTCATGTACCCGACGAAATTTATAATATTAGTTCAAGGTTCAAATTTTAATATGTTGTTCCGGCGACTGTTTTAAGCATATATTTCAATTTGCAGAACAAAATGTCGGTATTAACCCCCTTACAGAATGATATAAACACGGTACCTAGGCGAGCAAGTTTCCCTCTAAGAGAGGGGGTTAATACCGACATTTTGTTCTGCAAATTGAAATATATGCTTAAAACAGTCGCCGGAACAACATATTAAAATTTGAACCTTGAACTAATATTATAAATTTCGTCGGGTACATGACACGTTTATGGTGATCTACCACCCCTTTAATACTGACCAATCGATCTGCAAATATTATAATGGCATTATTGGGTCACCGACAGGCTATACAAACAATTTCAGCCTTGAAGCAATAATAATTGTGACCATTTTTTTGTTACATGTTGGGGGGGGGTCTGCTACGGCCATTCAAAGATGTTTTTATAATTTTTGGTTAGCTTTAAATGGACACAGCTACTACAAGTATTGCGATTTTGATAAAGTTCTGAGAGATTTAGATTTTCGTCAAAAATCGCATTTTTTTACGGTGTCTTAGAAAAAACGCAAAAATCGAAATATTTAATATATTTTTGAAATTGAGAATGTTTATAGAAAAAAATACGCTGAATCCAGTAAGCCACATAAGCAAACGTTTGCATCTTTTTTTTTTTAGAAGATACGACCATTCAAAGATGTGCCCGCGAGGCCTGGGGATCTCCTACTGCCACCTGCATTCGCTGTTTGTTGTTGAAACACGCAATGCGGTCGTCGCGCCGCGCGGAATTCAACCCCTGAATAGTCCACATTTGTTTTCGTGTGCGACAGTCGATTGTCATAATACATAACATTATTGACGTATCACATGTGAACTATGATTACGATACGTCTACAAAATGTTCACCAATGAAAAATCTAAACAACCCTTTAGAGAACAGTGTGGTCTAGTGGTTAGCGTCGCGGCCTCTGGATTAGACTGTCGTGGGTTTGAATCCCGCCTCCACTCATGGATGTTTCAAATTCAAACAAACGTAACAACTAACTAGTGAACTCTGTATACTAAAATGGATAGTTGATAAAAAACGGGTTTTGTATGTGGAGAATGTTCAAACACATATTCTTCAAGACAGGCATTAATGTTCACAAAATTAGAATGAAAACTTCAGGTAAGATCAATTTTTTGACATTTCAAAATAAAACCTAATTTAATATTATTATTTGGGATATTATAGGATGTCCAAAATTTATACAGTAACAGTGTTCTTGAGAATTTGGAATGGAAAAATTAATTTTAATTAAATTTTATTTTGAAATGTCAGAAAATTGATCGACTTTTATAGAAAGAATTAGATTACAAGTCTTACCTGAAGATTTCATTCTATTTTTGTCAACATTAATGCCAATCTTGAAGAATATGTGTTTGAACATTCTCCACATACAAAACCCATTTTTTAATCGCAATCAACTATCGATATTAGTATACAGAGTTCACTAGTTAGTCGTTACGTTCGTTTAGGTGTGTGTGCGTGTGTCAAACGACATCAAGATGGGGTATTCGGCCAATCAGAATGGACCCTGACTGCAGAGCCTAGTCGCTTGCTAAAAAACTGGTCTTTGGACCGACTCCTATTTTTAATGACGAATGTATTAGCGACCAATGTTGGGTATATCCACACGAATGTTTCCCAATGCAACATTGGTGACTGTTAAATATAGGGCACAGGAAAACCATCCACACGGCATGGCAATTGTCAAAATGTCAACATTGGTCGACATTTACCATGTCGTCTGGAGCCAGTTTAATACACAAAAAGGGTGTGGGTCTCGGAACCCCCGACAGATGTGAAACATCAAATAAAACGTTATTGAACTCGGTGGTATTCTCTATGTAGTAGTATACATTTTTTCAAAAGCAGCAACTGACTGTTATGCTGACGTAATCCTATATACTACACTGTAACACACGCGATTGCCCGAGCGCGCGGAAGCCGAGAGAGAGAGAGAGAGTGGGGAGAACAGCAGCGAAGGAGCGGACCAAACATTTCGTTGCATATTTCCCCTCACGCGGCTGTTCACAGCCCGACATAAGATGTTTCACATCAAAAAATAGTTAAAACTTTACAGTTTTGGTCTACGCAGTTTAAATAAACAGCTGTGCGTGTGTAAGGGCCTTTAAAACAATAATTGTACACATTTTTATATTATTGTACGAGGGGTTCAGTAACCTAGTGGTTTAGTAGATTCAACAACCGCAGACATGACGACATAAAAATCAAGTGAACAAAGACATCCCGCTGTAGGAAAACAAACATAATATGTTTAGGTACTGTTTATGTGGGAAAGTACTATCACTGCATCAACATACATGCATATAGGTACCTAGTACCTACATAATAATGGTAATTTTAGTACCTAATGTAATAAACAAGTAAAGAAATTGGTTTTCCACTGCAATGCAACACAAGATACCTGCATGTAGGTTTTCTTTTGACATGACAACGTCTCACTTCTATAGACCGAGAGTTAGTGACAATTTTCAGTGATTATTTAATCAAAACTTTATTTTTTAACCGACTTCAAAAAAGGAAGTGGTTCTCAATTCGGTTATATTTTTGTTTTTATGTTTGTTATCTCAAAACTCCGTCATTTATAAGCCGATTTGGATTTTTTTTTTTATTTGAAAGGATATACTTTCAGATTGGTCCCATAGAAATTTCTTCAAAATCGGTTCATTAGTTCGGTTGATTTTAATAAAATTAGTAACGGCGTGTGATTCCTTAAGGTAAATGTCACTTTTTGACACATCAGACAGCGTAAGAAAGTCGGTTAAATAAAAGTGAGTAACGGCGTGTGATTCCTTTAAGGTAAATGTCACTTTTTGACACTAAAAAGTAAAAAATAAAAATTTTTTTAACAAAAAAAAAACCTCCTTCAAAAAGCCACTAGAAAGAGGAAAATAATGAAATTTTGAGGTCTGCGCCAATTTAATAAAATATGATGTTGGTTAAAAAGAAGATTTTTATTTATTGTAAATTATAGACGCGTCGACAACTTAGGTCATTAGCGTCTTGTTTACATCAAATAACAACTCACTTAAAACTAAATGACATCACAAAACATCCATGAACGGAGGCGGGATTCGAACCCACGACAGTGTGATCCAAAGGCCGCTACGCTAACCGTTACACCACTCTGTCCTCGTTAAAAAGAAGATATTAATTAATATACCTACTATACTTTTTAACCGACTCAAAATTTGATTATTTTCCTCTTTTTAGTGGCTTTTTGAAGGAGGTTTTTTTTTTTGTTAAAAAGTTTTGTGAAGATACCTAGTCGGAAATATTTTTTAACCGACATCAAAAAAGGTGGAAGGTTCTCATTTCGATTGTATTTTTTATATGTCACCTTGTATCTTCTGCATTTGTGAACCGATTTTGATGATTATATTAAAGTGCCCTGAGTAAGGGATTTTGCTAGATAGCGGTATGGGAGGGATGCAGACCGTCCCCAACATGTAACAAAAAAAATTGTCACAATTATTATTGCTTCAAGACTGAAATAGCTTCTTTAGGAGTGGTAGCTAGAAGTGATTCCGATCGAACAGTAATAAGAAAAAAGCGTGACGGAAGTAGTGATGTGAATAAAGAGAACGGTATACAACCGCGGTACTAGTATAGAGAGGAATTGGAACTCGATAATAGATGGTAGTAAAAAATTTATTAAAAGGCGTTTCTACTATTCCAGTAATTGTTTGTATGTTTGTTTGTTTCTGTGCGTAATAATAATATAAATCGTGTGACTACTCGTTAGTAATATGCCTCATTACGACACTAGATAGTAGATAGTATAATAATAATAACTCGGGTCGCAGTGCCAAAACCCTGCCGACATATAGTGTATTTGCTAATACTGGCATTGTGGCTTTATTATGTGAACTTAAGTTTGTTTTTGGACAAAATAAAAAATTTAACCCCTTAATACATCCCTTAAAATAATTAAATTTTTCTAAATTTCAATATTAGACATGGATTTTATCAGTACACGCAATTAAATACACCCTTCCATAAGTAAATCCGTATCAACAAACTAGTGCTTTCATAAAATTTGAAAGTCCGGTCCTGTCGGGCCGATTTTATTAAAATTTTAGCAGCACATTTTAATCTTTACTAAAGAGTTAAATTTCAATTTTGAAACGATTCTGACAAATTTTTCGGTATTTTTGGGCCCAAAAACTTTTTGGAACCCCTAAATACAACCCTGAAAATGGTCCGATCGGGCCCATTTTAAATAGGCTTCTTGCGGTGATGGGTTCCAATGTGTGTACCAAATTTCGTTTCAATCGATTAAGTCTGTCGAGAGTTATCGTGTACACACATATATATAAAAATATATATATATATAAATATATATATATATATATATATATATATATATATATATACATACATATATATATAAACATTTTTAAAAATGGTGCCAAACTGTTCAGGAGGGTATGAAACGTCGAGGAAATTTTGGTCCGACCCCTAGGTCCCGCCATCCGACCGACGCCAATAGTGTATGTGCCATATTATGGCAAATACACTAATAATAATTCTTTATTTTTTAGTACTGTATACAGCAACAAGCTGTGAGGTGGGTCGTTTATTAGGACTAAAGTGCGACCCTTGAGGTCCACACGACGAACTTCCCAGTTTGATGAATATTTAATAATAATAATTAAATTAGATATTACACAGAAAAGTAATCATTATTAAAACATAATTTTTATTTATTTTTAACAATAATTAAAAAAAAAAAAAACGGCTGAATCGATTTTTATAAAATTTATGTCGGATCAAAATGACGTTAACACGCCTCGATTGACACCCTTAGGAAGTCGATATATTTTTTTATTCGCGAGATATTGTGTAAAATCTACTTTTTTTGGAGTCTATTTGGTTAAGAAAAAAGAACGGCTGAACCGATTTTGAAAAAATTTCTTTCAGATCATATTTACGTTAATACGCGTCGATTGGCACCCTAACGTAGTCAATATCATTTTTCATTCTCGACATTTCGTCTTAGAAAAAAATGGACACACACGTACACAGTCACAGACATCTTTCTAAAAATAGTGTAGTGACCTTGAAACATAAAAATTTGTTATACATTTTGATTTCGATTTTCGGACCCATTACAATAACTTCCAATGGGAAGTTAATTAATGTAAAATTAGTAACCACGCATGCGCATTGTGTTTTTATGGAATCTACGCGATGTGCAGGCGATACCTGTTTGCGACGCCATTGTCTCTTTGTGTGCCTATTACCAGATTAATCGCTGGCTACAAATGGACCATCGATAATCTATGTAATCGGCCTTCTCATTACAATAACTTCCAAAGGGAAGTTAAAAATAGCTACAAAGTACAATCTATTTTCTACTATTTCATGCACTTAAAACGTGGCGGAAGAGCGGGTTGTCCACAAATGCGATCCGTTGTCCCACCACATGTACATACATGATTCAACTGCAATAATAATTAATGATACTGTACAGTGTACACGGTAACATGTAAAGTTCGCAGTTAATTATGTTAGTTATGTAAGTTTTAGTTAGTAGACACGTTACAACTGGCGACATGTGGAGGCAGGCAGATTTTGTGTAAATAGTTGGTTAGAATGTCGGGAATGCAGTAGTCAGTTTACAGTAGGAAAATGAGGTTCACGTGACGACGTATCGCGTTGTACCGAGTGCTGCAGAATGACAGCGACGATGGGATGGGATGGGAAGGTGTTTCACCACTAACATACTTCCATAGTGTGCTCACATCCTGATAATAATGTTAGGTACGTGCAGTACGCATCTGGGATTCTAGATGGTAGCATGTATGGTACATGGTGGCTGAAATTATAAGCGCTTATAGGTTTGCACAACGAAGCTTTAACACTAGCATTGATACAAGCTTAAATTGCGTTTGAAATGTCAGATAGCGAAGACGAATATTTGTGTTCTTCTGCTACAAAGTGGTATATTTTAAATACAAATTTGAGTAGGAGCTATCATGTCCACTCTATTAATAGAAAACGATCTAAACATGGCGAATTTCATCATTTATACCAAGAATTAAAATTTTACCCAAACCGGTTTTTTGAATATTTACGTATGGAATCTAACACTTTAAAATACGTCTTAGAAAAAACTCAAAACAAATTAAATAAAAACTGGCAACATTTCATTTATTAAACTAGTCACATCCACTGCGAAACTTGTAACGGCCATTTGACAGTTGTCACACGTTGATTGTAGTAGTCAGCGCGCTGAAAGAATGGTGAGATACATTCTTGAATCTACCAGCTCTTGTAACAGCGCTTATACCTGCTACACTCACTGCTTCGTTGTGTACGCTCGCATATATAAAAATGCATTAATTTAAGCAAGCCCTGCTATGATCTACGCTAACATCTAGAATCCCAGCTCCATACTGCACGTACCTTTATAAAGTGGGGAGTCTAACGATAAGATAAAATAGAAAATAACAAATTACAAGTGAGTTACACGTCTGTTGCTGGATATGTATAACTCCCTTGCAAATTAGTCTTTTATAATTTCTTTTGGTACCTGGTGATTTAAAAATAAAAAACTTTTTAACAAAAAAAAACCTCCTTAAAAAGCCACAAAAAAGAGGAAAATAATAAAACTTTGAGGTCTACGCCATTTTAATAAAATATGAAGTCGGTTAAAAAGTAGATATTATTTAAATTGACACTTTTTAACCGACTTCATATTTTATTAAAATGGCGCCGACCTCAAAGTTTTATTATTTTCCTTTTTTTTGTGGCTTTTTGAAGGAGGTTTTTTTTTGTTAAAAAGTTTTTTATTTTTTACTTTTTAGTAAAAGGAATCACACGCCGTTACTTTTATTAAACCGATTTCTTACGCTGTGTGATGTGTCAAAAAGTGACATTTACCTTAAAGGAATCTATCCAATAAAAAAAGAATTTTCCAAATCGGTTTATAAATGACGGAGTTCTGACATAACAAACATAAAAAAATACAACCGAATTGAGAACCACCTCCTTTTTTTTGAAGTCGGTTAAAAACAGTTTTAAACAAGTTATATATTATGTATAATTCGAATTATTACTCAGCGATGTAGCTTAGTGGTACAACACTAGACTCGCATTGGGGAGGTACTGGGTTCGAATCCCGGCGGGGGCAGATGTGGCTAGGACTTTTTTCTACTGCCTCACGCCGAGAAACGGTAATTCCTGTACCGGCCATCTTGTTTGAGGTTTTCCATGGTTTCCCTCAATAATTCCAGATGAATATCGAGATGGTTCCTTATTCAA
Source organism: Mongoloraphidia duomilia (assembly GCA_039654895.1). Taxonomy (NCBI): domain Eukaryota; kingdom Metazoa; phylum Arthropoda; class Insecta; order Raphidioptera; family Raphidiidae; genus Mongoloraphidia; species Mongoloraphidia duomilia. The sequence goes on from CM077516.1 coordinate 5,657,347, forward strand.
GGCCATGGCCGATTACCTGTCAAACTCCTGTGCTCCCAAAGTTGCCTACCTTATCCTAATGTCCTATAATTCCTCCATTCGCACATTGCTATTAAAGAAGTTGAAGTATAATAAAAATGTATAAAACGGGAAATGGTAAAAATGGAAAATAGTAATGGTGCGAATGGCGTCTGTTATTACATAATGTCGAGAAACGGACGTTAAACGCATTATTATTATTATTATAATTCGAATTATTTCCATAATCGGATGTTCTCGATTATTTCAAAAATCCTATTATCGATTATCTTTAATTCGAATTATCCAATAACTAAAATAAACATAAGTAAACGTTAAACAGTCGAGTTAAATTGTACCACATTCGTTTCGCTTGCTCGATTCGTAACTTTTCAACTACAACTCTGGATTGAAATTATTATCGTTTTGTCTAGGAATGCATAATTAAATATCTGTTTCCCCTTTTACATACAAACGCATTTAAAAACCATTATATTTCAATAAAACAATCAGAGGGTTGCCACGTGACAAATCCTAACATTCATGTTTGCTTTTAGAAACAAAAAAAAACTATTATATCCATGTCATGAACTGACAAAGTTAATTAGATTGTTAATGTTTTGTTTTGAAGCAGACGACACGATTCTAAGGAGGGGATCATTTTTACCGGAAATTACATAAATTAGATTAAATGAAAAACTAATTTCTATTTAAGAGTATTTTCTACCTGAAGTTACCCCTGCACTCTTCATCTCAAATCCTTTCCCCTTGCATAAAAACGGTTACCGCTCTCCCAACGCTCTTTTTAAAGATAAAGGGGTCGGGTAAACGCCAAATGAAGGTCCAAGAATTACACTACAGATCCTACAAACAAATTAACAAAAAAAAATCTCCTTCAAAAAGCCACTAAAAAGAGAAAAATAAAATATGAAGTCGATTAAAAAGTATAGTATAGTGATTAATATCTTCTTTTTAACCAACTTCATATTTTATTAAATTGGCGCAGATCTCAAAATTTCATAATTTTCCTCTTTTTAGTGGCTTTTTGAAGGTTTTCTTTTGTTAAAAAGTTTTTTATTTTTTACTTTTTAGTGTCAAAAAGTGACATTTACCTTAAAGGAATCACACGCCGTTACTCACTTTTATTAAACCGACTTTCTTATGCTGTCTGATGTGTCAAAAAGTGACACTTATCTTAAGGAATCACACGCCGTTACTAACGTTTATTAAAATCAGCCGAACTACTGAACCGATTTTGATGAAATTTCTATGGGACCAATCTGAAAGTATATCCTTTCAAATAAAAAAAAATTTCCAAATGACGGAGTTCTGAGGTAACAAACATAAAAAAAATACAACCGAATTGAGAACCACCTCCTTTTTTTGAAGTCGGTTAAAAAATGAAAAAAAATGTCCTGGAAAAACTCATAACCTTTAAAAAATTACGTTCGTAGACAAAACCTTTTTTCAAAAAATTCGCCTGTAGGATATGTAGTTCGATTCTCGGTCCTTCATTTGGCGTTTACCCGTACCCTTCAGCTTTAAAAATAGCGTCGGGAGATCATTTATTTATTGTAGATTATAGACGCGTCGATAACTTAGGTCATTAGCGTTTTAAATTACATTAAATAACAGCTAACTTAAAACTAAATAACATCACAAAACATCCATGAGCGCAGGTGGGATGTTTTTTGGTCGGACTGCTAGTATCTATAATATAGTCTCATTACAATAAGTAAAATTATTTAGAATCATTCTGTTTATATGATGATACAAAAACAGGGCAAACGGAAATAGCGTATGAATGAATCCATGACAAATTAAACGTCTTCTATTAAACTGATTAACGATTATGTTAGTTTTTTTACCCTGTTTCAACCCTTTAGCTACCAGTTTAAAAGTTTAAACCATGTCTACAAGCTTTTATTTAACATTATTTTGTCTCATATCCATGATTAATATACAAATAAATGATTGACAGTTTTTAGATAATGTACAGTCGCGGACTTAATAAAGTTTACACTTGAGTTTTTCAGTGTAAGTTCACAAAAAGTCAGTAGCTTAGCAACAAATTTAGTTTTTAATAGGTAAATGTAAATGTCAAAAATTAAAAGAAATAATTGTCGTTTAAATGCCTCGAAATTATTAAAACGATGAACAAAAAAACTCGGGTCGCAGTGCCAAAACCCTGCCGACAATATAGTGTATTTGCTAATACAGGCATTGTGGCATTATTATGTAAACTTAAGTTTGTTTTTTGACAAAATAAAAAATTTAACCCCTTAATACAGCCCTTAAAATAATTAAATTTTTCTAAATTTCAATATTAGACATGGATTTCATCAATACACCCAATTAAATACACCCTTCCATATCTAAGTAAATCCGTATCAACAAACTAGTGTTTTCATAAAATTTGAAAGTCCGGTCCTGTCGGGCCGATTTTATTAAAATTTTAGCAGCACATTTTAATCTTTACTAAAGAGTTAAATTTCAATTTTGAAACGATTCTGACAAATTTTTCGGTATTTTTGGGCCCAAAAACTTTTTGGAACCCCTAAATACAACCCTGAAAATGGTCCGATCGGGCCCATTTTAAATAGGCTTCTTGCGGTGATGGGTTCCAATGTGTGTACCAAATTTCGTTTCAATCGATTAAGTCTGTCGAGAGTTATCGTGTACACACATATATATATAAATATATAAATATATAAATATATATATATATACATACATATATATATAAACATTTTTAAAAATGGTGCCAAAGTGTTCAGGAGGCTATGAAACGTCGAGAAATTTTGGTCCGACCCCTAGGTCCCACCATCCGACCGACGCCAATAGTGTATGTGCCATATGGCAAATACACTAAAAAGAAGAATTATTGCAAGATTGGAGGAAGGAATTTACTAGTATCAAATATTATCAAATCTTTTTATGTTTTAATTAAATAATATTGAGTAATTTGGATTGTATAATAAACAACTGAGGTGTTTTGATAATAATTTTTTATTGAATTTTTAGGATGTAACCTTAGTAATTGATACATTACTATCAAAAGCCAAATTACAATATGCAAAAATTAAAAAACCGGTAACTAGATGACACAGGTGTAAACTTTTTTAAGTCCGCGACTGTACACATAAACTGGTGCACCCCTTCAAAAATAGAATAGACCAGTCTGAACACTCCGAACCAAATCTGGTTTCTGCACATGAGGCGGTTAAGTTTTCTCTAAATGTATGAACTCTACCAAATTTCACCAATAACATCACTATCAGTAAGTTGACCTACTTTTCCAGTTATTACGAGCATGCGATTTGCATTTCTTGCAGTAATTTTCTTTATATTTTTTCTTTGGAAAAAGTTGATTACAACTACAACACAGACAATACTTTAACAATGGTGAATCATTTACCTACTTTTCAAACTATTACGCAATGCATCCTGTCCCGTTTTCTGTCTTTGTTTAGCATGTCTCCGTGTTCAAGGCCAAGGAGGGTTGACTTTCTAACAATGCAAGGTGCTGCGACTATACTACATAATATTATTATATTTAACTGGAGGGATACACACAGAAGTGTTTCTTTACGAACCGAATTTTCAGATTTTTGAAGTTATACTTCTTTAGGCGCGTTATGAAAAAATGAGTGAATTTTTCATAAAATGTGACACCAAAATTAACAGGATTGATTTCCATAGTTACCATAGTATTTCCATAGTTAAGTACACGTGTTTTTGATTTATTTTATTATAGATTATACACGCGTCGACATCTAAGGTCATTAGCGTCTTTCAACTACACTAAATAACAACTAACTTAAAACTAAATAACATCACAAAACATCCATGAGCGCAGGTGGGATTCGAACCCACGGCAGTCCAGTCTAGAGGTTGCGGCGCCAAGCATGCTAACCACTAGGCTATACTGCCCCCACGTGTTTTTGAAGTTATACTTCTTTTGGGGCGTTATGGAAAAATGATGAGAGGGAATTTTTACGTTTTAACACCATGAAGTTAGTCGGAAGTTCATGTTTATAATACCTTATTATCACTAGTCACAATGTGACAAGAGTGTTTTCAGTTTTGAATAACATTAATAAAAACTATTGCTATACAAACGCTCGTTTATGCCGCTTTCGTTAAATATGAGTTCGTACTCCAACAGCCGTATACTGTTTACATTATTATTTTTCATGATTATAATACCCTATTATACAGCACTGCTATATGTAAGATGTGACTGGTGTAACGGATAGCACCGCCGCGTCATACGCAATAGGTCTCGGGTTCGAATCTCAACACAAACATGTTTTTTTTTAAATAAATAATTAGATATAAATATAAATAAATAAATATATTTAATAAATTAATAATTTATTAAATTAAATTAGTTTATTTAATTATTTTACCGTCTTTTTTACAAACGTTTAGTACTGGCACGCGGGATAAAATTTTTGGAGTTATTTTTGTTTTGTTACGCCAAAGAAGTATAACTTCTGACGTGCGTACATAAGTTCACACACACTCTTTTGTTTATAATGTAAATATTTTGGAATTTTTAGAACAAGAAATTTAATTTAAAAACAATTTAAAAAAAATAAATCAAATATAATGAAGTGCACGCGAGTCGAACTCGCACTTGACCGGTTTTTTTTCTAAATCATTTTGCGACTCAAATATTCATTTTAAGCTGCAAAGATGGTGGAAAATTACGACATATGTCAATTAATTAATTAAATTATTGTAGATTATAGACGCGTCCAGAACTCAGGTCATTAGCATCTTTAACACAACAAATAATCCAATTGTGTATTAGAATCCGCCAGCCGGCATACACAAACCGACTGGTACGAGCTCGGGTCCCTGGGAGCGTTAATCCCCAAAGAACATTGGAGTGCATATTATGAAGTATTAGAAATACCTTGTATTATGTCCGTCTTGTGACTTCTTGTGAATTTACACTACGCGTTTCAGCAACGAGTTGCCATCTTCAGGTGTGGTTAATTATTTTTTTTAAAACACACATTGAGTATTCGTAACACTATATAATATTATGATGCTAGGCACTGTGTATTATGTCGTGGTTTATGAAGTACTGATTTAAATTTCGAGATTTTACATAGTAGGTAGATTGGATGGAAATGTATGTTTGTGTATGTGTGTAGACGATTAATGAGTATTGGGTGTTTGTGTGTATAATTGGAATGCAATTTGCGATAGTGAGCAATCTGAAAGAGACGACGGTTTCGAGAAAGTCGACTACATGTGCACTGCTATGCACACATCTCTTGCGTTCCTAATAATTCGTACCAGTATTTACGTGTATGTAGGCACCCGCACTGTGCAAGTATTGTATGGTGTAGGTGGCGTGACATGTTGCCATACCTCATGGCCCGCTCATGCAAAAGGATATTAGTTATATATGTGTGTTGTGTGGAGTCGTGTCGTGTCGTGTGCATACGGCTATTGAGAAAATCGTGTTTCGACTCCAGGGTTCACAATCAATCAAGTACGGAAATCGTTACCTCCACATTTATAAGTTAACGAATTTTAGCGTAACGGAATTTCGTAGAAGTTTTGGCTTCGGTCACCTTCGGCCAACAATCAAACCTTCGGCAAAACATATGAGTTTCACGCTATCTATGTATGTAAGTATGTACATACTTATGTACATACCTAAGTATGTACATAAGTATGTATGTGGGACTCTTTACTCCCTCGTAGCATCCAAACGACTGGATGGATTTTAATAAATGAAATGTCATTAGATTCGTCTCAATCACGAGAGTGACATAGGGTACATGACGTCACTGAAAATTCAATATGGCGGACGCTAGACGCCATTTTGTCAGATTGCAAAAGTAATTTTCCTTCGAAATATATCGATATGGGTATCGAAAGAAAGGTCTTGATGAGACGATTTAAAAAAACTAAAAATACGTAAATAAAAAAGTCAAAAACCCGACTGCGTCAAAAGCAAACTTAAAAGATAAAAACAAAATCAAATTGTTTTCAACTTTTTAGTTTGCTTTTGACGCAGTCGGGTTTTTTGATTTTTTTAATTTAATTTTTTATTTACCAATATACAATATCTAAGACTTCGGCCGAAGGTGGAAAATGTATGGAGTTTGGTTTCGGCTAAAAACTGGCCTTCGGTTAGAGTCTACTATACATTAATATGTCATACAAACTGGCCCCCGATTTTAGCAATTACTGTTGCCGTCTAGATCTAGACTTTCTAGACTCTTGTCTTGTCTTGTCTAGATTTTCAAGACAAGACTTGCAAAAGTCTTGTCTAGAAATGTTCAAGACAAGACAAGAGTTTTTTAATCTAGACTTAGACTTAGTGAAGTCTTGATATTTCAAGACAAGACAAGACTTTGAAAGTCTAGACGGCAACACTATTAGCGATCAACTGTTTCCTTTTCTGTTTTCGAAATATGCAGCCCTTGATTGGCTAGACAAGCGTGTCACGCATTGCAGATCGTAAATGCAAAACAGAAAGAAATATCCTATAGTAAATATATACAGCAGGTTCTGATGTAGCTTTGCTTATAACTGTCAATTATCAGCTCTCCAATGATTACTTCTTACAATAATAATAATGCGTTTGACGTCCTTTTCTCGACATTATGTCATAACAAACGCCATTCGCACCATTACTATGTTCCATTTTTACCACTTCCCGTTTTATACATTTTTATACTTCAACCTGATTAATAGCAATGTGCGAATGAAGGAATGATAGGACATCAGGATAAGGTAGGCAACTTTGGGAGCATAGGAGTTTGACAGATAATCGGCCATGGCCTTGAATAAGGAACCATCTCGATATTCATCCGGAATTATTGAGGGAAACCATGGAAAACCTCAAACAAGATGGCCGGTACAGGAAATACCGTTTCTCGACGTGAGGCAGTAGGAAAAAGTTCTAACCACATCTGCCACCGCCGGGATTCGAACCTAGTACCTTCCCAATGCGAGTCTAGTGCTGTAACACTAAGCTACATCGCTGGGTTGATGACTTCTTTCCTTACCAGAATTCTATTTTCCGACATGAAAATAAATCTCAATTTTACAACACTTTTATTACAGCAACGCAAAATTAATATTACAGAATATAATTCCATTATAATAGTAGATTGTATAACTCTAGTATGGTGTCATGAGGTATATTACTGACGAGTAATGACAGTATGTTAAAACGAGCGCAATGGGAGAATTTTAGGTTAGCAGTTCCTGAGATTGCCCACGACAAAACATCGGCTAGTATCGGAAATTTGTCGGTACCGGCCAATAGCCAATATTGAGTATCGGTATCGGTTCCCTAAAATTTTCTTCACGAAATAAAAATGTACAGAAGGGATGAAGCAAAAACATTTTTTTTCAAATGTATTTACTATAATCTTTGCAAAATTTAAAAAACTCGGGTCGCAGTGCCAAAACCCTGCCGACAATATAGTGTATTTGCAAATACAGGCCTTGTGGCTTTAATACGTGAACTTAAGTTTGTTTTTGGACAAAATAAAAAATTTAACCCCTTAATACATCCCTTAAAATAATATTTTTTTCTTAATTTCAATATTATAATCAATGCAACCTCTCCACATTAAATACACCCTTTCATAAGTAAATCCGTATCAACAAACCAGTGTTTTCATAAAATTTGAAAGTCCGGTCCTGTCGGGCCGATTTTATTAAAATTTTAGCAGCACGTTTTAATCTTTACTAAAGAGTTAAATTTCAATTTTGAAACGATTCTGACAAATTTTTCGGTATTTTTGGACCCAAAAACTTTTTGGAACCCCTAAATACAACCCTGAAAATGGTCCGATCGGGCCCATTTTAAATAGGCTTCTTGCGGTGATGGGTTCCAATGTGTGTACCAAATTTCGTTTCAATCGATTAAGTCTGTCGAGAGTTATCGTGTACACACATATATATATAAATATATATATAAATATATATATAAATATATATATATAAATATATACATACATATATATATAAACATTTTTAAAAATGGTGCCAAATTGTTCAGGAGGCTATGAAACGTCGAGAAATTTTGGTCCGACCCCTAGGTCCCGCCATCCGACCGACGCCAATAGTGTATGTGCCATATTATGGCAAATACACTAAAAACTCTAAAATCGATCCTTCTCACTCCAGTTGAAAAAAATACAATATTATAAAAGAACCTCCTTCAAAAAAAGCTGCTAAAAAGGAAAATAAAAATGTTGAGGTCGGCGCCAATTTAATAAAATATAAGTAGATAAAAAAAATTACTGAACCGATTTATGTAAAATTTATGTGGGACCACCCTGAAGATATATCCTCTATTGATTAGAAAAAGAATCATCCGAATCGGTTCACAAATTCAGGCGATACAAGGTGACAAACATAGATAAGATACATAATAAAAAATACATTCCTAATTAAAAAAAACAAGTCGAACTACTGAAGCGATTTAAGTAAAATTTACATCGGACTACCCTGAAGGTATGCCCTATTTTATAAAATAATAATCATCAAAATCGGTTCACAAATACAGAAGATACAAAGTGACATATAAAAAATACAGTCGAAATGAGAACCTTCCACCTTTTTTGATGTCGGTTAAAAAATATTTCCGACTAGGTATCTAAAAAATCAGTTCAGTAGTTTGGCTGATTTTAATAAAAGTGAGTAGCGGCGTATGATTCCTTTAAGGTAAATGTCACTTTTTGACACATCACACAAGGTAAGAAATCGGTTTGATATTAACTAAAAAATAAAAAACTTTTTAACAAAAAAAAAACCTCCTTCAAAATGCCACATAAAAGAGGAAAATAATAAAACTTTGAGGTCTGCGCCATTTTAATAAAATATGAAGTCGGTTAAAAAGTAGATATTAATTAAATTGGCACTTTTTAACCGATTTCATATTTTATTAAAATGGCGCAATCTCAAAGTTTTATTATTTTCCTCTTTTTTTTGACTTTTTGAAGGAGGTTTTTTTTTGTTAAAAAGTTTTCTATTTTTTACTTTTTAGTTAAAGGAATCACACGCCGCTGCTCATTTTTTATTTTATATTAAACCGATTTCTTACGCTGTGTGATGTGTCAAAAAGTGACATTTACCTTAAAGGAATCACACGCCGCTACTCCCTTTTAATAAAGTCAGCCGAACTACTGAACCGATTTAAGTAAAATTTATATGGGACCAGCTTCGAGGTATACCCTATCCAATAAAAAAAGAATTTTTCAAATTGGTTTATATATGACGTAGTTCTGAGGTAACAAACATAACAAAACAACCAAATTGAGAACCACTTCCTTTAATTGAAGTCGGTTAAAAATAGTGAGTTGGAAGAGTATACTTCTTTTAGGCATTTACCACTTACAGACGTTGGAGACAGTTCCTACTAGTTAGCATGTCTAAACTGACGTCACAGAAATTTTAAAGTCAATTAAGATGTTTATCTAAAAGTTTTCTCTATAGGTAATCTAAAATTAGCAAGTTGGCAAGTTGGAAAAATAAGACTATATATTTTCTTTACGTGTCCAATTAGAAATCATTAATAAAATATACTAAACAGAATAATAGTTGATCGAAGTTATTACGACTGTCGAAAATTAATCAAACAGAATAATAAAGTGATTTATCATTTTTAAACGGTTTTATTTAGCTTGACCCGTATATTTGTTTGTTACTATCTTTGTTTCAAATCTTGCGACAGCTTTTTCAACTACTTCTACTTAACCGATTCTTATGAAACTTTGCACACACATTGAGTACCCGTGACAATACAATATTATGATAATTTCAACTTGGTAACGAGGGTCTTGGAATCAGGAGGTGAACAGCTGAAAGGATGAGTAGTTTGCATAATGATACGGGCCAGAAATCAAACTAAAAACTAGAAAATAAAAATAGGTAAGAAACTTTTAAGTTAAACGGTTTTATTTTAAATCATCAGCTGTACCAACAACTAGAAAATAATTAGGACACAAACCAAGGGGCACTTTGTGTCGCTGCGTCAGCGGAATAAGTATTAAAAACGTGGGGCGCATAAAAATCTGTATAACCGACTGTATAAATTATTAAATAAGAACGGCTTGTCTAGAAAAATGTGTTTCCAAGCCCACCAACAGAAATATTTCAAATGCGCCCCACGTTTTTTTTTACTTATTCCGCTGACGCAGCGACAGAAAGTGCTCCTTGGTTTGTGTCCTAATTAGTTTCTAGTTTTTGGTACAGCTGATGATTTAAAATAAAACCGTTTAACTTAAAAGTTTGTTTACCTATGTATGTATGTTGGTAATAAGTTATTTGTAGTTGACAAGTGCGCTAATAGATGACACTAAAACTTAATTGAAAAGGTATTTGTAGTATATGTTGGTAATAAGTTATTTGTAGTTCATAAGTGCGCTAGTAGATGACACTAAAACTTTTGAGAGTAGTTTAATATAATACGCTAAAATATATACAGGTATACGTTTTTACTTCTGTCGTGTGGTCATAAGCACACACCAACTTTTTTTTAAATATTTTTGTATTCAAATGATGAGATACCCGCTATTATAATATTTTAACTGAAAGAAAAGAAACAAGCGTCAACATTTTTTATTTGATTTTAAAGTTTATTTTACAACTGACAAAGTTTTCATGTCACTAAATTTTGTTATCCTGCCAAAAAATATTGTCTGATAAATAAATTTTCAATGCAAACTCAGCCTTGTCAGGAAACAGCTTAAATAAGCAAATAAAAATAGTGGATCATAAATTTATAAAGAAAGAAGTTCGTACGACTGTACAAAATTCACATATTGGCGTTTCTAAATATAGAAAAAATACAATTTTTACGACGTGAACTTTTATTTTTTAAAATACGCATTTTCATATATTTGTTCAACACCCGCAAGAAATATGTAATTTCGTGGCCCTACCGGAGGGTAGGCGAAATAATGAATTCCCTGACTGTTGACGTACAGATTACAGAGTGTGCGAAATGGCATTACGTTCATTTCGGGATAAACTTACGCAAGTGTTGGAGATATTACGACCCAAAAATCACTGTTTCACACTGTTTTGCGTATAGGGTTGCCAGATCAAAAACCAAGATTTTCGGGACATTTCTAAGGCGAAGGCAATTTATTTCAGGGGGGGAAGTTATTGTGAAAAAAATGTTTTATTATTTTACTATTTTTTTGTATTTATCATTACACTTGTCTAATTTTATTCATTTATCACACACCAGTACACGGTGAGATGTGGGACGCGCTTCTGAGTATGTAAATCACGCTTAATTTCGTGTGAATCTTTAATAATTCATTTTATTGTTCCCAATTTGTCTTTAGCGACATATGGTAAGTCCGAAGAATACAATTAAATACAAGTAAAAATATATATAATATGTACAGAAATTGCAGATAGTGCTAAATAAATAAGTACTACTTAGCATGTAGTTTCTTGCGATCGCGAGCACGAATTCGTTGAACTTATGCATTTCCTGGATAGAAGACCTAAATTTCGGGACACGGGACAAACCAACGAATTCCGGGACATTCCCGGAAATCCCGGCCATCTGGTAACCCTAGTTTTGCGGTAGTTGAACAAAATATTATGTGCGACTATTGGAGAAGATTCCACTCGCGTGTTACCGCACTCGCTACTCTCGTGCGGCAAACTCCACGCTCGAGGAATCTTTTTTTTCTCCTACTAGTCGCACAATATACTATATTATTTATTTTTAAGTGAAATTTTTTACTTTTTAGTCTCGTTTTTTCCGTTCGGATCATAGAGATATCATAGATAGAGTAGGGGAGGCATATATACAACTGTAAGTGACAGTGTTAGGTTAGAAAAGAGACAACGGATAGTTTCTCTTTTCCTTGTCGACGGTGGGGGCAGCCAGACAGGGCCGTAGCTAGGGGGGGGGGCATTAAGGGGCAATGCCCTACCTTAAAACATCCAGTGTCCTACTTTAAGGAATTATAAACAAGCCGCAAAGACTGTCACGACAGAATGACAGACTTGACCTATCTGGCATTTGGAAAAATAAGATTAAATTCGTTGGACTAAATGAAGTTCTTCGGAAATTTGATAACATGGCAAGTTCTGTATTTTTTTTTTTTTAATAAATTGTCATATACCGTTTTCTTGCTTTTGTAATTTGATATCACCAGATGAGGTGGGCAATCCAATTAAAAAATTGTAGTCTTTTGCTTCAGCCCTACTTTAAACTTTCAGTGCCCTATCTTGAATTCAGCTCTAGCTACGGCCCTGCAGCCAGATTTAAGTATTCTGGGACGGCACTGAACCTAAATACGCCAATCGAAGCGATCCACCAGACCAGTACTCATCGAAAAGCAGCGACGGTTATGTTCATAACTATATTGTACGTCTACATAATAACTAATATCGTACGGATATTCAGTCCAGCAGCACATCAAATACCCATTGACCATCAACGATATAATCTGATTTTGTACGTTCTTAGTTTATAATAAATGACACGAAATATAAATTTGTCAAACGAATCGCACTCGACTCGAAAATAGAATTTATGAAATAATTATGCCTTAAAATAATTGTGCATTAACCTATCATAAATATTGATTATAATCAAAACAAATGACACACAGCAGTATGTCATTGTATTGTGAATGGAAAACATGTGACTAACAATAAAAATAAACCTATATAACATGCACGCACAAAAATACATGTGATTCTAATATTCCACACAGATTGTTTGTATTCTCCGGACTTACCCTATGTCGGTAAAGACGAATTGGGAACAATAAAATGATTATGATAATGAATAATGATTATGATTGCAGTTCTACCTACTAAAGAAGCGACGCTGAAATAAATGATATTTGGTTACCTGTTAGAAAAAATGGGTATGTCCATATCGCGGGTACAGATAGATGACGTGAACACCGCTAAATATACAAATAATTGTATTCGTTGTCATGGAAAGAAATACATCAACTTTTATTTATCTTACAAAATCAAATGTTCGTTAAATATAATAAATAAAATAATTGTAATTTCATTTTTTTATATTTTAAATTGTTATCCAATACCTACACAGTACCTATCTATATATTCCCATTATAAAAAAATTAAATATTAAAAGCCTTCAAGTTTCAAGTCGATTAGTAGATCTACTGTTCACCAACGAGAGGTATCCTGTTACGGTCGCCAATTGTAACGTTTCTCCATCAGCAGGTCGGAAACATGAAAAAATATTGTCGTGTCATCGGAACTACGTATGTGTGCAAAGTTTCAAGTCGATCGGTAGATCTACTGTTCACCAATGAGAGGTGTCCTGTCACGGTCGCCAATTGTTACGTTTCTCCATCATCAGGTCGGAAACATGCAAAATATTGTCTTGTAATCGGAACTACGTATGTGTGCAAAGTTTCAATTCGATCGGTAGATCTACTGTTCACCAACGAGAGGTGTCCTGTCACGGTCGCCAATTGTTACGTTTCTCCATCATCAGGTCGGAAACATGCAAAATATTGGCTTGTAATCAGAACTACGTATGTGTGCCAAGTTTCAAGTCGACTGGATTTGCCGAGGTGGGTCAAAATGGGATTCCAAATCTTACCCTTACTAACAAGTGAAGATAATAAAAAAGCTTGTAAAAACACTGGAAAATCTTTGTAATACATCTGAAAACTCTATTTATAACGAGTATACATAATACATTATAAAATTAAATAAAAACTTAATATGCTGCAGATATTTATTTTATAAAACAAATTAATATTTCAAACCTAAATTACATCCATAAAGTTTAATCACATTGACATTTCAAGTCGAAATTGTCACAAAATTTTACAAAACTTTGCAAAACTTTAATTCAAAACTGCGCATTAAAAACGGAACAATTAATTCTGTTTATTAACAGTAAACACGCAAACAATTGCCGATCACGATAAATAAATGAACGCTTCCTTTAATTTTTGCGATAACGATCTAATTTAAATAAACGAAGGTCTCTAATAAAATTGCTAACAGCATAATAGGCAAATATTAAGAAAACTATTTCATTCGGAATATCTTAATTTATTTTTTTATATTCATACACATAATATCACGCAAAATCAACAGTTTGAGAAATTATTATAAATAAATTATTATATATTTTCAAACACATTCGACGTCCCTAAAGTCGCTTATCCACTTGAAGCAGCCTTGGGGTGAACCTCCTCGTTGCGAGATAGCCTTGGGGCCGAGGCTGCTGTGTTGATAAAAGAATAGAGGCACGTCTTTATTCATTTGTTGATAAAGGAATAGAGTTTTTTATTCATTTATTAACACAGCAGCCTCGACCCCGAGGCAGCTTCGTATGGTGAGAAGGGCAGGCCGAGTGCTGTGTTGAATGGAATAGAGGAACGTCCTTATTCCTTTGTCGATAAAGGAATAGAGGGGTTCTTCTATTCCTTAATCAACATAGACGCTAATGACCTCTGTTGTCGAGCGTCTATAATCTACAATTCAATTCAATTCCTTAATCAACACAGCAGCCCCGGTCTCGAGGCAGCCTTGTATAGCGAGGAGGTAGGCTGAGTATTGTGTTGAATGGAATAGAGGAACGTCTTTATTCCTTTGTCGATAAAGGAATAGAGAGGTTCTTCTATTCCTTAATCAACACAGCAGCCTCGGTCCTGAGGCAGCCTTGTATGGTGAGGAGGCAGGCTGAGTGCTGTGTTGAATGGAATAGAGGAACGTCTTTATTCTTTTGTCGGTAAAGGAATAGAGGGGTTCTTCTATTCCTTAATCAACACAGCAGCCTTCGCCCTGAGGCAGCCTTGTATAGTGAGGAGGCAGGCTGAATGCTGTGTTGAATGGAATAGAGGAACGTCTTTATTCTTTTGTCGATAAAGGAATAGAGAGGTTCTTCTATTCCTTAATCAACACATCAGTCTCGGCCCCGAGGCAGCCTTGTATGGTTAGGAGGCAGGCTGAATGCTGTGTTGAATGGAATAGAGGAACGTCTTTATTCTTTTGTCGATAAAGGAATAGAGAGGTTCTTCTATTCCTTAATCAACACATCAGTCTCGGCCCCGAGGCAGCCTTGTATGGTTAGGAGGCAGGCTGAATGCTGTGTTGAATGGAATAGAGGAACGTCTTTATTCTTTTGTCGGTAAAGGAATAGAGGGGTTCTTCTATTCCTTAATCAACACAGCAGCCTTCGCCCTGAGGCAGCCTTGTATAGTGAGGAGGCAGGCTGAATGCTGTGTTGAATGGAATAGAGGAACGTCTTTATTCTTTTGTCGATAAAGGAATAGAGAGGTTCTTCTATTCCTTAATCAACACATCAGTCTCGGCCCCGAGGCAGCCTTGTATGGTTAGGAGGCAGGCTGAATGCTGTGTTGAATGGAATAGAGGAACGTCTTTATTCTTTTGTCGATAAAGGAATAGAGAGGTTCTTCTATTCCTTAGTCAACACATCAGTCTCGGCCCCGAGGCAGCCTTGTATGGTTAGGAGGCAGGCTGAGTATTGTGTGGAATAGAGGAACGTCTTTACTCCTTTGTCGATAAGGGAATAGAGAGGTTCTTCTATTCCTTAATCAACACAGCAGTCTCGGCCCCGAGGCAGCCTTGCATAGTAAAAAGGCATAACGAGGAAGTCAGAGCCGGTTTTACCGCAAGACACGATGGTTATTTTGCAAATACTGGTATTTAATATTATAATAATAATGTGATATTTAAGCAAAGGCTCAAATGAAAAAAGGATCTCGTTTAAGATCCTGCAGTTGCGTATCGAATTTTTTTGTAACAGTTAAAATAGTATACGAGTATAACTATAGGCAATGTTTCCATCGATGCAAAATTTAGGTTAAATGATAGATTATGTTTCGTAACTTTGCTCGTTTTCATAGCTGTTTAAGTTACATGCACAATAGCATGAATAATAAGAAGTATTAGAAATACCTTGTGTCCGTCTTGTGACTTCATGTGTTGTTAACACGCCGCGTTTCAGCAACGAGTTGCCATCTTCAGGTGTGGTTAATTTTTTTATATTATAAAACACACATTGAGTATTCGTGACACGTTATAATATTATGATGCTAAACACATGTCTATTATGTTGTGGATTGAAATCCACAACATAATAGACACTCCAAAAATGTAACAATATCGTGGGTTAAGTTTAGGGCTACGTGAAATCCTTTTGAGCGTTTTCATCGCAACATTTTCGTTATTTAACCTTAATTTTACGTCGGTGGACCTAAACTCGAATAAGTTAAACGCAATCAGTTCGTTATATAGAACTGCCACTAGTTTTGCTAATCAAACTACTAATGCAGCTGCTTCGGCAAGAATCATTATTCCTTTTCGGCAAGCTCGGCATGAAGATGTGTAGCTGACGTTTCGACGCCGGCGTAGACATCGCATCACGTTTTTTAACTGTATCTTGACTTGATATTTTACCGGTTCTCAGCAGTTCATCATTAAGATCTACTTCTGGATCGGTTTCAGACAGTCTTCTGTGAAAATGAATTGGAGCTTGTCGGGCGGTTTTCGTAAACGGATTTCTCGACACCGTAAATACTTGTCGACCTAAAAAAAAAGCAACTTCCTTGTTTGAGTTAATTTTTCAAAAATATAGGAGAGCCGCGATAATCCGAAAGATATTTAGTTCTTAATCAGCAAAATCACTCGATATGTAGAGTGCCCGCGGTGAGAGATGAAGCCAGGCACGTCATCAATAATATGCTAGTGAACGCCGCGCCCGCAGACAGTGCCGTGTACACAAAACTGCACATTGGGTTTTATGACGTTAGGTACAATTTTGGCAAACTGATATTCATGACAATAAACAGCCAATAGCAAGCTAGAAGGCGAGCGCAATGCATTTACGTTACTATGACGCGGTGGCTTCATCTTTAGCCGCGCGAGGTCTACAACCTAATTCGCGCATACATGTTGCGCAATCGACCGCCATCTTCTTAGCAGGCACAGTCGTCAGTTCAGACTCAAACTGCCGTATCAGTCGTGTAGTAAAATTAGGGGAGATGTTAGAGTGCATACAATTAGAGAAAACTAAATCGTAACGGAAACCTGCGCACAAAAATTGGTATGGGAAAAGCAGTGGTGTACGCAAAACAGATTCTGAAGACTAAACAGTGAATAATGAACACACGTAAACAATGACAGCTCGTCTACCCACCCCTTTATAGGTAGAATAGACGGGTCTGAACACAAATTCGTTTGTGCGCATGATGACATCAGTGTCCTTCTCTGAATGTAAGCACTCCAGCACGCGTTTAACACAGCTCGATTCAAGGCTTTAGAAATTGGCTGACAAAAGTGCCGGTAGTCGAGTGAATGTGCTAATATTTCTATATGCCGTAGTATTATTTTACGTGGAAGACGCTTGACTAGTAGACCTCGCGCGGCGAAAAATGAAGCCACCGCGTCATAGTAACGTGAATGCATTGCGCCCACCTTCTAGCTTGCTATTGGCTGTTTATTGTCATGAATAGCAGTTTGCCAAAATTGTACCTAACGTCATAAAACCCAATGTGCAGTTTTGTGTACACGGCACTGTCTGCGGGCAAGCAGGCGTTCACTAGCATATTATTTATGACGTGCCTGGATTCATCACTCACCTCGGGCACTCTAGTGCAAATACGAATATGCAAAAACTTCTCAAATCTTTATCAATGTGTTATTGAGTTTCAATAATATATTTTTTGAATTTATGATTTATTGGATTATAAATTAAATATTTTAATTTTATTTGAAATTGAATTGTGTTTTAAAGACCACCAACAGCTAAGATTATTTGGGCCTAGCACCAATTCATATTTTCAATTCATTATTTTTTTTTAATAATAAATTGAAAATCCCATTGACACTTTTACCAGCTCTCGGGCTAGAACCCGGGAACTGGGGACTTGTAATAGAGAAACCGTAGCAACGCCATGTAAACAACAGCATTGCTACACGCTCGGTCATTTTCAAGCTAATTTTATTTGAAACGCTCTATAATCTGGAAATTCACTAATCCGAATTATTTGTGCAAATGAGGTTCGGATTATCGCGATCCTATTATAATTAGGTATTTAAGTTTAAAAAAAATCATTAATTTTTTAATTTTTTCTAATAATTTCTGCATAAATGAAAACGAAGAAAAATTTTTAAAGCTATAGATAAATTACTAAAAATTAATTAAAATGTATGAAAATTTAAAAAATATCACGTGACTTCAAAACGCGCCAGGAATGTTTGTGACGTCGTTATGTTAAAATGTGTCTGCATTTGTTGGTATTTGTGTATATGTATTATACATACTAAAATTAAGCAAAATCACAGGATAGTGGACAAAATAATTTGATTTATTAAATTAAATGTACGACGTTTCGTCTATAGATTTAGACTTTTTCAAGTACAATCATAAAAATAACAATATTGTTATTTTTATGATTGTACTTGAAAAAGTCTAAATCTATAGACGAAACGTCGTACATTTAATTTAATAAATCAAATTATTTTGTCCACTATCCTGCGATTTTGCTTAATTTTATTATAATCACGATGGACACGATTTCTAATATAAATTATACATACTATCAAAAATAATAAATTTTTAACTTGGTAACCATGGATACAAAGACCATAGATAACATAATGACGTCACACGCGTTCGGATTCTTTCGGCGCGTTATCGGAACTGAGTTTAAAAATTAATTTTTATATAAATATAACTTTTTAATTAGTAAGCAAAAAAATTAAATAAAACAGTTTTGCTATAAAACTTATATGTGGTCCTTCCATTTAAGTAAAAAAAAAATTCATTTAAAAACCCAATTCATTCAGACGAGATCCCAGAATTTTCCTTGTCCTATCAGAATGGCACAATAAACTAGAGAATATAACCCTCTGGAGGAAAACTGGAAAAACAATATTTTCAACGAATTTTTTATAATTTTTTTTGAAGTAAAACTTCTTAGGTGATAAAAATAAAAATAGGAAGAAATCCTTTCCAAAAGTTTTTTAAATTCATTTATTAAGCGCTTTCGGAACTTAGTCCATCTTCAGAATAACAAGATTTTTTATATTAAAAATCTCGAAAATAATCACAAATTAAAACAAAAAATTTTCTTAAAAAATAATATTACCGAGTAAATATCAGGCTGGCTGCCCTCCTTGAACTTCTTAGGTGACACTGCCTCGACGTTTTGAAGGCGCTAGGATGAAACGGAAGTTTGGTAACGCGAATTACCATAACAACCCTAAATAATTCATGCATAAGAAGTTTTACTTCAGTCATGTGTGCCGCGACACATGTCTTGTTTTATTATTTAATTACTGATTTGTTACTGTCGGTAACTAACAATAGGAGAAACAAATAGGAGATAGGTACGAAGACCGAATCAAAAGATCGAGAATCGCAAGCAAAAAGATCGATTTTCTGCAAAATCGATCTAGATCACACATCCCTAGTATACCGGGTGCTGATTTGCTTTGCGGGTAATAGGGATTTTACATGTAAAATCATATTTATTAATTTTTCTGCTTCCCTATACATTTTGGTGAAAAAAAAAACAAATACAAAATTTGTTCATAATTAAAAACTCTACCTGACACATATGTTTGCAAATTACCAATATGCAGCTTTTAATTACAAAATAATTATAAAGGAACTATGAGGAAGTTTAAATTAAAAATATTTTATCTGAATAGCCATGACTTAAACAAATTCAGATTGTTTTCATTGTGTTTTTGACGTTTCAATTTATGATTGTAGTTAGTAAATCATGGCTATTCGGATAAATATTTTTAATTTAAACTTAATTACAGTTCCTTAATAATTATTTTGTAATTAAAAGCTGCGTATTGGTAATTTGCAAGCATACGTGTCAGATAGAGTTTTTAATTATGAACAAATTTTGTATTTGTTTTTTTTTTTCACCAAAATATATAGGGAAGCAGGAAAATTCATAAACATGGTTTTACATGTAAAATCCCTATTACCCGCAAAGCAAATCAGCGCCCAGTATAGTGAAAATATTGATAACGTAACGTAAATGAAAACAAAGAAAATCTGAGACTCGTCTTAAAAAAATAAAACGCGATAACTGACCTGTTTGAGGAACTAGCGGTTTGGTATTCAAAACAGAATTGTCATTAGCTAATTGTAACTGCAAACTATTCCTTCTTATAATAGCAGCAGTTCTTTGTCCCGGAAAATTCAATTGCATCTCATTCTTATTTACTTCCGTCGCATCTTTGAAAGACATACCGTCATTTGTCAAACCGTCGTTTTCTTGTTTGTGAGCCAATGACAAATGAACATCGGCGTTAACAAAACAATCCCTATTGTTATATTTAGAGCAACTATTCTTTACCGATGTAATGTTTTCAGTTTGTTTACCTTCTTGAATAGATTTAAGACGTGGATTAGCGGCCATAGCTGTACAAACTCGCTTTTTAGAAGGCACCGATTTATTGTTGTTGTTTTCCAATTTCCTAAACGCTTTAGGGCCACCGGAAACTGACGACGTATCAATCGAATCATCAACGAGCGCCGAACCGGCTAAATCTAGCCATTGAAGAACGCGATCACTCAAAGTATTATTATCCTCGCTCTTTTTCAATCCACTATCAGGTACAAATTCAGATTGAAAAATATTAATACTTTGCGGCGATTCGCAAACAACTGAATTGCGCGATCCTTCATTTTTCATTGACAGTTCGCTGACTTCATCTGTTTTATCAACAGTTGAAACAAACTCAGTTAGTTGATGTTTCAAATTACAGATGACGTCTTCATCATCACAACTTGTCGGCGTTGCTGAAATTTCTCGTGTATTTGACAACGGTGAAGATTTCTTTGATACATTATCTGTTCTTAAAAGTTTACTACTCGATATAACCAACTGTAATTTTACTAAACATGTCTCGAGATCTTGACCTTCAGGTTCACCTTGAATTTTGACACGTGGACTACTGTTCTGACTAGCATACGAACTACGTCTACTCTTCGGATGGCGTGATGACATCTGCGATGACAAGTTCTTTAATAGCGGATCGTCAGGTGATAGGATAGCATGGCGGAACCCATTTACCCATATGCATTTAACGAATAATGGTCTCGTACTTGATTCCCATCTAGTCATTATCCATCTGGTTTTGCATCCATAGCTACCAAACTCAGTTCATTAACAAATCTTCAAAAACGATTCGTGAAAGGTTAGACACATTTTTAATAAATTGGTATATGATAAAATCAATCGATTTAAAACCCCTTATATCCACACCATATTATTCACATAACAATTAGAGGTGAAAATAATAAATATCTCAGACAGCTAGGCTGCTGCCGTGATTTTTTTTTTTTTAATAGCAAACTTTCTATTTTTTTATTACTTGCTATATTAAAATTATTTTAAAAACTAGTTTTTAGGATTCTATTCTTCAATCTTCGCGAAAAATTAGACATATTTTTATAGTGACTTTTCATACATTTTTCCCATATACCCACTATAAAATAGTTACTTTGCATACGTGTATGGAATTGGTCCGTTAACAGGCAGGTGTGTTGAAAGTGTTTTCAAAACACACTAGTGTGATAAGTAAAGCCATTTTCCTAGTGGTTTATGTTTATTTTTACTGTGCGTGCACACAGCAACAGCTCACGGTCTATTATTATTAGTGTTTATAAATAGCAATAATTGATTTAAGACATTTAAAAAATGTACGATATTCAGCACTAAATTTTTATAAATAATTACCGATTTTGTCGAATCACGTTTTAAACTGAAAATGCATAGAAAATATTAAAACTATACATTTCGAATATATTTATTTTTTGCTTAGGACAGTTCAGCTAGTTCACAACACATAAGCACGAAACAAACCGATTTAATTACCACAATTTTATTTTAATAGTTTGCCTGGCTTGTTTCAGCCGAATCAATGACCTTTAGACTAATTTTCGGTACCACGAAACCACAAAAATAATTGCGGTTTCGACAGTTGTACGCTAAAATTTAATATTGTTTCATAAAAAATTACGAAACAAATGAATATGCAATTATTCATTCATAACAATGTCAAATGTGGTCGGACTGCCAAACTAACAGCACCAACTATTCGGTTCGCAAGCGCCGTTCAACTGTTTCATTTTACGGTTGCATTTGTTTTTAAATCGTGAGATATGACAACGGTGAACAGAAGCCGCGCAACGCACCCCGTCCTCTCGCGGCGACGTCTGTCGAGCGACATGTGCACGTCACGACGCCTCTAACGTCTTAACTCGCATAACTAGTACTTGAATTCGGTAAGAACTCGATATAAAGCGCACGCTCTGATTTTGTTTTATTATTTTTTTAAGCGAGTTGATTTTTTTTTTTGCTTTTTGAAGTGAAAACTTCCTTAGGCGCGTTAGGCACTCTTTGCCTGGGTACTGAAAAAATGTGAAACGTTCACAATTTTGCGTAAGAATTCGCATACTTATATCATAAAAACGACCGTGTACACCACCCATAGCGCAGGTGGTTTAGTCTTTACGTTCTATGCATAGGAACCTGGGTTCGAAACCTGATGGCAGCGTAGAATTTTTGACGTATTTTTTTTCTAAATTCTACATGATATTTATTTACATATTTTTTAATTTTTGTTATATTGTTTCTTTGCCAATAATTAAAATTTTTTTGAAACTAAGGTGGAATTAATTAAAAATACAATTTTAGTATTTTAGTAATAAATTATTTTTAGTTCATAAATGCGCTATAATAGATGACACCCAAAATGAGAAAATCTGAAGTTTTCACTTCTGTCGTGTGGTCATAAGCACACACCCATTTTTTTCCCCTAAAATTAAACTTGGTTCAAGCATAATATATTAATATTATGAAAATTCTAATTTAAAACCAAAATTGCAGTGGCTTCAGGAACACTGAATAAAACAATACTCGTAAATTTTTTTTGTACATATTTCTTATTCTATGACAATAAAAAATTTATTTATTTATTATTTTTTGAAGTGAAACTTCTTTGCTCGCGGGAATGGAGAACTTTTTCTCACAGAAATTGCTCACCGAAGCAACGTTACGCGAATGCAAAAAAACGATTTTATCACCACGGTAACAACCTATTTTTTGAAATTTTAATTTATAAATAATAATTTTGTGTTAGAGCATGGATCAAGTAATCAAATTACTTAGTCAATGGTTAGAGTTTTAATTGGAAAGTGACAATTTTAAAGCGGAAAATTAACAAAATGGCAGTCATTAAATCTTACAAAAAATCTATGAAAAAATGCAGCTGTAATCTATTAAAACGCTTGCAGATATTTTTACAGAAAGTTAATTTACAAGTTTTACTTCTACACATGGGCGTAATTTGAGCATTTTGATTTGGGGCAGGGATTACCAGGAGGTGTGGGGTTTAAAAAATTAGGATTAAAATGATAGATTTTAATGCCTTTTGAGAGCAATTTGCGACCACAAAATTTAACGATTTCTATCAACCTTATACACTGACCGGCAAAAAAAGCCGGCCACGTTGAAATACTTCACAAAAATACTGAAATATTGAATAATTTTACTAGATATTGATAGTAGGTTAAATAACCATTTGTTAATACGGAATGCATAAATTGGCTGAAACGAGGCCACAAATAAACACACAAAAAATTAGTTCAAAAAAAGTAACAGAAACAACGCAATAGTAATATTGTGAAAAGTTTTCGCGTGTCAGTTGCTATGATATTGTCGAAAAATTGTAGATTATAGACGTTCGACAACTAATGTCATTACCTTCATGAAAACAGTAAATTATAGACGACTGATAATTATTAATTAAGGTCATTAGCGGATATTGTTGAAACCGTAACATTTTTGCTAATAGTGAGTAGGCGAAGGCTTAGTGCAATTACCGACACCTGGCGGATAAAAGCAGCAACTTTGGTATGAAGGTACCTTAGGGTATACTAATAAATGATAGCCTAGGAGCCTTCTGGAATTTCTAAAAAATAACTTTTGGCGGCCGAAAAACCACGAAATATTACATGTTTTGCTTTTTTCGAAATATCTCATAAACGGTCGACTTAAGCAATTCTTTCACTATGTAATGTTTTTAATAGGATTACATTTACTACAATTTTCATTCCCAGAACTTTTCTGTGTTACTGATGGTAAGCGCGTTACAGCTTCTTGAAAATCACGGGCTTGTTGTTACCTTGGTAACCAATGGTTAAAATGTAATGTCTAATGTAGTAAAAATAGTAGTTTATACAACTAGTACAATTAAGTATAAGACGCGAGGGTTGAAGTTGGTACGCGAGCCGCAGGCCAAAGTACCAGCACCCCGGAGCGTCTTATACTTAATATGTACGAGTTGTATACATTATTTCTTGTAACACATATTTGAAATATACAACATTTTCAAGTTTACAGCTTTATTGAATTAATTTCAAACACCGAAATCTCACTGACAGCTAAAAATATTGGCCTTGATCCAATATTTATTTACTTCGTTACCATAGCAAGTATATTCTTATATTTCTCATATGGCATTATTGCACTTTGATGTCACAGTCTATATTTCACGCACGGTAAGCTATGCTGTCGTATCACATAAATATTGTATTATCATAGATCAAGTAATCATTGAGGAAGATACCTTTCCTTATGACGTAATACGTGGGCAGTTTTTGGAGAGACTATTAGGATCGCATGATCGCTCTACACTAGCGACACCCCTATTTCTATCCATGAACTAAACTGCCAAACCATAGGTTAAGAAAAATATTAAAGCTACCATACTTCTCTGTTTCTAGGGGTTTGGCAGTTTAGTTTATGGACAGAAATAAGGGTGTCGCTAGTGTAGAGCGCAACGATCATGCGATTCCAGCGGTCAATCCATAAACTGTTTATTTAAATTTATTTAATAAATGACTGTCAATTAATATTTAAAATGTCAAAAATCTGAAAAAAGCTAAATTGTTTAAAAATTTCCAGAATTGTGTTTTTCATTATATTTTTTTGACTAAATTTTAGAAATTTCTGGTACCTATAATAATTTAAATGTTTTATAGCTGTTTTATAATATGTTGTATATTATGAAGTTTGAAGAATTAATATAATTGACATTATGTGCATTTTTTTATAAGTAAATCTTTTTGTGCGTGTGTATTATATTCGTTTCATTGTAGATACCTATTTTTATTATTAAATATAGAGTTTTATTTCAACATATTGAATAAATGATTTGTGAAACTACACAATAAAAAGAATTTATAGCTTATAAAAAAAATTACAGCAAGTCATTGTCATAAATCTTTTTTGTATGTCCATTTTTGAGCGAACCATAAGCGAACAATTCATATTAGATAATAAATAACCGCAAGAATTAATTTATTTAAAATAATGAACAGCTACGAAAGTTTAATATTGTGATAATAATTCTTAATATTGTATATTGACATTTGTCACGTTTAGATACGATTTTGAAAACTTGTAGGTATAAAAATGGTTTCTGTTACAATTATTTTCATAGTTCTTTATAACTGTTTTCTAAAGCAAATTTGTCGTCAAAAAATTAGCACGGTTTCTTTATTATATTATTTAATTTTTGAACACTCAAATTATGGAGTGTAGAGGTAAGGAGAACTCTCTCTGCATATGAAAAAGCGTCCGTCAAAAGGCGATAAATTGGTGGCGCCACAATAGCAAGAGTGTAAATTTTAAAGGATGCGCCAAATAATACTAGAGTAGGACAGTGAAGTAAAGAAGGACAGCATAACTTCCGCTTTTAAATACGCACTTGTCAAAAGAAAAACAGTCAAATATCATTGGTAAACTTGTAATTATGCATAAAATAGTAAATAAAGATAATCCCAATATAAATGAACGCCTGAAAAATTATTTAATTTTTTAACAATGATTGCTTTTATAAAAAATTACAAACGCAAAATTTAAAACACCTGCAAATACATACTTGAATTTGTCAATCAATTATATTCTTTTCATTTTTTTTATAAAAGTTCCACATAATAATTTTTGAAATTTCTTCAAAAGTAGACTTCTCTAATAAAAATTATTAAAAAACTGAAATTTCTGATGTAAAACAGATCATGGAAATTAAATCACCGTCCATGTTATCTGACAGTAGTTATTTTAGGTTATATTTACAAAATTATTTTGAACTTTTGGACTACGCAAACAGTTGAGGTTTTGTATACTGCAGTTTTGTTATAACTACTCTAGTCATCAAAAATATTAAATTTTTCAACTCAGCGCACTTCACTCAGTCAATAACTGCTAAGTTCATTTCATACTCTCTTGCTATTTTGGCGCCACTCTGGAGAGATTTGGAACTGTTATTTACAGCTTACAGCTGGACACTTTTGCAACTGTTCCCCCATATGAGAGTGTTCTCCTTAACTCTACCCTCCATAACTCAAATTAAGAATTGGTTATAAAAAAAATTATATTAGTTTTCTATTACCATGGTTAGTTTCCAATTTTTATTTTGTAAAATTTTAAACCTTAAAATATAACTAAATGTTTGTGGTACCAACTTGAGTCAAACAAATACATTTCTACGGTAAAAAAATAGACTTTATAACACCTCCTTGGACTTTATTTAATTTCTCGTTTACCATGGTTACACAACAATTAATTACGAAATAAATACAAGACCTTGAAAAAATTAAAATATATAAAAAAGCTATTTTTTTCGGCGTCCTGCATTTCAAGATCTTGGCTGTAGTGTCTATGATCTTTGCTCTGAAATTTTTAACATAATTTTGAATAACCGTGGTAACGTTTTCTTTGTTAAATCATGTTATTGAGTTGATACTGTTTTTTCTCAATTTGTGTAATATTTTGCATTTTAAAATTTCTGACAAATTACTTTCTATTAATATTTCAAACACGTCCAAATTACCTCGCAATTTTCGCATTCGGAGTAAGGAGGTTGCAGTTGCACTATATATTATATTAAATGCTGAAATACTTTTTCGAATTTATTTTGAATTTCAAGAACAGTTATTATTTTTGGGGTATTTTGTCCACTTTTATATATTCTTACCTGCATAGTCTCAAATTAAGATTCTGAATGATCGTGATAAAACTCGTGAAATTTTGAAACAAGCAATATAATATTTTTTTAGAACAAATAGAAATGTTCAGTTTCAGTTTTTTTTATAAAAAACAGCATATTTTGATAATTTTTTATTTTACTGAAAATAATTCCGTACTAAAATGGTAAAAAACGGAGCCCACAAATGGTGACAAAATTCTTTTGTGCCCAATACGCGATGTCTTTTTTTTGAAAAATATTTAATTAATCTAGTCCCCTATGAACATCAAAAAATAATGTCATAAATTCAAATATAATTTCAAAGCTACTGCACATTCGCCAAGGTTAGCACCATGGAGGTTAGCACATTCGCGATTTGCACGAAAGTCACCATTGCAACAAGGAGGTTTGAAAATATTTTTAATCGGAATGAGTCATTTTTTTACCGCTGATTTTTGTGGCAGCACCGGTCGAGCCTCAACTCAAATAGAGATGCATGATTAGTAAATAAAGCTCTTGAGAGAGATGCACATAGTTAGGCTGTCGGTTCTTTATGAATTGGAGGCTCCACGTTTCAAACAACAGACATTAGATGTCTTACCCATATTACTTAGTCAATGGTATTATTGTACGCGTGCGAAGCAACTGACTAGAGGCACGAAATGTTGTACATTTCAAATATGTGTTAGAAAAACGAAAAAGTTAGTTTACATTATTTGTTTATATATGAAGAATAACATTCATTGTTCAAAATTATCAAATTTGATATGCGAGATGATTCTATTAAAATTTCGGGATTAGAATTTTAAATTCTTACCTGATAACTGGAATGTGAAACGTCCCTGGCCTGGAACCGAGATCGAAGAGGAGGATCCAAAAGGTTACCGGTGAATCTGGAAAAATAAAATTGGCAGTTAAAAAATGTTACTTTTTGTTAATTGAATAAATTATTATAATTTGACTTTATAGCGCTTTAGAACTGATACTAGACGCTAATTCAGCTCGCACAGATATCTAATCAAAAGAGCTACCTCCTCCGTGTCAGATAATTAGACCACTCTAGTGCCGCAAGAGTTAAAATTTATCAAAGACTAAAAAATTAAAAAATAAAATTTATAGGTTCAAAAAATCTAAAAAAACATGCTTATAGCAACGCACTAACAAGTAGAAAATAAATTTCTTTCTCTTTCTAACGTTTAGAAGCGTGGGACACTAATTCATCGAGTGTCCCACGCTTCTAAACGTTATAGAAGAGAATTAAGAAATTTATTTTCTACTGCGTTGATATAAGCGTTTTCTAGAATTTTTAAAACTATAAACTTTTTTATTGTCTACAAACTAAATTTTCTAAAAATCTACAAACAACTTTTTATTATTTAGTTAAATCAAAATATTTGTACATACTTGGGAACAGGTAGTCCAAGAGCAATTACTCTAAAATCTTCGTTCACTCGTACAAGCTTCCATTTTTCCAATTCTTCCTTACCATGCTCCTAAAATTATAAATGAATAAAGATCACCCCGATAGTTATGTCACTACAATCATTTCTGAGAGTAACAAACTAAACAACTTCTGTTCCATTTGCATTTTCAGTCTACAATAGAGATGGGCACTGCCAAACTTGATCGCTAGGGGCGCCAGCTATGTAACAACCTCGGTTGTGTGTAGTGGTGTGTACAGAATAAGTTTATTTAAAATAATAAATCGTTGACATATGCCAATGTTCTGTGTTTACCAATGTTTAAATCATAGAGGTTTTGTATTTCCAAAGGATCTGGAAGAAGTGGTTGCATGCTATCAGAAGGGAAAACATTTGATTTCCCGCGCGTTTTCCTATGAAAATCAATGATAACTTAGGTGGCTATATACCTGCTGCCATCTATATTACGTTTTTCATGTGCTCATCTCCATTGATTTAAACAAACTTACCTCGAGTAATTTATCATATCTATCAGCGGGGATAAGCAGCCGTCCATCTTCTAGATGCATTTCTCTGTTTTCAAGCAAATTGTTCAAAACAGGTAAGACATTTCTTTCAGCTTTCTCAATGCCCTCCAAAACTAAAACTCGTCCTTCGATCGCAGCACGGACGGCGCTCTAAAAAAAACATAGGCCTTATTTAAAAAAAATCGGTTAAGTGGAAGTAGAACTCGCGCCATGATGGTTCCGTAACGTTATAACAATTTTATAAAAATTAAGTTTGTCACGTAATAATTCCCAGATATAGTTTACAATCATCGCTTAGGATGACGCCACTCTTATTATTTCGTTGAGTTAGAAGCTACAATTTTTAACAGAACTATGGGGTTGTAGACCTCAGCATTTGATATTAATTTCAACTTTATACCTCTAGCCCATCCTGAGATTCAATTTTTCCCGAGCCGGTCAGATCATGCCTAGCCGCCCCTGTTTGACGGATAACTAAGTGAACCTATAAGGGTTCCATTTTTTCATTCTGACGTACAGAACCCTGATAAATGCTGAATCTAATTTTGAAACTCAGTGATATTCTAAATACAAAGTGTTTCAGCTAGACTTTTTTTGTAAGCGATGTAAAGTAACATGTACTATAATAACCTGAGCTAGCGAACCTCTATAATTTACAACACATACTATTCAGTCTAACTGAAACTCCCTGTACAGGGAATAAAAGTTTTAAAATCAAATACTACAAACCTGATCAAAGTATTTAGCCGTTCCGCTTATGATTTCCCTTCTCTGTTTCAAGTCCGATTCGGTCGTATCTCTGGAAAGTGCAATATATTCAAGTTCTCGTTTGGTTAACTCTAAATATTGTAGTGCAAGAAGTCTTCTCCCTGGCCCGGGCGCTCCCAAAAGAAACATATCCTGACCAAGTAAATCTTTTTGCAGCATCCATCGAAGATGATATATCGTTGTCTGAGATAAATCATGCAACGATACTGTAAAAAAAACATACGTAAAAATAATGTCTTTATTATAAAGAAAAAAAGAACGTAAATCAACATACAATACTTTCTGGGAACATATTCTGGTCGTTTAGGTATTTTTAACTCCTTCGATATCTCACCGATAGTGACCTTTGCTTCGGTGGAACATAACCGAAGCGTAACCGTTGTCTCGCCATGTTTAATGTGTTTAAATGCACGCAAAAGTACATTAATTCGTCTTAAAGCTACGTTATTTGATTGCATTTTACGTTTATACAATTATAAAAACATTTCAGGCACAAGTTATTTCAAATACAACACTTTTTAGGTTATGTTTAATTTCATGTTACAATCATAACAAGTGACAGCTGATCAGAGTCCAACTTGTCAAAAGAGTGGCGCTTCGTGACGTAATCAAATACAAATATTTAAATTTATACAAGTCATGATTCTGATTATTAAAAAAATCAAGTACTTTTTTATAGCCAATGTGAAATGATTAGAATTTTTTTTAGAAATATATTGAGAATCAAAATGCTTATTTATATTTATTATTTATTCCATTTATACAATATAAGTAGGTACTACAATAATATATTAATAATTTATTATTTATTTTATTTTATTAATTTGTATCTTGCTTATATTCTGCTTAAAGAAGATAAACTAAAAATAACTAAGTCTATTATTTTGAAGTTTTAAAAATATTTAACAATTCCGTTTTTATTTAATGATATATATTATATCATATATAAGTAGTTGACGCCAATAAATTTACTGTTTGTAAAATCTCGTGAAAGTTTCTAACTAATTTAATAAAAATAGATATTTGATCATTCAGGGATTGCATGAAATTATCTAAAAAAAATGACAATTCCAAATCATATACCTACATAATAAGTCTAGTAGAAACATTTATACACGGTGTCCCAACGAAAACTTGTACCCCCGTAAAACTCGGCAAAATTAACGTTTTGACAAAAATCCAAAAACACGTCGATTTGTATATCAAAGGGGACCAATTTTTATGCAAAAATCATTCTTGCAACTCTAGCCCTGTGCGGGGGATAGCGACTCCCCCCAAATTTCTAAATGGAATGGTGGTCAAATGATCTCTAATTTGGAAGAGTTTTTCATTACTTACACAACCGTATTTGTTTTTTTCAGTTCGATCGATTTGTTAACGAGAAAGTTTCCAAGTTAAAAAACTAATAAAAGCACAAAAAGGATTAAACTATCGAAATGACCACCATTTGCCATATGATACAATAATAACTTGGAAACTTCAAGAAGCAATTTCTCGGTAATAAATCGATCGAATTGAAAAAAACAAATACGGTTGTGTAAGTAATGAAAAACTCATCCAAATTAATGATCATTTGACCCCCATTCCATTTAAAAATTTGGGGGGAGTCGCTACCCCCCGCACAGAGAGTTGCAAGAATGATTTTTGCATAAAAAATGGTTCCTTTTGATATACAGGGTGTATCACAGGAAACCGAACATAGGGAAAAGTACACAGTACAAATTAGTTTAGAGCAGACATTGCTTTGCCCTCTATTCATGTAAAAAACCATGATAATTAATTTAGTTAAAGTAGCCATGTGTATTCTATCTTTGCCACGCTACTCATTTTGATTATGTTTTCCTTGTTTCACTCATTACTTTTCTGTGTATTCAATCCTGTGGTACACTCTGTACAAATCGACGTGTTTTTGAATTTTTGTCAAAACGTTCATTTTGCCGAGTTTTACGGGGGTACAAGTTTTCGTTGGCACACCCGTGTATAAATGTTTCTACTAGACTTATTATGTAGGTATATGATTTGGAATTGTCATTTTTTTTAGATAATTTCATGCAATCCCTGAATGATCAAATATCTATTTTTATTAAATTAGTTAGAAACTTTCACGAGATTTATTGGCGTCAACTACTTATATGATACTGTGATACATCATTAAATAAAAACTGAATTGTTAAATATTTTTAAAACTTCAAAATAATAGACTTAGTTATTTTTAGTTTATCTTCTAATACACTGTATTTATAAAAAATATTACATAATAAATTGATAAAATTGTTGTGTCGGTTATTATAATTGTCTTTCATTAATTTAATATATGACTTTTACTCGGTCTTAACGAAGTGTAAAATTTACTTTATAAAATTTGAAGTAATTTCTTGCCATACCCACTATAAAATAGCTATTTTACATGCGTGTATGTATGCAAGGAATTGGTCCGTTAATAGGCAGGTGTGTTGAAAGTGTTTTCAAAACACACTAGTGTCGAAACTGGAAAATAAACAATTTCCATGGTGATTTATGTTTATTCGCTCTGATCAGCCCGCTATTATACCTACCTACTCACGGCCTGCTTTGTAGGTTATTTATATAAATAAATAAGTAAATAAATAATAAATAAATATATATAAATAAATAAATAAAAATGTGAAGAATGGCGACGCAAATGAACTGTCAAATTTTTTGAAAATAGTGAAAATGAAGTGAAAAGCAGCTATTTTATAGTGGGTATGGCAAAAAATACCGTATATTTCTCATGTGTGCAGATATTATAACTCGTGTGACTGTTAAAACTCGTTGGCGGTCGTTTTAACATACTGTCACTACTCGTCAGTAATACACTTCATTACGACACTAGAAATACAATCTACTATTATTTTATAAAATTTAAAGTAAATACATTTTACATTTTTTGTGCATTCTATTGATGAATGACAGTATAGAGTATTATTAATAACAATCATAAATATGTGAACTTTGAATCTGGATTTCCGAAAATGTACTTTAAACTTTAATAACGTCGCCAAATCAAAACACTTTTATCTATCGATTCAAAACTAACAACAAATTACTAATACTTTTAGTTCGCCGTCTTATAAAATACAAATTATTATTTTATTGTCGTGTGTGTTGACTAGTGTGGAAAATATTTTTGCAATAAAAAAAGAATAACAATAATAATTGTTATGTAAATAAAAAAATCACGCATCGTTGAGATCAAAAAACTTTCATTTGTTCTACACAACTATTTTAAATTTAATCAGAGTGATATACAATTTGTTGATCAGACAAAATGATGTAATACTTTGCAAAAAAATTTAAATTCTAGAAATAGTTACTCTGTAATCTTCTATTCTGAAAATAGATTGTTTAAAAATATACACAGAATCTAAATATACTCGTATATTAAATAGGTGAATTTATAAAAAGCGAAAATCATCTTAAAAAAACAATTTATACATAAACTCGATCGATTCGAATTTGTTTTTAAAGCAATTTTCGGCGACATTTTTACTAATCTCTTAAAACAAACAATAAAAACATTTAAAAATTACATATTTTCAACGTGATAAGAAAGTCAATGCGCGCGCATCATTGACTGTGACAAAAGCATCGCGACAATCAACGACCTCCACATATGAATCGTTTCTGTCTCGCATGTTAGTTTTACAACTATTTTAAATGGAATGCAAGACGTTTCTTAGAGTACGACAGAGTAATATAATTAATATATTCTATCTATATCCGTCTCTTTTAATAAACTTTTATTGATACTAAAAAAATAAAGATGAAACTAGGTAATCTGATAGACGTATCACATACATATAATAATGTCTATTTCTGCTACAAACGGTGACACACTTGTTTATTTCGTGCGTGTTTTGTTATATCTCTAGTGTATAATTTTTTTGTTTCGGTGCAGTAAAGTTAAGGTGTAGTTCGTGCTCTTGACGCGTTCCAAATGACTGACTGTGTATTAACATCGGTGTTCGTAAACTAATTCGGTCGTTATCGAATGACCTTTGGCCGGATGGCGGACAATCAACAACAACAGGTGATGATGGTGGGTCAACAACCATCTCCGTCGGTAATTGTGGCCACCTCTTCAGCCACCATGTCACAGGGATCCGTTTCATCCGATTGTGACGGTGAGTCCAATAAATTTCATATAAAAGTACACAATATATTTACTATAAAACAATGTTAATATAGGTCCTTGTCCACATGTCTTCTCTTCTTGTTCCTCTTTGAACATGTGATCAGTTCGTGGTTATGACTTAATTTATTTAAGGGACTCGCCCTCTCAGATTTATTTCCCTCGTACGAACACGTGACCTGATCGTATACAATTATACGGTTATGAATGAATTGCTTTCAGGTCCTCGTCACAATATGACTATTTTCATCTGTTGACCTTGATCGACTTTTTTATACGCGAAAAGCGACTATTGCTGAATAGAAAACTGACCTTCCTTTTAGCTTATAAAAAAAGATTGATCTATGAATAAAACATTCTATTTTTTATTTGAAATTATATAATAGGTAAGTAGTCAAAACTATACCTAAATAAAATTAAAAAAAATATCTTTGTTTATTAATATATCTATAATATAATAATTTATATATCTATTCTTTGATTTATAAATTATGCCGATCATATTATCCAAGGGTAGTAAAAACTTATAGGCGTATTCTTGATATGTAGCAGCAATTACCTGAAGCAATAATTTATAATAGAAAAAAATAATAATTTAGTCACTTCTTAACACCAATAATTTTATTATTGGATTAACATTTCGAGCGCAGTGCTCCCATTATCAGCAAAAAAAATGGGTTTGTCTGTATCGCGGGTACAGACAGATGGCATGAATACCGTTAAACACAAATAATTGTATTCGTTGTCATGGAAATGAATACATCCACTTTTATTTATTTTATACAATCAAAGGTTCCTAAAATATAATAAATAAAATAATTGTAATTTTATTTCTTTAAATTTTAAATTGTTATCCAATTGTTAATACTTTCATTATAAAAAAAAATAAATATTAAAAGCCTTCAGGATTCGAACCTATGGGCTTGGCGTTTGTAGGTACCTGTCGCGGTAGACTCCACACTCGTACTTTACCGCACGGCCACTGCATCAGGCTTATACTGTGTCTGACATAAGTTACCTATACAATTAATTAATTGTAGATTATAGACGCGTAGACAACTCAGGTCATTAGCGTCTTCAATACAACAAATAATCCATTTGTGTATTAGAATCCGCCAGCCGGCATACACAAACCGACTGGTACGAGCTCGGGTCCCTGGGAGCGCTAATTCCCAAAGAACATTGGAATGCAATTTGCGATAGCAACCATATTCCAACATCCCCCCTGGGGGATACCTATACAATATACATGCTGTGTTTTATTTCACATGTCAATCAGTTCATCTAATTTTTCTACAATGCCCTCCTCCCTCCTTAATGATGGTATTTGCCTTCCCCAGAGCTGCGATCCGCTGATGTATCCTTGTGGAACTATTGAAATCCCCGCCACTTTCACTATTTTTTATTAAATTTTTTTTTATATTTTTAGTTTTTATTATTTTCATTTTTACTAGTTTTTCTGTATTACAGTACTACCCTCCCCGAAATGGCCACCCCAGTATGAGACATTAGACGTTATTCACGTCAAAAACTGCCCCTCCCCCCCCCTATATCGTGCTGTCTTTCAAGCTGAAACATTAGGTATTTTTTCGTTCTGCTATTCTTTGATTAATTATACAAAGACTTGAAACATTTACTCAATTTGAATAAATAGAAATTTGTATTTACTCAGCAACTCATTTGAAAACAACGGTGTTTATAGATATTATTATATGAAATAAAATGATTACAACATAATTCTATTATTATTAGTTCGATCTGAACTGAAAACCTTATTAATTGTTCGCAATATGAAATGTGCCACAAGTAAACAAGTATGGCATCCGCACTTGTATCAATAAATTGTAGATATATTTGATGATTTTAATATCATCGTCATTCGTCAATTAGCAGGGTCTAGTAACTAGTTGTACGTATGATATAAAAATACACATACGTTGCCCCACACACTTAAATACCACTGATTTTTAATTAATGGATAGCGGCAGTGCCGGTTTATTTATTAACTTCCCATTGGAAGTTATTGTAATGGGTCCGAAAATCGAAATCAAAATGTATAACAAATTTTTATGTTTCAAGGTCACTACACTATTTTTACACTATTTTTAGAAAGATGTCTGTGTGTGTGTGTACGTACATACGTACGTATGTGTCCATTTCTTTCTAAGACGAAATCTCAAGAATGAAAAATGATATCGACTACGTTAGGGTGCCAATCGACGCGTATTAACGTAAATATGATCTGAAAGAAATTTTTTCAAAATCGGTTCAGCCGTTTTTTTTTCTTAACTAAATAGACTCCAAAAAAGTAGATTTTACACAATATCTCGCGAATAAAAAATTATATCGACTTCGTAAGGGTGTCAATCGAGGCGTGTTAACGTCATTTTGATCCGACATAAATTTTATAAAAATCGGTTCAGCCGTTTTTTTTTTTAATTATTGTTAAAAACAAGCCGTGAGGTGGGTCGTTTATTAGGTCTAAAGTGCGACCCTTGAGGCCCACACGACGAACTTCCCAGTTTGATAAATATTTAATAATAATAATTAAATTAGATATTACACAGAAAAGTAATCATTTTAATCATTAAAACATCAATAATTAAAAAAAAAAAAAAAAAAAAAAAAACGGCTGAACCGATTTTTATAAAATTTATGTCGGATCAAAATGACGTTAACACGCCTCGATTGACACCCTTACGAAGTCGATATAATTTTTTATTCGCGAGATATTGTGTAAAATCTACTTTTTTGGAGGTTATTTGGTTAAGAAAAAAGAACGGCTGAACCGATTTTAAAAAAATTCCTTTCAGATCATATTTACGTTAATACGCGTCGATTGGCACCCCAACGTAGTCGATATCATTTTTCGTTCTCGAGATTTCGTCTTAGAAAGAAATGGACACATACATACGTACGTACGTACGTACGTACATACGTACACACACACACACACACACACACACACACACACACACACACACAGAGACATCTTTCTAAAAGTAGTGTAAAAATAGTGTAGTGACCTTGAAACATAAAATTTTTTTTTCCTTTTTGATTTCGATTTTCGGACCCATTACAATAACTTCCAATGGGAAGTTAATAAATAGTAATTATGTTTTAATGATTAAAATGATTACTTTTCTGCGTAATATCTAATTTAATTATTATTATTAAATATTTATCAAACTGGGAAGTTCGTCGTGTGGACCTCAAGGGTCGCACTTTAGTTCTAAAAAACGACCCACCTCACGGCTTGTTTTATATTACATGATTTCGAATTATGACCGTTATTCGCTATCCAATAATTAGAGATCAGTGATGGTTCCTAATAGACTATTTCACTTATGTAATACATCAAGGTCGCATGTTTTTAATTTTTATTAATGTTGGTATTTACTAGGCTTTACCCGCGACTTCACTCGACATTTATGCGATCGAATCTGCGGGCAAGAGCTAATTTGAACTATAAAATGTATCTAATGGAGATGGGCACATGAGAAACGTAATATAGATGGCAGCAGGTTTATAGCCACCTAAGTTATCATTGATTTTCATAGAAAAACGCGTGAGAAATCAAGTTTTTTCCCTTCTGATAGCACGCAACCACTTCTTTTCAGTTCCGGATCCTTTGGAAATACAACACCTCTATGTTTTAAACATTGGTAAACACATCACATCGGCATTGTCAATGATTTATTATATTTTTTACCGACTTCCAAGGAATTAGGTTATGTTTTTCGCGCGTATCTTGTATGTATATTTGTTTGTAAATTTCTTTATTACGTCGTATCTTCCAAACGGCTG
This sequence comes from Mongoloraphidia duomilia, assembly GCA_039654895.1. Classification (NCBI taxonomy): domain Eukaryota; kingdom Metazoa; phylum Arthropoda; class Insecta; order Raphidioptera; family Raphidiidae; genus Mongoloraphidia; species Mongoloraphidia duomilia. The sequence continues at coordinate 5,695,065 of CM077516.1, forward strand.
GATGGATTTCGACAGTTAAGGTATCGTTATATTCGTCTTAAAAACCCAAATGTCCTTAGATAGGTGTTTGAGAAAACAAAACAAAATGGCGGATTTTTGGCGCGAAATAGTAATACGTTAATAAAAAAAATTAACCAAACCTATCGAGTAGGGTATCAAAATAAAGAAAATTAAAAGGGGATTACAAAAATATATATAAATTATATGTTTAAATTTAATTAGGAAGTGTGCCGGGAAACTAAAAAGTCTAAAATAAAATAAATAATTAAAAAAATCAAAAACCCGACTGCAAAAAAGACAATTTAAAAGTAATGCACTAAAAAGACCAAAACAAGAAAGTTTAGTAGCAGGCGGGACCCAATTGCAAATTATAAACCGAAAGAAAATTAAGGGGTTCCGCTTGCTACTAAACTTTCTTGTTTCGGTCTTTTTAGTGCATTACTTTTAAATTGTCTTTTTTGCAGTCGAGTTTTTAATTTTTTAAATTATTTATTTTTTTTAAATAAACTTGTTCTGTACACACTACTATGAACTGTCCACAGACCGAGGTGGTTATATAGCTGGCGCCCCTAACGGTCAAGTTTGGCAGTGCTCGTCTCCATTAGATTGCAAGACACACTGTAAGAAATGAGAAGGCTGATTACATAGATTATCGATGGTCCATTTGTAGCCAGCGATTAATCTGGTAATAGACACACAAAGGGACAATGGCGTCGCAAACAGGTATCGCCTGCACATCGCGTAGATTCCATAAAAACACATTGCGCATGCGTGGTTACTAATTTTACATTAATTTGTTTTGTATTCATCCATTTTATATATGTAACCATACATTTTATTTTGTAATTTTTACACACTTTATTGGAATATTACACAAGTTATGTAATTTTAATTTACTTTATGTAAAAATCACAAATTTGTTTAACTTTACAGTAAAAGTCCAAGTTTTTACGAAGTTTTCTGTGTAAAAATAAATAATAATGTAAAATCACTTAGAAAATCGAGCGAATTCTACCTTAACTTTCAAAGTATTTTTACATCCATTTTTTACAGTGCACCTCCTTTGTCATTGCTTACTCCCACGAACGTAAAATCTAAATAAATCAGCTTTTGTGAACTATAGTGATTAATATTGTTTTGTAAACAAGTGTACATAAAATTCTTTATAAATAAATATTTTCTTATATATCTATTATTCACAATATATTATAATCTATTATTTTGTAAACAACCAGGCTGTTGTCCACTGGATGCAAATTGAACCGTGTCGGCTGATGACCTGGTATTTACTAGTCGTAAATCGTGACAGATTATCTTGCAGTGTCTAAGACCCTAAACATGCATTAATTTAGTTTTTCCCCTAGAAGTATGCAACCAGTCTTTAGTGTTATAGTGGAAACAATAGCTATGTTCCAACCTGCTATAAACGGATCGTTTTGAAACGGTAACGAAACTGTTTTTATCGGTTTTGTGCGCATGCGTCAACCTTGCACAGTCGGTACAGTGACGGTACATACGGAGACATTGGTTGGAACGCTTTTGTGACCGTTTTGTGCATCAAATCATGGCCTCCATGACCATGCATGTGATCGAAAAATATCAATTTATCAATATATCAATTTGATGCTGGAACTTGACGCTACAGTTTTTCAAGATGGCGTTTATGTCACGTGACCAAAGGAGGACGTCTGGTCACCTTAGCTGTACTCAAGCCTACAATGGCTAATTGTGCCTCCCCGTCTTGAGAAAGCACTCGGTCCATTCCTAATGGAACTGATGAATCTCTTGGTTTCCCAACATTTGCTTCCCAAGGGTTTGAGTCTGATCCTGATGGCGCAATGGTCTCGTTTATTATTGGGGTAGGTCTCTGAACATTCCTAAGCCTTCATAGAAAGCAATCAGTCTTTTCAGGGTCATTTGTAAAAATTGTATTTTAAAGACCACCAACAGCTAAGGTTATTTGGGCACATCACCAATTCATATTTTCAATTCATTATTTTTTTTTTCAATAATAAATTGAAAATCCAATTGACACTTTTACCAGCTCTCGGGCGAGAACCCGGGAACTGAGGACATGTAATAAAGGAATCATAGCAACGCCATGTAAACAACAGCATTGCTAAACGCTCGGCCATTCTTAAGCCTGGGGTCATTAGTAAGTCCATAATCACACGGTATATGTTTCACAAGTGTACTTCTCGAAATTTTATTGCATTTACGTAAAAGTGTCTGAAGTACTTTTGAAAATTGTTCTAATTTTAATTCGGCTTGTTGAATTTTGGAACATTTTAATACGCTAAAATTAGGTGAATGACTTTACTGAATGCCTACCTTTGATCGATGGACTGAATTTATAAGTTTCATTTAGATACCGTTGGCAGATTCGGGGAAATTCTCACTTATTATCATTCAATCTTATTTATTTTTTTATCATTTTACAAACACCTGTAATTTTTTCATATTCTAATAATTATTACGGTAGGCTTTTATTTTGTTTATACAAAACACAATCGTGGTTAGTGTTTGTTTTATCCTTAAGTAATAATGACTGTCATAATGATTGATAGGTAATCAATTTATCAATATATTTAATTTTATTAAATTTCGTGGCTACTTATGGGTGGTGCTTTGACGTCTTTTTTCAGTTATAATTAGAAATTGGTGATAATTATTATGTAGCTACTTTGATAACCAACTAGTAAATAATTACAAATACGTGTCACAGACTTTGGTCATTTTCTCGCATATTTTTAGGAATCGAATTGCCATTTTTAAGAAAATAATAGTGAAAAATCGATATAGAGAAACATACATGACTTGAATGTTCCAAAATATCTTTATATGTACAACAATGAGTTAAGTTTTTTGTGGTTATAATATGATAATTATTAAATAGACAGTAGCCATTCCACAAGCAAATACTTTTCTTAAGGTAATCAGTCGACAACCTGCCATCGTGATTACGTTAAGAAACGTATTTGCTTGTGGAATGGCTACTATTTAATAATTATTATATTATAACCACAAGAAACTTAACTCATTGTTGTATTTAAAAACGGTCTTGTCTGGACTTACGAGTTATTAATATTTAGTTATGTTTATAACTTAAATAAAATCCGCTCTCGCATTAAGTGTGATTTAGTGTTGAAATAGGTATATATAGGAAAGGATTAGATCCCACTCTCGGGGCACTGTGTGAGTAAGTGGTAACTCAACCATCCGGAAACTGGGAATTTCGGGTTCAAGTCCTGACAGTGGCTACTGATTTTTTCCTTGTACCTATATCTTAATTGTTTGACGTTTAACATTACGATGGCAGGTTGTCGACTGATTACGTTAAGAAAAGTATTTGCTTGTGGAATGGCTACTGTCTATTTAATAATTATATTTATATGACAAATTTCAGTGGAATTTGCTAGAAAGACATGATTCTTTCATGATATTTTTATGATAGCTTTTATAATGCACAAGAAATTTTATTGAGAGCGTTGACTGAATATTCCTTCACTCAACGCTGAGAGGCAAAACGACGCAAGTGTGTCCCAACTTCCGAGTCAGTCGGGACTATTTTGCATCATTCATGCATCTTGTGTTGTTTTGTTTACTACAATGGAGTGGGATAATGAAAACACTATTGAATTTATTGGTTCATATAGACAATTTTCATGTGCAACAAACTCTACGGGCTTGAGAATAGCCGAGAGTGTAGCAATGCTGTTGTTTACATGGCGTTGCTATGGTTCCTCTATTACAAGTCCCCAGTTCCCGGGTTTTAGCCCGAGAGCTGGTAAAAGTGTCAATTGGATTTTCAATTTATTATTAAAAAAAAATAATGAATTGAAAATATGAATTGGTGCTAGGCCCAAATAACCTTAGCTGTTGGTGGTCTTTAAAAACACACACACACAAACTCTACGTGTAACATAACGAAAAGAGATGCATAATAAGAAGTATTAGAAATACCTTGTATTTTGGTGTCCGTCTTGTGACTTCATGTGTTGTTAACACGACACGTTTCAGTAATCACACCTGAAGATGGCAACTCGTTGCTGAAACTCGTCGTGTTAACAACACATGAAGTCACAAGACGGACACCAAAAATACAAGGTATTTCTAATACTTCTTATTATTCATATAGTGACTTGAAGACCTAACACTCTAAAAATGTATCAAAAAGAGATGCGTTTTTTGCTTCGACAGCTTTTTCAACTACTTCTACTTAACCGATTCTTATGAAACTTTGCACACACATTAAATTCCCGTGACAATACAATATTATGATAATTTCAATTTGGTAACGAGGCTCTGTTGATGGAATCAGGAGGTGGACAGTTGAAAGGATGAGGAGTTTGCATAATGATACGGCCAGAAATCAAACTAAAAACTAGAAAATAAAAATAGGAAAAAAACTTTTAAGTTAAACAGTTTTATTTTAAATCATCATCTGTACCAAAAACTAGAAAATAATTAGGACACAAACCAAGGGGTACTTTGTGTCGCTGCGTCAGCGGAATAAGTAATAAAAACGTGGGGCGCATAAAAATCTATAACGATTGTATAACTATTAAATAAGAACGGCTTGTCTAGAAAAATATGTTTCCAAGCCCACCGACAGAAATATTTCAAATGCGCCCCACGTTTTTATTACTTATTCAGCTGACGCAACGACACAAAGTGCCCCTTGGTTTGTGTCCTAATTATTTTCTAGTTTAATTTTTATTAGCTACTATTATATTGTTATTTCTGAGAGATATGCAACCTCTCCTACGAGAGTGTATTGCTAGCAATGCAATTATGATTAATTATAAAATAGTACATAAAATCAAATTAAGATTTATAAAGAAAGGCGTTTTATGTAGCTAAAATAGTTTTCGTATTATCAAAATAAGGAAACATTTAATGCCAGAAATTATTTTTTCATACGTAATAAGTTGTTTTGGTTGTTCAATTGTTTAGTTGAGAAAGGTTGTAAGTTCATCGTCATACTGGTCATTGCTATCTCCATATCTAAAAACGTTCTCTTAACAACAACAATTTAATTAAATCATAAAAACGTATGTCTTGTTTTATCAACAACTTTTTTTTAACAAATCGTATTCATCTGACAGTATTATCGCAGGCGGCAAAACTGTAAGGGCAACCGGGTAGCTGTCACAAGAGTCTAGGGCAGAGGTTCCCTAACAGTGCGTCGCGACACCCTGCGGCGTCGCGGCGCTATCCTAGGGAAGTCGCAATTTCAGAACTTCAATCCCGATTTGAGAAATTATGCTCAGAAAAGCAAGCTCATCCTACTCATTAATTGTATTTTTTGTAGTTTTTTATGTTTTCTGATTATTAGAATACTTAATAATTAAGATTCAATATTCTTTGGAGTTTTCTTTGAATAATAAAGTAATTTTATTGTCTGCTAAATCTACACACAGGTATCTTAAAAAAAAGATGCTGTAAATTGAGTTGCAGTAAAGAAAAACTTTTAACAAAAAAAAAAAAACCTTCTTCAAAAAGCCACTAAAAAGAGGAAAATAATGAAATTTTGAGGTCTGCGTCAATTTAATAAAATATGAAGTCGATTAAAAAGTATATAGTATAGTGATTAGTATATTCTTTTTAACCAACTTCATATTTTATTAAATTGGCGCAGACCTCAAAATTTCATTATTTTCCTCTTTTTAGTGGCTTTTTGAAGGAGGTTTTTTTTTGTTAAAAAGTTTTTTATTTTTTACTTTTTAGTGTCAAAAAGTGACATTTACCTTAAAGGAATCACACGCCGTTACTCACTTTTATTAAATCGACTTTCTTACGCTGTTTGATGTGTCAAAAAGTGACATTTACCTTAAGGAATCACACGCCGTTACTAACTTTTATTAAAATCAGCCGAACTACTGAACCGATTTTGATGAAATTTCTATGGGACCAATCTGAAAGTATATCCTTTCAAGTAAAAAAAAATTTTCCAAATCGGTTTATAAATGACGGAGTTCTGAGGTAACAAACATATAAAAAAAAATACAATCGAATTGAGAACCACCTCCTTTTTTTGAAGTCGGTTAAAAATATTGGGAACCCCTGGTCTAGGGATCAAGCCCTGATGAGCCCGAAGTTGATTGCTCGCACTGTCATGGATTCGAATCCCACTCCCATTCATGGATGTTTTGTAATTTTGTTTTAATTTCATATAATTAGACGCTAATAACCTTAGTTGTCTAGCTTCTATAATCTACAATAACTAAAATTAGTTATTCGAACATCATTTTCTCCAAAAGAATTTTATAAAACCTTCGATTTCAATCATATCGATCTAAAAATTTTCCATTTCTATATATTATGTATATTACTTCACAAGATAACACGACAAAAATCCATTTTTTTGTAATTTCTTAGAATCAAACCATTGTTTTAAAGATAACAGTATCATATCGTGACATCAGAGATAAAAACTAAGATTATATAATAATTATTAATAAACAGTATTTTTAAAGATACGGATAATATTATATTCAATTATTACAATGTTTGCTATCTAACCTGATTGTTATTTTTGAAATAACGATTAAAGAAACTTTTCCTAGACTCCCTCTCCCTTTCTCAGTCAATGTCACAGTCTCTAAGAGGTAGTCCAAAAACTCCGGGGCATATTTACAGGAGGGCCTATTTCTTTCTAAGACGAAATCTCGAGAATGAAAAATGATATCGACTACGTTAGGGTGCCAATCGACGCGTATTAACGTAAATATGATCTGAAAGAAATTTTTTCAAAATCGGTTCAGCCGTTCTTTTTTCTTAATCAAATAGACTCCAAAAAAGTAGATTTTACACAATATCTCGCGAATAAAAAATTATATCGACTTCGTAAGGGTGTCAATCGAGGCGTGTTAACGTCATTTTGATCCGACGTAAATTTTATAAAAATCGGTTCAGTCGTTTTTTTTTTTTAAACATTGTTAAAAATAAATAATAATTATGTTTTAATGATTAAAATGATTACTTTTCTGTGTAATATCTAATTTAATTATAATTATTAAATATTTATCAAACTGGGTAGTTCGTCGTGTGAGCCTCAAGGGTCGCACTTTAGTCCTAATAAACGACCCACCTCACGACTTGTTATTTAATGTATTTAAGAACTTAATGACCTAAGTTGTCGACGCGTCTATAATCTACTATATAAATAAAATAAAATCGTTGGTATAAAAGATTAATGTAGGCAACTTTATATGCACATATGAATTAGTGTTATCAATCTCTGTATTACATTTATTTTATATTAATGAAAGGTTACAGCAACAATTAATTTATAATCTATGTTAACTTTATCAATCATCGTTCATCACTCATCAGTTAATAATAAAAAAAATTATTATCTGATAAAATTAATACCACATTATTTATTTGTGGTATTATTATTAGATAGGTACTTCTATTGTAATTTATATGCCCTAAAAATATTCAGCCAATAAACGTTCATCGATAAAAAATCAGGTAGGTTGTCTTGGAGACAAACCGCATTTTTGACATGAATGCTCGGAACATTATATTGCGGACCCCTTCCCCGCGCGAGCTCACTTCAGTTAAAGGTCGATTTATATTATCCGATCAGACACGGCGCAGGAACGTAGCGTTTCCGGAAAGACAAACATTTGTACATGCATTCCAAGTCTTTATGGTTTCCGGGCTTGTAGGCCGTGGTCCGGTGGTATTTCTACCTGACGTTTCGTCTACAACTGCGGTAGACATTCTCAAAGGCGATGTGGCAGCGGTCGAAGTGTCCTCCTTAGCGGCTCACAGGTCAGTGGAGGTCAGTCAAGGAGGACACTTCGACCGCTACCACATCGCCTTTGAGAATTTCTACCGCAGTTGTAGACGAAACGTCAGGTAGAAATACCACCGGACCACGGCCTTCAAGCCCGGAAATCATGAAGACTTGGAACAATGCTGGCCGTGAAAGCTTGCACACTTGGATATTTTTACATGCATTTCAAATACGAATATTTATACTTAGCGAATCCCGACATGTAGCTATCAATACTCGTATTTGAAATGCATGTAAAAATGTTTGTCTTGCTTGAAACGCTACGTTCCCACGCCGTGTTTGACCGGATAATATAAATCGAGCTTAAGTAGAAGATCTAAACGCACGTATAAATCGATACTCTACTGTAAAATAATTGAAAATCGAAAACAATCGGTTATTTTTATCCCGTTCTTCACACAGATTTTTGTTTATATAAAAGAGGATAATTCTTTAGAAAACAAAATTTTGTAGGTCACGGGTTATCAAATCTACAACGCCAACCCGGATACAAAACAAAAACAAATGAATTGATATAATATTATATTATTTTTATGTTAAAAACGTAATATAGCAAATATTTGGCAAAGTGTTAATAAGATATATGCATAAAAATTGTGTAATTGTGAAGAAAATGACACATCAATTACTATACACTGTAAGAAATGAGAAGGCCGATTACATAGATTATCGATGGTCCATTTGTAGCCAGCGATTAATCTGGTAATAGGCACACAAAGAGACAATGGCGTCGCAAACAGATATCGCCTGCACATCGCGTAGAATCCATTAAAACACATTGCACATTAATTTGTTTTGTATTCATCCATTTTATATATGAAACTATACATTTTATTTTGTAATTTTTACACACGTTATTGGAATATTACACAAATTATATAATTTTAATTTACATTATGTAAAAATCACTAACTTTACAGTAAAAGTCCAAGTTTTTATGAAGTTTTCTGTGTAAAAATAAATAATAATGTAAAATCACTTAGAAAATCGAGCGAATTCTGCCTTAACTTTCAAAGTATTTTTACATCCATTTTTTACAGTGTACATTCTGATTTCAAATAAGTTTTGAAATATGTATTTAAGCCCCGCCCGCTAAAAAGCGTTTTTGCTCGTGACGTCATGATATATGCAGATGCAAGTATAGAGGACTTGCGTTTGGTAATTTACTAATACTATCTAAATACCATAGTATTAACATATAGGTACCCTATTTTAGTCGCCATGCCAGCCGCCATGGTTGTAAATTGTGTTTTAAAGACCACTACTAGTTAAGGTTATTTGGGCCTAGCACCAATTCATATTTTCAATTCATTATTTTTTTTTATAATAAATTGAAAATCCAATTGACACTTTTACCAGCTCTCGGGCTAGAACCCGGGAGCTGGGGACTTGTAATAGAGGAACCATAGCAACGCCATATAAACAACAGTACCGCTACACGCTCGGCCATTCTCAAGCCTGCCGAGCGTGTAACAATGCCGTTATTTATATGGCATTTACATGGCTCCTCATTACAAGCCCTCAGTACCCAGGTTCTAATGCGAGAACTGGTAAAATTTATTATCAAAAGAAAAACTGAAAATGTGGATTAGCGCTAGGCCCAAATAATCCTAGCTGCTGGTGGTCCTAAAAAGTCACTTAAAGAAACTAATTGACGAAATAATTATTTTTGGCAAATTTTCAGGTCAATTTTTGCTTACGTTTAACCTTTTTTATGATCTTTCATTTTCTCTCCTTAATTTTTACAGAAACTCTTTGAGCTATGAAACCCTTCTTCAACTAACGATGTGCATTTGTTATGTTCTTAATTTAAGATTCACAAGGTCATTCTGACTTCAATTACATTGAAATCGTTATAGGTAAAAATGTTTTATTTCGAAAAAAAATTAACTTATAACAAATTGAAAATTGATGTGTTTATGCAAACCTACTGAGTAATATTAAAGTAATTTAACTTATTATTAAAAAAAAACTTATCGTCAGGTATCTATTAAGTTTTTATCAGCTTAAGGTAGATTATTCACGCGCTGTCATATCGGAGAGGATTTATTACAGTTAGTTTCCTGTAAACTTGAACTTGAATAAAAAGGGGTGTTTAGCACCCAGTGTAAATATATTATTTCAACTGGCTTGTGCGTATTGGTATTTTGACTCAATGCTACTTTTTGTATCACGATTGTGCGAATAAGTCGCTCGTATAGATCGTCAGATGTAGCTTACCAACAGTGTAAGTCCGCACAAATATGCTAGAGGTAATTTATTATAGCTAGGTAGTAGGTGTGAATCTTCGTTCTAGCGAGAGCTCAAAATAATTTTCACTTTCATGATGAGCTCTCGCTAGAACGAAGATTCACACCTACTACCTAGCTATAATAAATTAACTCTAGCATGTGTGTGCGGACTTACACTGTTGGTAAGCTACATCTGACGATCTATACGAGCGACTTAATCGCACAATCGTGATACAAAAAGTAGCATTGAGTCAAAATACCAATACGCACAAGCCAGTTGAAATAATATTTATTTATTATTATAGCTAGGTAGTAGGTGTGAATCTTCGTTCTAGCGAGAGCTCAAAATAATTTTCACTTTCATGATGAGCTCTCGCTAGAACGAAGATTCACACCGACTACCTAGCTATAATAAATTAACTCTCGCTTGTAGTGAAAATCAATTGATTCCGAAGCATATAAGGAGAATGTTTGATTAGTAATCTTGTCACGGTTAAATGTAAATGTAAATGTAAGCTCACTCCGCCGCGAAAGTGGAAAGGTTCAGGTTAGAATCCTGACTGTGACTATGATTGGTAAAATGATTTTTTCCAATATGTTTCGAATCAATTAATAATAATAATAATGATAATAATAATAATAATAATAATACGTTTAACGTCCGTTTCTCGACATTATGTCATAACTGACGCCATTCGCACCATTACTATTTTCCATTTTACCACATCTCGTTGTTTTCTACATTTTTAAACTTCAACTTTTTTTTTATAGCAATGTGTTTCGAATCAATTATATAATTGGTTGCTTTCCAACGAAAAAAAAATTTTCAATTGCAATTCAGCCGTATAAATCTTATTAATTTATATTATATGCGGATACAATATCGCTTTATCTCCTTCTAAATTTGACGTTTTCGAAAATTATGTGCGGATCCAATCTCTCTGTCTCCCTCTTAACAACGTTAAAAAACAGAGAGAACCGACCTGAAAACGCTCAGTTTTTTCAACCCACTAAACAGGTACCGAAAATCGAATTTTCAATAGCGGCGTTGTGAAAATAGATATTTGTATTACTCGAGTAATTTAAATAATATACATATTTTGTTACCAAACATGTTATTTTTGTCAACTAACTTTGTAGAATTGTACTGTAATCAATAATCCCGTTTTTCTAGTGTTTTTTCATACTGAATATATCATAAACAAAAGTGCCATTTATGAATAAATAGCAACCTTGAAAAATCATTAGTACTTAATGATTATTACCCGTGACCTTCGTAGAATCAGTAAAGACAGGGTCGTACTAAATTTTAATTTTATCTCTGGATGGTAACAGTCCTGTAAATTGTAGATTTCGTTTCGTCCGTGTTTAGGGTTACCATACCTAAGCGGACGGATGCCTGTCTAGGATGCCTGGAATGCCTGATTTTTCAGAAAAATGCCTGTCTAAAATAAAAAAGCTCTAGGTAGGTAATAAAATAATAAGTAAAAGATAAAGTTGAGGGGTGGCCTTCTTATGATATTGTAGTTGACAGGTTTCACGCTGACAAACTTCAAGGGATCTTAATCAGGTGAAAATTCAAAAATTCGATTTGCACCCGGACGGGAGCCGGGCTGGTCAGCTAGTTACCATAATATTGTATTGTCACCGGAGCTACACATGTGTGCAAAATTTCAACTCAATCGGATAACGGGAACTGGGTGAAAAATCGGTCGCAAGATTTGAAACAAATAAATAAACATACAAACAAATATATGGGGTCAAGCCAAATAAAACCGTTTAAAAATGGCTGCGGTTATATTAATAAAAACGTGAATTTTAATTAAGAAGGGCGACCCTATCGTGCATTTTTCCAAAATTAAAACTCCGGTTCTGTTCTTCTGCAACGAAAATTCAATTTTATTTGCACATTTTAATATTTTTGTCGTCAAAGCAAAACCAATCATATAAGAGAGACACCCAATGACATCACGTTACAATGCAATATCAGAAAAATTTATTTATTTAACCAGTCACCGTCGGGATTCAAACCTGAAATTGGCATCTGGAAGTTTCGGGTTTGAGTTCCGACGGTGACGGATTAAATAAATAAATTTTTCTAATACTGCACAGTGACGTCATTGGGTGTTTCTCTATATTTAGAGTTACGATTATTTCTTGACTCTCGTAAGTGATTTACTATATCTTGCCATTTTTGTACCTATTTGTTTTATGTTTCTACAATTTGATTTGCCTTTTTTTATAAAATATATAATCGTTAAATCTTGAATATATTTCAATTTGCAGAACAAAATGTCGGTATTAACCCCCTTGCAGAACGATATAAACACCTAGGCGAGCAAGTTAATACCGACATTTTGTTCTGCAAATTGAAATATATCTTAAAACAGTCGCCGTAACGTCATATTAAAATTTGAACCTTGGACTAATAATATAAATTTCGTTGGGTACATGACACGTTTAGGGTGATCTGCCACTCCTTTAATACTGACCAATCGATCTGTAAATATTATAATGGCATTATTGGGTCCCTGACAAGCTATACAAAAAATTTCAGCCTTGAAGCAATAATAATTGTGACCATTTTTTTTTTGTTACATGTTGGGGGCGGTCTGCACCCTTCCCATACCGCTATCTAGCAAAATCCCTTACACAGGGCGCTTTAATATGCCTCCCTCAACATCCACAAAAAAGGCCTTGAATAAATAACACCAAAAAACTGTCACTGGCTCTCGGCCTATATCGAATGAACTCAATTTATTATAAAATGAACTAAACAGTAAAAAATAATTAATTTTATTGTAAAAAAGCGTGGGGTGCTTTGTATCATATTTTCATACTACCCCACGTTTTTTACAATAAAATTAATTATTTTTTACTTTTTAGTTCATTAAAGCGTGTTTTTTAGTTTTTTTAAATTATAATTTATTTTTGCTTTTTAGTCCTGGAGATCCTGGTCAGGATAATGGGACAAACTTATGGAATTATTGTATTGTAATCGGTCCTTGATAAGTGTGCAAAGTTTCAGTTCAATCTGAAGTTTTTTGCTTTTTTTTAGTCCTGGAGATCCTGGTCAGGATAATGGGACAAACTTATTGAATTATTGTATTGTCGTCGGTCCTTGATAAGTCGATAACGTTTAAACTAAATCTGACCGTTCAAAGTTGGTCAAAATCAAGTTCAAAGAAGTCGGTTACAAACTGACAAACAAGCAAGCAAGCAAGCAAACATACAGGTGAAGCTAATATAAGCGTGTTAAAAATAATAAATTGAAAATATGAATTGGGTGTTTGGCCCAATAACCTTAAAAAAGGAGCACATTCCCGGACAACGCTGGGTAAATCGGCTAGTTGCAGTTAAAAGGTTTGAAGATAATTTTATCAGACAAATTATTTACACAAACTAAAAAATAGTTAAATTGAATACAACGTGTTCCATAAAAATATAAAATGTCCTCGAAAAAATTCTAAAATTGAAGTGTTTAAACAATTGAACATAAAAATTTAAAAATAAATACACATCGCAAACACATGTATTATTGATGAATAAACAATAACCAATCATATTTCTTCTAAAAACTCTCGAAATTTTCCATTGTATGTAAAATTTATATCGATTTTTTTAAGTGCTTAGCTTTGTTTTTATGTCAAATGAAAATGATTAAATAGTTTTTAATGCTTAAATTTGATTTTATTTAGATTTTAGATTATTTATAGACTCCTCATCAAAACTAACACACTACTCAGTTTTAGGGTTCCGCGGTACCTTAGAATGAAAAAACGGAACTCTTATAGGATCACTTTGTTGTCCGTTCGTCCGTCTGTCTGTCCGTCAACATCCTTTTTCTCAGGGACGGCTAGAGGTATCAAGTCTACGACCCAATAATTCAGTATGTAAAAAACCTCCTCTAAAAAATTTACTAAAAAGAGAAAGTAATAAAAGTTTGAGGTTAATTTGCGCCAATTTAATAAAATATGAAGTCGGTTAAAAAGTATAGTATAGTAATTATTAATATCTACTTTTTAACCGAATTCATATTTTTTTAAATTGGCGCCGACCTCAATCGGGGCTACTCGGCTCACCTATTTGCTATATCCTGGTGATAGTATGTAGTTCATAAGTGTGCTAATAGATGACACTAAAAACTTAATACGAGTAAAAAGTCATTTGTAGTTCACAAGTGCGCTAACAAATGGCACTAAAACGTATATTTTGTAGTTCACAATTGCGCTAACAGATGACACTAAAACTTAATACTTATTATCGTTAAAGTATTATATTCATTAAATTTAATTGTTTAGGCCGATTTTAATATATTTATGATTAAACTGTGTGATTAAAAAATATATATATATACCTATGTATATATTTTAAAATTAGAAAATCTGAAGTTTTCACTTCTGTCGTGTGGTCATAAGCACACATCAATTTTTTTTTGTTAAAAAGTTTTCTTTGTAACGCATTTATCGTCTGGCATCATTTTAACCCCCTATTTACACCGCCGGGAAAAACGTAGTTCTATGTCAAGAATCAATGTTGCGCAATTGTTGAAACATTGTCGATTTAACATTACTTACCGCACCATGTTACCGGCCGGCAACATGCAAGTTTATGAAGAGTGCTTTAGGTATACGGAATACGATTCAGCAAAAAATTAAAACGCATAATTTTTTCTCGTCTGCTATTCCTTTCAAATTTCTATAAAAAAGTTTTATAATTTTGTTGTCCTTGAAGTATTGATAAGATGACACACTCAGCTAAGCAATTAGATAATTTGTACTTAAAAATAATATATTTAATTGAGATTCAATCCACACAGCCTACTTATGTATGTGACGTGCATATTTTTCCAGGTATCAATTAATTATGCTAAAAAGATTAGACGTTATAAATTTGACATTTTCTAATAATATCTAACTGAGAACATTGTCTAGGGTCATTGTTTCCTATTACCATAATATTCAGCAGTGTTTCACAAACTACTTATGATACTCGTACCACCAATCAATCAATCAATAAAATATTTCAGGATTCTAACATTTAAAAAAAATAATTTTAACATAATAATAATAATAATGCGTTTAACTTCCGTTTCTCGACATTATGTCATAACAGACGCCATTCGCACCATTACTATTTTCCATTTTTACCAATTCCCGTTGTTTTCTACATATTTTAAACTTCAACTTTTTTTTATTAGCAATGTGCGAATGGAGGAATTATAGGAAATTAGGATAAGGTAGGCAACTTTGGGAGCACAGGAGTTTGACAGGTAATCGGCCATGGCTTTGAATAAGGAACCATCTTGATATTCATCTGGAATTATTGAGGTAAACTATGGAAAACCTCAAACAAGACGGCCAGTACAGGAATTACCGTTTCTCGGCGTGAGGCAGTAGGAAAAAGTCCTAGCTACATCTGCCCCCGCCGGAATTCGAACCCAGTACCTTCCCAATGCGAGTCTAGTGCTGTACCACTAAGCTACATCGCTGCGTCAATTTTAAGATTATTATCAATGAAAAAAAAAATAGAACTTCCTCCAAAAAAGCCACTAAAAAGAGGAAAATAGTAAAATTTTGACGTCTGCGCCAATTTAATTACTTAAACTTTTTATACATCCACTTTTATTTATCAAAGAGGCGCCCACCCTCAAAATTTTATTATTTTCCTCTTTTTAGCGGCTTTTTTAAGGAGGCTCTATTTTTTATAAATTTTTTATTTTTTACTTTGCACGTTATTTACCGACTTCTTTCTTGATATTTGATTACGAAACTTAAAAAAACTACTGAACCGATTTAAGTAACATTTATGTGAACCACCCTAAAGGTATGTGCGATTGATCAGAAAAAGAATCATCAAAATCGGTTCTGCACAATTGCAGGAGATATGAGGTAACATAAGTAAAAAATTAATTTGGTTATTAAGAAAAAAAAGGAAACTACT
This sequence comes from Mongoloraphidia duomilia, assembly GCA_039654895.1. Taxonomy (NCBI): domain Eukaryota; kingdom Metazoa; phylum Arthropoda; class Insecta; order Raphidioptera; family Raphidiidae; genus Mongoloraphidia; species Mongoloraphidia duomilia. The sequence continues at coordinate 5,711,049 of CM077516.1, forward strand.
GAACCGATTTAATTAAAAATTTTATGGGACCATTCCGTAAACATTCTGAACCCAACGGAGTCGAAATTTTTCAAATCGGTCAACCCCTCGAAAAGTTATGGCTGAACAAACATAAAAAAATTCGACTGATGACCAGTCCTATACTTCCCACCCAGTAAATATTTGCAAAAAATAAACACTTTTTTTTTTCTTATTCTTTGACTAGGCTCAAATAACCTTAGCTGTTGGTGGTCTTTAAAACACAATTTAATTTTTATTCTTTGAAAAAAGCATGGCCCTCTTTTTTGTTTGGTGATCTACTGGGCTAACTTAATATAGCAAAAATCATGGTTACCTTGATTTACGTACAATTTTTATTTTTTTTAGTAAAATATTTTTTTTCTCGAAAACTATACATTTTAGAGAAAAAAAATATTTACATTTTTTTCATATTATAACATCTAGAATTAATTTATATTTTTTTTTACCTATGTTAATACGTGACATTGAGGACGTTTTTTTGAATATCTGAGGAACCACTGAACCGATTTGACTCAAAATCTAATCAGATCTAAGTTAAAGGCTGATAAACACAATAGAACAATCGGCATGCCCGTATGTTGTTCTGTTCTTAAGATATCGAAGGCGAAAAATTGACCACATACACACACACACACGTACACACACACATCAGTCAGAAAATGATCTTAAACGATTGCTAGGGTCTCAAAACGTGAAAATCTGTTAAAATCTCGAAATATTTTTTTCGGACTAAATCCATTACTTCCCTACCATAGTAGAGGTGGGAAGTAAAAATATACCTACGTTTTAAATTAACCTCTGTTTTTTTGAAGTAAGTATGTCAATAATAATTTTGAAAAGGTGATATATTATTATTGTATCAACATGATTGTGTATTATTTTCTCATCAAAACTATTTACATCGTCGATAAAATATTTCCAAACAATTTGAAAAATCTAACGTGTAAATACAGTTTATCTATTTTCAGCTCTAATTCTAAACCGTAATCTGGTTCATTGTTAAATAATTCTAACATTTTTTAAATTACGAATCAGTAAATAACCTTCAAATAATAAAACATTTCGTCAGTAGATATCATCAATAATTATTGAGTTTAATAGAAACAAATTTTTTTAAACAATTTTTTTCGAAGACATGATAATATTATGATTATTTCTGTAATTGACGTGTCAACCCTGTTAATGTACAGTCGCGGACTTAATAAAGTTTACACTTGAGTTTTTTAGTGTAAGTTCACAAAAAGTCAGTAGCTTAGCAACAAATTTAGTTTTTAATAGATGAATGTAAATGTCAAAAATTAAAAGAAATAATTGTCGTTTAAATGCCTCGAAATTGTTAAAACGATGAACAAAAAAGAAGAATTATTGCAAGATTGGAGGAAGGAATTTACTAGTATCAAATATTATCAAATCTTTTTATGTTTTAATTGAATAATATTGAGTAATTTGGATTGTATAATAAACAACTGAGGTGTTTTGATAATAATTTCTTATTGAATTTTTAGGATGTAACCTTAGTAATTAATACATTACTATCAAAAACCAAATTACAATATGCAAAAATTAAAAAAACCGATAACTAGATGATACAGATGTAAACTTTTTTAAGTCCGCGACTGTACATTTGACTAATAAATCTATCTATCTATTGTATTTTGCATGGCGAGAGAAACGGAACATTTATGTGGAATTAACGGGATAACTATACGGCATTTTCTTCCTTTTTTTTAATTAACCCCCCCTTGGCTTCAAGGATTTAATCCCATGTGTATTTTCTTCCTGATATCTAGCATTGATTGCAGTAATAATGTTGTACTTCAGTTAGTGGCAACCAGATGTGAGGGATAATGCATGTAATAGGTCACTTAACAGACAGGTGTGTTGAAAGTATTTTCAAACACACTAGTGTAGAAAGTAAACAATTTCCGTAGTGATTTATGTTTATTCGCTCTGATCCGCCCGCTATTACCTATACTGACAACTACTCACGGCCTACTAAAAAGTGAAGTTGGCGACACAAATGAACTCTTAAAATTATTTGAAAATGAAGTGAAAAGTAGCTATATTTTATAGTGGGTATGGCAAAAAATACCATATATATCTCCTTCGTTATAATATTTATGACTCGTGTAACTGTAAAAACTCGCTATCGCTCTATTTTGTATACTCGTCGACTTTTAGAAATTTCCAGGGGTGTTCGCTAGAAAAAATGATTAAGGGAGGGAGGGGTTTCATTGGGGCGAAGGTTTATGATTTATATTGTTCACAGAATTTCACAAAACACACTTTTCACGTTGTGATTTTTAACCGACTTTAAAAAAAAGGTTTCTCAATTCGAGCGTATATATTTTTTATGTGGTTATGTTTTATGTGTGTGCGCGGATAACTTCGTCGTTTATGAACCGATTTTGAAAAATGTTTTTTTATTTGAAAGGATATACTTTCAGATTGGTCTCATAGAAATTTCATCAAAATCGGTTCAGTAGTTCGGCTGATTTTAATAAAAGTTAGTAACGGCGTGTGATTCCTTAAGGTAAATGTCACTTTTGGACACATCAGACAGCGTAAGAAAGTCGGTTTAATAAAAGTGAGTAACGGCGTGTGATTCCTTTAAGGTAAATGCCACTTTTTGACACTAAAAAGTAAAAAATAAACTTTTTAACAAAAAAAAAAACCTCCTTCAAAAAGCCACTAAAAAGAGGAAAATAATGAAATTTTGAGGTCTCCGCCAATTTAATAAAATATGAAGTCGGTTAAAAAGTATAGTACCTACCTATAGTGATTAATATCTTCATTTTAACCGACTTCATATTTTATTAAATTGGCGGAGACCTCAAAATTTCATTATTTTCCTCTTTTTAGTGGCTTTTTGAAGGAGGTTTTTTTTTGTTAAAAAGTTTTTTATTGAATTCAACAAAATCATTGAATGATTACTTACACTGTAACTTTACCACAGCCGATTTATGCTATCACTCACCAGACGGCAGGACCATGCATCGCTGCTTACAGTGAATAAAGGTTATCTGCAAGTAAATAATAAGATCCGTATATCGTATGGACATATGGAAATTAGATAGGTAATGTGTACTGGATAAATGAATCATCAACTTTTTTCTTTAATTTGTCTTATTTTTTTTGTATTAACCTAGTCAATTTTATTGTTTTGACTTATAAACAATAATCTGTTTTTATTTGATGTACTAATCTTGTTTGCCAATTAAATAATTAATCATATTATTTATTGTTTGTTTATTTAAGAATGTTTATAAAAAAAATATCACTTGGGTGAAGCATGCATCGGTAAACAGGGTGTATCTTAAATAAGTCACCCCAAATGAAGGTAATAAAAGAATGCTGATCTAAACTGGACATAATTGACATACACTGAAAAATCATAACCCTCCTTTTTTCGTAGTCGGGTTGCCTTATAATTAGGCAATGCATTCTTAGGGAACGTTCAAATATTACGTAACGTTTCTCATAGGGTGGGAGGGGATAGTTATCATCGGCGTTACTGTTATGTTATCAAGGGATAATAGGGAACTGATATGTTAATTATTATCTTAAGGAATTAAAAAAATTGAAAAAGGTGTGAGCCTCATCCACATAAGCTCACGGGGAAGTGAAAACTCCATTAGAATATTTTTTAGCAAAATTATAAAAAATATTTGCTGTTTTTAACCGACTTCAAAAAAGGAGGTGATTCTCAATTCGGTTGTATTTTTTTTATGTTTGTTACCTCATAACTCAGTCATTTATAAACCGATTTTGAAATTTTTTTTTATTTGAAAGGATATACTTTCAGATTGATCCCATAGAAATTTCATCAAAATCGGTTCAGTAATTCGGCTGATTTTAATAAAAGTGAGTAACGGCGTGTGATTATTTATGGTAAATGTCACTTTTCGACATAATATCAGACAGCGTATAAGAAAGTCGGTTTAATAAAAGTGAGTAACGGCGTGTGATTCTTTTAAGGTAAATGTCACTTTTTGACACTAAAAAGTAAAAAATAAAAAACTTTAAACAAAAAAAAAACCTCCTTCAAAAAACCACTAAAAAGAGGAAAATAATGAAATTTTGAGGTCTGTGCCAATTTAATAAAATATGAAGTTGGTTAAAAAGAAGATATTAATCACTATACTATATACTTTTTAACCGACTTCATATTTTATTAAATTGGCACAGACCTCAAAATTTCATTATTTTCCTCTTTTTAGTGGTTTTTGAAGGAGTTTTTTTTTTGTTAAAAAGTTTATTATTTTTTACTTTTTAGTGTCAAAAAGTGACATTTACCTTAAAAGAATCACACGCCGTTACTCACTTTTATTAAATCGACTTTCTTACGCTGTCTGATATATGTCAAAATTATAAATTAAAATGTCAAAATAGGTAGGTTATACCTAAGTGATACAAATTTCCCCTTTATCTGCTGTTTATATAAATTAAAATGTCAAAATGAGAGAAATTTTTAGAATTGTTAAAATTAGCCAGACAAGGACGGACTTGCAAAATTTATGAAAACAATGTTTTATATAATTGTTTTTCAAAAATTTACCTACCTATTGTAAAAGGAATAAATAAAAACAAATAGCGAATTGCTTCATCAAGGATGGATATAATTTGGTGGAGAAGGCGGTGTAGTCTAATGGATAGCATACTTGATACTAGCCTCTAGACTAGACTGTCGTGGGTTCGAATCCCACCTGCGCTCATGGATGTTTTGTGATGTTATTTAGTTTTAAGTTAGTTGTTATTTAATGTAATTTAAGACGCTAATGACCTAAGTTGTCGACGCGTCTATAATCTACAATAAGTAAATAAAAATATAATTTGGTGGAGGTGCTGGCTTGCAATAATTGAGAAACATGTTAATAATTTTAAGGGATGTATTAAAGGGCAATATGTTTCATTTTGTTCAAAAACACATTTAAATTTACATAACGAAACTTTTAATTAACCCCAGTGCACAGGGGCGGACTGGTGTATTGGGCGATCGGGCGCAGCCCGATCGTCCGGTAGGCTAATGGACCGGTTGGCTGATGATCAACTTTTTTCCTCTTGCGCATTTTTTTGTATTTCTATTTTCTCTTTACCTATCTATTGAAAAGTAAAACTTTTTAATTATGTCAATACTGTAAATGTTCTGTTATATTTTTTTATTTGCCAGACTGTTGTAAAAAGGTTATAAATAATAAACAGACAGAAAGACAGAGAAACAGACAAAAATGATAAAAATGACTATTCGGTTGTGGCATATCGTATACTGTTCATTTTAATCAAAATTTTGTTAAAACTTACAAAATATATATTATGTATTATGTATAGGTAATCTTGTCTAAAAAAGACTGGAAAATTAGTTAATATGCGCCACCGGCCGCTGGCCGCCTTTAACCCGGGCCGAAATTGAGTCCCAGTCCGCCCCTGAGTGCATGTATTAACAAATACACTATTTTGCCGGCAGGGTTTGGCACTGCGACCGCTATTTTTTATGTTGACCTAGGAAAGTTTTTTGTAATTCACAATTCCAATTATATTATCAGAAATAATGTTTCTCAACACATTATAATTTATGTTTTAATGCATAAATTATTATATTAATATGTAGATGATATAATTATTCAACATTTTTTCCAAGATATATGGGTATAATTACTAATTTAATTGTATAATCTATTTTTTTTTTATTTTATAACATAATTTACAGTTAAAAAAATTGCGTTTTAAAGACCACCAACAGCTAAGGTTATTTGGGCCTAGCACCAATTCATATTTTCAATTCATTATTTCTTTTTTAATAATAAATTGAAAATCCAATTGACACTTTTACCAGCTCTTGGGTTAGAACCCGGGAACTTGTAATAGAGTTACCATAGCAACGCCATGTATCTTGCGTTATGGTATTACGAATCGTGTGACTGTAAAAACTCGCTGTCGCTCGTTTTTACATACTGTCACTACTCGTCAGTAATATACCCTATTACGCATCTAGATATACAATCTACTATTTCTGCACGGCGCACGCCCGCTCTCATTTTCTTTTAGAGTGACTCGGTGAAATGTCATGGAAGTGGTTTGATGCTGAAAGACGTAAAACTCCGTCAACCCTCCTTTGTCTGCTGTCAAAATGTTTTGATGTTATTCGTATCCAAATCTAAGCGTTTACATATCTCTTGAGAATACCGAGCACTTATTTTTTTTAGTTTTATATAAATTTATTTTGAACCAACTGGTTTTGGAATTGGCTTTGAAAACTAATATAATATTATCAATAACTGTCACAAACGCATATAAAGCATTATTATATAATAAATTAATGTAGTCAAATTAGTGAATATCAATTTATACTTACCTCATATATTTTATTTTATTTCTTTTGTTTTGATGTTAAAAGAATAAAACAAGACAGTTCACAAAACAGTTAACTAAGATGGAATATTTAAAACAAATGACGATTTTAATATTAATATTCAAAATAATTTCAAGCGTATTTGGGAATGTTATACTCAACTTTAATGAAACAAAATCAAGTTCAATATCAAACATTGCAAACCGATTTGTTAAAAATACTAAATTCGTCGGTATATTATACGAAGATAATGAAGTTTTTACTGATATTGTTAAAAACTTACAATGTGCATATTCAATAATTCGATCTAATCATTCTAGAATGGATGATGATTTAATGAAACAACCTGATAGTTTCATTTTGATTGGCAAAGATCGATTAATAAATGAATTGCAACAGTTTAATAACACTTTGAATTTAAATTTACCGGTTTTGTTTATTTTAACTAGAAAATATAGTTATGATAATATTATGGCCCTTCACAAGAAAATGAGTAAAGCATTTATTATAAATGCTATAGTTGTTACAATAAATAGTGAAAATGGATCCACATCTGTTTATCAACAAAATCCATATGAAATCATTAATAATTGTGGAGAAAATGTTACAACGAAATTGGTAACAAAAATGGATGAAATAACTATGATCGATTTGGTGAAATTGAAACGTGAAGACATAAATCTAAAAAACTGTCATTTCAAAATGGTAATCATCGGATTTAGTCCATATGTTATAAATATATCTTCAGAATCTGATCCTGGTCTAGATGTTTTGTTTATTAAGACGATAGTGGATTTATTAAAATTTAATGTTTCATTGATTGACCGTAATGATTTAATCAATGAATCATTTTTTGCAACCGGAAATTACAATACAATTAATGATGATATGATTGGGATTGAACATTTGGGATCAGTTGCTGTTTTGGAGGAAGATAACTTTTTTCACAAGTTTGCCATATCTTACGTTATAAAAGTTTCGATTGTACCTTTTGCTAAGCCTTTGTCGCGTAAAAGAATTCCTTTGGTAACATTTGATCATCAAGTATGGATGGCGACTATACTTACCATAATCCTGGTAATGTTTGTTTCGTGGCTGATTGCAAGATTTAAATCAGAATATTTTTATGAAGAATTTTCTGCATGCTTTTTGATAGGAATTGGTATTATCTTAAACTCAGTAATAAAACCAAAACCCCGTTCACGTTTTTTGACCAGTTTTTTGTTTATGATTATGATTTGTACTTGGTACATAAATCAGGCATTTCAGGCAAAATTTAACAGCCTTTTGACGAAACCTATTTATGAAAAACAGATTTCTAGCATCTCAGAATTAAAAAAATCAAATTTGGATGTGTTAGTGGCTGTGCCAACATTTCTTTGGCAAACTGACTATATCAATACGCATTTTCGTAACGTTAAATGTGTCAATATATCATTTATAGAAATTTTGACATATGTTAGCAAGTATCAAAATGCATCTGGAATTGTGCCTCTGCATTTTATTTCAGACTTAGATTTGTACGGTAATAAAACTTTGAGTCCAAGGATTCATATTTTGAAACCGATTTTTGCAACTCTTTATCGCGGGATAAGTATTCAAAGAAATCATCCTTTACGATATATGATTGATGAAGCAGTTCTTCGCATACATTCAACTGGTTTGCCTCTTAAATGGAAAAAAGACAGAGAACGAAGCACACTTATTTTTTTTAATCAAGATAATATTGTATTGACATTGCATCATTTGCAGTCTGCGTTTGTTATTTTGAATTCTGGAAATTTTCTAGCGATTATAATTTTCTTATTAGAAATTATTATCAAACGGTATTAATTTTTTCATCAGTTTACCAATTAGTTTTTGGCACAACTGTGAATCAAAATGAATTTAAAGAAAACAACAATAGCTTATACAACTCGTACAATTAAGTATATGACGCGAGGGGTGAAGTTGATACTGGCATGTGAGTGTACCAACACCCCGAGCGCCTTATACTTAATTTTACGAGTTGTGTACACTATTTTTTGTAACACATATATGAAATGTTCAACATTTTCAACTTTAGAGCTTTCTTGAATTAATTTCAAACACCGAAATCTCACTGACAGCTAAAAATATTGGCCTCGATCCAATATTTATTTACTTCGTTACTCTAGCAGCTATATTCCTATATTTCTCGTATGGCATAAAATATGCATTATTGCACACTGTAGTCACAGTCTATATTTTACGCACGCCTAGCTATGATGTCGTATCACATAAAATACCTATGTATTATTGTAATTGTACGCGTGCTCAGGGCCGGCGCCAGGATTTTCGGGTCTCGGGTAAGCGTTCTCAGGCCCCTGTCCCCTCGAAAAAAATTTTTACTCCAAAATTTGTTTGTTTTTTTGGAAATAGTCAGAAAATTTTAATGCAAAAATCAAATAACGTATTTTTTGTTGGGAAAATGTTTTAAAGATCGCTGTTTTTAACACGGTAAGTCGGTAGTAACATGTAATAGGTAAGCCCCGAGTCGGCGGGCCCCCTTCGCGGGCCCGGACTCGGAGTACCTTTGCCCCGCTTACCCCCCCCCCTAATGCCGGCCCTGCGCGTGCTATATGTATTATTTTAAGCAGCAGACTAGAGACACGAAATGTATAATATATTAATTTTCTCAAAACACATTGTTTGAAGTTATCACTTTGAAGTACGTCTCGCCAACCATATTGGCATCATCAGGAGATTATTAATCATTAATCAACTCCTGTGATGCTAACATAGTTGGCGAAACGTATGTCGAAAATTGTTAAACGTTTTGGTGTTTCGTATGATTATTTTTAATCTTCGGTATCTTCACACTACCGGAGCTCATGGATCACAATAGAGGTTTGAAACAAGCGACAGGCGTTAATTTACGAGCTTTATAAATTATTTATAATTGGTTTCCATATAAAAAAATTCGACTGATGACCAGTCCTATACTTCCCACCTAGTAAATATTTGCAAAAAATAAACACTCTTTTTTTTTATTCTTTGACTAGGCCCACATAACCTTAGCTGTTGGTGGTCTTTAAAACACAATTTAATTTTTATTCTTTGAAAAAAGCATGGCCCTCTTTTTTGTTTGGTGATCTACTGATGGCTAACTTAATATAGCAAAAATCATGGTTACCTTGATTTACGTACAATTTTTATTTTTTTTAGTAAAATATTTTTTTTCTCGAAAACTATACATTTTAGAGAAAAAAAATATTTACATTTTTGAGGACGTTTTTTTGAATATCTCAGGATCCACTGAACCGATTTGACTCAAAATCTAATCAGATCTAAGTTAAAGGTTGATAAACACAATAGAACAATCGGCATGCCCGTATGTTGTTCCGTTCTTAAGATATCGAAGGCGAAAAATTGACCACATACACACACACATACACACACACACACACACACACACACACACACACACACACACACACACACACACACACATACAGACATCAGTCAGAAAATGATCTTAAACGATTGCTAGGGTCTCAAAACGTGAAAATCTGTTAAAATCTCGAAATATTGTTTTCGGACTGAATCCATTACTTCCCTACCATAGTAGAGGTGGGAAGTAAAAATTGAAGTAAGTAGGCGATTAACTTTTTTTAAAAATTATTTTAATAAATGCTTGATAAACCATTGATAAGAAAGAGTGCAATTAATATAGATAAAATTATTGCTAATTATCTAATTAAACAGTACCTAACTACAAATTTCAAATGAGTTTTTTTCTCACTTTTATTTTACATAAAATATATTTTAAATACATTTTTTTATTGAAAATGGGGTTTCTAAAATATAACTTCTTTGATAAAACCAAAGACTTTTCTAACACGACATTCAATGCTTTAATCTACTATCAAAGCACTTTAAGCTTGTAGATTATAGACGCTCGACAACTGAAGTTATTAGCGAAAGTACTATTAGCATTGAATTACTATTAGCTGTGAGCAGATGGTCCTGCCGTCTGGTGTGATAGCGTAAATCGTCGGTGCTAAAGTTACAATGTAATGATTCTGTTGAATTCAAAAATAGCAACGTGAAAAGTGTGTTTTGTGAAATTCTGTGAACAATATAAATCATAAACCGTCTTTTTCATGATTCGCAAAGCAATTTCGGTAAGTACACTTTATCCAATCTACGCGCAAAACCGAAATCTCAGCTGTCAAATTATAGAGCATTAATGTCAAATATGTAGTTAATTGCATCCAAAAAATTATTTTATAATTATTAAATATTTAAAAAAAATAATAATAAGTTATGATTGTTATACGTTCATTATAATAAATTTAAATGCAAATTAATTTGCGTACTTATTATATTTTTTTCTGTACTTATAAAAATTCAAACTTTATTTTAACAAGAAGTATCATCTCTCACGGCCCGTTTTATATTTTAATTATTTACTATGACGTATTTATGCTTAGCAGTTACCAGAGAGAAGGACGAGTTAGGTACCCACCGAATGTTTCTCTATTTATCCGTTGTTCTGCGCTAACAGTCACTCTGAAATCCTCTCCATGCAGCTGTTCACAGCGAATAACCATATTAAAAATCGAACATAGATCTGCTGTGAAAGTAAATAGCATTGAAAGTCAATAGTAAATTCTTAAAAAAAGGCATGTGTCGCGACACACGCGACCTAAGGAATGAATTATATTTAGGGTTGTTATGGTAATTATTTTGAAAGTAGATTTAGCGTTGAAAGTCGAGCATACTTAGTCCTTTCTTTGAGAAAACTATAAATATGTATGTATTTATGCAATATGCAGTTATAGGTATGGTAGAAAAACAAATATCAAGGAGGTAAATTTATTTAAAATTTGTAAAATGTCATAAATTAAAAAAAAAGTAAACTGTATTTTTTTATAATGCAATTTTCCAATAAAATATCTATAATTTTATAACCAATTTTCTATTGAAATTCATTGTCATCAGGTTCCACTGTATATTTTCTCAAAGGTGATAGTCTATACCTATACTATAAAGAGGAAAAATTTGTATGTTGAACTACTGAACCGATTTGAAAATGGCCGAGCGTATAGCAATGCTGTTGTTTACATGGCGTTGCTATGGTTCCTCTATTACAAGTCCCCAGTTCCCGGATTCTATAAGCCCGAGAGCTGGTAAAAGTGTCAATTGAATTTTCAATTTATTATTAAAAAAAAAATGAATTAAAAATATGAATTGGTGCTAGGCCCAAATAACCTTAGCTGTTGGTGGTCTTTAAAACACAATTTTTTGAAAAATTATTTACTTCTTCCCGAGCAACATATTACGCGAACACCAAAGGAGGATGATCAGTAAGCGAAAATATAAAGCAAGTCGGGAATCTGCCACGCGATTTTTGAACTAAATTGTGTACACTGGCAAAAAATGTATTATTAGGTTAACTTAAATTAACCTGAACAGGTCTTTTCTAGAACCTGATGAAGTGTGGAGGGAAGCCCCCAGCAAATGTAGTAAGGCTTATCAAAAGCCTCCTACCCGACTGGGGATAACAAACGACCTTTCAGGTCGCAGTGATTATGAGGCAATACTAAATAACAATTTTAACCCCTTAATACGACCCTTAAAATGATTTAATTTTTTCAAAGCATACAATGTTTCACATTTTAAAATCATGGTATAGACACAGTTAGTATCGATGGATACGAAAAATGTTTTTTTAAGCTTTAATTTTTTAAAATATTTTTACCATGGACATAGGAATCTAGGGACGAATATAAAGTGTCACTTTAGTCGAGGAGAGAAGCCATTCAGAAGAGGGTGCATGCCTATGTCTCGCATGGACATGTCCATGCTATGTCTATGGTGCATGTGCCCACATTCTATTGGCCGCGTCTATGCGCATTCTCAATTGCGCAAAAAACAGTCGTTTGTTATTGTTTGGACGACACCTTGACACGTACAGCGCTTGCGCAACTGAAGCGACCAATAAAATGTGGGCACACTTGCTTCCTCATCACCCCCCCCCCTCAACAGCAACTACCCCACTCACTTGTACTGCGTCCCTAGATTTCTATGTCCATGCTCTGTATACAAACTTTGGGTAAGTTCGGTTTTGAGTTCAGATCGATCTGAGTGCGTTCGAAATTAACATTTATATGCTCTGAAAGATCTCTATCATGCCTTCGGATTTAAAATCTGGAGGAGATCGAGCACGCTCTATGAGCTCCGAGGAAAGCGAGCGAGCGAACAGATTTAACCATCTTCAGAGCATTCATTTTAAAAATGAGCGGAAACACTTGTTGTGAGAATAGATAAATTTCGAAGTTTATTTATATGAGGTAATTTTTCAATAGGTAAAAATACACGAATAATATTTATTCAAAGAATATAGTAATAACCATTAAGTCTATATCGCACAGAATGATTAAATAAAATATTTATTATATCTATGGGTCGAAAAAATCAACAGCCGGTAGTACTATTAATTTTAAAATAAAAGAATAAAACGAAAAAAATTGTGAATCATGATTTATTATTATAACAATGTCGAATTAAATCAAAATGAAGAGCAATAAAGAATATATTTCGGCTTTAGTAATAAGAATTTAAATTACTGGCGCCATTTTATTCTGACGTTTGGAAAAATCTGCTAGATTACGTTCGGAATTGTTTAGATGGCTCGATTTGCTCGCTTGTCACGTGACCAAAAATCTGTGCGCTCGGCTCGATCAATCGAGTGCAAAACCGAACTTACCCTAAAGAAGTATATTCCGAGCGGAAGGCCTTGATAAAACCACAAATACCTAGTTATCATTTTACACGTTTTTTAGGTCTAGGGGCTGGCCTATAATGCTAATGCAATATAATTACAGGTAAAGATTACTTTTTTCTTTTATTTATATAAATGTATTTTTTCTTTTAAGTATTTGTCAACCTGTCTGATAAAATTAAATTTATACGATACACTAAAAGCAATAATGTAAATAAACAGTTTACTTAATACGCGTTCAATTAGACTTATATTGCTTTTCAATTGCAATGTATATACTACAATTAATAACCATTATATACTGCGTGCCTTGTTATGTAATACTAGCTGTTTTACCCGGCTTCACCCGAGTGAAGTATAGAATGCCGGCGTTTCGTTCATTCTAAAAAGTCATAGCGTCCCAAAAAACTCACCCTCTGTATTTCTTTATTGAAATAAAATTTCTCAGGCGGCACTGCGTCGACGATTTGAAGAGTAAAATGCTGGAATGAAACGAAGTGTGGTGACGCGAATTATTATAACAACCCTATAAATAAATCAATTGTTGTCATGGCTCGTTCTGATCCATTCATTTTAACGGAATTGCGGTCACGCGAATCACCATAACAACCCTATAAATAAATCAATTGTTGTCATGGCTCGTTCTGATCCATTCATTTTAACGGAAATAATATTTAATAATTATAGTTCATAATTATTATAAAAGCGGGCGTTGTAATCTCTATGATAGTTTATTAGTGGCAACCCCCGCTTTTATAATAAACTATGAACTATAATTATTAAATATTATTTTTTCCTTTTTAGTACATTTCAATAAAAGCTTGTCTCTAAAATGTTTTTTTTTACTAATATTTTATTTTGTTCATTTTAGTCTTTCTAAATTTTACCCCCCTTTGACACCCGTAGGGGTTGAATTTCGAGAAATCCTTTCTTAATGAATGCTTACGTCAGAACAGGAACCAACTGTCCAAATTTCAAGTTTCTAGCTTCAGCGATTTGGTCTGGGTGTTGATTAGTCAAAAAAACCCTACATCCCCGTTTGAACCCCTTAGGGGTTGAATTTGTTTCTAAAAACGATTTATTCATGTATTGTCATCGGGAATAAGTACATATGTGTACAAAATTTCAAATCGATCGGATACGTGAAAGTCGTTCAAAATTGACTTGCAAGTTTTGACCTAAACAAACCCACAAACAAATAAACACACTAACATACATTGCAAGTTAAATAAAAGCTTGTAAAAATAGTTGTGTCGGAGCGCCTATTTCACAAACTTTTTCTGGCGCCATGTTGAATAACACTCAAAGAAGTCTAGCAACAAATTTCTAAACAACATAAAACCTTTAAAAAAACATAATTAAGCAATAAGCATTTGTTTTTAAAGTGTAAATGTGCATATTAAATATACAACAATGTAAACAAAATAATAGTAATTTTGTTTGGTCTATGAAAATGCGCGTGGCAAAACAAACCAATCACACGCAAGGTCGTTTGTGTGTACACCAATCAAATACAAGGTCATTCTTTTTAAAGCAGCTGTCAGGTTATATTATGCTAGCGCGAATCATTCCTGCGGTTTGAAGAAAAAAAAATGCATTAAAGACGGAGCTGTGCGACGAGCTGCTTAAATTTAAACTTTTTTTCAAACTCATTATTACTCAGCAATATTTTGTTTTAGTAATACAGGGGTGAACAAACTATTTCTATAGGTCAGTGGTTCCCAAATTTTGCTATGTTATGTCTCTTCAAGGCCATGTCAAGTTTTTATTTTGTATCTTTGAGAAAAACTTGTCACTTGATTGAAAGTTAGAAAGCAGTATCTTTACAATAAAAAATGTGAATCAAGAAATTAATTTTCCCATTCATTTGCCCGCGCGAAATCGTTATACAAAAAAGGTCATTCTTCTAAACTAGCAATAACAGTGGTTCCCAAACCGTGACATTCAATTGTGGAGTATAGTGTATGTTGTTAATGGAAAAAAAACTTTTTAACAAAAAAAAAGTCTCCTTCAAAAAACCACTAAAAACAGGAAAATAATGAAATTTTGAGGTCTGTGCCAATTTAATAAAATATGAAGTCGGTTAAAAAGTATAGTATAGTGATTAATATCTTCTTTTTAACCAACTTCATATTTTATTAAATTGGCGCAGACCTCAAAATTTCATTATTTTCCTCTTTTTAGTAGCTTTTTGAAGGAGGTTTTTTTTTTTGTTAAAAAGTTTTTTATTTTTTACTTTTTAGGGTCAAAAAGTGACATTTACCTTAAAAGAATCACACGCCGTTACTCACTTTTATTAAAATCAGCCGAACTACTGAACGGATTTTGATGAAATTTGTATGGGACCAATCTGAAAGTATATCCTTTGAAATAAAAAAAAAAAATTCAAAATCGGTTTATAAATGACTGAGTTACGAGGTAACAAACATAAAAAAAAAATACAACCGAATTGAGAACCACCTCTTTTTTTTGAAGTCGGTTAAAAATGAATATTTATATAGCTGGTATTAATGTATAATACATATTTGCAAGGTTTCAACATATTTTAAACAATAATCAATCTGTATTAAAACGTGAAACAATACATCTTTATGAACGATAATCTATTGTTGAATAACGAACTGGGAAATGTTTCTCAACCCAGCTAGTAAACCAACGAACCTTAATATAAACAAATATTTTTGTTATTTAGATTCACTGGATCCAATTAAATTTAAATCAAGGTTAATTATCCGTTTCTAAACATCAATGATAGATAGAAATTATTATTCTTTTTGCCATACCCACTATAAAATAGCTGCTTTACATGCATGCATGCATGTAAAGTGATTTTTGACAGGTCGGTGTACGGGAACGTATCTTTCCCACACTAGTGTGGGAAAGCAAACCATTTCCATAGTGATTTATGTTTATTCGCCCTAATCCGCCCGCCATTACCTACTGACAGCTACTCTCTGCCTACTATAGAGGTGAAGTTGGCGACACAAAACGAGTTGTTAATTTTTTTTGCAAATGAAGTGAAAAGCAGCTAGTTTATAGTGGGTATGGCAAAAAATACCATATACCTATATCTCGTGCGTAATGATATTATGGTTAGTATGACTGTTAAAACTCGCTATGCTCGTTTTAACAATATAATATATCACTTACTTATCAGTAATAATATACTTCATTACGCAACTGGATATATACAATCTACTATTAGAATTATTGGGATCTCACATGCCACTATACGGCAGGGGTCGGCAACCTGCGACTCGCGAGCCGCATGCGGCTCTTATGATGTCAAGATGCGGCTCTCCAGTTCCATGCGCAAATATTAATAATTATATTATTTTATTTTCAAAACTCATAAAAAATATTATACTGCAAAAAAAACTTTAAACAGGATAAAAATACTCAACAGAGAACAGTGAGAATAGGTGGAGTAGAGAGTATACGGACAGCTGACATTTTTTAAATGTGGCAATACTGTTCTGTTTGTTTAGTTATTGGTGCACTGTGTCGTCAACGGTCGCAGGCAGAACTTTTTTTTTATATACCTAATCCTAATCAAATACCATAATATTGAAATAAAAATGTTAGTGGCTCTTTAAAAACTGGGAAATTTTGTAAATTGTAACTTTTGGCTCTTCCGTCTCAAAAGGTTGCCGACCCCTGCACTACGGCGATGGACTGGTGACAAAATCTTAATTTCACCAAAGGGGTATCCGGTATATTTCTAAACGTGACAGATTGTTGTTCGTACGATCTCTATATAGTCTGTTTTTTTCAGAAATTATAATAATAACCCCTATCTTCAAGAGTAAAAATTCGGCCTAATGTCAATTCATATTTTCAATTCAACACCCCTTTCATGTCACAAGTAAACTCCTCCCATAATATGCCATATCCCAAAATTAATGTTCGGTTTCGGATACGACTTCCAGCTTTAAATCTAGATCTAAGAATGTCATTTGTTTTGAACGGGAGATCTGCATTTAGTTGAAAAATGCAAACAAATGGAATTCTTAAATCTCTAGATATAAAGATTAAATTAAATTGTGTTTTAAAGACCACCAACAGCTATTAGCTAAAGTTATTTGGGCCTAGCACCAATTCATATTTTCAATTCATTATTTTTTTAATAATAAATTGAAAATCCAATTGACACTTTTACCAGCTCTCGGGCTAGAACCCGGGAACTGGGGATTTGTGATAGAGGAACCATTGCAACGCCATGTAAATCCCTATTATCCCTATATTCCCTATATTATTAAACGAGCAAATCTTGTATATATGTATCTATGTATATATGTATCTATGTACCTATATAAATATTTTCTCGAAAACGGCTCTAACGATTTTGATCAAATTTACCGAAAAGGGGTTTCTGGGGGCAAAAAATCGATCTAGATAGGTGTCATCCCTGGAAAAATTCGTTTTCTTATCGATTTTATCATTTTAAAAAACAGTTTTTTTAACGTTATAAAACAGTGTCGTATGGTGAGTAGGCTTTGGAAAAAACAAACTATTTTCATTATTTATGTCAAATTACTCTGACAGTCAATCTTTAACTTATTAAAATAATCAGTAATTATTTGAAACGTAAAAAAATAACAATAAAATCTAAACATAATTATACTTACATAATTATGTTTAGATTTTATTGTTGTTATTTTTTTAACTAATATTTAAATAAATAGGTATATTATTTTTATATTACCTATATAAAATATGTAGGTACATACGTTATGTAGTATGACGTATACTGACGTATAATAATATTATCTACTTATAGTATGTAATTTTTTTTCTTAAAAACGACTAACGATTTTGATGAAATGGGAACTTTAAGTACTATTTTTTTGAACTCATCCGAGCAAAGCTCGGTCATCCAGATATTAGATATAAAGAATGGAAGATTGAATCGTACCTATCCATTAAATTTTAAAAATATGTGTTATTGGCACGTCTCTGAACAAATAATTATTGATAAGTAATAAAGAAATATTTATTTACGGTCCATTCTGTACACACAATAAAAATAATAAAAATGATTTGTTTATTCATTGCCATTTATTGAGTTGTATTCTAATATAATAGGTATTTCATTGAATCATTAATCAATCAATACACAACAGAAAAAAACTTCTCAATTATTCTGAAAGGTTGCAGCGATTTTGTCTTATTCCTAGCTTTCGAAACATGCGTAACTGAATTGTTGTTATCGCCAAATTTTAAAAGTAATCAAAAAACACCAAACCACATTAGGGTTTAGAGCTAGTCCAGTAAATTTAAATTTCCACTGCGGAATAATTCCCAGTTAGCTCAATTTTTGTAAAACACCTTCGTTACGGTGTTCTAAAAAACGTGTAAAAAGTCCCCATCGATATAGTGCCGCCGTTGCCAGATATTCGAGCTTCAAGTTCACGATAGACGGTTTTTTGCGAATTTCTCAGTTCCGTTTCATTTTTAGTAAAAAATGGTTATTATTAATCTTGTAGAGGACACAATTCTCTACAACTTTTGTATAAACATTTTTTGTCTTTTAAAACACCATAACGAAGGTGTATACAAAAATTCAGCTAACTGGAAATTATTCCGCAGATGGGTCGTTTTTATGTCTAAAATTACTGGAGTATATAGATACTTACATATACCTCCTGCACTCTTCTCAAATCCTTACCTTCGCCTAAAAACGATTATAGCTCTCCCGACGCTATTTTTAAAGCAAGTCAATTTTGAACGACTTCCACGTATCCGATCGATTTAAAATTTTGTACACATAATATGTATTCCCGATGACAATACATGAATAAATCACTTTTAGAAATAAATTCAGCCCCTAAGGGGTTCAAACGGGATGTAGGGTTTTTTTGACTAATCAACGCCCAGGCCAAATCGCTTAAGCTAGAAACTTGAAATTTGGACAGTTGGTTCCTTTTCTGACGTAAGCATCCACTAAGAAAGGATGTTTCGAAATTCAACCCCTACGGGTGTTAAAGGGGAGTAAAATTTTGAATTATAAAAGTGTGGGTCGTGAATTCTATGATAGTTTATTAGTCACGACCCACGCTTTTATAATTATGAACCTAATTTATTAAAAATTAGTTTTTTCCTTTTAGTGCATTTAAATAAAAGCTTGTCTCTAAAAAGTTTTTTTTACTAATATTTATCAATATAACCGTTCGTTTCGATTTAAACAGAGGACAGTGTGGTCAAGTGGTTAGCGTCGCGGCCTCTTGATCAGACTGTCGTGGGTTCGAATCCCGCTCATGGATGTTTTGTGATGTCATTTAGTTTTAAGTTAATTGTTATTTAATGTAATCAAGACGCTAATGACCTAAGCTGTCGACGCGTCTATAATTTACAATTAATAAATAAATTCGATTTAAATAAATTTGAAATCAAAAATAAAGATAGTTACTTCTTACCACAACAGTTTTATTGATGGATGTACATTTCGAAAGCTATGCTTTCAACTTCAACAAACACTATACATCTTGATGTATAGTGTTTGCTGAAGATGAAAGCATAGCTTTCGAAATGTACCTACATCAATCAATAAAACTGTTGTGGTAAGAAGTAACTATCTTTATTTTTGTTTTTATACCAACCACAGTGTTCATATATTTTTATTTTAAATAAATTTAATTTACACTGTACTTTTGAAAAACTATTCTACCGTGTAAATTGAGGGTTAAATTTACTTAAAGAAAAGAAAATCTAAAACCAAATAAATCGCTGCTTGATGTTATCATAATGACAATAATACCAGCTTCTAACCAGCTGATAACGATGGCCTCTACTTGGCATACACATGCATGTTTATTAACATATAGTAATCGTCCAATGGCAACCAGTTTGTGTTCAACTGTTCTGCATTCAACTGTTTGACGCAGAAAATGGAGCGTCAGGAGTGCCATCTTAAATTAAAACATTGTATTATTGTTTTAATATTATAACATTACAAATTATTACTTATTTTTTGGAAGCCGGTTTATTAAAGTGATATTTAATGTGTTCAAATAATATGACAACATTGATAATTTTTAAAACTGATTGAAGTGACTGATTAATGAGTACTTATTAACGTTTTAAAATAGATTAGTATAATAATTTAATCGAGTAAAAATAATTGTATGTTTGAAATACTGCAAAGTTTGTAAGTGCGTTAGGATATTATTTAGTTGTATACGGTACATCAAATTAAAAGTGACTGTAAATTATAGACGCTCGACAACACAGGTCATAAGCGTTAAAAGTGGCGCATTTACGTATAATTCAGCCATCACTAAGTGACGGCACAATGCCAACGACGGCAACAATTTCGTGCCTGTCTATGGGATCGCTGGCATCGCCTGACGGGTTTTCCGGAAGTAGTGAGTGTTCGGAAGTCGAAGGGACTGACTTTCTTTTGTCCTCAACAATACGCTTAGATGACAGCTTTTTAACAATAATGGGTGAGTCGGTGATTTCTTATAAGAGTTGTGACAAAAAATTAGTGTATTTCAGAACCTTGCCATTTCGACTGACCCCTTAATTTAAGATAGATATAGAAAAATTGTTATTACAAAACTTTTTTTATATTATACAAAATACAAGTTCCCCAAGTTCTAATCTGAGAACATAGTAAAGTAAGTATCATTTGGATTTTCAATTTAGTATTAAATAAAATATTAGTAAAAAAAACTTTTTAGAGACAAGCTTTTATTGAAATGTAGGTACTAAAAAGGAAAAAATAATATTTAATAATTTAGGTTCATAATTATTATAAAAGCGTGGGTTGTAAACTCTATGATAGTTTATTAGTCACAACCCCCGCTTTTATAATAATTATGAACCTAAATTATCAAATATTATTTTTTTCTTTTAAGTACATTTCAATAAAAGCTTGTCTCTAATTTTTTTTTAATAATATTTTATTTTGTTCATTTTAGTCTTGCAAAATTTTACCCCCCTTTGACACCCGTAGGGGTTGAATTTCGAAAAATCCTTTCTTAGTGGTGCTTACGTCAGAAAAGGAACCAACTCTCCAAATTTCAAGTTTTTAGCTTCAGCGATTTGACCTGGGCGTTGATTAGTCAAAAAACCCTACATTCCCGTTTGAACCTCTTAGGGGTTGAATTTATTTCTAAAAACGATTTATTTATGTATTGTCATCGGGAATACAATATATGTGTACAAAATTTCAAATCGATCGGATAGGTACCTACGTGGAAATCGTTCAAAATTAACTTGTAAGTAACAAACACACAAACAAACTAACATACACTGCAAGTTAAATAAAAGCTTGTAAAAAATAATAACCGGAAAATACAAATTGGTACTAGTTCCAGACAACCTTGGTGGTCTTAAAAAGCATTTATATGAAACAGTTCTGGAATTACAAAAAACGAACTACATAAATGGAATTAACAGATTAATGCGTCGATAAAAAGAATGGTTATCAAAATAATAAAATATTAATAACAGACTCGTAAATAATCCAAAAATAACCACAAAGAAATAACTGATAGCCTCAGTATTAAAATGTGATGTAAAATTCAAAATATTTACTTATTGATTGGGTCTATATTATTGACCATTTTAAGTAGCTCCTCCTCCTTTATAGGCTAAATCGAAGCTAGATTTGTGAACAAATGACTGTGAATTCGGTTAATAAGATTTCAAACAAACCAATAGCATTCATTATTTTGTTCAGTCTGGCCTAAATACGCTGCTTCGCTCACTTTATACAGTAAATTTCACTTAAGGTAGTTGTCGTGCTATGAGCATAGTATCAGAAAATTCTAAATTTTCGTATACTCATTAAGGATACTATAATACAAATACTATTAAAATTTGAAGTTGATTGACCATCTCTAACTCGAGATAAACTTAATTAAAGTTCGGATAATTAACACGGAGAGCACAGGAAAGGTTGTGTTTTTGACAAGTTTTTTTAATTTAAAAAAAAAGTAACAGTCAGAAATTTTCAAAAAACTAACTGTTTATTGATGTTTTTGTTCTGAGTTTAAAAAAGAAAATCCAAAATTATTGACCTTTTTATTGTTGAGATATAATAACGCAAAGTTCAACAATTTTTGAGAAAAGATTGACATTTTTATATAATCCAAGCGAACAAACTAAGTGAAATATGTGTAACTATGTGAACAACAGTTTAGGTACAATCTCTAACAAAATTTTTTTACATTTAACACTATACTTATTTATTGTTTTACAACGTATTATGAACGAAACATTAGAGAAATATTCACTGAGCAAAATCACATACCAATCACTAACAATATTTTAATGTAAAACAAATTAATTAAGGCAAATTTTCTTGAATTAAAAATATTGTTAGTGATGTACGTTTTTGTTCAATTGATGTTGCATTTTATGTGAAACGATTTTCTCTAATGCATTAATATTTTTCATAACTACCAGGTGCACAAAACCCGACCATGTTGCGTCGTAAGTGAAATTCACTGTATAATACGTTACAGTTTAAATTAACAAAACATAAAAATAAAAAGTCGAAAACAAAAATATTTTG
Source organism: Mongoloraphidia duomilia (assembly GCA_039654895.1). NCBI lineage: Eukaryota > Metazoa > Arthropoda > Insecta > Raphidioptera > Raphidiidae > Mongoloraphidia > Mongoloraphidia duomilia. The sequence goes on from CM077516.1 coordinate 5,733,690, forward strand.
CACTTTTTAACAACGTTATTATAAATATTTTTGATAAATTAATGACTAATAAAACTGATGAAATATCCAGTGATTTTTGTTTTCTTTTTTTAAATATTTTTATTATGGAGTAACTATATGCCCATACAGGAAAATTCCAAAAAAATATATGTTTTTTGTACATGTTAAAACATGAGAACTGGGACTTGTCATCAAGGGCGTAGCCAGGATTTTGAGCGCGGGGGGGTCAAAGCGAGGTGACGGGGGGAGAAAATGTTTGGCCCCCGGGGCCGCGCTGCGTAGTTCCCGTGGCTAGCGCTGCAGACAATTTTTTTTAAATTTGGGAGGCTTGGACCTCCCGAAGCCTCCCTGAGGGAACCACTGGCTGTAATACTTAGGAGTATTATAGTATTACATACAAATGAAGATGATAATTGTATTTTTAATTAATTCCACCTTGGTTTAAAAAAAATTATAATTATTGTCAAAGAAAGAATATAACAAAAATTAAAAATACATAAATAAATATCATGTAGAAATTACGTCAAACATTCTACGGTACCATCATGTTTCGAACCGAGGTCCCTAGTATGCATACAACGCAAAGACGCTGCTAACTTAGCTATCGATGCAACTGTGTTTAGCTTGCCGTTTTTAATAATAATAATAATAATAATAATAATAAATTCTTTATTTAGGGAAATGTTTAGCCGTAGCCGTTTTCAACATACCCTCTCATGAATGAAATATAAAAATATATCGTGTGCATCACTAATAGCACAATACTACATAATATACACATAACAACAAGTATAATAGAATATTAATATATAAACGTAAAACATACAAAGTAAAAAACAAAACATTTGTGATCAGATTAAATTTAGGCACTGTTAATTACAAGTACTTAATATTTTCAAGCAGCACTTCTTTACAATTGTTAATAAATTGTTTTTTATTTTTAAGGCATCTAATGCTACCAGGTAATTTATTCCACTGTTTATGATATAAGTCAGCCGGGCACAGTTGTAAGAGTGATCAGTCAGTACCTAGACGTGTATCAGCATACTGTTCGTGTTTGAGCTGAGTAACCCCGATTCAGCGATTCTTACGTGCGAACGCGAACGGTTCACTTTATTTCACTACCCAGGTAAAGGGTGCCTAACGCGCCTAAGGAAGTTTTCACTTCAAAAAAATATGAGATACTTACACCTTTTTGACTTAGGACGGCAGTATATTATTGCTAGGCTATTTATGTCTACTTAATTATTGCACATGTGCAAGAAATTATAAACATAACAATAAGTTAATTATAAGAAAAACGAGTTTACTAAGCGGTTAAATATTTTGTTGTCACCGATTACCAATCACTACAAAATGTCTACACTGTAGGCAAATGGAATTCAAATTTAAACATTGTCGCTCGTCCGACCGGATCGCGCTCAAAATGACTCGTCAGCAGCCATTTTTTGCGCCTGAAATCCAATTTTAATAAATTTAAGAACAGTTTGTACGATTGTTTATACAGTAGAAACTCTATAACTCGAGCCTCGTCGAAATCCTCTCTTCCATTTACTGTCCGTTCGAACTTCCTAGCTTTAAACATACGATTGGGACGTCTATAACTCCGAACCTCTATTTCTGAAAAATCTATATTTTCTAACGCACTGTGTTTGTTGTCTCTGTCTATGATGTTTTTATCTGTTTCGTTGACTATATATCTATATATTTGCTGTCTCTGTTTTGAAGTCTTGGTCTGTTACACTGTTTGTATATCTATAGTTGCTGATTTAAATTTCTTGTCTGTTAATGGTTCTTTCTGTCAAAACGTATCGATGTTAGGGGATATTACTCTTAAGACAGTTAATATAAAAACTTTTTTAAAAAAAAAAAACCTCCTTCAAAAAGGCACTAAAAAGAGGAAAATAATGAAATTTTGAGGTCTGTGCCAATTAAAATATGAAATTGGTTAAAAAGAAGATATTAATCACTATACTATACTTTTTAACCGACTTCATATTTTAATTGGCACAGACCTCAAAATTTCATTATTTTCCTCTTTTTAGTGCCTTTTTGAAGGAGGTTTTTTTTTTGTTAAAAAGTTTTTATTTTTTACTTTTTAGTATCAAAAAGTAACATTTACCTTAAAGAATCACACGCCGTTACTTACTTTTTTATTAAAATCAGCCGAACTACTGAACCGATTTTGATGAAATTTCTATGGGACCTATCTGAAAGTATATTCTTTCAAATAAAAAAAAAATTTTTCAAAATCGGTTCATAAACGACGAAGTTATCCGCGAACATACATAAAACATAACCACTTAAAAAATATATACGGTCGAATTGAGAAACCTCCTTTTTTTGAAGTTGGTTAAAAACAGTTATTAATGCGAGCGAAGCTGCGAGTAAAGGCTAGTAGACCATAAACTTATTGTGAAACATTGTATAAAATTTTAATCATCCCTATTCCCTGTATCTCGTTATCTTTGTAAGACAACGTAAGGTAAAATAAATTAAGAAAACATGTTTATAATGTAATTAAATATTTGTTGTCTGATTGTATAGATTGTCATTAATGATTAAAGGAAACTGGAAAGGTATGCGCGTATAAGATCGATTCATTATAATATTATTATCTTAATACTATTTCTGCCCCGCATTCGCCCGGGTAGGTCTTGGTTTGACAATGAAATAATCAAGAACAACAGATCTCATATTATCCAGGTGTGCAAGCTTTCACGGCCGGCATTGTTCCAAGTTTTCATGGTGTCCGGGCTTGTAGGCCGTGATCCGAAGGACACTTCGACCGCTGCCACATCGCCTTTGAGAATGTCTACCGCAGTTGTAGACGAAACGTCAGGTAGAAATACCACCGGACCACAGCCTACAAACCCGGAAACCATGAAGACTTGGAATTTATTATATTATATTACTTTACTTTGTACTACAGTTTAGTCAGCATTAGTGTTGCCGTCTAGATCTAGACTTTCTAGACTTAGTTTTGTCTTGTCTAGATTTTCAAGACAAGACAAGACTAGCTTATATCTAGATCAAGACTCTTGCCAAAACTCTAGACAATTTTCAGAGTCTAGATAAACTAAGTAGTAGATAAACTAAGTAAACCACTCGGTTAATCTAGACTCTTGAAAATAATCTAGACTCTTGATATTAGACAAGACAAGAGTTTTTTAATCTAGACTTAGACTTAGTGAAGTCTTGATATTTCAAGACAAGATTTAAGTTGTCTAGACGGCAACACTAGCCAGCATTAAGCAAATTTAGGTCGAAAATTGCGTTGGGTTAAGAATGACGTCAAATAGCTCATCGTATTCTACTCGTAAAACACTTTCATTTGATACCCATATCAAGGGGGTTGTGAAGAAAAGGCAATCCTCCATCTTGAGGGCGTCCACCATATTGGATTTAGAACGATTTTAGATATACTATACCTACGGCATTCTCGCCGGACTACACGCGTGCAAAATTTCAAATCTCTAGTTCAATTAGAAGTAGTCAGTGATGGCACTAGAGGGTGGGCCATGGCCCACCTTAAACTGTCTTGGCCCACTCCGACATAATTCCCAGTCGCTAGGTTATCTTTTAAATACGTTTTTAACGTCTTCAGTATATAGTAGTATAAAGTATTGACCCAATGAATGTTAATAATTGAAGGAAGGTTTGGTTGAGGGTCAAAATAATGAAGCTTTACCAAAATATCGCTTGTGGCCAACGTTTCGAAATATTTAATTTCATCTTCAGGGCCTCAAGCCAGTCAAATATAAACGGTGAATCATGATCATGCAATTTAGAATTAGAACAATTTACCGTTATTTGATTGACTTGAGGCCCTGAAGATGAAATTAAATATTTCGAAACGTTGGCCACAAGCGACTTTTTGGTAAAGCTTCATTATTTTGACTCTCAACCAACCCTTCCTTCCGCATTACGTTTTTAACCCTCGAAATTTCAACAATTTTTCTTGTAAATCTTGTAATCTGGGTTAAAATTTTATCGAGCACTGAACTTTTGGGAACAAATATTATTGGTCCACCTTCAGATCACCATCCCCAACACTGGCCCACCCTAACAAAAAAAAAACCCTAGCGCCGCTACTTGAACTAGTCGAAATTTTGAATGCAACATTTGTAACAGACATACATACATACAACACGTGAAGTTAATAATTAATTAATTGTAGATTATAGACGCGTCGACAACTCAGGTCATTAGCGTCTTCAACACAACAAATAATCCATTTGTGTATTAGAATCCGCCAGCCGGCATACACAAACCGACTAGTATGAGCTTGGGTCCCTGGGAGCGCTAATTCCCAAAGAACATTGGAATGCAATTTGCGATAGTAACCACATTCCAATGTCTCCCCTGGGGGGACGTGAAGTTAAATAAAAGCTTTTAATTTGACATGTACAAAAAATTGTTGGACAAAATTCGTTGCTTCTTTTGCAGTAAGGTACACGCAAATAATATTGGAAGTACATAGTTATCTAATAATATACCTCAGTATAAATAATCTCACATGAAATTGACTTGTTTCATAATAAATATAATTAGTTAATTAGACGTAAAAAATAACCTGCACTTCTGTCTGTCCTTCGTTTAAAAAATAATATGTACACATGGACAAATAATAATACCTAATATAATGGAGTTATATTATTATATGAATATATCTCCAGGGTCGATCTGTCCTACTCTGCAGTTTTTATGTGATTAAACAAATATTTTGTCAGTCATCATTTATAACTATTTCGAGTATTTTATCAATATTTTTATCGCGTTTTCAGCTGGTTACACTTTGCTATACACTAGGCCGCGCTAGTGTAAACTTTCACCAAGAACCGTGTTTGACTGGTCAGTGTAGAGCGCAATGCTACAATTTATTGGGTAAGTTCGGTTTTACGCTCGATTGATCGAGCCGAGCGAACAGATTTTTGGTCACGTGACAAGCGAGCAAATCGAGCCATCTAAACAATTCCGAACGTAATCTAGCAGATTTTTCCAAACGTCAGAATAAAATGGCCCCAGCAAGTTAAATTCTTATTACTAAGGCCGAAATACATTCTTTATTGCTCCTAATTTTGATTTAATTCAACATTGTTATAATAATAAATCATGATTCACAATTTTTTTCGTTTTTATTCCTTTATTTTAAAATTAATAGTACTACCGGTTGTTGATTTTTTCGACCTATAGATATAATAAATATTTTATTTAATCATTCTGTGCGATATAGACTTATTGGTTATTACTATTTTTTGAATAAATATTATTCGTGTATTTTTACCTATTGAAAAATTACCTCATATAAATAAACTTCGAAATTTATCCATTCTCACAACAAGGGTTTCCGCTCATTTTTAAAATGAATGCTCTGAAATTGGTTAAATCTGCTTGCTCGCTCGCTTTCCTCGGAGCTCATAGAGCGTGCTCGATCTCCTCCAGATTTTAAATCCGAACGCAGGATAGAGATCTTTCAGAGCATATAAATGTTAAATTCGAACGCATTAGACTCAGATCGATCTGAGCTCAAAACCGAACTTACCCATTGTGTTCGGCTGGGCGGCGGTGGGATGCTAGTGTGACCTCCAGTGTTACATTTTACCACCGTTGCAGGGAGGTTGTGTAAAGCTAGTGATAACAGCGGTAATGACAGAGTGATGGCGTTGATTCACTCAACCAGTGATGGTTTGCTAGCTACTTCATCAGCGTTGGATTAGAAATATGGCCAAAGACACAGTTTTCAATCCTTTTGAAAAACACTCTTTTTAAAGCCGCCAAAAACACAATGGGCGAGTTTATTACCATTTCTTAATGGCTGCCTAGTGCCTACGTTCTAAAGAAATGTATTTTTCAATGTTTCTAAATTGTTAAATTGTGTTTTAAAGACCACCAACAGCTAAGGTTATTTGGGTCTAGCACCAATTAATTATTTTTGATGTGAAACATCTTATGTCGGGCTGTGAACAGCCGCGTGAGGGGAAATATGCAACGAAATTTATGGTCCGCTCCTTCGCTGCTGTTCTCCCTACCACTGCGACACCCTCTCTCTCTCTTGGCTCAGTCGCGCACTGTAACACACGCGGTGTTACAGTGCAGTATATAGGATTACGTCAGCATAACAGTTGCTGCTTTTGAAAAAATATATACTACTACACAGAGAATACCACCGAGTTCAATAACGTTTTCTTTGATGTTTCACATCTGACGGGGGGGGGGGGTCGAGACCCACACCCTTTTTTTTAATAATAAATTGAAAATCTAATTGACACTTTTACCAGCTCTCGGGCTAGAACCCGGGAACTGGGAACTTGTAATAGAGGAACCATAGCAACGCCATGTAAACAACAGCATTTCTACACTCTCCGTCATTCTCAAGCTCCTCCATGTTTCTAGGGCCAGTGGTTGAGGCTAGGCTGGGCGTTGATAAACAGTCAGACAAAAGTCGGTGAACATATTCAAACGTTCAAATTCAGAAATGTCACTGTATACAGGGTGTTGAAAAAAGAGGGTAAAATATTTTAGGGGCATATAGTGTGACCCAAAATAAATCGAAACATTTTAATCTATATATATAAAACAGTTCCGTTACTGACTGACTGACTGACTGATTGACTGACAGACAACGCCCAGGTCAAACCGTTAAAGATATAAACTTGAAATTTGGACAGTAGGTTCCTTTTGTGACGTAGGCACCCACTAAGAAAGGATTTTTCGAAATTCAACCCCTAAAGGGGTTAAACAGGGGATGGAAGTTGATATGGAAATTCGTCATTTTTGAAGTTAGAAGCATGAAATTTTGTACATGGGTGTCTTATATAACGTAGGTGAGCTCTAAGAATTTTTTTTTTGAAAATTCATCCCCTAAGGGGGTTAAAAAGGGGATGAAAGTTTGTATGAAAGTTCGTCATTTTTGATGTTAGAAGCATGAAATTTTGCACAGGAGTTCCTTATATAACGTAGGTGAGCAATAAGAAAGGATTTTTAAAAATTCATCCCCTAAGGGGGTTAAATAGGGGATGAAAATTTGTATGGAAGTTATTTTTGAAGCGAGTGAGTAATATGTATTAATAAAATTTGAGCGTGTAAACACCACCAGTCCGGCATCGCTTCGCAGGAGGAGAATTTCTCGCGGGGGGAGGACAATAAAACATAAATCGAAATATACGTGGGCAAAGCCACGGGTAACGGCTAGTAAACATATAAGTTCGCAAACGAACCGTTAGTGAAATATTTCAACTTACCGTCCATTTAATAAAAGAAACATGTTTTTTGAATTTGTTCTATGCGCTGCTGTAATTGTTCTAAATTAAACTGGTTCTGCAATCTGCATACACAGACTTTTTAAATATCCCCAAAGAAAGAAATCCACGGAAATCCAGCATGTTTAGATCTGGCGATCTAGGAGGCCATGGAACCGGTCCGTCAAGTCCTATCCATCTTCCCTCGTAATTTGCGTTTAAGTATTCCCGAACAGCCAATGCAAAATGGGGAGGAGCACCATCCTACATGAACCAAAACTCACGTCTCACGTTCAATGGCACTTCTTCAAGTATATTAATAATAATACGTTATTACACACATAAGTGGAAATATTTCACTAACGGTTCGTTTGAGGACCTATGTTTATTAAAATTTTTCGACTTATTTTGGGTCATACTATATGCTCCTAAAATATTTTACCCTCTTTTTTCTACACCCTGTATTTGTGTTATATTCTACCTAACTTATACGGAATGCATATTATAATATTGTGAAAACTAAAATTTTAAATTGCAAAACAGTAAATAATAGTTTCAAGTAGAATGTTCTAAAAGTACAATTTAACAAATAATAAAACATCCCTGTAGGTATAAAGATAGCATCAGCTTGTTTTTATTTATTAGGGTTTCTCCAGTCTCTATTTATTATGTAGTATTGACTATTGTCGATTATAAAATCTAATGAGGCATTAATAAATCATGTCTAACTGTTTTCAAGATAAACTCATTGATAAGTTTACCATTAAAGGACTCCTCTTGAGATAAGTGACTTAACATTAGCAGCTTGTCATCACTTTAAATATTGGTTTTTGTGAATTTGAAATTCTTTAGCGTCTTTTAAAACAAATATTTATTAATATTATGTAATGCAATTGAAACCAATCAGATATAGGTATAGGAAGGCACAGTTAAAGGATATGTTAATCTCTGGTTTATCTTAACCAAAAGTTTAATAGAATAATGCTGAGTTCCTAGTACCTTAAATTTAGATATGAGATAAAAATCGTATATTTTAAGTAACTAAAGATACTTTTGAAGTAAGTAATTTGTATGCTTAAATCTAGATTTAAGGTAAAAATCGTACCAGAAACCCAGCATAAAGGAACGTGCAGTATACGCAGCTGGGATTCTTATAGGTGGTAGCATGTATGGTAGATGGCGGCTGAAATTATAAGCGCTTATAGGTTTGCACAACGAAGCTTTGATACTAGCATTGATAGAAGCTTAAGTCGCGTTTGAAATGTCAGATAGCGAAGATACCGTGAGTGAAGTCGCTGGTAAAGGCTAGTAATGTACTAAACTGACATGACGATAACGTAACGGTCTATTATTTATATATTATACATATTTTTCGAGTGTTGTCTATACACTGTATGGAAACATATAATTATATTTATATCCCCTTATCATAATATATAATTTTTTCATATTAGATAAGATGTTATTTTTTCTGCTCTTAAATGATATGAATTTTTAATGCAAGGGTATAAAATAATATTATCTAGGCTACATATTTAATTTTTTGTGAGATAACTTAGATTAAACATTAAAAAAATAAAATCACAGCTCGTGTTGATAACCAAAAAAATGGGTATGTCTGTATCGCGGGTACAGACAGATGAGTGAATACCGTTAAATACAAATAATTTTATTAATACATACCTCTTATAAAAAAATTCGACTGACGACCAGTCCTATACTTCCCACCTAGTAAATATTTGCAAAAAATAAACACTCTTTTTTTATTCTTTGAAAAAAAGCATGGCCCTCTTTTTTGTTTGGTGATCTACTGATGGCTAGTAATATAGCAAAAATCATGGTTACCTTGATTTACGTACAATTTTCTTTTTTTTAGTAAAATATTTTTTTTCTCGAAAAATTTTAGAGAAAAAAAATATATACATTTTTTCATATTATAACATCTAGAATTCATTTATATTTTTTTTTATCTATGTTAATACGTGACATTGAGAACGTTTTTTTTTAATATCCTAGGATCCACTGAACCGATTTGACTCAAAAACTAATCAGATCTAAGTTAAAGGCTGATACACAATAGAACAATCGGCATGGCCGTATGTTGTTCCGTTTTTACGATATCGAAAGCAAAAAATTGACCACATACACACACACAGAGACACACACACATACATACAGAAATCAGTCAGAAATGATCTTAAACGATTGCTAGGGTCTCAAAACGTAAAGATCTGTTAAAATCTCGAAATATTTTTTTCGGACTAAATCCATTACTTCCCTACCATAGTAGAGGTGGGAAGTAAAAAGTGAGTGTGTGCTTATGACCACACGACAGAAGTGAAAACTTGATTATATGCAAAACATGCATAATAATATAATATTATTTTATTATTATAATACGTAATAATAAAAACGCAATTCTTGAAACGATGCACCCTTTGTTAGACAGTACACGTGGTCACCGACTCGACATATTATGTGTGCTCCGAAATTCCACATTTTGTGTTATTGGGATTTAACATGGGGACGTGAGAACCACATTTTGTTATGCTTCCATTTTCTGCCACCAGATGTCAGCGTCAAATGTCAAATTCATTTGACATGGAAGCGCGGCAATCATCTAATCATGGAGGCGTGAGAACCACATTTTGCTATACTTCCATATTCTACCACCAGATGTCCGTGTCAAATCCCAATATGAAAAGAACGACCAGCTACATTTCGCATTTTGTATATTTTTTACTGTCGCCATATTTTTATTTTCTATATTGTCTACTGAAATAATACATACATAATATATTTTGGGAGTCAATGAAATGATAAATTATTAAATCAGAAATGACTTTATTAATCGAACACTCACCTTAATTTCCGGTTGTGTTTCCTGTCTTTGTAAATTCTGACATCAAATATCGTTTCAAAAACAATAATCAATTTCGTATTTGTGTTTTGATTTGATCTTTTAGAAACAGCCCGATATAGATATTGACATTATAGATTACAGACGCTCAACAACAGAGGTCATAAGCGTTTATAGAAACAAACCGAATGTCAAATTAAAAAAAAGAAAATATAGAGAATCCGTTTTTTTTTTAAACAACCCGGTTGTTCAAAAAAACTGATTTCCTATAATAAATCAATCTGAAAAAAAATTACGGAAACAGCTGTTTTAATACCTATTTATGCAAAAAAAAACAGCTAAGTACTTAAGAAAAGTGTAGCTACGTTTTGGGATTTGACATTTGACGCTATGGCACCTGGTGACGGAATATGAAAGTATAATGGCAAAATGTGGTTGCCACGCCTCCATTTTTTACACGTGTACCAAATCTGTTTGTGGCAATCAGATTATTCATTATAAAGGGTCGAATTTGGTTTCCCTTCTCTACAACCTTGAAAAATGTCGTTCACAGGAAAATAATAATTGATTATTTTGTTCTGATTAACTCAATCAAATTATTATCTCATGAATAAGATTATCAATATTTTTTCACTCATTAATAATGTCATGTAGTCATCTTATGATTGTCAAACTATAAATCAGTGGTTTCCAACCATGCTAGCATATTTACTGAAATTTATTTATTGTAAATTATAGACGCGTCGACAACTTAGGTCATTAGCGTCTTAATTACATTAAATAACAACACACTTAAAACTAAATTACATTACAAAACATCTATGAGCGGAGACGTGATTCGAACCTACGACAGTCTGATCCAGAGGCCGCGGCGCTAACAACTGGACCACACACTGTAAAAAATGGATGTAAAAATACTTTGAAAGTTAAGATAGAATTCGCTCGATTTTCTAAGTGATTTTACATTATTATTTATTTTTACACAGAAAACTTCATAAAAACTTGGACTTTTACTGTGAAGTTAAACAAATTTGTGATTTTTACATAAAGTAAATTAAAATTACATAATTTGCGTAATATTCCAATAAAGTGTGTAAAAATTACAAAATAAAATGTGTAGTTACATATATAAAATGGATGAATACAAAACAAATTAATGTAAAATTAGTAACCACGCATGCGCAATGTGTTTTTATGGAATCTACGCGATGTGGCGATACCTGTTTGCGCCGCCATTGTCTCTTTGTGTGTCTATTACCAGATTAATCGCTAGCTACAATCGATAATCTATGTAATCGGCCTTCTCATTTCTTACAGTGCACTGTCCTCTTTATTTACTGAAAAGAAGTTGTATTCCACGATTGAATCGAACTATAGGTGGTCTCATGTGCAATATTCTAAGCGAGATGAAATTGTAATTTTAACATCTGCTTTGACTTTTGACAATACAACTATGGGCATTTTATATTCTCTAAGCATTGACATTAAGTTTGACATTGCTACTATGGGGTAAAGTGACGCTAATGACCTTAGATGTCGACGCGTCTATAATCTACAATAAATAAATGGGGTAAAGGAGGTATAACTAGCTGTCTATTTCTATATCTACATTCTAAGGCTTGACGGCTCTAGCGTTTTGAAATCGTCCCGCTTAAGATTAATTTCAGCGAACGACTGTATAGAGGTCAGCTACTTTGAATTAAATCGCGAATACACTGTAAGAAATGAGAAGGCCGATTACACAGATTATCGATGGTCCATGCCAGTGATTAATCTGGTAATAGGCACGCAAAGAGACAATGGCGTCGCAAACAGGTATCGCCACATCGCGTAGATTCCATAAAAACACATTACGCATGCGTGGTTACTAATTTTACATTAATTTGTTTTGTATTCATCCATTTTATATATGTAACTATACATTTTATTTTGTAATTTTTACACACTTTATTGGAATATTACACAAATTATGTAATTTTATGTTCCTTTATGTAAAAATCTCAAATTTGTTTAACTTTACAGTAAAAGTCCAAGCTTTTATGAAGCTGTGTAAAAATAAATAATAATGTAAAATCACTTAGAAAATCGAGCGAATTCTACCTTAACTTTCGTAACGCAAACTTTGCATGCGGACCTGCGTAGTGAGACGTTGTTACGTCAACATTTGGAAAAGAATGCCGTGGTTTAAGTTAATTGACTAATTGCAAGAATGTACAACGTTACACGCAAAGGTGGGCATTAACTCGTTAATCCGTTAATCGTTAATTAACGAAGTTAACAATCTGCTGAACGGATTAACTTTTAAGTTAACTTCAAAAAATGTTAACGCTCTTGTTAACTTCCGTTAAATTGAACTTCCATTAACTTTAGTCCGTTACATTAGTCGTTTGTTGACATGCTGTCGTCATTTTGTTTGTTTGAATTACGCGCCATGCCACGCTCGTATGTTCGGCGACTGTCGGCAAGTCGAATGGTGAACGATATCATATATGCGAAGTGCGCGTGCGAGTGTGTTTAATTCTTCTTTCTACTTGTTTTTGTTTTATTTACCTATTTCTCTCAGCCCAAAAGCAGTATAAGTTTTAAATGGTTAACTTTTAACGGTTAACTTTAACTTGCGTTAAATTTTCGAAAATTTAACGCTCTACCTATTATCGAAGTTAACTTTTTATCTAACGAATTAACGATTAACGAAGTTAACTTTTGGATTAACTGTGCCCACTTATGGTTACACGTGTAAACGTCTTGGGGCGGGTGACACGTACGACCCTCCAATAAGTCATGTCGACTTGTCGCCATAGGCAATAAGCCTTGCCCGCTGCAAACGCACTAGTGTCAAGGTGAAACACTACACTCAAAGTGATTCTTCATCATTCCGTACTACACTTTACAATGACGACTTCACCTGACGACAAGCATGCAAACATTAACGTTAACATTAGAATGTGATCAACGTGTAAAAACCGTTCCATTTTTATTACAAGCTTTTATTTAACTTGCAGTTAGTCTGTTTGTTTGTGGGTTTGTTTGTTAAAGTCAAAACTTGCAAGTCAATTTTGAACGACTTCCACGTATCCGATCGATTTGAAATTTTGTACACATATGTATTCCCGATGACAATACATGAATAAATCGTTTTTAGAAATAAATTCAACCCCTAAGGGGTTCAAACGGGGATGTAGGGTTTTTTTGACTAATCAACGCTTAGACCAAATCGCTGAAGCTAGAAACTTGAAATTTGGACAGTTGATTCTTTTTCTGACGTAAGCATCCGCTAAGAAAAAATTTCTTGAAATTCAACCCCTACGGGTGTCAAAGAGGGGCAAAATTTTGAAAGACTAAAATGAACAAAATAAAATATTAGTAAAAAAAAACTTTTTAGAGACAAGCTTTTGTTGAAATGTACTAAAAAGGAAAAAATAATTTTTAATAATTTTGGTTCATAATTATTATAAAAGCGGGGGTTGCGACTAATAAACTATCATAAAGATTAAAATCCCCGCTTTTATAATAATTATGAACCAAAATTATTAAATATTATTTTACTAATATTTTTTATATAAAAATTGTTTTTCGGGCTGAAAGGCCATGGTCCTGGATTTTTCTTTCCAAACGTGTTGGCTACATCGACGACTACAACACCACTGACGATGGCTACCGCAGATGTATTCCGAATACATCTGCGGTAGCCATCGTCAGTGGTGTTGTAGTCGTCGATGTAGCCAACACGTTTGGAAAGAAAAATCCAGGACCATGGCCTTTCAGCCCGAAAAACAATTTTTATATAAAAAATATTAGTAAAATAATATTTAATAATTTTGGCCGTGGTCCTGGATTTTTCTTTCCAAACGTTTCGAATACAGTATTCGAAACGTTTGGAAAGAAAAATCCAGGACCACGGCCTTTCAGCCCGGAAAACAATTCTTATAATATTTGATATCAGCCGTGAAAGTCTACAATCTACATGAATCGACCCATTTTTACAAACTTTTTGTCGATCCATTTTTACAAGCTTTATGTCGATCCATTTTTACAAGCTTTTAATAAAAAGCTGGTAAAAATGGAACGGTTTGACCGGAATCGTGCTGACGGAAAAAAAGACACAGACTTTTTGAAAAAAACATGTTTTTTCATTCCGGGAATCTCAAGTAGGGAAAGTATTGTAATAATTAGTACCATCTCTGAAGTTGGAACGGTAAAATAAAATGGGTGAAAGATATCTATTTTACTCCACCAGCACCAGCTTTTAGTTGTCAGTTGACAATTTTTTCTCCGTCGTCTGTACAAAAATATATTCATTATAAGTAGGGATGGGTGATACGAATATTTCAATGAAATGTAAAAAACAATAATAATAATAATAATTTCTTTTGATAGCACCTTATTATTAATTTACAAAATATGCTTTAATTAAACAGGAAGAAAGGCTATAAGAATCTATTTGTTTTTTTTTTAAATTAAACAAAGAGCCGACGTTTCGGACCACATCAGTCCTTATTCATGACCTACAAAAATTATAGAATTTCTATAATTTTTGTAGGTCATGATTAAGGACTGATGTGGTCCGAAACGTCGGCTCTTTGTTTAATTAAAAAAAAAACAATATAGATTCTTATAGCCTTTCTTCCTGTTTAATTAAAGCATATTTTGTAAAATAATAATAATAAAAATAATGACCAATCAGATTTTGCTTTTTTATCACCCCTTCTACAATTAGTGTGCAGTTGAGGTCCATATTTTCAAGTTACCTCCAGTGGACTACCCATATTTAATATGTTATAGAACAAGGATTCTCAATCTGTGGTACATGTACCACTGGTGGTACATTACGTTGTTCCAGGTGGTACACAGAGATGTTTGTGACCTTATCCATAATAAACCTTACGCGCATACTTTTATATTTATTAATTTATTCCACCTATACCTCTAAAATACCTCTAAAAAACCATTTTCTTAGAGGCGCCATATAACGTTGTTTTAAAAAAACTCGCCTGCGGCGCATTTCGAGAAAAGGGAGATTTCGCTCACTGGGTGGTAGATGAATCTTTAGCAGTTTATTTAAGTGGTACAACATTCAAAAAGTTTGAGAACCCCTGTTATAGAGTAAACTGCATGTTTCAAATTCAGTATAAGTCTATGCTCCTGAAGATGGACTGATGCTGGATTGCAAAAAGCATTTTCAAAAATCTAATTTAGCAATAACCTTAGATTGTGAGTGCATATTACAGTTTTTTTATACATGCAGGAATAGTTTAATGTCGTTGTGAAACTCCAGCTCTCATGTAGAACATTTGATTGTACTCACACAAAAACAAATGATTGATTAACATAGAAAAAGATCGCTGAATTTTGGTCAATATGCGTAGAAAAACGTTGGTTCGAAGTGGAAATTGCACAAAAAACTATGTTAAATAGATGTTTACACAGTTTAAAAAAATGTCGTTTCAATCCAACAATTATTTTTCGAGCAGGATCGATTTAAAATTCTACAATGCTTTTCTAAATGTAAAAATATGTGCGGTCACAAGTTACAATCTAAGGTCGTCGTCAAATCAGCTTTTCTGACAATGCTTTCTGCAACCCAGCATACGTATCCGAAGTAATCGTCGAACTTAGATATTTTTAACTTCCCATTGGAAGTTATTGTAATGGGTCCGAAAATCGAAATCAAAATGTATAACAAATTTCTATGTTTCAAGGTCACTACACTATTTTTACACTATTTTTAGAAAGATGTCTGTGTGTGTGTGTACGTATGTACGTACGTATGTGTCCATTTCTTTCTAAGACGAAATCTAGAGAATGAAAAATGATATCGACTACTTTAGGATGCCAATCGATGCGTATTAACGTAAATTTGATCTGAAAGAATTTTTTTCAAAATCGGTTCAGCCGTTCTTTTTTTTAACTAAATAGACTCCAAAAAAGTAGATTTTACACAATATCTCGCGAATAAAAAGTTATATCGACTTCGTAAGGGTGTCAATCGAGGCGTGTTAACGTCATTTTGATCCGACATAAATTTTATAAAAATCGGTTCAGCCGTTTTTTTTTAATTATTGTTAAAAATAAATAATAATTATGTTTTAATGATTAAAATGATTACTTTTCTGTGTAATATCTAATTTAATTATTATTATTAAATAAAATTAAGCAAAATCGCAGGATAGTGGACAATATAATTTGATTTATTAAATTAAATGTACGACGTTTCGTCTATAAATTTAGACTTTTTCAAATTATATTGTCCACTATCCTGCGATTTTGCTTAATTTTATTATAATCACGATGGACACGATTTCTAATATAAATTATTATTAAATATTTATCAAACTGGGAAGTTCGTCGTGTGGACCTCAAGGGTCGCACTTTAGTCCTAATAAATGACCCACCTCACGGCTTGTTTGTTATGAAATTTTACTGTTAGATATTTTCCCAGTCCTAGGAATGACATTACACACATACTCTAACAACTCAGTCATTTGTTTGTTATCCATTTACATTTTACATAATATTTGTTAAGTTTTGTATGGATAAGAAAAACGCGTAATAAATATTTTAATGCTCATTAACTGTATAGAACTATTCAGAAATTAAAATAAAAGATTTACTGACATTCATTACTCATTGTAATATAGTTGTGCAATACCTATGCAGGTAATAAATTATTAATCGATGAAAAGCCATTTTTTTTCGGTTATATTTTGCATTACAGATGTTTTTTTATTCAAAAAAGGCATGTGTCGCTGCACACACGAGCGAACTGAACCTTCTTATGTATGAATAATATATAAAATGAATCAGAATGAGCCATGACTATGTATTAAATATTGTGTGTGTTTTAAAGACCACCAACATCTAACGTTATTTGGGCCTAGCACCAATTCATATTTTCAATTCATCATTTTTTTTTTAATAATAAATTGAAAATCTAATTGACACTTTTACCAGTTCTCGGGCTAGAACCCGGGAACTGGGGACTTGTAATAGAGGAACCATAGCAACGTCATGTAAACAACAGCATTGCTACACTCCCGGCCATTCTCAAGCCCGTATTAAATATTGATTTATTTAGGGCTGTTATCGTAATTCGCGTCACAGCATTTTTGTCTTCCATTTTAGTTTCATCGAGTCAGCTCCTAGTCCTAGTGGCACTTGTACACCGTGTGTCGTACAAAGTCAGAAGTCGAATAACTTGCCACTGGCTGTTTCAGGGTTTATATCATGTACCGATAGACGAATGATCTACACATTATACCATATAACACAGACGTGGGAGAAGAGGGAATACAATCCAAACATTCTTTCCCGTAATCACATTTTTATATACACATTTTCGTTTCATCAAAATGTCGGTATTAACCCCCTTGCAGAACGATATAAACACCTAAGCGAGCAAGTTTCCCTCTAAGAGAGGGGGTTAATACCGACATTTTGTTTTGCAAATTGAAATATATGCTTGAAACAGTCGCCGTAACAACATATTAAAATTTGAACCTTGAACTAATAATATAAATTTCGTCAGGCACATGACACGTTTAGGGTGATCTACCACCCCTTTAATACTGACCAATCGATCTGCAAATATTATAATGGCATTATTAGGTCACCGACAAGCTATACAAACAATGTCAGTCTTGAAGCAATAATAATTGTGACCATTTTTTTTGTTACATGTTGGGGGCGGTCTGCATCCCTCCCATACTGCTATCTAGCAAAATTTCTTAGTCAGAGCACTTTAATATGCCTCCCTCAACATTTTTACAAAAATAAGGCTTTGAATAAATAACACCAAAAAATTGTCACTAGCTCTCGGTCTATTATCTTAACCCAGTCGTTCTCAGATAAGAAGTACCCTGCACTAGTAGATAGTGTACCAAGTTTCATCAAAATCGATCCCATCGTTCTCGAGTAATGCTGGTACAGGCAGGCACAAAAAAATCTAGTAACACATTTTCCCGAAAACTCAAAAAAACTCGAAAGAAAACAAAATTACAGACTGAGATCCCGTTACTTATATCAATTTTGATATAGTGACGCCACTGATTTAAATATTTACTTGTTAATTATGCAACGCGTCGTGTAATGCATGTGAATTCGTGTGAAATTACTTCGAAAAACTAGTTTTAAGTTTTCATTAACGCTTAGTTGTTTTTGCGATGTTTGTTTATATTGGAATTTGTAATCACTTTAAATTTATTTAAAATTTCTACTTTATTCAGTTATAAGGTTTGTTCCTGCAGACAATAGCTGATTTGTCCCTGACAAGTTTCTGATTTTTTGATTAGGCATGCGCTAAATATAACTAAAAGTCGTCTCAAACTTGTTTGTTGAAACAGCTGACGCGATGTTTACAGTAAGCCAAAAAACAAAATAGGTACCTGATCTAAAAAACTTTTGACGGATCCTCTACAATTTTTACTGCAATTCACACGGTCAAGTGCACGAGACGATCGCAAAAACTGCGCCACTAACTGCTATGGTTATTTCGACCCAGTACCAACACATATTTTCAAAATTTTTTACTTCCCACCTCTACTATGGTAGGGAAGTAATGGATTCAGTCCGAAAACAATATTTCGAGATTTTAACAGATTTTCACGTTTTGAGACCCTAGCAATCGTTTAAGATCATTTTCTGACTGATGTCTGTATGTGTGTGTGTATGTGTGTATGTGTGTGTGTGTGTATGTGGTCAATTTTTCGCCTTCGATATCTTAAGAACGGAACAACATACGGGCATGCCGATTGTTCTATTGTGTTTATCAGCCTTTAACTTAGATCTGATTAGATTTTGAGTCAAATCGGTTCAGTGGATCCTGAGATATTCAAAAAAACGTCCTCAATGTCACGTATTAACATAGGTAAAAAAAAATATAAATGAATTCTAGATGTTATAATATGAAAAAAATGTAAATATTTTTTTTCTCTAAAATGTATAGTTTTCGAGAAAAAAAATATTTTACTAAAAAAAATAAAAATTGTACGTAAATCAAGGTAACCATGATTTTTGCTATATTAAGCTAGCCATCAATAGATCACCAAACAAAAAAGAGGGCCATGCTTTTTTCAAAGAATAAAAATTAAATTGTGTTTTAAAGACCACCAACAGCTAAGGTTATTTGGGCCTAGTCAAAGAATAAAAAAAAGAGTGTTTATTTTTTGCAAATATTTACTAGGTGGGAAGTATAGGACTGGTCATCAGTCGAATTTTTTTATAACAAATTAAAAATCTAATTAATACTTTTAGTCCAGCAGTCAGGTACTTTTTACCTGGAAAGTATTCCGAAGTTAATGATATTTTGGTGTGTTGTTTGTGGATACTCTGTGGAGTAGAATCTGAGTTTTCGACCTCAATGACCCTGTGCTAACGTGAGGGGAGCCGAAAAACCACAGGGTCCTCGAGGTCGAAAACTCAGATTCTACTCCACAGAGTACCCACAAACAACATACCAAAATATCATTAACTTCGGAATACTTTCCAGGAAACCCCCTTCATTTATTACCTGACGCCTGAACTATTTAATCAGTTTTCAAATTAGAGTTTGGACACTGGGGCTTGTATAATCCAGGAGTCATGTAAACGACGTTCTTAAAAATTGTTTCCCACATGCGAACGACCGTTAAATTTAAAACTTCTGTGCTGATTTTTTCGGAGTCGACTGTAATACATAATTGTAGTAAAATATAGATTTAAAAAAAAAATGCGATCGAAAAATACTGAACGAAAATCTAACTAAAGTATTGAATTTTATCCAATTTGGCGGCGTTATTAACAATTAATAATTTTCGAAATGTCATTGTCTTCAAAACCATAGTTACCATGTTGAACTAAGGACTAATTTGTAATTTAGAACTGTGACAATATATATATACATATATAAACACATTTTGCACCGGAAGTGGCTTTTCCCGGCCGTGGCATCAGGATTTGACAAGGCAACCCTAGCGCTTTTTCTTTGTCATAATAAATGCTACCTTCCCTGAAAATTTCATCCTGTCAGAAATTGGTTTACATATTTACGCCAGGCTCTTGGTCTATATGATTGTATATTATAGACGCTCAATCTGCAATCTCTCTCTCTCGACCGTCGTTCTTTCATTGGTCAAACTATATTACGTCGTTTTTTTGTTCTGAAACATGGAACTTTTTCTGAACTCTTCCGTTCAAATATAAACATCTGAAGTTTTGCCAAACATTACTTACATAATAACGTAAAATCCCAAACAAAACCCACGAGCAAAATAATAAAACAAAAACCTGTAAGTATATTTATCTCTGTTCAGCTAATAAGCGCCATAATATTCTTTTATAATAATAATTTTATGTTTAAAGATGACTGTGCAATAAATTAATCTAACGTCAAAAAATTATGTTAATATAATATTTTCTAGTGCGTGTGGTCAAACTATCAAATACGGGTGACATTAATCGGCCCGGAGAAAAACGATTAAATAAAAATAATTTAAACAAGCCGTGAGGTGGGTCGTTTATTAGGACTAAAGTGCGACCCTTGAGGTCCACACGACGAACTTCCCAGTTTGACAAATATTTAATAATAATAATTAAATTAGATATTACACAGAAAAGTAATCATTTTAATGACTAAAACATAATTATTATTTATTTTTAACAATAATTTAAAAAAAACGGCTGAACCGATTTTTATAAAATGTATGTCGGATCAAAATGACGTTAACACGCCTCGATTGACACCCTTACGATGTCGATATAATTTTTTATTCGCGAGATATTGTGTAAAATCTACTTTTTTGGAGTTTATTTGGTTAAGAAAAAAGAACGGCTGAACCGATTTTAAAAAAAATTTCTTTCAGATCATATTTACGTTATTACGCGTTGATTGGCACCCTAACGTAATCGATATCATTTTTCATTCTCGAGATTTCGTCTTAGAAAGAAATGGACACATACGTACGTACGTACGTACACACACACATACACAGACATCTTTCTAAAAATAGCGTAAAAATAGTGTAGTGACCTTGAAACATAAAAATTTGTTATACATTTTGATTTCGATTTTCGGACCAATTACAATAACTTCCAATGGGAAGTTAAAAAAGGTACGTGTCTCACCCACATAACCGTACGGTCCGGTCGTTGAGTCAGTCAGTGTGTTTATGTGGTCAGTCAACGGCAATGTTGAAGTACAGACAAACAAAAAAAAATGTATACGAACATTTGATTTTATAAGATAAATAAAAGTCGATGTATTAATAAAATTATTTGTATTTAACGGTATTCACATCATCTGTCTGTACCCGCTATACAGACATATGCATATCCATTTTTTTAAAAGACATTTTTGCAACACTTGCATCAAAAATACAATTTTAGATGGCTGTGTACCGTTTATAAAGTGATTCTTTATGGAAGCTTCTACTGCATTCGAACGGTAGTGTTTAAAGTAAATTTTAACGCACTCCGTTCTATAAAGTAATACTGTTTTGTTTTACTTTATAACACACGTGCGTAATAAAGTAGGTACTTTATAGATTACTTTGCTATAATGTCACTAATAAAATATTTATTATTATTATTAGTTGTTGCAAAAAAATTGTATGTAACGCGTGGCTAAAGTGACAGATCTGACAGTCGCGATTTTATAATACTCTTTTAAGGTTACGTTGCATTTATACCAGAACGAGTGTGTGTTTACCGCGTGAGCCGAAGGCGAGTGCGGTAATTACACGAGTTCTGGTATAAATGCAACTTAGGCTCGTGTCGGAAAATCGCGACTGTCATATAATCCGGCACTTAAGCCACCAGTTGCATAAATTACTATTATAGTATTACGAATTAGTTTTTAAACGTACGTCATAACGTCTTTATTTATATAGTTTAACAACGCCTACAACAATAAGGACATGTTCACTTGTGAATTTTTTTCAGTCAAAGCGATCGTTAATTATATTAGTAATAACATTAATAGAACTCGAAGAGAATTGGTGTAACAGAGCCGGCTCAAGAAAGATTTTATTAAAATGTCTCACTACTGTCAAAAAATGACAAGGTGCTCAGTAATGATTGTGCCGCAACCGAAAACGTATAACTACTTATACAGGGTGTCCAAGACTTGCGTTGTCGGCCGATATATTGATTTTGGGTGAAGATAGAAAAAAAGTTTAAACACAAATGTAGTATAAATTTTAATGGTGTATAACCTAAAAATATTTTCAATTATACAGTCTGTCCCATTTAAGCTTGGAAGATCAAAGTTATGTTTTTTTTTTAATCTAACACCCTGTTTTTATTTGTTTTTTCAATTCTGCACCTAAATGTGAATAGAAGTTGTAAGGAAAGTCATGATCGATAATTCAGTAATTTTTGAGTTATTCAAGTTTTTTAGAAATGTTTGCACGTGCAGACCTTTACCTAAAATTCGACATAGCCAAAACAGAAACCTTTATCAAACTGAAATTTTAAGGATCACTAGATAATGGACGAACAAATGTCTGTCCTAAAAAAACGAATTTATTATACAGGGTGTTCAAAATAATGTACTTCTTTTACCTAACTTCAATCACGTGTAACTTTTGATTGTTAAATACAACGAGGTTATTTTTTTGTTGGAATTGTATTCTTTAGGATATTTACTAACACTTTTATTAAGAATTTTCCATACCTAAACCTAATATTTTCGTATTAAAATATTAGGTATATCTATCCCCTGTTTGGCCGCCATGTTTGTTGTGACTTGTGACGTCAGACCTGGCTGTAACTTTGTACAAGCAGTTGTATACGGTATAGCGTCTCTATTAATAATAGATAATAATGCGTTTAACGTCCGTTTCTCGACATTATGTCATAACAGACGCCATTCGCACCATTACTATTTTCCATTTTTACCACTTCCCGTTTTATACATTTTTATACTTCAACTTAATTAATAAGCAATGTGCGAATGAAGGAATTATAGGACATTAGGATAAGGTAGGCAACTTTGGGAGCATTGGAGTTTGACAGGTAATCGGCCATGGCCTTGAATAAGGAACCATCTCGATATTCATCTGGAATAATCGAGGGAAACCATAGAAAACCTGAAACAAGATTGCCGGTACAGTAATTACCGTTTCACGGCATGAGGCAGTAGCAAAAAGTCTTAGCCACTTCTGCCCCCGCCGGAATTCGAACCCAGTACCTTCCGAATGCGAGTCTATAGTGCTGTACCACTAAGCTACATCGCTGGGTGCGTCTCCATTACCTTTTAGCTCAGTGTATACAACGAAATCGTGGTGCGGCATTGGATCGTGAGTCGCCGGCTTTAATTAATCAGTCTGTATGCTGGAGTGCGAGTTAATTCTCCAATCGCGATCGTCGCCTAACGCCTTTATCAAGCGCAATTGCCGTACCTGGCAGATAAGGCTTACGCTAGTGTAGTATTTATAAAAATATGTAGTTCCCTTGACAACAGCTTCATATAAAGACGCGCGCGGAGCGCCACCTGTCTCACCTGTCTTCAAGAAATAAAACGACAAATCAGTTTTCTGTTTCAACTTTGTTATCTCACTGGACTTTCGCCCTTCAATAATACCGAAGTGGATTTACTTCGAAATATTATCGATGGATTAAATGTTAACGTTTGACGTTTGATTTTTAAATTGCGTATAAAAATTGAGTTATTCGATGTAACAGGTTTTATTTGCGGTCTACTAAAAATGGAAGTTGTTTGAATTATTATTTAGTTGACAGTTTTCGCGTTTTTGAACTGTGGTAGGGATGTGGTTTTAAGGATTTAGTGATATTTCTCAAATTATGTTGGCTAACCTATTAAATTAATATTCGAGTGGTTCGTTTTAAAAAAATCAAAACTTCAGCGCAATGTTAAAAAATCTGCATTTTTACGTTGAAATTGAAAATTATTCATACTGGTCATTTCACTGGCATTAATTCTAATTGGATTCTAAAAAATACATAATATTTTTCGGTAAAATGATCGTAAAAAATAATTTAACAATACGAAATTCTAAAAAAGTTCTTCCAACGCGATTTAAATTTACAAACGTAAACATTACGCCTACAGATAACACATTTTTACTTAAAAGCACAAAAGATTATTTTAACTTACATTCGTTGTGAATGAATTGACATTCAACTGGCACTAATTCTTGAATTGGTTCCTAAATGTTAACATTTTTTTAACAATTGAAGATAGTCAAGTATATAAGTGATACACACGTTATGCCAGTCATCATACAAAAAACTTAACGTTTGCGGAAATTATAACTGATAAAAAAATTACTATGAAACTCTGATTCATGCGCCGGTCATTTGTCATAGTTTTAATATTTTAATAATTAAACCACAGGACATGATAGAAGAGTGAATTATTGAACTTTGGACTTCATTATTAATTATTCTAAATAGTTTGTTAATAAAGAAAGCGCGGTGTTAAGATATACATAATAATTGCATCGGTTGGCAAATTCGGAAGTGCAAACTATATAGAAAATCCAATGACAACTTCGGTGTCTCAGTTGATCATCTCGAGTTACTGTGTCAACAGGAAAATCACTCGGTTTTAAAAATTATGTAACAATTCAGATTAGAATCTGAATTAAATCAAAAAAAAAGTTGGTTTAAAAAAAAGTTATCTCGAGTTACTGTGTCAACAGTGAAATTATTCGGTTTTAAAAAATATGGAACAATTCAGAACATAATCTGAATAAAAAAATATAAAAATAGTCGGATTAAAAGAAGACATCTCGCGTTATTGTGTCAATTACTCGGTCTTATAAAATATGTAACTATTCAGATTAAAATCTGAATAAAAAAGTCGAATTAAAAGAAATTATCTGGAGTTATTGTGTCAATAGGAAATTTACTCGGTTTTAAAAAATATGTAACAATCAGTTTCGAATCTGAATTAAAAAAATAAAAATAGTCGCATTAAAAAGAACGCCTCTCGAGTATTGTTGTGTCAATACGAAAACTACTCTGTTTTTAAAAAAATACGGAACAATTAAGAATAGAATATGATTAAAAAAGAATAAAAATAACAAGTTAAATTTTTACGTAAATAAAAGTGTCAAATTTTACTCTAATCAGTTTCGTATGCAAATAAATATGATTCTCACTTGTTTATTGTAAATTATAGACGCGTCGAGATTCTCACTTGTTGACAATTATTAATCAATTTAAAATGGCGTGCGCAAATACAAAAACCAGTTTAAATTTTTAATAAAGTTTCTGGCAAAAAACTGAACAAGAAAATAATTGACATTGCAAAGTATACTTGAACTTTAATAAATTCTTTGAAACCAATCAGTTAATTACTTATTCTGAAAAAAGTGAACATTTTCTGCATTGAAAGCAAGACAAGGGTAATGGGTTTGTATGAAGGTAAATAATCTTTTAATCTTTTAACCCCTTTATGTCAGAAATCTTCTATATTATTTTTATTCGCTGTGAGCTGATGCATGGATAGAATTTCAGTCACTGTCAGCGCGCAACAACGGATAAATAGAGAAACATTCGGTGGGTACTTAACTCCCTTCTCTATGGTAACTGCTAAGCATAAATACGTCATAATAAATAATAAAATTTAAAAAAAATGTGTTTTAAAGACCACCAACAGCTAAGGTTATTTGGGCCTAGCACCAATTCATATTTTCAATTCATTATTTTTTTTTTTTAATAATAAATTGAAAATCCAATTGACACTTTTACCAGCTCTCGGGCTAGTACCCGGGAACTGGGGACTTGTAATAAAGGAACCATAGCAACGCCATGTAAACAACAGCACTGCTACACGCTCGGCTATTCTCAAACCCATAAAATATAAAATGGGCCGTGAAAGTGGCACTTCTTATCAAAATAAAGTTTGAATTTTTATGCTGAAAAAAATATAATACGTAAATTCATTTGCTTTTAAATTTATTATAAAATAATTTTTTATTATTTTTTTAAATTATTTAATAATTTTTTGGATGTATTTTAACTACATATTTGACATTAATGTTCTAATTTGACAGCTGAGATTTCGGTTTTGCGCGTAGATTGGATAAAATGTACTTACCGAAATTGCTTTGCGAATCATGAAAAAGAAGGTTTATGATTTATATTGTTCACAGAATTTCACAAAACACACTTTTCACGTTGCTATTTTTGAATTCAACACAATGATTGAATGATTGCATTGTAACTTAAGTACCTACCGCCAGACGGCAGGACCATGCATCTGCTCTCAGGGAATGTGTGTAAACGGTTTTACTACCGAACATTCACAATTTTGTAGTAGGCTATGGGCCATAAAGTCTATTGTAAAAATGCAGTGGATTACGTAGAAAAAAAAGTACTGTAATTTTTTAACTATATATTAAGAGTAATTTGGAACCTGCTAAATAAAAAAGAACAAAGCATCTACAGCTGCATGTTTACATTAGATCTTATAGTCCATAGCCTACTACAAAATTGTAAATGTTCTCAATGTTATTTGTCCTATGTTCGGTTAAACTGTTTACACCCTGTATTCGTATTATGTAAATTTTGTGAAAGGGTAAAAAGCCATTTCCTGCAGCGTATGTTTAAATTTATACCGGTTAAAACTGTTTAATAAATATCAAATTCAAATGGCTACTGTTTAATTCAAGAATACGATTGGAATATTATTTTATTTAGGATACTAAAGTCTTATGACCAGATGTTTTGAAAATAATCTAAGACAGCGTTTACGAAAGTGGATTCCGCGGGAAAAAATCAGGGGTTCTGCGAAACAAAATGAATAAGTTGACTTGAATACATTTTAAATTAAATATAACACAACATTTAAATTTATTTTTATTTTTATAACAATTCTTTCGCATAACACAGTTTGATTTCGTCTAGTTGATCTTTGTCTGACGAAGCCACCGTGTATCGCGACTCACCTAGGATAACGCCGCGACGCCCAGTTAGAGGATCTCTGATCTAATAGATTCACGCAATAAATAGTTTTAAAAACGGCGATTGTTTAAACATTTATTCTCTTTTAAATATTTTCTTAAAATTTTCAATGAACGTCGTTACGCTCAGAAGTATTTTTAGACACTTTTTATATAAATGTTTGAATAATGAAACACAGGGCTTGAGTTTCTGTGAACACAATATGCATAATATAATGATTTACCCATTGTCCACACAGAGCTTGAGAATAGCCGAGCGTGTAGCGGTGCTGTTGTTTACATGGTGTTGCTATGGTTCCTCTATTACAAGTCCCCAGTTCCCGGATTCTAGTCCGAGAGCTGGTAAAAGTGTCAATTGAATTTTCAATTTATTAAAAAAAATAATGAATTGAAAATATGAATTGGTGCTAGGCCCAAATAACCTTAGCTGTTGGTGGTCTTTAAAACACACACATTTTCCACACCGCATTCACATAACATAAGTAAATAATTTTAATCATAAATCAATAAACAGCAAGACTGTCATCCTGATTCTTTTGGCTATTATAAGAAAAAATCAAATGCCACTGCCGGGAATCGAATCCGAAATTCCCAGTTTTAGTCCAAGCGACAGGTAATAAATGAAGGGGGTTACCTGGAAAGTATTCCGAAGTTAATGATATTTTGGTGTATTGTTTGCGGGTACTCTATGGAGTAGAATCTGAGTTTTCGACCTCGAGGACCCTGTGCTAACGTGGGGGGAGTCGAAAAACCACGAAATTTTACCACCTTTTTTGCTTTTTTCGAAATCTCTCAGAAACGGTCGACTTAAGCAATTCTTTCATTATGTAATGTTTTAAAGAGGATTACATTTCCTACAACTTTTATTCCTACAATTTTTCTGTGGTACTAATGGTAAGCGCGCTGCAGCTTCTTGAAAATCACCCGCTCCGCTTTTTGTAACCTTGGTAACCAATGTGTAACATGTGTACTTTCAATTTAAAGTTCGATGAAGAAGAAAATAAATAAAACTATTGAAAAGAACATTACATTTTAACCATTGATACCAAGGTTACAAAAAGCGGAGCGGGTGATTTTCAAGAAGCTGCAGCGCGCTTACCATTAGTGCCACAGAAAAATTGTGGGAATGAAAATTCTAGGAAATGTAATCCTCTTTAAAACACTACATAATGAAAGAATTGCTTAAGTCAACCGTTTCTGGAGAGATTTCGAAAAAAGCAAAAAAGGTGGTAAAATTTCGTGGTTTTTCGGCTCCCCCCCACGTTAGCACAGGGTCCTCGAGGTCGAAAACTCAGATTCTACTCCACAGAGTACCCACAAACAACATACCAAAATATCATTAACTTCGGAATACTTTCCAGGTAAAAAGTACCTGATGCTGGACTATTTCCGGCTGGTTGTGTTTTCAGGAAATTTAATACTTTTTACGGTGCTATGCTGAGATATAAGGTTCCCGTTAAAACTGACATTAACGCAAGCGAAGCCGCGGGTAAAGGCTAGTTTTAAGTAAATTAAGAGACATGCGCACTGAACGCGCTGCAAACAGACGTTGAAGAATTGATAATAGATAAAGACAATAAGTATAATATGTACATAATTTTTTAAACACTAATTACAAAGTTTTTTCATTACCTTGAAAATATAATGTGTGTTTATTAATACATAACGTCAATGTGGACACAGCTATTCATATAATTTCACCAATTTACGTATTTATTCAGGACCGTATTAAATTATTTTGTACGTATGCAAAAAAGCTCCGAAGAAATAATTTGTTCAGAATTTTAAAATTTATTATATTCCGTCGGAATTTTAAATAAATATTCTGGTCTAAATAATTGTAATTAATATTTTTGTTCAACACCCGCAAGAAATATGTAATTTCGTGGCTCTACTGAGAGTGGGCGAAATAATGAATTCTCTTCATTACGGGGAACGTTTACGCAAGTGTTGATAGTTTCGTCAATCAATCAGGTCACCCATTATTTCGCCCACGCTCAGCAGAGCCACGAAATGACATATTTCTTGCGGTAGTTGAACAAAATATTGTGTGCGACTATTAATTGAAATTTTTTAGAGTATACCTAATAAATATTTCTCTACTTAAGAGTATTCGATAGCGGAAGTTACCTCCTGCATTCTTCATCTAAAATACTTTCCCCTCGCCTATAAAATGGTTCCCGCTCTTCCAACGCTATTTTTAAAGCTAAAGGGTTCGGGTAAACGCCAAATGAAGAATTACACTACAGATCCTACAGGCGAAAAATTGAAAAAACAAGCCGTGAGGTGGGTCGTTTATTAGGACTAAAGTGAGTTAAAATTTACTTTAAACACTACCGTTCGAATGCAGTAGAAGCTTCCATAAAGAATCACTTTTCAAACGGTACACAGCCATCTAAAATTGTACTTTTGATGCAAGTGTTGCAAAAACTATTTTATTTAACACATGCACGCTTTTAGTGTTTTTTCGTATATCAGTTTTGCGGACCTTAAATGACCGTTTATTGACGAGTGACGTCATGATCCATTATGAAACGCTTTTCGATGATATATTGAAAAACATTTGAAAAACCCGCTATCTAATGAACAATATGTAGGTACCTCTTTTCGGTGCTATAAATGAAATATGGTTGCTATGGTAACAAAGTGAATAAATATTGTATCGAGCCCAATGTTTTTATTATGAAATGTACTTCTGTCAGTGACATTAAATTATTCAATTAAAGTCTAAAACCATGCATGTGTTATATAAAATATAGTGTACAACACGTGTGCTAAATATTTATGTGTCAGGCGCATAAAGATGTATTTAGCACACTTGTCACACAATATACTATTATTACGCACGTGTGTTATAAAGTAAAACAAAACAGTATTACTTTATAGAACGGAGTGCGTTAAAACACTACCGTTCGAATGCAGTAGAAGCTTCCATAAAGAATCACTTTTCAAACGGTACACAGTCATCTAAAATTGTACTTTTGATGCAAGTGTTGCAAAAACTATTCTTTAAAACTGAAAAAAAAACGGATTATACAACCCTGATCGTGTACCAACACACATATTATTATTACGTCAATAGGTAGAAATATAATAATTAAAATCAAAACCTGTTTTCGGTGTTTACTCGGACAACCTTCGTCAATAGCACCGTCTTGTCTCTTAACGTTCTTGGTATTGGAAGAACTAAAGATTTTAGTAGTTGCGCGGCCGCAGCAAGAAAAAGCGTATAAGACGTGAGCGGCATGGATTTCCCTAAGTACAAAGTTCATTATAACACTTTCATAATCTCTTTTTTTGGAACGCAGTGGCATTCAAATCATTGACCTAGAGAACATTCCCGATTTCGGCAATGTGCTAAAAATATGTCCGAATTATTGTATGAGTAAAGTGACCATCCGTCCCGATTTAGACGGGACAGTCCCGATTTTGAGCCACGAGTCCCGATTAAACAAGCGTCCCGCTTTTGTCCCGTTTTCATTAAATCACGTGCATTAAGAATGTTTAATTTTTGTCATTAGAGATTTTTACCCACTCAAAGTATTTTATTTATCAATAATTATATAATTGATACCTATCTTAAAAAATAAATAATATTTAAAATACAATTAATATTAGCGAGTTTTTGGGGGTTTCTAGAGAGTTTTTGGGGGTTTGTAGCGATTTTTTGGGGGTTTCTAGCGAGTTTTTGGGGGGTTCTAGCGAGTTTTTGGGGATTTCTAGCGAAATTTTGGGGGTTTCTAGCGAGTTTTTGGGGGTTTCTAGCGAGTTTTTGAGGATTTCTAGCGAGTTTTTGGGGGTTTCTAGCGAGTTTTTAGGGGTTTCTAGCGAGTTTTTGAGGATTTCTAGCGAGTTTTTGGGGGTTTCTAGCGAGTTTTTGGGGATTTCTAGCGAGTTTTTGGGGGTTTATAGCGTGTTTTTGGCGATTTCTAGCGTGTTTTTGGGGTTTTCTAGCGAGTTTTTGGGGGTTTCTAGCGCGTTTAAGGCTTTTTTGGGCGTGGAACCTAACGGTTGCCTGCGCAGGGTTTTTACAGACCTTGTCCCGCTTTTTGATATTCAGGATTTGGTCACTTTATAGTATGAGCCAATTGAAATAAGGTGCCTGCCAGTCTCTGTCTTTTTCTAAACTAATAAACACATACTCAACATAAATATAAACAATTGAAACGTCTTTCTCTATCAAAAATCAACTTCTTTATCTGTTTTGACAATAACCTCCATTTGCACAGTGACGTCACACAAATGTGAACAACGTTTTATATCACGTGAATTTTCTTTGTTTTTGATAAGTGATTAATTTTACGTCTTATATTTATGTTTGAAATTACTTTACTATTTAATAATTTGTTATTTTAATATTTTATTCAACACATGCATGTTTTTTCGTATTTGTTTTGCGGACCTTAAATAGCCGTTTATTGATTGGTGACGTCATGATCCATTATGAAACGTTTTTCGATGATATATTGAAAAACATTTGAAAAACCCGTAATCTAATGAACATTATGTACAGTCGCGGACTTAATAAAGTGTACACTTATGTTTTTCAGTGTAAGTTCACAAAAAGTCAGTAGCTTAGCAACAAATTTAGTTTTTAATAGGTAAATGTAATTAATGTCAAAAATTAAAAGAAATAATTGTCGTTTTAATGCCTCGAAATTATTAAAACGATGAACAAAAAAGAAGAATTATTGCAAGGTTGGAGAAAGGAATTTACTAGTATCAAATATTATCAAATCTTTTTATGTTTTAATTGAATAATATTGAGTAATTTCAATTGTATAAAAAACAACTGAGGTGTTTTGATAATAATTTTTTATTGAATTTTTAGAATGTAACCTTAGTAATTGATACATTACTATCAAAAGCCAAATTACAATATGCAAAAATTAAAAAAACCAGTAACTAGATGATACAGGTGTAAACTTTTTTAAGTCCCCGACTGTACTTGAATGTTGGGGTGGTGCATATTATATAAGCATTTCAAATCAGTTACAATAATTCATAAAAAAATAGCTAGATCCATATGTTTTAAAATCGCAACTGACCAAATGTAGATTGTCATTTAAAAATCACGCAAATTCTAATTTCCATCTTTAACGACGTATAATAAGCGATATTGATTCTCCATTATAATAGATTTGTCACGATTATGATAAAATATGTTTTTTAATATTTAACGCTTTATCTGGTTCATTAGACTGTGACTCAGGCAAGCCCTTGCCATACGTTCTATTTATCATCGAAAAGTAAAAAAGTTTCATAAAGAGGCGACACTTCGAGCGCTTTCATTGATACTTAGAAAAGAGTAATCTTGAACGCGCGTGAGAATCCGCGGGTAACGGCTAGTAAACTATAATTATGTATTTTAGAAGTTTCGTTTTTTTATCCACATGAAATAGCGCATCTATTAAAAAAAATTTAAATACTGTTTTCTATATACCCAAATCTATACGCTAGGTCAGGGGTCGGCAACCTTTTGAGACGAAAGAGCCAAAAGTTACAATTTACAAAATTTCCCAGTTTTTAAAGAGCCACTAACATTTTTATTTCAATATTATGGTATTTGATTAGGATTAGGTATATAAATTTGATTTTTGATTTAAAATAATAGCTTTAAATATGAAATAATATTTATTCATATAAAAACATACAAATGTTTACAGAACAGTGTTGCCACATTTAAAAAATGTCAGCTGTCCGTATATCTCTACTCCACCTATTCTCACTGTTCTCTGTTGAGTGTTTTTATCCTGTTTAAAGTTTTAACATTGGAAATGTTTATGTTCGTATATGGGGGCAGAGTTACGAGTTTTCGTACAAGGCCAAAAGACAACGGTGTCGCAATCGAGTGAGGAGCAATCATGCAAAATTGAACAAGTGCAATTTTTTCTAAATGTGTTTTATATCATGTCTAGTTAATTGAGATGTATTTGCGACGATCTGCGGTGTTATTTTTGAGCAAATGTTAATAAATACTGTAGAAAAATCCATTTAAAAGTTAAGTAATCAAGCAAAAGTGAACGCGTATATAACAGAAGAATAATAGGGTTATTCCTGACAAAACTAAACAGTGCATTGATAAATATTGTGTGTATAATAAACAGTTAATTATGTTTCATATATGCTGTTATCATTTCCAATGTCCTCGATGTGAATTTTTTTTGCAGTATAGTATTTTTTATGAGTTTTGAAAATAAAATAATTTAATTATTAATCTCGTTATTAATATTTGCGCATGGAACTGGAGAGTCGCATCTTGACATCATAAGAGCCGCAGGCTGCCGACCCCTGCGCTAGGTAGATGGATATTGTAGATTATAGACGCTCGACAACTGAGGTCAGGCACGTAGCCAGGGGATGTCTCAAGGGACTGAACCTCCCCCCGAAATTTCACAAATTCTAGCAAATTTGTGCTTTTTGATAAAAAATTCACAGATTTCGCAATCCTTGCAACCATCGAGGACATTGGAAATGATAACAGCATATATATGAAACATAATTAACTGTTTATTATACACACATTTATCAATGCACTGTTTAGTTTTGTCAGGAATAACCCTATTATTCTTCTGTTATATACGCGTTCAATTTTGCTTGATTACTTAACTTTTAAATGGATTTTTCTACAGTATTTATTAACATTTGCTCAAAAATAACACCGCAGATCGTCGCAAATACCTCTCAATTAACTAGACATGATATAAAACACATTTCGAAAAAATTGCACTTGTTCAATTTTGCATGATTGCGACACCGTTGTCTTTTGGCCTTGAACGAAAACTCGTAACTCTGCCCCCATATATACGAACATAAACATTTCCAATGTTAAAATCTTTTTAAATACACTTCCATTATAATAGTTTTATATGAAACACTTTACGTTCGCCAATTTTAAGTAGTGATCATCCTTTTCTATCGAAAATTATAACTTCCTTAATAGAGTGTCGCGTCTCATTTAGAATAACGTCTTTGCTATTAATATATCCGTTATATTATAAAGTAATAGGTACATATTATGCTCAGTTCATACACAAAATTGACTCAGGTGTTTTTGAAAGGTTTTATTTTGGATGTATGTTAAACAAATGTTGCAATTACAGTAGATTGTATGTCTATATGCGTAATGAGGTATATTACTGACGAATAGTGACAGTATATCAAAACGAGCACTCGCGAGTGGATGCTTACGTCAGAAAAGGAACCAACTGTCCAAATTTCAAGTTTCTAGCTTCAACGATTTGACCTGGGCGTTGATTAGTCAAAAAAACCTTACATCTCCGTTTGAACCCCGTAGGGGTTGAATTTATTTCTAAAAACGATTTATTTATATATTGTCATCGGGAATACACATGTGTACAAAATTTCAAATCGATCGGATATACGTGGAAGTCGTTCAAAATTGACTTGCAAGTTTTAACCTAAACAAACAAACACACTAACTAACATACATTGCAAGTTAAAAAATTCGACTGATGACTAGTCCTATACTTCCCACCTAGTAAATATTTGCAAAAAATAAACACTCTTTTTTTTCTTTGAAAAAAAGCATGGCCCTCTTTTTTGTTTGGTGATCTACTGATGGCTAGTAATATAGCAAAAATCATGGTTACCTTGATTTACGTATAATTTTCTTTTTTTAGTAAAATATTTTTTTCTCGAAAACTATACATTTTAGAGAAAAAAATATTTACATTTTTTTCATATTATAACATCTAGAATTCATTTATATTTTTTTTTATCTATGTTAATACGTGACATTGAGAACGTTTTTTTTAATATCTCAGGATCCACTGAACCGATTTGACTCAAAATCTAATCAGATCTAAGTTAAAGGCTGATAAACACAATAGAACAATCGGCATGGCCGTATGTTGTTCCGTTTTTACGATATCGAAGGCGAAAAATTGACCACATACACACACACATACAGACATCAGTCAGAAAATGATCTTAAACGATTGCTAGGGTCTCAAAACGTGAAGATCTGTTAAAATCTCGAAATATTTTTTTCGGACTAAATCTATTACTTCCCTACCATAGTAGAGATGGGAAGTAATAAAAAGCTAGTAATAAGGATTTAACTTGGATAACCAGTTCTGTCTTTATCGAAATTTCCGTAACTATAATATCGTAATTTCCACCATAAATGTTCCGTTTCTCTCACCATGTCAAAAACTTGTTTAATTTCTTTTAACCAAAAACTTATTTTTTTGTTTCGTACATAATATTAATATTTCAAAGAAATTGAAAACAGAAAAAACTGACATTTCTGTATATGACTTCAGACGTTTTTTCCAATGTAGGTACCTAATAAACACGTCCTGAGGAAAATTACTAAAGAACATTAAGAACGCAAAAAAAATAATATGATAGTAATAATAATTATTCTAAAGAGCCTCCAGGTTGCCCACATTTAAATTGACGACCGAACAAGTTAATTAGATTGTGAAAAAAAAAACTAAAAACAACCATAGGCAATAAATGTTACAGTTTTTATAGCGTGTCTGCGATAAATGCAGTAAAACAATTAAATGATATAAAAATGGAAAATAAAACGTGGATTATAAAATATAAACTAAATATAATAATTATCGGATAGATTTTGTTAATAAATGCAAATAAATTGCGTGTGTGTGTGTGTGTTTTAAAGACCACCAACAGCTAAGGTTATTTGGGCCCAGCACCAATTCATATTTTCAATTCATTATTTTTTTTTTAATAATAAATTAAAAATCCAATTGACACTTTTATCAACTCTCGGGCTAGAACCCGGGAACTGGGGACTTGTAATAGAGGAACCATAGCAACGCCATGTAAACAACAGCATTGCTACACTCCCGGCCATTCTCAAGCCCGTATTAAATATTGATTTATTTAGGGCTGTTATGGTAATTCGCGTCACAGCATTTTTGCCACCCATTTTAGTTTCATCGAGTCAGCTCTTAGTCCTAGGAGATTTGATTTTTTGTATGCTTGTTTGTTTGTTTGTAATGGATAAACTCAAAAACTACTTAACTGATTTTAAAATTCTTTCAACTATAGAAAGCTACATTATCAACGAGTAACATGGGCTGTATTTTCTTTTCAAAAAAATTAGAGATTCCTACGAAAATTACAATAAATGTAATTTGCCTATAAAAGTCATTATTTGATTAACCCTTTGACTGCTCCAGACGTATATATAAGATTACCTGGGTTACTGCTCCAGCCGTATATTTACGTTCGGGCTGGAAAAAATACTTACAGCGATAAACTGCTACCGTCGTATATATACGAGCAACGCCTATACCAGAGCATACTGGCCAATCCGGAAGTTTTTTGCGATTAACCGCAGAATTTTTTTACAGCGATAAACTGCTACCGCCGTATACATATATACGTTCTACACCTATTAAAGTCAATGCGTATGTACACGTGTTTTACACGTGTATACATGCACTGACTGTTCTGTTTTTGATAAAAATATATGTTTTAAACAAAAAATCCAAAAAAAACAATTTGATATGATTTGACGGGATTTAGCTTCATTATTTTACCCCACTTATAACAACAGTGGACTGCTCCAGACGTATCTATACGGAACAGCCGAAAAAATTGCGCACACAGCATGCACTCTCGTAAAATAAATGCGCAGTGAAAAGGTTAATTATAAATTCGAGCGAACGAGCAAAGCGAGTTAGAAATGTTTTAATTGATTATAAATTCGAGCGAACGAGTGAACCGTGTGAGTAATGTTTTAAATAATTATAAATTCGAGCGAACAAGCGAAGCGAGTGAGTAATGTATTAATAAATTATAAATTCATAGCACCCGGGCGAAGCCGGACCGGGCCGCTAGTTAATAATAATATCCTGTCAAGCCCTTTTGAACTTTATGATTTTGCGCAAACCAAACAGTTCGAGATCTTTCATAAAAACATCTGATCTTTTTTCCGTGACATCAAGACCTTAATATTAACGTCCAAATGCCACTGTCTTACGTAAAAGATAAATTAGAGATGTCTGCACTGTGCACATATGAAGACAAAGGGAATTTTCATGGTCAAATTCATGTTTTTTGCATTTTGCATAATCATTTTCATATAGAGTATAGACTACCTTCAAATAGACTGACATCTTGTGAATAAAAACAAAATTAATTAATTGGACACAACACCTACATTATTTTATGACCACATAACAAAACAAACGCAAATCATGGAAACCCCCATAAAAAAACGAGGAGATAAATCAGTATACTCCTCGTTTCTTTTGTTTTGTTCTAATTTCAACAAACAAATGAGGAACAGTGCGTTTCATTTTTTTGTTTTTAATCTCCATTTATGAGTATTCATTTTGACAACACAGGGCAAGATCTACGTTATTTCTAGACACATTTTTCAACCACAAAACTCAAATCATGGAAACTTCCATTGAAAAAACGACGAGGTGGTAAATCAGTACGCCTTACTTCTTTTGTTTTTGTATAATCTCGATAAACAAGTGAAGAAACATTGCGTTTCACTTCTTTTGTTTTTTAATCTCTATTTATGTACGTGTCCATTCTGACAGAATACAGGGCAAATGTTATCTCGGCACACTATAATAGTCTCGGAATACAACATCTGAGAATTTATTAATTTACTTAGTTATACAAATAATAATTAAATATGTACTTATTTAATCATTTATGTTAGATGTTCATTCTTAGCAGGCGTGATTATACGGTGTCCAAGGTATGATCAGAAAAGCTGCATCGAATTAATGAATCATATATCTATTTTTGCCATACCCACTATAAAATAGCTGCTTCACATGCATGTATGTATGCATATCAAGTGACTTTTTATAGGCCTGTGTTCGGGAACGTATCTTTCCCACATTAGTGTGGGAAAGGAAGTCATTTCCATAGTGATTTATGTTTATTCGGCTGATCCTCCCGCTATTACATACTCCTGTGCGTGCCTCGGCCTACTATAGGAGGGAAGTTGGCGACACAACTGAACTCATTTTTTTTCAAAAGACTGAATATGAAGTGAAAAATAACTATTTTATAGTGGGTATGGCAAATAGTACCATATGTATCTCGTGCGTAATGATATTATGTTTCGTGAGACTGTCACTATACTCGTCAGTAATATGCCTCCTTCGTAGCATGCGAACGGCTGGATGGATTGTAATAAATCAGGTGTCATTAGATTCGTCTTAATCCCAAGAGTGACATAGAGTATATGAGGTCACGGAAAACTCAATATGGCGGACGCTAGACGCCGTTTTGTCATAATGTAAAAATAACTTTCCTTTTAAATACGTCGATATGTGTATCAAAAGAAAGATCTCTGAGTCGATTTTAACAAGCTCAAAAGACGTAAATAAAAAATTAAAAAATCAAAAACCCGACTCCGTCAAAAGCGAACTAAAAAGATGGAAACAAGATCAAATGATTTACATGAAGTCGGAGGCATTATTGCATAGGTATAACATGTAGTAACAAGTTGAACAGAAATATCTTATTCATCCGACTGCATGTTATCATTTGATCTTGTTTCAATCTTTTTAGTTCGCTTTTGACGCAGTCGGGTTTTAAGAACCGGTTCTAAAGCGTCTCGCCGCCTTCCGGTCTCCAATCTCCAGTAATTCCTATCTTCCCAGTCATTTTCTTGTAGTCCCCTCTCCTCCATTGTTAAGTCCATATCTCCTGACCAGCTTTTCCTTGGCCTACCCAGTCTTCTCCTTGGCTTACCCAGTCTTCTCCTTTCCGGCGGTTTCCAATTTAGAATCTTCTTGAGAATCCATCCTGGTGTCATTCTTTGGACATACCCATACCATGATAGTTGTTTTGATTGGTCATTGGATGTGGTTTAATATTATTTCCGCTGCCCCCATTTTCTCCCAGATAATGTTGTTTCGAACCCTGTCCAGGCAAGATATTCTGGCTGAGTGTCTAAGATAGTCCAGTCGGGTTTTTGCGTTTTTGATGTGAAACATCTTATGTCGGGCTGTGAACAGCCGCGTGAGGGGAAATATGCAACGAAATGTTTGGTCCGCTCCTTCGCTGCTGTTCTCCCCACCACTGCGGCACTGGCTCAGGCATGCACTGTAGCACACGTGACGTTACAGTGCAGTATAGAACACGCGGTGTTACAGTGCAGTACAGCACACGCGGTGTTACAGTGCAGTATATAGGATTACGTCAGCATAACAATTAGTTGCTGCTTTTGAGAGTGCGTATAAATATGACACGAGGCGAGGCTCTGTCTTAATCTTACAGTGGGTGCCAATTGTTACTATGCTAGAAAATGAAACAGAAAATTCTACAGTTTCAATTGTTGCATGCGATGATAATGAATAAATTAAAATTTTATGGTAAAAAAATATATACTACTACGTAGAGAATACCACCGAGTTCAATAACGTTTTCTTTGATGTTTCACATCTGTCGGGGATCCCGAAACCCACACCCTTTTTTTAAAATTTATCTAACGCTATGAACATGAATTGCAAAGCAGTAATCCATAAATCATAACAAATATCCGGTTATTTGGAACGTAACGGTTGGTCTGGTGGTATGGGTCACATGAGCCGCGGTCAGGCTGCCGTTCTGCGTGATAACAGCTACTTCTTATCAAATTCCATGCCATATACAGACGAATTGAGTCACAGTCATAATAATTATTAATATACCGGTCAAGTGGTTTCTGAAAATACGACCACGACAACAAATCTTCCAGCACCGGCAGTTGCAATGCCAGTTGGCAACCTTGATAGATATTGTAGATTATAGACGCTCGACAACAGAGGTCATAAAGTGAATTTTAACTATATAGCTCTAAAATTAAGATAAGAATCTTTCGGGCTTATGAGCCGTGGTCTACTGGAATGGCATCTTCTTCTTCCAGACGTTTCGCTTGCAACTGCGGCAAGCTTCTTCAGTGGTGTGTTCGACGTGGTCGTAGTGTTCTTCTCGGTTAACTGGTACCGAGTTGTGCAGAGGTATTTATAGGTAAGGTACCTGATAGGGGACTGGCCTCAACAGCAGGACACCGAGAAGAACACTATAACCACGTCGAACACACCACTGAAGATGCTTGCCGCAGTTGCAAGCGAAACGTCTGGAAGAAAAAGATGTCATTCCAGTAGACCACGGCTCATAACCCCGAAAGAGTCTTATCTTAATATAATAACGCCGGCCGTGAAAGCCTACATTCTTTTATATAGCTCTAAAGTTCACTCTTATAAGTGTAATCTTAGTTTACCACCCCATAGATTGCAAAAAACACAGAGCACTTTCGTCTATATGGCTCTATTTTATAAGATGTCCATAGCGCATGTAAATAACTGACGTGTTAGTCCAACATGTCTGCTATTTACGAAGCAACTTCGAGCATCTAACGCGTCGGGTATTTACCAATATGCGTTCATAGCAGTACAAAATCTCCCTGTAAGGCAGTTTAAGAATCTGGTGAAGGGGGGCTTGATTGAGGAATGAGGCTGGCCTTTACAAAATAGAAGATTTCTCCTTCTATTAATGCTTTTATAGGTATCTTTTTAACTTTCTGTATTTGACGATGTCCATGCCACCTGGCTGTTGGCTTTTAAACTAATAAAGTTATTATTATAATTATTAAATAGACAGTAGCCATTCTACAAGCAAATACTTTTCTTAACGTAATCAGTCGGCAACCTACCATCGTGATGTTAAACGTCAAACAATTAAGATATATACAAGGAAAAAATCAGAAGCCACTGTCAGGACTTGAACCCGAAATTCCCAGTTTCCGGCTGGTTGAGTTACCACTTACTCACACAGTGCCCCGAGAGTGGGATCTGTTAACTTAACTCATTGTTGTATTTAAAATTATTATTATTATTTTCATAATTCGTGGGCAGGTTGGACAAATTAAAACAAATTATTGATTATGACACGAAATATGTCAGATTATTATTGTTATAAGCGTCTGGCAACTTCGAGGAGGTGATATTAATGCAAATTCGACATTCACGTTAAGCAAAGCCACGAACAAAAAAAAAATAAGTACAAACAAATTATTGTTTGGAGTAAAACTTCTTACCTATTTTTTTTAAATAAATAGATCATTAATATACGTATACCTCGGGTATACCTGACTAAGCGCCAGGTAAAAATTGTCGACACAAAATTGAACCGTTCTTATGAATATTAATGTTATTAATTATGTCTAGGTATGCATTTTTTTGTTTGTTCATCTGTTACTCAAAAAATTTCCATGATATAACAAAATTAATTATTAAAATAAGTGTGATGTCAAAATTAAAAATTAAATTGTGTTTTTAAAGACCACCAACAGCTAAGGTTATTTGGGCCTAGCACCAATTCATATTTTCAAATCATTATTTTTTTTTTTAATAATAAATTGAAAATCCAATTGACACTTTTACCAGCTCTCGGGCTAGAACCCGGGAACTGGAGACTTGTAATAGAGGAACCATAGCAACGCCATGTAAACAACAGCATTGCTACACTCTCGGCTATTCTCAAGCCCTTGTGTTGTTGTCGTTGAAAGAAATTTATAAACTTAATTCAAATTACCTAATCTGAAAAAGTTTTTGAAAATTTTCTAAACTTTTAGCTAATGTTTTTTACTTTCAAGCGGCAATTGGAATAAAATCGAATACGAGATTTCGACAGATTTAGACGTTTTATAGCGAAAAGAGAGTTTTAAGATTGTTCGCCCATCCGTTAAAGCATGTGTTTTCGAACAGTGAATTTTTTTTAATCGGTCCAGCAGTTTTCGAGTTCACTTCTTACAGACAAACTCACACTCTCTGTTTATAATATTAGTATAGACCAACGTTTCTCAACCACACAGTGTGGAGTAATTGGAAACTCAACCAGCCGGAAACTGGGTGTTTCGGGTTCAAGTCACGGCGGTGACATTTGAATTTTTCGTATAATATAGCAGTCAACAATCAAGGCAGAAGAATCTGTCTGATATAAACAGTTAACCCGTGGCTCCGAGTGACCGTGCAAAGAACTATACACTGTAAGAAATGAGAAGGCCAATTACATAGATTATCGATGGTCCATTTGTAGCCAGCGATTAATCTGGTAATAGGCACACAAAGCGACAATGGCGTCGCAAACAGGTATCGCCACATCGCGTAGATTCCATAAAAACACATTACGCATGCGTGGTTACTAATTTTACATTAATTTGTTTTGTATTCATCCATTTTATATATGTAACTATACAATTTTATTTTGTAATTTTTACACACTTTATTGGAATGTTACACAAATTATGTAATTTTAATTAACTTTATGTAAAAATCACAAATTTGTTTAACTTCACAGTAAAAGTCCAAGTTTTTATGAAGTTTTCGTGTAAAAATAAATAATAATGTAAAATCACTTAGAAAATCGAGCGAATTCTACCTTAACTTTCAAAGTATTTTTACATCCATTTTTTACAGTGTAGAGTAAGTTATCTCTGCCCGGGCGAAGCCGGGCCGAACAGCTAGTATAATATATTCTTGCGTATTCAAAATAATTAACACAGTGCAACAGAGGATCAAATTCAAGTTCAAGGTTTTGATTACATTTATTAATATATATCGCCATTGATCGCGTTATTTACAATGAATACATTAAAGAAACGAGTTACATTCTACAAGTTTTTTTTAGTGTCACAAAATAAAAATTGATCGATTTTATGCGAATGTGTGTTTCCACAGAAGAAACTTGAAATTCCCCTTTTGGAATCACCACGTGCTCAGCGAATGTCATGTCCAATTTTAGAATTAATAACAAATGAATATTTTTTTTGTCATACCCACTATACAAAGCTACTTTACATACGTGTATGTATTTGCATGGAATGAGTCGAGGGCAGTGAAGCTTAGTGGATAGCGTACTTGGTACCGCAGCCTCTAGACTTGACTGTCGTGGGTTCGAATCCTACCTGCGCTCATGAATGTTTTGTGATGCTTCTAACTCTATGCAATAAAAAGATGCGGCATTTCAAAAATCGCGTGATACTGACTCATTTATCAAAACCTATAGTATCAAAAAAGTATGCGAAAGTGGCGTCATCCTACGCGATGATTGTAAACTATGTTAAATTGTTACAACGGTACGGAATCCTCCAGGCGCGAGTTCTACTCCGTCTTTTTTGGTAGTTGGTTCAATTTTTTTAAAGTTCTTTTTATTATCTGAACGAATATTATAAAGAAAAAAGATTTGGTTTTTTGTACGTTTGTTTGTTTGTATAATGGATAAATTCAAAAACTACTTAACTGATTTTAAAAATTCTTTCACCTATAGAAAGCTACATTATCAGCGAGTAGCATGGGCTGTAATAAATCATAAATTCTTATCTCCGGAACTACTAAACCGATTCTAAAAATTCTTTCACTAATAGAAAGCTAC
Source organism: Mongoloraphidia duomilia (assembly GCA_039654895.1). Taxonomy (NCBI): domain Eukaryota; kingdom Metazoa; phylum Arthropoda; class Insecta; order Raphidioptera; family Raphidiidae; genus Mongoloraphidia; species Mongoloraphidia duomilia. The sequence goes on from CM077516.1 coordinate 5,777,084, forward strand.
GCAGGGGGGGGGGGAATTTTCGCGATGGGGTAATAAATCATAAATTCTTATCTCTGGAACAAATTAGGGAAGAGATTCTCGCGGGGGGATAACAAATTAACAATATACTAAATATATACGTGAGCGGAGCAATGAGTGACCGCTATTAAATCATAATTTCATACCACCCGGGTCCGCTATAAATCATAAATTCATAGCACCCGGGCGAAGCCGGACCGGGCCGCTAGTGTTTTTATTAAAAGTGATATATTCAGAGCTCAACAATTTTGACATAATCAACAAAAAGCGCCAAGACACGCCTCGTGATCACTTCTATCACAAAAAAACGTATTTATTCAACTTGTTTATTTATTTATTATGGATAATACGTGATAAAAAGGCACAACGATGAATTCTTATTGGTTCTGAGTGCCTGATAACAATATTCTTCTTCTGTATATATCTGCGGCCTAAGACAAAGCCGCCTATGTCCTGAACGCCGAATCAAATTAAATGAACATGGGCACTACCAAATTTGACCGCTAGGGGCGCCAGCTATATAACCACCTGGATGTTGGACAATTCATATAGTAGTGTGTACAGAATAAGTTTAAATAAAAAAATGGGTGACAACACGACAGAAGTGAAAACTTCAGATTTTCTAATTTTTGGTGTCATTATAGCGCATTTATGAACTAAAAATAATTTATTATTAAAATACTAAAATTGTATTTTTGATTAATTCCACCTAGGTTCAAAAAAAATATAATTATTGTCAAAGAAAGAATAGGTATTTTGTAATTTTTAGTCGAGGTCATTCCAATTCACCACCGTCGCTAAAGGAGTATAACTTCAATAACGAAAAATTTTACATACGCGATTTTGTCTTTTAAATACAGATACACACACACATACATGTAAATCGGCTAATGCTCCACGGGCACGTGATAAAAGAATGACATGGAAATTGCTTATCGCAACTCATGTTTTTTGTTTAGGTCACGTGCGGTTATTTTTAGTCAAAATCGTTAACCAAATACGTATAATTTGTATAATAAATACCTATGTTTTTAATTATCATTGAAAGTGATCTGGTTAAATCTATACGTGAACATCGAAAATTGTCATACACTTTTTTACTATTTATTATAAAAGAAGGGGAATGAAACTTATATCATACGAAAGGTACTGTGCCATAGATGTGCACAAAAAAAATCATGTGTGTATGTTTCCGTTAAGGCAGGTAAAAAAAAACATGATTTCCCCATACAAAACGCACACATACGTTGTGTCTCTCGCTGTTTAAATACCTCTGATGACACACCACGGAGATTCTATGAACTATCAATATTGTCGGATTTATTCGTTGTCGGTACTGTTATGTTGAATTTGTGTTTATAAGGTTATGTGACAAATTTACTTTATAGACGCAATTGGTCGAATTTCGATCACAGGCGATACTAGTATTTATTATTAAGAAATTAATTAAAAACAAACTGATTTTCGGAAAATATTATATTTTATCATTGATAACCATGACACTAACTAACAGTGAAGTTAATAAAAATCTTGTAAAAAATGAAAACGGACAAGGTCTTGTTTTTTTTTTCTCTTGGTTTAAAATCTTTCCCATCTTTTTTTTTTAAATCTTTGTTTCTTTGTCCCGTATGCGTTCCTATATACCATTCATCCGATTGCGATGAAACTTTGGTGAGTTATTGTGCTCACTACAGGGAAGATTTTTGTAGGTTCATAAATTCTTAGCACCCGGACGAAATCAGGCGGGACCACTAGATTACAGTGCATGGTGGAAGTACGTGTATATATGGCGGAGGGGCGGGTGTTTAATCTTTATTAGATATAAATTCTTAGCACCCGGGCGAAGCCGGGCGGAACCGCTAGTGCCGATATAAAAAAAAAGATTGAACGTTGAATAGGATCAGCACACTTCATTTTTGTATAATTATTTTCTAAGAATGAAACATGCTAATCAACTTAATTCAAAATACAACTATATCCAAGAACCAAGATTTATCAGTACCTACGGAACAAGGGCTTGAGAATAGCCGAGCGTGTAGCAATGCTGTTGTTTACATGGCGTTGCTATGGTTCCTCTATTACAAGTCCCCAGTTCCCGGGTTCTAGCCCGAGAGCTGGTAAAAGTGTCAATTGAATTTTCAATTTATTATTAAAAAAAAATAATGAATGAAAATATGAATTGGCTTGAGAATAGCCGAGCCTGTATCAATGCCGTTGTTTATAATGGTGTTGCCATGGCTCCTCTATTACAAGCCCCCAGTTCCCAGGTTCTATTCCAAAAACTGGTAGAAGTGTCAATTGGGTTTACATTATTCTATTATTAAGAAAATAGTAAATTGAAAGTATGAATTGGTACTAGACCCAAATAAACCTATCTGGTGGTGACCTTAAACAAAACACATAAAAAATTTCAATAATTATCAGTGCGGATTAACGGAACACTAACAAAAAGAGACATTTAGACGTGTCACTGTGGAGTATTATTGATAACTCAGCCTTATATGGCGTTGCTATGGTTCCTCTATTGCAAGTTCCCGGGTTCTAGACCGAGAGCTGGTAAAAGTGCCAATTGGATTTTCAATTTATTATTAAAAAAAAAAAAAATAATGAATTGAAAATATGAATTAGTGCTAGGCCCAAATAACCTTAGCTGTTGGTGGTCTTTAAAACACAATGAACAATGGTAACTCAAGTCTTCATGGTTTCCGGGCTTGTAGGCCGTGGTCCGGTGGTATTTCTACCTGACGTTTCGTCTACAACTGCGGTAGACATTTTCAAAGGCGATGTGGCAGCGGTCGACCTGCCACATCGCCTTTGAGAATGTCTACCGCAGTTGTAGACGAAACGTCAGGTAGAAATACCACCGGACCACGGCCTACAAGCCCGGAAACCATGAAGACTTGGAACAATGCCGGCCGTGAAAGCTTGCACACTTGAATGATAACTCAGCCAGCGCGACTCTGCAAGTTTCGGGTTTGAGTCCCGACGGTAACGGGTTAAATAAATAAATTTTTCTGATACTGCACAGTGACGTCATTGGGTGTCTCTCTTATATTAACAAATTAAAACCATTGATCACTAAAAATATACCTTAAGCGTTTGGAGCCCTTGAGATTATTTTTTTTTTGTAATTTCCTGATTTGAGGTATCTAATTACGCCGTCATAACCTTGAGTAATAGCATGCGAAGATTTTTACATACAGTACCTACCTAATAATAATTCACAAAAACAAACAAAATATTCTTAAAAAATTATGTCATAAAGGCCCCAATACACTACGATGAAATACGTCGATTATCATCGTCACGATAAAACACGTCGGTCAAAACCGAAGTGTATGGGAAAAAACCGACGACGAAACACGACAGTTTTTATATCTGCCGAATCTTGACTTTAAACACGACGTGTTTGATGGTTGTCGTTTCAAATCGTAATGTGTGGCGCTTTCCGATAAGAATCGACGTGTTTATTCAGTGGACACAACTGCGACGTACAGCAAATAAGTCATATTAATTAAATGATTGTAATTAGTTTGAGTATTGATTAATATTTTCCGTTATTTATAAAAATGAATAAACCATTTTTGGTTGAATTTATCGAAGAATATAAAAAATTTCCCTGCTTGTGGCGTATCAAGTCTGAAGAATACCGAGATAGAAATATGAAAAATAAAGCATACGAACATTTAACGAACAAAATGAGAGAAGTGGATTCGGATGCTACAATTCAGATAGTTAAAAATAAAATCGATTCCATGCGAACAAATTTTAAACAGAAACAGAGTGAGCACGACACGATTTTACACGAAGTCTGTGGGCAAAACCAATTGACGATGAAAACCGACGTGTTTTATCGCGACGATGAAAATCGACGTATTTCATCGTAGTGTATTGGGGCCTTAACAGACGCCATTCGCACCATTACTATTTTCCATTTTTACCACTTCGCGTTTTATACATTTTTATACTTCAACTTAATTAATAGCAATGTGCGAATGGAGGAATTATAGGACATTAGGATAAGGTAGGCAACTTTGGGAGCATAGGAGTTTGACAGGTAATCGGTCATGCCCTTGAATATGGAACCATCCAAGGTTAGTAGAGTATAGGTTGCCTCATTCCGATAGATAGTAGTGGGGGGATGACGTCACTCAGAATATACCATGCTTGCTCACTTCAATAGAAAAGATCAGACGATGGACGCTGCTAATTTTTGGAAATAAAAATCACAGTAACCATGGTAGTGTGATATGTTTTTTCAATACCTAATAGAAACATGATTCTTTTGTTAGTGAAAAAAATATGATAAGTTGTCAATTTTGCGATAGCTGTTAAGTGTTATGGTGTTTTGTGGTTATTTTTAATATTTTGTGAATATAAAAGATAAAATAATTAATTTATCAATTTGTTAGTTAATTCTATTCGTTTCTTAAATTTAAAAAATAGGTAATTAACAAGATGTGCCATTTCTTAAGCATTATTTAATTTTTTGTTTGTTTATATTATAGATATTAAAACCTAAATTTTGTAATAAAAATAAAAATTATCCTATTTTTTAACATCTATTCTTCTATTTATTGTCTCCTGCCAATTTTAAGAAAAAATCTGCACGAAGCACCTAATATAAATAAGCATAATCTTCAACAATTTTTGTACTTGATTTAAACTAAATTCTAGCTGACGTCATTCCCGCGCTTACGCTGATTGGTCACATGGAATGAGGCAACCTGTACTCTAATAACCTTGGGAACCATCTTGATATTCATCTGAAATTTTTGAGGGAAACCATGGAAAACCTCAAACAAGATGGCCGTTACCGGAATTACCGTTTCTCGGCGTGAGGCAGTAGGAAAAAGTCCTAGCCACATCTACCCCCGCCGGGATTCGAACCCAGTACCTTCCCAATGCGAGTCTAGTGCTGTATCACTAAGCTACATAGCTGGGTATATTCTTAAAAAAAGCTACTAGAGATCGGCAAACAAATAATTAATCAAATTTAGCGGAGCGTGTACTTTTGGCTTTGCAACGAATGCAGGGGGGGGGAGTTTCCTGCGGGGAAGGGAGTGCTGGTACACTGACATTTTTTGCGATGTGAAAAGGGGGTGGGATGCAGAGGGGAATTCCCCAAAAAACCCACGCGGGGAAACTTTTGGTGCGATGTGGCATTTTTTGCGAAGTGAAAAGGAGGTGGGGTGCAAAAAGGGGAGATCCCCAAGAAACGGTTGCGGGGGGTGTTCGTCCGATAGCGTTTTTTACGGGGTGCAGTCAGATAATAGTCATATAATAATAAATTGTTTGCCAATGTTCTCTAGAGTCTAGTATTCTTAAAGTATTAAAATAAATTTTACTGAAAAATTATATATTTTACTAAAAAAACGTAGTTGATAAAAAAATTGCACTCTAATGTATTTAAACAATAACTATAGTTAATTCAAGGTTATTTTTGCAGAAAAATGTGTTTAACCAGCCGAAATATTTTAGATAATATTTGTTTAAGAATTATCCATAAATACTTATGTATCCATAAAGTATATTATTCAAGTGAATTCGAAATATTGGTGTAAACAAAAATATTTTTTTGAGCAATATCTTAATTTCCAATTTTTAGATTACTAATATCAGTACTAATATAAAAAATGTAACGAGATCTCTATCATTAATTTTTTTTTAAGTGAAACTTGTTTATGACTAGTGATTCGGAATGACCTCGACACAAAAAATCAAACAACACGAAAAATCAAACATGAAAGTACACAGCATGTACCTATATAGTCCGGGAGTTTGCGTTGCAAATGAAAAAGTCATAGTAAGCCAGCTGATTTTGATATCGATAGTTGATCTCGTACAACTAATCAGTAAACCGACCGTCAGCTGCTCAAGTAACGGTGGGTTTGGGTGTGAGAGGATTATGATAGCGATATAATCATAATCCTAGGTAACGAAATTGTCTCAGCTGCTGTCAGTGCAAAAAAGTTAAATGCGCAATATTTTACGTGTTTTTTTACAAGTTCATGCGACCAGCTGACGCACAATCCCCCTTCCACGATGCAGCTGACGATTATTTTTCAACTCACAATGATGTCAACTATTTATAAAAACAAGTTTCAGCTGACGTACTATTACTTAAAAAACATTTTTTTTACCACTTTCGCAGCCTCTCACACCCATATCCACCGCGGGTGCGCCAGCTGATGCTTGGGTTACTTATTAGTCAAACCAGATTTATCGAAAAAGATAACAATCGTTCGGCGTAAAAACACTACCTAAAATACAACGCAAACTCCCGGACTAATAAGTCTGTTAAGCGCTCACACAGAACGGCCAAGAGAGGGCAGTATAGCCTAGTGGTCAGCGTGCTTAGTGCCGCAACCTCTGGACTGGATTTCCGTGGGTTCGAATCCCACCTGCGCTCATGGATGTTTTGTGATGTTATTTAGTTTTAAGATAGTTGTTATTTAGTGTTGTTGAAAGACGCTAATGACCTGAGATGTCGACGCATCTATAATCTACAATAAATAAAAAGAACGGCCAAGATGGTTGCGTAAAGAAACGCATTAGCCTACCGTGTATAAGATTGCAGGTCCGCTTTTAATAGAGACCGTTTAATGTTTTTGAACTTGGTTGAATTGAAAATTATTTTTTGTTTAATAAAATTGTCTGTCGATATCATTTAATGCGAAGCGGTTTTTACTGTTATAAATTTGTTAATCTATATCGTATTTATTTGTAGATTAATTTATTATTTTATGATAGTAGATAATTGTGTCATTAAACGATTATCAAAAATAAATTGAAATTAAAAAAAAAATTTTGCGTGCTTGTTACTACATGGGATCATGGGATGAAACAAGTCGTAAAAATAAATAACATTTTTTTGCTAATAAACGTTGACAAAAAATGTAAAGTAAAAATATAAAAACAGAAGATCATAAAAAGTAATTAGGTTTATTGGAAATTCAGCCAATTACATACTATTACTTTGCAATGCTAGAAAAAATCATTTTTTTCAACCTACCATCCTATGTCATTGTCGAAACCCGAATCTTCCACTATCGCGGCGGATGAGTTATCAATTAATTGTAGATTATAGACGCGTCGACAACGCAGGTCATTACCGTCTTCAACACAACAAATAATCAATGTAAGTAATAGAAACCGCCAGCCGGCATATACAAACCGACTGGTACGAGCTCGGGTTCCTATGGGAGCGCTAATTCCTAAAGAATATTGGAATGCAATTTGCGATAGCAATCACATTCCAATGTCCCCCCCTGGGGGAGGATGAGTTATCAGTTACTTATCAGTGACACGATTAATTAATTAAATTGTTTCTATATTAAGTAAATTGTCACATAAATACAACATCATGCGAGAGTTATAGTTATTAAAAATTTATTGTTAAAGCGAACCTTCTTATATGCGAGAGCTCAACATGATTGAAACTGATCTCATCCGTCGCGATAGTGGAAGATTCGAGTTTGAGTCCCGACAGTGACGTCGATAAAAATGATTTTTTGTAGTAAATTGGCTACATTTCCAAAAAACTCTTTCATTGTATGAATTCCAGTCGTATAAACTCATACACAATAAAAAAATTTGTCCAGAAACGACGCAGGATAAAGGTTTTCAGATGCATTTAATTACATAAAAAAATGAATATAAACTTAAAGCTATTTAAGGAATTAAAGTTGCTTTAATTAGCTTAAAATTATCATTTAATTGTTTATCTAATTTTAATTTAGTTTAGTAGTTGCTGATGATAGGAGCGCTGCTCTCGAATTGTAAATTGTTAAATTGTGTTTTTAAAGACCGCTATTTGGGCCTAGCACCCAATTCATATTTTCAATTCATTATTTTTTTTTAATAATAAATTGAAAATCCAATTGACACTTTTATCAGCTCTCGGGCTAGAACCCGCGAATGGGAATTTGTAATAGAGGAACCATAGCAACGCCATGTAAACAACAACATTGGTACACGCTCGGCTATTCTCTCTCGAATTGTACATACGTTAGTGAAGTCAGATATAAAGTTGCCTTTTCTTTGAGCTGAGAAGCTCTATTTTCTTGTACCAAATTTCATTGAAATCGGATAAGCGGTTTAAAAGTTATGGCGGAACAGACACGCAACCCCCCTTTACAGTTTTGTTATGAATATTGATTCGTAATTAAATTATTGATTTAACTAAGTAATATTATTTGATTTCAGACACCGACCTCCAAATGGCAGGCAACAACGCTGTGCTGACAGCGAACCATGGAAATGTCACCGGCGGCGGGGGACCTGCAGTCGGGGCTACGGTAGGACTCAGCCAGCATTGTGCAATCTGTGGAGATCGCGCTACAGGAAAACATTACGGAGCCGCTTCGTGCGACGGTTGCAAAGGATTTTTTAGGCGTTCGGTTAGAAAAAATCATCTGTATACGTGCAGGTAAATATTTAGCGTCTGTCCACAGTCCACACACAGTAAAATTTTTATGCCATCAGTCATTACTTTTTGTACTACTACCACGTGATTGATGCCCCTTTTCTCGTAGTATAGTGATTACTATTAGTAATGCGCAAATGCATGTAATGGCGCATGATTTGCCGCACGACAAAGAGGCATCGTGTAATGCTAATTTTACACGATGCCTCTTTTCGTCCATCTTGATACATGCTTGAGGGCGTAAAGATCGCCATATTAGATGACTGTGAATAATCACAGAAGAATCTATAGCTTTGTTCCAACCACTCTGAAAACCGTAATATTACCGTCACGCTCATGCGCAGTAGATAGAATGTGTTCCAACCGAACTTGTGATCGTTTGTGAACGATTCTTATTGATCCATGTTTTGATGCATGGAGGCCATGATTTGATGCACAAAACTGTAACAAAAACATTCCAACCAATGTCTACGTTTATATCGTCACATAACAGTGCTAAATTGACGCATGCGCACATTACCAATACAAACAGTTTTGTTATCGTTTCAGAACGATCCATTTATAGGAGGTTGGAACACAGCTTATATGATTTCTTGGATAGAATCCCGCCTGGATTTTTCTCATAATTTCGAAGAAATTAAAAGTTGAGGCAACAATTTTCTATAATTGTATAAAATTTATTTGCAGATTTAGTCGTAACTGTGTAGTTGATAAAGACAAACGCAACCAATGTCGTTATTGTCGACTTCGAAAATGTTTCAAGGCTGGAATGAAAAAAGAAGGTACGTACCTACACTAATATTGCGTTACATCATATGACAATATTATTATCGTAAAATCTGTAAATGTGTTTTATAACTTTATTATTAAACAAGTCAATACATTTTTATTAACTATCTATTAACTCTATTAACCATAAATAATAGTTTTATACTTTTATGTAATACCGCAGCATGAAAAGTATTTTAAATACATTATATTTTATTACTGACGAATGCAATTAAAATATTATTCAAAGAAATGGAAGATCTACTTTGCTGATTTTGAAATACAAACTTTTAAATCACCATCGACAAAATGAAATGCTCAAATTCTGTACAATTTCTTTTTCTAATAACGTAGTGTTGTGTCTTTTTGATTAATACTCTACATAGTCGACCACAACATTGTTTTGTTTTGGAGTTTCTATTAGCTACGCTTTTAAAACAAACAAGTTAATTCAAAATTATAATTTCGTTGTGATCGGACCTATTTTAGACTCGTCTTGATTAAATCAAATTTTATTGTGTTTTATTTATTTATTATTAATTTTATATAAAGATCTACAATATTATTAAATCACGTCAAAAAGATCACAACGAAATTATAATTTTGAATTAACTTGTTTGTTTCAAAAGCGTAGCTAATAGACACTCCAAAACAAAACAATGTTGTGGTCGACTATGTAGAGTATTAATGTTGACTCAAAAAGACACAACAGTAGTTTTTTAGGATTCTGTACCTCCGAACGGAACCCTATTACTGAAAGTATTATTTATTGTATTATTTCAGCGGTTCAAAATGAACGCGATCGTATAAGCTGTAGAAGGCCTAGTTATGAAGAATCGTCGACTCCAAATGGACTGTCAGTTGTAGCTTTATTAAATGCTGAACTGTTGTCGCGACAAGTTGGGGCTGATCTTGAGGTATGTAAAAAATACTCTTTTAACTTGTAACTGGAAAGGTAGGATCTATTTTTTTTCGCGGGTAATCTCGGGAATCACTCAATTGATTTGAAAATTTCTTTCACTGTTTAAAAATCTACTTCTTCCCGAGTGACATAGGCTATATATTATTACGCTAAGACAAAAGGGGATGAGCAGTGACCGAAAGTGTAAATCAAGTCGAGGATCCCGTACGCGATTTCTGAGCTAAATTGGTTAGTGCTGGATAAAATATGTGATACAGTAAAGTGATATGAGAGAGATTTGTTGCTCTTGATTTTTTCGTTGCAAAACCCAAATCCGGGCGAAGCCGAATCGAAAAACTAGCTATATATACAAACTTCTAAATCTAAATCAGGGCCCCTACATTTGGGAACGGGCCTCTAGCCACACTTTACGGCGGGCCAACTCACGGTATTAAAAGTCAAAGTCCTATAGTCCTCAAAAAAATCTGCAGTCGTGTGGTCGGGCGTCGCGTCTCCTCTTGTGGCCGGGCGTCTGGTTACAACGCGGCTGACCACCCCCTTGTAGGGGTCATGACTTAAATACTAAATAGGTTTAAAATGAATTTTTCTAGTGTTGCATTGTAATGTTACGTCATTCGATGGGTGTTCCTAATGCTAACTTGAGAATTTATTTATACTAAATGTAGTTTTTGTTACAGCAAATGGGCTCTCCAGCGAACGACTACGACTTATCCAACAAACGCATCGCCAACATTAACGACGTTTGCGATTCAATGAAGCAACAATTGCTCATTCTTGTCGAATGGGCAAAATACATCCCGGCATTCACAGAATTACAGCTCGACGACCAGGTAAAATTTAACTTTACAAGATATTTTTAGGGTTCCGTACTTCAAAAGGAAAGACTAAACCTTTATAGGATTAGAATTACAATTAAAGTTAAGGACCAAAAGGTATACACTGTGACCAATAGGATCTATTGTGCTCCCCTAATATTTCATCAGTCCTTAAGGATTCCCAGACTATTTACATAGTCTAGTATCTTGCTTAAACTGATGTCCGTAAAATCCTTGGTAACATTGAGATTGATCCAAAAGTGTCTGTAGCTTATCTGTGCGACAGTCTCGCACTTACAAAGTATTAAACCGAAAGCTAGTGACAATTTTTTGGTGTTATTTATTCAAGACCTTATTTTTGTGAAGATGTTGAAGGAGGCATATTAAAGTGCCCTGAGTAAGGGATTTTGCTAGATAGCGGTATGGGAGGGATGCAGACCGTCTCCCAACATGTAACAAAAAATTCATAGATTTCGCAATCCTTGCAACCATCGAGGACATTGGAAATGATAACAGCATATATGAAACATAATTAACTGTTTATTATACACACAATATTTATCAATGCACTGTTTAGTTTTGTCAGGAATAACACCATTATTCTTCTGTTATATATACGCGTTCACTTTTGCTTGATTACTTAACTTTTAAATGGATTTTTCTACAGTATTTATTAACATTTGCTCAAAAATAACACCGCAGATCGTCGCAAATACCTCTCAATTAACTAGACATGATATAAAACACATTTCGAAAAAATTGCACTTGTTCAATTTTGCATGATTGCTCCTCACTTGATCGCGACACCGTTGTCTTTTGGCCTTGAACGAAAACTTGTAACTCTGCCCCCATATACGAACATAAACATTTCCAATGTTAAAAAATGGTCACAATTATTATTGCTTCAAGGCTGAAATTGTTTGTATAGCTTGTCAGTGACCCAATAATGCCATTATAATATTTGCAGATCGATTGGTCAGTCTTAAAGGGGTGGTAGATCACCCGACGAAATTTATATTATTAGTTCAAGGTTCAAATTTTAATATGCTGTTACGGCGACTGTTTTAAGCATATATTTCAATTTGCAGTTTGAAAGTTGGAACGATATTGACGAAGACCTGGAGAAAAATTTAATGTTCACGAACATCTGATGATTTCCAAGCTTTTCCTGATTTTATAAAAACAAAAACAAAATGTGCTTCCAGTCCAATAATTCCTTCAAAATGCAAGAAGCTTATTAGCCAGCAGTTTTTCACATTTAAAAATCGCTGAATTTTAAAAATTAAAAATGTGTTTTTTTATTACAGGTGGCGTTACTAAGGGCACACGCTGGTGAACATTTACTATTAGGATTGGCACGCAGATCGATGCATTTAAAAGATATTCTTCTTCTTGGAAACAATTGCATCATTACTAAGCATTCTGGTCAGTATAAAAAAATAATCAATATTTTAATGGTCTTGACTTATGACATTATTTTCTAAATGAAATATAAACTACGCGTCATATTTTTTCTACTCACTTTTAATGTTTTTCATTTAAAACATGTGATTTACGTTTGTTCCTAGAAAAATATTCAACAATAATTTGCAAATAATATTAAAAAAAATCACACAAGCTTAGAATATTGACATTTCTACTAGTATTCAGTTAAAAAAAATAATTTGAAAATATGTGTTGGTACTGGGTCGAAATAACCATAGCAGTTAGTGGCGCAGTTTTTGCGATTGTCTCGTGCACTTGACCGTGTGAATTGCAGTAAAAATTGTAGAGGATCCGTCAAAAGTTTTTTAGATCAGGTACCTATTTTGTTTTTTGGCTTACTGTAAACATCGCGTCAGCTGTTTCAACAAACAAGTTTGAGACGACTTTTAGTTATATTTAGCGCATGCCTAATCAAAAAATCAGAAACTTGTCAGGGACAAATCAGCTATTGTCTGCAGGAACAAACCTTATAACTGAATAAAGTAGAAATTTTAAATAAATTTAAAGTGATTACAAATTCCAATATAAACAATCATCGCAAAAACAACTAAGCGTTAATGAAAACTTAAAACTAGTTTTTCGAAATAATTTCACACGAATTCACATGCATTACACGACGCGCTGCATAATTAACAAGTAAATATTTAAATCAGTGGCGTCACTATATCAAAATTAATAAGTAACGGGATCTCAGTCGGTAATTTTGTTTTCTTTCGAGTTTTTTTGAGTTTTCGGGAAAACGTGTTTCTAGATTTTTTTGTGCCTGCCTGTACCAGCATTACTCGAGAACGATTGGATTGAAGTCTTCATGGTTTCCGGGCTTGTAGGCCGTGGTCCGGTGGTATTTCTACCTGACGTTTCGTCTACAACTGCAATAGACATTCTCAAAGGCGATGTGGCAGCGGTCGAAGTGTCCTCCTTGGCGGCTCACAGGTCAATGTGTCAGTGACTGGTGTCCTCCCTTCTTTTATGCCTAGTACCAGTATGTTCTCGGTTCGGTCGTAGTCCGTCTCTCTGTAATTGGTCAACTGCGCAGTGTGTAGTGGTGGGGGTGAGTTCTCTACTCGGTCGTATTCCGTCCTTGTACAAGGACGGAATACCGCAGTTGTAGACGAAACGTCAGGTAGAAATACCACCGGACCACGACCTAAAAGCCCGGAAACCATGAAGACTTGGAACAATGCCGGCCCTAGAAATGTTAATTTGGTTGCATGATTTTCTGCTACGTCCGGGTTTTTGAGGGTAATCTCTGAAGATCGATTTCTCCGGAACTACTGAACGGATTTTGTTCCGGTTTTCACGATTAGATAGATTGATTCACGAGGAAGATTTAGATGTATTAATGAAACTGGCCGGCTCGGCTTTTCCCGGGTAAAAATCGGAAGTAATCTCAAAAAACCGATTTCAACATTTTTTTTCATTGGTCGATAGGTGATACTTTGCTTTAGGACATAGGCTAAACTCGCCGGCCCGACTTCGTCCAGGTGAAAATCGAGGTTAATCTCGGAAATTACTGGACCGATTTCGGAATTTATTGTCACTGTTCAATAGGTGAAAATCATTAATTCATAGCACCCGGGCGAAGCTGGACCGAACCACTAGCTGTTTATAATTAAACGTCAAATTCGAAATTTTATTTTGTTTATATTTAACAATGATTTAACAATATATTGCCCCCGTTTTAAACGGTTCATAAGTTGAATCCGTTAGAAGATAACAATTGTTATTTCTACGAAACATTATTCCATTGCAATCTCATTAAAAATAATTTTACGATTTCTCGGAAAGTACACATATTTTGTGGTAGACATTAACTTCATATCAAATTTATTGACACTTAAGGGGCAAACTCCAATTCAAAATGGGATTCTCTATATTTATTTACTGTTATTTTATTAATGTTTTTAAATAGTTCAAAAGATTAACTGTCAATAATGAGCTTTTGATAAGACGTAATAAATAAAAAAAATTGTCTTCGATTTTTGCGTTCTCATTACAGTTTTAATATTAATAATGATGTTTGCAAAAAAAAAATAATTTTGTTTATATTTGACGCTGATAAATATTATTAAAGAATCGGAATTGTTATAATTACGAAGGTACAAAATCCAATGGAATGGGAATTTCTTCTTGTTATCACACTGAAATGTCTTGTAATATTTAAGTCACTGTGACTGACAAATAATAATCTTGTAGTACGCGTGATCTGAATGAATTTATTTCGAAGAATTACTTTGTACAATTTTGCACTTATAACTACAGTGACCATCCGTCCCGATTTAGGGGGACCAGGGCCGGCACGTGCGCCTGGTCGGACAGGCGATCGCCTTACGGCGCCATATTTTTGTAGCAGCGAATTTTTCGTGCGGTATTCTACTTTTTAAAAATGATTATATTGTTCGAGTTTTCACCGATTCTTAGTTCTACCTTCTACTACTAGATAAAAGATGTCGCATGTCGCCCAGCCACTTTTATTTGTTAAGTAAATAAAATATAATATCATTGGTTTATTAATTCTTTTAATATGTGGGGGGGGACGACAAAATTTGTATTCGCCTTAGGCGGCATATTTTGACGCGCCGGCCCTGGGCGGGACAGTCCCGATTTTGAGCCACGAGTCCCGATTCTACAAGCGTCCCGCTTTTGTCCCGTTTTCATTAAATCACCTGCATTAAGAAAGTTTATTTTTTGTCATTAGATATTTTTACGGTTTTACCCACTCAAAGTATTTTATTTATCAATAATTATATAGGTAATTGATACCTACCTTAAAAAATAAATAATATTTAAAATAAAAATATTAGCGAGTTTTTGGGAGTTTCTAGCGAGTTTTTGGGGATTTCTAGCGAATTTTTTGGGATTTCTAGCGAATTTTTGGGGGTTTATAGCGAGTTTTTGGGAGTTTCTAGCGAGTTTTTGGGGGTTTCTAGCGAGTTTTTGGGGATTACTAGCGAGTTTTTGGGGGTTTCTAGGAGAGTTTTTGAGGGTTTCTAGCGCGTTTAAGGCTTTTTTGGGCGTGGAACCCAACGGTTGCCTGCGCCGGGTTTTTATAGACCTTGTCCCGCTTTTTGATATTAAGGATTTGGTCACTTTACTTATAACCCAAATATTTTGATTGTCATTTATTTATTTACGATAATAGTCTAATGGCCGGTTTATCGTATATTTTAATCACGATGTTTTTTTAATCACACTGTTAAATTTTGACAGCTACGTGTTCATTGGTTGCTGCGTTTCGTTACCAAAGCAACCCGTCATTTAACAGTGTGATTAAAAAAACATCGTGATTAAAATGTACGATAAACCAGCCATAAAGGTACAAACACAAAGAAAGCAGGCTGCCTGCCATGCCTGCTTACTGGTAGTCAGCAAAGCTATAAGCGCCAATAATTACGTGCGCTTTTAAATGTTCCCGCACATATAGACCGAGAGCTAGTGACAATTTTTTGGTGTTATTTATTCAAGGCCTTATTTTTGTGAAGATGTTGAGGGAGGCATATTAAAGTGCCCTGAGTAAGAGAGTTTGCTAGATAGCGGTATGGGAGGGATGCAGACCGCCCCCAACATGTAACAAAAAAAATGGTCACAATAATACAATTTATTATTATTGCTTCAAGGTTGAAATTGTTTGTATAGCCTGTCAGTGACCCAATAATGCCATTATAATATTTGCAGATCAATTGGTCAGTATTAAAGGGGTGAAAGATCACGTTTTAAACGTGTCATGTACCCGACGAATTTTTTATTTTAAGTTCAAGGTTCAAATTTTTATGTTGTCACGGCGACTGTTTCAAGCATATATTTCAATTTGCAGAACATAATGTCAGTATTAACCTTCTCTCTTAGAGGGAAACTTGCTCGTCTAGGTGTTTATATCGTTCTGCAAGGGGGTTAATACCGACATTTTGTTCTGCAAATTGAAATATATGCTTAAAACAGCCGCCGTAACAACATATTAAAATTTTAACCTTGAACTAATAATATAAATTTCGTCGGGTACATGACACGTTTAGGGTGATCTGCCACCCTTTTAATACCGACCAATCGATCTGCAAATATTATAATGGCATTATTGGGTCACCGACAAGTTATACAAACAATTGCAGCCATGAAGCAATAATAATTGTGACCATTTTTTTTGTTACATGTTGGGAGCGGTCTGCATCCCTCCCATACCGCTATCTAGCAAAATCCCTTACTCAGGGCACTTTAATATGCCTCCCTCAACATTCTCACAAAAATAAGGCTTTGAATAAATAACACCAAAAAATTGTCACTAGCCCTCGGTCTAATAATTGTAACGCGACGTCATTGCGTGTCTCTCTTATAAATTGAGATTAGTCGGAGCTAGACATGAATGCATCCCTGCCCGTTACAAACTTCATAACATATAAATATTTGCCTCATGTGATTTTAAAGGTGAAGGCCTAAGTTGACTACGACTTCGAGCGGCAATAATTATCAAATAAAAAAAATAACACAATTAAAAAATCTAATTAAACATATTTTTGAATGTTGTAGAGATTCCCATTTCAGACTGGAATTTGCTCCCTTGACAACGAGTTATCAACATTGTTTCTTATTTCTTATGATTAATAATGACTTTACATTTTTTTTATTACTGTTTCATCATCTATTTTATTTTTAAACAAATCCTAAATAATAAAAAAATACTGATAATATTTCACAATTCGTAGAAAATTCACTGCAGATAAATTATAAACGAATTAAAAATTTTTAATTTCGTCGCCAAATTTATGTATGCTTTACGACAAAAAATCCAAAATAATTGACTGTGGTTTCTCCTATAACGCGCTACACGCGTTCCTAAAAATTACCACGATATGGAAATCCGCGTAATAAAAAAACATGATTTATGGGGGGAAAATAGGGTTAGGAACAGCACTAAAAACATGTACAGCATCGTAAATAATACACAAAGTACAGTTTTGTGGCGTTTTTCACATTTTTTTGCGCCACCAAATAATACCAACTCGAAAGCCCTTTTTTTATTAATCGCGTATGAGCAAATTCGCGTAATACAAGCACGCGTTCTAGCAGAAGAGAGTATACCTAAAGAAATCTCTTTGCTTTCCAGTCTAGTATCACAAACTCAGTAGCACATTTTTTTTAAATCGCATATGAACAGATTCGCACAATACAAATACGCGTTATAGCAGAAGAGATTGTACGAAATCTCTTTCATTCCATTCTTTTTGCAATACTACTTGGTTCTTTATCTTGTTATTGAAACATACTGTTGTAATTTAAAGTATCACCGACTCGGAAGCCCTTTT
The DNA here is from genome assembly GCA_039654895.1 of Mongoloraphidia duomilia. Taxonomy (NCBI): domain Eukaryota; kingdom Metazoa; phylum Arthropoda; class Insecta; order Raphidioptera; family Raphidiidae; genus Mongoloraphidia; species Mongoloraphidia duomilia. The sequence continues at coordinate 5,794,817 of CM077516.1, forward strand.
TTATTAATCGCGTATGAACAGATTCGCGCAATACAAACACGCGTTATAGCAGAAGAGAGTGTACCTAAAAAAATTTCTTTTCATTCCATTCTAGTATCACCAACTCAGTAGCACATTTTTTATAAATCGCGTATGAACAGATTCGCGTAATACAAATATGCGTTATAGCAGAGGAGAGTGTACGAAATCTCTTTCATTCCATTCTTTTTAGAAACCTAACTGGTTCTTTAACGTGTTTAATTTGTTCAGTCGTTAAAACATGTTATGCTAATAGTAAATAACTTCTTTCAGCAGATGCCAGAGTGAGTCCAGATGTTGACATTAGCCGTATAGGATGCCGTATCATAGATGAGCTAGTCCGGCCGCTTACAGAAGTGCAAATTGATGATACTGAGTTCGCTTGTCTTAAGGCCATCGTATTCTTTGATCCGAGTAAGTACTCAAAATACGCAAATCTATCTCTATACGAATATGTTTGAATCTATCTTATTCTTCCATCAAAACTCGGGAGCCATTGGATCGATTTGAATAAAGGAGGATAAGCGATATGCACCCATATGGTTACTTGAATAATATTTCTCCAATTGAATTGTAATTATTTGATGGATGAGTTTTAATGATTTGAATTAATTACAGATGCGAGAGGTTTAAGTGAACCAGGCCGCATCAAGCAATTACGCTACCAGATTCAAATCAACTTGGAGGACTACATTAGCGACCGACAATATGACAGCAGAGGACGTTTTGGTGAAATCCTGTTAACGCTTCCTGCACTGCAGAGCATCACATGGCAGATGATTGAACAAATCCAGTTCGCGAAATTGTTCGGCATGGCACACATTGATAATTTACTACAGGAGATGCTTCTAGGAGGTGATTCGCTAACAATTTATTTGCTTCTTATTATTAAATTATCGATAATGGATGTTGGTTTATTCTTTTTGAATATTTCCAGCAAAATGATTGGAGCCGCAAGCACATTAAAAAAATAGACTGTGCCCATGCAACTCCCATTATTTTGATGGAAATCTTCACACACCCTATAAAATTCGATTCTTCTAAGTTATGGATTAATTATCACTTGTTCCTTGTCAGTTTAAGTTACTTTGGAATTAGAGAACTTAAATTATATCATAGACGAGCGGAGGTGAAGGATAGAATATTGTAGATTATAGACGCTCGACAACAAGCGTCTAATAGAAGTGAAACGCAATAGCGCGCTACCAATCAGAACTCTTAAAATGTATTTGCTATGTCATGAAAAAAACCTTTTGAAATGTACTACCTTTAAATTTATGATAACAATTCGAAGGATTTACTTTGAAAACTATTCTAAATATGCCAGTTACATATAAATTATTCATTATCAATATGAATAATATCAAAATATACAAGTAACTGAGCCTGTGTACAATTTCGTTTTGTTGTTTTTTTTTTGAGTATTTTGTGTCACCTAGACAGGAGAACATGTTTCCATAATTTTCGTTTGTCTGTTACTCGAGAAGTGCTGGGCTGATTTTGATGAAAATCGGTACCGAAACTTCAAGTATAGGATACTTTTTACCTCGATACGCTCGGATTAAGATAAAGCTCCTGCCAAAACCGACGTTAACGTAAAGGCTAATCAGTTAATCAGTGAATATTATTGTTTGTTTGTTGGCTGTCGAAATCTTTAATCAAATCTCCTGTTTCAGGAGCTGCAGCTGAAGCAAACGGCAACGGCGCATCTACAGTTAACCAACCAATCATCAGCGGAACAAATTACCAGAGCGATTCACCAGGAAGTCCGTTGACACCGCCTTCGGTGATGCCTCATCCTCACAGTCCACAGGGTGTACCTATGCTTCATCAAAGTGGAGCTGCTAACAGTCCACCACAATCAGCTATAACTACCTCTCAAAATGTACTGATTATGAGAGATCTTTCGGATTCAACTGATATTAACTACAGAGTTGCTTTCAAACAAGAACCTTCTCTCGAAACAGCTGAACCAACATTTTAGGAAAACAATTACGTAACACTTGTAGTAAGATAATATTTCTTTTTTCAATTTTTTTCCCTTTATGCTTTATTGAGTGTTTTATTTTTACATACTTTTCGAGACTGCTTTAAAAAAGGTTTGGGCATTATTTTTTTTAAATATATTTTTAAACCAATTATCTACACAAATCGTTTAGAAATTCGGATGTATAAAATTAGATTTATATATTTTTTTATTAAATGGTAGGTAAATTGATTTTTAATACGCAAAACATTAAACTGTGTTTTATTTGACGATATAATTTATTAAAAAAAATGCGTTTTTTTACTTGCGAAATTCAAACACGGGACCAAAACGTTTTTAATACAAAGTGAATCGTGAAATAGTGCTTTTTTGAGTGTGTGAGAAACTTAAAAACTTTACCAAACAAAATTGTTCCTCAACAAATAAAATTTATCACTCTGGTGTGGTATTAGCAAAACTAGATTTATAGTTCCAACTGTTATCATAGAGGGGGCAGGTGCATAGCTCGCAATTATTTTGGTGCTAAATACAGAGGCATGTCATTTTGTTGAACGGCTACTTGAACAACTGACTGAAAAAATATTGTATATACATGTAAATTATTTTGTCAGTTGTCAGTTAATTTGAGGTTATAAAATTCCTAGTTTCAAACACCACCCAAACAATTGTTGAATTGTTGGCTGGAGCCGTTGATCCTACCCATTATTGAAATGTATTGTTATGTAACAATTATTACATTATGTAACGGTTTTATAAGCTAACCGTTCGTATCTTAAATGTATTTCAATTCTTTTTCTTCAACTACGAAAAAGTAGAGTTTATTATTCTACTTATAGTAATGACTATGGAACTAAAAATTTAAAACGAAATACGGAACCTACAAATTTTGTATGATACAAAACAAGTGCCTTTAAGAACTTTGTTTTTTTTGTAATTTTAACTTTGAAATATTTAAATCATTCTAATTTTGATTAAATTGATTCTGCCATTAAAAATTGTATCTCATAGTATACAAAAAAAATGGCGTATTTCAAACCTTTGTTCACGCGTCAGTAACAATCACAATATGACGCATGCGCATTATACTTTAAACATTAATAAATACGTTGGTTAACGCATGCGTTGTACATTTTTAGTTAAAGAGTAACCTATTTACAATTAATTCAAGTGATAGTTTCCATTCTTGCAATTACGCATGTGCCAATTTTTTCTCAATTTAAAGTTGTTATTTTTACACTATTTAAAATTTACGGCGGCTAGAACACGCAAAAAATGGAGATGAGCACTGCCAAACTTGACCGCTAGGGGCGCCAGCTATGTAAGACACTGGGTTGTATGTAGTAGTGTGTACAGAATAAGTTTATTTAAAATAATAAATCGTTGACAATGCCGATATGCTATGTTTACCAATGTTTTGTATTTCCAAATGATCCGGAAATGAAAAGAAGTGGTTGCGTACTAACAGAAGAGAAAGAACTTGATTTCTCGGCGCGTTTTTCTATGAAAACCAATGATAACTTAGGTGGCTATATACCTGCTGCCATCTATATTACGTTTCTCATGTGCCTATCTCCATTAAAGACATCTGAACAGCCGACTGTGATTTGTTCACAAAATGTTTTAGAGTCGTAGTGATAATTTGCGGTTGATGAAACCCTCGGTAATAGATCGAATCACCTTTAGACGGTTACATGAACAAAAAAAAAATGGCACTGTTCGTATCGTACGAATGCCAACACAAAAATACTAAAAGTGTTTTATACAAATATATAGATATATATTATTGTTCTCAATTTCTTATGATTTATAAATGATAAAAAATATTTATGACGATAATGTTACTCGACGATATTCGAATAATTATTTAATTATAATAATTTCAAATTACAACGCAAACATATTATTATGTATATTATGCTTTAATGCCGCTGAAAAAGACTAACACATTTTTCCTGGTGGAAAATTCAAAGCTAGTCCAATTTTGAAGTACCCGAGTTGGCAGGGGCTGGACCCCATATATATTTATTGTCCGGTATTATAAAAAATGAATAAATGATGCTTACAGAAAAGAAAAAACAAAACAATTATTACATTAAAAGCATTCAATGAGCCATTTTCCTGAGAGTAGTTCCTTCAACTATCCACGAGAGGCAGCACTTGTGGTAGGTACAAACATTATTTATTTCCCATTAGCGTCGTGTCATTTTAGTGGTATAACTTAATTATTTAATTAATTTAATAATAATAATTTAATAATTAAGTTATACCACTAAAATGACACGACACTAATGGGAAATAAACAATGTTTGTACCTACCACAAGTGCTGCCTCTCCAAGCGCCGATCCACCGTTGTGGGCACGGTGGGCAAGCCCACAACTCTAATTGAGGTCGATAGGCTGATGTTATATCTGCAATGCCTTAATAAAATTAAAAAAAAAAAGAACCGTGCGGGTAAGAACGCGAGTGACTTTTTTATTTTGGCTACTAGTCTAGTAGTTTGTACTGTTTGACGTTTCGTGATTGAGTCCGTAGTCCGACTCGCACTTGGCCGATTTTCGGGTGGCCGTGACCACAACCTTTTTTGAGGGCTGGATCCGCGCCTGTGTCTCTCGCGGGTAATTGAAGGAACTACTCTCAGGAAAATGACTCATTGTCAACAGAATGGTTCATTCTTTTGATATTGTAAATTATAGACGCTCGACATCAGAGGTCATAAGCGTCTGATATAGTTTATGGAACATATGTTACTGTTTTCTATCTCAGTATGTCGATTATTCATTTTATTATAATACTGACCACTAATATTTTTATTATTATTACATATTATTATTAAAACAATACAAATGTATTGTGCAATAAAGTGCTGAATTATGGTGCCAACATATTGTTTTTATAATAATTATTTTATTTTGCTACACGAATTTATAGACTGACATTCTGTTGTTATGTTTCATAGTGTCTTATAAGTGTAATTAATTATTGTTATTTAGTTTTGTTTATATGTTTTAGTAATATCCTTTAGATATTTTATACCAAATAGTTTTTATTTTTCTTGTTGACATTTTAAGTTTATTTTTTAAGTGAAATGAAAAAATATTGTTACTATTAAGTTTAAAATATCTATATCAAATTGTTGAAATAGCACGTTGGTTATATTTAGACATTTATTGTATTTTTAAAAAGATTATAAAAAGCCGTTCCAATGCAAATTATACATGTTGCGAATTGCAATTATATCAAAGGCTGGTCGTGGCAATAATTTATTAGTTTTTAATAATAACCACATAATGTAACAAAACACTACATTATCAAAAGTATATGGTTTTGTTTTTCTTCTTTTGTTTTGGTTAGGGAAGCGCGTAGTAACTATTTTTATAAGCTAGTTTTTTTCACGAGTGCTTTCATTTCATTTTTTTTGTATTCCATGAATACTCCATGAAACACCGTCATTATTTGTTTATTTTCGTTTTTAATTTAATAAATTCTGGTTGGGTTACGGTATAAACTATAAACATATGACAGATATTTAGAATTGTCTTTAAAAATTGGAAATTAGTATAGTAATGCATCCGATAGATGGCACTGCCTGTAAGATTTCAATATTTCTACCAGCGCCCCTAGCGGTTTGCTTACTATAGATAGAACTGGTGAGATCTCTAGTAATATATTACTCATAATATGCTATCAAGTATAATTGTCATTAGAAATATCCCACTTGTTTTCAATTCAGATTTAAAAAAAAAGGGTGTGGGTCTTGGGACCCCCGACATGTGAAACATCAAAAAAAACGTTATTGAACTCGGTGGTATTCTCTATATTGTAGTAGTATATATTTTTTCAAAAGCAGCAACTAACTGTTATGCTGACGTAATCCTATATACTGCACTGTAACACACGCGGTTGCGGCGTTTGAGCACGCCTGAGCCAGAAACGCAACTAAATACACAGCGAAGTATCTATATTACATACCTACACGTATATACATATACTTTTGCTTTACAGTACGTTCTTATGTATACTCTCTCTCTCTCTCTTCCCGTGCCCGAGCGCGCGGAAGCCGAGAGAGAGAGAGAGTGCCGCAGTGGTGAGGAGAACAGCAGCGAAGGAGCGGACCAGAAATTTCGTTGCATATTTCCCCTTACGCGGCTGTTCACTGCCCGACAAGATGTTTCACATCAAAAAAATTTGTCGATTATTAATAATCGAACCAATAAATATTTTATATACAATTCACCAAAAAGACAAAATATTGATATTCAAAAGTAAGGTCCCTTTTGATAATAGCATTTTTTTATATTATGTGATAATGTGCTCAAATGATTTATTAAGGCCTTAAATTTAATTTAAAATATATAAGTTTTGACATTGGCTATGTAACCTAAAAAATATTTAAATTTTTGAAATTCTAAAAAAAAAATATTATAATATGATTGTTTCTTTCTGTGGTGGATGTCAAAACTTAAATAAAACGAACTTGATTTTCAAAAAAAGAATCAATCTAAAAAATTATTTATATAATTATTAAAAAAGTCAAGTTTGTCGTGTCTTTTAGGATTATATTGCGAAAATACTGACAATAAAAATTTGCTCTAGAATGGCAATTGTTTTTTTTTGTTTTTCTTTTTTTCATAAAAAAAAATGCTCTAAAAATCTTCCGCGTCATAAAAAACGTGTACAAAACCTGTTAAAAATTCTACGTCATAAAAAACGTGTACAAAACCTGTTAAAAATTCTACGTCATAAAAAACGTGTACAAAACCTGTTAAAAATTCGCACATGTACACTCAGGCGTAATCTATAATATAGCAAATAGTTTTTCAAAACCTAAATGAATTCTAAATTAAACATAATAGGTACAAATTTTTTATAAGAATTGCTGTTTTAGATGCGTAATGGGTAAATTTTTATGTATTTTCAATAGAAAATTAATTATAGTTCAAACGAGAAATATATAAAATATATATTTTGTAAAAAATGTAAGAGTAGGATTTAGAATCCATAATAAATTTGTAATCATAAGCTCACATTGGGTTGTGAATGATACTAATAATAAATAAAGATAATTATACAAAATGTTACGAAACTTTTATTTTATTTCCCTACTTCGGAAGGAAATTGTAATAACTTCAGTGGAGTGCCCGCGGTGAGAGATGAAGCCAGGCACGTCATCAATAATATGCTAGTGAACGCCTGCTTGCACGCAGACGGTGTCGTGTTCACAAAACTGCACATTGGGTTTTATGACGTTAGGTACAATTTTGGCAAACTGCTATTGGATCTCCAAAACAGCCAATAGCAAGCTAGAAGGCGGGCGCAATGCATTCACTTTACTATGACGCGGTGGCTTCATCTGTCGCCGCGCGAGGTCTACCTACTTGATGTGTCCACGTTGTAGGTGATGCCGTGTATCTTACATTAATTAGCGAGAAAATGTTTGGTTTCCTCTAAAAAACATTTTTTTTTACCTGGTACAGGATTTGATGATGGCTTAATTATTTTAGTAGCATAGAATCAGTGGCGGGCGAAGGGGGCGACCCGCCCCGGTCTCTGATCCGAGGGACCTCCAAATCTCAAGAAGTCCTTCTTAATCAAATCCCAAACAAGGCCAAAATATGTTTAGTAAGTAAGAGGCAGTTTAGAGTTGGAGGCTCCATACGTATACAAAATATAAATGTAGGTAGGTCGTTTATTATAAATATTTGATTTTTTTACGATGGGGAGGCGGAGGGGGCGGCCCGCCTCGGGCCTCTAATCCTGGGGGCCTCCAAATCTCAAGATGTCCTTCTTAATCAAATCCCAAACAAGGCCAAAATATGTTTAGTAAGTAAGAGGCAGTTTAGAGTTGGAGGCCCCGTATGTATACAAAATATAAACGTAGGTAGGTCGTTTATTATAAATATTTGATTTTTTTGGCAGCCATTACATCTATATTATTCATTTTTTACGAAATTTACACTACAAATACATCAATTTCTAAGCAGAACGGGGGTCTCATTTAGTTCTGCCGCCCCGGGACTCCGACGGGCTTAGTCTGCCACTGCATAGAATATGGATAATGGTTCGAAACGATAGTTGAGTGAATTAAAAAATTGTTTCTAAGTGTTTGTTTAATTATATTTATTAAAAATATTTACTTAGCAAACATATGTATAAATAAATTTAAAGCTCTTTTTAACAGCTCATATTCTCATATAAAAAAAAATAATAGAAATCCGAACCTCCTTCAGTATAGAAACTAGGTCCGGACTGGACCGGTGGGCAACTAGTCAAATGCCCGGTGAACTGGTGCCTTATAGTCGCCAAAAAATTGAAAAAAAAAGCATTATGATTTTTTTTGTATTCATTATTGTGATAAAAATGACTACGGGCCAGTCAATGGAGTTACCAATAACAAAATGGTGATCAGTTCAAGCCTTGCAGAAACTGAATCAATATTATGAAGTATGTAAAAAAAGTTTAATGTATTAAAAATATTCATTAAATACCTTAGTTTGCATTAATTTCTGTGTGTTTACGTTTTTTGTGATTTTTAATCATATCTGCTGTTGTAATAGCCGTTGAACTCTGCATTAGCCATTCGTTTAATTGTGTTCTTGCTCGATGGCCTAAACGAAACAAATACCGCTCCAACTCGTCTAAATGCTGCCCCGAACTCAAATCTGACCCTGAATTGTCAGCAAGGTCTATTACTTGTCGGAAACGGATTTTGAAAGTCTAAAAAAAATAACATATAAATAAAGGAATGAATGAATTGTAGAATATAGACGCTCGACAACAGAGGTCATTAGCGTCAATAAATAAAGGAATGCATACGTATGCATCAGTATATATGAAACACCCATTTGACAATGACGTAACATAATGCTGTAGTCAGGAAAAATCAATTTTTTTCAAACCTGTATCACCGTAGGGATTCTAAACTTTCCACTATCGCGGACTGATAGTGGAAAGTTTAAGGTTAGAATCCCTACGGTGACACAGGTTTGAAAAAAATGAATTTTTCCTGACTACAGCATTATGTTACGTTATTGTCAAATGGGTGTTTCATATATACTGATGCATACATATGCATTTCTTTATTTGTATTTAGTCACGACGTCTTTAAATTGTGTTAAACTTGTATATACAGGGTGAGTTCGACCACCCGTATCAGTCGTTTTTTTTCGAAAACGGTTAGTCGTAGAGAGTTGTGTCAAAAATTTGTATTATAAAAGCCCTAATAAAGAATCGAATGGTGATAATTTTTTTTCCGGGAAGGTCGGCTTCCCTATTAGTTTGCTCCAGAATGTCCAGAACTCCGGAATTATAAATGTAACGATAGGTCGAAAGTGGTATTGTTGAAAATATCTTTAAAAAATAAGCAAGTTTTGTAGGAAAAATTTTTTTATTACTGCCACCCCTGTAAATTTCTATAAGTATAAATATAAATTATTATATGTTCAAAACTCCGGAATTTTAGAAAGCACGATAGGTTGAAAGTGGTGCTGTTGAAAAGCTCTTTAAAAAATAGGCAAGGTTTGTAGGAAAAATTATTTAATTACTGCCACCCCTGTTAAGTAACAATCGTTTGAAATTATTAAATCAAAATTTCATAATAACGATCGAAATCGACATTCAAAATCTAGCAACCTTAGACATTATCACAAGTGTTCAAACTATCTTCCATTTGCTCTTTAATACATACTACTGAGCTCTTCTAGTTATACTGTGAGTGTACTTCTTCAGTGTTTAATGATCGATAGAAAGGTAACTAGATATTAAATGCGGACTATTAAAAAGTTCGTTATTATGACATTTTAATTTAGTAATTTCAAACAAATATTACTTAACAGGGGTGGCAGTAATAAAAAAAAAATCCGTACAAAACTTGCTAATTTTTTAAAGATCTTTTCAACAATACCACTTTCGACCTATCGTTACATTTATAATTCCGGAGTTCTGGACATTCTGGAGCAAACTAATTGGGAAGCCGACCTTCCCGAAAAAAAAAAATTATCACCATTCGATTCTTTATTAGGGCTTTTATAATACAAATTTTTGACACAACTCTCTACGACTAACCGTTTTCGAAAAAAACGACTGATACGGGTGGTCGAACTCACCCTGTATAACAAATAAAGTTTACTTTAAAAAGAATATAAATCTGTGTGGACTTTGAAAAGTTGTGGCTACTTTCACAATATTAATAACTAACGACTTTTTTCTTTTGCAAAGAATTCATTAATGCTGCCGATATGTTTATTTCAACATGATTTAACCGGACATTACAAATAAGCAAACGAATAAATTTCACATTTGTAACGCATTCTTTAGTGCGATATATGAGATATTTGTAGCTCTTGATTATTTTGCTGCCAAACCGAAATCTACCCGGGCGAATCCCAACCAGAAGGTAGTATTTGCGAGCACGTATTTTGAGGTTACACCAAAAAATTTCATGCATGTTCGAGAACCAAAGCACTCGCGTTATTGACAGACGAAGCTTATCCGATGAGTAACTGAATGTAGTCGCCTTTCTCGTAAGTAATAAATATATTAAATGATATTTACCTGAATTAAAATATCGTTTACTTTTCCTTGACTGTCATATTTCGCAACGTACGATCCCAGATCGTAAAAATACATTGCCAGCTTATGAAGATCCACAGTACAAGGATCTGCTTTCAAAATTTCTTGATATGCATCTTTATACATGCGAGGTAAATCTATTTCAACTAAAGTTCTCATATTACCAAGCGATTCAACTAACCAAAATGGTAATTCCAATTTTGTACCAGCCGCCAAATCTTCGGTTTCAGATGAAGGATTTAAAAAACCTATATAAAACTATTGCTTTAAATGCTCATATTCAAAATTATAATGTCAAAAATAGATTGTGTATTAAACTTACCGAGACGAGGTACTGCTTCTAAAAATTTGCATGGCATTCGTTCTTGAGTGGCCAAAATATCATCAAGAGAAAAATAATTTGGATAATAACTTTGTTGAAATGACATTTCAGGTGAATATTATTAATCAAATATAAATCTTTTAACCTTGTTCCAAAGAAAAAAAATCGTGTGTTTTATGCACCTCAACTATTGAAGATAATTTTCCCGCTAATTTACACGTTTGACAGATGACTAACTTGAAGTTAACACATTTGAATGACAGCGAAAATAACTAAACAAAAAAACTTCAGTTTGGCGGGAAGTGGAAGGAACTAAGCATTATTTATTTAATTAGGACGAATTGTTTTTAACATACTTATTTTAAAAATTAATTAACAGATTTGAGTTTAAAAATATTAAACAAAATGGTGCGTACAAAAGAATCTATCAGAGGCGGGAGTAAACGTTTAGGCAAAGTGTCCGTAGCATCGCCATCTTCTTCTCCAGCCTCCAAAAAAGGTAAACAGACATAAGACAACAATTCAATAAAAAAATGACCGCAGAAAATTTCGTTAATCCATTTTTATTAAATAGGTTCAGGAGGCAGTGGTATACGAGGAAATACATTAGTACAACGTGAAACACCTCAATGGCAGAAACCAATAACACAGTTTTTCCCACAGCCGCAACCTAGCTCTTCATCCAAACATTCTGATCCAGATAAAGTAAACGTGTCAACAGAAATTGACATATCAGAAAAAGAGAATGTGTCAACAGAAATTGACATATCAGAAAAAGAGAATGTGTCAACTGTATTTGACAAATCAGCAAAAAAAGAAAATGTATCTTTAGAGGAATCTGTGCCATTAGATGATAAAACTAATGACGATAGTGATTAGCTTAATATTTTTGTAATAGAATTATTTATTATAGTTTCCAAATGTGTGATAGTATGTAATACTTTCATTTAGTATTTGTAATGTTTAAGTTTTGTACCAAGACATATTTTATTAAAGAGGTTTAGCATATATTGATATACAGATGTATTTTATGTATTATGTTAGGTGATCAGGAAGCTGCAGAATCTCGGTTCCCCTTAAAGTATGAAGTGTGTGCAAGTGAAGTCGCGGGTACAGATAGTAAAATAAAACAGGAAGTAAACTCTTAACAGACTAATTTATTTCTGTAAACACGTGTAACAAGCAGTCTTAAAGCAACACTTAAACATACATAATGGTTCTTGTTAACTTCACTCATATTCAGTAGTTTTATACAGTAATGAAAAAAAAGTTTTGTTAACAAATTTATTTAACAGTATTAGAATTATTTTACGTATAACAGCAATAACATTTCTTAATCAGATTATTTTGTACTCGGTACTGCTAAGTTTTCGTTTTATGTAAAAATTGTATACAGTAGATTGTGAAAAAATAAGAAAATTGTTTATTTAAACAGTAAATTATATTACATGATCCGGCAGTTGATTTTGATTTTTTTCAAAACAGCTAGTGATAGGGGAAGTCTGGCTATAACACAGATAAAAGGTATAGAAGAGCTATACTGTATACAACTGTTTATATAAAGTTGAAGCCATATCTGACGTCACAGGGGACAACAAACATGGCTGCCGAACACGGGATGGTTTGGGAATATTATTCTCTTCTCACATATAAAATGAGGACCGTATAAAAATTGCGACTGGCTTCACTTTTAATAACTTTTAAATGCTTGTAGCGCCTCTATAACCTTTTACCTCAGTGGGTTATAATAATATATGATCCAAACTATACAGTTTCTTCCGCCAATCGTTGTAAGAAAGTATGGCGAACCTGCTTGGTGTCACGCCGATAAGACAAATTTTATGTTTTGTGATAAGCTATACATTTTTACTCAACCATTAACCATGCAGTCATAGACATCGAAATCTGGGGACGTAGTATAGAGTGTCACTTTAGACGAGGGGGGAAGCCATTCAGGGGAGGGTACATGCCTGTCTCATGGACATGTCCACGCTATGCTTGGCCGCGTCTTTGCGCATGCTCAATTGCTCGTACAGCGCTTGCGCAACTGAAGCGACCAATGGAATGTGAGCACACTTGCTTCCTCACCGCCCTCCCTTAACAGCAACCGCCATACTCGCTTGTACTACGTCCCTAGATTTCAATGTCTATGCATACAGTTCTGTCTTTAATGTCGCTCAATTATCCGACGAATATTACAACCCACCGTTTTTTTAATCAGTGGAAGGCAATGAAAATTCTTTAATCCGCCGGTTGTATGTCATGTTTTGTAGTCCGCCGCTTACGCCAAAAGTACACTGTCTTTATACATACATATTATTTCTCAATAAAGTTATTGTTACCAGGGGTGTTACGAATATTCGCATCCGCATCCGTAAATGCGGAATATTCGAATTAATTCAGACATCTGCATCCGCATTCACATCCGCATCAATCAATGCGAAGTTTTTATGGATGCAGATTCACATCAACAAGTAACTATATGTAAAGAAAGTGGGCGGAGCCAGAGTGGCACGTGCTAAAAATATGATTAAATAAATAAAAAGTTAAAATTAAATTGATTTTCAGTTATTTATGCACTTAAAATTTAAAGAATTATCCTTTTAAAATCCGCATCTGCATAAAATCCGCATCCGCGGATGTGAACTTCTAATAATCCGCATCTGCATCCGCGGATGTCTAAATTTTTGCATCCGTAACAACCCTGATTGTTACAAAATATGTGACACTTTCCTTTAGGTACCATGTATATAGTATATACATTATACAGTAATCCGTCACTTCCACTAATCTGACACAATCTTGGTTTTCGTATTAAATAAAACTTATCAGACAGAATTATTTGCTTGTCTCCTTTGGAAAAAAAACTAGGAAATTGTGTAAACTCGATGTGCCACGTCCAGGTTTACTGCAGTTTTTCATAACGATTAGCGAGAGAAACATCATAGCTCAGACCAGTGCCGTCTTTACCATAAGAGCATGTAGGGCGCGAGCCCAGGGCCCCCGGCCTGATGGGGGCCCCGAAATGCCGAAACCAATAACCAATAAAGTCCCTAAACAAAAGTACATTCTGATGTATTCATTCACGTTTTTTTTGCTTTCTAAAAGGGCCCCCAAACTGTGTGCCCAAGGGCCCCTGCATGGCCAAAAACGGCCCTGGCTAAGACTCAAGAGAACACAGCCATTCAAAACTTCCTCACCATTTCTTGATAGCTGTTGCGTCAAAACCAACCAAAAACTGTTTTTTTTCTCTGAAATTGATTTTGAAGATATTATTAATTTCACTTCATTAGCAGTACAAATTATTTTACATTACTGAAAGAAGTTAGATACCTTAGGATTAAAACTTATTTTCAAGTTAATACTATTTTTGAGTAGGCTTACGGCTACATTGATCATCATTTAATTTTGATTATCAAATTATCGTCGAATGACAATAAATTCAGCGCATTTCGCCAAAAAATTTCAAATCTCACTATTTAGTCAAATAACGAAAAACAGCAGAAATAATTCCTAAAATTTTGTCAAAATATTCAAGGTTAACTATCGATGGGATATTGATACAAAAAGTTTTTTTGTACCTACAGAATTTAATATTTTAATTTTATAATAAATATTTTGATAAACATTATTTTATTGTATATTTTCTCCAAGATAGGCACCCGCGATTGAGAGCGGAAGTTGAAAATGTTTTGAAAAACTTTAAAATGTCATTGAAACATTTTTTCGTTGGAGAGCAGCCAATTATATAATTGTTTCGAAACATATTGGAAAAAATCATTTTACCAACCAGTGGTCACAGTCAGGATTCTAACCTGAACCTTTCCATTTTCGCGGCGGAATGAGCTTACAATATGTTTCGAAACAATTATATAATTGGTTGCTCTCCAACGAAAAAATTTTTCAATTGCATTTCAGCCGTATAAAACTATTATTTATTTTAAAATGTCATTTTGAGGCATATTGGAATGTGACTTAACACTATTATAATTCACTTATAAGTCTTCAATTTTATTTTAAAACAAATGTTTCGCATAGCACAGTACGGTTTGGTCAGATAGTTTGGTTTAAGATCTTTGGCTGACTAAGCCACTGTGTTGTGCGAAACAATGAAGATGGACACATGAGAAACGTAATATAGATGTCAGCAGGTATATTATTATTATTATTGTAGATTATTGACGCGTCGACAACTCAGGTAATTAGCGTCTTCAACACAATTAATAATCCATTTGTCTATTAGAATCTTCCAGCTGGCATACACAAACCGACTGGCACGAGCTCGGGCTCCTGGGAACGCCATTTCCCAAAGAACATTGGAATGCAATTACGAGAACAACTACATTCCAATGTTCCCCCTGGGAGATTGGCATCCCTTGTGGGGAACGAACCTACGATATTTGGATTAGAATTCCAAGGCAGCAGATATATAGCCACCTAAGTTATCATTGGTTTTCATTAAAAAACGCACGAGAAACAAGTTTTCTTCCTTCCGATATCATGCAACCAGTTCTTTTCAGTTCCGGATCCTTTGGAAATACAAAACCTCTATGATTTGAATACTGGTAAACACAGCACATCGGCATTGTCAACGATTTATAATTTAAATTATCTTATTATTCTGTACACATGAACTGTTGACAGACCGAGGTGGTTTAATATCTGGCGCCCCTAGCGGTTAAGTTTGGCAATGCCCATCTCCATTGTTACAAAATACTGTTATGTAGGTAGGTACACTGCACAATTTTACCGGCTGGGTTTGACACTGCGTCAAGTCGGTAAAGTAGTATACTATTCTACTAACCTTGACTACGTTCAGTGTTTTTAATGTGATGTGGAACTTAAAAAATAAAATCGGAATCATTTTAGCTGTTTGTCAAATCTGATTAGACTACGAATGTATTTTCAGTCTCATGTAAAAAACCACCGTATATGAATTAAGATTTTTATAATTATTACTTCGTTGATGTTTTATAGCCATAAAAATGTAACTTACAGCATGAATTACAATTTATAATGTATAGAAAATATATTGCATGGCCGCTAAAAACTATGACTTATTAGTTATTATTCTTTGCACACCTGAATTAATTCGCTGGATAATAATTCTATAGTATAATATTATGTCTAGCCAACGAAACAAAATCTTTAATTAAGAAAAAAAAAATGTAAGTACAATACTCTCATAAAATTATTGTTTAAAAAACCTTAAAAACACCTGCAAATGCTGCAACTAAATCAACACCCATTCTTTTGAAGAAGTAAATCTGCAACGGACCTATCTCTCGTAATAAGAGTTAGAGGTCGTTATTGCTTGTTCTGCAAGAAAAAGAGAGAAAAAATATGGTTGTGCACGCATGCCGTGTCCTGTCATCTATCCAGCAGCAGTCTAGCAACACTTGTGTTGAAATTTTGGAGACTATGGTGAACAGTAACAAGAATAGAGAAGGGATTGACAAGCGACATTTTTGACAGATATAAATAGACTATTGCCTAGTTGCCGGATCATCTGTGAACACGGTATGCGCGCGCAATCCAGGTAAAAAAGATATGTGGATTAGTTCCGATTTTACTCGTAAGATAGCGTAACCGTAAAAAACCCTTTTGCTTAGTGAAATGGAATACTGTGGTGAGTTTCATACGTTGGTTCCATATTTTTAACAAAATACTTTTAGTTATAACAAAAAACGTATGACATTAATTTTTAAATTTGTTTTGACAGCTAGACACTATTATTTTTTACAGGTGAGATACTTATTTTAAATATAAGGAATATACTGTGCAAACAGATGTACATTGTTACTTAACCGACTTAACATTAACTATTATAGTAGTAGTATTATTTACTTTAAGGAATTGATTACCTTACGGGAGTGGTGCGTTCTTTCATTTTCTTTTTTAATTTATTCAGACAAAACTTAGACAGCTAAATCTTTGATTTCACAAAATATCTAAAAATCTGAGTTGACAACATTCTTAGAGCGTAATCGTATAATTAGTTAAGTATATACAAAAGAGCAGTCTAAACTCATCAAATGCAATTAGAGGGGGCGTCCACAAATTACGTAACGCAAAGTTCTCCAATTTTCGACTCCCTCCCTCACCCTACGTACCGAAACCGTCATGCCTGGTCGGACCCTCCTGCCTCCATTCCGTTACGGAACGACTAACGAGTGCTTTGTGAAAAGTTTTTGGCTTATATTCAGGAAAGAAAGATTTTTTAATTCTCAATAATAATCTGGCAGTTCTACTATCGTGACATAACGCAAACCTTGACACTCCCCCATGTACTAGGACCGTAACAATTGGCCAGACCCCCCTCCCTCCCCCAAATTGCGTTACGTAATTTGTGGACGCCCCCCAAATTGTACACAGCAGATATAGAAAAACAAACAAAAGATCGGTAAATATGGATATGCCATATACATAGGTGATGGGATTTGCTTCGGTATCGCTTCCAATAAGTGATGAAAATACAACTCAGAACGTTTATGCGCATGCGGCAACAAAAACAAGTTTGCGCAAGCGCACAAGAAACTTACGTAGTTCTTTTTTCAATTGTTTGAGGCACTAGATGTGCCCTCTGTTCTTTCATAAGAACCGGCTATACAGCTATTTAAAGATCAGTGAATAAAAAACGTAGAAAAACAAATGAAAACACCGTTATACAATGCTTTTCTTGATTGTAGGAATTGTAATTATCAAGAAGCATTTGATTCGATCGATTTTTATATGTAGAATTTTTAATTCTATAAACGAATATGTCTGTAAATATTTCTAAGTAGACAGCTGTCACATAAATAGGCAAATAATCTCACTGTTAACTTAGATTTTTTGACAGTTTATTAGGTTCCATTCACAAAAAATATTTAGATTTCTTGTCTTTTGATTCACATATTCACTATTTACTCCGTATTAAAACTATCAATAAAAAAGACTATTTGTTGAATAATTGAGACTCTACTGTATTTTCAAAAATATTAAAGTAAAATACTTAGCTACACAAAAGTTAAATACAAATAATTTCAGTATCAATAAATTAGTTTATTTTTTATGCAAAAATTGCGTTATAGAAAATAGATAACGATAGAAATTTATGAATATAAAAAACTGGATAAAATTCATGTATTCCCCTGATGATCCTATTTAGGTTTATAATAGTTTATTTGGTGAATGGACACTTCAAAACCACGTTAAAATATCAAAATAAAAGAAATCGTCTGGATTATGACGGCTGATTGAAATATTATAAAGTTAATAAAGGAAAAAAAACAAATGAGAAGCTGATTCTATTTTGTCAATTGTTTATTTTTTAAAATTATAACGACTTTCACCTAATTTAACAAATTTAAAATGTAAAAAAAAATAAATGTTTTATAACCTGATAACCTAAAAATGTAGATGAAATGTCGTGACAACTGCGCTTTTTTCCCGTTATTGACTGGCCATCAAAATTTTACGAATACAAAAAAACATAAACAATTGTTTTTGGGGCTTAAAATCTCGTATCTTCATCTTAAAATGGACTATAGAAGGCCTAACAGCAACTGTAATTTTTTCTCTCGTGTTCCATTTATTCCATTTGGGCACTCTAATTTTATTTCTGCTTTCTAGATGCACTTTTCTAACGGAGTATACATTCTGTTACCAATAAAAATAAATTTTTTTGCGTTTTTTTTCTCAATTTTTGTTGTACTTTTATGTAACCAAGTCTAAGGCCCATCACAGACGCACGTAAATATCTTAAAATCATGTATAATTTGACCAACGAAAGAATGTTGGTCGAGAAAGAGAGAGACCAGCGTTCTTTCGTTGGTCAAACATACGTCATATGAAATCGAGGATTTTTAGTCAAATTCTTGGACTGTTCAAACTTGGTTCTAGCAGTTGTAGGCTTCTAGAACTGCTAAAACCAGTCCAAAGAGTCAGAGAATTTGACCAACAAACACGCAGTTGTGTCCAAAGAGTTATGTATTGCCGACAGACGCTTTGGTAATTCAGAACCAGTTCAGAATTTGCCGACAAACACAGCTAGTCTATATAGGTAAAAAGAACGAATTTGTTCATACATGGTGAAATATTTGCGCGCGCAGATGTATGCGTAGATGCGCGCGCAGATGTATGCGTAGATGCGCGCGCAGATGTATGTGCAGATGTACGCGCGTATCCAAACATTAACAAATGCGCGGTTATTGCTTGTACGCGCGTCTGTGACGAGATTAATGATGAATGACAATAACTACAAAAAATTAACAATCATAACAATGAGTTTTTCATTTATGGACTTAACTAATACAATTTTATAAAAAGCACAAATCACACTGTTTAGTTGATTAAGCGTTAATAAATATTAAAGTTTTGTACAGACATTGCTACCTAAAAATGGTATGTTGTAAGCTTATAATATCTTAGTATCTAAAAAAATAAACAGAAAAACTCTTATCAACAATATAAAATGCTACAAATATTAATTTAGTTTCTAATTTTCTAACCTAGCAACAGTATAACAATATACGGGACGTATATCAATATTAATATACGATAAATAACTAGTGTTGCACTAAATACAAACAAATGAATTACTCAAAGCTGATAGGCATGCGCAATAGAGATGGGCACTGTCAAACTTGATCGCTAGGGGCGCCAGCCATATAAAACTTTTCGTAATTGATTTTATCGTAAAAATATGTTTTTTTTTAGTAATTTACAGTTCCCACTTGTAGCTTAAACCCTTTCACTGCGCATTTATTTTACGAGGGTGCATGCTGTGTGCGCAATTTTTTCGGCCGTTCCGTATAGATACGTCTGGAGCAGTCCACTGTTGTTATCAGTGGGGTAAAATAAAGAAGCTAAATCCCGTCAAATCATATCAAATTGTTTTTTTACCTTTTTTGTTTAAAACATTAATTTTTATCAAAAACAGAACAGTCAGTGCATGTATACACGTGAAAAACACGTGTACATACGCATTGACTTAAAAAAAAAAAAAAACACAACAAAGTTCAGAATTGGTGCTCTAATAGGCGTTGTGCGTATATATACGGCGGTAGCAGTTTATCGCTGCAAAAAAATTCCGCGGTAAATCGCAAAAAACTTCCGGATTGGCCAGTATGATCTGGAAGGCGTTGCTCGTATATATACGACGGTAGCGGTTTATCGCTGTAAGTATTTTTTCCAGCCCGAACGTAAATATACGGCTGGAGCAGTAACCCAGGTAATCGTATATATACGTTTGGAGCAGTCAAAGGGTTAAACAGTAAAAAAGACGTGATGAAAGTTATGGAAGTATTAAATGCTAAGGAGATACACAACCGATATTATTACAAATTCTATGTCATAATTCTAGTATAAAAATTCATCAAAATACTGATATGTTTCTACTGACAAAAATATAAATACTGACTAATTATAATTTTAATAAAGTCTATAAAAATATCTTTTTCTACACGCAATCAGTCAATATAAAAAATTTAACATACCAAAAACGTTTAAGTATCATCTAAAAACACTATTTTTAAGCAATATCAAGAGTAATATTTAGTCCCCAGTTCCCGGGTTCTAGCCCGAGAGCCGGTAAAAGTGTCAATTGGATTTTCAATTTATTAAAAAAAAAATAATGAATTGAAAATGTGACTTGGTGCTAGGCCCAAATAACCTTAGCTGTTGGTGGTCTTTAAAACACAATTTAACAATTTTTAAGAGTAATATTTCTCAAAAATAACGAATTGTCTTAAATTGACGAAAAATATAGCCAGAACTTGTACAAAAATATTCTTCTCTATGATTTCCACCAGAAAGTGTAGTTCGAGATCATCCCGCTTAGGATTAATTTCAATTACCAACTGTAGAGGTCAGCCACTTGGATTTCAATCGCGAGTAGTATAAACACTCGCAATGCAAACAAATATCTGATCGGTTACATCAGGGCGGCTGCATCCCAGTCAAGCGCAGGGCCGGCGTTAGGGGAGGAGGTAAGCGGGGCAAAGGTACTCTAGGTCCGAGCCCCGGAAGGGGCCCGTCCGCTCGGAACTTACCTATTAAATGTGACTACCATGTTTAAAACTGCGATCAATAAAACATTTTCCCAACAAAAAAGGCGTTATTTGGTTTTTTGCATTAAAATTTTCTGACTTCCAAGTCACCATGGTTTCCGGGCTTGTAGGCCGTGGTCCGGTGGTATTTCTACCTGACGTTTCGTCTACAACTGCGGTAGACATTCTCAAAGGCGATGTGGCAGCGGTCGAAGTGTCCTCCTTGGCGGCTCACAGATCAGTGTGTCAGTGACTGGTGTCCTCCTGTTCTCTGTTCGTACGGAGAGATGAACTACGACCGAACAGAGAATACACTGGTACTGAGCATAAAAGAAGAGAGGACACCAGTCATTGACACACTGACCTGTGAGCCGCCAAGGAGGAGACTTCGACCGCTGCCACATCGCCTTTGAGAATGTCTACCGCAGTTGTAGACGAAACGTCAGGTAGAAATATCACCAGACCACGGCCTACAAGCCCGGAAACCATGAAGACTTGGAACAATTCCGGCCGTGAAAGCTTGCACACCTGGATAATTTTCTGACTATTTCAACAATAAAAAACAAATTTTGGAGTAAATTTTTTTTTGGAGGGCACAGGGGCCTGAGAACGCTTACTCGGGGCCCGAAAATCCTAGCGCTGGCCCTGGTCAAGCGTAATTCATTTGTTTTTTCAGTGCAATTTTTAATCATTACAGAACTAAAGTTTAATTGCTGTTACATCACTATTTCTGTTAATAACACTTCTGACTGACGTGTCACCAACCGTAGCACTAATTAAAATGCCACTTCTGGTCACAAACTAATGTGTGATTCATTCTATAATATTATTACTAGTTACTACAGATTTTGTGCAGAACTGTACCTTGCATTCTGCGTTCATTTGTTTTGCTACTATGTGCTTCCGCCGCTACTGCTACTCTGTTGAGGAGGCTGCCTGTGTCTCACTACGTCGTCTACTTGAATGAGCTATAAACAAAAGAAATCGACAAAACAAACGACATAATTAATTTACTCGCAACTAAAATTGCTGGATTACAGAACGCATTGTAATTAGTAGAGGTGCGACGAATATTCGTTTGGTATTCGGTATTCGGCGTATTCGGCATCTTTTTCACTATCTGTATTCGGCCGAATTATTCGGTTTTGGTGCCAAATATATTCGGTTCAATATTTTTGTAATAATAAGCACCTTTGTTCGTATTTTTAACGTAATCGTGCGATGTTTTGAAGCAAAGTGATAGCGCGGTGTGCGCGGGTGGCGGGCGGTGAGGTACGGCTTGCTTGTCAACTAGCCAGCAGCGACACGTAGCGTACATGTTAGAACCTGTTTACGCGGCAAAACAATGAAATGGTAAACCGAATAATTCGGCCGAATATCCGGTTCGGTAAAGGTTAAACCGAATAGTATTCGGTTATTCGGTGAAACCATTATTCGGCGCATCTCTAGTAATTAGGTATTTGAATTTAAAAAAAATTATTAATTTTTTAATTTTTTCTAATAATTTAACATAAATAATATTGAAAAACGAAAAGAAAATTTTTTTTAAAGTCATAGATAAATTACTAAATAATTAAAATGTATAAAAATTTAAAAAATATCACGTGATTTCAAAACGCGCCAGGAATGTTTGTGACGTCGTTATGTTAAAATTTGTGTGTATTTGTTGGTATTTGTGTATGTGTATCTATACTATCAAAAATAATAAATTTTTAACTTGGTAACCATGGATACAAAGACCATGGATAACATAGTGACGTCACACGCGTTCGGATTCTTTCGACGCGTCAACGGAACTGAGTTTAAAAACCAATTTTTATTTAAATATAACTTTTTAATTAGTAAGCGAAAAAATTAAATAAAAACAGTTTTGCTATAAAACTTGTATGTGATCTTTCCATTTAAGTAAAAAAAAAAATTCATTCAAAAACCCAATTGTCATTGTCATACTAGATTTTCTAACAATGCTTTCTGCAACCCAGCTTAAGTGTCGCTTCTTCGAGTTCTCTTCTGAAGCTTACCTTTTCTATTGGTATACATGACAACTCTCCACCAATCACTGCTGGCGGCAGTGGAGGTGGAGGAGTTGGTGTACTAGGAGTAGTTGCGGTTAAGCCTTTGGCGGCCGCTTCTCTTGCCCGCCTCTCTTTAAGTTTCAGTGAAAATATCGCCACCGATCGCGCTCTTTTCATTAAACTTTGTTTTACACGAGTCTTTTTCGCTGCCAGTTCTTCAGCTATCAAACAAAATTGCTTTTATTCTTTCGTACAGTACGATAAAGAAAATTATTTTACTAATCTATTCTCGTAAAGTAACAATCAATCAGTTTTTCTTCTCCTCAAACTTAAAATCTATTATTCTTGCCGTACAATGAGTGACTTCCACCATCATTTCCATAATTCCCTTGGCCTATAAAAAATTCCCTGACTGTTCACGGTGTTACAGATCTGTGGCCATCCTGGAGTAATAAATACTCGACTCGAAAAGGAATCATCCTCTGATCACACATCGTTAAGGTACGTGCAGTACACAGCTGGGATTCTAGATGGTAGCATGTATGGTAGATGGTGGCTGAAATTATAAGCGCTTATAGGTTTGCACAACGAAGCTTTGATACAAGCTTAAATCGCGTTTGAAATGTCAGATAGTGAAGACGAATATTTGTGTTCTTCTGCTACAAAGTGGTATATTTTAAATACAAATTTGGGTAGGAGCTATCATGTTCACTCTATTAATAGAAAACGATCTAAACATGGCGAATTTCATCATTTATACCAAGAATTAAAATTTTACCCAAACCGGTTTTTTGAATATTTACGTATGGAACCTAACACTTTTAAATACGTCTTAGAAAAAACTCAAAACAAATTAAATAAAAACTGGCAAAATTTCACTTATTAAACTAGTTACGTCCATTGCGAAACTTGTAACGGCCATTTGACAGTTGTCACACGTTGATTGTAGTAGTCAGCGCGCCGAAAGAATGGTGAGATACATTCTTGTATCTACCAGCTCTTGTAACAGCGCTTATACCTGCTAGACTCACTGCTTCGTTGTGCACGCTCGCATATATAACAATGCATTAATTTAAGCAAGCCCTGCTATGATCTACGCTGCCATCTAGAATTCCAGTTCCATATTGCACGTACCTTTAGTAACTTTACAGTAATTTATTGTTAATAGTTACCTTTAGCTTGTGCGTCTGCATCTCCTTCAACACTCGATAATGTGCGACTGCTATCACTCAAACTAGCTTCGGGTACTCGAGGAATGCTTTTAGCAACTGAAGGTACTGGTGGACTGGTGCGAGGCATCGGAGGCCATAAAGGATTCGAACGAAACAAGTCTGAATCTGAACTCGATGCGTCCTTCACAATAAACACAAAACATTGTCAGAAACATA
The DNA here is from genome assembly GCA_039654895.1 of Mongoloraphidia duomilia. Lineage (NCBI taxonomy): Eukaryota > Metazoa > Arthropoda > Insecta > Raphidioptera > Raphidiidae > Mongoloraphidia > Mongoloraphidia duomilia. Next base: position 5,819,147 of record CM077516.1, read on the forward strand.
TTTATAATCAAATAAATGTTATGACCATAAAGGTAAACAAAATAATGGAAAATAAAAATAATTCGTGTGTGTGCCAACCACAAAAAGCTACAAAAAAACAAAAAAATACACGCAAGCAAAAACTAATAAAAAAACAACGGTTTTCAATAACGAAAATTAAAGTGAGGAAATTATTGCATTTAAAAACTAGTTGGTGAAAGTGTAATTTTTATTTAAAACCTTAATGATCTGCACTATTAGCCCCAAATTTAAAAAATAAAAAAAAAAAAACTTTTATCCGGGTAGACAATTCAATAATAATTTACTAATTTTATAAAAGTGATCAGAGAAACCTCTGACACAAAGACTGCGTCCCAAAAGGGATTTGACATGGAGCCATGGCCTAATACATTTAGCTATATTTCCATTTTTTGTCACCAGATGTCACAGCGTCAAATGTCAACTTTCTATCTCACCGTGTTGAAAATGTCCATTGAGTGCGCGAAGTAAAATAAATGCCAATATTTGTGAGCGCGCTATTGGTTCGAATCTGAATCTCTGTGAACGCTATTGGTCTAATTAGAAAAGACAGCCACTACTGACTATTGTCTTCTACTGCGCGCGACACTATATCTGACCCATTGCGCAGTTCAGTCTCTATGCCAAGGATTTTAACACTTATCTCTAATTAATAAATAGCGAATGGCCGCCATTGTGTGAAACTAACCTCTTAAACGCCATGTTGACATTTGATACTCATCTATGCATTCAAAATGGGTGATTTTTTTGGCGGGATATTTGATTTGACCGTATAGTCAATAGTATCATTACTTCTATAATATCACTTATTCAAAATATTTTCAATGTTCATATTAGTTAACAATTAGATTAACAATCAATATTGTTATTACTTCCTATACTGTACAAATTCACTATTTTAGTGAAATTAACATAAGGACATCAGACGATATTAATCGACATAACATGCCCTTATTAATTATTGTAGAAAGGCTACATAAGAAAAATTTAAATGCACCGCCGGGAATCGAACCCGGAACACCCAATATCGCGTCGGGCAAGTTTTCCAGTTACTCCACGGTGTAGTGTTGTTATAAAAATAAAAATAATATTAGCTCTCGCAGTTTGTGGACTTGCGGTGTATTTGTGCTATATATAAGAAAAGATTAAGTGTACGCCATGGGCACCGTGGAGTAACTGGAAAACTTGCCCGACGCGATATTGGGTGTTCCGGGTTCGATTCCCGGCGGTGCATTTAAATTTTTCTTATGTAGCCTTTCTACAATAATTAATAAGGGCATGTTATGTCGATTAATATCGTCTGATGTCCTTATGTTAATTTCACTAAAATAGTGAATTTGTACAGTATAGGAAGTAATAACAATATTGATTGTTAATCTAATTGTTAACTAAATAAGATACTGTAAGTAATTTTCTCGCAAATAATTGAAATTATTACTAGGCATATCCGGCCTATTTTGAGAAAAGCAACATTCATTGTAGTGTTGTTATAAAAATAAAAATAATATTAGCTCTCGCAGTTTGTGGACTTGCGGTGTATTTGTGCTATATATAAGAAAAGATTAAGTGTACGCCATGGGCACCGTGGAGTAACTGGAAAACTTGCCCGACGCGATATTGGGTGTTCCGGGTTCGATTCCCGGCGGTGCATTTAAATTTTTCTTATGTAGCCTTTCTACAATAATTAATAAGGGCATGTTATGTCGATTAATATCGTCTGATGTCCTTATGTTAATTTCACTAAAATAGTGAATTTGTACAGTATAGGAAGTAATAACAATATTGATTGTTAATCTAATTGTTAACTAAATAAGATACTGTAAGTAATTTTCTCGCAAATAATTGAAATTATTACTAGGCATATCCGGCCTATTTTGAGAAAAGCAACATTCATTGTAGTGTTGTTATAAAAATAAAAATAATATTAGCTCTCGCAGTTTGTGGACTTGCGGTGTATTTGTGCTATATATAAGAAAAGATTAAGTGTACGCCATGGGCACCGTGGAGTAACTGGAAAACTTGCCCGACGCGATATTGGGTGTTCCGGGTTCGATTCCCGGCGGTGCATTTAAATTTTTCTTATGTAGCCTTTCTACAATAATTAATAAGGGCATGTTATGTCGATTAATATCGTCTGATGTCCTTATGTTAATTTCACTAAAATAGTGAATTTGTACAGTATAGGAAGTAATAACAATAGTGATTGTTAATCTAATTGTTAACTAAATAAGATACTGTAAGTAATTTTCTCGCAAATAATTGAAAATGTTCATATTAATTGTAACATAGCGTATATTAGCTGTAATAATAATTCAAATTTCTCGCTAAAAAGGTCACCCAAAGCTTCCCTCTCCCTTAGTACATTTTTCCCACGTCATGCCGCTTCGAACAGGCGTTGTACAGGGACTAGCTGTCTATCCGCTATTTATTAATTGAAGATCAGTGGAATTTGAAACAACGTTCCCACCCCAGCAAAAATTAATTTAATTGGTTCTCTAATCACGAAAAAATGACACTGGTTTAATCGGCAAAAAGAGGTTAAGCCATCACAACATTAATTTATATAAAAAGAAATTAAAAATGTCCAAATAACACATAAACAGAAGTTGTTTTATCAAATCTAACGAGTAACAAGTATTTTTTTTAAAATGTACACCGGGGAAAATATTACACAGTATTTTTAAATTATACGATGAAAGACACAGAAAAAGGGATAAAACGTCGGTTGTCTAACAATCGCAGCAGCAACTTCTGTACCTTAGGCGAAATACATCCTGTGCTACGGTGGAGGGCCAAATCATCACTGCCCTCGTTTTTAAGCCTTCTGGCCCACTCTGCACCGCCGCTTGGGCCAATAGTAAGATGGTGCCCTCCTTCTGCCTGAAAAAACGTAAATGAATCTAACCACACCAAAAACATACTACAGATCAACAGTAGGGACTATTTCTAACCACGATATTTTTCAAGTTTCAATTATTAAAAAAAAATGTGATTCGGATATCACTTTAAAAATATAATTTCAACGATAATTAATTTCCACACTAAATACGTATTTTTCCCATGTATGTATTTTTTTATACATTACCAAATTTTTAAATTCTTACGAAAAAAAGACATAAGATCAAAAACGACATCCCTACAGACCTAAACTGGATCATTTTGCTATCGGGCAACTTTCTGACCAACCCCAGTCCCTCATTTAAATTTTTAAAATAAATACAAAAAAACATTATTTTATATTATAATGATAGCTTTTTTCTTTTTTAGTGATCCCTTGGCTCTATAAGGTGGCCCATCGGGCATTTACCCGATTGCTTGCTGATCCTGTATAGGCCTAGGAAAAATTATGTAACGATATAGTTAAAACCATTCCATTTTTTGTGAAAAATACAGTAAAAAATCTAGATATTTTCCAGTTGATAAAACGAACAAAAAAAGTGGAAACATACTTCAACTACTGCAGAAAGTTGTATTTTTACGATCTACTGTTGCTGAGACGCTTGAGAAACATTGCAACAAACAAATGAGGAACTTTTTAAAACAGAAGACTTCGGAAGACTTTTTTTAAATGCGAAGAATAAATACAATTTTGTAATGGCATATCCGTTTTTTTTGCAATCTTAATTAGCAGGAATGTGGGAGATCCTATTGGGGAGGGGAACATTGTTGCGAGGTCAATATACGAAACTTTTCCGTGATACACGAATTTGACCGTATCCGAGCTGTTGTTGGTACACATTAGCTCGGACAAATGGGACTGTAAATTGCAATCTATACAAAAATATCAGCCTTTTGTGCTGCACACTAAAATGTTATTTTCTAAAAGCATGACAGTACTGCTTTGTTCATTTGTTTAACTTTGTGTGAACTATTTAACTAGTCTAGAAGTGTTGTGTATTGCAATAATTCAAAACTAAACCGTACGTGAGAAGTGTTCATAAAAATAATTTGCTAAAATAAATTTGTTAAAACAGAAAAAACTGATTTAATGACTAGTTTTTTTAAGGCTACCATTTGCCAGGGTCATCTGAGTCTAGTAGTACCAATTATATTTTTGCCAGTTCTCTGATTAGAACTTGAAAATTGTGGGTTTGTTTCTGAAGTCCCTTAAATTATTGCTAAAAAACTAATTTCTAGGCATAAAAAAGTATATTTTGTTGGATATTAATGACGGCCACCAGATTTCTTTTCTACCACCTGATAGCGCCACTAGGAAATTAGGTATATGTCATTCAAATGTCAGTACTATTTATATTTTCGGTCACCTGATGGCGCCAGTAGTCAGTTAAGTACAGGTCATTTAAATATTAGTATTGTTTATATACTCATTTAATGGCTAAATATTTTTTTTTATTCCTCAAAAAAAAATAGGTATAACAATTTATATAATAATTACGAAAATTAAGAGGATTTCCTGCCCAACTTGGGAGACCAGTGCTAGGGCAGAAGTCCAGAAATATACGAACGTGTACCTACTACCTATACAGGGTGTCCAAGACTTGCGTTGTCGGCCGATATATTGATTTTGGGTGAAGATAGAAAAGAAGTTTAAATGCAAAAGTTGTATAATTTTTAATGATGTATAACCTAAAAATATTTTCAATTATACAGCCTGTCCCATTTAAGCGTGGCAGATCAAAGCTATGTTTTTTTTTAACCTAGCACCCTGTTTTTATTTGTTTTTTCAATTCTGCATCTAAATGTGAATAGAAATTGTAAGGGATGCCACGCTCGAAAATTCAGTAATTTTTGAGCTATTCAAGTTTTTTAGAAATTTTTGACACGTGCAGACCTTTACCTAAAATTCGACATAGCCAAAACAAAAACCTTTATCAAACTGAAATTTTGAGGATCACTAGATAATAGACGGACAAATCAATGTCTGTCCTAAAAACATGAATTTATTACACAGGGTGTTCAAAATAATGTACTTCTTTTACCTAACTTCAATCACGTGTAACTTTTGATTGTTAAATACGACGAGGTTATTTTTTTGCTGGAATTGTATTCTTTAGGATATTTCCTAACACTTTTATTAAGGGTTGTCCATACCTAAATCTAATATTTTCATATAAAAATGTTTGGTTTAAGTATGGACAACCCTTAATAAAAGAGTTAGTAAATATCCTAAAGAATACAATTCCAGCAAAAAAATAACCTCGTTGTATTTAACAATCAAAAGTTACACGTGATTGAAGTTAGGTAAAAGAAGTACATTATTTTGAGCACCCTGTATAATAAATTCATTTTTTTAGAACAGACATTGATTTGTCCATCCATTATCTAGTGATCCTCAAAATTTCAGTTTGATAAAGGTTTCTGTTTTGGCTATGTCGAATTTAAGGTAAAGGTCTGAACGTGTCAAAAATTTCTAAAAAACTTGAATAACTCAAAAATTACTGAATTTTCGAGCATGGCTTCCCTTACAATTTCTATTCACATTTAGGTGCAAAATTGAAAAAACAAATAAAAACAGGGTGCTAGGTTAAAAAAAACATAACTTTGATCTGCCACGCTTAAATGGGACAGGCTGTATAATTGAAAATATTTTTAGGTTATACACCATTAAAAATTATACAACTTTTGTATTTAAACTTCTTTTCTATCTTCACCCAAAATCAATATATCGGCCGACAACGCAAGTCTTGGACACCCTGTATATTATTATACAATCGCAGTTTTATTTAAAATAAATAACTTTAAAAAAAAACATTTTAAAAAAACAATGGTTTCATTTTGAAATAAAATTGCACTAAAAAGTAGAAAATAATTTTTTTTAGTGATTATAAGTTGATCAAAATAATTTCCAACATTTGTTAAAAGAAAACCATTGGGCGCTCATAAAATATTAGGTACTGATGCTGTTATGATGTTTTAACGCCCAATGGTTTTCTTTTAACAAATGTTGAAAACTATTCTGATCAACTTATAATCACTAAAAAAAATTATTTTCTACTTTTTAGTGCAATTTTGTTTCAAAATAAAACCATTGTTTTTTAAAAAATTTTACAAAAATGTAAAATCTAAGTCCTAAATTTTCAATTTTATATTAATCAGCTAACCCAGTTACCTTATTTATTAAAATTTAAATTAAAAATGGGCTGCCATCTTGGGGCGTTCGCCATTTTGATTTTAAAATGATGTCATGTAGCTTATCGTATTCTACTCCTAAAACCATTTAATTTGATACCCATGTCATGGGAGTTCTGAAGTAATAGGTAACCCGCCATCTTGGGGCGTCCGTCATTTTGAATTTAGAATGGCGTCACGTAGCTTATCGTATTCTGCTCATGAAACCCTTTCATTTGATACCCATGTCAAGGAGGTTGCAAAGAAAAAGGTGAGCCGCCATCTTGAGGCGTCCGCCATTTTGAATTTAGAATGGTGTCACGTAACTTATCGTATTCTGCTTATGAAACTCTTTCATTTGACACCCATGTCAAGGGGGTTGTAAAGAAAAAGGTGAGCCGCCATGTTGGGGCGTTCGCCATTTAAATTTAGAATGGCGTCACGTAGCTTATCATATTCTACTCATGAAACCCTTTCATTTGATACCCATGTCAAGGGGGTTGCAAAAAAAAATTTGAGCCGCCATCTTGGGACGTCCGCCATTTTGGATTTAGAACGATATTAGATATACTATATTGCATTGTCACCGGACTTATACACGTGTGCAAAATTTCAACTCAATTGGATAACGGGTAGTGGGTCAAATTTCAATAATTAAATTTGATCTAAATATACGTCATGTTGAACTTAATAAAACCATTGAAAAAAAGTTATAAATCAAAGTAAATACTAAAAAGATGCATTAAAAAATTATTGTATCAGTTAGAAGAATGAACACAAACCGGTAATAACACATACCTTACTTGCCACTAGCGCCATCTGAAGAATAAAAAATGTAAACGTTTGACGCATACCTTACTTGCCACTAAGACTATCTGACGAACAAAAATATGGTAGCCGTCATTAAAGACAGGTCCGCCAACTACTTTAATTAAGAAAAGGTTAAACAAAAAAATATATGACAGTCTAGGCATACTGAATACTCGAACAAAAACAAGATGATGTTTAACTTGAGATAACAAAAAATACTTTTAAGAAATTTTAAAATAATTTTGAATTGATACAAAAATGCACTTTAAAAATAAATAATAAATCAAATTATTCATAAATTCAATTAAAAAAAATATAAATTTTGAGTCGTTTTATAATAAAATTAAAAAGTATTTCTCAATCTCGTTATTTAGTTTTACTCTATCGAATCTGCAGTGCTTAAAAATAAGAACTTTTATAATAAAAATGATTACCTCCGTCGCTATCCAATCTCCCGATTTGCGCGGTTTAAAAGGCGGTATTTTCTGAATGCGGTCTTCGGATGAGACCTTTACTGGAGGTGCTGGAGGCGTAATAGGCGCAGAAGCCGGAGATGATTTTTCAACCATCGCACTTTCAACATCGTCCGATTTTGATTTATCTTCGATAACAACAGCTGAGTCTTCAGACGTCTGAGGTCCGCCTGATGTGCTATGACTTGGCGTTACAGAAAAACTGTGACACAAATTAAATCCATTAATTAGAGATACGTGGTACAGATTCATAAAAACAGGTTAATAAACTTACCGTCCGATAAGCTGTGATGAATTTTCCACTTGTTCTGGTGACGGTGTAGCCGTAGCTGTCAACCGGCCAGCTTCTCGTCTAGCCCATTCTAGCTTTGCCATTTCGGTAGCCAGCCAATTTGGCAACTCAGGTATAGCACAGGATATTAGAAAACGGATACATAACATTATGTGCTGCAATCAAACAAAAATTATTTGTAAAATTACTAAATGATACGGGTTTACCAAATACTAGCTCCACCAAGAAAACCTAACAACGTCACAACAATGTTAGTGTGACATCATGAACTATACGCGCTATGGTTAGGCCTGTACTCTATGACGTCACAAAGTCGATGTTAGGCTTTATTGGAGGTGATGTTGGTCCATCGCACTGACTCTCTCGCGAACTGCATTGACTACAGATTATCACTCATCAGTAAACTATTTATGAATGAATGGTAGCATTTTCATTGTTTTAAATAATAAACACTACCTCCACCAAGAAAGCCTAACAACGTCATAACAATGGTAGTGTGACATCATGAACTATACGCGCTATGATTTGGCCTGTAATCCATGACGTCACAAAGTCGATGTTAGGCTTCATTGGAGGTGGTGTTGGTCCATCGCACTGACTTTCTCGCGAACTGCATTGACTACAGATTATCACTCATTAGTAAACTATTTATGAATGAATGGTAGCATTTTCATTGTTTTAAATAATAAACACTACCTCCACCAAGAAAGCCTAACAACGTCATAACAATGGTAGTGTGACATTTTCATTGTTTTAAATAATAAACACTACCTCCACCCAAGGTTAGTAGAGCATAGGTTGCCTCATTCCGATAGATAGTAGTGGGGGGATGACGTCACTCAGAATATACCATGCTTGCTCACATTGGGTAAGTTCGGTTTTACGCTCGATAGATCGAGCCGAGCGAACAGATTTTTGGTCACGTGACAACCGAGCAAATCGAGTCATCTAAACAATTCCGAACGTAATCTAGCAGATTTTTCCAAACGTCAGAATAAAATGGCGCCAATAATTTAAATTCTTATTACTATAGCCGAAATATATTCTTTATTGCTCAACATTTTGATTTAATTCAACATTGTTATAATAATAAATCATGAATCACATTTTTTTTCGTTTTATTCCTTTATTTTAAAATTAATAGTAGTACTGGTTGTCGGTTTTTTCGACCCATAGGTATAATAAATATTTTATTTAATCATTCTGTGCGATATAGACTTGTTGATTATTACTATTCTTTGAACAAATATTATTCGTGTGTTTTTACCTATTGAAAAATTACCTCATATAAATAAACATCGAAATTTATCCATTCTCACGACAAGTGTTTCCGCTCATTTTTAAAATGAATGCTCTGAAGATGGTTGAATCTGCTTGCTCGCTCGCTTTCCTCAGAGCAAATCGAGCGCGCTCGATCTGCTCCAGATCTTAAAACCGAACGCAGGATAGAGATCTTTCAGAGCATATAAATGTTAAATTCGAACGTATTAGAGCACTCCGATCAATCTGAGCGTAAAACCGAACTTACCCTTCAATAGAAAAGATCAGACCATGGCCGCTGCTAATTTTTGGAAATAAAAATCACAGCAACCATGGTAGTGTGATATGTTTTTTCAATACCTAATAGAAACATGATTCTTCTGTTAGTGAAAAAAATATGATAAGTTGTCAATTTTGCAATAGCTGTTAAGTGTTATGGTGTTTTGTGGTTATTTTTAATATTTTGTGAATATAAAAGATAAAATAATTAATTTATCAATTTGTTAGTTAATTCTATTCGTTTCTTAAATTTAAAAAAATAGGTAATTAACAAGATCTGCCATTTCTTGAGCATTATTTAATTTTTTGTTTGTTTATATTATAGATATTAAAACCTAAATTTTGTAATAAAAATAAAAATTATCCTATTTTTTAACATCTATTCTTCTATTTATTGTCTCCTGCCAATTTTAAGAAAAAATCTGCACGAAGCACCTAATATAAATAAGCATAATCTTCAACAATTTTTGTACTTGATTTAAACTAAATTCTAGCTGACGTCATTCCCGCGCTTATGCTGATTGGTCAGATGGAATGAGGCAACCTGAACTCTAATAACCTTGACCTCCACCAAGAAAGCCTAACAACGTCATAACTAGGGCATCGAACCGGTTTTCCCCGGTTCCAAAAGAACCGGTTTTTCCCGGTTCCGAGAAGCAAAATAAAAACCGGTTCCTAAATATAAAAGCCCGGGTAATTCGGTTCTTACGGTTCTTGCAAAAAACTGATTATTTGATAAGTATGTAATTAAAATACTTAAAAAGACTGTTGTTCTTAAAATAAATAATTCTTTGATATGGAATTTATTGTTTAATTTACGATCTTTCCCTTGTATCATGTTCGTAATAAACAAAACTAAAATAAATAATATTAAAAATAATCTGCTTACTGTTTTATAGCTAAGAACCAATAAAACCGAAAGAACCGAGTACCCGGTTCTGGTATAAGTTCAGAACCGAAAGAACCGGTTCTCAAAATATGGCCAGTTCTCGATGCGCTAGTCATAACAATGGTAGTGTGACATCATGAACTATACACGCTATTGTTCGGCCTGTACTCTATGACGTCACAAAGTCGATGTTAGGCTTCATTGGAGGTGGTGTTGGTCCACCGCACTGACTCTCTCGCGAACTGCATCGACTAGGGATTATCACTCATTAGTAAACTATTTTTGAATGAATGGTAGCATTTTTATTGTTTTAAATAATGATTATGTCATCTACATACCTCGAGGGCGACAATTAGAAGAATGGTCTGCGTTGCAGTCATGTCTGGAAACATTCGATGTACTTGACCAGAGAGGCCGATCAAAGCGCAGTTTACGAGCACCGCCATAAGGCACATATACTCCATCGCATTCTGCAACATACGGTTTAGTTAAAAATTTCTGCTGGAGAAAAAACCGCACAAATTCCGTTATTAACCGATTTCAAAAAAGGAGGTTCTCAGCTTAACCTGTATGCGTGGGTGACGTCAGACGTGCATTGGCTTATTGTTTGTTCAGAGTCCTCTATATGCTAGTAGTCGAACTACTTGAACTACTCGAAATATTTCAAAAAATTAAACTGTTAAAAATAATATCACATTTATAACGACAGCGCCTCTAAAGGTTTTTAACGGCAACTTGAAGTGCAGGCGGCTTTTAAGGAGGTTCTATTTTTTAAAAAAAGGTTATTGAAAATCGATCGTTAAAATTACCTGCCAAGTACCGATATTGGAAACGCGTTGTCCAAATGGTCTCTGACAAACGTATGTAAGTTTAAAGGCATCGCTTCGAATTTCGATAAAATTATTTAGCATCGCGCAAAGGGCAGCCGGCGGAAAGGCAGACGAAAATAAAACTACATAGCCCAGTTGAATCACCATTTCCAAATGGTCGTCAAACGTGCCATCGTACTGAAAACAAATAAATAATACAAATAAATGCTAAAGTTAGCATTACTGTTGTGAACACCCATCGAAACGTTAGACCGAGATTTAGTGACAATTTTTTGGTGTTATTTATTCAAGGCCTTATTTTTGTGAAGATGTTGAGGAAGGCCTATTAAAGTGCCCTGAGTAAAGGATTTCGCTAGATAGCGGTATGGGAGGGATGTAGACCGCCCCAAACATGTAACAAAAAAAATGGTCACAATTATTATTGCTTCAAGGCTGAAATTGTTTGTATAGCTTGTCGGTGACCCAATAATGCCATTATAATATTTGCAGATATATTGGTCAGTATTTAAAGGGTGGCAGATCACCCTAAACGTGTCATGTACCCGACGAAATTTATATTATTAGTTCAAGGTTCAAATTTTAATATGTTGTTACGGCGACTGTTTTAAGCATATATTTCAATTTGCAGAACAAAATGTCGGTATTAATCCCATCTCTTAGAGGGAAACTTGCTCGCCTAGGTGTTTATATCGTTCGGCAAGGGGGTTAATACCGACATTTTGTTCTGCAAATTGAAATTTGAACAGTCGTCGTAACAACATATTAAAATTTTAACCTTGAACTAATAATATAAATTTCATTGGGTACATGACACGTTTAGGGTGATCTGACACCCCTTTAAACTGAGCAATCGATCTGCAAATATTATAATGGCATTATTGGGTCACCGACAAGCTAGACAAACAATTTCAGCCTAGAAGCAATAATAATTATGACCATTTTTTTTGTTACATGTTGGGGGCGGTCTGCATCCCTCCCATAATAATAATAATAAATTTATTTGTATTGGCTACACCGTGTACCGGTCAAATACAGCTATCTAGCAAAATCCCTTACTGAGGGCACTTTAATATGCCTCTCTCAACATCTTCACAAAAATAAGGCCTTGAATAAATAACACCGAAAAATTGTCACTAGCTTTCAGTCTATTGTGTTAGTTCATGTACCATTGTCCGGCATTTAATGAAATAAAGATTTTAACGAAATTAGGTACCATACAGTTTTGTTACAATCTGTAAATTTTATTATTTTATTGACTTGCAGCAAACAAGTATCGTCACTGCTGTGAAATAAATATCTATCTATCTACTATAATGAAACTAGCAAACGAAAATAATGGTTTACTTTATAAAGCGAGCTTTCCAATTCGGCTTGGCTAATACTACGTTTCGATGCTGCTTGAGGTGAATCGAGAACTTTGCTAGGAGATTTTTCTGTTTGACTTTCACTTTTCGTTGTTTCCGACTGAGAAATAACAGTCTGTTCGTCGGCATTAGTCGGATTAGTTCCCGGAGGTTCTTTCGCATTTGTAGGACTCAATGCACCCCACAAATCAAAACTCAATTTCGCTAGTCGCATCTGTTCTAACATATATGGTAATGCAGATTCCTTTAAATTACCAATCACTTGACGAGCTATTAGCAACGCCGCCAATTGCTAAAAACAAATAATAAAATACAACATGTATAAAATATCACATCATTTTTCTCGTTACAACTTAAGGACGGCCGCACATTTCCTACCATCGGATCCGATTGTCTGAAACGATTTAAAATCGGACCACTACCGCACACTGCCGACAAAATAGTGAAGAAAATGGACGACGGAGAGTTATTGGCAATTGCTTTTCTACTCTAACAACAAAAAAAAATAAAACGTCGCTATTGGATACATCCTTTGAATATAAAAAGAATTCAAGAAAGTCGGACGTCTGATCCGATGATATCGGATCGTAAGTGTGCGATATGGTCATATAAACTCATAGATATTTGAGCGTCAGACACCCGGATCCGACAATCGTTTCAGACAATCGGATCCGATAGTAGGAAATGTGCGGCTGGCCTAAAAAAATAAAATACACATGTGAGAAATTTCAAATACGGTATCTAATAATTAACAATAAATAAACAATCAATATGATCTGTTCCCTAGAGCGTAACTACGGTCTAGGGAACTGATCATATTGATTATTTATCTCATTGTTAATTAAAAAAAAAACAGTTTCTAGAATATATTTTAAAAATTTGAGCTAATCCACTCATTGACCTTGCCGAATATTTTGTATTCGGTTTGGTACCAAATGTACTATTTGTTAAATTAATAAGATTTATACGGCTGAATTGCAATTAAAAATTTTTCGTTGGAAAGCAGCCAATTATATAATTGATTCGAAACATATTGGAAAATATGTTTCGAATAAATTATATAATACTATTTGTTGCAACTCTAATAAAGAACAATAAGTTAAGGATGTTATGGCATAATGGCACCTATCTCAATCACCGAGAAATGAATGAAATTTCGTTAACTTATTTCTTAATATATCTGCAATAAGTACACAAAATTTCAGAACGGCTTACTGAATAGTTTAAAAAAATATATAATTGTGAAATAAACATCAGCTCTTATGGGAAAATCGCGCATTCATAGTTTAATACCGGTAAAACACTGAGAAAAATTTGTAATTTTTTTATTGCTGAAAAGTACCAAACAAATAACGTACTTTATAAAATGCGTCTTTATACTTGGCAACAGCGCTCTCATACAGTCTATAGCTTAACCAATGAAGCTGATAGATTTAACCACTGTTCGAATGCGACGCTGCCAAGGTCTCTGCTATATTAGTATGCAGTCATATGTATTATAATCACAGAACCTGTACTGAGGTAAAAGTTTTCGCTATAAATCCGATTTGCTTCCTTGTATATGCAGCAAGAGACATACTTGTGTCTACTACTATACGGGACTATACGTGCCATACATCCTTAATCCAGAAGACTAGAAAAAAAAGACCGAACTTGAGTTGTAGATAACTTCGGGCGTTTCCGTAAATGCTACCAACTGTTTAGTCATCTTCTTTGGTCTTCTTGTTGCCAACGAATGTGAGCGAGCAAGAAGACTAGAGAATAGAGACAAACAGAGCAAATGCATACATGCGCAGTATCGCATAGCGCATCCAAGCATCAACGCCATGATGTACGACGTATATCGTTCTACCCCCACCACTTAATTTCGGTCAATAATCTAATAAAAATAATCTAATAAAAAAATAACTACATTTGACTAATTTACCTCTTTTAATCTAGCTTGGTCTTGAATATAAAATGCTATGTAGAACAAAGATAGAAACGAATTGACAAACTGAAACTGAAAAGAGAGAAAGAAAAGCATAAGATTTCAGATACCAAAAAATAATATTTTCCACTTATTTCGAAACTACGTAAGCTGCTTTTAAAACGTAACAAGTCGCTATTTTTATCAATACTGCCAACTAGAAAAGCTATTAAAACAATATGAAGCAAATAGACTTTTTTATACAAAAAAAATTATATAATTCATAAAAAAATATTTTGATCCACAACACTTTTAAAATATACATAAAATTATGACTACCCCTTTTCAAAATACAATTTCAATTGCAAATTTTACAATTTAGTGAAAACAAAGACTTGTTTTCGACCATACATGAATGGACTTCTCAAACCCAGCTGTAACCAACATATCAATACACAACGGTTCAATTCAGATTGGGCGCAGAATAACAGATGACATATTACACAAGGTTCGGTGTAAATTTTACTTGCAAGTTACAAGTTGAGATTGAAGTAAGTTACGATTTAATAGCTGTACTTTTTTGGATTAGGTTCTTTTGATTGTCATTTATTTACAATATTATTACATAGTATAGGTTTCAACGCGTGCGCATTATCGTCTATTGAACCGACTTGTACTGATATGTTGGTTACGCGTGTTTCTACTGGGTAACTCGGCGAAATACTTCTTGAACAGTCCGTAGTTTGTAGTCTTGTCTGTTCCACGCGCCCATTCAATATGGCGGCGGAGCAGGCGCAGAAGTCGCGTCAGAGTTAAATAAAAAATCCTATTTAGTCCTAGCGGCGCCACCAATAATTTATTTGTAAAGACATTTTTATTATCATTTTTGTTAGCTATGTGTTAATGACAATTTATTTTATTTTATGCATATTGCATTCATTCCAAATTGCAGACGCTCGATAACTGAGGTCGTAAGCGCCTATTCGAACTCTCTGAAATATAAAAATACAGTATCATAGTACGTTGGGTTGCCTAATTACGCTCTTAAATGTTCCAAATTCAGGTTGACAGTTGATGGCATTAAATACATAAAAACAAAATCACCATTTTATATATCTTCATACGGCAACCCAATTTACCGCAGCCATGCGAAGATTATGTGTTCTTAAAATAGCGTTTTCTAATAATAATAATTCACGTAAAAATTAAAAAGGTGCTTATGCTCCTTGGCGATCTACGACTTGCCCATACGAATATAACGAGAGCGAGCATGTTCGAATAATGATTTGCATATGTTAGAGTTAGATAAATAGTACGGGAGTCAGTGATGATTTTCATACGTCGTAGTGCTGATTCACCGTTTGGAGAGGAACAGATAGAGGATACCAAGCACATAATGTAACTCTAGTCAGTTGGCTCTAAGTGATTACGTTCTGAAAGTAACAGAATTTGGTTCCATGACAATTTTATACCACGACAAGTGATCCCACGACAACTGATCCCAACGACATTTGATCCCAACGACAATTGATCCCACGACATTTGATCCCACGACAATTGATCCCACGACAATTGATCCCACGACATTTGATCCCAAAAAATTGTCTATAAACTGATAGCGTCTGATAAGTAATAAAGTTATTAAATTTTATTAATTTAATGAAATAATTTAATCGAGGGAAATTTGTTTGAATTAAATTTGTAGATGTTATGATATATTTGTAATTACATTGTTATTAGAATTCTAACGAATGTAATAGTAAATATAATGTGTTTATGAGTTAATAATCCTTTAAAGATTGTGTAAAGATCAAGTTGAATAATCCACTTTTATTTATCATTGCCCGAGATACGTCGTAATTTTGTCAAATATTGTATTTTATAAATTTTGTTGAAAAATTATTGTACATAGAAACTTCGAAACATCAGGTATGCAGTCAATTTGGTCTTTCGTGCTTTTCACATTATAACGAATTGTTAAATATGCCATTAAAGTTTATGAAAAGTCAGAGTGATAATTTATTATTAATTCATAAAATACAATATTTGACAAAATTACGACGTATTCCGCAGACGCTATCAGCTTATAGACAATTTTTTGGGATCAAATGTCGTGGGATCAATTGTCGTTGGGATCAGTTGTCGTGGGATCGCTTGTCGTGGTATAAAATTGCTGGGATCAATTAACGGCACACCCAGAATTTCAGGATCATTTGTCATACTGCTGATAAAAAATTTAAATTGCATATGAAAGTTTAACCTCTACAGATCACAAAAAGGACCGTCTGTCATGTTAAAGCGGTTGCTATCGCCGTCTGTCAAGGTGTCAAAGTTACATAAATTACACATTGTTATCGTCATATTGGGAGAACCATAATCCTACGAAATTTGGAGAAACACGGCACACTGGAAATTGGCAAATTACGGGGACAAATCACTCTTTAACCGACATATGCATGCAAATCAGATACAATTCCCTTTTCTCACTCTAGCATATTATGCAAATCATAATTCAAATACGCTCGCTCTCATTATATTCGTATGGGCAACACGTAGATTTCCAAGCTGTAATCATTCATGAGTGTAGTGTTTCTGATTACTAACATGCAGGCAACTACAGGTATATATTTAAATAACGCTACGTAGCATAGACAAGGACGATCGGATGCCGTTAGACAAATATACAAACCAGCGCCACTTTGCCGATCAGGTGATTCTCATACTTGGTCTCAAGCCGATAGTTCTCTGCAGGTGTCAACGGCAGCGTGCACATACACACAAACACATCCTCGGTTAGTGATTCCGACAGGACGTCACAACTCTAAATAATATTTATACTTTCCTGATCCCGAATCAAACTGCCTAGACCTTTATTACTTTTTCAGAGAAAGAATATTCTAGCCTCAAGAACGAGTAACGGTATACTAATGATGGATTTTTATTTTTGAGTTTAATACTCAATTTTTAGTTGAATATTTCATTAATACTCGATTTTTGAGTCAGGTCGATTTGAATATTTAATAGCTACTCCATTTTCGAGTCGAATCAAGTATTTCATAAATATTAGATTTTCGAGTTAGGTGAAATTGAGTACGTACCTATTTAATAAATAGGCACTCGATTTTCGAGTCGAAGATTTTAATACTTACTCAATTTTCGAGTCGAGTTTTAATAAATACTCGATTTTTGAGTCTAATATTTAATACTTACTCGATTTTCGAGTTGAGTGTTTAACAGCTTCTCCATTTTCGAGTTGAGTATGTAAAAATACTCGATTTTCAAGTCGGGTCAAGTCGAGTATTTAATAAATAGATACTCGATTTTCGAGTTGCGTCAAGTCAAGTGTTTAATAAATACTCAATTTTAGAGTCGAGTATTTAATAACCACTCGATTTTTGAGTCGGGTCAAATCAAATATTTAATAAATAATAAAAAAATCGAAATGTTCAGATCTGTACGATTAAATTATAATAAATTCGTAGATCGACGTTAACGCAAATGGAAAATAAATCAACCATCTGACTTAAAAATAATTTTGAAATACATTTTCAAAAAACGATTTTGGGAATTTCTCATATCTTGAAAGAGAAATTGTAGATTATAGACGGTCGTCAATTGACGTCACTAGCATCTATAATTTTCATATCTATTTTTATCTAGTTAGTGTCAATGCTACAGAAGTGATTTTTAGATCAATAAGATATTATATTTACAAGCTAGGGGGTCGATTTTAATTAATTTATTCTAATAACTAAATTTATAATTAAAAAGATTTTTAATAACAGTTCAGGAAGTGCAATAGAAATACCTAATACTAATAGTCTAAGAGGCAGCGACGGATTTTCTTAAGTGCCTACATAAGGCAAAATAATCTCAACAATAGACTACAGAAGTAGGCGGTCCTAATTTGAGCGCGAAATTTAAAGTGGAGTCGATTGGCGTTCAAAAATATATGGGGTTTAACGCAATTTGTTACTATCTTAAAACACATTTCTTACCAAAACAATGGCTATTTCATAAAAATAATTAATAAATCCCGTTATTATTGGCTACAAAACTATTTCGTGTGAAATAATTTTTTTTTTTGAAATTTATGAAAAATGAATGTCCTAACTTGATTCAGCCAGTGACGTTTATTCTAACCTAACCTAACTTCGTTTGACGTTTGTCGAGGTATAATTTAAGCAATTATAATTAGAAATTGAGTTGGTTCTTTCCATTTGGAGTTGAAAAAGTGTTCTGAAGTCGTCTGAGCTACGCTAGATCAAGGAAGGGCAAGCTAAAAGGATAAAAAAATGTTTTCATCAATTGGGTATTGGATACTTAGGTATTATTTTAGCTTTTTCCTCAGTCGGAAATTTAAACTTTTTGCAGTCATAATTTTCATTATAACTGCAGTCAAGTACAAGACACCATCCCATAACCAATTGCTTTAATTATTAACGACGACGTGTTTAAAAAAACGTGGTTATGTCCGAAGAATGAATGAAATTTGACAGTTGTGTCGTGTCAATGGGTGAACGTACGTTTAACACAGATTCTAGTTAGAAGGAGGCAATTGCGACTCCACCACGCCTTCCTTTCCTAATAAGTGTTCCCCATTTGAAAATCTGTAAGTCTGGTAGCCTTTCTCTCTTGCGTTTTCAAACAATTTCGTCACCACTGTACCCAGCTAAATTTCGTTTGTTGTTGAAATAGTGGATTTTCAGTATTTTTTTTCGAAGTGGTCGCGTCAACATTTTTGTCTAGCATTTTAGAACTACAATATATATGTCATCTTTTATGTAAAAAAATATGCCAGACCTTACGTAGATACATAAAAAAATACTTGAAAAATTCATATTTTACGCGTCTAATATCTACCTGCCACCGAAAACGCAAGGGAGAAAGGCTGCCAGACTTACTAATTCTCAAATGGAGAACACATATAGGTACACGTATTTTTAATTTTATTTTGCCTTACGTAGACACTTGAGAAAAAACGTCGTCAGCTCTCCGTCTATAAAGAACTAGCAAAAAGGATAGATTTGTGGTGACTATAGTTTTTTTTAACAATTCTGAAAAGAAATTTAAAGAACAAACAGTTTTATAGAAGACGCACAAAACTACAAAACACAAATTGTATTGTCAAAAATAACAACACAGTGAATTTGAAATCAACGTGCGTTCTGCTAACAAAGTTAGCATCGTCAAAAATTGATTATATTGTAAGTTATAATTTTAATAATCAAATAATTTTAAAGCATTCATTAGTGAATTTTCAAGTTCCAAAAACGTGTTAACAAACTATTAGTTCTTATCAAAACTTCAAAAACTAAGAACTAACATGCATCTATACCTTATTTATTTGCAAAATTCAGAAAAGTATTTTCGTTTCAGCTGAATAAATCAAACAGATGAGAAGATTCTGCCTAAAGATGTGAAAATCATTATGCGCCTGTCCACATTTGCCAATTAATGACCCATTGAAACGGTATTTTTTTAAACTGTGTATATTATAAATACAAATTTTAACACGGACGTAGTGAACAAATACATAATTAAATGAATGCATAATGACTGCAAACAGTATATGAAACACCTATTGTAAGAACAATGACGTAACACAATGGTGTAATCAGGAAAAATTCATTGATTCAAACCTATGTCACCGTAGGGATTCTAACCCTAAACTTTCCACTATCGCGGCGGACTGAGTTGACATTACTCACACAGTGACACATTTTCAAACGACCGACTTCTTTAAAACATTCTGTCACTGAAAAACCACTACATGCGAGAGTCGAGAGTGGTGTTGGAATATCGACTCTCGCATGTAGTGAGAACACCCCGGACGTATGCCCTATTAAATAAAACAATAACCATCAAAATCGGTTCACAAATGCAGGAGAAATCGGTGAACATACTGTTAAATTTAAATAATAATTTAAATTAATGTTTCATAAAATATTATTTATTAAAATATAAAATCATTTTTAAAACAATGTTAAAATATAATATTAGATGTTCATGATGTGAGCAGCCAAGACAGTCTGACCCTGGAAACTTTGTCCTTAGTTTATTAGATCTGTCTTTGCTATTACATAATACCTAAGTAGCTATTATGACACATACATAAAAAAAAACACATATGTCCCGAAAATAGAACCTCCTCCTTTTTACAAGCTTTTATTTAACTTGCAATGTATGTTAGTTTGTGTGTTTGTTTGTTTGTTTGTGTGTTGGTTTGTTTGTTTAGGTCAAAATTTGCAAGTTAATTTTGAACAACTTCCACGTATCCGATCGATTTGAAATTTTGTACACATATGTATTCCCGATGACAATACATGAATAAATCGTTTTTAGAAATAAATTCAGCCCCTAAGGGGTTCAAACGGGGATGTAGGGTTTTTTTGACTAATCAACGCCCAGGCCAAATCGCTGAAGCTAGAAACTTGAAATTTGGACAGTTGGTTCCTTTTCTGACGTAAGCATCCACTAAGAAAGGATTTCTCGAAATTCAACCCCTACGGGTGTCAAAGGGGGGTAAAATTTTGAAAGACTAAAATGAACAAAATAAAATATTAGTAAAAAAAACTTTTTAGAGACAAGCTTTTATTGAAATGTACTAAAAAGGAAAAATAATATTTAATAATTTTGGTTCATAATTATTATAAAAGCAGGGGTTGCGACTAATAAACTATCATAGAGATTACAACCGCCGCTTTTATAATAATTATGAACCAAAATTATTAAATATTATTTTTCCTTTCTAGTACATTTCAATAAAAGCTTGTCTCTAAAAAGTTTTTTTTTACTAATATTTTATTTGAAGTCGGTTAAAAATGCGATCATCAGCGTTCAGCAAGCGGACTCGAACGTGTTTATCGCTTGTGTATTTCCTTCAATTTAGAATACATTTTTCTCATTCCGGTGGGTGTTCATCTATTACTACCCTAAATGCGCGCTTCTGTTGTCGAGCGTCTATAATCTACAATATCTATCTAAAGTCGCGCTTATGTGGACAGACACTGAAAACATCTTTCATTTCTTTTTGCAGACTTATAGAAAGTTAGCGTAATTTAAAAAGAACAAATAGATTTGAAGAGAATCTTTTAGCATAAAAAGTGCATCTAAGGTAATTAATTAATCATATTTAAAACTTAATTTTAACAGAAATATGAAAAGACAACTGAAGAACAGTCATCACAAGTTTATATAGGGATTTAACGTGAATTGACGCTATGACATCTGGTAGCAGAAAACGAAAGTATAGCAAAATGTGATTTCGCGATTAGGTCACGCCTCCATGCCAAATCAGTTAATAGAAATTTGACATGTGACGCCTGACATCTGGTGGCGGAAAATGAAAATACAGCAAAATGTGGTTTCGCGATTAGGCCACGCCTCCGCGTCAAATCCCTATATGGTCACTTCAAAATTATTTTCAAAATGTGAACAATTTCTCTTAAAATGATAAAAGATGAAATAATGGATTATATCTAGAAAAAATTACGAAACATTTTGTCATTTGGCAACAGACACGATTATCAACATTTCCGATAAATAAAAATTTAAACCTCCGATAAAACTAATTTTAAATATGATTCATTAAAAAAATGTATCGAAATATTATAATAACTGACCTTTATCATTCAACCAGACTGCTACTTTGTAATACGCTTCATCCATTAGCGATATCACGACAGCAAGAAGAATTTTAGGTACATAACCGAGCCATAATGGATATCCACGAGCTGCCAACTTTGAATCCCACCAGCTTTGCAATTGGAATGAAGCGATCATAACGGCAAATACCAAAGACAAGCACATCGCTATTACCGGAACAGAAACGCAGTAACGAAATACATGTCTTTTCCATGCTGGCTGCCATGGCTCCAATCGGCCCGTCACAGGACTTACTTGCAATGGTCCCTAAAAAATGACACATTCCTATACAAAATATTTATTAACATTTAAAAAATCATCCGTCGCAGGAAGGTTTTGTCGTACCATAATTAGGTACACAAAATATGAAATGAAAAAAACTGAATTATTTTGAAATAAACCTTTCGAAATTAAATACTAATAATTATACTCAATAGGCAACCCCTTGTGCCTCTGTGAGAGTTTACTTATGTAATTTTTACTGGTAATAATAAATAAATAAAAAAATAAACACCAAACCTATCGATATATACAGTCGAAATTCGATAGCTCGAACCATCACTTGCCATAAAAAAAATCGAGTTAATAAGACTTGAGTTATCAAATAATATTAATTTTCATTCTTGACGCTATTGCCAACCAATTTTGTACGAGTTATCAAGAATTCGAGTTAACGAAGTTCGAGTTATCAAAGTTCTGACTGCATTGTCGATAGATCGGATTTATCAATATATCGGTTCATCAATACATAGCGATAGATCGGTTTATCAAAATATATCGATAGATTGATTTATCGATATATCGGTTCATCAATACATAGCGATAGATTGGTTTATCAAAATATATCGATAGATTGATTTATCGATATATCGGTTCATCGATACATCGGTTCAAAGATAGGTCGATTCATCGATACTTATATTGATTTTTGTAAATACCTATTGGTAATTTCGATAATTTTTAAATATCGATGTCGATAGATCGGTTTATCGATATATCAATACATAGCGATAGATCGGTTTATCAAAATATATCGATAGATTGATTTATCGATATATCGGTTCATCGATACATCGGTTCAAAGATAGGTCGATTCATCGATACTTATATTGATTTTTGTAAATACCTATAGGTAATTTCGATAATTTTTAAATATCGCTCACCCTTACTTAAAAACCAAAAATACTTCTTTCAAAACTCTGCAATGTCAACATAATTTGCTTTTTTTTACATTTTATAATTATAGTAGTTGGTTAGCGGTCTTAAAAAAATTATTTAATGTTCTTACAGAAAAAAATGGTCTTGGTTCCGCTAGTAAATCGTCTCTTTGGTCCAACGTACCCCAACGAAAAGCTAATTCTGCCGAATATCTTTTCCATGCCTGTAAATATGTTGTGGCCCAAATAACATTGAATACAGAAAACAAAACATAACCAACATCTTCTAAGTGTTGATGTTTTCCTGAACAACAAATCTAAAAAAAAAGTTAATACAAATTTTATATATTTTTTTTGTATTGACACCACTAAAAAATTTCAATAATAATTAAAACGTAAGGATACAAACACATAAAACGCTTTATCCCCTCTTTTAAATAAAATAATTTCTTTCTTATTGCATCACTACAAAAAAGTTATGCGTGGTCATACATAAAAAAAGGAAAAAAAATATATATACAGGGTGGCACATCTAAAACAATGCAGTGAAATACCTCGTAAACGGTAAAAATCATAAAAAAATGTTTGACACAAAAGTTATAGAGTGTCAAGGGGGACAGAAGATTGTGATATCAGATTTAATATAGCAGGGCCGGCACGTGCGCCTGGTCGGACAGGCGATCGCCTTACGGCGCCATATTTTTAGGGCGGCATATTTTTGTAGCAGCGAATTTTTCGTGCGGTATTCTACTTTTTAAAAATGATTATATTTTTTTTAAAGTGTTTATACCTATATTATTTTTTGTAAATATTGTTATTAGAATTACATTCGTTTTTTATTTGTTAAGTACCTAAATAAAATATATCATCGGTTTATTAATTTTTTTAATATGTGGGGGGGGGGCGGCAAAAGTTGTATTCGCCTTAGGCGGCTTATTTTGACGCGCCGGCCCTGTAATATAGGTGGTGCTGTAAAGGTCAGCTTCGATTTTTTAATTGTAACAGTGCATTTTTATTCCAGAATACGATACAGTATTTAATAATG
Source organism: Mongoloraphidia duomilia (assembly GCA_039654895.1). NCBI lineage: Eukaryota > Metazoa > Arthropoda > Insecta > Raphidioptera > Raphidiidae > Mongoloraphidia > Mongoloraphidia duomilia. The sequence goes on from CM077516.1 coordinate 5,843,189, forward strand.
AACAGTAAATTATTAAGGTACATATGAGTTAAAGTTAATAAATATTGAGATATTTAGAAATTAAATAACGGCCAAAATGAACGACAATTAGGTAAATTATGGCATAGCAGATAGGCATATTACGCACCGGCGTTCTTGGCTTGAATTCAATTCATAAAAGAACCGAATTGACAAATTAAATTTGTTATTTAATTTCTAAATATCTCAATATTTGTTAACTTTAGCTGATATGTACCTTAATAATTTACTGTTCACTATTAAATACTGTATCGTATTCTGGAATAAAAATGCACTGTTACAATTAAAAAATCGAAGCTGACCTTCGCCTGACCTTCACACCTATGTTAAATCCCTCTTGACACTCTATAACTTTTGTATAAAACATTTTTTTATAGTTTGTACCGTTTACGAGATATTTCACTGCATTGTTTAAGATGTGCCACCCTGTATATACGCGTCGACTTGAGAACCTTCCTCCTTTTTTTGAAGTCGGTTAAAAAGCATGGCGTGTGTTCATATCCTAGTAGGTAACTTTTGAACAAACCCAAAAAATAAATCCTACTACAGCGGGAATAGAAAGGGCAGCAGTATAATGCCCCAGCCAGGCAAAATACATCGTTATTTTGACTCCAAAATACTCGCATATTAGATCTGTAAGCAAAATTCAACAATAGTACATTGTGCCACAAGGGAGGAAATGTAGTAATTTCCTCCCGTGTTGCGCATACTATTTTTTCTCCTGCCAGGCCGAAAGTTCGCAAAATTGAAAAAAAAAAATTATTAAAATTATTATTTTTATTTTATTTTATTAGTAAAATTATTAAAAAATAATTTTAAAGGAAATAATTTTATGTGTAGGAGACAGAAGTAGGTGCGTGAGAGCCGGCATAAGTACTATTGCGCACGCGCACTTGTCCGTACCACGGGAATAAAGAGCGAACTTTGTTCCCGCTTGGCAGGGACGACAGTACGAACTTTCGGCCTAGGTAGGAGAAAAAATAATATCCATGTACGTTATTACTAAACACACAGCTTGGAAATCAACAACTTGCCCATACGAATATAACGAGAGCGAGCATATTCGAATAATGATTTGCATATGTTAGAGCAGGGGTCGGCAACCTTTTGAGACGGAAGAGCCAAAAGTTACAATTTACAAAATTTCCCAGTTTTTAAAGAGCCACTAACATTTTTATTTCAATATTATGGTATTTGATTAGGATTAGGTATATAAAAAAAAGTTCTGACTGCGACCGTTGACGACACGCACCAATAACTAAACACACAGAACAGTGTTGCCACATTTAAAAAATGTCAGCTGTCCAAATACTCTCTACTCCACCTATTCTCACTGTTCTCTGTTGAGTGTTTTTATCCTGTTTAAAGTTTTTTTTGCAGTATAATATTTTTTTTGAGTTTTGAAAATAAAATAATATAATTATTAATATTTGCGCATGGAACTGGAGAGCCGCATCTTGACTTCATAAGAGCCGCAGGTTGCCGACCCCTGTGTTAGAGTGAGATAAAGGAATTTCATAAACGAACTGATCGCATGTATCAGACAGGTGCCTCAGAAACACTCTATTCCGCCTTTGGGCCGCGGTAATATATATTATGTGTGAATTTCAAATCCCTATCTCATTTCGTTTAGAAGTTAGAGGTCTGTGACAGACATCGTTGACACAACAGTACGGTTCCTTTCTGGTACGGAACCCTAAAAAACTTACCGATAGCACAAAGTCTACAAGATTAATTAATACAGTATCTGTGCTATGTCCAATTTTTAAATACACAGTTCAATCAGACGCGGATCCAGCCTTCAAAAAAGGTTGTGGTCACGGCCACCCGAAAATCGGCCAAGTGCGAGTCGAACTACGGACTCGCTCACAAAACGTCAAACAGTACAAACTACTATACTAGTAGCCAAAATAAAAAAGTCACTCGCGTTCTTACCCGCACGGTTCGTTTTTTTTTAAATTTTATTAAGGCATTGCAGATATCAGTGGCGGCTCGTGCCTGTTTAGACAGGTGGTGCCAAAACGAAGGCCAAAATAGAAAAGAAGTACCTATAAAACATAGAAAATAACTTACTTAGTGACTATCCACGCAACTGTCTATGTTTGACTAAACAAGTACACACTGGCACAAGGTGCAACAATAGAAATCCGTAAAAAAACAGTTTAATAAAGTTCAAGACCTCTACACATTTCTGGCAAAATAATAAAATAAAAAATATATTTTACGCAACACATAAATTATGACGTAAAGTTTCCGATAAATAAAGTCCATCCTTCTTTCCTTATTTCTTGTAAATTTTTCAATTACTTTATTATTAAAATTGTCAATTCCACTAACAAAATGTTTTGAGGTCGATAGGCTGATGTTATATCTGCTAGATATAACATCAGCCTATCGACCTCAATTAGGGTTCTGGGCATACCCACCGTGCCCACAACGGTGGATCCGCGCTTGAGTTCAATACACTGCTGTCACTTTCAATGTAAGTATTTATAATGTGGTATTTCGTGTAAACCTCGTAGCGGAAAAATTATGCAACCCGATTTACGTCTGCAGAATTTACACGAAGGCAAAATGACTTGCCATGCCACATTTTTGTTAATATAAAAATAATGACGACTGAATTATTCAGGTAAATACAATGTTATCAGAGCCTGTACTCACCTAATGGTTGATACGCCAAAACATTCCGAACCCACGAAACCTGTAAAAGATCTATGGCAGGGCCCTCGTGTAACGGAAAGACTTGCGATATAATTCCAGTCGACAGGCATTTGGGTACTGCAAACAAAACAACACATTTTCGTTTTTATATACTTTTTTGTCATACCCCGTATAACATAGCTGCTTTACATGCATGTATACTGGCCAGTAAGGGGTCACTTAACAGGCAGGTGTGTGGGAACATGTCTTTACCACACTAGTGTGAGAAAGTAAAATTGAATATTAATTTAATGTAAATTCAAGAGTGATTTAATGTTTTTCAATTTATTACTTTTATTAATAAATAAAGAAAAAATCAGATATTTCATATTCTTCAAGCTATGGCTCAAACGCACGCACCCTGTAGTTCATAGCGTATCGTCTTAGATTATGATGTCAAGGTGCGGCAAATCTATATATTTAAAACACAAGCCCTATTTCTCTAGACAATCCGCCAGCAACCCCTGCTCAACCGATTGACATAATTTTTTTTTAAACTGAGGCCTTTAGTCCACAGATATGCGCTCGTTTTAACATTGTCACCTCGTAAGTAATATACATAATTACGACACTAGATATACAATCTACTATTACAAGATATTTACCGATCGGCTGCCCTTCAAGCAGATGTAGGCCTTGTAAAGTATCAGGTTCGGTTGCACGAATACTTTGAAGTAAACGTAAAACTAGCCATTGTCGTTCTTGCGTTGAAAAAAATATCGTTTCTTTATCTATACCATCAAAACTATGTGCGTCCTGAATAGAAAATTCCTTCAATCCACCACCTCGTGACGCTTTCAGGACTTTCGGTAAATGATATTCTTCAGCGGCTTTTAATAAACTAATTAAAAAACGAATATTTTAAATTGTTCATACAATAAAATTATGTAACCAAGTTTGATAATCTGACGTTTGTAGTTCGAAACATCCAGTAAGAGCGATGATACACATAGCGGCTTGTGCCGAGTCGGTTGCCAACTCGACGATGACACACACAGCGGTGTCAACTAGGCAGTCAGGCGTTTTTTGTGGAGAACGATGTGTCGAGGCGGCTGAGAGTCGGCAGGAAATTCTCGCTGCGGTGTGTGTTTTGCATCATTGAAAAACATTAACATACGTGCCGACTTGACAACCGAGGCGGTTGCCGACTCAACGATGACACACACAGCGGTGTTAACTCGGCGTCAGGCGTTTCTTCTAGCGAACGATGTGTCGAGATGGCTGAGAGTCGGCTTTCAGTCGGCAGGTAATTCTCGCCGCGGTGTGTGTGTTTTGCATCATTGAAAAACATAAACATACGTGTCGACTCGGCAACCGCCTCGGCACAAACCACTGTGTGTGTCATCGCTCTTACCCAACGTTTTTAAGCCGAGTCTCGCAAACATTTCTCTATAATCCGACGTTTGTGGCGTCATCACGCTTTTTAGTTCGAAACTACTACTACTGGATTGCAGAAAGCATTGTCAGAAAATCTGGTTTGGCATTATATTGTGACCACACATATCTCTTCATTAAAGAATAGCACTGTAGAATTTTAAATCGATCCTGCTTAAAAAATAACATTGAAACGAATTTTGAATACATTTATTGATGTGAAACATCTCCTGTCGGGCAGTGAACAGCCGCGTGAGGGGAAATATGCAACGACATTTCTGGTCCGCTCCTTCGCTGCTGTTCTCTCCACCACTGCGGCACTTCTCTCTCGGCTTCCGCGCGCTCGGGCACGGGAAGAGAGAGAGAGTATACATACGAACGTACTGTAAAGCATAAGTATATGTATACACGTGTAGGTATGTAATATAGATACTTCGCTGTGTATTTAGTTGCGTTTCTGGCTCAGGCGTGCTCAAACGCCGCAACAGCGTGTGTTACAGTGCAGTATATAGGATTACGTCAGCATAACAGTTAGTTGCTGCTTTTGAAAAAATATATACTACTACATAGAAAATACCACCGAGTTCAATAACGTTTTCTTTGATGTTTCACATCTGTCGGGGGTCCCGAGACCCACACACTTTTTTTAATATAATTTTTGGATAATTTCTCCTTCGAAACAACATTTTCCTAGATACTTTAATCCAAATTCAGCTTGAAAACTGATCCTTTTCTAATTTGTTTTTCTGTGTTTCACAAACTACTAAGGTCATTGTCAAACCAGATTTTGTGACAGTGTGTTCAGCAACCTAGCATACGTCTCAGACACTTGAAATTAGGGATGCACGATAAATTGAAACTATCAATATATATCGGATGTGCCTACTCGATATTAATATCGATATTTTGAAATTCGATACACCGTGTATATCGATATATAAACACCGATTATCGAAATCAATTAATTTAAGTTAAAAGAGGAACACAGCAGTTTTGTTTAGCCGTTAATATTCTAATGAAACTCTTTAATTTATAATAGAGGATTTTTTAATTTTTTTAACTTTAATGTTAATACTGAGAATAAAGTTTCTTATATTTTATTTTTTTTTTAATTTGATTTCTAACGCTATTAATCAAAATCATAAATTTTATGCGATACATCGATACCTCAATAAATCGATACCTCGATAAACCGATACCTCGATAGACCGATACCTCGATAGACCGATACCTCGATAAACCGATACCTCGATAAACCGATACCTCAATAAATCAATTCCTCGATACGTTGAATGCATATATCGTGCATCCCGACTTGCAATAGCCTGTTATTAGGCTGTTTTCACAGTGTCAGATTATCGACCTTGTCTTAAAGTCAAAAATCATCTTACACAGAAAATGGCGCCGTCAAGTAAAACGCAGTACTGTGAGTCGAGGCATGATGCCTGACGTGCACTGTTAGCCCTGGCGACTGTCTAAAACGAGCTAATAACCATAGCAACACCGAGTCTTGTGCGTTCGGAGGAAATGTCATGACAACATCGCAATGAGGCGTAGCGACTCGCTGTAGCCACAGCTTTCGAGGAGCCATAAAATGGCCGGCGCATGGTATTTTACGCCGTAACAAACGCGACGCTGAAACAAAATCGTTATCATTTATTTTTTGAAAAACGCCTGGACAGGGTGCCTGCGAAGTGATGATACATTTAAAAAAAGCTGCTCAAAAATCACGATAGACGCTCATGACTTCAGCAATCGAACGTCTATAATTTATAATCTCTCTCCCAAAAATTACCTGTCTCAAAAACTTTTTACAGGAATCAAAACCAAACGTTTGTGTCATAATCCCATTTTTTTTCTTAATTGTGATCATTTTGTTTTGATCATAAATTTATTTATTTTAAAATAGACAAAATGAGCTGATACTAAGCCCAAATCAGCCTGGCAATCGGTGGCCTTTTAGCTAAAATAAAATTTAAAAAAGTGTTTTTTTTCATATATAACTGGGATATCAAAGCGAATTCTTGATGAAATGCGACAGAAAAATAATTCAACAAAATTTTACATGTGGCTAGGAATATTAATTATAAACTTGAAAATTTGATGCCATAATAAAATGATAAAATATGTAATTATTATACAAGCTGTTACAAAAATTAAATAAAATCCCAACTCTACATAAGCCCTCAAAACAAACCCCCTAAGAGATATGTGTGATTTTCAGCTTCTCTACGATTTTAACATTGGAAATGTTTATGTTCGTAATTGGGGGCAGAGTTACGAGTTTTCGTTCAAGGCCAAAAGACAACGGTGTCGCGATCAAGTGAGGAGCAATCATGCAAAATTGAACAAGTGCATTTTTTTCGAAATGCGTTTTATATCATGTCTAGTTAATTGAGAGGTATTTGCAACGATCTGCGGTGTTATTTTTGAGCAAATGTTAATAAATACTGTAGAAAAATCCATTTAAAAGTTAAGTAATCAAGCAAAAGTGAACGCGTATATAACAGAAGAATAATAGGGTTATTCCTGACAAAACTAATCAGTGCATTGATAAATATTGTGTGTATAATAAACAGTTAATTATGTTTCATATATGCTGTTATCATTTCCAATGTCCTCGATGGTTGCAAGGATTGCGAAATCTGTCAATTTTTTTTATCAGATAGCTGACCGGTCATTTACTTTTCTTTTTATTTGTTAATTGCTTTGAACTATGTTTTGTTTTCTGACATTTTAATTGCTTTGACATGTCTTTTGTTTTCCAACATGTGTCAGACATTTTCTGATTTTCAAAATAATAATACACCATCCCGCAGTCCGTGTGCGTAAATTTCGAAACACCCGGTATATACTAAGATGTTTCTCTCCTGGACAGATCTATGTTTTATAATATAGACCTTGAGGTTAGTTACTACGTAGGTATGTAATTAAAATCAATTGAGTCAGTCAATTTAAGCAATTTTATGATAATTATAGTAAAGCACCGAATACCTGTTAAAAATTAAATATCACATGAATTGATAAAGATAATGAATCGTCATGTTGACGTGAATAACGTCTGTCTCATACTGGGGTGGCATTTTAGAAATGTTAGATGTAACGGAAATAGTTGGAAGTGGTTGACATGTGAAACAAAACACTGTATTATAACTATGTTAAAGTCTTCGACACAGTAAGCCAGGTGGCCGTGTGGAAAAGTACGAGTCTACCGACAGGTACAATCGCCGAGCCCGGGTTCGAATCCTGAAGGCTTTTAATAATTTTTTTAACAATGAAAATATATAGGTAATAAAAAGTTATGTGATCTAGGCTTACACTAAAGTACTTGAATAACCATGCATAATCTTATATCTCTAATTTAAGCAACTAATAATATGTCAACTCTTTTAAATAACGCGTGCATCATGGGTCGTAAATTCAAATAATGTAAGTTTTTTACACTGTCATTTCTATCGAAGTTACAGAACGAAAACGCAAGTTATTGACGTGGTTTTGGAGCCTAAATTAAATTAGAACTACATTCAATATACATATATATACTATCGTATATGTGTCAATAAATAATTAAATTTAAAGGTAGACTACCAAAAAAGTCAATCGCATTATTGATCGAAACTAGGTGTTGTGAAGACATGCTAAATTAAGACTAAAACAATAGTTACCATTTTCGAAGGTTTCTTTAGCACAGGATACTACCTTTCTACGTCTTAATCCAATGTCAGACTTTTCCTCATCGGCATCATTTTCCGATGGCAATAATTGTTCTTTTTCCGATTCAGACTGAGCAGTCGATTCCATCTTAATTTACACACCGTTAAATATGTACTGATTGCTTTATGTAATCACAACTGGAGACAAATGGTTACGCCTACTCAACCAGACGCCATTTGACACAACTGTCAAAACGCTTATTGGTTAAGTTAAAGGCGGTCACACACATGCACACATTTCTATAGGCTGAATGAAAATATGCCTCACAATATTTTGATCGGTACCCAAACTTTTAATGTTAGACAATCTGTCCACACAAGAATTATTTGTCTTATATTTTATTATTTTAATATAATTTGTCTTGCTTTAAAAATATTTGTTATAAGAAGATAATTCATCAGTTTAACGCAGTTTAAGTTAATCTGTGAAATGAAAAATCATTGAAAATCTATAAAATTAATCTTTCAAAACGATAGAGAACGACGGATAGTTGACGGATTTGACATATTGTGAAATACCTAAATCATTTTTAGGCGCGATCTTTAGCATAGCTTGTGATCATCTGACATGCAATTTTGTATCACGCGTGCAGCCAAAATGGATGTACCAATTTTGGAAAAGTTTTTAGATTCCTTTCGAAGTCTAGTTATCACGAATCCCGATTTTTTAAATTTCAGCTCTATAAGGAAAAGCAAAATCGAAATATGTCTTAAACAAAACAAGGAAAATTTGTATATAGATTCCATATAGGTACCTACCTATCTATTAGAATATGTCAAAACAATTTTGCGAAGGTATATTCATTTATTTAAAACAAATCGAATGTCTTGTGAAATATAATGTTATAAAGTTCAAACTTTTAATAGTCACTGGATTATTGATTTTGTAATATTGGGTTTTGTGCAGTACTTTAGTTGTTATAAGTAAATTTTAAATATCTACTTATACTTTAAAGGACACGTAATACCTTTATTTTAAAAGCTTAAAAGTAACCTCTCCATAGATATCAGTTGATTTTTTTTAAATAAACATTTTATTTATATAAAATAACGTAACGAGTCCGAGAGGAATTCCAATTTAAACTTACTTCATCTTTCGCAACTTTAGCGGCTAATTTAAAAAGTTTAGTTTATCATATTCCGTCTCACAAAACGTCGTATGTAATTTGTTTTATGACTAGAGCAAATTTTGTTTTAGGTAAACAAATGATTTTTCATTCATGCGCTTACCATAATATGTTGTAGCAGGTCTAAAACCCCTACTCACAATGTTTCAAGGTCATGTTGCGGATGCTTTGAGACAAAGCAGACTGTACGATATTGGAAAACAGTCTGTATATTACCACGACTGTTTATAGTTTGTTTGTTTACATGTTATATAATACAAAAATCAATAATCATTGCCTTAGATATGCAGAAATCATTTATTAGGTATATTATAATATTAAAATATTCGAATATAATATAAATGCTCCTTTTACACGACACTTTAAAGATCATATCATTGACTGTTTACATAGGTATATCGCAATATATTTATTGCAGGCTAGGCAAAAAAGCCGCCTTAAGGTACGTGCAGTATGGAGCTGGAATTCTAGATGGTAGGGTAGATCATAGCAGAGGTTGCTTAAATTAATGCATTGTTATATACCGTGCGAGTTTTTTCAAAACGTACATGGGCTGTTTCACAATTTGAATCGTGGTATAAATCGTGGTATAGATATTGTTAGAAACTATGGAAACGAATGTTTTTATTTACAATATTTATTATTATTGAGTTGTGATAATAAATTTTATAAGTTCAGAGATTTATTTATAATTTTTGCTATAAAAAAATGTACACAGTGGAAGAAAAGGTTCTTATGTACAATTTGTGTTCTGGTGGAAATAGTTGTCGGCAAGTCTCTGCGTTATTTAGTGTGCAGTTTTGCAGGCAGACCAGATAGATACCAACAATGTCTATACCACAATTTTAAATTGTGAAACAGTCTATGTACGCTTTGAAAAAACTCGCACGGTATATGCGAGCGTACACAACGGAGCAGTGAGTGTAGCAGGTATAAGCGCTGTTACAAGAGCTGCTAGATTCAAGAATGTATCTCACCATTCTTTCAGCGCGCTGACTACTACAATCAACGTGTGACAACTGTCAAATGGCCGTTACAAGTTTCGCAATGGATGTGACTAGTTTAATAAATAAAATTTTGCCAGTTTTTATTTAATTTGTTTTGAGTTTTTTCTAAGACGTATTTAAAAGTGCTAGGTTCCATACGTAAATATTCAAAAAACCGGTTTGGGTAAAATTTTAATTCTTGGTATAAATGATGAAATTCGCCATGTTTAGATCGTTTTCTATTAATAGGGTGGACATGATAGCTCCTACCCAAATTTGTATTTAAAATATACCACTTTGTAGCAGAAGAACACAAATATTCGTCTTCGCTATCTGACATTTCAAACGCGATTTAAGCTTGTATCAATGCTAGGTATCAAAGCTTCGTTGTGCAAACCTATAAGCGCTTATAATTTCAGCCACCATCTACCATACATGCTACCATCTAGAATCCCAGCTGCGTACTGCACGTACCTTTAGTTTGATTGTCTATATGTCATATGACTATTAGTAAAACAGGGCTTGTTCAGACACGGCGGAAAAATATATTGCGTTCAGACTGTCTGCACGGTGAGCGTGCGGATATGCAGGAGAGGGTCGAGGTTACATACACCTCATTTCAAAGAGGGAAGTCGAAGAAGCAATGTGTTTGTATTTGTTCACACGTCCAAAACGCGCGGCCTCCGCAAAGCAACTGAACGCCGTCAAGGCAGTGAGGCACGCCATATAGTAATTGGACCGCGCGGCACGGTTTTATTTTCCGGCGGTCGAGTGGCAGCAACCGCGCGGATTGACGATCCGCACAGTCATATTATATGAACGAATGTAAATAAGCTCCGCGCGGATTCCGCCGTGTCTAAACTAGCCCTTAAACTCTCTATTGTATTGTATTTTAAAGACCACCAACAGCCAAGGTTATTTGGGCATAGCACCAATTCATATTTTCAATTCATTATTTTTTTTTTTTTAATAATAAATTGAAAATCTAATTGACACTTTTACCAGCTCTCGGGCTAGAACCCGAGAACTGGGGACTTGTAATAGAGGAACCATAGCAACGCCATGTAAACAACAGCGCCGCTACACTCTCGGCTATTCTCAAGCCCTTAAACTCTCTATAACGAAAAACTCTCTATAAAGTAAAGATTAGTTGAACTTGGTTGGTTTTCCATAAGAACCGATACTCATTCGTTATAACGAAAATTCTCTACAGCGAAAGAGGACAGTGTGGTTCAGTGGTTAGCGTCGCGGCTTCTGGATCAGACTGTCGTGGGTTCGAATCTCGCCTCCGCTCATAGATGTTTTGTGATGTCATTTAGTTTTAAGTGAGTTGTCATTTAATGTAATCAAGACGCTAATGACCTAAGTTGTCGACGCGTCTATAATTTACAATAAATAAATCTACAGCGAAAGAAATTGCTCAGTTAAGTACTTGAGTTTCGTAATTCGTTATAGACAGTTTTGAGTTTATTTTGGGTATAATGCAATACAAAAATGCGGGACGACGCTATTCTGTCCTATAAAAGCGGCGCTTATGGTGTCTCCAAATTACATATTAAGTTGATTTACTGAAACAATATGAAAGAGACGACTGTAATTGGGCTCAGGTTTCAATATAAATTGACATGCGAAGACAATAACACACTACTGGACAATAGACCACTCACCAGGGCCCCTAAAGAGGTGGAACAGGGGGTTGGAAAAACAATGAGTCCCCAGTACTCTCAAATCTCAAGAGATCCGAATACGATGATCGACTTTACTACTGAACATGTTCACCTAATGGCACGCGTGCCATAGGTTCGCCATCCCTGGTTTATATCAATGATATTCATCAACCCATTTGCACCTCTGTTGCTATAAGATCAAATTATTATTGACAGCAATATTATAGTCAAAGATAATGACTCTGACGTAATTACTTGATAAACATATAGGCACATAGTTCGCCATGGACTTAATTAAAAATAATAGGTGTGGTAAACAATATTTTCACTTGTCTATTCGCGGCTTCGCTCGCGTTAATGTCGGATCGGTACCCTGCAGGCCATCAATAATAATAATAATAAAATATTTTTATTTAAATACTGTAAAAAATAGTATAAATGGCGTCAATATGTTACAATATATCAATTGATCAAATATTCCTGAATAGAATAGAAACATTTCTCAGCAAAAAAGCATTTTAAGGTATTGTAGCAAACCCTAAGATGTTACGACGCTGGCGACAATAAAAGCGTCGAGAACAGGTAACAATGGTGAGGCGTGGAATGATATCGAAGACACGGGTAACCACCAGAATATTCTGGAAAGCGCGCGAGCGTGCTGGGTCAAGCTGCTCGAACTATATAAGCGAAGTACGAGGGAATCAGGCAGCCAGTCGTGAAAGAGTGTCGAGTTGAATTTGCGAACATAAATACAGTATATAAATAGTTATTGCTCAGTGTTATTGAAGTGCTTCACTTTGTTTGGGAATTACTGTTCGTTAATATTATTGTATATAGTTGTTATTGTTGCATTTTATTGTTATCTATTTAGTTTTGTTAACATTTAATTCTTGTAAATAAATAATTTATTCCGCCCACATAGAAAACAGTTTTGTTACAGTATTATATTGAAGTTACATATATTTCTTATATTAGGTGGTAAGTGATTAAATAATGTGCCGCCAGCATATCTTGGGGATTTCGTAAAAAAGGAATTTGTAAAAAATCATTATAATTATCCGTTGAAATTAAAGAAATAAAATAAATAAATAAAAAATATTTGTGTACCTACTTAAGAGACACAGTCAAGAATCAAGATGAGAAAATATGTTCTTTTTAACATGTAGTAAGATCTTAAATAAATAGATAGAGGTAACTGTTAATATAGAATTGAATTTGAAAATTGGTCTGCATGTCTCATTGTGTTTTAATTTAAAAATCATTGTATAATGAAAAGTTATCGTTATTCCCGTTTTATGAAATTAAATTAGGTACAACAAGATAGGCAAGATTTATCACAGAATCTCTCATCTGTACCCGCTACTCCCACCATATCAAGACACTCTCAACAAACATTAATGGTGCTATTCTGTATAGTTAATGTTAGAATTTACAGAACTGTAAAATTTGTCTCAATTTACCTTATGTAAAGTCAAATTTGTTAGAAAGTGACAAAAATTTAACAGCACTGTAATTTCTAACATTGATCTTACATAATAGCACCATGAAACAAATCTTTCTTTTCTTTCCATTATAGGTAAATACTATTGTAGCAAAACCCCAGATGTTACGCCGCTGGCGACAATAGAATCATCGAGAACAAGTAACAATGGTGAGACGTAGCATGATATCGAAGACACCGGTAACCACCAGAATGTTCTGGAAAGCGCGCGAGCGTGGGGGGGTCAAGCTGCTAGCTCTATATAAGCAAGAGCAGTCACCGGAGAGAACAACGAGAGTCGTGTGACAGTGTCGATTTGAAATAAATACAGCATATAAATTGTAGTGTTATTAAAGCGCTTCAGTTCGTTTAAGAGTTACTGTTCGTGTTATTATTATATAAACAGTGTTGACTGTTAGAATTGAGATATAATTGTTACAGTTTATTGTTATCCATTTTTTTATTACATTTTTAATTATTGTAAATAAATAATTTATTCCACACACGTAAGAAAATAGTTTTGTTACACTATATAAGGGTGTCCGTAACGCTATGATACGGATACATAATAAATAAAAGTTGTCGAGAACAATTTAAAATTTTAAAATAATTTAAAAACATCATTGGAGACTGTGACACTATTTATACATCTATACAGTGCATTGATTTCAACGGGCATATTGGGGTCCGTCAAATGAGCATCTGACATCTGGTGGCAGAAAATTGTACTCAAACGAGGGAAAATTTTACATGCTAACAGTGCAAATTAATCATGAAATTGTTTATTACAAAAATAAAACAAGTAAAATAAACAAAAAGTTTATCGAAAATGGAATTCGCGACGTTTTCTAATATCATGGCAATAAACACTGTCAGTTATTGCCTTGTAAAACTTACTTTACAGAGAATTATTTTCTAATGAAATGTGGGAAAACTGTATTTATGAATTAAAAAAATATTTTATAGTAATAATAAGATGTACTTGTTATCATACTGCACTAAAATAGTTGAATCCCTGATGATTAACAAATTTATAGGATTAACTTCATATACAAATATTTTGAGGTTAGTAACTTAGCTATTTATTACAATATAACTTATTATGTTTCAGTTATGTGTTTACATTATTCACCTAACCCAGCCTTAAAAGCGCATTGAACGCGGATGATTAATTTCGTGGAGATTTTCTTTTAATTTTGATTTTTTTAAGCAATATGTCGTAAAGATTACTACTTTTGACAGTTCATTTTGCATGCATTTTTCTCGTTATATTTCCGACATTTGATAATATGCCCGGCTTTGAGAATCCGTTCTCCTTCAACAAAATTCCTTGTTTAGGATTCGTACCGGCCCAATCACAAATTGCACTTATATTTATCATTTCTTATCACTTTGAAAATCATAAAATTACACGCAAAAGTATACCCCGTAAATGAAATTTCCCTCCGTCTGCGCCATGTTTTTGAAGCTCCACCTATCTGACGGATCCCAATAGCATTGACATGTTTTTTTAACTATCACTGATGCTGACTTCTGGGTTTAGAGCTCCTAGTAACAGTCCTAAAAATGCACATACAATGACAGGGACACAAAATAATGGTAGATAAACGAATGCATTTACATGTTAAATATCTCCATTTGATTTACACTGGAATCAAGTTATTATATATTGTAGCAAACCCCAAGATGTTACGCCACTGCCTCCAATAGAAACCACGAGAAAGAAAGGTCACAGTGTAGTAAAGCGTGGAATGGTATCGAAGATTCCAGACAACGCTAGAGGATACGAGGACGCACTGAGCGTACACCGCAAGCAGGTATATAAACAGGAGTGTGTCGTGTTGAATCAGTCAGTGAATGGTGAGTCGTGCCATCAGTCAGTACAGTGAAACAAATATTGATCAGTCAACGGGAATCAGTCAGTGTAGATTGTACTGTGACAGTGTTGAACAGCGAAATAAATCTGATATATATACCGTGATATAAATTCACCTGATAAAATAAATATTAATGTGGTCAATTGTATATAGTTAATTGTATATATAGTTAAGTGTTATTTAAGTGGCTCGTTTAGTTCAATAATTACCGTTTAATTTTTTGTTTTATTGTTAGAATTGACTTTTCGTTGTTGAATTTATTGTTATTGTACTTTTAATTATTGTAAATAAATATTTATTCCGCCAACTCAGAAAACAGTTTTGTAACAATATTAAATAGTAAGCTCAATTCATAAAAACCTTGGCAACGTTATTTTTCACACAATTAATTTGTTCAATCTAACAACTTTAAAACTGTTACCTTGAGGTAGATTTCTTTAATTTGAATCCAATATAAATCAAATGGACATATTTAACATGTAAAGTCAATAATAAGTAGGTTGATTGATTGATACTGAATTCAAACGCACTGCAGCAGATTATAGACGCGATCAAAAGTTTCGCAACTCCTAATGTATATATTTACCTTATGTGGGGTAGCGTTTGTACATATATATTATATAATATAGTCGTCCGGACGCCTATCTTTTATGATAGTATTATGTAATCCCTCAGTACTAACAACTTTTCTGGCCGATGATACACGCGAAATATAACAGAGATGATCATCATTAAAAACAAATGGTTTTCATTAAAACCACCGTTTGATTTGTACTCTGCGGTTGAACCACTTTATTATACTTGTAAAATATTTGGTTTAATTCCTTTTGGTTTAAACAAAACCCGTAAAGAATTCGATCACTGTTTAATAAGTTTAATTTACGGTATAATATTCAATTGCATTTGTTTCAGTTTGTTTTGTTTGGGTGTTAAAGTTCACATAACCAAATTCAATATGGTCCATACGGTATCCACATGGATGTCTTGGTTTCATTTGTATTCAAGTGTTTCAGTTGTTATTCTTTCATTTGTTAATATTTTATTCAATTATCCAAAATTCATTCATGCTTTTAAAATGTTAACTCAAATTCAAGAAAGTGTACAAAATCTAAATATACCAACACCGTTTAAAAAGATTCGTAACATGTTAATAATTCAAATAATGATTTTGATCAATTTGGGATTAGTTTCGTCAATGAGTAATTGCGGGCTCATAAAAATGGATCAAGATTATGATGCCCTTTGTTTTTGGTTCATTTGTTTTTGGCCAATCACTGTTATTATGCTGAACAATTGTCAATTTATTAATGCTGTTTTGCTACTACGTTTTTATTTTCAAGCTGTCAATAAAAATTTACAATCATTGACTAAATTACATGGTTGGGATTTAGCCAATACATCTGATAAATTGTTTTATCAACGATATAATGTTTTAAATAACACTTGCGATCTTCACTACAAATTATGCAAAATGAGTCATATTTTGAACGGAATTTATTCAATTCCGGTTTTACTTAACATCGGTATAGCTTTTATGGCATTAACAGTGCAAACGTTTAATTATCTTAAAGCGTTTCAAGGTGAAATAGCGGTCAACGGTTATATGTTTACAACGTCAACAACATGGACATGTGTGCAAATGGCTACCGTTGTTATTACAGCAGCTTTGTGTGATTCTACCGTTGAACAGGTATTTCTTCTTACAAGCTTTTATTTAACTTGCAATGTATGTTAGTTTGTCTGTTTATTTAGGTCAAATCTTGCAAGTCAATTTTGAACGACTTCCACGTATCCGATCGATGTGAAATTTTGTGCATATGTATTCCCGATGACAATACATGAACAAATCGTTTTTAGAATTAAATTCAAGATGTTCAAACGGGGATGTAGAGTTTTTTTGACTAATCAACGCCCAGATCAAATCGCTGAAGCTAGAAACTTTAAATTTGGACAGTTGGTTCCTTTTCTGACGTAAGCATTCACTAAGAAAGGATTTTTCGAAATTCAACCCCTACGGGTGTAAATGGGGGTAAAATATTATTATTATTATTATGTCTATGTACGGAGCCCTAAAAACGATCAGTTGTTACTGCTTCGATACAATTGCTGAAATGTATGTATAAGTGAAAGATATGTTATTTTTTTCAGGCTAGGAATTCAGCAGATTACTTACACCGGGTTAAAGTTTCAATGGACGATCGTGAAAATAGAAATGTTGTAAGTATGCAAATTTATTAATTAACCTATACCCTAGAGCTGCACATCTTCCAGAATACAGCAGCATTTGCAATATGTAAATTGTAAAAAAGAAATTTTTAAATAAATAAAATAAAATGTAAATATGTTGACAACATTTATAACGCAATGTTTTTTTTTTTCAATGTCGGCTTAATAACTCTTCGCACTTCTTTGTGACTATTAAATCGATAGGTATTGGTTTTAGGCCGGCTGCACATTTACTACTGTCAGAACCGATTGTCGGATCCGGGCGTCTGACGTTCAAATATCTATAAGTTTATACGATCATATCGCACACCTACGATCCGGTAACCCAGCGATGTAGCCTAGTGGCACAGCACTAGACTCGCATTGGGAAGGTACTAGGTTCGAATCCCGACGGGGGTAGATGTGACTAGGACTTTTTCCTACTGCCTCATGTCGAGAAACGGTAATTCCTGTACCGGCCATCTTGTTTGAGGTTTTCCATGGTTTCCCTCAATTATTCCAGATGAATATCGAGATGGTTCCTTAAGCAAGGGCATGGCCGATTACCTGTCAAACTCCTATAATGCTCCCAAAATTGCCTACCTTATCCTAATTTCCTATAATTCTTCCATTCGCACATTGCTATAAAAAAAAAGTTGAAGTTTAAAAATAAAAATGTAGAAAACAACGGGATGTGGTAAAATGGAAAAATAGTAATGGTTCGAATGGCGTCTGATATGACATAATGTCGAGAAACGGACGTTAAACGCATTATTATTATTATTATACCTACGATCCGGTATCGGATCGGACGTCCGACTCGGATGCAAGCGCAGAGCTTCCTATACTATCGGTCGGATAAAAAGTCTGATCCGACTACCGAAAGGCGCGCCATGCATTGTTTTTGCATAGTATACCGCAAACATACGATTATTTTTGTCAGTTTCATCAGTTTTGACGTGTGAGTGTATACGGTGTGTGAACGAAAGTCAAGTGAAATCGGAAATATTTTGTCAGCAGTGTGCGGTAGTGGTCCGATTTAAATCGTTTCAGACAATCGGATCCGAAAGTAGCAAATGTGCGGCCGGCCTTAGAGGAAAAATTATTTCACTAAGATTTTCACCGAGTATTTTTAAGGCGCCCTATTTCCACGTGGGTGGAGCCGCGGGCAAAAACTAGTATATCTCTTCTTATCTTCTCTATCTCTACATAGTATAAAACAAAGTTGTTGTCTGCCTCTGTCTGTTTCTTCGCTTACTTCTTCTAAACCACGCAACGGATTTTGAAACGGTTTTCACTAATAGAAAGAGCGATAAACGAGGAAGGTTTGTGTATATAATTATATATAGGTTTGTGTATATAGGTTTGTGTATATAAATATAGGTTTGTGTATATAATTATATACACAAACCTTCCTCGTTTATTGCTCTTGTACAAAATATTTGCATGTAAATATTTTGTGCAAAATGGCTGAACTATGACGGTGTTTTGTCAAAAAAAAACTTTGTACGGTTTTCACTAATAGAAAGAGCAATAAACGAGGAAGGTTTGTGTATATAATTATAAGTATACACAAACCTTCCTCGTTTATTGCTCTTTCTATTAGTGAAAACCGTACGAAGTTTTTTTTTGACAAAACACCGTCATAGTTCAGCCATTTTGTACAAAATATTTACATGCAAATATTTTGTACAAAATGGCTGAACTATGACGGTGTTTTGTCATAAAAAACGTATGCTTAATCATAATTTCATTCCACCCGGGCGTAGTCGGGACGGGCCGCTAATGTGTAATAAATATTTACATAGGACGTTGTAAAGTTGAAGGCCAAACAAACAAACATCGCAAGGAAAATAAGTTTTATGTACCACAATTAAAATGAGTAAACAATTAAACGGTTTAATGAAAAAGTGGGCGTATTGATTACCTACACATTATTTATAGGGATACGTCCGACCCTAGGGATATAATTCAGGTGTACAGAAGAGCTGATAATAATAAAAAAATTATACCTATCAATATGTTTCGTGTTTACGTAATAATAATAATAATAATATTTATTTGTGGTGCCAGAATAGTGGGTACAATCGTCATTTTTAGTAGGTCCATCAAGGACTCAATCATCCATAACTTAAAAAGTCATCCAATTTATAAAAAGCGGTTGTAAGTAGGAATTCTTTCAAGTATTTTTTAAACTTAGACAGTTTATCGGAATTTTTAATGTTTTGGGGAAGTTTATTAAAGACAGTTATACCGAGACTATTTGGGGATTTTAATGAAATGGTTAAACGGTTAAAAGGAGCTCTGAGTTCAGATTTTGATCTAGTATTTAAGTTATGAATGTCTGAGTTCTTAGTGAACCTACTATGATTCTTATAGACATAAACAGACAATTCATAAATTAGTATAGAAACTAATGTAAGTATTCGATATTTTTTAAATAAATCTCTGCAACTTGCTCGCTGAGACACACCAGCAATTTTAGAATGAACGGAATTTCATTAAAATTTAAAGGTAGCTTTACACAATACCTCTTTTTAGTGCGGCAAATCATGCGCCAATGCATGCATTTGCGCATGCAATAAGAGTCAAAAGATGCATCTCTTTTCGTTATGCATCGAGTAAATTCGGTTTTGAGCTCAGATCGATCTGAGTGATCTAATACGTTCGAATTTAACATTTATATGCTCTGAAAGATCTGTATCCCGCGTTCGGATTTAAAATCTGGATGAGATCGAGCACGCTCTATGAGCTCCGAGGAAAGCGAGCGAGCAAGCAGATTTAACCAACTTCAGAGCATTCATTTTAAAAATGAGCGGAAACCCTTGTTGTGAGAATGGATAAATTTCGAAGTTTATTTATATGAGGTAATTTTTCAATAGGTAAAAATACACAAATAATATTTATTCAAAGAATAGTAATAACCAATAAGTGTATATCGCACAGAATGATTAAATAAAATATTTATTATATCTATGGGTCGAAAAAATCAACAACCGGTAGTACTATTAATTTTAAAACAAAGGAATAAAAACGAAAAAAATTGTGAATCATGATTTATTATTATAACAATGTTGAATTAAATCAAAATGAGGAGCAATAAAGAATGTATTTCGGCTTTAGTAATAAGAATTTAACTTGCTGGGGCCATTTTATTCTGAAGTTTAGAAAAATCTGCTAGATTACGTTCGGAATTGTTTAGATGGCTCGATTTGCTCGCTTGTCACGTGACCAAAAATCTGTTCGCTCGGCTCGATCAATCGAGCGTAAAACCGAACTTACCCATCATAGTATTAATTACAAGTAGAGTCCGTTGCACATGAAAATTGTCTACAGCGTGTCAACGAAAGTTCTTTACAAATAGAATTTTTTTTTATTAATTATTGGAGCAAAAATTTTTTTCTGTGGAAAAGTTCTGCTTCGTCCAAAACCTCTAAAACACCAAAGAAAATTTTTTTCGGCCTAAAGTTATACGAGGGAAATCAAAAAGTTTTATTTTACTAAAAATAAAAATTATCTGTGATATTCAAGATTTTCGCAAAATTAGTTACATAATCAAATTTAATTCAAAATTATAACATAACTAACTTCTAAGTAAATATTTATTCAGAATTATAAATCAGAATTCAACATGTCCTCCATCTCTCTCCATCCAAAGAACAGTTCTCCTTTTTTGGTGTTTTAGAGGTTTTGGACGAAGCAAAACTTTTCCACAGAAAAAAATTTTTGCTCCAATAATTAATAAAAAAAATTCCTTTTGTAAAGAACTTTCGTGGACACGCTGTATATGAATCAATAAATTCAAGCGTTTTTCATTATTTCACTCCATTTTAGTAAACAAAACAACACAAGACGCATGAATGATGCAAGAAAGTCCTGGCTGACTCGGGACACACTTGCGTCATCTTGTCTTTCAGTAAAATGTCTCTGAGAGGCAAGACGACGCAAGTGTGTCTCAAATCAGTCGGGACTTTCTTGCATCATTCATGCGTCTTGTGTTGTTTTGTTTACTAAAATGGAGTGGAATAATGAAAAAACTCTTGAATTTTATTTTATTGTAGATTATAGACGCGTCGACATCTAAGGTCATTAGCGTCTTTCAACTATACTAAATAACAACTAACTTAAAACTAAATAACATCACAAAACATCCATGAGCGCAGGTGGGATTCCAACCCACGGCAGTCCAGTCTAGAGGTTGCGGCGCCAAGCATGCTAACCACTAGGCTATACTGCCCCCTAACTCTTGAATTTATTGAATCATATACACAATTTTCATGTGCAGCGAAATCTACGTCTAAATACTATGATGCACAAAAAGGCTAGCATAAAGCTTTAATTTTGATCTAATAATATAAACTATAAGGGATAATTTTAATGTAAATAATATAAAGTAATCGTTTACATAATAAAAATAAAAATTTTACAGATACAGACACATTCTTTGCAAATGATGCATCAGAAATTCAACTTTACCGCCTGTGGTTTTTTTGCTATCGACTTCTCACTTTTATATACAGTAAGTATATTTTTACAAGTTTTTTATTCATCTCACTTGTAAGTTAGTGTCAAATTTTGTAATCCATTTTTTACCTCACATCGACTTGAAACTTTTCTAAAAAATTATCCCGTCATTTCCACCATAAATATTCCGTTGCTCCCACCAAGTTTGGATAAGCTTGTAAATTGTAACAATTTTGGGACAATTGAGGTCATTGTTAGTGATTGTTGCAAAATAAATATTTTTATGTCTCCGAAAAAAACTAGTTTAAAATAAAATAAATTAAAATTTAACTAAAAACTTATTTTAACTTGATGCGGATTCTTGTGAATTATTTGATTGAAACTTTATATCATTATAAACATTTTGGCCTATTGCCATTCGAAAAAAATCAATAGGTAGGTAAACATTATAATTTATAACTTTGTTATGACCGTATAAAGTTCCAATATGAAAAGCGCACGAGATAACAGATAAAAGTCAAAAACTCGTAACATTGAATTATAGTATGTATTAATAACTAGCGGATCCGGGCCCGGCTTCGTCCGGGTGCTAAGAATTTATATATTAATAGCCGGACTGATTTTATTAATACATTACACACTCGCTACGCTCGTTTGCTCGGATTTTATTAATACACTACTCACTCGCTTTGTTCGTTCGCTTGAATTATTAAATACATTTCCCATTAGACGAAAATACTTTACTTACGATCTGCGCATGCACGACTTTTATTTTAGGTCACTAGCGTGAAAAACCCAACTTTCAATGCATTTATTACCTAAAATAATTGTTATTGTAAAATGGTGGACATGACGGGTAGATGGTGGAGGAAGATACGTGTTCACTTAGACTCCAGGCTTTTTTCTACCACCTGATGACGCCACTGGCAAATGAGTTATACGTCACTTTGATGTCATACAAATGTCAATAGCGTTTATATTTTCCGGCCACCTGATGGCGCTACTAGCAAGTTAAGTATCTGAGTTCAATTATTTAACGGCTAAATCGCAGTCTTGTATTTATTTTATTAATTGTTCTTTAATAATGGATAAATGATGAATCACGCAACACAAACCGTTAATGTCTAAACGTTTGACATACCTTACTTGCCACTAGCGCCATCTGATGAATAAAAAATGTAAGCGTTCGGTGTATACCTTACTAGCCACTAGCGCTATCTGACGAATAAAAATATGGTTGTCCTCGTTGTTTAATAGCTTAGTGTTAAAATATCACTTTTGTATTGAAATATTATTTTCTTTTCAGATGATCGCCGCAATCGCAACATATATTGTTATATTGATCCAGTTCGATCAATCTAATAACCATTGCACGTTCAATATTACAGAACGAACCAATTTGAATGATTAAATTCGACGTCATAATTAATGTAAAATGTGTTGGCAGCACTTCATTTTATTATCTGTTTATATCCACAGCTTTTTGATAGAAATAGATTTTTAGAAAACGTGATATTTCTATAGCTGAATGTAATAATAATAAAGAAATTCAGAATGTAATATTATACACATATAAATTCCCACGGGAAACGGAATAGTACGGAATCCTCTCCACGCGAATCCGACTCGCACTTGACCGGTTTTTTTAACTGACCATTATTTATTGAACAAAGTATTTTATCTATGTATTTAAAACACAAGCGATTTAGACGATTTCTGGGAGGGGAAAAACTTATGGATTCGCGTCACGTCACCGACATGCTCATGTTAAAAGTATATCTATAGCTATAAGTGTGATGTATTGCGCTTGGCCAACGGTGAAAGTAATATACTGGCGCACGCGCAGTGGCCTATGTATACGTATATGCACAAACACAAAGATAACGTGTTGTACAACATTAGTAAAGTTGAATTGATTACGTGAAAATCTCAATGTGTGTATTGTTTAAATTGTGTTTGTAAATAATATAAGTATGTTAATTCTTATTTCAATTAAATTGTATTTATATTTTGTACTGGACTTGCGTAGCCCATCGCATGTGTTGACTAATAAATAAACCAGATAAAAATAACTTTAATTTTCGATACTACAATTTATTTGAACATTGAAAAAAAAAAGTTGTTTAAAAGTTTTAAGTTTTCACTTCTGTCGGCAGTTCCCATGACTGCCAATTTTTTTTTTAATTTGAGTTTTTTTCACAGCTGATGTGTCATCAATATTTTTCTTTTTAGTTTTGTTTAAATTATAATAAAAAAATAATTCTGTACGTTGATCCTTTTTATACTTATACAAAATTCTCACCGAAAATCTATTTTATTGTATTATATAAAAAAATATGGATTTGTA
Organism: Mongoloraphidia duomilia; assembly: GCA_039654895.1. Taxonomy (NCBI): domain Eukaryota; kingdom Metazoa; phylum Arthropoda; class Insecta; order Raphidioptera; family Raphidiidae; genus Mongoloraphidia; species Mongoloraphidia duomilia. Next base: position 5,867,150 of record CM077516.1, read on the forward strand.
TTTTGTATATTATTGTGCAATATTAAAATAAAAGAATGAGTAAAACTGTGTGTAAATTCTTATCTGTAGAACTACTGAACCGATTCTAAAAATTCTTTCACTAATAGAAAGCTACATTTCCTGAATGATATAGGTTATATTTTATTTTGATAAATTTCTCGAGGGGGGGATAATTTCTGCGTGATAGTAATAAAACGTAACTCTGAAATTCTTTTGCATTTTAGCGTATAGGCGGAATTCTACTAATATTATAAACACCACCAGCTCGACTTTACTTCGCAGGGAGAGAATTTCACGCAGGGGAGGGAGATAATAAATCATAAATCAAAATAAACGTGGGCGAAGCCACGGGTAGTGGCTAGTACCTTTATCTATATATTTAAAACACAAGCCCTATTTCTCTAGACAATCCGCCAGCAACCCCTGCTCAACCGATTGACATAATTTTTTTTTTTAAACCGAGGCCTTTAGTCCACAGATATGTTATCGCTATTTTTTTTTGGTGAAATTTCTTTAAAGGGGGTGATTTCAAGCGATAATAGTAAAAATGACGAGTGGGGTGAAGAGAAACGTAAACAGAGAAAATCCATCGGCGTTCACGATACATGAGTGTGAGAGAAATGCAAATATGTACGAGGCATGTCGTGGATAGGCTATGCAAACAATAAACAATTGACAGTTGTACATTTTAATTTTTAGAGCCCAGATTTTAATAGGGTTATATTGACAAAATTTCCAAAAGTATTTAAAATTAAACAATAAAGATGTATATGTACGTGCAAATTTTTTCTCTCTTTTAAATTTTGTACTTAGTTTCTCAAATACCGACAAACTCATCGATTTTTTTCTGAAAATCATTCGAACGTAAGTATTACACTGATAGATACGTTCTATAGCTTCTAAAAAACTAGTATTTTACGTACACTTTGAAGTTATGTTTGAATCAAAAATATTTATCAAAAATTATATTAAAAACATATCGTTAAAAGCTAGGTTATGTGTTTTACTCACGCGTTCGTATACACAATGATATTGAGAAAGCTTGAAATATATATTTCTTATTGTTTTCTTAATAAAGTGATTCATATTACATATAAAAAAGGTTTATGTTGGCAAACATTTTTTTTGGCGATAGCCTTTACTAAACCATTGTTCTTTGAAGACAGTGTTAAGTCGTCGCAAAAAAGTTTTGCACGGGTACACTAGTATTTTCATTATAATAAAAAAAAAATAAAATATTAAAAGCATTCGGGATTGGAACATGGGTTTGGCGTTTATACCTGTCGGTAGATTCATATTTTTCCGCCCGAACACCTGGCTTTAGGCTTATACTGTGCTTGGACCTTAACATAGATATACATGCTGTGTTTTGTTTCACATGTCAACCACTTCAGACTATTTACTGATGGTTAGCGAAACATGCGTGTTTTGTGGACATTTCTTTAATACACAGTATCTAAATTAGTAAACAATAAAAATTATCAGCAAATAACTCAAGGAATAAAAAAGAAGACAATTTTGTTTGCTACTTTTCCCTGTATTTTTTCACTCAGTATTAAATATTAATTAATAAAAGTAACAAAACTGAAAAAAATATGATTGATTACCTAATTCTATTTTCCTTTTTCTGTTGGAATTAAGTAGGTACCTATAACCTAATAGAAATTTAATCCTATTTCTAACAATTAAAAAAATCAATATTTACGCAACTTTAAAGATATAAAATTATTATGTCACCAACTGTCATTATTATATGGGCCATTAAAACTTTTACCTATACTTTAGGTAAATACTTTATGTCAATATTTGATTGATAAACAGATAATGCAGATGTCAAAGAAAATGTATCACCCACTTCAATTTCAGGTTTTCATGAATTATTAAATATACCTATAAACCATTGTCGGAACACGGTAATTCAGTTGATTTTGGTCAGTAGCTCGTTTTTAAGTACCTATTTTATAGTCAATTATTTGAAATACCTATACAAAAATTATCTACTTATACCTAATTTGAAAAAAAAAACATAAAATGGTTAAAAATGATACTTCAGCACTATGATGGAACAAGTAAAAAAATGGGTATGTCGGTATCGCGGGTATAAACAGATGACATAAATACTATTAAATACAGATAATTGTATTCGTTGTCATGGAAAAAAATATATCTACTTTTATTTATCTTACAAAATCAAATATTCGTAAAATATAATAAATAAAATAGCTGTAATTTTACCAATGGTTAAAATGTATTGTCCTTTTTAATAGCTTTATTTACTTCATCGAATTTTAAATTGAAAATACATATTTTTATAAAGCAAGGAACGCCTGAAATCGTCCTTTCTGTCTCATATCGATAGCTTTAAAAATTGAAAAGTTATAGCTAGGCAGTCAAAGTTGAAATCATCATAGAGTTTTACATGTTTTTTAACACGCGTTACGAGTACCTTCCATACCGAATAAAAAAAGAGTGTGTGTGTATTTCAAAAATCCGTCTAGAAATCCATAGGAAATTTAATGCCCCATACGATGTTTTTTGTCCTAACTCGATAACTTAGAAACTTAACTCAAACTCAAAAACGGTTTAAAGCATATTATTGTGTCCAATATAATAATATTAAGTCGCCGGAAAAATTTATGTACCTATCTTTAAAATATAGTGACCCTAATTAATACATAAGTATAGTCAAAAATACTCTATGTTCAATTGACAATAAAATATTATTTTTATATTAAATTTGCACCCGGACGAAGCCGGACCGGGCAGCTAGTAATAACTTATATACAATAGAAAAATATAAGTAACATAATGTACCACCATTTCCGTTACAATCATTAGTCATTACTTACTGATCAAACTTGATATTGCATAATACTATATATATTTGATTTGAAAGGATTCATCTTTGTTGGTTTTTTCCAAGTACCTATCCACTTTAAAAATATTTTCGATGGTTAACTATTTTATCAACTGAAAATACTAAATTGTTTGACGATCAGTAAAATCTCTACATTTCTACATTCAATAAAAATTTAAAGAAAGTCAAGTCGCATAGTATTTTTTTCCGTCTTCAAATAAAAAAAAAAATTAAAGAAAGTTTAAAAACAATGTTTGAAAAGAGAAAGTCAAATGCTGTTAAAAAACAAATAAGATTACTTGAAACAATTTTACCACTTTATTATATTTCTAAATTTAATGGAACTGCGCCAATAATATTAAGCAAGAACAACAATAAGCTAGTTCTTTCAAATACAGGAGTTGCTCATAGCGTTTTGTTTTTGATTGCTTATGTGACACTGATAATTACAGGTGGACATAGTACTTCTTTACTCGAAGTATTTGACACTGACAATAATTTAATATCAAAAGTTGCAATACATGTCGTTCTTGATTTGTTTATGGTGGTGGTTTTTTCATGGAGCGTATTGACCATAATTTTTAGAAAACAACACGTCGCATTTTATTACAAAATTGTTGAAGTTGAAAACAAATTATCGAATATTGGCATAAAATTATCTTATTATTTTATACGAGGTTATGTTAATGTTTCAATTGTTTTAATAATCATAGTGGCTACGTGTTTTAGTTTAGAAGAAAAATGGCTTAAATCGTTTGGAAATGTTAACGGTCTTTATATTGTGCATCTATTTATTATAGTTAGTGCGCATGGCATATTATTACTCCAATTTACAACTTATTTATTTTTAATATATCAAAGACTTCGTGCTGCAAATAAAATACTTCAAGACTTATTCAATATAGAAAGAAATGATCAACTACTTGATTTAATATTAATACGAATAAATGCAGGCTTAAAAAAAAGAACGAAGAAACAAAATAAAGCTGACAAAAAACAAGAAACTCGCATCTCTGTAATATCACATAAATACGAAAACATTCGATTGCAATCAAATTCAAATGTTTTTCGAATAAAAAACAACAAAATCTATCCAAATCAGAGGCAAGAAATTTACAACAAAGTATTGATACCAACAACTCCGCTGAATGTCATGTCTGAAAAATTGAAAATTCTCGATAAAATATGCGACATTTATGACGATTTGTATGAATGTTCTGGTCAAGTGAACGAGATATATGGATTTCAAATTTTGATTTTTTACACTGTACTGTTTGTAGCAATGTTGACACATATTTATTGTTGTATTATAATGGAAAATCTTACAGCATCACGACAAATTGGCCATGCTATATGGGCTTTGTGCTGTTTCTTGTGTTATGTATTGTGCGTATTGGCTTGTTATATCACAACCAATGAAGCAAAGCAAACCAGAATATATTTACACAAAGCTAGGATTTCCAATAAAGATATTAAAGATATTGTAAGTATAATAGATAGATAGATATTTATTTAATCATAGTCGACACTGACAAAATAAATAATATGTACCTTTACATAAAATATAATATATATATATATTCTTAAGGGGCGGCAATTTGTTTTTTTGTCCGGGGCGACGTAACCGCTAAAGCGGGCGCTGTTGCGGTAGAACTTTAAAATTTTTATTTTTAAGATTTTCGTAGCCTTTTTGTAAAAGAATATTTTGAGTAAAAGTTTTAAGAAATCAAATTGAATTTACGTATTTTTAGTTAAGAAATGAATTAAAGGTTCTTTAATTTTTTTAGACCGAAATGCACTCTTTACAATTAATTCATGAAGAAATTGTATTTACGGCTTGTGGATTTTTTGATATTGATTTGCCCCTACTGTATTCGGTAAGTAAAAACAAGACGTTTTGTTTATATGCATATCATTTTAATGGTTTCGTGCCTTCGTATGGAATCCCATTACTCTGCCTACGATGTCTGTCCGTCCGTCCGTCTGTCACAGGGCTCTATCTCACAAACGGTAAGAGATAGCTATAGTTGATTTATTTCCGTCACTACATAATATTATGTCAAATCAAAATTGTAATCGTTTTTTGTCCCTAGTTCTAACCAATAATAATAGTAATAATAATATAAATACAGTTGAAGGGTTAAAATATTTGAGGTTACCTTATTCACTTTTTTGACGTTTGTAAACATTGCGTCAGGTGTTCCAACAGACAAGTTTGAGACTAGTTTTGTAGTCATATTTAGCTCATGCGTAATGGAAAAGTCAGAAACTTGTCAGGGACAAATTAGTGTTTGTCTGTACGAACAAACCATAGATATAGAGAATTGGACAGCGCCATTCGTATCTTAACAATGTATTAAAAGTGCTCTGCAAAAATAGAAGAGAGTTTGAGGGTGTGACCACAAATCACCTTTGTGGATGTGATGGCCAGCTTCTATGTAGCGGCTCTATGTAGAAAAGAGATACAAACTGGGCATCACACGCTCCATCTCTCTTACTCTTGTCGACCACTTTTTCTATTCGCTGGGTCGAATCGACTGCAGCGTATGCTATGGACAAAATAAGCGTTAAATCACACTGACGTTGTGAATAAATAATTGAAGTTATTTAAAAAATGTTGCATAATAATTGTTGTGTAGTTAATTGTAGAAATACAGGCAGAAATAATAGATGCAAATTTTAAATTATGATTATTTTAGCTCTAATGGTATTATAACTAATATTATTATTACTTTTGACAGCTAAACTTACTCCATTCTGTTTTATTTTATGTTTATAAATAAAACATTTTTGATTGCTAAAAACATAAGTGCAATACCACATGTAGTAAACACATTTATTGATTTGATCTATAAAATATTTATTAAGAAAATAACTATAAACTAAGAACAATATTTTACAGCATCGAATATTATCTGAAAGCATTACGTTCTCACAGTCTGTTCATAGTAAGTTCCCACTGCCATCTAGTGGACAGTGGACAAAGATACATAACACATTCGAAATAAAATGTATTTTATATTTATTAAAATTTTTTATACTTACTTTTTTCAACACAATACGTAATATTTATTAGCCCCTTTCAGATGTGGTATTGCACTTATATTTTTAGCGATCTGAAACTTTTTATTTTTTTTATTTATAAACATTTGTCATGCCTTCAACGGATATAGAGTGTGATTTAGTACGGCCATCAGATGTCGTATTTGTCGCGCACCCAGCCAATAGAATAAACTTACGGCCGTATTCATAGTTAACCCTTAAGTAGTAAGGGGAGTGTACTCAGCTTGATCAACTCTGACCTAAGAGAAACCTGTCGTGTGAACACTGGACATATTCAAATATTAAACCATGCCCAACATTAGTCGTCAATATATTGGCCAACATTGGCATACGTTGACCATGTTGTCTGGAGCCGGCTTTAAGCGAAACGCGGTCTATGACTTATATATTCTGTACTCTACAGGTTTTTGGCGCCCTAACAACATACCTAGTCATTCTTGTACAGTTCAATATGACCTTAACTGGAAAATCATTGACGCTGCAAATGCCTAATAAAAATGGCAGTTTCAACACTACACTCACCACGATTGACCCTAATGACAACGAGCAATACTACGATGATGACGAAGATTATTATTGATTATTGATTAATCTATCTAATATCTATAGTCTAACAATTTACATACTAATATACTTGTACAGTGTGTTCACGAGAAAGCTTTTCATGTCATTAATTGTTTTGCCTTTTGAGTGTCAGAAACTGAAAACTTTGGGTGGTTGAATTATCGATAGGAGGGCAGTATAGCCTAGTGGCTAGCATTCTTGGTGCCGCAACCTCTGGACTGGACTGCCGTGGGTTCGAATCCCACCTGCGCTCATGGATGTTTTGTGATGTTATTTAGTTTTAAGTTAGTTGTTATTTAGTATAGTTGAAAGACGCTAATGTCCTTAGATGTCGACGCGTCTATAATCTACAATAAAAAGATAATCGATAAGGGGACACAACCTGACAGATGCATCGGCTCCAATCGCCCCAGGCACACTTCAATGTTCTATTGAATGGCACCCTACATTTTTTTCGACTGATTCAAAAGAAGGACCTTATTTTGAGCATTTTTCGTATAATAAAGTATCAGGCTGAAATATCTGAGATCAAAGTTAGAGAAATAGAGAACTTCCATATTTCAAAAAAACTGACGTGGGGCGATTTTATAGAATTGTTCAATTATTTGCCGGAAATTAGCTTACGAATAAGGTTTAAATAATACCAAAATAACCAATTCACAACAGCTTTAGATTTTAATGACAAAAAACGCAAAAAAGAAAGTTGAAGGAATTTCATTCAATATAGTATTACGAATGTATGAATTATTCTCCAACTTTGACTTCAAATATATATAAACAAGGCGATCCGGACCATCTGTTGCAAAGATATTATACGGGTCATCTAACGCAAAATATTACTTGACTAATCAATACAAATCTATACCTACTTAATATAGTAACAGGACCTTTGTAATTTCATTTTCTTGTGGGTTTTTCGAACTTAACAGAAAAAACGTACAGTTACCTATATTTTCGTCAGCATGTGTCATCAGCACTCAACAACGGCTGGGCCGATTTTAATTAAATTTGTACATTATCAATTGCTACTCTAAGCCGTCGGTAAAAATTAGTAATACATATATTATAAAAAACAAGTGACATAATGTACACTCATTTCGATTATTATCACCTATCATTACTAACTGATCAAACTTTATATTCCGTAATATTCTATATTTGATTGACGTAAAATACAAGTGGCTATTAGACTAGTTGATGAAAGGTTTCTTCTTCGCTGCGTGTTTCCAAGTATCTCCGTTTAAAGTATTCACGGTGGTTAATAATAATAATTTTATCAACTGAAAATACTGATACATTCAATAAGAATTCAAAGAAAGTTTTATAACAATGTTTGAAAAGAACAATCCGAATACTGTTAAAAAACAAATAACATTACTTGAAACAATTTTACCACTTTATTATATTTCTAAATTTAATGGAACTGCACCAATAATATTACGCAAAAACGACGACCAGTTAGTTCTTTCAAATACAGGTGTTGCCCATAGCATTTTGTTTTTGATTGCCTATTTAACACTGATAATTACAGGTGGACATAGTACTTCTTTGCTGGAAGTATTTGAATCTGGCAATAATTATATATCAAAAGTTGCAATATATGTCGTTCTTGATTTGTTTATGGTGGTGGTTTTTTCACTGAGTGTATTTAACATAATTTTTAGAAAAAAGCACGTCAAATTTTATTACAAAATGGTTGAAGTTGAAAATAAACTATCAAATATCGGCGCAAAATTGTCCTATTCTTTAATACGCAGTTATATTATTTCCGCAATTATTCTATTGATGATACTAGCTACGTGCTTTAGTTTAGAAGAAAAATGGCTTAAATCGTTTGGAAATGTTAATAACTATTATGTAGTGCATATATTTATTGTAGTCAGTGCCCATGGTATATTATTACTGCAATTTACAACTTATTTGCTTTTAATATATCAAAGACTTCGAGCTACAAATAAAATGCTTCAAGACTTATTCAATATAGAAGGAAATGATCAACTACTTGACTTAATAAGAACGAAGAAACAAAATAAAATCGCTGACAAAAAACAAGAAACTCGCATCTCCGTAATATCACATAAATACGAAAAAAATCGATTGAAATCGAATTTAAATGTTTCTCGAATAAAAAACAACAAAATCTATCCAAATCAGAGGCAAGAAATTTACAACAAAGTATTGATACCAACAACTCCGCTGAATGTCATGTCTGAAAAATTGAAAATTCTCGATAAAATGTGCGACATTTATGACGATTTGTACGAATGTTCTGGTCAAGTGAACGAGATTTATGGATTACAAATTTTAGTTTTTTACTCTGTACTGTTTGTAGCAATGTTGACACATATTTATTGTTGCATTATAATGGAACATCTCACAACAACACGACAAATTGGCCATGCTACATGGGCTTTGTGCTGTTTCTTCTGTTATGTATTGTGCGTATTGGCTTGTTATATCACAACCAATGAAGCAAAGCAAACCCGAATATATTTACACAAAGCTAGGATTTCCAATAAAGATATTAAAGACATTGTAAGTATAGTAGTAGTATTGTGTTCACAGAAGCTTTTCACAGCTATGGGGATTGCAATCCGGCACGAGTTTCAATTCGGCCTGATCCGGAGGACAGTCAAATGAAGCCGGATCCGGTTTTCCGGATTGCAATCCCTATTCACAGCCTTTTTGTAAACGAGCATATTGAGTAAACGTTTTTTTAAACAAAATTGATCGTATGCCTTCTTTGATGTGAAACATCTTATGTCGGGTTGTGAATAGCCGCGTGAGGGGAAATATACAACGAAATAATACAACGAAATAATGCAACGAAATGTTCTCCTTCGCTGCTGTTCTCCCCACCACTGCGGCACTTATATTGTACTGGATAAATAATATATGTATAAATTAATTGTCCGGGTATATTAAGTTATACATATATCAGTAACAACGGCTGTCTAGACAAGTTCATCCGTAGACTAGTGGTACGACTTTAGCCTTCTATGCATGGGGACTTGGGTTCGGAAACTCATGGCATCGTACAATTTTTGACGTTTTTTTCTAAATTCTACATGATATTTATTTATAAAATTTTTTATTTTTGTTATATTCTTTCTTTGACAATAATTATAATTTTTTGAAATTTCATGACACCAAAAATTATTTTTTTTGTTTTTTTTTAAAAAACGAAAATTAGGGTAAATTAGGGCAAATTAGAGTAAATTAGGGTAAATTGGGGTAACTTAAGGCAAAGGAGGCTAAATAAGAATAAATTAGGGTATTTAGGGAAAACTAGGGTAAATTCATGAAATTAGGGTATACTAGGGTAAATTTGGGTAAACGAGGGAAAATTAGGGTAAATTGTGTTAAATTGTAAATTTTTATCTCTCGAACTACTGAACCGATTCTAAAAATTCTTTCACTTATTATCTTCGCAGGGGGAGAATGTTTCGCGGCGTTGTAATAAATCATAAATTATTATATCTGGAACTAGTGAACTGATTAAAAAAATTCTTTTACTAATAGAAAGCTACACTATCCCTAAGTGATATAGGCTAGATTTTATTTTGATAAATTTGTCAAGTTCAATAAATAAAAGATTCAAACTATAAAAATGTTTCACATCTGCCAGGCGTCCCGCGAAGGCTCACATTTTTTTTTGTTAAAAAATTTATCGGAGATTCTTTTATCTTTTAGACCGAAATGCACTCTTTACAATTAATGCATGAAGATATTATATTTACGGCTTGTGGTTTTTTTACTATTGATTTGCCCCTATTGTATTCGGTAAGTATTTTTGTATGCATATCATTTTTAATGTCCGTCATTATTTCAAATCAAAATTGTATTCATTTTAAAATTGTGTAGACTTTCACGGCCGGTTTCCATTATCAAACAAGGTGAAAAATTCTTCCGGAATGATGAGCCGTGGTCAACTGAAGTTTTTCCAAACGTTTCGTCTCTAACTGTGAGAGACATCGTCAGTTCGAAGCTCACGTCGCCATAACTATACCACTGAAGATGTCGCTCACAGTTAAAGACGAAACGTTTGGAAAAACTCCAGTTGAGCACGGCTCATCATCCCGGAAGAATTTTTCACCTTGTTTGACAATGTATTAATTTTCTTTTTGACTAATCTAATACAACTCTCTCTTAAACGCAGTGCGATCGATGACTTTATGTATTCTATAGGTCTTTGGAGCCCTAACAACATACCTAGTGATTCTTGTACAGTTTAATATGACCATAGTTGGAAATTTACTGCGTAAAATGCCTAATAAAAATGTCAGTTTTAACGATACATTAACTACAACTGACCCCAACGACATCGAGCAGTACTACGATGATGAAAATTATTATTGATTAATAGATTAATCTATATACTTTAGTCCAGCGGTTACTAGCCCATGGGCTGCCGCCCACTTGTGGGTCGTGAGCAGCGTGGTACTGGGCCGTGGACGCTGGTCAAAAGTCTAAAGGTATGTGGAGTACGCAGCTGGGATTCTAGATGTAGCATAAATCATAGCAGGGCTTGCTTAAATTAATGCATTGTCATATATGCGAGCGTACACAACGAAGCAGTGAGTGTAGTAGGTATAAGCGCTGTTACAAGAGCTGGTAGATACAGGAATGTATTTCACCATTCTTTCAGCGCGCTGACTACTACAATCAACGTGTGACAAATGTCAAAAGGGCGTTACTAGTTTCGTAATGGATGTGACTAGTTTAATAAATGAAATTTGGCCAGTTTTTATTTAATTTGTTTTGAGTTTTTTCTAAGACGTTTTTAAAAGTGTTAGGTTCTATACGTAAATATTCAAAAAACCGGTTTGGGTAAAATTTTAATTCTTGGTATAAATGATGAACAATCGAACATTTCGATTGTAAAATCAAACTTCGAGTCGATTGTGGACTCGATTGTTATTGTGAACGATTACAATTGTTTCGATTGTAAAAACATCTCGTATCGCTCATCACTACTTCAGCTATGCTGAGGTCGCGCCTAAAAAGTCAATACTATATATTTTCCACCTCGTAATTTTGTCTATTTATATTTATTATTAATTACAAGCATTCAGTTGTTGACTAATCTAAAAAAATATTATTAAATAAAAAATGACTTATATTAGTTATATATCGGAAAACAATAATTCGATATTATATAAATTGTAATTGACATCTAGATACTAAATGAATAATCGTTTTGGCGCTAGTTATGATTACATAAAAATAGGGATGTACATTCCAAACCACAATATTATATTTTATATAACACATGCACGCTTTTAGTGTTTTTTTCGTATCTGATTTGCGAACCTTAAATAGCCGTTTATTGACTAGTGACCATTATGTAACGCTTTTGAGTGCTATAATGGTTCATTATGTAACTAGTTACATAATGATCCATTATGCAACGCTTTTCAGTGCTATAATGAAAAAACAGTTGCATAATGAACCATTATGTAACTGTTTTTTTTTTTTTTTAATTCAATTAAATTCTAAAACCATGCATGTGTTATATAAAGTATAGTGTGCAACGCGTGTGCTAAATCTTTATGCGTCAGGCGCGATATTTTCAGCACTCGTATGCGGCTCGCGGTGCACACTCGCCAAGGCTCGTGTGCGCTCGCCTACTACTCGTGCTAAAAACATCAGCACTCGTATTCGGCTCGTGAGCGCTCTCCTACTACTCGTGCTGAAAATATCGCGCCTGACGTATAAAGATGTATTTAGCACATTAGTTACACAATATACTATTATAGCTCTCTGGCGCAGACGAGGATCCGAAAAGAGTGAGCTATTCAAAGCTACAAAAAAGAAGTCACTATTTTTTATAACACGAAAATGTAAAATGGTGTTTTACATAGTTACGGATAGTGTTGTAAAAATACGGTATTAAACTTTTTTGTGTATTAAACCCATGGTATAATACCGTATTTTTAAATGGTTTTATTTCAGTATAAAACGGTTTTTTACTTTTTCACACTACGGTTACGGTGCATTATTCAGTATTGCCAACTGCATAATAAGAAAAGTTCCTGTTCTCATTTTGGTATTAAACCGTTTTAAACTGTGTTAAACGTTTTATACGTGCTGTATAAAATAGTAAAATACGCAGTATTTGTAGGTAGGTACTAGGTACCTAGTATAAAACTGGGGTAGGTATATTATTTTTTTTACATACCCTATAATACCGTTTTATACAAACGTTTTATACCAGAGTAACCCCTATTACCCGCAAAACGATTCAGCACCCTGTAGATGTTTATTTAACACATCCACGCTTTCAATGTTTTTTCGTATCTGTTTAGCGGATTTTACATAGCCGTTTATTGACTGGTAATGGTCCATTATGTAAAATATGTAACGCTTTTCTGCAGTGCTATAATGAAAAACAGTTACATAATGAACCATTAAGTAACTAGACATTAATTAAAGTCTAAAACGCATGCATGTGTTGAATAAAGTATAGTGTGCAAAGCGTGTGGTAAATCTTAATGCGTCAGGCGTGATGTTTTCAGCCCTCGTATGCGGTTCGCGATGCACAGCACATTCGCCAAGACTCGTGTGTGCTCGCCTACTACTCGTGCTGAAAACATCGCGTCTAACGTATAAAGATGTATTTAGCACACTAGTTACACAATATACTATTATAATTTCTATAATAATAATAATAATAATAATAATAATAATAAAAAAACTCGGGTCGCAGTGCCATAACCCTGCCGACAATATAGTGTATTTGCTAATACAGGCCTTGTGGTTTTATTATGTGAACTTAAGTTTGTTTTTGGACAAAATAAAAAATTTAACCCCTTAATACATCCCTTAAAATAATATTTTTTTTCCTAATTTCAATATTATTATCAATGCAACCTCCGTACCAAATTAAATACACCCGTCAGCAAATAAATCACTATCCGTAAACTAGTGTTTTCATAAAATTTGTAAGTCCGGTCCTGTCGTGCCGATTTTGTTAAAATTTTAGCAACACATTTTAATCTCTACTAAAGGGTTAAATTCCAATTTTTAAACAATTCTGAGATTTTTCTCGGTATTTTTGGGCCCAAAAACTTTTTTCAACCCCTAAAAACTACCCTTAAAATGGTCCGATTGGGCCCATTTTAAATAGGTTCCGTGCGGTGATGGATTCCAACGTGTCTACCAAATTTCGTTCAAATCAATTAAGTCTTTCGAGAGTTATGCCGCGAACACACACACATATATATATATATATATATATATAAATATATATATACATATATATATAAACATTTCCAAAAATGGTACCAAATTGTTCAGGAGGCTATGAAACGTCGAGAAATTTTGGTCCGACCCCTAGGTCCCGCCATCCGACCGACGCCAATAGTGTATGTGCCATATGGCAAATACACTAATAATAATGTTATCATTATTCGTTATTTTTCCCAACCCCGGAATAATAATGATTATTAAGCGAATGCATTAGCATATGACATAAAATAATATGTACCAATATATATTAAGTATATCTACAGACTACAGTACAGTTATAAATATTGTAATGTATGATAAATTATATTAGAAACGATGCAATTACTGTAAAAGCACGGTACAGTGGGAACTCACAAACATGATTTTTATAATATAAGAATGTCCAATAAGAATGATAAAATATTTTAAAATGACGCCATTTGTAAACTGTCAATTTATTTTTGAAGTGAAAACTTCTTTAGGCGAACTTTGCGTTCTTTCTGAATAGTGAACGAAAGTGAACCGTCACGCTCGGGTCGGTGACGCTGAATCGTGTATACTCGGCTCCAGTCTTCATCAGCCACGTTTACTGTCTAACAAAGAGTGCATCGTTTCAAGAATTATGTTTTTATTATTACGTATTATAATAATAAAATAATATTATGTATGTTTTGTATATAATCAAGTTTTCACTTCTGTCGTGTGGTCATAAGCACACACTCACTTTTTTTGGTTTTTGAAACAAATGCAATTGACAGTTAATTATCACCATTCAAGAACGCTTAGAAATCGTTCATATAAGCTTTGTTCCAACCACTCTGAAAACTCTAATATTACCGTCACGCTCATACGCAGTAGATAGAATGCGTTCCAACCGAACTTGTGATCGTTTGTGAACGATTCTTAAATAATTGATATATGTACTATATTTTGACCATTTGATGTCCATGTTTTGATGCATGGAGGCCATGATTTGATGCACAAAACGGCCACAAAAGCATTCCAACCAATGTTTACGTTTGTATCGTCACAAAACAGTACTAAATTGACGCATGCGCACAAAACCAATACAAACAGTTTCGTTATCGTTTGCATTCGGTATAGTTTACATTCAATTACAACTCAATGATCAATCACAACAATTGCATATTTCCAGAAGCACTACCACTGTGACTGAACTGCATTATTTTTCAATGATCAAAAAATGAATGTTGGTACCTATGTGTTCCTATTTAGAGTCTTCGGCAAGGTTTCCTGAAGCCGAAGATCCGTTTAACGCCTATCAGACGTTAAAATCCGTTTAACGCCTATCAGACGTTAAACTCGGCCGGCGTCAGATATGTCTTTGTCTCTTTTTGGAACATAAAATCAAATGTGAATTGTTAAAAAATAAACACTTCAACTGTAAAGTATTTTTTCTTTATTTTTTTTTTTGCTTTATCCTTCAGTTTCGTCTTCGGCCGAAGGTCAAAAACACTGCATTGGCTAAAAAAAAATCACCTTCGGTCGGACTCGAGTTCCTATTTATAGAATAAAGGACAGTCAATCTTAGAGTTATTATTGTAATCGAATCTATACAGTTATATCATACCTACTGTATTCAGTATTGTTTAACTTTATTACATAGATCAATCCATTGTTGTTTTATTCCAATTAGTCTAATAACTAAGGCAAAGCGTAAATGGGTAACTATCTTAGTGTACCAAAACGGCATAAAACTTAGTGGGTCAATTTTTAAACTAATCCAATAGTTATTACTTACATTTTTTTATTAAATCATCTAATTATTAATACGTTCAAATATCGAATAACATTTCCAAACCCGGTGTTTTATTTTATTAATTCAAAACATGAATTAAAACAAAATATTCAAATTTATTTATTGTGAAAGAAAGAAGGCTTTCATTGATCAGAAATTTAGATTAATTATTTTATAAAAATAAAGTCAAATTAGAAAACCTAACACTTGTCGATTGAGGAAATTTCTAAACCACGCTTTTTTACCACCAGCTGCATCTTTGATCAGCACAAATCTTACAGCTAAAATCATTAAAAAAAACTGAAGAATGCTTGAATTCAAAAACGTGCCAGCAACTATTTCTCATCCTTCAATCTTACCCCGGCTACCGGCCACTTCTCGAATATCCTCCTACAACGTCTTCAGCGCCATCTTACCCCTACACTATTTGTGTAAGATCGCTGGGCAATCACCGTTTTCGGTGCGAACAATTAAAGGTCGAATTCAGCCAATCAAAAGCAGCATCGGCATCTTCAGCTGCATTGTCTTTCTCAGTTTATACTCGAGCATTCTGTATCGAGCCATCACTCTTGATGGTGACGAAAGTACCATCATGTCCATCATCGATCCAGTCATGAATAAATACATTGCACCGCTCGCTAAGTATGCCGAAAGTTACATCATATCAATAAATATCTACTTAATTGTAATCTTCAGCATCATCCATCGTCAAAGAATTATAGATGTGTTCAACAAAATCAATGAAGTTGATTCCGGATTGAAAACATTAAATGTAATTGTATCGAATTATAATCTTCAAAAAAGAGTTATTTATGAAGTTTTGCTTTGCGTCGGAATTTTATTTGGATTGGCGATTATAGATTACGTACTTAGTACTGAGGATTTTGAGCGAAAAATCATCCATTTCTTCAGCTACTATACGCCACATTTCACATCCGCTTTAATCACTGTACAATTTGCTACGTTTATGTACTGTCTTCAAGAACGATTCAAGATGTTAAATGATATTTTATTAAAAACATATTCCGACAATAGTATGGTAAAAAAATTGTTTTGGACAGTAAGCAAAGCTACTGAATCAACAAATAAAACGCGACTATTGGAAGAACCGTCCGTAAAAGTTTTAGATAAAGTTTTTGAGCTTCATCATTTATCGTGTGAGATATCACGAGATATTAATATTGTATACGGCTTTCAGATATTAGTATCTTTGATGGTTTCTTTTGAAATATTGTTAACTCAGATTTATACCAACACAAACTTTACTGGAACTGATCGTCTTACAAATTTGTTTACTTCAGTGTACTGGGCTGGAATACATTGTCTTTTGGTACTCACATTGGTACTGAGTTGTACTGGTATTACTGAAGAATCTGATAGTACCAAAACAGTACTGCACAGAATTAGGAATTCTAATCCGGAAATCAAGCAAGCTGTAAGTTTTGCAATAAAATCATCTAAGCACTAAGTTTACTCGAATGATTGATGAGATGTTTGTTTATTTTAGACACAAATGTATTCCCTCCAGTTGCTTCATCAAAAAGTGAATTTAACAGCTTGTGGATTTTTTCCTCTAGATTGCACTTTGTTATATTCGGTAAGCATATTTCATCAGGGCCGGCTTTGAACACTAACCAGACAGGCATGTGCTTGGAGCGGCATATTTTTATATTCATTATGTTAGGTGTGTTTGTGGGTGCAGTTCTGCCGGGTCTGAACTTGTCTATTACATCAAAAGCGTTTGTTGACACTACAAAACTCCTCGAAAAGGATTGCGTTTTTGAAGTTATACTCCTTTAGCGAGGGTAGTGAATGTGCCATTTCCCTGAGAGTAGTTCTTTCAATTATCCACGAGATGCAGCATTTGTGGTAGGGACAAACATTATTTATTCCCCATTAGTGTCGTGTCATTTTAGTGGTATAACTTAATTATTAAATTAATTAAATAATTAAGTTATACCACTAAACTGACACGACACTAATGGGGAATAAATAATGTTTGTACCCACTACAAGTGCTGTCTCTCGTGGATAATTGAAAGAACTACTCTCAGGAAAATGGCTCATTGGAATAACCTCGACTCAAACAGCGCATATCGCATATTCGGGACTGATTTTAGTAAAATCTGTTTGTTGAAAAACATTGTAAAATCTAACTACAACCAAAGAAGGTACCTTGCTACAACTAAAAATACTTACTTGGTTCTAATAGTCCAGTCCGAATTGTTCGAAAAATTCTACAGTCTATTCATTTTCAAGATAATGTAATTTGAAAAAATTCGACTGATGACCAGTCCTATACTTCCCACCTAGTAAATATTTGCAAAAAATAAACACTCTTTTTTTTATTCTTTGACTAGGCCCAAATAACCTTAGCTGTTGGTGGTCTTTAAAACACAATTTAATTTTTATTCTTTGAAAAAAGCATGGCCCTCTTTTTTGTTTGATGATCTATTGATGGCTAGCTTAATATAGCAAAAATCATGGTTACCTTGATTTACGTACAATTTTTATTTTTTTTAGTAAAATATTTTTTTTCTCGAAAACTATACATTTTAGAGAAAAAAAATATTTACATTTTTTTCATATTATAACATCTAGAATTCATTTATATTTTTTTTTACCTATGTTAATACGTGACATTGAGGACGTTTTTTTGAATATCTCAGGATCCACTGAACCGATTTGACTCAAAATCTAATCAGATCTAAGTTAAAGGCTGATAAACACAATAGAACAATCGGCATGCCCGTATGTTGTTCCGTTCTTAAGATATCGAAGGCGAAAAATTGACCACATACACACACACACACACATACACACACACACACACATACAGACATCAGTCAGAAAATGATCTTAAACGATTGGTAGGGTCTCAAAACGTGAAAATCTGTTAAAATCTCGAAATATTGTTTTCGGACTGAATCCATTACTTCCCTACCATAGTAGAGGTGGGAAGTAAAAATACATTCCAAGTGTTACCTACAGCTTACAACAAAATAAATAGGTAAACAGTATATTTGCAAAATTTGAAATTCTCACGACCGACCAATCACAACTCAAGAATCAAACGGACACGACTTGATCACGCACATAGGTCACTTTATCTTGAAATTGAATAGACTGAGTGATGCAACTACAGGGTGGCAGGACTAGAAAAAACCAGGGGTCCCCGGCTTCAACGGCCCCGCGACAGCTAAAAATAATTGGATGCGCATTGTGCAGCGGACCACTCGATAAATGTCTGCACAACATAGTAGATTTCATTGAATGCACATATCCTTCTATATAATAATAATAATAATAATGCGTTTAACGTCCGTTTCTCGACATTATGTCATAACAGACGCCATTCGCACCATTACTATTTTCCATTTTTACCACTTCGCGTTTCATACATTTTTATATCTACTGCAACTTAATTAATAGCAATGTGCGAATGGAGGAATTATAGGACATTAGGATAAGGTAGGCAACACTTTGGGAGCATAGGAGTTTGACAGGTAATCGGCCATGGCCTTAAAGAAGGAAGCATCTCGATATTCATCTGGATTTATTGAGGGAAACCATGGAAAACCTCAAACAAGATGGTCGGTACAGGAATTACCGTTTCTCGGCGTGAGGCAGTAGTATGCTTCTTGTTCTTCATATCTCACCTCGGATTTTTGCAAATTTTTCCTTCCATTAGTAACGAAGAGAGGGGGTTGGAAGTAACATTTAGTTTTGTCGAGGAGCTCAAATTAATGTTCAAAATGCCAGAAGGCCCACTACAAAAATATGTTAAGGGCCCCAAATTTATAGTTACGCGACGCCACTGAATAGATTAAAACCATTCTAGGGCTTGACCTTCAAACTATTAGTTTACAAAGAATTTGACGCAGGGGCGGATAGGTCCACCGGGACACTGGGATTTTCCCGGTGGGCCGCTACTTATATTGATGAAAATGGCCCCAGGAAAAATACTGCTATTGTACATATATACAAATATTCATGGTCATGTGGGCCACTAGATTCTATTTTTCCCGGGCCGGTCAGATCATACCTATCCGCCCCGAAATTTTGACAATAAAAAGTCAGGCGTTATGCAAGATTCAAAAGAGATTGAAAAAGTTATTTTTACTTTTTTTCATTCATAGATTGTTGGCGCAATAACAACTTACCTGGTGATTTTGATCCAGTTCAACATGACTCCACCACCATCCACCGTATCACCTATTAGTGATAATGAGACATGTATCAATTGTACTTTGCTGATCACCGGTGATAACTTCACTGAAATTTATAGCACTTCAATCGATAATATTAATCACTAGATTTAGAAAAATAATGTCGGTTAGAAAGCAGTGGCGGCTCGTGCCTGTTTAGACAGGTGGTGCCAAAACGAAGGTCAAAATAGAAAAAAAGTACCTATAAAACATAGAAAATAACTTACCTAGTGACTATCCACGCAACTGTCTATGTTTGACTAAACAAGTACACACTTAGATATACAAAACAAACTAAGGAAATTAAGAGTTAAGACGATACTGTCAGTAAGTCACACAAATCACACACTACAAAGCTACACAAACTAAAAAAAAATGTTAACAAAGCAAACCGTCAAATAATAAAACAAAATTGTTATCAACAATAACATTTAACCGAAACAACAATGCGTTGTAAATTCCAACAATGACCAAACAGAATATCGCCAATAATGTGCCTGGCACACATTTCATTTAGATTTAGCATTACAGCATAGGGAAATCATGAGTCATAGTTAATCATGAGTCATAGTTCTATCTCTCTTGCTCACATATAAGGACCGTAAGGTATGCTTTGTTTACACTGTGCCTATTATTAAATGGCACAGGATACGTGTTACTGATCGCGTGGTGAAAAATGTTTTAGGAAATTTGTGCGATTTAGGCTGAACTCTGCTGTCCGGACGATCGATAATTTTATAAATTGATTAAAAAAAATATATTAATAAAAATATTAACAAAAAATATTTTTAGAGAAAATTGAAAAATTAGGGGTAGTGCCATGGCACTGTGGCACTACCCCACGAGCCGCCACTGTTAGAAAGTAGAATAGAACTAAATTGTGTCAATTTTTTAGACTACTTTTTAAAGCTTTAGAAGTCTTTCATAAGCACTGTAAATCACCAACATTACATCGAAATCACTTGTTTGTAAATTGTACGTCATGTAAAATTTAAATTGATATCCTAAATAGGTAGATTCAAGTTTTAGTGTTATGGGTACTGAACAATGGATTGAAGGAACATAACATTATCGCTCGAGGATTTTATCGGTTAACCTAAAATTAATTCAACTAATAACTAATAACGTACGTAACATTGTTTCAAAACGCCGCTATTGAAAATTCGATTTTCGGTACCTGTTTAGCGGGTTGAAACTGAACGTTTTCATCCCTTGGGATAAAAATTTTCAGGTCGGTTCTCTCTGTTTTTTAACGTTGTTAAAAGGGAGACAGAGTAATTGGATCCGCATATAATTTTCGAAAACGTCAAATTAAGAAGGAGATAGAGCGATATTGAATCCGCATATAATATTCATAAACGTCAAAATGACAGACATAACCCCACATAAATTTGACAGATCTAATATTTTTGCGACTTTTTTGCACGCCCAAATTGTAGGTAGGTACCTCAAATCGAATTGTCAATAGATTTGTTGTGAAAAATAATATGCAATTACTCGGTATGAAACTTGGCGTTTGCAACACGTGTGGTTGCATGCCCTCGTACCTCAGGTAGCAAACTTCACACTGGTTGCAAACGCAAAGTTTCTAACCTTGTAATGAAATATACTATTTCGACGACTGTTAAAATGTCTTTACAGTAACTTGCTTTAGATTTTTCCATTTTTGTGACATCTTAATAAATTATCGTTTCCTCTTCGTCTGTATTTCAGCTCGTCATGGACTTGCCCCATTTTATCATTGTTGGCTCTCCGAAACATTTTGTGACGTTAGTATTAGTAGTGCCACATTATATAACGCGACATACAGATTGTATCAAATTAAACCTGTGCATAGGGCATTCTGTGTGTAAGACAGAGATCGATACATAAAGCAATAAGTAAGAATGAGATAAATGATCGCTAATAGGATGTTACCTGGTTACTGTAAATAAATAATATTTATACAACCTAATAGCATCATCTTTGTTTTTTCGCTCCTTCTATGCTGTAAAAATGTAAATCTTTATCAGTTTAATTTACAGTAACCACGTAACATCCTATTAGCGATCATTTATCTCATTCTTACTTATTGCTTTATGTATCAATGTCTGTCTTACACACAGAATGTCCTATGCACAGGTTTAATTTGATACAATAAGTATAACAAGCTATAATATAACGCCGTCTTTTTGTAGACGCCTGGTAAATAAACATATTATCAAATTTATAAATTTTAAATGTTTGATATATAAAAAAGGGCAAAACTAAAATACGCAAATTATGGAAAGACGTGATATAATTTTATTCTATTCGCTCTTACATTATTTTCATCATATAAAATATATTTACTTAACATACCTATTATTTACAAACAAGATTTTTCTACACATTTTGAGAGTGGTTCTTATGATCTTAATTAGAGACAAAATTTCACAAAACGATAAACAATATCTGATCTTTTCAAGATCAAAAAAAAAAATTGAAAAACGAAGATCTTTAAAATATACGATGTGTCACACGAAATGCCTTACATTGGAAATATTTTTATGAACACTAATTTGCCTATAAATAATTATATTGTAAACAACACAATCATTGTCACTTCATTGTTGAATAAATAATAAAAATAGCTTTAGGCCTGGCGCTGACATGCAATTTTTTAATTTGGTCCACCAATCGGCAGTCAGCGCTCACAAATCCAACTAAATCATTCATAAATAATCTGTTCGCTGTGATAATTCACAAACAATTTAATTGGCCGCTTTAACAGTTGTATGTGAACGTTAACTCATTCAACTATAAACAGTCGGGCAACTAAAAATCGCCTGCCAGCGTCAGGCCTTAATTTTAACATATTCTAATCAATAAAACCTATATAAAGATGTATATTATATTTCTTTTCTAAAGATATGTTATATCCAATCGATCCAACATCATTTATGCGGGTGACTGGCATTTAAACTTTCGTTATGATTTTTTTGTTGAGACAATTTTATATACAAAAAAAACTAACCAAAACATATTTGTTTCCTAGGGACAAATCTAAGTTAACAATTTGCAAGTATTTCGTATGTATTTTATTCCATGGGACACGGTATTCTCGTATTTAAAAAAATCACTATACACTCTCAAGCAATTTTAATTCACAAATTTGTTATTGAAATCAGGCCTACATTAATACATATTATCGCCCCATGGGCATACCTTTTCATCCTTTCAATTTATAAAAAAAAATTAATAAATAAAAAAAAAACTGTGGAGGACATTTTTCTTCGTTTATTTTCTACCTTTTTACTCATTTTTGGCCTTAAAAAGTTGTGTCAATGCTTTAGCTTAATTTTATATATTTTACATGAATTTGCATGATTTTTTCTCTCCAATAAAAACCTAGATAATTACTACATTTTTTTTCGTTTTTAGAATTCCAAGTGTCAAGAATTTTTTTTATAAATGGGTGATGGCCCAATAATAATATATTTTTTTACCGCCAAAATGCCTAAATTTAATAAGTAATAATAGTAGAAAAACATCGACTATTATAATGACTCTATCGAAAATCGGCTTCCCTGTTTTGTCATGAGGACAGTTAAATTAAATCATACGCGCTAGCGTTGCCAACTTTATTCCGTTAATACTGACGTAATACCAATGAAAGCGACGTAAATGACTAGTTTTTCATGGTCAACGTCCAAAGACCAATTTTTTTACTTGTATCACGAATATTTAGAATCTTCATGTTTCCAAGATGTATTCCAATTATAATCAAGTTTAAAAACCACGCAAATTCTATATTTTAAATAGCTGCCAACCAGAGCTGGGTGTCTAAGACACTGTTTTGTATGTTAGATACTTTTTATTGTAAGTATCTGTATCCGAAAATCAAGATATACTGCTTTAGAGTACATGTCGGGAAAAGTATCTTAGATAACTAAAGTATCTTTTATTTAGATATTTTCATAAACAGTACCTTGTGTCTTTTGGGGTATTGTCTGTTTGGTGTTGGTATCTTGTATATATACTTCTTTTAAGAATTTTCTGCAGCTCCGTTGGCAACTTTGGGCCTTTCATTTAAAAAAGATGTTTTGTGAACTAATTTTAAAAATCAACAATTACGATTATTTTTCGAATAACTTAAAAATTAACATTGAATCTTAAATAATATCAACTCAATATACATTAAGCGCATACCCCACAATTTAAACAACAAAAATATTGAGCTGAGCAAATGTTCTTGGGAACTTGGCAATCGGCAGTCAGAGCGAAATTGATAGAAGTCAAATCAGATGGCAAATTACTCTGAGGCTATTAGGTACTCCGAATTTTAATGTTTACCATGTAAGTATTTACACAGAAATAATGTTTAATATAAACATTAATTTGTTGTTCCTTAAACACAAAAATTTAATTCTTATTTTTTTAACATTTATTATTTTATAACGCTTGTTACCGTTGAAATTTGAAACCAGTTAAAACCTGAAATTAGTGAATACATCTGTAAAAACATCGATGATTTTTTAACATTAATTTTTTAAGGCCACCAACTTTCAGGGTTATCTAAGCATAGTACCTAATAAAAATTCAAATAATAATTTCAACAGTTCTCAGGTTAGAATTAGGAGTTTATGGTAAAGGAGCTATGGAAAGAAGGCTTTTTTATCACGAGAATTATTTTAATATAAATACAAATTTTTCGTAGGTATTCAGTAATTTCTAGTTCTGACTAGTTTTAACTGATTTCAGGTTTTAAACAGCTTCAATAAAAACTCAGCATTTTATCTGATACTTCAGTTACTTGATATTTCACTCACCCAAATTTACTTGCAATCCGATGTTTTTTGAGTACCCAAATTACCCCCCTGCCTGACCAAAGGAACGAAGGTTAAAACGACCTGGCCCTATCCTTATTCAAAAGGAGTTTACCCACTCTCAAGTTCAAAGTATGTAGATGATTATTCATTAACTCGTTGAAAAATTTAAAATTATTTGATTGTTTTTTTCTGTATTTCATGATCCGATTTGTCATTCGACTTTTGCACTTCTTTTTTCTTTGGTGTTTTTTCAAGAACTTCTTTCTCTGCATTTAATTTATCGGTATCACAATAATATACTGTTTTATTATTTTGTTTGACTCTTTTATTTGTATAAACTGCATCTCTTAACGTGCTGACTAAAAATCTTTTATTGACATTCCGAGAGGGACATTTTCGCCATCCTTCTGGACCCATTACATTCGCTCTATCAGCTGCCCGTTGAGCTTCTTTTAAAAGTTCTTCTTCAGCTAATCTATAACGCAGTAATTCAATATTAAATAAATTTATAAAATAACCTAAATTTCTGACATAACATAATAAAAATATGGACAGGATTTCTTACTTTGTCAACTGGTCATCATCCATTATATGTTTTATTTACCATAAAAACAACGTTTCATAAATTACAGTCTAAAATAGTTTATATTTCAGTATACTTGAAAACTGACAGACGATCAATAGGGTCAATAATGAAGTTGTCATATTTATTTTAGCGTGAAATATCCCTATAATTCAATTGTACTATCCCTACTTTATTTGCAGTTTGCACTTTAACCTTAATTTTCAAGGTTAAAATAGGTTAGAAAATTATCGGCATGTAAATATTAAATGCAATGACAACTTGTAAAATGTACGCATAAGGTTTTGAAAGTTTCTGAAAGATATTTATTTATAAATAAAACTGTGATAGTAATGTTTAAAATTGTGAAAATTACTGTGAATACGGTAAATAAATCTACTTTAATTAAAAATAATTTACTTGTACCGTCATACAAGAATTATGTTTATAAAAGAAAATTCTTTTCCACGAATGCCTGCGTCTATCAGTTATCAAAAGAACGAGTTGTTCAAAAGGTATTGGGTTAGAATTAGAAATAAGAATTGAAATTTGTTGAAATAAATCCAACGATCTGTAAATTTATTGAGATTGGCGTATTATTTTTGTAGGATTATACAACTGACATATCACTACAAAATGCCACCAAGCTGAGTTTAATTGCAAAAATAGTCAGTATTTCACCGGAAAGTATGCAGCCATATCTAAAACTTATGCGAATCGACAAACCTATTGGTAAGAAATTGAGCTATTTATAAAGTTTTGCACTAAATATTTGAAATGAATGGAAAATGAGAGAGAGGTATAACCCGAGTATTTACACAGAACAGCTAATTTATAGGTACTTCCTTATTTGTATTGACCGTGTGCTATAAGTTTTGAATCTAATTAAACAAGAGCAAAATATAGTCTAGAGTGTAAGCTATAGCTTATTCTAACCTCATTCTTCTCGTTACAAAAACTAGGAATAATTATCAAATAATCCAAGCAATTGTCTTACACGCAAGTTCATATTTCGAGCCTAGATTATTATAAGGAATATAAAAAAACTTCCACCTCGTATTTATAACATTTTTGTAATCGTTGAAAATCTGAAGATCTGTGTTCCCCTTTATGCCCGACATTGAAAATGACGTTTTGACTGTACACTCCAGAAATATCACGCAAAAAATCATTTTAAATTTTGTTTGGTTGTTTGTCTGTGGATAAAGCAATTTACGCTCACTTTTATAAACAATTTGTTAGTATGATTTATTTGACATTTGACGCTAGTCGTTATGACATCTGGTGGAAAAAAATCAAAGTATAGCAACCTCTATGTCAAATCCCTGTTGGAAAAAATTGAATGCTTAATCTTGTGGCGCTGCCTGTTGCGAAACTGGAGAATTCAAGTTTGAACTTCAGAAGTGACATGTAATTTTTCCCGTCGAATATACCCTTATAGAGAGTAAATTGAAAAAAAAAAATATATAACGCTACAACTATCATTAATACCAAATGTATTTTTTTTTTGTATTTTTGATGTTGAAATGACATTAATATTTTCTTGTAGGTTCATGGTTACTATATTGGCCCTGTGGCTGGGGACTGGCCATGAGTACAACAGCAGGCTGTTTACCGGATCCCCAATTGCTGGCTCTATTTGGTATCGGCGCTTTTGTAATGCGAGGAGCTGGATGTACTATCAACGATTTGTGGGATAAAGATATTGATTCGAAGGTAATTTTACTCAATACTGTGTATTGGAATCTACTGTTTCATGCATATTTTTTGTTGTAGGTTTCTCGAACAAAAGATCGGCCACTTGTGAGTGGTGCCATTACTAGCCGAGACGCGATAATTTTTTTATCGGGGCAGTTAGGATTGTCTCTCTTAGTGTTATTACAGTTTAATTGGTATAGTGTGTTACTAGGCGCCAGCTCATTAGGTAATTTTTTTTTTATTATGATTTAGACAAATTTTAATTAGAAAAAAAGACTTGTAAAGCGGATCAAAATTTATCCACCATTCTCTAATAATGCATTATGCAGCCTAACAGTATTGTGTAAAGATTTTGAAACGTCAGCGCTAGGTGTCATGGCGCTGCGATCAGTTTTAATAATACGTGTTTCATTTATTTAAAACAAGTGCTTGCCAAATTAATCTGACAATAAATTGTGTTTATTTGTATCACATTGTAAAGCTTACAGGTACAGTGGTTTCACTTACTGTTGACACCTTTAATGTTCTGTCCCCAAGTTTTGTTTTTTTTTACTTTATACCAGCGACGGGCATGCGCGTTATACAACCAATGAGAAGCCAGCGCTCTGTGGCTGAATTTCTATAGAACAGGACCTGATTCAGTACCATATACACATTAGCCGGTGTGTTGTTCATAGATCATAGACATAAATCACAGTTGGTACACTGTACATAAATATAATATGCCGGTCCTGCCTTCAAAACTATACTAGGTCGACTCATGCGCACTGAATTTCTTGGGACAGAAATATTGCCAAGTGGAGAAACTGTATGTATACTGTGTTTGTATGCTAAATTGTGTTTATTTGCAGGTCTCGTAATTATTTATCCTTTAATGAAACGAATAACGCACTGGCCTCAGTTGGTGTTAGGCATGACTTTTAATTGGGGAGTATTACTAGGCTGGTCGGCGATGCAAGGTAACTGTCAGTGGGCTGTGTGTCTACCGTTATATGCTGCGGGAGTTTGTTGGACAATTATTTATGATACAATCTACGCTCATCAGGTATTTCAACATTTTTATGCGGCTATTCTACTGAATATAGTTTTATATATGATCGTCCATTCAGTGAGGACTAGCATATTTTTATTCGTCAGATAGCGCTAGTGCAGGGGTCGGCAACCTTTTGAGACGGAAGAGCCAAAAGTTACAATTTACAAAACCCAGTTTTTAAAGAGCCACTAACATTTTTATTTCAATATTATGGTATTTGATTAGGATTATAACTAAATAAGCAGAACAGTGTTGCCACATTTAAAAAAAATCAGCTGTCCGTATACTCTCTACTCCACCTATTCTCACTGTTCTCTGTTCAGTGTTTTTATCCTGTTTAAAGTCTTTTTTGCAGTATAATATTTTTTATGAGTTTTGAAAATAAAAAAATATAATTATTAATATTTGCGCATGGAACTGGAGAGCCGCATCTTGACATCATAAGAGCCGCATGCGGCTCGCGAGCCGCAGGTTGCCGACCCCTGCGCTAGTGGCTAGTAAGATATACGTCAAACGCTTACATTTTTTTATTCGCCAAATGGCGCTACTGACAAGTAAGATATATCAAACGTTTAGAGATTAACAGTTTGCGTTCAGTCACTCTTCATTTATCTATTATTAAGGAATAAATTATTAAATAAACACAAAACTGCGATTTAGCCGTTAAATGATTGAATGACAGATACTTCACTCGCCATCAGGTGGGCGGAAAGTATAAACAGTACTGACATTGGAATGACATCAAAGTGACGTATACCTCACTTGTCAGTGACGCTATCAGATGGTAGAAAAAAGCCTGGCAGCCCTCAATCATTGATAGAACTTTGGTCCATTTACTCCTTTTTTTAGTGTATTTGCCATATGGCACATACACTATTGGCGTCGGTCAGATGGCGGGACCTAGGGGTCGGACCAACATTTCTTGACGTTTCATAGCCTCCTGAACAATTTGCCACCATTTTTGAAAATGCTTATGTATATATGTATGTATGCATGTGTGTGTGTGAGTGTACAGGATAACTCTCGACAGACTTAATCGATTTAAACGAAATTTGGTACACACATTGGAACCCATCACCGCATGAAGCTTATTTAAAATGGGCCCGATCGGACCATTTTAAGGGTAGTTTTTAGGGGTTGAAAAAAGTTTTTGGGCCCGAAAATACTGAAAAAAATCTCAGAATTGTTTCAAAATTGGAATTTAACCCTTTTATAGAGATTAAAATGTGTTGCTAAAATTTTAACAAAATCGGCCCGATAGGACCGGACTTTCAAATTTTATGAAAACACTAGTTTGTTGATACGGATTTATACTTATGGAAGGGTGTATTTAATTTGGTGCAGATGTACTAATAAAATCCATGTCTAATATTGAAATTTAGAAAAATTTAATTATTTTAAGGGATGTATTAAGGGGTTAAATTTTTTATTTTGTCAAAAAACAAACTTATGTTCACATAATAATGCAATGCTTGTATTAGCAAATACACTATATTGTCGGCTGGGTTTGGCACTGCGACCCGAGTTTTTTTTTAATTGACAAAACAAAATTGTTAGTAAATTATCTTCTATAAAAGAACTCGTGTTAACAAAATTTTCTTATAAACAAACTCAACACGTAAAATTGTTGTTGCAGGATAAAGTAGATGACGTTTTACTGGGTTTAAAATCGACAGCCATTAAATTCGGTGAAAACACCAAATTGTGGCTTACCGGATTCTCGGCAGCGATGACAACAGGACTCGTAACATCAGGTGTTTTATGTGATCAAACTTGGCCTTACTACGCGGCAGTTTCATTGGTAGCCACTCATCTTGCCTCTCAGGTAAATAGTTATTAATAATTTACTAAATAATTAATTTATTTTTTGCCATACCCACTACAAAATAGCTACTTTCGATATGTGTATAGCAGCCTTTAATGAGTCACTTAACAGGCAGGTGTGCAGAATAGTACATTGTGCCACAAGGGAGGAAATGTAGTAATTTCCTCCCATGTTGCGCATACTATTTTTTCTCCTGCCAGGCCGAAAGTTCGCAAAATTGAAAAAAAAAATTATTAAAATTATTATTTTATTTTATTATTAAAATTATTAAAAAATAATTTTAAAGGAAATAATTTTAATGTGTAGGAGACAGAAGTAGGTGCGTGAGAGCCGGCATAAGTACTATTGCGCATGCGCACTTGTCCGTACCACGGGAATAAAGAGCGACTTTGTTCCCGCTTGGCAGGGACGAAAGTACGAACTTTCGACCTAGGTAGTCTCCTACCTAGGCCGAAAAATGTTTTATTTTTCGCACTAGCGCAGAAAATAACAGTTGCCATAGCAACTTCTGTTTATTTGCTCTATACGCTTGCGTGCGCCTGTCATTACTCACTTGCACGAACTTCGCAGCATACTGTGGAAGGAAATATGGCGACGCAAATGAAAACTTCAGATCCCCGATTGATTCTCAGTAACGCATCTTCATAATCATCCACATATCTTATTTCACCTGGATTGCGCGCGTATACCGTGTTCACAGATGATCCGGCAACTAGGCAACGCCTGTCTGTATCGTTTGTTACTGACTGCTGCTGGCTAGGTGGCAGGACACGGTATGCGTGCTTAACCATATTTTTCTCTCTTTTTTTTGGAGAACAAGCAATAACGATTTCTCGCTCATATTTTGAGAAATAAGTCCTATCTGATTCAGTGGCGGCTCGTGCCTGTTTAGACAGGTGGTGCCAAAACGAAGGTCAAAATAGAAAAGAAGTACCTATAAAACATAGAAAATAACTTACCTAGTGACTATCCACGCAACTGTCTATGTTTGACTAAACAAGTACACACTGGCACAAAATGCAACACTTTTTATAAAAGAGGCAGAATCGCTATAATAACGATATTTAGTCATTTGAAAGCAACAGAAGTCCCGTTTATACAATTTTAAAAAGCAATTGAAAAAATGTATCTGATGAAATACTTTTTTTAAAAGATGTAGTCCTATAGAAAACACTGCGGTAGTCCGATTCAGTTTCGAACTTAAAATTCTAATGCTACTCAAAGTACCTGTAATTATGAAATCGTTATTATTTTTGCAGATATATACATTGGATATACATAATTCAACCGATTGTGCGAGTAAGTTTATTTCAAATCATCAAGTAGGATTTTTATTATTCTGTGGTATCGTATTGGGCACCTTATTCAAGAAAAAAAATGAAGAAAAACAAATAGACTCTAATGATAGTATAATAGTACTTAAAACTGAAAGTATAGGTGCACTAGTTTAGTAGCTCTAAATTTTAGATGTTATTTTCAGAGCAAAGCAAAGAATTCGTAAACATGCTTTAATTAAGTTGCCATAATATTGAAACAAGTATACAAAATATTTTTGTAACAAGGTTAATTTTGCACTGATATTGGATAATGAAATAATATATACAGTAGAACCACATATTATACCATATGCGACACAGAGTGGGAGACTAATATTGTGTGCTTTAAAGACTACCAACAGCTAAGGTTATTTGGGCCTAGCACCAATTCATATTTTCAAAACATTATTTTTTTTTAATAATGAATTGAAAATCCAATTGACACTTTTACCAGCTCTCGGGCTAGAACCCGGGAACTTGTAATAGAGGAACCATAGCAACGCCATGTAAACAACAGCATTGCTACACTCTCGGCTATTCTCAAGCCCTGGGAGACTAATAGGAGCGACAGAGATAGCGAAGATACTGGTTCCGATACATGCCTAGGTAGAAACTTTGTGGACGTCGTTACGAGGTTGCAACGAATTTACTCCTATCTGAATCAGACCGAATTTAGTCGAGTAATTCATGACATCACCTGCATTAACCTAACCTCAAAAGATTCTCATTGTTTCCCGGCAAATAGTGTTGTGTGTATAATACCAATAATACCACCAGCGTCATAGCTAGGATCATCAGCGCCCAGGACAATATTTTGATTTCGCGCTCTTCACTTGAAAATAATCATATTCGCATCGCTGATTGCGCTCCCTCCGGGGCGCGGACCCTGGTTGCCAGACCCTAGCTACGACGCTAAATACTACATACCCAGCTTACATATTTACAACTAAAATTAAGTTTTTAATAAGAGAAAAATATCATAACTGATAAATGGCAACGTTGATATTAGCACAGTTTAAACATATATAAGCAGTTTCCCACTCGGCAATATTTCTATGACAAGAAATTCTGTGCGTATGCGTCGACCTAGTATAGTTTTGAAGGCAGGACCGGCATATTATATTTATGCACAGTGTACCAACTGTGATTTATATCTATATGGCCTATGCACAAATCACGAGCTTTTGTATCTATGGCACTGAATTAGATCATGTTCTATAGAAACAGTTACAGAGCGCTGGCTTCTCATTGGCTGCCTAACGCGCATGTCCGATGGTGGTATAGGTTTGAAAAATGAATTTTTCCATTGTTGCATCATAGTGTTACGTCGTTTCGATGGGTGTTTCTAACACAAATGCAAACTTTGCATGCTTGTATGAAAAAACAAAACTTTGTAACAGAACATCAAAGGTGCCGACAGTAAGTGAAATCACTGTATCTGTAAGCTTTACACTGTGATATTAGCAAATGTGGCAACGCGGCTAATCCAATTTAAATGTCTCAAGGTCATGGCGGCGTGCACGCGACATCAAAAGAGTGTCACATATGGGTATAATATGTGGTAGAGCCTCAGTTAAGCGTCAGTTGATTATTCGTCTCATTTTATTATCCGTGTATGATCTTGCGCAAATAAATAAGCTCGATACTTTTAATCAGGAATGTTAAAATACATAATATGACATGCCATACATATTTATACCGTCACCTTCCCGGTCCCGACAAATAATCGAGGTTCTACTTTAATATTAAAATAATTTCATGATCTAAAAACCCGGGTTTATAAATATTGACATAGTCTGAACATTCGTTTAGTTGCCATATTTTAGTTACAGTTTTATAAAATTGTGTACATATGTAGTTTAGCATGAGTAATGTAGAGCCGTATAGTATCTACATAAATGAGGATGGGCATAGGAATGTACATAATATGAGGTTTGAAACCTGAGGATTTTAAAAATTGAGGTTATGTTGCGGGTGACAGCACTGAGGTTAAAACTATAGAGGAAAAGTGAAGCCAGTATTGTAATTAAACCCTTATTTTATATGTGAGGAAAAAATAATATTCCTAATCCATCCCGTGTTTTGCCGCCATGTTTATTCGGCCCTGTGACGTCAAACCTGGCTTTCAATTTTGTATAAGCAGTTGTATACAGTATGCGTCCTCTATAGACTTTACCTCAGTGGGTGATTGCAACTGTTACGTCGATAAGTGCCTCAAAGTTGGTAAGTGGGGAATAGTTGAGATCATTTTATAGGGATACAAACCTGCAATTTCCAGATTTTGATTCAGTGGCGGACTAAGCCCGTCGGAGGCCCGGGACGACACAACTAAATGAGGCCCCCGATTGGCTTAGAAATTGATGTATTTGTAGTGTAAATTTCGTAAAAAATGAAAAATATAGATGTAATGGCCGACAAAAAAAATCAAACCTATACCTACGTTTATATTTTGTATACGTACGGTGCCTCCAACTCTGAACTGCCTCTTACTTACTAAACATTGTTACACGCATCAAGAGCAGTGGCGCTTCAATTCGGCTGATGACTATTGTACTACCGACTTAGGTTCACTGGCGTCTAACCATAGACAATAACAACAAGGCGTATGTATTAGCCTAGCGGCACTGGCGAGAACTAATTGTGCCAACACGGTGAATGGTCCCCAGGCGGTTGGGGGGAGGTTAGGGGCATTCCGGCGAACAGCAACGCGCGTTCCACACGTGTATAACTACGTAGCTAATAAAAGTGTATTTTTACAGACATAATAAAACGGTATAAATAATTTCCATAACAATATTTTGGCCTTGTTTGGGATTTTATTAAGGACTTTTCGAGATTTGGAGCCCCCCCCGGGGCGAGCCGCCCCCTCCCCTTAGTCCGCTACTGTTTTGATCTGTGAATTAAGTACCAGTAGGATTTTATTAAAAATAGTAAACTGAATATGAGTTGGTAAAAAAGCGTTTCTTATTTATTTTATTAATACATTAGAAACAGATACATTTGTTCATTGAAATACTGTTTGTATTCTAAATTAAATCTGATAATAATACGTTTATTATACAGTAAAACCTGTATAAGTTGTCCATCGACGGTTCCACCAAAATGTAGCCAAGTTGTCAATTCAGGGTGGCCACTTTTTCTCCAGAACAAATTTTTTCCAGGTTTTCTAGAAAGTGGCCACCCTGCAATTTATAAAGGATTATGGCGTCAAAGGCACTTAATTCAAAACTCTAAATTTTCAACTAGAGATGGAGATTTTCTCTTTTCAAAAAGGCGGATACTGGATCCACATCTGATTCCGGCACAAATTTTGTTCCGGATAGATACCAAAACTAGTTCCGGAAAAATTGCCGGATACGAAATCCTTAATGGAGAAGTTCTCCTTTCAAAAAGGATCCGCGTTCGGTACAAATTTTGTTCCGGATAGATACCAAAATTAGTTCCGGAAAAATTGCCGGATACGAAATCCTTAATGGAGAAGTTCTCCTTTCAAAAAGGATCCGCGTTCGGTACGAATTTTGTTCCTGATAGATACCAAAACTAGTTCCGGAAAAATTGCCGGATACGAAATCCCTAATGGAGAAGTCTTCCTTTCAAAAACGATCCGTGTCCGGTACAAATTTTGTGCCAGATCAAGTTCTGGCAAAATGGCTGGTCAGTGGTAACCAGATCAAGCTCCATCCTTATTTTTGAAATTCGTAGGACTAACATGGTATGTTTAGGTTTAAAATATGTTTTATAAATGACATTTAGATATAAACATGGTGCTGCTTGAAATTAGAAAAAATATACTTTTCTTTTGAAAATCGATCAACAAACCAAAGAATTTTAATTTAATGTATTTAATTCTGTATCAGTGTTTTCCAATAACAATTTAATTGTTATTGTTTTATGTTGTTAAATAAAAAAATAATAATAAATAGCAAAGCATTTTTATAAAACTAGTTTTTAGTTTTATTAAATTCCTTAAAAATAACTGTCCATAATTAGCGGTTATTTATTCAACATACAGGCATTATCCCTTTTACGCCGTTCATTTATTTTGTGTTTGTTTTGTTTTCATGAATTTTTATTATACAGACGGCTAATAACCTCAGTAATGGAGCATTTATAATTGATGGTTTGTTAGCGAATTTTTAATATCTTGAATTACAGCTATGTCTACATGGCAGCTTGTCTGCTAAAAACATGGCGGTAATTTGCGCAGCATGTATGCGCAAATTAGATTTTACCGTGTACAGTCGCGGACTTAAAAAAGTTTACACCTGTATCATCTAGTTACCGGTTTTTTTAATTTTTGCATATTGTAATTTGACTTTTGATAGTAATGTATCAATTACTACGGTTACATCCTAAAATTCAATAAAAAATTATTATTAAAATACCTCAGTTGTTTGTTATACAATCCAAATTACTCAATATTATTCAATTAAAACATAAAAAGATTGATAATATTTGATACTAGCAAATTCCTTCCTCCAATCTTGCAATAATTCTTCTTTTTTGTTCATCATTTTAATAATTTCGAGGCATTTAAACGACAATTATTTCTTTTAATTTTTGACATTTACATTAACCTATTAAAAAATAAATTTGTTGCTAAGCTACTGACTTCTTGTGAACTTACACTGAAAAACTTAAGTGTGAACTTTATTAAGTCCGCGACAGTACATAATATGAAACCTGTGCTGCTGATAGATCAAAAATCGTGAAGCCAACATAGGTGGAGGTATATATTTCTGTCGTTTTTTATGCGGGCTCAGCTGCCTTATAGTTCCTGATTGGCTACTGTCAATAGAGAGATATCTTTATCAGATTGAACGCCCATACATCCACCAATGACATCATCGGAATAAACGCGGAATTACTTTGTCAAAAGAGACGCAGATATATTTTTGCTTTCTTTGTTGGCTTCACTCACCACACATTGAGTAAGTAGGCAAAGCTTGGTATATATTTTATACGTATATGGATTTTACACTTCGAGTGCCCTAACTGTACTCTTATTGCGCTTGTGCAAAAATCCACCACTGGATATGAAACTCAGTGCTGTGCGAGTTGGGGTGTGCCTGTACATTAAAACAACTAAAAAAATAGGTTATTATCCACATTAACATTACTATTTATGGACTATCTATACAACTTATGTCTATAAGCAATGAAACTAAATACTAACTTATAAAATATACAATTATACTTTGTCAGACATTTAACGAAACAAAACTGGTAGATAAAATTTTAATACCGACTTCAGCGTTGTTTTCGAAAAATACTTAATCGTCTTCCCCTTGGTGTTACAGGCTGATTCTGAAAATAAATGAAATCATTTTACTACAATAAACACATTTTCAAAGCCACCACCAATAGATTATAGACGCTCGACAACAGAGGTCATAAACGCTCATAAATAATAGAAAAACTACAATCAACAAATACAAATTAACAAAAGATACTAAAAAAAAAAAACAACTGAAACGCAATTAAGTATTTATCAAAAACAAAAGTTACTAACGGTTTATAAAAACGAAATTTTAAAAAATGTTTATAAACTTTATTTATGTTTTCAAGACAAAAAATTAACAAAACGTATAACAAATTTAAATTATATAAAGTTGTAAGAGTATAAATAACACCTAACAAATTAACAATATTTCGTAAAAATATGTATCTGTTCTCCGGTTACAATTTTTTAACAATAGCTAGTCATTCAATTTGCTGAAGTATTGTATTGTGTAATAATAGACTTTCAAATGCATTTTTATCTTTGACCATACACCATGGACTGTGTAATCAACATATTAGTACAAGTCGGTCCAATAGACAATAATGCGAGTGCGTTGAAATCTATACAGATTGTATCAAATTAAAGCTGTGCATAGGGCGTTCTGTGTGTAAGACAGAGATCGATATATAAAGCAGTAAATAAGAACGAGATAAATGATTGCTAATAGGAAGTTTCTGTAGTTACTAATAATAATACTCATTCTAACTAATAATACTCATACTAACCCATACAACGTGATAGCATAATCTTTGTTTTGTGATTTTATCAATTTCTTATTTCAGTAGTCAGTAACTACAGAAACTTCCTATTAGCGATCATTTATGTCGTTCTTACTTATTGCTTTATATCGATCTCTATCTTACACACAGAATGCCCTATGCACAGCTTTAATTTGATACAGTCTGGATATTAAATTAAGACTGCAAATAAATGATCAAAAGATCCTAATTTTTTGTTCTGCCCCCCACCCCCGAAACTAAGCACAGTTATATGAGGGCTACCATATTTTTATTCGTCAGATGGCGCTAGTGGCAAGTAAGCTATACGTCAAACGTTTACATTTTTTATTCATCAGATAGCGCTAGTGGCAAGTAACGTTTAGAGATTACCGGTCTGTGTTTAGCGATTATTCATTTATCCATCTATCAGCAAAAATTATTAAATAAATACAAAACTGCGATTTAGCTGTTAAATGATTTAATGCAGATACTTCACTTGCTAGTGGCGCCATCAGGTGGACGGAAAATACAAACAGTACTGACATTTGAATGGCATCAAAGTGACGTATACCTCACTTGCCGGTGGCGCTATCAGGTGACCCTCATCAACTTGAAATTCCAAACTCAACTTGCAAGTAAATTTTGTACCCAGCATTGTATAATTTGTCATATTTTATTTTGTGCATTAATTAGGACTTGACCGATGCGTATTGACACACTGGCTATGTGGCAAAGCTGGGCTTGAGCAGTCCATTAGTGTATGGTCGAAGATTTTTATGCAATGAATATATGTCTATCCTTTGTCATCATCAGCAAATATCAAAAGATGGAGATATATTCAGTGCGTAAAAGTAAAAACGTCTGCGGACTGCACGAATAGTCTGCATTGATATCTATCTCCAGTGTATTCCTTTTCATGTATTGTCTGCGAGGTGAAGAGGGGTGTGTGTTTGTGCGACGGTTTTGTCTGCGGGGAAGGGGGGGTGGAGGCGGCGCACGCCGCCTCCATCCCCTCTCTTCACCCCGCAGACAAAACCGTCGCACAAACACGCACCCCTCTTCACCTCGCAGACAAAACCGTCGCACGAACATCCCCCTCGCGGGAAACTGCCGCCGCAAGAATTGCACGGTCCTGATATTCAATTAATGTTTCTATGTGAAAGAATAATTTGTTAATTTTTTCTGCGCCGCCTCCACCCCCCCCTCTTCACCTCGCAGACAATACATGTAAAGGAATACACTGGAGATAGATACCAATGCAGACTATTCGTGCTGTCCGTAGACGTTTGTCGTAAAAGTGCAGTAAATGGAAAAGGTTACAAATTTCAAAAGCGCTACTATTTCTAAATTCTAACCGAAGGACAGAATTCTAAAATTAAATTTCACTTTAGAAATCAAAATAATAGTAGTATAAAAAAACTCTAATAAGGCAACGACTAAAAGAGTGTACTTTACTACAGATGGATAGAAAAAAGAAGAAATATGGCCATTTTTATAACAAAATTTTTGTCTTTTGATTTCGGTTTGACAGAACTGAGACAAAGTATACCAATTCGCAAAAAAAAGGAATAGATTATCAATTGTATTTTCTTCAGTTGAAAGTGACTTCATTTTATTTGGATACTCTAATTTGACTTTTGTTTTATCTACATAACCAATATTTAGTTTTCGGCATAGAAATTCAATTTTAATATCGTTCAAAATTCTGATTTTGTCGATGTGCAATTTCGATACTAATAAGAATGATCAGATTGAGAGGTGGAGTAAGTTTCACATTTTTATTCATGAATGTCAAAATCACTAAATTATACATACAAAAAAGTGAGGTTTAAATTTGAAAATATTAAAACGGCCATTTTGTGAGTAAGTTCTCATCACTTCTGTACAATCCAATTATAAATGATTTGTAGTGGCAAAACCGGTTATGTAATAATTATCATCGTAATAATGACTGCCAGATATAAGATTTAATATCCAAATAAAAAAAAGTGAAGTTAAAATTTATTATCTTGAAACGGCCATTTTGTGCATAAGTTCACTTCACTTCTGCACAACCCAATTACAAACGATTTGTACTGGCAAAACTGGTTATGTAATAATTATTTTTATAATAATGACTGCCAGATATAAGATTTAATATCCATATAAAAAAATTGAGGTTAAATTTTAAAATCTTGAAACGGCCATTTTGTGCGTAAGTTCACTTCACTTCTGCACACCCTAATTACAAGTGATTTGCACTGGCAAAACTGGTTGTGTAATTATAATCAGAATAATAACTGCCAGACATTAGATTTAATATCAATATAAAAAGAAGTGAGGTTAAAATTTAATATCTTGAAACGGCCATTTTGTAAGTAAGTTCAGTTCATTTCTACACAACACAATTATTTCAAGCGATTTCCATTGATAAAAACGATTACGTAATGTGAAATTATTATCGGAGCAATGGCTGCCAGACATAAGATTTCATAGAGAACGGATCGTTGCTTACTGGAGATAGTTTTACAGGAATGACGTTCGTGACTGGTGGAGATGTTTTGAAAATGGATTCGAATACTTCCGTGCTAATCATGTACTTTAGAGGGTTGATACATACCTCAGAGTCCGCAACTCGTGAGTTTGATTTATTGCCCAAAAACAGTGCTTTTAATCTACTCGGCGTCGCAGATTTACGCATATTTTCGTTTTGTTCGCGCAGGACTTCTCTTGGGTGCGTTTCATTACCCTGAAATAGATTTTGTTCGATAATTATAAAAAAAAATCGGTTGATCTATTACTTTCCCTGAAAACCTAGAGATACACGATATATGTATTGATTTGATATATTGAAACAAGAATATGATACATTCAATATAAGTATTGTACAGAAAATATCGATGTATCAATATATCGCACAAAAAATATCGATGTATCGATATAACGCACAGAAAAATTCGATGAATCGATATATCGCACAGAAAAATTCGATGTATCGATATATCGCACAGAAAAAATCGATTTATCAATATATCGCCACAGAAAATATTGATGTATCGATAATCACACAGAAAAATCGATGTATCGATATATCGCACAGAAAAATCGATGTATCAATTTATCGCACAGAAAATATCAATGTATCGATATATATTGCACAGAAAATATCGAAGTATCGATATAACGCACAAAATTTATGATATTAACGGCCTATACAAACAGCTATATGTATATCTTTTAACTTAAATTAATGGTTTTCGACAATCAATTTTTACATATCAATAAACGCGATATATAGAATTTTAAAATATCGATATTAATATTGAATAAGCACATCCAATATATTAATAGTTTCGATATATCGTGCATCCCTATGAATACCATGCGAAGAGAAAAGGAAAAGAAATGTTGAAAAAGAATGTTTGCCTTATTACAATAAAATATTTTAATTTTGCATATAAAATTTTAAATAAGCATACAAAAATTTACATTTCTACAAACAAAATACATAAATTAGTAACTGCTTTAAAACGGATCAATTTTGAGAAGTTCTAAACTTATTTTTAGTAAAAAGTAAATAAATCAGGAAAAAATATGTTTTTCCTTTATCATTTCTCAGCATTCTTTTGTGAAGGGATTTTCTAGGATCATTCGTTTTTTAAAAAACACAAAAAAATTGATCTGTTTCACGTAGGTAAGAAGAAAATAGTTACATAAAAAATAAATATAAAATTAGCATAGAAGTAAATAAATAGGAAACTATTTAAGTCATACTTTCTTGTTTTAAGCAGAGCTGGGCAGTGCTGAGAACTTAGTGCTTGCAATAATACTTTAAGAATTTATAATGCTTAAAGCACTATGTAAAACAAATGCTCGATACTTAGAGCACTTGCATAAAATACTTGCTACTTAAATTAAGCAGGTAATCATTATATTAATTAAGCATTACGAATGCTTAACATGCGCTTTAAATGTTTAATAAGCATTTTTAACGTTTATTAAGCATTTCTATTAAAACATATTTCGTTAATTCTTATTTTGATAAACAAAATGTATGTTTTAAATTTTTGTACTGAAATGTTGGAACTTACTTTAAAATGCTTAATGCTTAATTTTTTCAAACACTTTAGTGAGTGCTCGACGCTTTTAAGCATTTTTGTGCTTGTTGCTTGAATAAATCGAACTTTTATGAAAGTGCTCGATGCTT
Organism: Mongoloraphidia duomilia; assembly: GCA_039654895.1. Classification (NCBI taxonomy): domain Eukaryota; kingdom Metazoa; phylum Arthropoda; class Insecta; order Raphidioptera; family Raphidiidae; genus Mongoloraphidia; species Mongoloraphidia duomilia. The sequence continues at coordinate 5,908,243 of CM077516.1, forward strand.
CAAGCACTTAGGTTCAGTGCTTTGTCCAGCTCTGGTTTTAAGTCCATAATTTCGAAAGCAAAAGCACTACTAAACAAATTATACAATAAAGTTGTTAAGTCCAAACTACAATAATTATAAAGCACTACACTGCATTCTATCTACTTGAGCAAGCAAAGCAAAAATTTCAAATCATTCTATATTACTGACTTGTAGTGACAGGCGACCTCCATTTTTTGTTGGTGTTGGCGGACCTGGTTTTTTATATATCGTCTGACCGTGATCTTTCCGTCTTGTTTTTTCGCCCGGTAATAGAGCTGCCCTCATGCTGTCATTCAAGTCGTTCGTTCCAACCTACAAAAGTCATTCCATTGTGTTTTAAAGACCACCAACAGCTAAGGTTATTTGGGCCTAGCACCAATTCATATTTTCAATTCATTATTTTTTTTTAATAATAAATTGAAAATCCAATTGACACTTTTACCAGATCTCGGGCTAGAACCCGGGAACTGAGGACTTGTAATAGAGGAACCATAGCAACTAAATGTGTTTTAAAGACCACCAACAGCTAAGGTTATTTGGGCCTAACACCAATTCATATTTTCAATTCATTATATTTTTTTTTATAATAAATTGAAAATCCAAATGACTTTTTCCAGCTCTCGGGCTAGAACCCGGGATTTGTAATAGAGGCACCATAGCAACTAAATGTGTTTTAAAGACCACCAACAGCTAAGGTTATTTGGGCCTAACACCAATTCATATTTTCAATTCATTATTTTTTTTTTAATAATAAATTGAAAATCCAATTGACACTTTTACCAGATCTCGGGCTAGAACCCGGGAACTGAGGACTTGTAATAGAGGAACCATAGCAACTAAATGTGTTTTAAAGACCACCAACAGCTAAGGTTATTTGGGCCTAACACCAATTCATATTTTCAATTCATTATATTTTTTTTAATAATAAATTGAAAATCCAATTGACACTTTTACCAGCTCTCGGGCTAGAACCCGGGACTTGTAATAGAGGAACCATAGCAACTAAATGTGTTTTAAAGACCACCAACAGCTAAGGTTATTTGGGCCTAACACCAATTCATATTTTCAATTCATTTTTTTTTTTAATAATAAATTGAAAATCCAATTGGCACTTTAACCAGCTCTCGGCTAGAACCTGAGAACTTGTAATACAAAAGTCATTGTTACAAATATAACTGCTCTGCAAGTGAACATTACAGAGTAGTCAATCGTTGTTCACATTCAGCGTCGTTACTCGTAGCTAAGGCCTGGCAACCGGGGCCCGCGCTCGGGGCGCTAGCCCCGAAAGGGCGCAATCAGCGATGCAAATATGATTATTTTCAAGCAAAGAGCGCAAAAATCAGAATCTTGCCAGCGGCGCCGATGATCCTAAATTGAATAGTGGATTATAGACGCTCGACAACAGAGGTCATTAGCGTCTGACCGATGATCCTAGCTAGGACGTTGTTCATATTATTGAATTAATAATACATTCTTGCGCGAGACTATTATATTTCTGTATGCTGTGATTAAAGTCTACTGTATAAAATGAGGCGTGTAAAAGCAAAACTCGTCTTATCCACTTTTGGTGGAAATTTGGATGAAAATGCCAAAAAATAAATTATTTAGTACGTACTTTGAGATCCTCTTCTTTGAAATGCCCAGGGCTGTACAATTGTGTTTCGGCCGGATACGATGACTGCAAATGTGGTGGATAAAGTGAATTGCGCCGTTGCAGTTCGCTTAGACGACTGCTGTTCGTCGACGAAACAGATTCCTTCAACCCTTTGCCTTTGGGAACGACACAGCGACCCGCTTTCAGATCGGCTAAATATGTGTTATTGAATACTTCGCCTTCTTCGTCTTCCATGTGCAGACCGTGACCTTGAAAGATACGTTCATAGTGTAGGAAATTCATGTACCTATTCCCTAGATTTTACAAAACCGCTTACGTCTAATTTGCAAAATAGAATGGGACCCCGACCCGCTAAAGTAAATTTCACGTTTCCGATTTTATTCAGCCATTACTTTACTAGGATACAGTTTAACACAGATGATAAGGATTTGGTAGAAGATTGTATGTTTTAAAGACCACCAACAGCTAAGGTTATTTGGGCCTAGTACCAATTCATATTTTCAATTCATTATTTTTTTTAATAATAAATTGAAAATCCAATTGATACTTTTACCAGCTCTCGGGCTAGAACCCGGGAACTTGTAATAGAGGAACCATAGCAACGCCATGTAAACAACAGCATTGCTACACGCTCGACTATTCTCAAGCCCTTTGGTAGAAGAAAATCGGAATTTTATGTGAGATTAAAATTGCATATTTCTTTCAAACCAGTAACTTTTGACATTTGTTGTGACGTAACCTGATTCGAACAGTCCAGCCAATAGCGGTAATATGACGCCATCACTATAAAACATGAACCAATGAATGATGTGCGAACACTGATGTAAAAGATGAGGGATATAAATGCTATTTTTTGCAAGACCAACTATAAAATAGCTGTTTTTCACTTAATTTTCAGTATTGTTTGACAGTTTATTTTGTGTCGTCAACTTCACTCTATAGTAGGCCGAGAGTAGCTGTCAGTAAATAATAACGGGCGGATCAGGTCGAATAAACATAAATCTACTATGGTTTGATTTCCCACACTAGTGTGAATGAATGAATTGTAAATTATAGACGCCCGACATACACACTAGTGTGGGGAAGATGCGTTCCCATGCACCAGCCTGTCAAAAATGCACGTAAAACAGCAATTTTATAGTGGGTATGTTAGTACCTACATCTTGTTTACATGTGTTGTTGTATATTCTTTTTTAAATGTGTATATGTGAAGGTTAGGTTGTAAAACAGCCAGTGGCTGAACCTCGCCTTTTGGTGCTTTTGGCATTAATAAAGATTTATTATTATAAATAATAATTACTTATTCCGCTGGCAGGATTTCGACCCGTGTGTTTTTTTGTATATGTAAAAGACTCTTCGATTACATCCACGGGGAGATTACGCGGCTCCCTTTTTCTTCTCAAATCCGCTATTTCAACTTGTTCCAGATTATTTTCAACATTCGCAACAGACGTTCTCGGCAGTTGTCGTCTTCCTCTTGGTAATGCACTGCTGATATTATCAGCTGCCACAGACTGAGATTCTCTTGTTGAATCTAAATTTAAAAAAAGAATCGGTTTCATGTTTCAATAGTATATTGCATTACAAGAAACGAAACACAGTGTTTGCAACTAGTGTGAAGTTTGCTGTCCGAGATACGAGGGCTGCAAATCACACGCGTTGCATTCGCTGTATTTCGTTCCGAGTAAATGCATATTATTTTTCACAACAACTCTATTGACAATTCGATTTGAAGTACTTGCAATTTAGACTCGCAAAAAAGCCGCAAAAATATTAGATCTGTCAGATCCATCTGAAGTTTAAGTGAGGTTATGTCTAAGTGACCAAATCCTGAATATCAAAAAGCGGGACAAGGTCTATAAAAACCCGGCGCAGGCAACCGTTGGGTTCCACGCCCAAAAAAGCCTTAAACGCGCTAGAAACCCCCAAAAACTCGCTAGAAACCTCCAAAAACTCGCTAGAAACCCCCAAAAACTCGCTATAAACCCCCAAAAACTCGCCATAAACCCCCAAAAACTCGCTAGAAACCCTCAAAAACTTGCTAGAAACCCCCAAAAATTCGCTAAAAACCCCCAAAAACTCGCTAGAAACCCCTAAAAACTCCCTAGAAACCCCCAAAAACTTGCTAGAAACCCCCAAAAACTCGCTAGAAACACCCAAAAATTTGCTAGAAACCCCCAAAAACTCGCTAGAAATCCCCAAAAACTCGCTAGAAACCCCCAAAAACTCGCTTATATTTTAATTTTAAATGTTATTTATTTTTTAAGGAAGGTACCAATTATATAATTATTGATAAATAAAATACTTTGAGTGGGTAAAAATATCTAATGACAAAAAATAAACATTCTTAATGCACGTGATTTAATGAAAACGGGACAAAAGCGGGACGCTTGTTGAATCGGGACTCGTGGCTCAAAATCGGGACTGTCTCGCCTAAATCGGGATGGATGGTCGATTTAGTTATGTCTGTCATTTTGACGTTTTCGAGTATTATACGGGAATTGAAGTTGGCGCGACTCAATCGCTCTATCTCTCTCTTAACAACATTAAAAAACGTAGAAAACTGACAACTGAAAATTTTCATCCCTAAGGTTGAAACTCGCAGTTTTCAACCCGATAAACAGGTACCGAAAATAATTTTTAAGGATGTATGGCAGTTTTAGCTATACATCCAATGTGCTTGCTATGCTATAGTATTTGAATACAGTATTCATTGCACATGTCACCCTGTGAATCAGTTTGTGAATAATACTATGCTTTACTTACGTGTGGATTCGCGATTCCCAAATAACGAATCTATAGGTGCGTTGAGTCTATTTGCCTTTTCCAAAAATACAGATTCTCGACCAGAAGCCGAGCTGGCGAGAGATTCTCGCGACGAGAGCAAAATCGAATCTCGGTTTGCTAGAGCGTTGGAAGGCAATAATAACTGATTTGAATACAATGCGAGATTTTCCAGCTGTGTCTTGAGCCACTCCTTATCTTTCTTTTCATCGATGAGTCGATTGCCGATCGACCACAATTGCGACTGTAATTCTTTTGCATTTCCTTCAGAGTGAGCCAGCTGTGATAGAAAAAAAATTGTGTTTTTAAAGACCACCAACAGCTAAGGTTATTTGGGCCTAGCACCAATTCATATTTTCAATTCATTATTTTTTTTTTAATAATAAATTGAAAATCCAATTGACACTTTTATCAGTTCTCGGGCTAGAACCCGGGAGCTTGTAATAGAGGAACCATAACAACGCCATGTAAACAACAGCATTGCTACACGCTCGGCTATTCTCAAGCCCCCTCTGTTGTCGAGCGTCTATAATTTACAATAATATACACGGTGAGTTCGACCACCCGTATCAGTCATTTTTTTCAAAAACGGTTAGTCGTAGAGAGTTGTGTCAAAAATTTGTATTATAAAAGCCCTAATAAAGAATCGAATGGTGATAATTTTTTTTTCCGGGAAGGTCGGCTTCCCTATTAGTTTGCTCCAGAATGTCCAGAACTGCGGAATTATAAATGTAACGATAGGTCGAAAGTGGTATTGTTGAAAAGATCTTTAAAAAATTAGTAAGTTTTGTACGGATTTTTTTTTTATTACTGCCACCCCTGTTAAGTAATATTTGTTTGAAATTACTAAATTAAAATGTCATAATAACGAACTTTTTAAAAGTCCGCCTTTAAAATCTAGTTACCTATCTATCGATCATTAAACACTGAAGAAGTACACTCACAGTATAACCAGAAGAGCTCAGTAGTATGTATTAAAGAGTAAATGGAAGACAGTTTGAACACTTGTGACAATGTCTAAGGCTGCCAGATTTTTAATGCCGACTTCGATCGTTATTATGAAATTTTGATTTAATAATTTCAAACGATTGTTACTTAACAGGGGTGGCAGTAATTAAATAATTTTTCCTACAAAACTTGCCTATTTTTTAAAGAGCTTTTCAACAGCACCACTTTCAACCTATCGTGCTTTCTAAAATTACGGAGTTTTGAACATATAATAATTTACAGGGGTGGCAGTAATAAAAAAAAAATTTCCTACAAAACTTGCTTATTTTTTAAAGATCTTTTCAACAATACCACTTTCGACCTATCGTTACATTTATAATTCCGGAGCTCTGGACATTCTGGAGCAAACTAATAGGGAAGCCGACCTTCCCGGAAAAAAAAAATTATCACCATTCGATTCTTTATTAGGGCTTTTATAATACAAATTTTTGACACTACTCTCTACGACTAACCGTTTTCGAAAAAAACGACTGATACGGGTGGTCGAACTCACCCTGTATACTATCTATTATAGGAATGTAAAAGATAATCGAATACTTTACCTTTTCCATATAATTTCTGCAAACTTGATTCATTTCTTCAATTTTTTTCTTTTTAATACGCTCAACTTCATCGGCATAAAGTTGTTTCTGACAAAAGAAAATATTCATATCATTACATTAAATTGAAAAAATAAAACACAAAATTAAAAACTTACCATTTTTGACTTGATTTTTTCCAATTTCAAGTCATATTCGGATCTAACTTCAAGAATCTTTGAGTCAATATTCGCGTTCGACTGTTCAAGTTTTTTAAATTCTTCTTTCTCTTGCGCCCGCTTTTGTTTTATCAGTTTCACTTCTTCTTTCAATTTGTAATTTTCTTGTAACACTGTATCATACGCGTCTCTTATAGCGGAAACTTCCAGCAACTGGTTATTGCGATCCGTCAATTGTTTTCTTAACACTTGACAATCGAGTTGTACCTGCGAATTTTCACAAACCACTTTCTCATACGCTTCACGAAGTTTATTCAATTCCGCATTACTTATATGTTTCGAACGTTCCATCTCCTTCAATGTTTGATTTTCAATCGACAGTTCATCTATTTTAAAATTCAACATTTCTAACTGTGAAGAAACCGTCTCTTGCTTCATTTCGTTAGTCAGCTTCAATTTAGTATTTTCATTACAAAGTTGTTCTATTTTCCGATATAACTCTCTAATTTGTTCAGTTTTTTCTTTTTCACACTGCAACAATTTTTCAGTTTCCTTTTGTAATTTTTGTTCCATTTGTCGTTCATTTTCAGCTACAGCTGCAGCGTATTTTTCAATAGCTTCATCTCTTTCAACTGTCAATTTAATTATATCTCTATTCATTTGTTCCAACTCATTATTCAATCCAATTTTTTCTTCCTTCAAAGCGTTTAACTTGAATGAAGTTTCTGTTAATTTTTGTGAAAGCTCAGCAATTTCATTAACCTTTTCTTGCATACGTTTTTCAAATTCAACCTTCATTTCGGTTAATTTATTCTCATTGCCTTCACTGAGTATCTTTAAATTCTTGACACAATTTTTCACTTCAAGTTTCAAAGCATTAATCTCTTCAACATTACCAGCAATATCACTTTCGTAATTTTGTACTTGCTCAATTAATTTCTTAGTTTGTTTTTCAAATTCTAAAATCATCGCATCTTTGATTTTAATTTCTTCGTTATGTTTGCGCAAAAGTTCAATTCGACATTCTTCCGATTCTTTAAGTTTCTCTCTAACTCTATCAGACTCCTTTACTAAAGCATCTAGCGATTGTTCCAACGAAATCACAAGATTTTGAGATTTCAAACACATACTTTCCAGTTCAGCACGTTCCTTCAAACCGTTCGCATTATTTTCGTCGTTTAACTTTTCAGCATCATCTAATTCTTTTTTGATCGATTCAATTTTATTCGTAAGCAACTCTTTATCGGCAGTTAATTTTTCAATTCCGTTCTCCAATTCCGTCTTCTCAACATACAATTTCTGAATCAAAGCTTCTTTTTCATTCATTAATTCAGAATATTTTGATTCATTAGCATGTCCGTTTTTACGTAATATTTGTATTTCATTAACAGCATCCGATAGTTTGGATACAGTGTTGTCGATTTCATTTTTAAAATGCGAAATATCCATATTCAAAGTATTTATTTTTTCCATTAGCCGAACGATATTGTTATTTTTTTTAAGAATTAGTTTATCAAAAATTACAATAGTTTGTCCGTGTGCCGTCTTAAACTCGCTGAATTTGTCACTAAACTCCGGATCATCGGATGCTTGCAACGCCTCTTTTTTTATTAACGGACGATTTCCCTCGTTTACTGTTTCTAATCCAGGATCCACCAATTCTTCTTCGAACGACTTTAATCTAACACTCCATTCCGAGTGCAATTTGGTTACTTCGTCGATAATTGCTTCTTGTTCTTTTAATCTCATTTCATATTCCTTGGCCATTTTGTCTTTATCGTCAATACACGATGTCAGTTGTGCAATACGATCACACAAATTTTTATTTTCTTCCGTTAAAGTATCGAATCGTTCTTGTAAAGCTTTATAATCGCTGGAACATTTCGAAGACATTTCATCATACATTCTAATTTGTTCGTTTAATTTTTCAATAGTGTCTGTATTCTTCTTAATAATTTCTTCCAGATCCTTAATTTTATTCGGATTTTCCATTTTCAAATTTTCAATTTGTTCTTGCAGTCGTCTAATTTCAGCGTTTAGGACCGTTTCTATTTCGGTTAATTCCTCCGTTTTACCATTTATGATGCTCTCAAATTCCTCCGATTTCTTGTTAATTAGGTATTCGTTAGCGCTTTTTACATTTGCGACCTCGTTAGAATACTCAGCGATCTTAACATTCAATTGTTCAATTTTTTTTTGATATTCTGAAATCAAAATTTCCTTATCAGTCAACAACTCACTGATACGTTCTTCCATTTTGACAATATTTTGTTCAAAATCATTAAATTTAGTTTCATATTGTGACATAAACAATTTTTCATTCTCTTTCAATTTTTCGATTTCTTGGTCTCTTTCTGAAACGATACCTAAAATTTCATTTAACCTTGTATCGTACTCCGAAACAAGTGAATTTTTATGTTCTTCCAGCCTTTTTAATTGCTCGTTTTTCTCAGAAATAACCGTTTCTAGACTCGACATTTTCGTTGTGTATTCTTCTGACGCAGTTTCGCAATTGTTTTCTAATTTTGTTTTCTCAAAAATAATTTCTTCAAGTTCATCCAATTTAATCTGATAAACAGTTTTCAACTTATTCAATTCCGTTTCCAAATTTTCGATAAATGAATTTTTATCAGAAATATTTTTTTCAAATTCTTCAATTTTCATTTCATATTCACATCTAACCAATTCGAAATCGTTTTCGAGTTTTTCAAGCTGTTCATTTTTATCCGAAATAACACCTTCCAACATGGCTGTTTTTGTTTTGTATTCAACCGATAACAAACTGTTCTTTTTACTTAATTCTTCAATTTGCATATTCTTATTCAAGATAGCCGTCTCCGTTTCCAATTTTTTTGCTTCAAAATTTGAAATCGCCAACTTTTTTTCTATTTCTAAATGATCAATTTCTTGACTCTTTTCTAAAATAATATTATCCAGTTCCCTCATCTTTTGTTCGTACTCAGCGATAACAACTTTTCCATTTTGTTCTAATTCACCAATACGACAATTTTTATCGGAAATCACACTTTCAAGGTCATTGATTTTAGATTCATATTCCAAAGATGCTGACTTTCTCGCTTCTTCTAACCGCGTCAATTGTTCATTTTTAGCTGATAAATCTCCTTCCAATTTCGTTAATTTAGTTTCGTATTCATTTACTATTAATTGAATAGTTTCTTCGAGTTGGTCAAGTTTTTCACTCTTTTTTGAAATCTCTTCTTCAAGTTCAGCGGTCTTTGATTTGTATTTATCCGACAATAAATTCTTCTCTGTCTCCAATTCTTTGATAGATACATTCTTATCCGAAATCACAGATTCCAATTTTAATATTTCCGCTTCGTATTCCGATACGAGTAAATTTTTATTTTCTTTCAATTCGATGATCTGTTTGCTCTTATTGCAAATATCGATACCCAACTCCGATATTTTCATTTCATATTCAGCAGTTAACGATCCTAGATTATTTTCCAATGTATAAATTTTATTATTACTGTCAGAAATCTTTTTTTCAAGCTCTAATACATTCGAACTATATTTCGTATTTAACGAAGTTTTATCTTGTTCCAAATCTTTGATACATTCATTTTTATTTGCAATACAAGTTTCCAGTTCCTTAGCTTTTGTTTCATATTCATTTGTTAACGATTTAATGATTTCATCTAATTTTTCAAGTTGTTGATTTCTTTGAGAAAGAACTATTTCAAATTCTCTAGTTTTGGAATTGCATTCGGCTGACAACGAACTACTATTCTGTTCCAACTCTTCGATTTGTGCGTTTTTAACACAAATTATTTTGTTAAGTTCGTACGATTTATTTTCAAACTCCGTAGCCAGTACATTTTTACACTCCTCCAACTTTTTAATCTGTTCGTCTCGATCAGAAATTATCGATTCAAATTCTGCAATTTTCGATTTATAAAGATCAAATAATGATCTGTTGCTATCTTGCAGTTTATTAATTTCGTTTTTGTTGTCTTCAATTATTTTACTATTTTCGGAATTTTTCTTTTCGTATTCAATTTCCAACGAGTTTTTACTCTGTTCTAACTTCGCTATCTGTTCATTTTTATTTGAAATAATCGCTTTAAATTCTGTAATTTTAGCTTCATAGTCACAATTAAGCTTCTTTAAAATGTCTTCCAATTGCTCAATTTGAACATTTTTATCGCAAATTATTTTTTCGCGTTCCGCAGTGACCTTTCTTTTACTTTCTTCCACTTCTTGAATCAACTTTATTTTATTAGAAATAACAGCTTCAAATTCTACCATTTTATTTTCATATTCTGTCTCAATTGCCATTTTATTTACTACCAGTTTTTCGATTTGATCGTTTCTACTTAAAATGACATCCTCACAGCAACTTAATTTATTTTCGTATTCCGCTTTCATGGTTTCCTTGCTGTCTTTCAAATCCTCGACTTCATTTTTCAACGTACCGATGACATTGCTTAATTCTTCGATTTTGGCATGGTACTGGCACTGCAGCAAATCTTTACTTTGTTCTAGCTCATTAATTTTTTTGTTTTTTTCGTTTATAATTTGTTTATTGTGCTCAACAAGTTTTTCCATTTCTTCGATCCGTTTTTTATGATTGATTCTCAACTCTTCGAGTGATTTATTTAAACTACCCACTTCGTCCCCCAATTCTCGTATTTTGCCCTCTTTTTCTTTTAACTGTAGATCGATAACTATGTCCATTCTTTCAGGTTCTGAACCTGAAAAAAATACATAAATAAACAAGCCGTGAGATGGGTCGTTTATTAGGACTAAAGTGCGACCCTTGAGGTCCACACGACAAACTTCCCAGTTTGATAAATATTTAATAATAATAATTAAATTAGATATTACACAGAAAAGTAATCATTTTAATTTAATCATTAAAACATAATTATTTATTTTTAACAATAATTAAAAAAAAAAAAAACGGCTGAACCGATTTTTATAAAATTTATGTCGGATCAAAATGACGTTAACACGCCTCGATTGACACCCTTACGAAGTCGATATAATTTTTTATTCGCGAGATATTGTGTAAAATCTACTTTTTTGGAGTCTATTTGGTTAACAAAAAAGAACGGCTGAACCCATTTTGAAAAAATTTCTTTCAGATCATATTTACGTTAATACGCGTCGATTGGCACCCTAACGTAGTTGATATCATTTTTCATTCTCGAGATTTCATCTTAGAAAGAAATGGACACATACGTACACACACACACAGACATCTTTCTAAAAATAGTGTAAAAATAGCGTAGTGACTTTGAAACATAAAAATTTGTTATACATTTTGATTTCGATTTTCTGACCCATTACAATAACTTCCAATGGGAAGTTAATAAATTTGTCATTCAAACGGTCATTGTGTTTTAGCAATTCCAGAATTCTTTTGATTCTTTCTATGCGTCGATTTTTTTTTATAAAAACAAATTACCTGGAGAAAAACAACCGATCCCAGATATGTCCATATCAACACTACGGTTCAAACGATTACTCGACGTGTATTCTTTGAGCAATTCTTGGAGTTCTTGCACTTGTGAACGGAATGATTCGATTTGTTCCGCTTGTGACTGTGATAGTGTAAAGAGTTGTTCATTTTCTTCCTTATATTCTTGCGCTTGCTTTTCAAGCAACAGTCTTTGTTGTTCTGTGTTCTTTAACTGTAAAAACAACACTCGATAAGTTTAACATTACTACAAATATGATAAGGATTAGGCAAAAGACGGAAACACAATCCAGGAAAGGGCTTGAGAACGGCCGAGCGTGTAGCAATGCTGTTGTTTACATGGCGTTGCTATGGTTCCTCTATTACAAGTCCCCAGTTCCCGGGTTCTTGTCCGAGAGCTGGTAAAAGTGTGAATTGGACTTTCACTTTATTATTTAAAAAAAATAAATAAATAAATAAATAATGAATTGAAAATATGAATTGGTGCTAGGCCCAAATAACCTTAGCTGTTGGTGGCCTTTAAAACACAGACAATCCAGGAAAAACAGTTACATCTGTTGTAAATTTAGGGATGCACGATATATCGGAAGTGCCTATTCAATATTAATATCGATATTTTGAAATTCGATATATATTGCTTATATCGATATGTAAACACCGATTACCGAAACCAATTAATTTAAATTAAAATTCAGGAACAGCAGTTTATATAAGCCGTTAATATACTAATGAAACTCTTTCATTTATAATTGAAGATTTTTAATTTTTTTTTAATTTCTAACAGTAGATAATAATTAAAATCATAAATTTTATACAATATATCGATACATCGATATTTTCTGTGCGATATATCGATATTCTTGTTTATATGTATCGTGCATCCCTAACTGTGATGTAATTTGATCCGAGCAGTCCAGCCAAATAGACGGCATCACTGTATTTGATAATAAAGTCAACGTGATACCTCTAGCCGTTCCTGAGTTAAAGGGTCAGACAGACAGACAACAAAGTGATCAAAAAGGGTTCAGTTGTTTCATTCTGAGGTACGGACGGTCCCATTAACTTATTAAGTCAATCAACGATTTATTTTATCTGTTTACCTTGTAATTTAGTGAAGAGTTTAGATTTTCTTTATCCAATAACTGCTCCACCATTTGTTGTATCCGATCTTGAGCTAACGCTAAATCAGATCGCAATTTTGTTGTCGTATCGCCACATGATTTAGCAGGTGTTTTCTGCTGATTCGCTATTTCCAACAATTCTTCTTTTAATTTTGCTATAATCTGATTCTTTTCTTGTATGCCTTTTTCTATAAAAACAAAACAGGTTGTAATTTTTCCTATACAATAGTTGTGTTCCAACCTGCTATAAATGGATCGTTCTGAAACGCTAACAAAACTGTTTGTAACAGGTTGTAATTTTTCCTATATAATAGCTGTGTTCCAACCTGTTATAAATGGATCGTTCTGAAACGCTAACAAAACTGTAACAGGTTGTAATTTTTCGTATACAATAGCTCTGTTCCAACCTACTATAAATGGATCTGAAACGGTAACAAAACTGTTTGTATCGGTTTTGTGCGCATGCGTCGATTTAGCATAGTTCTGTGACATAGACATTGGTTGGAACGCTTTGTGACCGTTTTGTGCATCAAATAATGGCCTCCATGCATCAAGTGATCAAAATATATTATCATTTGTCAAATGTAAATTCCTCATTTCAGACTTTTTTTGTTGTTAAAAACATTTAAAAAAAAATGAATAACTTATTTGATGGCTAGTCGTAAGAATATAAATAAATAAACGTAAATGTTTTAACTGTTTAAAACCTTTTTTGATAAAATATGCTAGCTACATTTTATTTTGGAAATAAAAAATATGCAAATTAATAACTTGTAGTCGTGATGTTTTTGAGCGTTTGTTGAAGGAAAATGGCTCAATGTGTTAGAGGTGCATTATCAGTGATGCATGTTTATCAACATTTTATTTTTACATGGCGTTGCTATGGTTCCTCTATTACAAGTCCCCAGTTCCCGAGTTCTAGCCCGAGAGCTGGTAAAAGTGTCAATTGGATTTTCAATTTATTATTAAAAAAAAAAATAATAATAATAATGAATTGAAAATATGAATTGGTGCTAGGCCCAAATAACCTTAGCTGTTGGTGGTCTTTAAAATACAATTCAACATTTTATTTCCTTTGTCTTATTAATCTGTTTTGCGTACGCCACTGACTACTTCTCACACCAGTTTTTGTGAGCAGGTTTCCGTTAGGATTTGGTTTTCTCTAAATGTATGTACTCTACACAATTTTTTTTTTCTTTTTAACCTTTCAAATGGCTGAGGCATTGGCGCCGCATAAGAAATTTCACTTCAAAAAATACGGAACCACGCTTTGAAATTATACATCGGATGTAAAATGATGAAGTTGACTTACGAATTTTCTTTAGTTTGTCTTCCATCAGTTTTAATTCATCCATTAAATCTTGTTTCTCGTACAAAGATTGAGCGAGCTGACGTTGAAGTTGTCTAATCTCTCTTGTCAGTTGTTCATACTGATGTTGTCTTTTTGCAGCTGGCGAAGACATAAATTCTTTAAGGGACGGCGGTGAGGTGCCCCGAATAGGACTGGCAATTTCAATGCTTTCGTTCATTTTCGTATTCATGGCAGCAGCTTAAAAAACAAAATTAACGATTATTATTTTTTACCCAACTGCAAAGGCTTCGTAGCATCAAACAGCTGGATGGATATTACGGTTTATTACAACTGTCGAAATATCAAACTCCGGGCACTTTTTTAAATTAATTTATTTATTGTAGATTATAGACGCGTCGGCATCTCAGGTCATTAGCGTCTTTCAACTACACTAAATAACAACTATCTTAAAACTAAATAACATCACAAAAACATCCATGAGCGTAGGTGGGATTCGAACCCACGGCAGTCCAGTCTAGAGGTTGCAGCACCACTTTTTTTAAACTACCATCATTTTTATACATTAGACAACTCTATAGTCTATTCATTTTCAAGATAGAGTGACCTGCGTGCGTGATCAGCTCATGCCCCTTTATTTCTTGAGTTGTTATTTCAAATTTAGCAAATGTACTGGACCGTATTTACCTATTTATTTTGTTGTAAGCTAAGTGACACTGTTGGAATGTATTTTTTCAAATTACTCTATCTTGGAAATGAATAGACTACAGAAACATATTAAAAAGGAAATCACATTGAAGCAAATCTAGTAGATGGAATGTAGATTATAGAAGCTCGGCAGCTGAGATCATGAGCGTCTGTAAATCCCCTAATAAAACGGGCAATGTTCTTTGAAACTTCCATTTGTAGAATAGAATAGATATAACAAATTGGTTGAGGCTTTCGCGGCCAGTTGATGAGTTGGTGTTGTCCTGATTCGGGTCTATAGGCCGTTGTTGGTTGGAATTGCTTCCTAACGTTTCGCTAGCACGAGTGGCGAGCTTCTTCAGCTTCCATCTCCGAAGCTGGATGTAGAATGACAAATTCTCGGGCGCAGGTTGTATTTATACCCGTGGGTAGGGGGCGGAGCTTGTTCCGCTTCGGTTGACCTCGTGATATCAGTTGGCATTACTCGGGAGTGCCTGAGTATCGGGTTCCAGATCTGGTTGAACTTGAGGGTTTCCTTCTTTCTGTTGAAATTATTGGGATGTTTGTGGATCTCGAACAAGCTCTGCCCCCTACCCACAGGTATAAATACAACCTGCGCCCGAGAATTTGTCATTCTACATCCAGCATCGGAGATGGAAGGACCTCTGAAGAAGCTCGCCACTCGTGCTAGCGAAACGTTAGGAAGCAATTCCTACCAACGACAGCCTATAGTCCCGAATCAGGACAACACCAGCTCAGAATAGATATATGTTTCTCTAGAATAAAACAAGCCATAGGCTGGACTGCTGGAGAGGTCGTCACAAAAAATATACATACATATATAACTTAAACTAAAAATACTACTTAAAATTAAATTGAAGGTTTCAAAATTTG
The DNA here is from genome assembly GCA_039654895.1 of Mongoloraphidia duomilia. Taxonomy (NCBI): domain Eukaryota; kingdom Metazoa; phylum Arthropoda; class Insecta; order Raphidioptera; family Raphidiidae; genus Mongoloraphidia; species Mongoloraphidia duomilia. The sequence goes on from CM077516.1 coordinate 5,923,822, forward strand.
AGGACATAAATTCCTTAGTATTATAAAAAGGATTTTCTTCAAAAATTGATTTCAATTTTTTTTTTGAGTTTAGAGATGTTTTCATTCCTCAAATTTAAAGGCAACTTATTATAGGAGTGAATGCAGTTGCAATACATATTTTTACTGTACAGAGATTTGTATTTTTACTTACTAGTTTCGGTGATTGCATTTTCAACGATCGTTCTTGTAACTGTACCGCCAAATTTAAGTATTGCCTGTATGTATTTCATGATATAAACTTGCGTTGTTTGTGATAACCGGGAACATACATCCTCGCGTAAACGCGGATCGGTGGAGCCGATGGCGCAGTAATGCATAAGTAATGACACAACGAACACCAATTCATTCTGGTCAATCGTCTGAACAAGTTCACTCGGTTCATGATAGTTCGGATAAGCATCTGGAATATTAAAAAAAAATTCAGGACATACATTTAAGAGTTTGGGGCCCAAATGAAGTCATCGCGACACAAGATCTATTGTGTTCCCCTAATTTCCTAGCAGTTTTATACTTTTTACTTTTCTTTATTCCGGAGTATATAAGTCTTGTGATTGTGAAAAAATCTGATTTTGAATTTTTGATGAATTTATGTTTTTAAGTCCTCTGAACCCAAAAATAGTTTTAAATCCTATTTTGGCTTCTGAAACTCATTTTAAAATCTCTTAAAAAATTATAATAATTATACTTACATTTTAAAAAAGATAAAACTGAATCTATAGGATCGCTTTCAATGACTACCACTTTCTTGTTTTTTTCTGATCTAAAAAGAAATAATCTAATTATTTACGGGTACAAAACCACGCTTTTTTTATTTATTTATTTAAATTCATAAACAACGACGGAACAAAGTTCCAAAAGTTGTACAAAATAACAATGCTCACAAATTAGTACATACAATTAAAATAAATTCTTTTTCAATTGATTTAACGTCACACAGAAAATATCGACATTTAAGTCATTTGCAGAATTACACATACAAAACAGAGGGGAGTTAGCCATTTGGCACGTTTTTCGGCAAAGAAGATAAAACGTAGGAGCATTTCAACTTCTTAAGGATGGTACATTAAAAGGGATAAGACTAAGTAAATGCCGATCATCAACGTAATTATGAATTATTTTAAATAGAAACAATACAACATTATTTTTACGACGGACTATTTTTTCCATATTATAATACATTCTCCTATTGTTTATTTTATTTATTTATTGTAGATTATAGACGCGTCGACAACTCAGGTCATTAGCGTCTTCAACACAACAAATAAAATCCATTTGTGTATAAAGAATCCGCCAGTCGGCATACACAAACCGACTGGTACGAGCTCAAGTCCCTGGGAGAGCTAATTCCCACAAAACATTGGAATGCAAACTACATTCCAATGTTTCTCCTGAGGGATCTCCTATTGTTAACGGAATTTGTATTTTGCGTACTTTTTAAGTATTTTTTTTTAACTCAAATGAATGTATGTTACTTTAAATTAATGAATTCAGGTTAGAGTTCTATTCCCTTATGCCGGGCATACACATTGGGCGACGCTAATGACCTCAGTTGTCGAGCGTCTATAATTTACACATTGGGCGAAGTCTGGCAAGCATCGGCCAACACGAATGTGTGGTTGGTCTGTTTGTCGGGATTTGCCGCGCCTGGCTCGTTTGCTAGTGTTCACTTGGTTGTCGGTAAATCACGACAAATTAAACGGATTCGAGCGTCTTTTGGACAGTCTTTCCTTGCATTATTTGTGCCGTCGACACTTTGGTGCTTGTTTGTCGCATCGCTCAACACTCAACTCAGTAACCAGTACGGTTAGTTTATACTACACTAGCGGCCCGGCCCGGCTTCACCCGGACTGCAATACACTACCCACTCGCTTCGCTCGTTCGCTTGAATATTATAATTACATTACTCACTCGCTTCGCTCCCGGGTGAATTTTCCCGATGTTTTAATAGTTATTCTGTTAACCAGGGCGAAGACAAATCCAAAAAATCAAAGATCATGAAAATCGGTCCAGCCGTTCTCGAGTTATAAATGGTGTAACTAACTAACACGACTTTCTTTTATATATATAGATTAATAATTAAATAATGTCAACCTACTGGAACAAGAGTAGTACCGTTCGGTTTTTGGAACTCTATCCGGGGGAACCAATCGCATATGGGGCCCAAAAAATAAATATCATCATAAGGGCATGAGTACATTCGTCTGTGTTGCCTATGCCAACAAGGCACCGCCCTAGGGGCCCCGGCCAGGGCGGAGATGGAAATTAAAGAAAAAAAAGTCCAAAAATTTTGTAAGATAACCCAATCGGCGACTTTTTTTTTTGCTAAATTTCCATCAAATTCCATTTTCCCCCCTTTTTTGGGCTTGGGGGGCTTAACTGTCAAGTGCTTAGGGGCCCTGGGTCTTTAAGTCCGGGCCTGGCGATATAGCCATTATGTGGATGGCATAATTGTACACAATTATTTCAGCCAATATATTAACCAATGTGATGCCCAGCATTATAGAGAGCCTCGTGAAATTAATGGCAACATAGTTGTCTGGAAATTGTAAATCGCTAATGGAAATTAATTCGTTTTATCCACAAGAAAATTTGGTTCAAGAGTATCTACCCACTAAAAACGATTTGAGCGCTTAAAAGTAAGGTTAAATGATATGCAGTTGTTTTTGTTGTATTAAGCAATAATGAATACAAAATTAAAAGTGTTTATTGGTTAATATATTTTTCTAATTCACAAGGCAAGCAGGTTCCAACTTGCAACAGTTATCGATTAATGAAACAAAATTTTAGCTCTACCAGGAAACAAGAATCTATTATTTTGACAACTAAATTTTACTTACAAAATGCGTAAAAGTCGAATAAAAAATAATCCGTCTATTAGTTCGGATATTTTTTTCACCGGGGATGTTATTTTCAAAGCATTCACCTGCAAATAATGACATAAATACAAATTAAAAACAAAACTGAAATCGGGTATTCTAAGAAATACCGATTGCAAAATAATATGAAGTACGAACCCATTCTAAAACAATTTCGTTCCATTTGTCCATCTGTTAAAAATTATTTTATACACTAACATTTAATAATAATTAATTTATCTTTATGATATGAGTAAGATTTCCATTAAAATTTAAAAATATTACTGATTCTGTTACAACCTAAAACAAAACCGGACACCGTCTTAAAGTTTTTGAACAAATGCACGTTTAAACGCTTTCATTTCATTGGTTACAAATCTGAATTCTTCGATTTCATTGGTTGTTTCTAAACTGAAATAAGTAAGGTACTTTAACGATAAAAATAATGCATTGGTGCTAAACAATTTTTGCCTGTGTTATAATAAATTATTTGAATATTTAATATTCTTTACTTCTTATATACAAAATATCTTGTTCTGACAGAATCATTAGATACTATGAATGAATTTAAACTTTTATTGTATGGTAATATCGTATATTAAATTAAAAAAATAATGCTTAAAAGAAACATATAACAGTTTTGGTATTACTGAGCATGTTACAGTCTATGGTCTCTTTAGCGTTGATAAGTCTATGGTGTTGATTTACTACAGAATGTTGGCAGTTTGTATCTATATATATATCTCTGATTTGAACCTTCCTTCACATTGTAAAGAAAAGTGTCAAACTCTGAAGTTGACAAGAGTGTTTATTGAACGTTTACTCATTACTGTATTATCAAATTTTATATAAAAATGGCTCAAGACGTACAAAGACACTCCGTACACACTTTAGTTTTCCGTTCTTTGAAGAGATCGCATGATATGTTTCTTGCAAATCAGGGATTATTGCCTGCTGTGGATGAAAGAGCGTATGTAACCTCACTTTTACTTAATATATTTTGTTTGATTTAGTTTTAAATTGTGTTAACTTATATTGAATTATTTTCAGGGATAAATTAAAAGAGACTGTGAAAGCTAGAGATTTATACGGCTTAGTATTTGATGATGTTAAAAAATATCATGCACTGAAACAACTGCAAGCAATTGATTCTGGAGATAATCCACCTCCTCCTGGAACTGTTGTTCCACAAAACTTAGATAAAATAACATCAGGTGCAATGGTACCTTATATGCATTCTGTGGAATCAAATGCATTAGTTGCTCCAAGTAACGGACCTATGGGTGGAATTTCTACCGGATCACAGGCTTTACAGCTACCAAGAAAAGCACCAAGTATGCCGAAACCGAAATGGCATGCACCTTGGAAATTAAAACGCGTTATATCTGGTCATTTAGGATGGGTAAGATGTGTTACCGTGGAACCTGGTAATGAGGTAAGTTCCTTTTATTACAAACCCCCAATTCCCGGGTTCTAATCGGAAAATTGGGTTTTCAATTTTTTAAGATCGCCTTTTGATTACACTATAAATCAATGTACAAACACAACTTTTATTTGCAGTGGTTTGCCACAGGAGCTGCTGACAGAGTAATTAAGATTTGGGACCTAGGATCAGGACAATTGAAAGTTTCCCTAACAGGTCATGTCAGCACTGTTCGTGGATTGGCTGTTAGTGCGAGACATCCGTATTTATTTAGTTGTAGTGAAGACAGACAAGTCAAATGCTGGGATTTGGAATATAATAAGGTTAGTAAAATTTGCTTTCGAACACAAAAAGAAATTCATACAGCTATGTTCTAAATTTTACCGTTCTATCAAAAAAAAATCACAGATTTCGCAATCCTTGCAACCATCGAGGACATTGGAAATGATAACAGCATATATGAAACATAATTAACTGTTTATTATACACACAATATTTATCAATGCACTGTTTAGTTTTGTCAGGAATAACCCTATTATTCTTCTGTTATATACGCGTTCACTTTTGCTTGATTACTTAACTTTTATATGGATTTTTCTACAGTGTTTATTAACATTTGCTCAAAAATAACATCGCAGATCGTCGCAAATACCTCTCAATTAACTAGACATGATATAAAACACATTTCGAAAAAATTGCACTTGTTCAATTTTGCATGATTGCTCCTCACTTGATCGCGACACCGTTGTCTTTTGGCCTTCAACGAAAACTCGTAACTCTGCCCCCATATACGAACATAAGCATTTCCAATGTTAAAAATATAATATTAAATCTGAAGCACTAGTGGAATCGTTATCATCCGGTATTCAATTTACTTGGCTCTCTAAAAACTAGTCCAGTTTTTAAAGAAGCAGATAAATCGAATCCCGGATAATAACGATTTTGACAAAACTGTAAAATTTAAAACAGCTGTATAAATTTCTAACTTGTTCTATTTTTGATTTACAGTGATAATTTATAGCTTACCTGATGTTGTCTGGAAATAAAATCCCCCTGTTAATATCCGTAATGAGATATAGTCTAAAACTTTCTTAGATGTTTTCGATTCTGACTAGGTACAGTAAAGTGATATATGAGACATTTGTTCTTAATTATTTCCAAAATCTACCCAGGCAAAGCCGGGCCAGAAAGCTATTTTACTTTATTGTAGATTATAGACGCGTCTTAGCCAGAAAGCTAGCTCTTTGTCTTCAGACTTTTAATAATACTAACAATATTGCTGTTTTTTTTTTATTGCAATGCATCATGGGCATTGTGTTAGAGAGGGTATAGTCTATACCCACTCTAAATTGTGTCAAGTTGTGACGCCATCATTAGTATGTCAAATAATAATAGATTATAGTTCGTTAGTTTAGTATGTGAACCATGGCGTGGCGCGCCACTATTGACTATTGAAGTTTTCTTGACACACTAAAGATGGCGCCACATAATTTCTATGACAGTGCTATTTATATATAATGTATAGTATTATCTTACTTGCGCCAAAATAAAGAAGATTTTCTTTGAAAATTCATCTTTAATAATATAATTAATATTTTCGAAATGCAGGTGATTCGTCATTATCACGGCCATCTTTCGGCAGTTTATACTTTGACGTTACATCCGACATTGGATGTATTGATAACGGCAGGTCGTGATTGCACAGCACGTGTTTGGGATATGAGAACCAAAGCAAACGTACACACTTTGAGCGGACACACAAATACTATAGCGTCGGTTATAAGTCAGGCGGCCGAACCACAGATCATCACCGGATCACACGACTCTACTATAAAGTTATGGGACTTAGCAGCAGGAAAATCACTTTGCACATTAACGAACCATAAAAAAAGTGTCCGGAGTCTCATATTTCATCCTCGATTGTAAGTAGAAATCTTCATTGTTTTAATAAATAAATTTATTATTAGGTAAAGTTTTCGGTGAATTTGCACAATCAAAGAAATTTAATTGAATTTTTGTCTTTTCGTGTTTTTTTTTAGAAACATGTTTGCATCAGCATCTCCGGATAATATTAAGCAATGGAAATGTCCAGAAGGAAAGTTTATACAAAACTTGTCGGGTCACAATGCCATAATCAATTGCTTAGGCGTAAACGAGGAAGGAGTTTTGGTCTCCGGTGGAGATAATGGAACACTGTATTTTTGGGATTGGAGAACAGGCTACAACTTCCAGAAGTTGCAAGTAAGTTGTTTTTTTTTTTTTTTTTTTGATGTGAAACATGTAACGACGCGCTTGGATGGGAGTGAGAACGTTTTGATGGCAAGACGCGTGGTGCTATTCAGCCAGCTTAGCGTCTTGTCGACTCTTTCCGACGCGCTTCCCACTCTACCACACTCGCTACTTTACGTGTGTGTTAGTGTGTCGGCACTATATGCGTTAAATTTTGTGTATTGAAGGAATTTAAGCAAGCATACATACAAACAAAAATTCTGGAAACGTTTTTCCGTCTAGGTGTCTCTAAAACGAAGTTATAGAACGATTTGAATTCATTTTTTTTACATTAAATACCAGTTCTTGTTAAAATTTTGGTGCGGTAACAACTTAAGTTGTTCTGTTATAAACCATTTTTTAATTCAATTCAAAAATTTTTAGGCACCTGTACAACCTGGTTCGATGTCAAACGAAGCAGGAATTTTTGCAATGACTTTTGACCAGTCTGGAATGAGACTTATAACGACAGAAGCTGATAAAACAATAAAGATTTATAAAGAAGATGAAACTGCAACTGAAGAAACACATCCTGTTAACTGGCGACCTGAAATTCTTAAAAGAAGGAAATATTAAGATAAGTTTTGTACTGTGTATTTTTAAAAATAAAGTTTTGTACAATATTTTTTTACTTTTTTATCAAAATTTGTGTTTCAATAGATCGGAAACTAGATAGTAATAGCAGTGTAAAGCTTACAGATAGAGTGATATCACTTACTGCCGGTACCTTTGATGTTGTCACCAAGTTTTGTTTTTTTTTTTGCTCTATACCACCGTCGGACATGCGCATTAAGCAGCCAGCGCTCTGTGACTGTTTCTATAGAACAGGATCTGATTCAATAATAATAATAATATTTATTAGCCACATTGACAAAAAAGTATATGACAAGTCAAGAGTTTATATTAGACTACACATTTAAAATATTCATGAACATTATAAAATTCTTTGTTTACCAGATGACTCTTTAACTTCCTTTTAAAAGCTGGAAGTGGCAATGACTTCGTATCATGTGACAGATGATTGTAAAATTTTACACAGTTATAAAGTGCTCCTTTTTCAAAAGTAGTTAAAGAGTGATCCGGCAAACGAAAGTCGCTATTTCCCCTAGTGTTGTGTGCATGTAACATTTGATGGCAAGTAAAATATTTAAAATGTTCTTTCACAAAACACAAGCATTCATTAGCTCGTGTGCTGTGAATAGGTCATAGATATAAATCACAGTTTTGTCCTGCCTTCAGACGCTAATGACCTCTGTTGTCGAGCGTCTATAATCTACAATCTCTCTCTCTCTCTGTCCTGCCTTCAAAATTATACTATAAGGTCGACGCATGCGCACTGAATTTCTGAGTGTGGAAACTGATTTTATTAAAGCCTATAAAAATTATGAGCTCATAGCTGGAGTTAGAAAACTGAAAATAATCAATATATTGTTATGTTGAAATTTTTATTAGTTGATTATGGTACGTTACAAGCAATTTTAACCTACCTTTTTTTGACTGCACAGTTTTATAATTTTAACAGGCATTTTATCAAAATAAATTATGCATTTGCATTACAAGGCTACAAAATATGTTTTTCAGCCTTAATATAAATTAAAAATAAAATTAGGAATGTTATAAATATTTTATAATATAATGAAATTGTATAAAAAAATTATAATATAAATTTAATATTAATTAAAAGTTGATATTTTTGAAATTCATATTTCTTCATTCAAATCATAATCTTCGACCGGAAAATCTCCGCAAAGAACAGCTCCAGGTTTAACGAAACCGCCATATTTTGGCTCGCATTCAAAATATCTTTTGCCTTCATATCTACAAGAAAAATTTTTAACTTTTAATTTTTAGATGTCAGTTTGTTTAACGATTAACCTTTTCACTGCGCATTTATTTTATGAGAGTGCATGCGGTGTGTGCAATTTTTTCGGCCGTTCCGTATAGATACGTCTGGAGCAGTCCACTGTTGTTATCAGTGGGGTAAAATAATGAAGCTAAATCCCGTCAAATCATATCAAATTGTTTTTTTTGCCTTTTTTGTTTAAAACGTATATTTTTATGAAAAACAGAACAGTCAGTGCGTGTATACACGTGTAAAACACGTGTACATACGCAATGACTTTAAAAGAAAAAAATCACAACAAAGTTCAGAATTGCTGTTCTAATAGGCGTTGTGCGTATATATACGGCGGTAGCAGTTTATCGCTGTAAGTATTTTTTCCAGCCCGAACGTAAATATACGGCTGGAGCAGTAACCCAGGTAATCGTATATATACGTCTGGAGCAGTCAAAGGGTTAAACAGAGGAGGCTCCCGGCTAAGTCTGCGTTTTCTTCCTCAGCAATACAGAATTCTTCGGACACAACTGCTTGTTTGTTGGTCAAATTCTTGGATTCTTCGGACTGTTTGAACTCGGTTTTAGAAGTTTTAGACTCCTAAAACTGCTAGAACCAAATTCGAGAATTTGACCAACAAACAAACAGTTGTGTCTGAAGAAATCTGTATTACCAACAAGCGGATTAGCAATTCAGAAGATGTCAACAAACATATACTGTTACTGTTGACGGCATTTAGTAAGTTATTCAATAATTTTATACATTATTTTTTAAGTATTTTCCTAACTAATACATTTTTACAATGTTTATACAGAGCTCTGATGATGAAAATATATTTTTCGAAACGTTAGTGAATAAATGCAATAAAACAGTATTTGCTTCTTAATTGGATCCTTAAGCCACTTTTGAGTTGTATTCTTCTATCATCAGGATCACCACATTTCTGTTTTTTAATAAAAACAGATTCTTAACATATCTAATGTTCGGACACTGCTAGGACATCTGGCAACACTACCTTTATTTGAAAAACTTACGTTCCGTCATTTTTTCCGAGCGGTTCATCGTATTTAACCCCAACCCAATATCCAGGTCTGCCTTCCATTTTACCAACCCAAGCTACTGTGCCCAATCTTTCAGGTGCTGAATTCGTAGTCACTTTACATCTCGACCCTAATGTAATAGCTTCAGCTAATTTCTTCTCTTCTTCTAGTTCTCGAGCTTGTTGCTCCTTCCGTTTACGCATCTCTTCTTCATTGTATTTTCCTTAAATTCGAAAATTTGCAATTTATAATTGGGACGAAAATTTATAGTATTATTAATTGACTGAAAATTGATATTACCCATTTTATTTTTTAACAGAAAAGCTCGCACAGAATCTGTTTTTTTTGCATATTGTTCCGGTGTTAATTCATATCTTTCAATTTTTTCTGCATTCAGATCATTGTACATCGTAAAACTATCAACTACATGCAATCTCATGCCATCATCGATAGGATACGAGCCAATTAAAGCATCGTTGTTTTCTAAAGCGCATATGAATTTATCATCTTTTGAATATAATTCTATTTTCATTGTTGCTGGACTTCCTCCAGTCATCAATTCCAATTTCCCCTAACATAAACAAAAACGTTTTATTTTTATATTGAGATTTCTTTAATAATATGTGGACAATTTCAAAATCAAATGTTACACTTCGCTAATACTGATTTATAAAAATGTAATTATGTATGTAGAAAATGCAATGAATCATGATGTATTTTTACCTTTAATTGGGAAACTGTTATATCTTTTTGAAACCTACGTTCATTGCAAATTGCGCTTTCTTGTGCTGAATTAGTTATATTTACTGTCACGAAACCCGATGTGATTACTGTCACTTCACCAGCCATATTTAAATTTCTTTTGTTAATTACAAAATAATCGCAAACTTTAGACCTCAGCCTTCTTTGACTTTTAGCATGCCTGAAATGCGTATTGCATGGTAAGGTTAGGATAAATTTCAGTTTCAGTACAATTTCCGCAATATAGTTGGCGACACTGAATTTATATATTTTTGCTTATAAAACAGAAAACATCAAACATTTTTTTAATTTTTTTTATAGGTGAAGTGAGAATAATGACAGCTGCCCTGACCGTTAAAAAACGCAATATATTAACAGGCATTAATAGAATACTGAGACAGTAACCATTAAGTGAATGTTGGTGAATTTCAAGGAACATATTATTGCAACTGAAGCCACACCTTACCTATACCTTCTTCGAATTTTAATGCTATTGTACAACTTTTCTTCTAAAAAACGTAAACCAATGTTTAAGCCTGACTAGCAATATTTAACTGCGCAATTATTCGGTCGACCTATCATGGTCATCGTACACAAAACCAACTATAAACGATTCACAAACTATTTAATCGCCCGTTTTAATAGTTGCAGTGACATGTTCATAAGAACGCTTTAGTCACTCCTGCGACTAAACAGTCATCGACTAAAAATTGTCAGCGTATGGCCTAAATCACTTATCTTAAACTAAGTTCGTGTGGGAAAAAAACGTCAGAGTACTAATAAATTTATAACAATTTATAAAAATAATAGATAATATGTATTACAAATGTATTCTTATTAATTAACAATTCAATATATGTATTATAAAATAATGTAATGTAATTATTGTTAAGACAATAATGGCCACTTTCAGTTGAACTTTGATAACTAATCATGCTGATTTTTAAGGGATGCTTAGAGAGTGGTTCCAGGCACTGTCACTATATGGGTAAACATATATACTGATAAGTAATGATATTTACTTCTTCTGTTCAATATTTAACCAATCTTTAGGATTTTTAAGTACTTCTATTAGTTTTGCTTCTTTAGAGCCCTCCTCTGGCGCATGCATATATTCCCACTTCTGCAAATAATTACATAAATTTAATCAGTTCTTTACTTCTCCAATTTAAGTTTATGGATTTTTTTTGAATTCAGCAACTTTTTCTTGAACTTACCGCATTCAGAGGAAGCGACATAAGTATACTTTCATATCTAGCACCTGGTGTAAATAGACCAAACTTAGTTCCGCGATCATAAATCAAGTTAAATTCTACGTAGCGTCCTCTTCGAAGTAATTGCCACTGGCGTTCAAAATAACCATAAGGGCCTTCTTTATGTTTGCGTACTGTTAGAAAAAATAATTTCAATTAAAATCACAGTTCTCTAAACGTAACTGGAATGATTGCTGAATATGGTGAAAGTATTCTGAATGGAAAGCTCATCCAGCGCTTCAAAATGGCGTAGAAAGTACTATATTATTTTAATGCGCTTGCGCTGTCATAATGGTGACGGAGAGTGTGAAAGTTACTATTTCGAGGCGCTGGATGAGTTTTCAGTTCACGACAAGGTTTCTCAAAGAATCGTTATTCCAGACTTCAGTTAGTATAGTACAGAGATTGGAATCATATAAAAAATACTTACAAATTGGTATGTAACTTGGAATTACAGCTTCAGCACAGGATTTCACAAACTGAAATGCTTTTTCCTTATTAGGTGAATCTAAATCATCAAAAAAAATCCCACCAACTCCTCTACATTCACCTCGATGTTTAACCACAAAATAATCATCACACCATTTTTTAAATTTTGGATAATATCCTTTATCGTGTTTATCACACGCCGTTTTCAATTCTGAATGAAAATGTACGACGTCTTTTTCATCTAAATAATATGGCGTTAAATCAGTTCCACCACCGAACCACCATTGTGATGAATTCTCTCCATCTTTTATTTCAAAATAACGATAATTGAAATGTATAGTTGGCACATTAGGGTTACGAGGATGTATAACTGAACTAACACCACATGCGAAGAAGGGTAAATGACCGTCAGGTAGATTTTTTCCACGCGATCTCATTTGAGCTACGGCAGGAGGTGGTAATGTTCCACTGACAACTGAAATATTTACTCCAGCTTTTTCAAGTAGACGTCCATCTTGAATAATACATGTTATTCCACCTCCACCTAAAAATTGAGTCATTTTCCTGAGAGTCATTAATAACTAATGATAAATAATAATAGTTTTATACGGCTGAAATGCAATTGAAAAATGTTTTCGTTGGAGAGAAGCCAATTATATAATCCTCGTACCAGCGAGAGCCCAACACTTTCATGTTGGGCTCTCGCTGGTACGAGGATTCACTTCATATTATAGCTATTGCATTAGCATATATGAATTGACACTCGCATGTAGTGAAAATCTATTGATTCTGAAGCATATAAGGAGAATGTTAATTTGTCACGGTTGAGTATTGTAAGCTCATTCCGCCGCGAAAGTGGAAAGGTTCAGGTTAGAATCCTGACTGTGACCACTGGTTGGTAAAATGTTTTTTTTCCAATATGTTTCGAAACAATTATATAATTGGCTGCTCTCCAACGAAAACATTTTGTAATAACTAATGGAAGACCAATCTTTGAATCTCTTCTTTTGGTAATTAAAAATATCTACTTATCTACCTTCCTTCCTCTCCCATCTATCAACTTGAAATGTAGTTCCTTTATCTTCTTCAGCCTCAAGAGCCTTACAAAAGTCAGCTTGAATCTTCATAATCATCAGTTCCATTTTTGATTTCATGTCATCTTTATTTTTCAATAGTTCATCGATTGGCGTTATTGTTGGTGCCATAAATTCAGAGGGATTGTAAGGTAAACTTTTCATGTGCACTTCTTGAAACGAGTATTTGTAAAAAGCTATGCCGGTTCCAAAAAGAATTGCACTCCATTGTCTGAATATAAAAAAAAAGTTTTTTGATACCTATATAAAACGCAATAGCCTTTGATAATTCATAATTGACTTTATTTTATCATCTGCACATTTCCTGGGTCGTAACAAATATTCTGTATAAAAAAATCAAAATTAAAAAGAAATCAAAATTAAAAAGAATTTTATTTTGTTTTTGCTGTTCTTTCTTGATTTATAACACATTTATAACAGAAACCGTTTACAACAATAAAATATCATTAGTAATAATTTAGCTTACTAATAACAATTATTACCATTGTTATGGATTAAAAAAATTATTTGTAAAGTAATTTACTACTCCTATAACAAGAAACACAGTAAGGAAATAATAACTATTATTTATAATTACGAGGAAAATGTAACATTGATAATGGATTTTATTGTTTTTAAAATTCAATATTAATTCTAAAAAATAATGTTGCATACTACAAACAGTTTTAGAAAGACTGGTTCTTAACAATACGATTGTAGAACAGTAAATTTGCAAATCATTTGAAATGAAATAATATGGCCAAAAATCATTATTAAACTTATATAATTAGCCGACCTTAATTTAGAACGCCCACTTCTTACGTTTCTTGTCAAAGAAACAGAAGTTACTGTGGCTATAGTTTTAAAAACAGCTTTACTGAGCATCGTCGTCTGAAAAAAATAACCTCACTACACAAAAATAAACGCTAATTAAGCAAATACTTGTACATAGCTTATTAATACTAAAATAGTTATCAATTTGATAAGAAAAATAAGTGTTTTTACAATAAAATCGGTAGGAATTTTAACCTAAAAATGTTAACACTACTCAGCTGTTTGTATACAGATACACTTGACATTACAGCGATAGGAATATCCCTTCCCATTCTGAGCTGTCATTTAATATTTTCATTCTATTTAATGTGCCTCACTCTTTTTCATGTACACGTTTGGGAAATATAACTCGTAAAACGTTTGTCGTTACTAGATACAAGGAAATTTTCCTGGTTATTGATCGCATAGAAACCGCATTGCTGTACTGACAATTTTTGTCTGTTACATGGTATCAGATATGTTTGTGTGAATAGTCAATCGTAATAAAGTGTACCAAATATAATAGGTGGCATAAATCGGTATAAAATTCATTTAAAAGCGCGCAAATATATAAATAATCAAGTAATATTAAACAGTTTGTTGGTTTATGTACGCGTGCGTCAAATGTCCGATTAGAAATTTTGTACAAGGATTGGTTTTCAGTCATTCAGTTGCGCAGAGCTGTTCACCTCGTAAAGTAATGTTTATATAATATTATAAAAGTGTGTAGAACCTCATCAGTATAAAAGAATTTGCGGTAGCCGTAATTACATCTGAGCAAACTGTCAACATACTTTTAAAAACTGTCCGAATGGTATGATTGTTCATAAAGACATTGTTATGATCTCAACAATACTGCACCTCGAAGATTGTTCGTGAAATGCGTTTCTAAGGAACAGTGTTTATTATTGTTTGTGCGTTATTGTTGTTCATTTATTTATTGTTCGTTTGTTGTGATATGGCATAAGATTTTTTGGTCAAAATGAAGAGAGGTGACAAAGAACGTAAGGAACTTAATTCTAGTAAATTCACTTTAACACGCGTATTAGAAGCACTGGGCAGATCGAGCAACCAGCAGCAGTCACGGCCTGATCAAGAAATTCCTGAAACTCTCCGACCTGAACATTTTGAAGTCAAAAAGGTAAGCTGAATTATTTTTACTTATTCTTTTGGAGTTTTTTAAAATTAAAAGGTGCTTCTACGTTTGTCATTTTTTTTTAATAGTAAGTCCTGCCAATTTCTAGAAAATAGCAAACTAAATACCCGGTTCTTTGATAGTCGCACCCCTGATTTAGCTTTGGACTTATACCGTTGTTACTTGAGGGTTATGTAAAATAATCATATTATGACGTCAGAAATATTTTATTGGTTATTGTGGATTATAGATGCTTGACAATTTTTTGTGACTGAGTAACAAAATAAGTCACTGAGATATTTATAAAAGTTTAAATTTTATAATTTATATTAATATCTGATGGTTTTGATAAAAAAAACCAAGATATGTTTGAACTTGACCTTCTTTTATAACTTGTTTGCAATTACTAGAATGAGAAATTTGATGCCTTGACCTTGTTATGCAATCAGAAATGTTACCTGTGTTATTATAAAATATGCAATATTAAATATTTCGAGAAAACATATTTTGCTGGTAGGGCAATGCAAAATTATCTTGCAGGAACGCAAACAATCTAAAGCTGATGTTAAACTTGCACTATTTGGTAGTTAAATTTAAAATGGATTTGTAAAAAACAAATTAATAATTATCTGCTTCTAATGAAAAGGTATTAAAATTTTATGATAATAAATCATTGTTTGTGGGCCTTTGACACTTGGGGGGCCCAGGGCAGCAGGGCTTAGTCCCTATGTAGATTCCCCCCTGGCTGTAGGTAGCAGGTACATAGACAAAGGTTTGAATAACACCGAAAAACAAAAATATTTGTATTTTTTTTAAGTAAAAACATGCGAAGTTTGGTAAAAAAATATCTTATTTCATTATCCCTTATACAAACGAAATGCACAACTTCAATTTTACATGGGGCTTTCCTATGTTCCAAAAATAACTTTACACACTGTACTTATTAGTGTATTTGCCATAATATGGCACATACACTATTGGCGTCGGTCGGATGGCGGGACCTAGGGGTCGGACCAAAATTTCTCGACGTTTCATAGCCTCCTGAACAATTTGGCACCATTTTTGGAAATGTTTATATACAGGGTGAGTTCGACCACCCGTATCAGTCGTTTTTTTCGAAAACGGTTAGTCGTAGAGAGTTGTGTCAAAAATTTGTATTATAAAAGCCTTAATAAAGAATCGAATGGTGATAATTTTTTTTTCCGGGAAGGTCGGCTTCCCTATTAGTTTGCTCCAGAATGTCCAGAACTCCGGAATTATAAATGTAACGATAGGTCGGAAGTGGTATTGTTGAAAAGATCTTTAAAAAATAAGCAAGTTTTGTAGGAAATTTTTTTTTATTACTGCCACCCCTGTTAAGTAATATTTGTTTGAAATTACTAAATTAAAATGTCATAATAACGAACTTTTTAAAAGTCCGCATTTAAAATCTAGTTACCTATCTATCGATCATTAAACACTGAAGAAGTACACTCACAGTATAACCAGAAGAGCTCAGTAGTATGTATTAAAGAGTAAATGGAAGACAGTTTGAACACTTGTGACAATGTCTAAGGTTGCTAGATTTTTAATGCCGACTTCGATCGTTATTATGAAATTTTGATTTAATAATTTCAAACGATTGTTATTTAACAGGGGTGGCAGTAATTAAATATTTTTTCCTACAAAACTTGCCTATTTTTTAAAGAGCTTTTCAACAGCACCACTTTCAACCTATCGAGCTTTCTAAAATTCCGGAGTTTTGAACATATAATAATTTATATTTATACTTATAGAAATTTGCAGGGGTGGCAGTAATAAAAAAAATTTTCCTACAAAACTTGCTTATTTTTTAAAGATCTTTTCAACAATACCACTTTCAACCTATCGTTACATTTATAATTCCGGAGTTCTGGACATTCTGGAGAAAACTAATAGGGAAGCCGACCTTCCCGAAAAAAAAAATTATCATCATTCGATTCTTTATTAGGACTTTTATAATACAAATTTTTGACACAACTCTCTACGACTAACCGTTTTCGAAAAAAACGACTGATACGGGTGGTCGAACTCACCCTGTATATATGTATGTATATATTTATATATATTTATATTTATATATTTATATATATATTTATATATATATGTGTGTACACGATAACTCTCGACAGACTTAATCGATTGAAACGAAATTTGGTACACACATTGGAACCCATCACCGCAAGAAGCCTATTTAAAATGGGCCCGATCGGACCATTTTCAGGGTTGTATTTAGGGGTTCCAAAAAGTTTTTGGGCCCAAAAATACCGAAAAATTTGTCAGAATCGTTTCAAAATTGAAATTTAACTCTTTAGTAAAGATTAAAACGTGCTGCTAAAATTTTAATAAAATCGGCCCGACAGGACCGGACTTTCAAATTTTATGAAAACACTGGTTTGTTGATACGGATTTACTTATGAAAGGGTGTATTTAATGTGGTACAGAGGTTGCATTGATAATAATATTGAAATTAAGAAAAAAATATTATTTTAAGGGATGTATTAAGGGGTTAAATTTTTTATTTTGTCCAAAAACAAACTTAAGTTTACATAATAAAACCACAAGGCCTGCATTAGCAAATACACTTTATTGTCGGCAGGGTTTGGCACTGCGACCCGAGTTTTATTGTATATAGGGTTGCCAGATGCCCCGTATTTTACGGGTTACCCCGTTTTTCAGATAATACAGATAATACAAAAACCCATAATTTCGAAAATAAAATACGGGGTAAATAAAGCTCCAAGTTACAAGTCAAATGTAATTTTAAGTTATCTTGCAAAGATTTTTATATATTTGCTTCTCAAAATGAAGAGCTTTTAAAAGCTGTTTCTTCTAACCATAAATATAAATTTAAAAAAAATAGATTATCTTCATTAAACATTGCTGTTTTAATTGTCTCCCGTAAAAATATCTAAAACCCGTATTTTTTATAAGTACTGGTAACCCTTTAATCAATTAGCGGCAGGTGGCAACCCTAATAATTTGTATAACATGCTATGCATGGCAATGTTGATCTTTGCGATCTATGAATCAATCGCGATAAACCGCAGGCATAACCTTGCATTATTAGATCATCAACTCTCATCATGCAACCTGCAGTTACCTATAATAATGTATAGGCGCACGGCAGTGCCCCAAGCCAAGTTAGACGTACCAACTTAAAGTAAAGCATAAGTACCACCTCCACAATTTCGCTTCCCATCAAGCTAATAACATGCATAAATACTTTTTTACTTTTTAGATGGCTTTACAATACTTATACGTAGTTAGTACGTTATTAACCGACTTCTGTCTAAACTTACGCTGTGTTAAAACTGACATTTACTTTAACGGTATTACAATCTGGTAGGAAAGAATTTGGCTCATTTTTTCACATTTTATTCTCTTGGTGGCCGAACATATTTATTTATTGTGGATTATAGACGCGTTGACAACTTAGGTCATTAGCGTCTTAAATACAACAAATATCATAATGTATCATTTAAAAACTAAATAACATCATAAAACATCCATGAGCAGAGGTGGGATTCGAACCCACGACAGTCTGATTCAGAGGCCGCGACGCTACCAACTGAGCCATACTGTCCTCTGGTGGCCGAACAAACTAGTAGAAAAGAACTTGGCTTATTTTTTCACATTTTTGTATTTAGTGGGATACATTATTGTGTGTATTAATTTAACGTATGTATATTGTATAGTATACTTTCATATTTATATTATTTATAATTGGTAGTTGGCACCCCGATATCGCCACCGTTATACAACTATTCTTGTACTACATTACTTACACAATAAAATATTATAATGGCGTAATTAATATAGCGTGTCTTATTGTACTGTATTCTCTGAATAAATTAAAGACCAGGGCTTTTCAAACTTTTTATTAATGGTAGGCAGCACTGGAATGTGTGGGGGCCACGGGGCGACGAGAAATCGAAGGCCTATGAAAAAATGTAATATCTCGTGTCGTTGTTCTTTTCACTGTGAAAAATAATTTTTATTATGCATTTTAAAACATATTTAAAAAATAAAAAGGGCTTGAGAATAGCCGAGAGTGTAGCGGCGCTGTTGTTTACATGGCATTGCTATGGTTCCTCTATTACAAGTCCCCAGTTCTCGGGTTCTAGCCCGAGAGCTGGTAAAAGTGTCAATTGGATTTTCAATTTAATATTAAAATAAAAAAAATTGTGAATTGAAAATATGAATTGGTGCTAGGCCCAAATAACCTTAGCTGTTGGCGGTCTTTAAAACACAATTAAAAAAAAAATAAAAAAATAGTTATTTTCGATACGTGTGCGTAAAGTGAGGTATTCTAGTAGGCTTAAATTGAGAAACGTACTAAGGGACTGACGCATACACAACCAGATCGAGTGCGCTGTTTACCCCCACGAGCTGTTAGGCGAGTGGGAGTAAGCGCATGAGATCTCGTTGTGCATGCGTCAGTCCCTTTAGCGACATTTGGTTCAGCAAATTGAAATATATGCTTAAAACAATCGCTGTAACAACATATTAAAATTTGGACCTTGAACTAATAATATAAATTTCGTCGGGTACATAACACGTTTAGGGTGATCTGCCACCCCTTTAATACTGATCAATCGATCTACAAATATTATACTGGCATTATTGGGTCACCGACAAGCTATACAAACAATTTCAGCCTTGAAGCAATAATAATTGTGACCATTTTTTTTGTTACATCTTGGGGGCGGTCTGCATCCCTCCCATACCGCTATCTAGCAAAATCTCTTACACAGGGCACTTTAATATGCCTCCCTCAACATCTTCACAAAAATAAGGCCTTGAATAAATAACACCAAAAAATTGTCACTAGCTCTCGGTCTATTAGTCGTGGAAACCAATTATGTGTATGTGTTATGCACAATTTGTAGCGAGTATCCTCATGGCTCATATCTGCATATTATTCCCTAAGGATATCTGGAATACATGAGTCGATATATCGTAACATTAGACAACTTCAGGGGACAAATTGACAGCGTATCAAAATGTTTACATTGGCATTTCACGATAAGGCGGAATCTTGTACTTTATTTTTGCACAATTTAGAACCGAAGGAAAGTTGTAATTTTGACTTTTATTTTACTGCTAGCCTTTATAATGACTTCACTGGCGTTAATGTGGATTTTAACAGAAATCTTATCTTTACCCAACCGGAAACTGGGAGTTTCAAGTTGAAGTTCCGACAGTTGCATTTGATTTTTAAACGGTTTTATTTAGCTTGACCCCGTATATTTGTTTGTTTGTTACTCTCTTTGTTTCAAATCTTGCGACAGCTTTTTCAACTACTTCTACTTAACCGATTCTTATGAAACTTTGCACACACATTGAGTTCCCGTGACAATACAATATTATGATAATTTCAACTTGGTAACTAGGGTCTGACGATGGAATCAGGAGGTGGACAATTGAAAGTAAAAATAGGTAAAATAACTTTTAAGTTAAACGGTTTTATTTTAAATCATCAGCTATACCAAAAGCTAGAAAATAATTAGGACACAAACCAAGATGCACTTTGTGTCGCTGCGTCAGCGGAATAAGTAATAAAAAGGTGGGGCGCATTTGAAATATTTCTGTTGGTGGGCTTGGAAACACATTTTTCTAGACAAGCCGTTCTTATTTAATAATTATTATTAAATAAGAACGGCTTGTCTAGAAAAATAATATTATCTACTTATAGGTATGTAATTTTTTTTCTTAAAAACTACTAACGATTTTGATGAAATGGGAACTTTAAGTACTATTTTTTTTTTAACTCATCCGAGCAAAGCTCGGTCATCCAAATATTAATTGTTAAGTGAATACGTTGTGATTATTAGGGGTTTAAATCGTTTGTTTATTATTAGTGTATTTGCCATATGGCACATACACTATTGGCGTCGGTCGGATGGTGGGACCTAGGGGTCGGACCAAAATTTCTCGACGTTTCATAGCCTCCTGAACACTTTGGCACCATTTTTAAAAATGTTTATATATATATGTATGTATATATATATTTATATATTTATATATATATGTGTGTACACGATAACTCTCGACAGACTTAATCGATTGAAACGAAATTTGGTACACACATTGGAACCCATCACCGCAAGAAGCCTATTTAAAATGGGCCCGATCGGACCATTTTCAGGGTTGTATTTAGGGGTTCCAAAAAGTTTTTGGGCCCAAAAATACCGAAAAATTTGTCAGAATCGTTTCAAAATTGAAATTTAACTCTTTAGTAAAGATTAAAATGTGCTGCTAAAATTTTAATAAAATCGGCCCGACAGGACCGGACTTTCAAATTTTATGAAAACACTAGTTTGTTGATACGGATTTACTTAGATATGGAAGGGTGTATTTAATTGGGTGTATTGATGAAATCCATGTCTAATATTGAAATTTAGAAAAATTTAATTATTTTAAGGGCTGTATTAAGGGGTTAAATTTTTTATTTTGTCAAAAAACAAACTTAAGTTTACATAATAATGCCACAATGCCTGTATTAGCAAATACACTATATTGTCGGCAGGGTTTTGGCACTGCGACCCGAGTTTTTAACTATTTAATATTGTTATCCACAGTTACACAAATTCTGTATTTGTGTAGCCGATATTCGCAACCCTGCTTAATAGCCTCTCTCTGAGCCCACCCCCTTCTGCCCCTATCGATCCTTTGTACATTTGTACACATTCTTTTTAATTACATTTCTTTACCGTAACATTTCAGTTATCTCGACTGCTAAAATAAAAAGAATATGCAAAACAAAGAAAAAAAAGTTTATTTGATGCAAATTAATTATACACCATTTCCATTTAATATGTATACTACATAGGTACTACATATACATAGTGACTCAAAAATCATTTTTGAACTATAGATAACGAGGTCTTACCTAGAATTTATTTACCGCCAGGGTTATCTGGGCGTATAATATACCGATTCATATTTTGATACTTTGAAGCTGTACTATTCACAAACTAATAGAAAGTTACTGTGGTTACTGTAAATAAATAATACCGAACAACCTGATAGCGTCATCGTTGTTTTCTACAGTAAAAATAGTCACTACTGAAATTATTGATAAAATGGCAATTTATACTGTTCGGGAAAAAATCCAAATAATTAAATGGTTTTTCGTTTTATGCTGGTCATTCCCGCCGACATAATAAAATTATTTGTAGCTGCCTTTGAAAATAGACCGTCTCCTTCTGCCACAACAATTCGCAAGAATTTGATTCAAATGGTTGCCTATCTCCGAAAAAATTTTACAGCATTGAAGGAGCGAAAAAACAAAGATGACGCTATTAGGTAGTATAAATATTATTTATTTACAGTTACCACAGTAACTTCCTATCTCATTCTTACTTAATACTTTATATATCGATCTCTGTCTTACACACAGAACGGCCTATGCACAGCTTTAATTTGATACAATCTGTAGAGTAGTCAACTGTGTATTTCCGATACATCTAATATTTCTAAAATGCCACCCCAGTATGAGACATTAGACGTTATTCACGTCAAAACGCAAAAACCGAAACTACAGTAAGCGGGGTTATTCCTGTACTTAAATTTTGTTCATGTAGTGTCAATAAAATAAAACTTTGTTTTAGCTATTATTACATTGCCTTGAGCCGTCTTCATAGATGAGGCTATTTAAATTCATGGAACTTTTCGTATCCCGAAACTTCGACGCCATTTTAGAAATTTACATCGATATTCAATAACGGATAATTGACACTTTAAGTTTATTCTTATAGACTTTAATCGCAGCCGGTGTAAACATAAAAGTTTGGGAAATAGGGTCGTCCCGCATATCAAAATTTGATAATTTTGAACAGTGTGTGTGTGTTTTGAAGACCACCAACAGCTAAGGTTATTTGGGCCTAACACCAATTCATATTTTCAATTCATTTTTTTTTTTTTAATAATAAATTGAAAATTCAATTGACACGTTTACCAGCTCTCGGGTTAAAACCCGGGAGCTGGGGACTTGTAATAGAGGAACCATAGCAACGCCATGTAATTTTGAACAGTGTATGTTATTCCTTATACATAAACAAATAATGTAAACCGACTTTTTTGTTCCTATATCCTTCCTCTTAATTGCAAAAAAAATGTGTTGTTGAGGACAGTGTGGTCCAGTGGTTAGCGTCGCGACCTCTGAATCAGACTGTCGTGGGTTCGAATCTCGCCTCCGCTCATGGATGTTTTGTGATGTCATTTAGTTTTAAGTGAGTTGTTATTTAATGTAATTAAGACGCTAATGACCTAAGCTGTCGACGCGTCTATGATTTACAATAAATAAAAATAAAAAAATGTGTTCATTTTAAACGGATGAGCTTAGCCGCCATATGATGACGTCAAAGCCAGACCAATGAAGCCAGACATACGTCCACGCATAGATAAAGAGAGATATGTCTATGGAAAGAGAGGAATACTTCCTCGTCAGTCGTAACTCGTGAAGAACCTAACCTAAGTTACTGTCAACTGTACATACACAAATCAGTGTACTATATTCTCTCCATATTCTCTCTTTATCTATGGATTAGTGGGCGTGATTCTACTACAGCAGCTAATCAGAGAAGGCTGTGTGAATGACATATTTCGTGGCGGTGTAATTCTATGTTTAAAATTGCATTGAAAAATACGCACTTCTTTATTTTTTTTTCTTTTAGAAAAAAGCTTCCAAAAAATTCTCAAAAAAATTGCTTTATTATCTATTTGTAACGTAGATTCCAGCCCTAAAAAAATGTGGGGCGACCCTATTGTAGGTACAGTCGACTCTCGTTAATTCGAAACTCGAGGGACTCTTAAAATATTACGAATTATCGAGTGTTTGAAATATCAAATGGTTCGACAAACGTTGATACAAGTTTGAACTTGTCGCAAAATGTATTTACTTACAATCTTTCCGCCTCTTTCTCTCTGAAACTTTGAATTGTCGAGTGTTGGACGCCGATGAGTTCGAATTAACGCGTCGTTTTGTTATAATATAGCGATGATTTTTTCATACGAATTACCAAGTGCATAAAAATGTATTGATTTAGTTCGAAATATAAAGAGATTTTGTAGGGAACTCGTGATAACTTTGAATTATAGAGAGGTTCGAATTATCGCAGGTTTGAATTAACAAGAGTCGACTGTATATGATAATGATTCCGAAGAAAATCACAATTTTATGTGAGTTAAAAATTACATGTTTATAAAGAAAAATTAACCAAAAACTTATTTTGTTATTTTTTGATCACTGTGTACATACATAAATAAATATTAAATCAGTTTGTTGTGTAGACATTTATAGTAATTTTAGTAATCGCTTTCTTTATTAATAACAATAAAATGCATTCACGAAGAAAAAAACTGCAGAACTCCAGTCACGCTATCCTATAACACTTGCAATTGTTAAATAAATAATAATTAAAACGTTCTATTCAATTTCAAACTATTATTTTATGTAAATATTTTTCTTTTAAGTGCACTTCACTTTTGAAATTGACATGTCGTGGAATTGTAATTAATTTGATGATTCGAGCTCATAAAAGTTTACAAAATCGAAGTAGCAGAACGTTGATTACAAATACAGAATCGGGTTATTTTAACTTATAATTTTTTACTGGAAATAACAAACACACGGTGGTCACAGACCAAGAAAACTACTTTCCCGACAAAATAGTGTATCTATACCACTGAGTTAAGAGGTTGTAGAGGCGCTAAAAGCATTACAAAATCGAAGTAGCAGAACGTTGGTTACAAATACAGAATCGGGTTATTGACTGGAAATAACAAACACACGGTGGTCACAGACCGAGAAAACTCGGGTTGCGTTAGAACTTTTCCGAGAAAATAGTGTATCTATACCACTGAGTTAAGAGGTTATGGAGACGCTACAAGCATTTAAAAGTGAAGCCAGTCGCCATATTTATTGAGACTTGTTCATTTTAGTTGTAAGAAAAAGAAGAGGAGGAGAATAATATTCATATCAATCCCTCTGTTTGGCCGCCATGTTTGTTGTGATCTGTGGCATCAGACCTGGTTTCAATTTTGTATATACGGTATAGCTAAAGTGACCATCCGTCCCGATTTAGGCGGGACAGTCCCGATTTTGAGCCACGAGTCCCGATTCAACAAGCGTCCCGCTTTTGTCCCGTTTTCATTAAATCCCGTGCATTAAGAATGTTTATTTTTTGTCATTAGATATTTTACCCACTCAAAGTATTTTATTTATCAATAATTATATAATTGATAGCTACCTTAAAAAATAAATAATATTTAAAATAAAAATATTAGCGAGCCTTTGGGAGTTTCTAGCGAGTTTTTGGGGATTTCTAGCGAGTTTTTGAGGGTTTCTAGCGAGTTTTTGGGGGTTTCTAGCGAATTTTTGGGGGTTTCTAGCGAGTTTTTGGGGGTTTCTAGTGAGTTTTTGGGGATTTCTAGCGAGTTTTTGGGGGTTTCTAGCGTGTTTAAGGCTTTTTTGGGCGTGAAACCCAACGGTTGCCTGCGCTGGGTTTTTATAGACCTTGTCCCGCTTTTTGATATTCAGGATTTGGTCACTTTAGGTATAGCGCTTCTATTACCTTTTAACTCAGTAATCTATACGAATATTAGCTGCCCGGCCCGGTTCGCCCGGGTAGAGCTGATTAGGGGAGCCCTTCAATTTTGTTATCTAGTTTAGGGCGTCGCAAATTATTTGAGAATCACTGATTCAAGCAACAAGGGTTATCATATTTTTATTCGTCAGATAGCGCTAGTGGCAAGTAAAGTATGTGTCAAACGTGCAATAGTAAATTTTTTTTTCGTAAGATGGCGCTACTGAGAAGTAAGGTACTATATGTCAAACGTTTAGAGATAAACGATTTGTGTTTAGTCATTCTTCATTTATCCATTATTAAGGAATAAATAATTAAATAACTGCAAAACTGCGATTTAGCCGTTAAATGAATAATTAATGACAGATACTTTATTTGCTAGTGGCGTCATCAGATGGCGGAAAATATAAACAGTACTGACATTTGAATGGCATCAAAGTGATATATACCTCACTTGTTAGTGGTGCCATCAGGTGGTAAAAAAAGAAGTCTGGTACTTACTGGTAGCCGTCATTAGATGTGTGTTCCGCAAATCTAGATTTTATACTTACATGAAAAATGCAGTTTTGTGTAACTGTTATTTACCTACAGTTATTCGTTATTTTTTTTCGGAGGCATAAATGAAATAAATTACACAAGTGACGTGGATCTAGTGGAATGTTTGCAAATTCATCGCCAAAAAATGTTATTGAGTTGTCTATCTTAATAAAAGGAATATGTTTAAAAGGATGACGTTATTCACGGTCAGTGCAGTAATATTATATTAATAGCGGTTGCCCGTGGCACCGCTTCGTATATTTAGTATATTGTTAATTTATTATCCCCCCGCGAGAAATTCTCCTGCGAAGCGAAGTATGATTTATTACCCACCTCCCCGCGAGAATATCTTCCTCTGCAAAGCGAAGTCGGGCTTAAAATCACTTGGAAATAGTTTGCATTAACGGTGTCACAAAAATGAAGTCGACCGAGCCTATTTATATGCTTAACCCAAATCTTTGGTTTACCCCTACGGTTTGGCATTTGCATTAAAGCTGTACATTTTTTTTAAACAAGCCTAAATAAATGTTAATTTTTTACCCCGACCTAACTCCTTATTTTTGTTATTGTACGGAACCCTCGGTGCGCGAGTCTGACTCGCACTTAGTCGGTTTTTTTATATTTATTTTTTCTGCCGGTTTTTAAATCTGCGAGTTTGTATGGATAGCCCGGGAGATAGCGTTGCATTTTAGGTAGTGTTTTTACGCCGATCGATTGTTATCTTTTTCGATAGATCTGGTATATATAACAAGCCGTGAGGTGGGTCGTTTATTAGGACTAAAGTGCGACCCTTGAGGTCCACACGACGAACTTCCCAGTTTGATAAATATTTAATAATAATAATTAAATTAGATATTACACAGAAAAGTAATCATTTCAATCATTAAAACATCAATAATTTATAAAAAAAAAAAAAAAAAAACGGCTGAACCGATTTTTATAAAATTTATGTCGGATCAAAATGACGTTAACACGCCTCGATTGACACCCTTACGAAGTCGATATAATTTTTTATTCGCGAGATATTGTGTAAAATCTACTTTTTTGGAGGTTATTTGGTTAAGAAAAAAGAACGGCTGAACCGATTTTGAAAAAATTTCTTTCAGATCATATTTACGTTAATACGCGTCGATTGGCACCCTAACATAGTCGATATCATTTTTCGTTCTCGAGATTTCGTCTTTGAAAGAAATGTACACATACGTACGTACGTACGTACGTACGTACACACACACACACACACACACACACAGACATCTTTCTAAAAGTAGTGTAAAAATAGTGTAGTGACCTTGAAACATAAAAATTTTTTTTCCTTTTTGATTTCGATTTTCGGACCCATTACAATAACTTCCAGTGGGAAGTCAGCTCACGCACCTGCGGTGGATGTGGGTGTGAGTGGCTGCGAAAGTGGTTAAAAAAACACTAAACGATTTGTTAAATTACAATAATTTAAGAAAATAATATGAAGAAAGAAACTTTTTCTTTACTTCCGTCACGCTTTTTCCTCGTGCGATTGGAATCACTCCTACCTACAGCGCTTGATTTACACTAGGGGCACTAGGAGTAGGGGCTGGTGCCCAGGGCGGCAAATTTTCAGGGACGGCAAAATTTGGAACGTGAAAACATTCATAAATTAAAATAAATAAAATATTTTTTCTCATTATTAAGAATGTGTGTAAAATTATGAACACTGCAGTTTTATTTACAAAATTGTGAAAAAAACTTCAGTGTGGGGCGGCATTTTTCACGGTGCCCCAGGGCGGCGCTTTCGGTAAATCCGGCCCCGCCTACCTACCGTGTTTCAAGGTCATGGCCGATTAACTGTCAAATTCCTATGCTCGAGAACAAATAATGATATCGATTCCGGACCAATTTCATTCGGCTCATAATTCCATAATGAACACCTGATAAGGTTTGCAAAAAATTTAAATTGGCTGTTTTTTTTTATAACAAAGACACTACCGTAAAATGTTTATTGCAAAAGTTTCTCTACACTGTAAAAAATGGATATAAAAATACTTTGAAAGTTAAGGTAGAATTCGCTCGATTTTCTAAGTGATTTAACATTATTATTTATTTTTACACAGAAAACTTCATAAAAACTTGGGCTTTTACTGTAAAGTTAAACAAATTTGTGATTTTTACATAAAGTAAATTAAAATTACATAATTTGTGTAATATTCCAATAAAGTGTGTAAAAATTACAAAATAAAATGTATAGTTACATATATAAAATGGATGAATACAAAACAAATTAATGTAAAATTAGTAACCACGCATGCGCAATGTGTTTTTATGGAATCTACGCGATGTGGCGATACGTGTTTGCGACGCCATTGTCTCTTTTGTGCCTATTACCAGATTAATCACTGGCTACAAATGGACCATCTATAATCTATGTAATCGGCCTTCTCATTTCTTACAGTTTACGGTAGACTGGTTTTATCCACACGCCAAGTCTCTTAAGTTTTATTTTAACAATGACCTAGCCCAGGGGTCGGCAACCTTTTGAGACGGAAGAGCCAAAAGCTACAATTTACAAAATTTCCCAGTTTTTAAAAAGTCACTAACATTTTTATTTCAATATTATGACTGCGACCGTTGACGACACAGTGCACCAATAACTAAACAAACAGAACAGTGTTGCCACATTTAAAAAATGTCAGCTATCCATATACTCTCTACTCCACCTATTCTCACTGTTCTCTGTTGAGTGTTTTTATCCTGTTTAAAGTTTTTTTTGCAGTATAATATTTTTTATGAGTTTTGAAAATAAAATAATATAATTAATATTTGCGCATGGAACTGGAGAGCCGCATCTTGACATCATAAGAGCCGCATGCGGCTCGCGAGCCGCAGGTTGCCGACCCCTGACCTAGCCGATATTACTATTTGGCCACAGATTTATACTTTACAATAATGTAACACGTTGCACGTACAATTAATAATAATAACAACAGTATGTGTAGATGTTTTTTATCGTTTTTACGCGATACACACTGTGTTTTGTTTTTTTATAGCATATGGTCGGTCGCTGATAAGAGTCCGTTGGCCATATTGAATATTCTCAAATTGACCGCACCGAGTCATTAGTTATTACTAGGGTTGCCGAGGACATAGTGTGGTCCAGTGATTAGTGTCGCGGGTTTTGGATCAGATTGTCGTGGGTTCGAATCCCGCCTCCGCTCATGGATGTTTTGTGATGTAATTTAGTTTTAAGGGAGTTGTTATTTAATGTAATTAAGACGCTAATGACCTAAGTTGTCGACGCGTCTATAATTTACAATAAATAAACCAGGGTTGCCATTCGTTGCAGCTTCTTGAAAATCACCCGCTCGGCTTTTTGTAACCTTGGTAACCGATGTGTAACTTAGCCATTGGTTACCAAGGTTACAAAAAGACGAGAGGGTGATTTTCAAGAAGCTGCAGCGCGCTTACCATTAATACCACAGAAAAGTTGTGGGAATGAAAATTGTAGGAAAAGTAATCCTCTTTAAAACATTACATAATGAAAGAATTGCTTAAGTCGACCGTTTCTGAGAGATTTCGAAAAAAGCATAAAAGGTGGTAAAATTTCGTGGTTTTTCGGCTCCCCCCACGTTAGCACAGGGTCATCGAGGTCGAAAACTCAGATTCTACTCCACAGAGTATACCCACAAACAACATACCAAAATATCATTAACTTCGGAATACTTTCCAGGTAAAAAGTACCTGATTGCTAGACTGTACGGTAATAATAATAAAGAGTTTAGTCACGTCTAACCACAATAATTTTATTAGTGAATGTACATTTCAAGAGCTATGCTCCCATCTTCAGCAAATACTAAACTGTTTAGTTTAGTATTTGCTGAAAATTATTGTCGTTAGACGTGACTAAACTCTTTATGCTCCCATCTTCAGCAAATACTAAACTAAACAGTTTAGTATTTGCTGAAGATGGGAGCATAAAGAGTTAAGTCACGTCTAACCACAATAATTTTATTAATGAATGAACATTTCAAGAGCTATGCTCCCATCTTCAGCAAATACTAAACTAAACAGTTTAGTATTTGCTGAAGATGGGAGCATAGCTCTTGAAATGTACATTCCTTAACAAAATTATTGTGGTTAGACGTGACTAAACTCTTTATTATTAAATTAAACCACAGTGCTCTTAATAATTCTTATATGGTGATAATATAATATTATAGTTGTTTCATAAACGTCTATACACTTATGTTTAGTTCGATCATAGGTGGGTATTAGATACGGACATACGGATAATCAGAACCTAACCGTTGTGACGTCATCGAATACAAACAGTTGAATACACAAATACACGCAATACGCCGCTACCGCCGCTGCGCTGCTCCAGCATTGCACGGCCGTGTTTTGTTCCAAGGACGCTTCCGTCATTCTGATGTTTATTTTTATATTTTTTTACAGCTACCTACTTTCGATAATTTCATTACGTGTCCGAAAAAGCAAATAAATTTTCTAGGTTTTCACTTAAACACAATCTTCAATAAATTTTTATTTTTTGACGTGAACAACGTCTGATGTGTCATACTGAGGTGGCATTTTAGAAATATTAGATGAAACGGAAATAGTCGGAAGTGGTTGACATGTGAAATAAACACAACATGTATACCTGTGTTAAGGTATATCTACTCGTATGTTGAGGTAACTGAGGTAAAATCTATACCGTATACAAAATTTTGAGGACAGTGTGGTGTAACGGTTAGCGCAGCCGACCTTTGGATCACACTATCGCCATGGATTCGAAACCCGCCTCCACTCATGGACGATTTGTGATGTCATTTAGTTTTAAGGAAGTTGTTATTTAATGTAATTAAGACGCTAATGACCTAATTTGTCGACGCGTCTATAATCTACAATAAATAAAAAATTATACAAAATTGAAGTCAGGTTTGACGTCACAGGTCTCATCAAAGATGGCGGTAAAACACGGGATGGATTGGGAATATTATTCTCTTCTTCTTCTCACATATAAAATGAGGTCCTAATTATAATGGCGATTGGTTTCACTTTTAAATGCTATACTGCCTCTATAGCTTTAACCTCAGTGGTTGTGGTAAGCCAGGTGTGGCTGTGTGGTAAAGTACGAGTCTTCCGTCAGCGCAGGTTCGATTCCCGAAGACTTTTAATATATTTTTTTTATAATTAAAACATATAGGTACCTATTGAATAACAAATTATTATTTAGAATATAAAAAATTAAAATTACAATATTATTTTATTTATTATTATTTTACGAACATTTGATTTTATAATATGATAAATAAAAGTGGATGTATATCTTTCCATGACCATGAGAACGAATGCAATTATTTTTTTATAACTCCTGCTTCTAAAGTTCAATACTCGAGCACTGTGAGGCGGGCGTAAAGAGGCGTATTTAATAGTCACCGTGTGTGAAAGTCCAAAGCGTGCGTAAAAGTACCGTCACAGTGCGTAAAAGTCCAAAGCGTGCGTAAAAGTACAATCTCTACATCGTATAAATTCGAAATTTCCGCAGTTTGTACAATACAAGCACTTACTGGCTATCGATCGATGTGTTCCTATATATAGTATCGCGCATACAAAGTCCACATCATGAGAGAGTCATGTTTTTAATGATTTATACAGAAGTTAATAACTTTAATAAAAATAAACTAAATCGTAACTTAGTCTGTAATTGTAAAATTCTAAGGACGAGAAAAGCGAATTTTCCGTTTTCATAATTTTTTTTTCTCTCTATTAAACTTTAGAAGCAGTCGTTATAAAAAATTATGTTCGATACGTTCGCTTAAAGTGAGATATCTAGTAGGCTTAAATTGAGGCACTCGCTAAAGGGACTGACGCATACCCAACGAGATCTCGTGCGCATACCTCCACTCGCCTAACGGCTCTTGGGGGTATACAGCGCACTCGATCTAGGGATGTGACATTGAGTAAAAAAAATCGATTATTTAATAATCGATTTTTCTCTTTTCAATATAAATCGATTTGTAAAAAATCGATTTTTGAAGAAATAATCGATTTTTGTGGAAAAATCGATTTTTTCTATTATTCGAAAATTTGCATACTTTTATAATAGTAAAACTAAGAGATTAATATTAACAATTTATTAGAATAAAAATTTTCGACTGATTAGTTTACGTCTATAGTGAACTTATTTTACGTTTTCTCATCCGTCGCACAGATGGCGTTGTTTACAAAAATCGATTAAAACGTGTAATTTGTAAATGTTGGCTGCATTGGGTTTCCCAAAGCCTATATTTTTTCTTAATATTAATATTAATAAAAAAATAAATAAAAATAAATAAATAACAAGCCGTGAGGTGGGTCGTTTATTAGGACTAAAGTGCGACCCTTGAGGTCCACACGACGAACTTCCCAGTTTGATAAATATTTAATAATAATAATTAAATTAGATATTACACAGAAAAGTAATCATTTTAATCATAAAAACATCAATAATTAAAAAAAAAAAAAAAAAAAAAAAAAAAAAACGGCTGAACCGATTTTTATAAAATTTATGTCGGATCAAAATGACGTTAACACGCCTCGATTGACACCCTTACGAAGTCGATATAATTTTTTATTCGCGAGATATTGTGTAAAATCTACTTTTTTGGAGGTTATTTGGTTAAGAAAAAAGAACGGCTGAACCGATTTTAAAAAAATTCCTTTCAGATCATATTTACGTTAATACGCGTCGATTGGTACCCCAACGTAGTCGATATCATTTTTCGTTCTCGAGATTTCGTCTTAGAAAGAAATGGACACATACATACGTACGTACGTACATACGTACACACACACACACACACACAGACAGACATCTTTCTAAAAGTAGTGTAAAAATAGTGTAGTGACCTTGAAACATAAAATTTTTTTTTCCTTTTTGATTTCGATTTTCGGACCCATTACAATAACTTCCAATGGGAAGTTAAAAAAAAGTGTAATTTATATAATCGATTTAAAAGTGTAATTTATATAATCGATTTATAAAAAATCGATTATTATTATTAAAAAATTAATCGATTTATAAAAAATCGATTATTATTATTAAAAAAATCGATTGTTAAAAATCGATTATAAGAAAAAAATAATCGATTAATATAAAAATCGATTATTTTTTCACATCCCTAACTCGATCTAGTTGTGTATGCGTCAGTCCCTTAGCTCGTGTCTCAATAATTTAAGCCTGCTAGAATATCTCACTTTACGCACACGTATCGAAAATAACTATTATTTAACGCTATTTTTTGTTTTTATATATTTTTTTGTTTCATTGACTTTGTTTCATGTTTTACTATCATTCTTCAGCTCGGTCCATTTTTGCTGTGTATTGTGTAATCGTGCCCCTATACAGTTACCTACTTTATAATAATTGACTACGGTTTGCTGGGCATTGAGCTGACCGAACCGCAGTGTTGGCTGGTTGGCTCCAAACTTGGGGCAATTATCTGCACGATTTTATTGCCGTAATAATTAAAGTTGAAAGTTTATATTATAGACGTACCTACGCGTGATCAAAAAATAGCTTTCTCAAAGTTTGTCAAATAATAATCAATACACAGAATCGTCCGCTACTTAGATTTACATTAATAGTGTATATAGGCACATTTTAAATTAAACAAGCCGTGAGGTGGGTCGTTTATTAGGACTAAAGTGCGACCCTTAAAGTCCACACGACGATCTTCCCAGTTTGATAAATATTTAATAATAATAATTAAATTAGATATTACACAGAAAAGTAACCATTTTAATCATTAAAACATAATTATTATTTATTTTTAACAATAATTAAAAAAAAAACGGCTGAACCGATTTTGAATATTTACGCCGCTAAGATATGAATCGGATGTCCTTTTCTATGCATTCTATGCGTTGCCAAAAATTTCAGGGGGGGTTGAACCCCCTAAACACCCCCCCCTGTATCCTCCGCTGGATCGTATACACTATATACAGTATATTTCGTCTTTAGATGCACAGTTAAATCAACGCTACTGTACCCATTTATTTAGAAAATCAATCATTAAACATGAGTAATTTCTTGTAAGATTTCACGGCAAACATATCATATTAGGAATAATTAATAAAATAAATGTCAAACATGGTGATTATTGGCATTTATGTGTATAAATTGCAATTTGTCAGATATCAGCTATTGATTAATTATATAAAAAATATCATTTTGAAAACATATGAATCAATTATCACTTTTATGAATGTATGAATCAAGTACGAGAAATGATAACGGGAATTCTGCCTGTATTTTCTAGTGCCCGACCGAAGTCGATCTTCGTTTTTTTTTTAATCCGAATGAACTACCTCTGCACCCCTTAGGTGCCTACACTCATCGATTTTTTTTAATATAGTTACAAAACTACTGCTGGGCCAAATTTCGTTGATGAAGGAATTTTTCTGTTTTATTTTTACGATATGCTAAGCTAACATAAAAGACTTTTTGTATAAAATTAAACAATGTTTAAATTAAGTAGTTATCAAACAGTCAACATTTACTTGTTTTTGTTTTAGATAGAAATTTTTGTAATATAAAAAAAAAATATTATCGTCTGATAGTTCTAGACCGAGAGCTAGGGACAATTTTTTGGTGTTATTTATTCAAGGCCTTATTTTTGTGAAGATGTTGAGGGAGGCATATTAAAGTGCCCTGAGTAAGGGATTTTGCTAGATAGCGGTATGGGAGGGATGCAGACCGCCCCCAACATGTAACAAAAAAAAAACTCACAATTATTATTTCTTCAAGGCTGAAATTGTTTGTATAGCTTGTCGGTGACCCAATAATACCATTGTAATATTTGCAGATCGGTTGGTCAGTATTAAAGGGGTGGCAGATCACCCTAAACCTGTCATGTACCCGACGAAGTTTATATTATTAGTTTAAGGTTCAAATTTTGATATATTGTTACGGCGACTGTTTTAAGCATATTACGGCGACTGTTTTAAGCATATATTTCAATTTGGAGAACAAAATGTCTGTATTAACCCCCTCTCTTAGGTGTTTATATCGTTCTGCAAGGGAGTTAATAACTGACATTTTGTTCTGAAAATTGAAATATATGGGTAAAACAGTCGCTGTAACAACATATTAAAATTTGAACCTTGACATAAAAATAAACATTTCGTCGAGTACATGACACGTTTAGAGTGATCTGCCACCCTTTTAATACCGACCAATCGATCTGCAAATATTATAATGACATTATTGGGTCACCGACAAGCTATATACAAACAATTTCAGCTTTGAAGCAATGTTAATTGTGATCATTTTTTTTTTGTTACATGTTGGGGGCGGTCTGCATCCCTCCCATACCGCTATCTAGCAAAATCCCTTACTCAGGGTACTTTAATATGCCCAAAAAAATAAGCCCTTGAATAAATAACACCTAAAAATTGTCACTAGCTCTCGGTCTATTATTGTATAAATATTAAATAATAAACATTTCCGTCTTTTAACAATGGTTTATGATTTCATATCGCGCTGCACTATTTTATTCTTTCATTTTGTACACAAAACATCAGCCTATCGACCTCAATTAGGGTTGTGGGCATGCCCACCGTGCACACAACGGTGGATCCGCGCTTGGCCCGCTGCGCATTGATATTTTTATTTTAACGTACATATACTATACATTTCCCGGCGGTATATTATAGTGGAGCAAAATGATGCGAGACGAAAAATGCGTTACAAAAAAATGTGTGACGCGGACTATCATGCGATAGTTACGCCATAGTTTGTTTGTGTTTTGTATCATGTATGTCATATTAATATTTTTTGACAGATGTGACGTCATTTTATGATTAATATGTTGGAAAAATCACGACCAATAATTAATAAATTGTTTTAATTTTAAATTAACTTAATACTTTTATACATTTCTATAAGATTACTTTATTATTATTGATATCGATGAGTAGTTTCACCAATCTTTCTGACTAGTTGTATGTTGTATACAATACACATTATAGATTAACTAATCTACAATTTTTACATAATTACTGACACGTATAACAATATCTAGATATATAATGTTTCAAAGCTACAATTACTACAAATTACTTACTATGTCCATATTTATTTAAATCGTTTGTTATAAACTTTTTTATTTTATTGATTTTGTACTTTTTTTTTAATAATAATGAACGTGAAGACGAACTCTATATTTATTTTTTGTACGCTTTGTTTTTAACAGACTTAAAAAAAACTTATTAACAAAAAAAAACTTCCTTCAAAAAGCCACTAAAAAACTTTTTAACAAAAAAAAACCTCCTTCAAAAAGGCACTAAAAAGAGGAAAATAATGAAATTTTGAGGTCTGTGCCAATTAAAATATGAAGTTGGTTAAAAAGAAGCTATTAATCACTATATACTATACTTTTTAACCGACTTCATATTTTAATTCGCACAGACCTCAAAATTTCATTATTTTCCTCTTTTTAGTGCCTTTTTGAAGGAGGTTTTTTTTTGTTAAAAAGTTTTTTATTTTTTATTTTTTAGTGTCAAAAAGTAACATTTACCTTAAAGAATCACACGCCGTTACTTACTTTTATTAAAATCAGCCGAACTACTGAACCGATTTTGATGAAATTTCTATGGGACCAATCTGAAAGTATATCCTTTTTTCCTTTTTTAAAATCGGTTCATAAACGTCGAAGTTATCCGCGAACACACATAAAACATAAAAAATATATACAGTCGAACTGAGAAACCTCCTTTTTTTGAAGTCGGTTAAAAAAGAGGAAAATAATGAAATTTTGAGGTCTGCGCCAATTAATTAATAAAATATGAAGTCGGTTAAAAAGAAGATATAAATCACTATAGGTACTATACTTTTTAACCGACTTCATATTTTAAATTGGCGCAGACCTCAAAATTTCATTATTTTCCTCTTTTTAGTGCATTTTTGAAGGAGATTTTTTTTGTTAAAAGTTTTTTATTTTTTACTTTTTAGTGTCAAAAAGTAACATTTACCTTAAAGAATCACACGCCGTTACTTACGTTTATTAAAATCAGCCGAACTACTGAACCGATTTTGATGAAATTTCTATGGGACCAATCTGAAAGTATATCCTTTTTTCCTTTTTTAAAATCGGTTCATAAACGTCGAAGTTATCCGCGAACACACATAAAACATAAAAAATATATACAGTCGAACTGAGAAACCTCCTTTTTTTGAAGTCGGTTAAAAAAGAGGAAAATAATGAAATTTTGAGGTCTGCGCCAATTAATTAATAAAATATGAAGTCGGTTAAAAAGAAGATATTAATCACTATAGGTACTGTACTTTTTAACCGACTTCATATTTTAAATTGGCGCAGACCTCAAAATTTCATTATTTTCCCCTTTTTAGTGGCTTTTTGAAGGTTTTTTTTAAAAAGTTTTTTATTTTTTACTTTTTAGTGTCAAAAAGTGACATTTACGTTAAAGGAATCGTGTATTCTATCTTTGTCGTGCTACTCATTTTGTTATGTCTTCCTTGTTGCACTCATTAATTTTCTATGTTCTCAATCCTGCGATACACCTTGTATAGATACTACAATGAACTCAGTGAGAATTACATACATTTTTAAAACTTAATATCTCAGAAGACAAAACTTGTGGAATCGAGTGATGCAAATCGCATTTTTCTTATTTCGCGGTCTAATTTTACAAAAAAAAAAACGAAATCACCGACCGCCCGCCCCAATTCTTGTCAGTCATCAATCCAGATCTGTCATTGGTTAATAAAAAATTTAAAAGGCGATGTACACTGTAAGAAATGAGAAGGCCGATTAAATAGATTATCGATGGTCCATTTGTAGCCAGCGATTAATCTGGTAATAGGCACACAAAGAGACAATGGCGTCGCAAACAGGTATCGCCACATCGCGTAGATTCCATAAAAACACATTGCGCATGCGTGGTTACTAATTTTACATTAATTTGTTTTGTATTCATCCATTTTATATATGTAACTATACATTTTATTTTGTAATTTTTACACACTTCATTGGAATATTACACAAATTATGTAATTTTAATTTACTTTATGTGAAAATCACAAATTTGTTTAACTTTACAGTAAAAGTCCAAATTTTTATGAAGTTTTCTGTGTAAAAATAAATAATAATGTAAAATCACGTAGAAAATCGAGCGAATTCTACCTTAACTTTCAAAGTATTTTTACATCGATTTTTTACAGTGTATAATAGTGGCGTGAGTAACCGATGTACGTAAGTAGGTCTGTATAGTTACACTGCACATTATAATACACGCGAGGATGATTGATCTGAGAAATGCGACAGATGGACCGACATACAAACGGACAGACAGACGTGAGCTTCACTTGTCACCTGATGGTGATTAATTGTACATTCACAGACAATGCGATCGTGTTTCCGTTAATAGCAATGTCCTGTGACAACTGGAGTTTCATGAAATTTGAGAGGACGGCAGAATTTCAGTTCAAGAGTATCTTTAAAGGTACGTGCAGTACGCAGTCGGGATTCTAGATGGTAGCATGTATGGTATAGATGGTGGCTGAAATTATAAGCGCTTATTATAGGTTTGCACAACGAAGCTTTGATACTAGCATTGATACAAGCTTAAATCGCGTTTGAAATGTCAAATAGCGAAGACGAGTATTTGTGTATAGGTACTCTCATAATATACAGGGTGATTCATAATATGTGCGCAGGACTTCAGGATGTGATAGCTCGTTCAAAAATATGAAAAAAAGTTCCTATTAACATGGGTCCGCAAAAGCACCGTTTTTGAGATACAGGGTGTTAAAGTTGAAGAAAAAAATTTCGTTTTTTGCTTATATCTGAAGAACGGTTTGAGGTACAAAGTTAAGCTGCCGCACACATTTTCTACCTTAAAATTGCTTTGTTTTTTTTTACGAAAATTTTTCTTTTTGTTACCAGTGGTGGAGATTTTGAAGGTGGTCTGTTTTGTTTGTGTAATTTTTTATTGACATTTTGTCAACTTATAAAATCAAGTACGTAGGTGCTTAAAAAAAATCATGTTTTTAATCCTAAAATGCTCTTTTTCTCGGAAACGATTGACTGTAGCACTTCAAGACAAGGGTACCTTTTTTGTGTAGAATATCTCGGTGGTTCCAAAACGCGTTTCAAAATTAATTTTTTTCCAGTGGCGTAGAAGTTAGGGGGAAAATACCCTTCAATCCTTCAAAATCTCCACCACTGGTAACAAAAAAAAAATTTTTCGTAAAAAAAAAACAAAGCAATTTTAAGGTAGAAAATGTGTGCGGCAGTTTAACTTTGTACCTCAAACCGTTCTTCAGATATAAGCAAAAAACGAAATTTTTTTCTTCAACTTTAACACCCTGTATCTCGAAAAGGGTGCTTTTGCGGACCCATGTTAATAGGAACTTTTTTTCATATTTTTGAACGAGCTATCACATCCTGCGCACATATTATGAATCATCCTGTATGTAAACATTTTCTGCATATAGTAAACGATACATTTTTTTTTTGTTTATTTGTAGGTAGATAATATTACTTCTTTATCGATATTAGATATCTTTTCAAATTAATCCAATTGCCCATTAAATATAAAATCGATTGGGTTATTAAATGTAGAACATTTTAATCTACAAGGTCATTGATAATAGTGAGATAGTCACTGCATTTTCATTGATGGGTTGTTCTAAATTTACCTCTCAATTCGCGAAATACATAATTTATTTTTTGCCATGTACCCACTACAAATTAGCTACTTTCGATGTAGAGGCGAAAAACTCTCAATAAAGTAAAGATTAGTTGAACTTGATTGGTTTTCCATAAGAACCGATACTCATTTGTTATAACGAAAATTCTCTACAGCGAAAGAGGACAGTGTGGTTCAGTGGTTAGCGTCGCGGCCTCTGAATCAGACTGTCGTCGGTTCGAATCCCGCCTCCGCTCATAGATGTTTTGTGATGTCATTTAGTTTTAAGTTAATTGTTATTTAATGTAATCAAGACGCTAATGACCTAAGTTGTCGACGCGTCTATAATTTACAATAAATAAAAATACTTTCGATGTAGGTATGCATGGCGGCCTTTAATGAGTCATTTAACAGGCAAGTGTGCGGAAAGTGTTTTACTTACCGCACCCGTGCCACCTGATAGCGCCGCTAACAAGTGAGGTATCTGTAAATCAAATGTCAGTATCGTTTATGTAATTCATCGAATGACGTAACAATGAAATACTAGAGAAATTCACCGTCGGGACTCTAACCCAAATCTTCTCCACTATCGTATAGGTATCAAATAATATTATTGATGGTAGTACGGAACGCTCGGCGCGCACTTATTCGTTTTTTTAAATCACCACAGTACAAAATTATTACTATAAATTAGCAACCCGGTCCGGCTTCGCTCGGGTGCTATGAATTTATGAGTTATTAATACACTACTCACTCGCTTCGCTCGTTTGCCCGAATATTATATTATATATATTATAATATTATATTATAATATTATATTATTAATATTATATTATTAATACGTTTCTCAATCGCTACGCTCGTTCCCTCGAATTTTATTAATACACTACTCCCTTGCTTCGCTCGTTCGCTCAAATATTATTAATACATTTCTCACTCGCTACTCTCGTTCGTTCGAATTTTATTAATACACTACTCATTCGCTTCGCTCGAATTTTATTAATACACTATACTCACTCGCTTCGTTCGTTCGCTCGAATTTTATTAATACACTACTCCCTTGCTTCGCTCGTTCGCTCAAATATTATTAATACATTTCTCACTCGCTACTCTCGTTCGTTCGAATTTTATTATTACACTACTCACTCGCTTCGCTCGTTCGCTCGAATTTTATTAATACACTACTCACTCGCTTCGCTCGTTCGCTCCCGGGTGGTATGAAGTTATGATTTATTAATACATTAGTCACTCGCTTCGCTCGTTCGCTACCAGGTGCTACGGACATACTTACTTATGATTTATTAATAAATATATTAAAACTCCAAAACGGCTTGACCGATTTTAATTTTTTTTGTTTTTAAACCACCCCTGTATTAGAGCTAGCAAAACAAAAAAAATTATTCAAATCGGTCGAGCCGCTTTTGAGTTTTAGCGAGACTAACGAACAGCAATTCAATTTTATATAAGTATTAGATAATAGGAGGCGGGGGTGACTGGTAAGTTGATGTTTGCCCTGAATGCCAAATTACAACGCGGCGCGACGGACCTGACACCCGTTATACGGGGAGGTCACAGCAGTGTCTGTCAGAATCCCCAGTTGACCTGCATCTAACGAAAAGAAGACGCGAAAGGTCAGCAACAATTTATTTATTTAATTGACCGCACTGATTAAGTCTGACACTAACAATGTAGGACGTACAAAAGAAGGTTGTAAGTACATCAATTACATTTTATTTTAACGACGTTTGTTGATTGACCCAATCGGAAAATTAATAATCATATCATATCATATCATCATAATTTATTCCTTCAAAAAAAAATACACATTTATCTATAACAATATAAAAT
The DNA here is from genome assembly GCA_039654895.1 of Mongoloraphidia duomilia. Classification (NCBI taxonomy): domain Eukaryota; kingdom Metazoa; phylum Arthropoda; class Insecta; order Raphidioptera; family Raphidiidae; genus Mongoloraphidia; species Mongoloraphidia duomilia. Next base: position 5,965,370 of record CM077516.1, read on the forward strand.
GTTTAGAATTTTCCCACCCAACTTGGCAAGCCAGTGCTAGGGTGGGAATAATAATACTTGAAATAGTCCTTCCCTCTCTCAATAAATCAGAATCTGTTGCGTACATATTAACTAGCTTTTACCCGCGGCTTGAACGTTTCTTTGGCAATGAAAGCTACCATTTTATACCCGACTGCGCCAGAAGAGGGTATTGTTTTTCGAGTGTATGTATGTATATTTCTTTGTCACGCTCTGTAGCCTAAACGGCTTGACGGATTTTGAAAAATGAGGTGTCATTAGATTTGTCTGAATCCCGAAAGTGACTTAGGGTATATGACGTCACGGAAAATTCAATATGGCGGACGCTAGACGCCATTTTGTCAGAATGCAAAAGTAATTTTCCTTCTAAATACATTTATATAGGTATCAAAATCAAAACAAAAGAAAGGTTTCGTTGACATTTCAAATAGGGTACATGACGTCATGGAAAATTCAATATGGCGGGCGCTAGACGCCATTTTGTCAGTACGCAAAAAATCGGTAAAACCTTGTGTGTGGGGTATCAAATTAAAAGGCTTGATGAGTAGATTCAACTAAAAGGAAGAAAATAAAAAATTTATTAAAAAAACAAAAAACCCGACTACGTAAAAATCGAACTTAAAAGATGCAAACAAGATCAAATGATAACATGCAGTCGGAGGCATAGTAGTAACAACATGCAATCGGAGGCATATAGTAGTAACATCAGGTATTTCTGTTCAATTTGTTACTACTATGCCTCCGACTGCATGTTATCATTTGATCTTGTTTCCATCTTTTAAGTTCGATTTTTACGCTGTCGGGTTTTTTGTTTTTTTAATAAATTGTTTATTCCTACATCAGATGGCGCTAGTGGCAAGTAAGATTTGTGCTGAACGTTTACTTTTTTTAATCGTCAGATGGCGCTAGTAGCAAGTCATGTTTGTGACATACATTTCATTTTTTATTCGTCAGATGACGCAAGTAGTAAGTAAGGTATGTGTCAAACGTTTACTTTTTTAATCGTCAGATGGCGCTAGTGGCAAATCACGTTTGTCTCATACGTTTCATTTTTTATTCGTCAGATGACGCAAGTAGCAAGTAAGGTATGTGTCAAACGTTTACTTTTTTTTAATCGTCAAATGGCGCAATACCTATGAGAAATATACCCGGGGAAAAACCGAGCCGGGAAACTAGTAAACTATCACAACATGCTTACATGTGGACACGAGGCTTACGACTCTATACAGTGGCGGCGCCAGAGGGTGGGCCACGGGCCACCTTGAACTGTCTTGGTCCACCATGGCACAATCTCCAATCTCTAGGTTATTTTTTAAATACGTTTTTAACCCTCGAAGTTTCAACAGTTTTTCTTGTAAATTCTATAGCAAGTAACAGCTGGGTTAAAATTTTATCGAGCACTGACATTTTAGGGATAAATGTTATTGGCCCACCTTCAGAACACCATGCCCAAACACTGGTCCACTCTAGAAAAAAAAATTCACAGATTTCGCAATCCTTGCAACCATCGAGGACATTGGAAATGATAACGGCATAATATATGAAACATAATTAACTGTTTATTATACACACAATATTTATCAATGCACTGTTTAGTTTTGTCAGGAATAACCCTATTATATTCTTCTGTTATATACGCGTTCACTTTTGCTTGATTACTTAACTTTTAAATGGATTTTTCTACAGTATTTATTAACATTTGCTCAAAAATAACACCGCAGATCGTCGCAAATACCTCTCAATTAACTAGACATGATATAAAACACATTTCGAAAAAATTGCACTTGTTCAATTTTGCATGATTGCTCCTCACTTGATCGCGACACCGTTGTCTTTTGGCTTTGAACGAAAACTCGTAACTCTGCCCCCATATACGAACATAAACATTTCCAATGTTAAAAGAAAAAAAAAAGAATGGCCGAGCGTTTAGCAATGCTGTTGTTTACATGGCGTTGCTATGGTTCCTCTATTACAAGTCCCCAGTTCCCGGGTTCTAGCCCGAGAACTGGTAAAAGTGTCAATTGGATTTTCAATTTATTATTAAAAAAAAATAATGAATTGAAAATATGAATTGGTGCTAGACTCAAATAACCTTAGCTGTTGGTGGTCTTTAAAAACACAATTATTTTTGGTAAATGATAAAATCAATCGATTTAAAACCCCTTATATCCACACCATATTATTCACATAACAATTAGAGGTGAAAATAATAAATATCTCAGACAGCTATGCTGCCATGATTTTTGAGCTATATCTAAGAAAAAATCAAATGACCACTGTCGGGATTCGAACCCGAAACCCCCAGTTTCCGGCTAGGTGAGTTACCGATTTCTCCACAGTGCCCGAGAGTGGAAACCGATCTCTTCTTATATATAGCAATTTCACGTTGTGGAGAAATCGGTAACTCACCTAGCCGGAAACTGGGGGTTTCGGGTTCGAATCCCGACAGTGGTCATTTGATTTTTTCTTAGATATAGCTCAAAAATCATGGCAGCATAGCTGTCTGAGATATTTATTATTTTCACCTCTAATTGTTATGTGAATAATATGGTGTGGATATAAGGGGTTTTAAATCGATTGATTTTATCATTTACCAATTAATTACTGTCCACAGAAACTCAAAACAATTATTTTTTTTCTAGAAAAAAACCCTAGCGCCGCTACTGACTCTATATTGTGTATTAATTAATATTAATGCGGTCAAAAAGGGAGCCTCATTTCATAACCGAGAGTCAAATAGTCAAACGGTCACGTAATATTTGATTGTTAATAAATAATGTTTGGGTCTACCCACGTGCACATTATATTAGATCCCGCGTACACAATATTATTATATAAAGTGGGGTGAAATTAAACATTACCTGTTACATAATAACTAACGAGCAGGGCCGGCGCGTCAAAATATGCTGCCTAAGGCGAATACAACTTTTGCCGCCCGCCCCCCCCCCCACATATTAAAAAAATTAATAAACCGATCATATATTTTATTTACTTAACAAATAAAAAAAAAACTCGGGTCGCAGTGCCAAAACCCTGCCGACAATATAGTGTATTTGCTAATACTGGCATTGTGGCTTTATTATGTTTGTTTTTGGACAAAATAAAAAATTTAACCCCTTAATACATCCCTTAAAATAATATTTTTTTTCTTAATTTCAATATTTTTATCAATGCAACCTCGGTACCAAATTAAATACACCCTTCAGTAAGTAAAGCACTATCCGCAAACTAGTGTTTTCATAAAATTTGTAAGTCCGGTCCTGTCGGGCCGATTTTATTAAAATTATGGCAGTACATTTTAATCGTTACTAAAGGGTTAAATTTCAATTTTGAAACGATTCTGAGAATTTTTTCGGCATTTTTGGACCCAAAAACATTTTTCAACCCCTAAAAACCACCCTTAAAATGGTCCGATTGGGCCCATTTTAAATAGGCTTCGTGCGGTGATGGATTTCAACGTGCCTACCAAATTTCGTCAAAATCAATTAACTCTTTCGAAAGTTATAGCCCGCACACACACATATATATATATATATCCAAATATATATATATATATATATATATATACATATATAAACAGACATTTCCAAAAATGGTGCCAAAGTGTTCAGGAGGCTATGAAACGTCGAAAAATTTTGGTCCGACCCCTAGGTCCCGCCATCCGACCGACGCCAATAGTGTATGTGCCATATGGCAAATACACTAACAAATGTAATTATAATAACAATATTTACAAAAAATAATATAGGTATAGACACTTTTATAAACGTCACAACGTGAAATATATACGTACATAGTGCACGAATAAACGCTGCCTGTAATTTGTAAATACTCCCTTTACAACTTATGGTATTTGCGCCGAGCGGCTGGGCGACATGCGACATCTTTTATCTAGTAGTAGAAGGTAGAACTAAGAATCGGTGAAAACTCGAACAATATAATCATTTTTAAAAAGTAGAATACCGCACGAAAAATTCGCTGCTACAAAAATATGCCGCCCTAAAAATATGGCGCCGTAAGGCGATCGCCTGTCCGACCAGGCGCACGTGCCGGCCCTGCTAACGAGACAGAATGTGTGCGTATAGCGACAAGTTATACGACATTATTTTTAATAATACATGAATAGAAATCCAGCTGGTGTTGTCCTGATTCGGGTCTATAAGCCGTCGTTGGTTGGAATTGCTTCCTAGAACGTTTCGCTAGCACGAGTGGCTAGCTTCTTCAGAGGTCCTTCCATCTCCGATGCTGGATGTAGCGAAACGTTAGGAAGCAATTCCAACCAACGACGGCCTATAGACCCGAATCAGGACAACACCAGCTCATCAACTGGCCGCGAAAGCCTCAACCAATTTAATAGAAATCCAGTTGATACTTTCACCAAGTCTTCTATATTGCAAGCCTCCAATTCCGAGGTTTTAAACTCAGAACTATAGTAAGGGAACGTTCAAGTATTATATAACGATATTTCTTCGCTATTGCGCTACTAGCGGATGTCTCTATTATCGCTTTGCGCGCCAGACCTAAGCTTCGTTCATACAAGAAGTTATATCTAAGTTAATTTCGCACGATATCCATTCAATTTATTTATTTATTGTAGATTATAGACGTGTCGACATCTAAGGTCATTAGCGTCTTTCAACTACACTAAATAACAACTAACTTAAAACTAAATAACATCACAAAACATCCATGCGCCAAGCACGCTAACATCTAACATTCAAATTGTAGCTTTTTGAAAAGGTGAGATTCTGTCCTATAAAATGAAACCAACAATCAATATAGTAACACATCGATCAATAGCCGGTAAATAGTGCTTGTATTGTACAAAGTGCGGAAATTTCGAATATATAATATGTAGAGATAATACTCTTATTTCCGTATGTAAACGGATATTACAATGTTGATAAACGAAGCAGTCTGATCACAATATTATGTCTGTTGGGTGATCCGGCATCAATAGATGTTGTAAAGTACTACATATAAATAATGACTGATAATAATGGCAACAATAATTCAGTTATAATGTGATGTCCAGTCATATATTATCGCTGTATTTTGCCTCATTTATTATTAAATAGCTTTTGTTAAATAGCTTTGACGTCGCAACCATATATATAGTCTGGACGGAGGAATACAAACCAATTGTATGGTATAAGTATGAAAAATTTTAGTAAAAAAAAACTTTTTAGAGACAAGCTTTTTTTAAATGCACTAAAAAAGGAAAAAATATTTTTTAATAATTTAGGTTCATAATTATAAAAGCGTTGGTCGTGACTATTAAACTATCATAGAGTTTACGACCCACGCTTTTATAATTATGAATCTAAATTATTAAAAATTATTTTTTCCTTTTTATTTGCTTGTCATACTAAAAAGTTTTTTTTTTCTAATATTTATTTTGTTAATTTTAGTCATTCAAAATTTTACCCCCCTTCAACACCCAGCATGCCCTTAAATTGCCCCCAAAATGCCCTTAAATTGCTCCCAAAATGCCCTTAAATTGGTCCCAAAATGTCCTTAAATTGTTCCCAAAATGCCCTTCAATTGTCCCCAAAATGTTCGCTCATCAAGCCCTTTCATTTGATACCCATATCATAGGGGTTGCTGTGGAAATGATAAATCGCCATTTTGTAACGTCCGCCATATTGGATTAAAAATGGCGGCATTTAAGTAATCGTTCATTGTCACGAGAACGAAACGCGTGTGTCAAATTTCAGCCCGACAGCTTCAGTGGAATTGGGTGAAATATTGATTACAAAATTCCAGGACATACATACATACATACAAGTTAAATAAAAGCTTGTAATAATAATAAAAAGAAAAGAATACTGTGTGTGTCGTTACATACGGCTGAAATGAATACTTCTTGCACCAAATTAGTTGAATGACGTACAAGAGCGAAAGAGAGAGAGAATATAGTACTCCTCTAATATTGTATCTATACCCATGATCAAACCGTGATCAATGTGAACTATTGTAAACAGTCTGTCAGTGATCGTCGTACAATATAATATTGTTACAAAACTGTTTTCTGAGTTGGCGGAATAAATATTTATTTACAATAATTAAAAACACAATAATAATGAACGCAACAACGAAAAGTCAATTCTAACAATCAACACAGGTAACAATAACTAAATAGTAATTACAAAGCAAAACAAAACAACTATATACAATAATTCGTAATTCTTACCACTATACACTCGTATTTATTTATCAATTTGGTTATTTATATCATGGCACTATTTATATCACTGATCCACCGTCGACTTGACTGCGTGACTCACCGTTGACTGATCCCCCACTCACTCGTACTGCTGTTTATATAGGCTGCGTAGCATAAGCCTAGTGTGTTCTCGATTTCTCTAGAACTTTCGTGCAGGTACCATTTGTTACAGTAAGCGGACCCCCGTTTCTCAGAACTCTTGCCTGTCGGTTGTATACATATATGATGTAGCAACCATACATCTGATGATAATAATAGTAATATAGATGACGCAGTTCCCCTCCATAATGTTACAGCTACTGCTATACACATGGCCAAACTGACATATCGAGCACAGTCAATCGTCGATCGTTGTAGCGTACACATCTAGTCTTTTCAGTGCTAAAAGTTATTTTTTTGAACTTAAAATGGTGAATTGTGCTATAATAACGTGTACATATATTGTTTAAACGTACTAAATTCTTTTTCCAAATAAAAAATAAAACATATTTTTATTAATTTCACTTAACATTAAGCCGAAACTAATTAGTGTATTTGCCATATGGCACATACACTATTGGCGTCGGTCGGATGGCGGGACCTAGGGGTCGGACCAAAATTTCTCGACGTTTCATAGCCTCCTGAACAGTTTGCCACCATTTTTGAAAATGTTTATGTATATATGTATATATATATATATATATATATATATATATATATATATATATGTGTGTGTGTGTGTGTGTGTGTGTGTGTGTGTGTGTGTGTGTGTGTGTGTGTGTACACGATAACTCTCCACAGACTTAATCGATTTAAACGAAATTTGGTACACACATTGGAACCCATTACCGCACGAAGCCTATTTAAAATGGGCCCGATCGGACCATTTTAAGGGTAGTATTTAGGGGTTGAAAAAAGTTTTTGGGCCCAAAAATACCGAAAAAATTCTCAGAATCGTTTCAAAATTGAAATTTAACCCTTTAGTAAAGATTAAAATATGCTGTTAAAATTTTAATAAAATCGGCCCGACAGGACCGGACTTACAAAAATTTTATGAAAACACTGGTTTGCGGATAGTATGATTTACTTACTGAAGGGTGTATTTAATTTGGTGCAAAGGTTGCATTGATAATATTATTGAAATTAAGAAAAAAAATATTATTTTAAGGGATGTATTAAGGGGTTAAATTTTTTATTTTGTCCAAAAACAAACTTAAGTTTACATAATAAAGCCACAAGGCCTGCATTAGCAAATACACTATATTGTCGGCAGGGTTTTGGCACTGCGACCCGAGTTTTTTTATCTTACGCTAGATTATTTTTTATTATTATGGGGTGGGAGGGGGTCTAATAAAGTAAGAAAAAACATCTTACGTAATAAATGAACGGCCCCTTATGAGGAAAGCATTTGCAGGCTACTGTTTCATATTATTAATTAATATTTCGTCTTCGGCTGAGTAGAGGAAAAATCTTCGGTATTCGGCCGAATCATAGACCTAATAATTGAAAACTCTATGGGCCAAATAGTAAAAACGTTCTCGAAAAGACAGAAGATCGAATAGTTGCCTATTATTCGTTGCGCAGTTCTAGTAACCATATTATATCTAGGGTCCTTTAGAAATGAGCGATTTAAGAAACCATACTGCTTATAAATCACCTATATACGCATATACTGTAATACATAAAATATAAAGTATTCAATCGTCTTTATACATTATAATAAACGATGTTACGATAACTATGAACCGTTTTATGTATATGTAATTTAATTAATGAACTAAAATTATGGCGCACTGATATATTGCTTTCTCTATAATGTCAGATACAATGTGTCTGATACCAATAAACAGTGATCGTATGGAAGTCATATAGACCGAGAGCTAATGACAATTTTTTGGTGTTATTTATTCAAGGCCTTATTTTTGTCAAGATGTTGAGGGAGGCATATTAAAGTGCCCTGAGTGAGGGATTTTGCTAGATAGCGGTATGGGAGGGATGCAGACCGCCTCCAACATGTAACAAAAAAATGGTCGCAATTATTATTGCTTCAAGGCTGAAATTGATTGTATAGCTTGTCGGTGACACAATAATGCCATTATAATATTTGCAGATCGCTTGGTCAGTATTAAAGGGGTGGCAGATCACCCTAAACGTGTCATGTACCCAACGAAATTTATATTATTAGTTCAAAGTTCAAATTTTAATATGTTGTTACGGAGACTGTTTTAAGCATATATTTCAATTTCAAGAACAAAATGTCGGTATTAACCCCCTCTCTTAGAGGGAAACTTGCTCGCTTAGGTGTTTATATCGTTCTGCAAGGGGGTTAATACCGACATTTTGTTCTGCAAATTGAAATATATGCTTAAAACAGTCGCCGTAACAACACATTAAAATTTGAACCAATTGAACTAATAATATAAATTTCGTTGTGTGCATGACACGTTTAGGGTGATCTGCCACCCCTTTAATACTGACCAATCGATTTGCAAATATTATAATGGCATTATTGGGCCACCGACAAGCTATACAATCAATTTCAGCCTTGAAGCAATAATAATTGTGACCATTTTTTTGTTACATGTTGGGAGCGGTCTGCATCCCTCCCATACCGCTATCTACCAAAATCCCTTACTCAGGACACTTTAATATGCCCCCTCAACATCTTGACAAAAATAAGGCCTTGAATAAATAACACCAAAAATTGTCACTAGCTCTCGGTCTAATATTTGTCAATAACGAGCATTCAAAGTTTTGTTGTATTTTTACCCGATTGCGCTACAGGAAAGGCATCATTATTATGGTCCGGGTGACATAGGCTATAAAATATTTTTATAAATTCAAAATGGCGGCCGTGATTAACATTTTGAAACGCCATATAAACAACGGCGTCTCTATTGTCAGAGTCCGCCTTGGCTCTGTGTTCAACATTATTGTAAATATCGTATATCAGTAGCATAGCGTCCTAGACTCTTAGCTGAAGAATAGGATTGTTCATTGAATCTTTCATCTGGTCTTTTCGTTGTACGTTCCACGCGCAGCGCTAGGATAGTCCCCACCGGGACCACTAACAACCGACCCTTATTCAGACGTCTCGGTTTGCATTGTGTTTGCCTTACCTTATATCAAAGAGTAAATCAGTTTTATAAAGAGGCGATCCCTTCGAGCGTAATGTTCAATGAACTTAAAATCGTTAGTACTCTCGCGCCCTCTCTCGTTCACTTATGCTAAAACCATGGAGAATAGAAAGAAAGAAATCGTTAATACTCTCGCGCCCTCTCTCTTTCACTTATGCTAAAACCATGGAGAATAGAGAGAAAGAAATCGTTAGTACTCTCGCGCCCTCTCTCTTTCACTTATGCTAAAACCATGAAGAATAGAGAGAAAGAAATCGTCAGTACTCTCGCGCCCTCTCTCGTTCACTTATGCTAAAACCATGGAGAATAGAAAGAAAGAAATCGTTAATACTCTCGCGCCCTCTCTCTTTCACTTATGCTAAAACCATGGAGAATAGAGAGAAAGAAATCGTTAGTACTCTCGCGCCCTCTCTCTTTCACTTATGCTAAAACCATGAAGAATAGAGAGAAAGAAATCGTCAGTACTCTCGCGCCCTCTCTCGTTCACTTATGCTAAAACCATGGAGAATAGAAAGAAAGAAATCGTTAATACTCTCGCGCCCTCTCTCTTTCACTTATGCTAAAACCATGGAGAATAGAGAGAAAGAAATCGTTAGTACTCTCGCGCCCTCTCTCTTTCACTTTTGCTAAAACCATGGAGAATAGAGAGAAAGAAATCGTTACTACTCTCGCGCCCTCTCTCGTTCACTTATGCTAAAACCATAACTCATAGATATAGAAATCCGGGGATGCAGTGTAAAGTGCCACTTTAGACGAGGGGAGGGAAGTCATTCAGGGGAGGGTGCATGCCTGTCTTATGGACATGTCCATGCTACGCATGTGCCCACGTTCTATGCTTTCTCACCGCCTCCCCTCAACAGCAACCACCCCACTCGCTTGTTTATTTATTTATTTATTGTAGATTATAGACGCATCGACATCTAAGGTCATTAGCGTCTTTCAACTACACTTAAGAACAACTAACTTAAAACTAAATAACATCACAAAACATCCATGAGCGCGGATGGGATTCGAACCCACGGCAGTCCAGTCTAGAGGTTGTGGCACTAAGCACGCTAACTACTAGGCTATACTGCCCTCGGACATGTTCATGCTACGCATGTGCCCAAGTTCTATTGGCCGCGTCTTTGCGCATGCTTAATTGCTCGTACAGCGCTTGCGCATAACTGAAACGACCAATAGAATGCGGGCACACTTGCTTCCTCACCGCCTCCCCTTAACAGCAACCACTCCACTCGCTTGTATGACATTCCCAGATTGCTATATCTATGTTGTAACCTTAAAATCGACATCTTTGTACGAGTGTCGCGTCGTATAGAAATACCACGTCTTTGTAGTCTTGAGTCTTTACACTATGTATGTATAGTTCTATATTATGTACCTACCTGTTCGAAGACATACCACACACTCATACCATCATCATACCATACCCGCCATACCTGTACACAGAGACAAGATGTTAAAGTAGCATTGCCAGAGACAAATGTATTAGATTACGTCGGGGAATTGTCTTCTGATGCATTGCCACGTGAGTGGAGATCTCGGTACTTTCATTTGGTGCAGGTCCGGCCTTGCAATTATATAAGCTTAAATAAGGTGACCAGAATTTTAAAATCGCTCAGGAGGACACCACCTGGACACAAAAAAAACAACAACTTTTGCAATCTGTTTATTATCTAGATTCTAGACCTAATAATAAAAAAAGATTTCTTTATATATGAAGCTTAAATTCATTGCACTATTCTGCCATTTTAGAATAGGTTAATTATAGGTAAATCTGAATAAGAGGAATAGGAGGATAGGATTGAATTCATTCAATAGAAGTTGTTAAGTTTAAATTATTAAAAATAATTCGAGTTGATGATGATCTTTCTCAGATAATATAAATAAAGTAGATAATTCTGATAAATGAAATATAAGATCCTAAAGAAGAGATAATATTTTAAGTAGTGAAACACACAGGAGTGACGCCATCTAACAGTCTGTAGCCGTATTCGTATATTTGTTGTATAATAATATAATCATTAAAGAATTCCGTGACTACTCTACCGGTTGTGAGCTTGACTACCCATAGTACAGAACCACAAAAACATTTGTTGATATCGTTAAAAAGTAGGATTGGGGTCGTTATGACGTTATCATTCGAAAGGAGGACACTATCAGCGGAAAGGAGGACATAGGAGGACAAATCTCACCAAAGGAGCACTTTCCTCCTCAAAGAAGGACGTCTGATCAACTTAGCTTAAGAGACAATTTTCAGAATAGGATTTAAATGTACTTATGTTGTGTTAGCCGAGGTGGCGCCATCCTACGCGATGGATGTACACTATATGTGACAGTTCGCCTAACCTATAATATTCGTTTACAGTGTTTTTGTAAGTATATTAATTAATGTTGTTCTTTTAATACACCTATTTTACAAAAGTACTGTGTGTTAATCGAGCAGAAAGTTGACGTTTGCGACATGTTAGTTTAGCACACGAGCGAAGTGAGAGTGTCAAAATTAAATTGTGTTTTAAAGACCACCAACAGCTAAGGTTATTTAGGCCTAGCACCAATTCATATATTTTCAATTCATTATTTTTTTTTTTTAATAATAAATTGAAAATCCAATTGACACTTTTACCAGCTCTCGGGCTAGAACCCGGAAAGTGGGGACTTGTAATAGAAGAACCATAGCAACGCCATGTAAACAACAGCATTGCTACACTCTCGGCCATTCTCAAACCCGAAGTGAGAGTGTCAATTACACGAGTCACAAGTGCCGACTTTCTACCCGAGTAACAGACAGTACTTTTTCAAAAACAACTGTGGATATTGTAGGTTAGGCGAACTGTCAGATATAGTTTACAATCATCGCGTAGGACGGCGCCACTTTCGCTTACTTTCGACCCGAGAGGCGAAAACATTTCGATTTTGATCTGCGCATGCGCGTTTTTTATTTTACGTCATTGGCATGCAAAAGCCAAGTTTCGTCCGGCCGAAAACAAGTTTTGTAATGATGCACTTCGTTTATTTATTTATTGTAAATTATAGACGCGTCGACAGTTTAGGTCATTAGCGTCTTGATTACATTAAAAATAACATAACTCACTTAAAATTAAATGACATCACAAAACATCCATGAGCGGAGGCGGGATTCGAACCCACGATAGTCTGATCCAAAGGCCGCGACGCTAACCACTGGACCACACTGTCCTCTGATGCACTTCGTATTACAAAATTTTTTACCGTGTTCGGCCCTGTTTGAACATTTTAGTCTGTGGATAGATGGCTGTCGATACCAATGTTGGGGTTCATTGTTACTGCAAATACAAGAGATAATATTACGTCGGAGACTGTGTCGTGTGTTGATTGCATTTTCAAACTTTACTCTGCATCTCGGAAGTGGTTTTCAGTAGCTACTAGCTGTCCGACTATCAGCCAGTTTCCTACTTGTTACAACTTTCAGGAATAGTTGAAATACAGCCGTGAGCGTGTTTACATGGCGTTGCTATGGTTGAACATTTTGCCGGCAGGTAATTTTAAAAATATAATATTTTTATGTTAAACGTCTGTTTAGTTTAATAATTTGTTCCATTTAGAGAAAAAAACAGCCTTAATGTAAGCGATTTATGACAATTTCAGTTAGTTGGACATTATTATGTAAATGACGCCTATTTGCATATGTTTTTCATTAATGGCGCTTAGCTACTACGCCGAAGGGAAAGTTGCCTGCTTCATACTTCGTAGTCGTCACATCTCGCTTCATTTATATATATTTATTTTATTATTTATTCACTCGACATATCTAGGGCCCAAATTAGATATTAAACAAGGCGTGAGGTGGGTCGTGTATTAGGACTAAAGTGCGACCCTTGAGGTCCACACGACGAACTTCCCAGTTTGATAAATATTTAATAATAATAATTAAATTAGATATTACACAGAAAAGTATTTTAATCTTTAATTATTATTTATTTTTAACAATAATTAAAAAAAAAAACGGCTGAATCGATTTTTCTAAAATTTATGTCGGATCAAAATGACGATAAAACGCCTGGATTGACACCCTTACGAAGTCGATATAATTTTTTATTCGCGAGATATTGTGTAAAAACTACTTTTTTGGAGTCTATTTGGTTAAGAAAAAAGAACGGCTGAACCGATTTTGAAAAAATTTCTTTCAGATCATATTTACGTTAATACGCGTCGATCGACACCCTAACGTAGTCGATATCATTTTTTATTCTCGAGATTTCGTCTTAGAAAGAAATAAACACATACGTACACACACATACACACACGCACATCTTTCTAAAAATAGTGTAGTGACCTTGAAACATAAAAATTTGTTATACGTTTTTATTTCGATTTTCGGACCCATTACAATAACTTCCAATGGGAAGTTAAAAAAATTTACTAATATTCATTTTTTATATTATATTAAATAGATTTAAGTGTGTCCCCCCACTTTTTACGACTTTAGAAGCTCTTATCTCACCAACTAATGACTTAAATAAAAAAAGTCATTTTGAAACTTCTATATTATTTTTCAAGACTTATTTAACGATACCCCACACGCTTATGTGCACGGGAATTATTTTTTTCATCCCTCAGTTACATGTACGGAGTGACATCCCTAATTTTTGTAATTTCACTACACAATTGTATAGCAGTTCATTGAAGACACCTACCTTCCAAATTTCATCTATATAGTGCCAATGGTCTCCGAGTAAAATGGCTGTGACATACGAGCGGACGGACAGATAGACAGACGGACAAGACGAAATTATAAGGATTCCGTTTTTGCCAATTGGCTACGGAACCGTAAAAATGGACTTACATCATTAATTACGCGCAATGTTTTAATTATAATATCGATGACTTCTTCGGGGATTGAGAATGGCCGAGCGTGTAGCAATGCTGTTGTTTACATGGCGTTGCTATGGTTCGTCTATTACAAGTCCCCAGTTTCCGGGTTCTAGCCCGAGAGCTGGTAAAAGTGTCAATTGGATTTTTAATTTATTATTAAAAAAAAATAATGAATTGAAAACAAGAATTGGTGCTAGGCCCAAATAACCTTAGCTGTTGGTGGTCTTTAAAACACATTTAGTTGCTATGGTTCCTCTATTACAAGTCCCGGGTTCTAGCCCGAGAGCTGGTAAAAGTGTCAATTGAATTTTCAATTTATTAAAAAAAAAAAAATAATGAATTGAAAATATGAATTGGTGCTAGGCCCAAATAACCTTAGCTGTTGATGGTCTTTTGAACGAATAAAGAATTGATATTGCAGTGTGCAGGCTACTCGATCAGCACTGATGTAAGTTTGTCTGCCTACACTTTCGAGTTTTATTAGTCAAATCATTCCGATATTTTTTTGTTGTACTAAATTGCGTAGCGCTGTTATTGATTTGCTTTAATTTTATAGGGCTCCGTACCAGAAAGGAACTCTATTGTTGTGGCAACTATGTCTGTCCGTCTGTCACAGGCCTCTAACTTCTAAACGAAATGAGGTAGGGACTTAAAATTCACACACAACATGTATTACCGCGTCCCAAAGACGGAGAGAATAACAAAAGATTAAAAAGGTTCTAAGAATTGTTGGAAATGAGCACTTCCTGGCACAAAGGATCAATAAAAAGCAATACTGATTTTTTTAAATTTGCATTTTACTAACGTTTCGGTATTGCAAATTTAAAAAAATCAGTATTGCTTTTTATTGATCCTTTGTGCCAGGAAGTGCTCATTTCCAACAATTCTTAAAACTGTTTTCAAGGATCAAATTGCTCAATTTAAATATAGCAACTTCGAATTAAAAAGGTTCATTTAAGGGAGCGCTCATATATGCAAACGGGAGTAAAAAATTTTTTTTTATTCCTATTCTAGTGGGGTATCGCTAAAAAGGGCCTTTTAAGTAGATTATGAATGTGTTTTTATTTTATTTATTTTATCAAAATTGTAAGTTTAGCATAACTTACATAGTACGGAACCCTACAAATACTATTCAGTTCACAAATTACAACTTAACTTTGGAAAATGACTAAAGAAGCAATAATAATAATAATAATAATAATGCGTTTAACGTCCGTTTCTCGACATTATGTCATAACAGACGCCATTCGCACCATTACTATTTTCCATTTTCACCACTTCCCGTTGTTTTCTACATTTTTTAAGCTTCAACTTTTTTCTTTTTTTTTATTAATGGCAATGTGCGAATGGAGGAATTATAGGAAATTAGGATAAGGTAGGCAATTTGGGAGCATAGGAGTTTGACAGGTAATCGGCCATGGCCTTAAATAAGGAACCATCTCGATATTTATCTGGAATAATTGAGGGAAACCATGGGAAACCTCAAACAAGATGGTCGGTACAGGAATTACCGTTTCTCGACGTGGGACAGTAGGAAAAAGTCCTAGCCACATCTGCCCCCGTCGGGATTCGAACCCAGTACCTTCCCAATGCGAGTCTAGTGCTGTACCACTAAGCTACATCGCTGGGTACTAAAGAAGCAATACTTAATCTATAATATAAAAATTATTCCATTTATTTTGTAATATAGGTATCTATTTAATTTTTTTTTCGAGTGAATTATAATCACTTTAAAACCACTTCTTGATAAAGAAATGCAACTTGCCGCCCCCATAAATCTGCCGCCCCTAGACCTAACCCTCGGGTTTGCTCGCACTGTTGCTAAAGAACCGCCCGGCCCGCCCGCACAAATCATCACTTGATTTGCTCCCGACTGTTCGGACCCCCTCGAATATACTCACGGACGCCTAGGGGTCTGCGACCCCAATTTAGGATACGCTGTGCTGTCATATACAGGGTGCTGAATCGTTTTGCGGGTATAATAGGGATTTAACCCGTAAAATCAAACTTTTGCGATTTCCTGCTGCCCTAATTATTTTAGGAAAAATATCTTCGAATAAAAGTTTTAAAACGTAAAATTCTGCATCTAAATCATTAAACAAAATTAATTTCGCATGCTTTGTAACGGCAGAAAATGTCAAAATTACCTCAAAAACAAATAGCGATAGCCATGAACTCGAACGAAATGATTAGAAATTATTCTGACAGCTAAAACGTCATCATTTTGTTCATGTTCCATGGCTATCGCTATCTGTTTTTGAGGTAATTTTGACATTTTCATATCAAATTTCTGCCGTCACAAAGCATGCAAAATTAATTTTGTTTAATGATTTAGATGCAGAATTTTATGTTCTAAAACTCTTATTCGAAGATATTTTTCCTTAAAATAATTAGGGAAGCAGGAAATCGCGAAAGTTTGATTTTACGGGTTAAATCCCTATATCGCTATCTGTTTTTGAGGTAATTTTGACATTTTCATATCAAATTTCTGCCGTTCTAAAGCATGCAAAATTAATTTTGTTTAATGATTTAGATGCAGAATTTTACGTTCTAAAACTTTTATTCGAAGCTATTTTTTCTAGAATAATTAGGGAAGCAGGAAATCGCAAAAGTTTGATTTTACGGGTTAAATCCCTATTACCCGCAAAACGATTCAGCACCCTGTATATTGATATCGTCAACTTTACTCGAAAAAATTCAGTGTAGTGCAGTATGTCAAGTGTGTAGTGACAGTAGAACCGGACGCAAATTGAATGAAATATGGTAGCGTGTTAACGGCAACCTCCTGAACTAATGCGGTGTATATATGGAGTAAAGGTAACGTCCGTGTTTTGTCACTGATTGTTGATGTTCGCGTGTTTCGAATTTAACGTGCTCTAGTCATGATGATGAGGTAGGCATCGCGATTTTATTTTTTGTTAAACCTCATCGCGCTTCCATGTTCGTTTCAACCTTGACGGATTGATAATTATTATAAGATAAAGATAAAAGCCGCGGTGGCCAAAAGGTTAGTTACACATTCACGCGAGTGTTTCGCCTCGTCTCTCGCCGACATTCGCCTCGTCCCTCGCCGACATTCGCCTCGTCCCTCGCCGACATTCGGAGTGGCATTCAGGCCCCTCTTTTCCATTAGCCACTCTGGGCAAGTGCCCAGGGCCTTGCGATCGACTGGGCCCCTAGTTCCTGCCAGATCACCAACCGATAACCGATATTACTGATAAATATATTTATAGCTGCACTACCCACCCGAACTGAACACGTTTCGCTGGCACTGGTCATAGTCATAGGGGCCCCATTATCCTAAAGTGCCCAGGGCCTCCAATAGGTTAAAGACGGCCCTGGTGGCATTCGCGAGTGGCATTCAGGCCCCTCTTTTCCATTTAATCGCACAACTGTTTAGTTGTTTGTCAAAAGGCAATGGGAGCAGATGGGACTGCGCCTACTATCAACACGATAGTTGTTCGAATAAAAACGTAGACGACGATAGTTGTTCGACTTAAAAACGTCGACGACGATAGTTGTTCGACTAAAAACGTCGACGACGATAGTTGTTCGAAACATCGACGACGATAGTTGTTCGACTAAAAGCGTCGACGACGATAGTTGTTCAACTAAAAACGTCGACGACGATAGTTGTTCGACTAAAAACGTCGACGACGATAGTTGTTCGACTAAAAACGTCGGCGACGATAGTTATTCGACTAAAAACGTCGACGACGATGGTTCTTCGACTAAAAACGTCGACGACGATAGTTGTTCGACTAAAAAACGTCGACGACGATAGTTGTTCGACTAAAAAACGTCGACGACAGTAGTTGTTCGCGGAGAGCGCGTGAACACTCTGTCTTGGAAATGAAATAGACTGCCACTATAGGTTAATTTCGCAAGAAATCGATTCAAAATGTAGCTTTTCGAAACGTGGAGATTCAGTTCTGTATAAAAGTGTGGGCTTTTTATTATGTTAATAACGGGACAACTCTCGACAATTTTCTGCAAAATCTCCTTTGTTAATACTCTTCTCCTCTAAATGCCATTTTTATGTCTAATTCGCCTCGGCTATGAGAGGGGAAAAGCAAAAATGTAAATGTATGAAGTATAACTTCAAAAAAAATTGTGTTTTGAAGACCACCAACAGCTAAGGTTATTTGGGCCTATAGCACCAATTCATATTTTCAATTCATTATTTTTTTTTTTAATAATAAATTGAAAATCCAATTAACACTTTTACCAGCTCTCGGGCTAGAACCCGGGAACTGGGGACTTGTAATAGAGGAACCATAACAACGCCATGTTAACAACAGCATTAAGCGCTCGGCTATTCTCAAGCCCTTATAACTTCGACCGTGCGCTTATGTGGGTGAGGCACATACCCTTTTTTTTCAAAGGTGTATGGCATACAGAAAATACAGTTGGAGACTCGGTTATTTGTAGCCGTCATAAAAAAACTCCAAGCAATCGATTCTAGTTTATACTATTTTATATAATGTGAACCATGTCTAGGTTAACCCCCCTGGAGTTGGCAAGCGAAAACTCGGTCACGGCATTCTTAGATTGAAACACGAGATTTGTTCATTAAAGCACACCTTACACAACTGATTTTCACTTCAGACGGGGTTTTGCTAACAACACGGATATTTCATTGTTTTTAGGGTTCCGTACCTCATTAAGAAAAAAAGGAACCTTTAGAGGAACACTCGTTTGTCCGTCTGACTGGCTGGGTGACCGTCTGTCAAGACTAGTGATGTAAAAATACGGTATTAAACTTTTTTGTGTATTAAACCCATGGTATAATACAGTATTTTTTCAGTATAAAACGGTTTTTTACTTTTTCAAATATTCCATAATCTAAGGTTACGGTGCATTATTTCTATATTGCCAACTGCATAATAGGAAAAATTCCTATTCTCATTTTGGTATTAAACGGTTTAATACCGTTTAAAACGGTGTTAAACGTTTTATACGTGCTGTATAAAATAGTAAAAGACGCAGTATTTATACCTAGTATAAAACTGGGGTATATTATTTTTCTTACATACCGTATAATACCGTTTTATACCAGAGTATTATACGCATTTACATCACTAGTCAAGACCAATTTTTTCTTCTCTAGAAAGACTGTTATTTTCTTCTCATTTGATATTCGAGAAAACTATAAATATAAGAAGGATTTAATTAAATTTGATTTGAAAGACAGACAAACTGACAGACAGAAGTACAGTTACAAGCTATACAGTGAATTTCATTTAAGACTCAACATAGGCGGAGTTTTACCTGGTAGTTACGGAAAACATTAATACATTAGGTCTGTCTGTCTGAATGTGCCTGATTTTCTCCGTAACTGCTGAACGGATTTTTTTCCGGTTTTCACGATTAGATAAATTGATTCACGAGGAAGGTTTAGATGTAGGTATAATTGAAACTGGCCGGCCCGGCTTCGCCCAAATGAAAATCAGGGGTAATCTCAGAAATTACTGACTCGATTTCAATTTTTTTTCATTGTTCAATTGATAAAAATCATAAATTCATAGCACCCGGGCGAAGCCGGACCGGACCGCTAGTTGGTCATAAATTGGAATAAACAATTCATTTTTTTGGGGAATTAAAAAACAATTTGCTATTTTTTTAATGAGTTTTTAATTTTTTTATGATAATACCTGTTTTTTATCCGGATATAATTTTACATTATTTAATTAATTACAAATAAAAAACTGTAATTTTCTGCGTTCCTGGGAACTTTTAATTGTCAGGTTTAATGAAATAAAAATATTTTCACAGTAATTTTGTATAACTGCACTTGCTGTACGATTCAGTGACGGCTTGTGGTTGGTTTTTGCTTTCCCATATACGGAGTATATAGGGGACGTCAAAAATGTTGAATTTTTGGTGAATTTATACGTTTTCAAGTTCGCAGAACGTAAAAAAGTCGTTTTAAAAAATGTATATCTGTCGTCTGACTGTCTGTCTGTGGTCAAACCTAGAGTCTAAACCTCTGGATCGATTTTGCTCAAATTTTGCATGCGAGGTCACACGTATCTGTGGTCAAACCTAGGGTCCAAACTTCTGGATCGATTTTGCTCAAATTTTGCATGCGAGGTCACACCTATCTGTCGTCGAACCTAGAGTCCAAACATCTCGATCGATTTTGGTCAAATTTTACATGCGAGGTCACACCTATCTGTCGTCGAACCTAGAGTCCAAACCTGTGGATCGATTTTGCTCAAATTTTGCATGCGAGGTTACACCTATCTGTGGTCGAACCTAGAGTCCTAACTACTCGATCGATTTTGCTCAAATTTTGCATGCGAGGTCAATCACACCTTTCTGTGGTCGAACCTAGAGTCCAAACCTGTTGATCGATTTTGCTCAAATTTTGCATCCGAGGTCACACCTATCTGTGGTCGAACCTAGAGTCCAAACCTGTGGATCGATTTTGCTCAAATTTTGCATGCGAGGTCACCACCTATCTGTGGTCGAATCTAGAGTCCAAACCTCTGGATCGATTTTGCTCAAATTTTGCATCCGAGGTCACACCTATCTGTGGTCGAACCTAGAGTCCAAACCTCTGGATAGATTTTGCTCAAATTTTGCATGCGCGGTCACACCTATCTGTCGTCGAACCTAGAGTCGAAATCTCTGGATCGATTTTGCTCAAATTTTGCATGCGAAGTTACACCTATATGTGATCGAACCTAGAGTGCAAACCTGTGGATCGATTTTGCTCAAATTTTGCAAGCGAGATCACACCTATCTATGGTCGAACCTATAGAGTCCAAACCTCTGGATAGTGTTGCCATCTAAATCTAGACTTTCTAGACTCTTGTATTGTCTTGTCTAGATTTTCAAGACAAGAAATTTTCAAGACACACCTATCTGTCGTCGAACCTAGAGTCGAAATCTCTGAATCGATTTTGCTCAAATTTTGCATGCGAGGTCATACCTATATGTGGTCGAACCTAGAGACCAAACCTCTGGATCAATTTTGTTCAAATTTTGCAAGCAAGGTCACACCTCGAGGTAAAATCCCAAAATCTCACTCAAATGTGAGAGAACTGGTAAAGAAAGGTAAAAATTACCTTATTCACTCAGTATAATAGTACAGACTGTAATATGGACGCATTTATATTATACGAATTTGCACATTTCAGCACGATTGCTTTTCAGTTTTACAGAGCAAACACTTGTGATATTATTATTTTAAGCTTTCAGCAGCGTAGTCTGATAGTGTCATGTGTTATTAAACTAATTACTTTCTCTATTACACTCTGTTCGAAAGAAAGATTATATCCTCTCTCTCTCTCTTTCTTTTAAAAATCAAATGTTCGATACAAAACTTTAACGTACCCAGTTAAAACAAGATTACCTACAATAAACGAAAAAAACATAACACAAAAATACCTACAAAAACTTTTTAACAAAAAAAACCTTCTTCAAAAAAGCTTGTTTTTAACCGACTTCAAAAGAAGGAGATGGTACTCAATTCGGTTGTACTTATTTTTTTTTATGTTTGTTACCTCAGAACTCCGTCATTTATAAACCGATTTGGAAAATTCTTTTTTTATTGGATAGGGTATACCTCGAAGTTGGTCCCATATAAATTTTACTTAAATCGGTTCAGTAGTTCGGCTGATTTTAATAAAAGTGAGTAGCGGCGTGTGCTTCCTTTAAGGTAAATGTTACTTTTTGACACATCACACAACGTAAGAAATCGGTTTAATAAAAGTGAGTAACGGCGTGTGATTCCTTCAACTAAAAGTAAAAAATAAAAAACTTTTTAACAAAAAGAAAACCTTCAAAAAAGCTACTAAAAAGAGGAAAATAATAAAATTTTGAGGACGGCGCCAATTTTATATAGAAGTCGGTTACAAAGTAGATATTAATTAAATCGGCATTTTTTTAACCGACTTCATATTTTATTAAATTGGCGCCGTCCTCAAAATTTTATTATTTTCCTCTTTTTAGTGGCTTTTTTGAAGGTTTTTTTTTTGTTAAAATTTTTTTTATTTTTTACTTTTTAGTTGAAGGAATCACACGCCGTTATTTCACTTTTATTAAACCAATTTCTTACGCTGTGTGATGTGTCAAAAAGTAACATTTACCTTAAAGGAATCACACGCCGCTACTCACTTTTATTAAAATCAGCCGAACTACTGAACCGATTTAAGTAAAATTTATATGGGACCAACTTCGAGGTATACCCTATCCAATAAAAAAAGGATTTTCCAAATCGGTTTATAAATGACGGAGTTCTGAGGTAACAAACATAAAAAAAAATACAGTACAACCGAATTGAGTACCATCTCCTTTTTTTGAAGTCGGTTAAAAACAAGCTTCCAGTATAATAAGCTGTCAGATAAAAAAACATTACCTAAAGTTTTAGTCTATTGAGATGCTGGGTTTCTGGTATGACTTTCAGCATTAAATCTAGGTTATCTGTAATACGGGAGAGCCGAAGGCTCGAGTAGTGTATGTGGAGGACAGTGTGGTCCAGTGGTTAGCGTCGCGGCCTCTGGATCAGACTGTGGTGGGTTCGAATCCCGCCTCCGCTCATGGATGTTTTATGATGTCATTTAGTTTTAAATGAGAATTGTTATTTAATTTAATCAAGACGCTAATAACCTAAGTACAGGTGGTCCAGTGGTTAGCGTCGCGGCCTCTGGATCAGATTGTCGTGGGTTCGAATCCCGCCTCTGATCATAGATGTTTTGTGATGTCGTTTAGTTTTAAGTTAATTGTTATTTAATGTAATCAAGACGCTAATGACGTAAGTTGTCGACGCGTCTATAATTTACAATTACCAGCATGCTACAAATATGCTTTCGTGTTTGAGCCGAGTAAACCCGATTCAGCGTCATCGACCCGAAGCGTGACGGTTAACTTTCGTTCACTACTCAGGCAAATTCATATCTACAAATATAAATCGACATTCTATTCAAAGTCCCCGAAATGTGCCGGGCCTACTCTTTTTAACAATTTGCCAAGTAGATTGCAAGAAATTACAGACTTATTAAAGCTATTTTGCAAACATTTGAAATTATATCTAATTAAAAATTGCTTCTATGACATCCCTGAATATTTAAATATGTAACCAATTATATTTTTTCATTGACTGTTCATATCTGTATTTTTCAGTTTTTATGAATTAATAAAAATTTATTATTATTATAATGAAGTGTTAACTTCAAAAATCGAGTAGTGTGGTTCGTTGCCAAGCTGAACGCACCCCCGCGAGGGAAGACTGTAATAAGGTGAAGCCGAAGGTTCCACAATAGGAAGCGAAGCTTCCTTGCGCTGCTCTTGCCGAGACTTGTTTTCAACTGAGTGGGGATCTCCATTTAATTGAAAACAAACAGTTTTATTTGTTCCAGTTGAGACACAAGCATTGTCGGTGACGGATAAACGGAATTCAATTATCTGTTCTGAGCCGTTGTTTGCCAACGGGCCCGTATGTACACTTGCGTTAGGACATAATGAAAGAATAATAATAAAATGTCTTGCGTCAGCTCAACTCTTGAGTCGCCGTCGCTCCAAAACAAGGAGATACTCACCGATATACTTTGCACGATGTGTCCCTCGCGCTTCTTTTGTTTATTATTGTCATCTTGAGAATATCACGACCGCCGTCAACTGTTTTCCAAGTTCAAGGATGTCTTGTCCGACGGTGGAAGCACCGGGTTCTTCTACTGCATTACGAAAATGAATGTTTTGACGTAGACTTACGCTTTTCCAGGCGGTATATATTGGGGGTAAATGTTGCCTGACGAAAAAAGTGATGAAAATGCCTGACGAACGGTTTTTTGCTTATAATTTGCTCAATTAAAATCAGATCGGTTTGAAAGTGGTCTTAAACGAAAGAGGAAGAATTTTTACATAGATTTCATATATAAGAATATGTTTTTTTTATATATTTATTACTGATATGCCGAGGACAGTGCGGTCCAGTGGTTAGCGTCGCGGGCTCTGGATCAGCCTGTCGTGGGTTCGAATCCCGACTCCGCTCATGGATGTTTTGTGATGTCATTTAGACCTAAGTTGTCGACGCGTCTATAATTTACAATAAAAAAAATACTGATATGTGATATATGATTGGTGGTGTAGGTAACGGGTATATACCCGCCCTTCCACCATATTTGTACTTTAATCGATTTTGTAACTTATTATATTTATAACCTTGTACATATTGTATGCTATGCTAATTCAGTTTTTTTTTTCAGGTAAATTCACTAAATATAGATTATATCTATAATGTCTTAATAGAGAGGGTAAGAAAATATTTACTTTTTATTAATTGATTAAAGCTGGTTCATTCTGTAGGTAGGTATGCATAGACGATTAAACAGTTAAGAAAATAAAAAAACAACAACTTTATCACTTTGTAACCATAACATTCGTTGTGGTTAAAAAGTGACTTGAGAATAGCCGAGCGTGTACCAATGCTGTTCTTTACATGGCGTTGCTATGGTTCCTCTATTACAAGTCCCCAGTTCCCGGGTTCTAGCCCGAGAGCTGGTAAAAGTGTCAATTGAATTTTCAATTTATTATTAAAAAAAAATAATGAATTGAAAATATGAATTGGTGCTAGGCCCAAATAACCTTAGCTGTTGGTGGTCTTTAAAATACACAAGAAGTGACTGAATTGTTGTTAATTCAAAATATCTTAATATATCAATACAACTTCAAGTTTATGAAAACTGGATTATAACCCATGGCCTTAAAGGCTAAGTTCGGTTTTGCACTCGATTGATCGAATCGAGCGAGCAGATTTTTGGTCACGTGACAAGCAATTTGTGCCCTTTAAACAATGGCGAACATAATCTAGCAGGTTTTTCCAAACGTCTGAATAAAATGGCGCCAGTAAATTAAATTCTTGTTACTGAAACCGATATATATTCTTATTGTTCCTCATTAATTCAACATTGTTATAAAAATAAGTAATGATTTATAATTTTTTTTCAGTTTTATTATTTTATACCTTTATTTTAGAATAAAGGTCGATTTATATTATCCGGTCAGATACGGCGCGGAAACGTAGCGTTTCCTGCAAGACAAACATTTTTACATGCATTTCAAATACGAGTGTTGAACGGACGGAAACTGCTAAGTATAAATATTCGTATTTGAAATACATGTAAAAATGTTTGTCTTGCCGGAAACGCTACGTTCCCGCGCCGTGTCTGGCCGGATAAGATAAATCGACTTTTAATAGTACGCTACCGGCTGTTGATCTTCTGGAGCTCATAAGAAGATCCAGACTATTTGCACAAAAATCCTTATAGGGTGTGGTGCACTTTTTGAGCTAATTTAGGATCACCCTTATTAACTTCCCATTGGAAGTTATTGTAATGGGTCCGAAAATCGAAATCAAAATGTATAACAAATTTTTATGTTTCAAGATCACTATACTATTTTTAGAAAGATGTCTCTCTCTCTCTCTCTCTCAGTGTGTGTGTGTGTGTGTACGTATGTACATACGTATGTGACCATTTCTTTCTAAGACGAAATCTCGAGAATGAAAAATGATATCGACTACGTTAGGGTTCCAATCGACGCGTATTAACGTAAATATGATCTGAAAGAAATGTTTTCAAAATCGGTTCAGCCGTTCTTTTTTCTTAACCAAATAGACTCCAAAAAAGTAGATTCTACACAATATCTCGCGAATAAAAAATTATATCGACTTCGTAAGGGTGTCAATCGAGGCGTGTTAACGTCATTTTGATCCGACATAAATTTTATAAAAATCGGTTCAACCGTTTATTTTTTTTTATTATTGTTAAAAATAAATAATAATTATGTTTTAATGATTAAAATGATTATTTTTCTGTGTAATATCTAATTTAATTATTATTATTAAATATTTATCAAACTGCAGGAAGTTCGTCGTGTGGACCTCAAGGGTCGCACTTTAGTTCTAATAAACGACCCACCTCACGGCTTGTTTGTTTTAATCTTTTTACCCGGGCGAAACCAGACTGGGCAACTAGTAATAAAATAAAGTCAAAACGTAGAAATGTAGATGTTAATAAAATACCGACTGTAAAATCTGTGTAGTGTAATCACAATTTGATTCGCAGAACACACGACAAAGTTAGAGCAAAAACGTGTAGGGAATGTTCGGTTTTTTTGTAGGAACTTTGTCACAAAACATCAATTACAATCATGCAATGATCATAACTGTCTCTTTTCTTTATTTACTGTATATTTTTTCTTTATTTATTACGAAACATATTACGACTAAAAGTCGATCTTTATGGCTGGATTACATGTAAATGTAAATCTATTTATAACATACACGCATTTAGTGATTATTTGATGCCTGCCGAATACATATTTATTACTTTATTTATTATAGTGATGGGCGAATACGAGATTTTTTTACAATTGTAATCGTTCATAATAACAATCGAGTCCACAATCGACTCGGACTTTAATTTTATAACCGAAATGTTTAATTGTTCAAGTCGATTATTTGCCACATAGGTTATAGCAATAGCTGCGAATGAGAATACGCATATAATTGCGATTCAAGGTTATATGCTAGTCGACTGATATTCACGCGACTCGTTGATTGTTCACTGTTCAGTCGGTACTCTGTGATCTCTTCACTATTGAATTCGTATTACGCGATTACTGCACAATCGACCATCGACTCGACCACAGTTGTTGAGTGATGAACGATTGTATATTATGTGGCTCTCGACAGTGTACGACTCAGTACTATGCGACTCGGTCTCGGCGAACTATGAAACAACAACAATCGAGTCCAAGTGACAACCATCGAGAGTCATCAAGATGTTTGAACAATCGAGACAATCGACTAAAACATCTCGTATCGCGCATCACTAATTTATTATTTATTTAGATGTATATCATGTCCATTTACTTTCATATAAATGGTTAGATAATATCGCGATACTATCTATATGTTACGGGACCGTGTCTGTATACGTGAAATATTTTTTATTTATTTATTGTAGATTATAGACGTGTCGACAACTTAGGTCATTAGCGTCTTAATTACATTAAATAACAACTAACTTAAAACTAAATGACATCACAAAACACCCATGAGCGGTGGTGGGATTCGAACCCCCGACAGTGTGATAAATATTTTTTCAAAATTATATAATCTCGGTGCACATTATTATCGATATGGGGGCCAAAACAGCAATTTTTACATTTTTGTCTGGCTGTGTGTCTGCGCTGTTGTAAGTATGTGCAAATTTATTTTTAAGAAGGGAAAAATTGGTGGGTTCATCCAATATTAGGAGACAGACTGTCAACAGGATATTTCCACACAGACTGTACATCCGTCGGTGATCCGTCGCCTCGTCTAGTTTGCCCCGTATATTAAACAATGTTTTTCGTTTCTAGCGTGTTGTGGCAGTGACGATATCAACCAAATCAAAACATTTTCCTCAGACTGTACATCCGTCGGTGATCCTTCGCCTCATCTAGTTTGCCCCGCACTAAACAATGTTTTTCGTTTCTAGCGTGTTGTGGCGGTGACGATATCAACCAAATCAAAATTTTTGCCCAGACTGTACATCCGTCGGTGATCCGTCGCCTCGTCTAGTTTGCCCCGTATATTAAACAATGTTTTTCGTTTCTAACGTGTTGTGCCGGTGACGATATCAACGCAATCAGAAGCGTTGAACACGCTCACGCCGACGGAATTTAAAAAAAAAACGCGACGTATATATTTCGTTCGTCTAATTTCACTCGTTTGTAGGCACGGTTTCGAGTTCGACGCGCAATACGCCGCGGTAAATACGCCCGTTTAGTTTCGCTCTTAAATAAGTTTAATTTCGAATCACTATATCGAAAGAACGTCACATGCTTGAAATAGCACGCTTGAACGAACCTTATTGTATGTTATATTGTTTTTTTTTTGTCGTCAGTTGATAACATCGCAAACATTGTGCCGCTGCCCGACATACAAATAAAAACCCGGTTACGTGACAAATGATTCAAATAACACAATCTTTAATTGCTTTTAATTTATCAAATTTTTGAGCTTCTGTTAACTAGAAATTTATATTATCGTGCTTTCAGAAAGTTTTTTTTCTCTTGTTATGTGTTTCGTGTAATGCTTAATTACTTCTATATTTAATCTTTAATTATAGTTTTTTATCCTACTTCGGCGAAGCCAAAAGTGAAAGGTTATGATTTTAACAGTCGATGGAGTATGTATGTATACCGGGTATCCATTTTATATATGTAATTATACATTTTATTTTGTAATTTTTACACACTTTATTGGAATATTACACAAATTATGTAATTTTAATTAACTTTATGTAAAAATCACAAATTTGTTTAACCTTACAGTAAAAGTCCAAGTTTTTATGAAGTTTTCTGTGTAAAAATAAATAATAATGTAAAATCACTTAGAAAATCAAGCGAATTCTACCTTAACTTTCAAAGTATTTTTACATCCATTTTTTACAGTGTAGCGTTTTCAGCTGCTACACACTTTTTGACACTATAGTGCAGTGGCGGCTCGTGCCTGTTTAGACAGGTGGTGCCAAAACGACGGCCAAAATAGAAAAGAAATAAAACATAGAAAATAGCTTACTAAACAAGTACACACTGGGCACAAAGTGCAACAATAGAAATTCGAAAAAAACAGTTTAATAAAGTTCAAGGTCTGTACACATTTCTCGCAAAATAATAAAATAAAAAATATATTTTACGCAACACATATTACATAACTGAAAGTCCATCCTTCTTTCCTTCTTGCTTGTAAATTTTTTAATTACTTTATTATTAAAGTTTTCAATTCCATAAACAAATTTTTTTCCGCCGATAGTTAAGTCTGTATTTCTTAAAAATGTTTAATTCTTTTAAGCATTGAAAAACAACGTTCAGTTTTTCTTATTCTTTTATTTGAAATTTAAGTTTTTTCCATAAAGTCTAAAGAGAATGCACTAAAAAGTTTTTTAAAAATTCACTTTGTGGCCATAACGGCGAATATAGTTATCAATAATTTGCCTTCAATAGATATACAAAACAAGCTAAAATGAAATTAAGACGACACATTCAGTAGTCACACACTACAAAGCAACACAAACTAAAAAAAATGACAAAGCAAAAGATTAAATAATAAAACAAATTTGTTATCAACAATAACATTTAACCGAAACAACAATCTGAGCAATGCGTAATCAGATCTGTTACAAATTATTATGAACTTATGATTATAAACTGTAAATTTTTGTCACTTTCTAACAAATTTGACAGTACATAAGGGTAAAGTGAGACAGAAATTTTACAGTGCTGTAAATTCCAACATTGACCATACAGAATATCGCCACTTAGGTGCTTGGCACAAATTTCGTTTGGATTTAGCATTACTGCATACGGAAATCATGAGTACGTAGTTCCATCTCTCTTGCTCTCATATAAGGACCGTAAGGTATGCTTTGTTTCACTTGTGTCTATTATTAAATGGCACAGGATAAGTGTTGCTGATCGCGTGGTGAATGTTTTAGGAAATTTGTGCGATTTAGGTTGAACTCTGCTGTCCAGACAATCAATAATTTAATAGATTGATTAAAAAAAATATTAATAAAAATAGATACATATTAGCAAAAAATATTTTTAGAGAAAATTGAAAAATTGGGGGTAGTGCCATGGCACTGTGGCACTACCCCACGAGCCGCCACTGCTATAGTGGCGTGTAGTTTTGCACGAGTTACACTAGCGCAGTGTCAGTATTGAGTAGTGTAGTGTAGGTGCATTACTGCTGGCTTTATTTACACGACTTCCCTGCGACGGTGGTAAAAGTGTCGCACTAGCATCCCACCGATGAACCATCGATAATCTATGTAATCGGCCTTCTCATTTCTTACAGTGTATTACAGTGACGTTCTTAGAAAGAATCGATTGTACTTCCAAATTCATTTAGAATCCCCACGAGTTTTAAAGAAAACTTTCTTTATCCATGCGTCAAATAGAAAACTTTGTGCCCTTTATTTATGTCGTTAGTTAATTTATTGGAAAATCTTTATTATATTCAATGTAAACAGAACGCGACGGTGTAAAATGTGTCAACAGGCGGCTGTTTGTGAAGGGGGCTGAAAGCGGGAGGGGAGGCGGTTGTTCAAACAGAAGTGCAAATCTAACGCATTACCAAATGATATAAAGTATCGATCTGCCGATTGGTGCGTATAGGATATTATGCAGGGTTGTAGTCAGGACCGGCTTTAGTGAGTCTGACGTCCCGAAAAAAAAACAAAGAACAAAACTATAGATGTTTTATTTTTTTGGTTTATTAATTGACAATTTTTTCAATTTCTGTACGAGTGACTTGGTGAAATGCCACGGAACTGTTGTGTCGCGGAATTGATGCAATTTTTTTTGAGGTTATGTATAGTTGTCATCATATTCGAATCTGAATGTTTACACATATCTTGGGAGTAAGTACCGGGGACTCACTGCATTTGGTAATTTTTAATAGTAGATTGTATATCTAGTTGCGTAATGGGGTATATTACTGACGAGTTGTGACAGTATGTAAAAACGAGCCTCCAAGGAGGACACTTCGACCGCTGCCACATCGCCTTTGAGAATGTTTACCGCAGTTGTAGACGAAACGTCAGGTAGAAATACCACCGGACCACGGCCTACAAGCCCGGAAACCATCAAGACTTGGAACAATGCCGGCCATGAAAGCTTGTACACCTATATTATTTCTATTGGAATCAAACCAATATACAGTCGACTCTCGTTAATTCGAAACTCGAGGGACTCTTAAAATATTACGAATTATCGAGTGTTTGAAATATCAAATGGTTCGAAACAAAGGCTCAACAAACAAACGTTGATACAAGTTTGAACTTGTCGCAAAATTTATGTATGTACTTACAATCTTTCCGCCTCTTTCTCTCTGCAACTTTGAATTGTCGAGTGTTGGACGCCGATGAGTTCGAATTAACGCGTCGTTTTGTTATATAGCAATGATTTTTTCGTACGAATTACCAAGTGCATAAAAATGTATTGATTTAGTTCGAAATATAAAGAGATTTTGTAGGGAACTCGTGATAACTTTGAATTATAGAGAGGTTCGAATTATCGCAGGTTTGAATTAACAAGAGTCGACTGTAACTAGTAGCGTCATCTTATACGCGGTGATTGAATCAAACCACATAACTAGTGGCGCCATCTATACTATATTATTTATAACTGTCAGCCGTGCGGTTCGAAACTGTGCTTTTTAAAATAGCCGCAGCTTACACTAATTAAATTGTTGTAACGGTACGGAACCCTCGTTGCGCCAGTTCTACACGCACTTGACCGACTTTTTTTGCGTATAGAATAATTATTAAACTATGTAGTACACTTCTTTCTTAATTCTTTGATTAATAAAACGCCTAGTCATTTCGTAAACGGTCCAGTTATGCCGGATGATCGTTTCATGGTATGTCCAGCCATTTTGTGAAATGTCCTGTTACACCGAACGTGAACTGCCCTACGCACGTGTTTAAAATATTCAGTTGGTACCGCTGACTCCAGTTTGTATGCACCCACTGGGATCGTTCTTTCTAATTGAGTTTTTCGTAGGTGGATAAGAAACTGCAAAAACTTTGGTTAGCCGTATAGGTTGTGTGCACGATACCTACTAGCGCCGCTAGCGGGCAATAGTGCATGATTGAACTCATTTTTATTGTTTTTTTTTTATAAACTAATACCATTTAATTTCGCTGCGTGCATATAGTATAAATAGCATAGCATAAAAGGAACATGAAAATTATTAATTTTAAGTATAAAGTGCCACTTTAGACGAGGGGGAAGCCATTCAGGGGAAGGTGCATGCCTATGTTTCATGGACATGTCCATGCTATGCATGTGCCCATATTCTATTGGCCGCGTGCTCAATTGCCCGTACAGCGCTTGCGCAACTGAAGCGACCAATAGAATGTGGGCACACTTGCTTCCTCACTGCTCGCTCTCAACATCAACCTCCCCACTCGCTTGTACTCCGACCCCAGATTTCTTTGTCTATGCCTAAAACACACTGAAGACAGGTGAGGCCTGTATTATTATGGAGAGCTGCGCCATGACGCAAGGCGAAACGCTTTTGCATTGTCATTTGCGCCTATCGCTTTTTATCGTATATTTTCCATTGTGCGTCGTTCCTTCGCTCGTCTTTTTATGTTTTATGTACAGTATTGGCTTTAAAATTTTTAAAGTGTAACTTCTTATGCTGCTTTTCAACCTAACCTAACCTAACTAAACTCTCTCTTTCACTCTCTCTTTCTATTTTTTAACCTTATGTCCCGAAATTTAGCAAACTGGACCTGGCAACACTAATTCGGACCCACTCACTGAGTTCGTGTAAACGCGAGAAAATCAGGACCTCGTCTGGTCAGTTGCGCGTCGGATAGCAAATTAAATAGCAAATTAAAATATCAAAAAATAAAATTACAATTATTTTCTTTATTATATTATTTTACGAACATTTGATTTTATAAGATAAAAAACTCGGGTCGCAGTGCCAAACCCTGCCGACAATATAGTGTATTTGCTAATACAGACCTTGTGGCTTTAATACGTAAACATAAGTTTGTTTTTGGACAAAATAAAAAATTTAACCTCTGCACCAAATTAAATACACCTTTCAGTAAGTAAATCACTATCCGCAAACTAGTGTTTTTATAAAATCAAGTCCAGTCCTGTCGGGCCGATTTTATTAAAATTTTAGCAGCACATTTAATCTTTACTAAAGGGTTAAATTTCAATTTTGAAACGATTCGGACAATTTTTTCGGTATTTTTGGGCTCAAAAACATTTTTCAACCCCTAAAAACTACCCTTAAAATGGTCCGATCGGGCCCATTTTAAATAGGCTTTGTGCGGTGATGGATTCTAAGGTGCCTACTTAATTTAGTCAAAATCAATTAACTCTTTCGAAAGTTATAGCCCGTACACACACACACACACACACACACATATATATATAAATAGACATTTCCAAAAATGGTGCCAAATTGTTCAGGAGGCTATGAAACGTCGAGAAATTTTGGTCCGACCCCTAGGTCCCGCCATCCGACCGGCGCCAATAGTGTATGTGCCATATGGCAAATATACACTAACAAGCCGTGAGGTGGGTCGTTTATTAGGACTAAAGTGCGACCCTTGAGGTCCACACGACGAACTTCCCAGTTTGATAAATATTTAATAATAATAATTAAATTAGATATTACACTGAAAAGTAATCATTTTAATCATTAAAACATCAATAATTAAAAAAAAAAAAAAAAAAAAAAAAAACGGCTGAACCGATTTTTATAAAATTTATGTCGGATCAAAATGACGTTAACACGCCTCGATTGACACCCTTACGAAGTCGATATAATTTTTTATTCGCGAGATATTGTGTAAAATCTACTTTTTTGGAGGTTATTTGGTTAAGAAAAAAGAACGGCTGAACCGATTTTAAAAAAATTCCTTTCAGATCATATTTACGTTAATACGCGTCGATTGGCACCCCAACGTAGTCGATATCATTTTTCGTTCTCGAGATTTCGTCTTAGAAAGAAATTGACACATACATACGTACGTACGTACGTACGTACATACGTACACACACACACACACCACACACACACACACACACACAGACATCTTTCTAAAAGTAGTGTAAAAATAGTGTAGTGACCTTGAAACATAAAAATTTTTTTTCCTTTTTGATTTCGATTTTCGGACCCATTACAATAACTTCCAATGGGAAGTTAATAACAATGGATATATTTCTTTCCATGACAACGAATACAATTATTTGTGTTTAACGGTATTTACGTAATTTATTTGTACCCATTTTTTTGACAACGTCTTAATTTGCCAGCTCCGTACTAACAGTTACGTCGGCCCTCGCCCTATCAACACGGACAATCCCAGCACAGCTTCTGTCGTTTCCCTATAGTTGAAGTACACTCCGTCCCCACATCCTTGTGGGATACCCAGATACTTTACGCAACTTTCTCATTTCTAGGACCGTATAGCTATTCATTGTTTTCGGCAAGTGCTGTAACATTTATAAGGGGTTTCCCCCCCCCCGTGCACACTTTTTAAAGGAACCGAGTGCTAGAGCTACCGGGTAATTTTGTTTTTTTAAACTTTCGAACTAGAGTTTTAGTGTTGGCCGCACAGACGCTACCCCTGTGCACACTTTTTAAAGGAACCGAGTGCGAGAGCTATCGGGTTATTTTGTTTTTTTAAACTTTCGAACTAGAGTTTTAGTGTTGGCCGCACAGACGCTACCCCTGTGCACACTTTTTAAAGGAACCGAGTGCGAGAGCTACCGGGTAATTTTGTTTTTTTAAACTTTTGAACTAGAGTTTTAGTGTTGGCCGCACAGACGCTAATGACTTTTGTTGTCGAGCGTCTATAATTCACAATTCAATCATTCAGTGTTGGCCGCATTTTTAATCAAGAACTGAATATTTCAATCTACGAAGCGATAGTCGACTGTCTTTTATGTCTGTTTTTTGATGCGCATTTGTTTAGAGTTGATTGTTTTGTCTCTTTTAAAGATATTGAAAAAACATGAAAAGACAAAATTAATTTCTTTTTGATGGCGCTGAAGCCAGTTTTGTCTCACACTGAAAAATAAATGAATAATTTATACACGGTGACCACCTGGGAAAATTGTGGAATTTTTAGGAAGCCATGAAAGTCGTGGGTTTTTTTAAAGGCCGCCAACAGCTAGGGTTAGGTATTTGGGCCTAGCACCAATTAATTTTTTCGATTATTTTTTAACGATAAATTGAAAATCTAATTGATAGGATATACTTTTATCAGTTCAGAGATTAGAACTTGTGAATTGGGGGCTTGTTATCGTTTTTGATGGATATGTAGGCTTATTTTTAATTGTTGTCATGGAAAAATCAGAAAATATTAATTACTAGCTAGATTTAATTTTGCTAATATAATTTTTAAATCTTATATATTATTTTAAACTTATTTAAAACTTAAAAAGAGGCTTCGGGTTCTTGGAGGAAGCTTTGCTTCCTATTATTGTGAAACCTTTGGCTTAAATTTTGGAACTTGACTACAGTAGATATACTTTTACATGACACGTTTAGAGTGATCTGCCACCCCTTTAATACTGACCAATCGGTCTGCAAATATTATAATGGCATTATTGGGTCACCGACAGGCTATAGAAACAATTTCAGCCTTGAAGCAATAATAATTGTGACCATTTTTTTGTTACACGTTGGGGGCGGTCTGCATCCCTCCCATACCACTATCTAGCAAAATCCCTTACTCAGGGCACTTTAATATGCCTCCCTCAACATCTTGACAAAAATAAGGCCTTGAATAAATAACACCAAAAAATTGTCACTAGCTCTCGATCTAATATATATTATGTATTTTTTATACAAATAAATAAATATGTTTTTTTGATACAAATAAATAAATAAATATGTATTTTTGATACAAATAAATAAAATCTTTTGACGTGATAACGTCTCACTACACATAATATGGTAGGTATGCATGTACTGAGTAGGTAATAACACTAATAACTATAACTAACTTTAATAATGGAAGCTGGTTTACAAATTTTACGTAGTCGGGTTTTAGTTTTTTTAACTCGTATTTTATGAATGAATATAAAGAATTGAATTGAATTATCCCAGCCCTGACACGAGCGTATTTCACGGATCAGTATTTTCGACAGCGGATAGATGGAGCAGGGTGCTGCGCCCTCTGGCAATGTGACTGTGAGGAAACATCTCGTCGCCTCACTTGATAACTTCTTGTCGATATTATATTGGAAATGCTTCTTCGAGGAAAGTCTTTCTGTACAGGTGTGCTCATCGTACACATATATACCAGTAATATTATGAATTATTAGAAATACCTTGTATTATGTCCGTCTTGTGACTTCTTGTGAATTTACACTACGCGTTTCAGCAACGAATTATTTTTTTTAAAACACGCACATTGAGTATTCGTAACACTATATAATATTATGACGCTAAGCACTGTGTATTATGTCGTGGTTTGTAAAGTACTGATTTAAGTTTCGAGATTTTATGATTTATATAGTAGGTAAATGAAATGGAAATGTGTGTGTATGTGTGTAGACGATTACTGAGTATTGGGTGTTTGTGTTGTATATTATGTTCGATTTTAATGTTAGTTTGTCTATAAACTATAAGGGTTCCTTGTTGTTGACTACGGAACCCTAAAAAGACATGCCTTGTTAACTTTCAGAACAAATAATAATAATAAAAACTCGGGTCGCAGTGCCAAACCCTGCCGACAATATAGTGTATTTGCTAATACAGGCATTGTAGCTTTATTATGTGAACTTAAGTTTTTTTTTGGACAAAATAAAAAATTTAACCCCTTAATACATCCTTTAAAATAATATTTTTTTCTTAAGTGCAATATTATTATCAGTCCCCAGCATCTGTACCAAATTAAATTTAGTGTTTTCATAAAATGTGTATACCCGGTCCTGGCATTTAATACCTAAATTGGAAGACAACAAATGGATATACTGAAATTCAAGACGAAATTGTTGATAATCACAGCAGAATGTTAAATAAAAAGTTACTCATGACAGATACTGTAACATTGTGGCTGCTATTAATCACTAAAAAGTGTATCTATTGTCTAAGAAAGGGCGCTACTTTCGTTTTGTGTACATCGGTATAAATGTCAGTTTTGAATTTCGTGTTCAGGGTTTTGTGATTGATTGTGTTTCAAGCATCGATGCCGTAAAGTCGATGCGGTAAAGTGTAAGCGTGGGGTGACGTCAGGCGTGCATTGGCTTTTTGTTCGTTCAGAGTCCTCTATATGCTAGTAGTCGAACTACTCAAAATATTTCAAAAAATTAAACTGTTAAAAATAATAAGTAATTCATAACGACGACAGCGCCTCTGAAGGTTTTTAACGGCAACTTGAAATGCAGGCCGCTTTTAAATTGTAAATGCCTATAAAATTGTCATTTTCAGTACTAATCGCTACGTAACTTCCACCACAATTGTTATTACGTCATTATCTCAATATTGAACCATAGATCTTTTATCCTCTGTGCTCTTCATATTTGATTTGCTAGTTTTTAAAGCGTACTTTCATTTGGAATAGTAAATAAATGTCAATAAGATCTGTTATTGTTTAAATTGGAATTCTTCGACGACAAGGCATCGCCCGAAGCTTTTGTTTATTTTAAGACTTCTCTGTCTTCATTTTGTTTTATCTTTATATGCATATCCAGTGCAGTTTTCATTTACTTGAGTATTTGGAGATACATAAAAGTCCGAATAAACGTTGCTTAAAAAAGAACCTTACTTAAATTAATGAGAATTTCAAAACATATGTTTTTAAGCAGTTTGTTTTTACGTTTTTGATGTGAAACATCTTATGTCGGGCTGTGAACAGCTGCGTGAGGGGAAATATGCAACGAAATGTTTGGTCCGCTTCTTCGCTGCTGTTCTCCCCACCACTGCGGCTCTCTCTCTCTCTCTCTCTCTCTTGGCTCAGGCGTGAACTGTAACACACGCGGTGTTACAGTGCAGTATATAGGATTACGTCAGCATAGTTAGTTGCTGCTTTTGAAAAAATATATACCTACTACTACATAGAGAACCGCGTGAGGGGAAATATGCAACGAAATGTTTGGTCCGCTCCTTCGCTGCTGTTCTCCCCACCACTGCGGCACTCTCTCTCTCTCTATTGGCTCAGGCGTGCACTGTAACGCACGCGGTATTACAGTGCAGTATATAGGATTACGTCAGCATAGTTAGTTGCTGCTTTTGAAAAAATATATACTACTACATAGAGAATACCACCGAGTTCAATAACGTTTTTTTTTGATGTTTCAAATCTGTCGGGGGTCCCGAGACCCACACCCTTTTTTTTAAGGATCGTCACGAGAGATTATATTTTCTGAATTAGAGTCCGGGTCTCAGACCTGAAAAAATTGAGAATTTATTATAGGCCAAGGAAACCATGAATTTGTTAGGGAATTTTTCCCAAGGAAGTTGTGAAAATGTCGCGGAATTTTAGACTTATGCTGGGCTGCAAAAAGCATTGTCAAAAAATTTGATTTTTCAAAGATCTTAGATTGTGTTCATACATTTTTGAATAATTATTTACGGATTTTTTTAAACTGAATCTCCTTAAATCCTGTTAAAGGACTCTAATGTGCGAGACGCTAACGACCTCTGTTGTCGAGCGTCTATAATTTACAATTCATTCATTCAAATGCGCGATGTGTGAAACCTGAACTAGCTCTTATAATGGTTCTAATATCTGGATGAGTTCAAAGAAAATAGTACTTAAAGTTCCCATTTCATCAAAATCGTTAGTCGTTTTTAAGAAAAAAAATTACATACCTATAAGTAGATAATATTATTATACGTTAGTATACGTCATACTACATAACGTATGTACCAGGTACCTACATATTTTCAAATAATTACTGATTATTTTAATAAGTTAAAGATTGACTGTCAGAGTAATTTGACATAAATAATGAAAATAGTTTGTTTTTTCCAAAGCCTACTCACCATACGACACTGTTTTATAACGTTAAAAAAACTGTTTTTTTAAAATGATAAAATCGATAAGAAAACGAATTTTTCCAGGGATGAGACCTAGCTAGATCGATTTTTTACCCCCCAAAACCCCTTTTCAGTCAATTTCACCCAAATCGTTAGGGCCGTTTTCGAGAAAATATTTATATAGGTACACAGGTACATATACGAGTATACAAGATTTGCTCGTTTAATAATATAGGGATAAGATAGCTGAAACAAAGGTTCGCTGAACTACGCAAAATGCAGCTTAAGCAATTCCTTGCTCGAAGCATCTTCCGTTGCATGAAGTAATGACTGTGCGGCCGTTGAATATAGAGGTCATACAGCGAGGTCACGAGGGTTAAGTTCTCTCGACGACACACATTATAACCCGTGCAACCTGTCTGACGACACCGCATTATCGTTATTTATTAACGACGGCGACCGTTAAAACGCCCCTGGATGTGCGCCGCCCGCGTATCTCGTTCGAACTCCTTGTGCATTGCTTTGGTTCGCCGTGACTGTGTACTTTGATTGGCTACACTGGTAGAGTGCCCGCGGTGAGAGATGAAGCCAGGCACGTCATCAATAATATGCTAGTGAACGCCTGCTTGCCCGCAGACAGTGCCATGTACACAAAACTGCACATTGGGTTTTATGACGTTAGGTACAATTTTGGCAAACTGCTATTCATGACAATAAACAGCCAATAGCAAGCTAGAAGGCGGGCGCAATGCATTCACGTTACTATGACGAGGTGGCTTCATCTTTCGCCGCGCGAGGTCTATACCGTATACTGCCGTATAAGTACAATTGCTTATACAAAGTTAAAGCCAAGTCTGACGTCACAGGGGACAACAAACATGGCGGCCAAACAGGGGGTAGATATGAGAATATTATTCTCTTCTTCTTACATATCAAATGAATGAGCTGAATAAATATGGCGACTGGCTTCACTATTAAATGATTGTAGCGTCTCCATAGCCTCTTAACTCAGTAGTTCCTGAATACAATGTAGAACGGGGCTGTGAAACTGGCAGCCCGCAGTGATTTTTTTTTGCGGCCCACGCTGTCTCCATGAAAAAAAAGTAATGTGTGTGTCCTTACACCAAATTCAAGGCATTACTAAATAAGCGTTCGATCGAAGGGCTTAAGAATGGCCGAGAGTAGCAATGCTGTTGTTTACAGGGCGTTCCTATGGTTCCTCTATTACAAGTCCTGGGTTCTAGCCCGAGAGCTGGTAAAAATGTCAATTGGATTTTCAATTTAGTATTAAAAAAAAAATAATGAATTGAAAATATGAATTGGTGCTAGGCCCAAATAACTTTAGCTGTTGGTGGTCTTTAAAACACACGCGTTCGATCGAAACGGAGAAGCTAGTTGGTTAGCTATGGATACACCGCAAGCAGATGATACTGTGTTGTTCACGTCACACGATAAATAAGACAATATCACATATAGTGGCCTTGCCTGGACAGAACTCTTCGTACCTCGCGTTTACATCTTATATGGAAAGTAGTGGGTGTGCGTCATCGTTTAACGCTTTGCGTTTAACGCGTCCGGGGTGGCACAAGAACTATTCATTTCAAAAAAACTAACAAAATAAAAATATCAGAATGCCTCTGCAAAGGTTTATAGTCCATTGTGATACAAGGGCGGAAAGTTGGTGATTGTTAAGTTTGCCTCCGGAGTTTTTATTTTAATTTGTTGAAAATATAAATAACTTTATAAGTATGCACTGTAAGAAATTAGAAAGCCGATTACATAGATTAATGATGGTCCATTTGTAGCCTGCGATTAATCTGGTAATAGGCACACAAAGAGACAATAGCGTCGCAAACATGGTATTGACACCTCGCGTGAACTCCATAAAAACACATCGCGCATACGTGGTTACTAATTTTACATTAATTTGTTTTGTATTCATCCATTTTATATATGTAACTCTACATTTTATTTTGTAATTTTTATACACTTTATTGGAATATTGCACAAATTATGTAATTTTAATTTACTTTATGTAAAAATCACAAATTTGTTTAACTTTACAGTAAAAGTCCAAGCTTTTATGAAGTTTTCTGTGTAAAAATAAATAATAATGTAAAATCACTTAGAAAATCGAACGAATTCTACCTTAACTTTCAAAGTATTTTTACAACCATTTTTTACAGTGTGGTGTACCTATAATTGTATTGATTTTTGTTTTATTTTGTTTCAGGTAAGAAGTCGTTGTTTGAATGATATAGCAATTATTTGGTAAGTAATTTACAAAAAAAAAAAAATTGACGAACATTTTTGAGACTTTTTATGTCGAGAGTTGGTGAAGTGATCACGTACCTTCTTAAAATTTTAAGAATTATTACAATACTCTAATCCACCGTTTCCCGAACTGAGGTCTCTAAGTATATCCGAGGGGGTCCGAGGACTCATCTCTGGTGTAAGTGGGGTGAGACCTAGCCAGAACGACTTTTCGTCCCCCGAAACCCCTTTTCAGTAAATTTCATGCAAATCGTTAGAGCCGTTTTATCCCTATCAGCGTTTCATTATTATCTTCCCATTGGAAGTTATTGCGGTAATGAGTCCGAAAATCGAAATCAAAATGTATAACAAATTTTTATGTTTCAAGGTCACTACACTATTTTTAGAAAGATGTCTCTGTGTGTGTGTGTGTGTGTGTGTGTACGTACGTATGTGTCCATTTCTTTCTAAGACGAAATCTCGAGAATGAAAAATGATATCGACTACGTTAGGGTGCCAATCGACGCGTATTAACGTAAATATGATCTGAAAGAAATTTTTTCAAAATCGGTTCGGCCGTTCTTTTTTCTTAACCAAAAAGACTCCGAAAAAGTAGAATTTACACAATATCTCGCGAATAAAAAATTATATCGACTTCGTAAGGGTGTCAATCGAGGCGTGTTAATGTCATTTTGATCAGACATAAATTTTATAAAAATCGGTTCAGCCGTTCTTTTTTTATTGTTATTAAAAATAAATAATAATTATGTTTTAATGATTAAAATGTTTACTTTTCTGTGTAATATCTAATTTAATTATTATTATTAAATATTTATCAAACTGGGAAGTTCGTCGTGTGGACCTCAAGGGTCGCACTTTAGTCCTAATAAACGACCCATCTCACGGCTTGTTTTTGAGTCGAGGTCATTCCAATTCACTATATCCTCGCTAAAGAAGTATAACTTCAAAAATTTCAGGAAACGCTACTCTAATCGAATCCGTGGTCCCCAACATTTTAAGTTAGCGACACCTATGAGCTATGTGTATAATTGTGAAGCAACATCAAAATTCTAAAATAATCCGGCAACAGCTTTATTGTTTGGGGAACTATATTTCTCCTATGTTGGCAGTTCTGTTACATAAAGTTGACCTCTGTAGTCAAGCCAGCAAGTATTGCCAACTGCCTACTTCGCTCCCTGTTCGTCATTTATATAGATTTTCTGCTGCAGTTTTAGAGAGAAGGTGTCCTGCCTTGTTTGCTGGTCGCTATTTTCACTGTTGTTCACTTGTTATATACACATGTCCCGCTTTGACCCGTACTCTGTCCTTTAATCTCGTCTCTGTCTAACGCACACAATGAGGACGCGTTTATATCGACCGCTGGCGCTTTCTGTGATCCTGGCTATTTTTCAGTAGGAACATGATGAAAATTTATTTTCGTAACGCTGAAACGCTAAATCCTAACTAATATTATAAATCAGAAAGTGAGTTTAAAAACAAAATAAAATATAGTTACTTCTTACCACAACAGTTTTATTGATGGATGTACATTTCGAAAGCTAAGCTTTCATCTTCAGCAAACACAGTGCTCATATATATTTTTATTTTTAGAAAGTGAGTTTGTTTGTTCCGCTTTAACGCTTCAACTACTCAACCAATCTCTGTGAAATTTTGCACACGGGTAGCTTCCACAATAGAGATGAACATAGGCTGTAATAACTAGGCGGCCCGGCTTCTCCCGAGTGAAAATCGGGGGTAATTTCAGAAGACCGATTTCTTCGTAACTACTAAACGGATTTTGTTCCGGTTTTCACAATTAGGTGGATTCACGAGGAAGGTTTAGATGTATAATTGAAACTGGCCAACCAGGCTTCGCCCGGATGTAAATCGGGGGTAGTCTCAGAAGAC
Source organism: Mongoloraphidia duomilia (assembly GCA_039654895.1). Taxonomy (NCBI): domain Eukaryota; kingdom Metazoa; phylum Arthropoda; class Insecta; order Raphidioptera; family Raphidiidae; genus Mongoloraphidia; species Mongoloraphidia duomilia. The sequence goes on from CM077516.1 coordinate 6,008,268, forward strand.
CAGGCTGGATGGATTTTAATAAATGAGGTGTCATTAGATTCGTTTTAATCCCAAGAGTGGCATAGAGATTATGACGTCACGGAAAATTCAATATGGCGGACGCTAGACGCCATTTTGTCAGAATGTAAAAGTGATTTTCCTTCTAAATACATCGATATGGGTATCAAAATAAAGGTCTCGTTAAAACGATTTTAAATATTTATTTAAATGTATACAATCTAGTTTGATACTTGACTATATGTAATGACCTAAGGTCTCCTTTGCAGCTAAATTTATTATTATTATTAATAACAATATAATAATAATAAAAATGACACTAAAAAGACGTATGTAAATAAAAAATTAAATTAAACAAATTAAAAACCCAACTGTAATAAAAAGCGAACTTAAAAGATGAAAACAAGATCAAATGATAAACATGCAGTCGGAGGCATGCATGTAGGTATAGTAACAAGTTGAACAAAAATATCTGATGCCTCCGACTGCATGTTATATAATTTGATCTTGATTCCATCTTTTTTAGTTCGCTTTTTATTATACGCAGTCGGGTTTTTTGATTTTTTGAATTTAATTTTTCACATTTATATTTTTGGCAGAATTAAATTTAGAGCCACGCTGTATTCGAGTTGTTTTGTTATAATACAGGAAAATTTGTTAAACATAGCAATTAGGTCGATGCTAACATTTTCATAACCTATGTGAAGTTGTTCTTGATATATAAGTAGGGATGGGTGAAAGCGGCTCTTGTGGTTACTGCAGTCAAACTCGTGGCTAACGTCTCCCCGGACTATGGTTTGTGGTCTGTGAAAGCACAGAGCTTTGAATATTAATTAACAAACTTATATAACATGCGCCATCGTTCAGTGCTTTTCTATACGTATTTATTTATTGCGTAATAACGAAATAGAGTTGTGGCTTCAATCGCCTCAGTGATTTTGAAATTGTTAATTTTCATTAATATTGGAAAGTTTTAAGCTTGTTTTTATCAGAACTGTTTCGAAACATTATTTTGGCACACAAAGGAAAACTATTTAATTCTGGTTGAATTTTCAGGAATTATTTGGAACTGTTATCTGAAAAGAATCAGTTCCAAACTGTTTGAAAACTATTTTATCTATTATAGTCCAAGCGGCAGGTAATAAATGAATGGGGTTACCTGGAAAGTATTCCGAAGTTAACGATATTTTGGTGTGTTATTTGCGGGTACTCTGTGGAGTAGAATCTGAGTTTTCGACCTCGAGGACCCTGTGCTAACGCGGGGGAGCCGAAAAATCACGAAATTTTACCACCTTTTTTGCTTTTTTCGAAATCTCTCAGAAACGGTCGACTTAAGCAATTCTTTCATTATGTAATGTTTTAAAGAGGATTATATTTCCTACAATTTTCATTCCCTCAACTTTTCTGTGATACTAATGGTAAGCGCGCTGCAGCTTCTTGAAAATCACCCGCTCGGCTTTTTGTAACCTTGGTAACCAATGTGTAACATGTGTATTTTCAATTTAAAGTTCGATTAAGAAGAAAATAAATAAAACTATTGAAAAGGTTACAAAAAGCGGAGCGGGTGATTTTCAAGAAGCTGCATCGCGCTTACCATTAATACCACAGAAAAGTTGTAAAATTAAAGTAACTGTTATTTTGGAACTGTTACTTGAAAAGAACCGGTACCAAACTGTTTGAAAATTATATTGGAAAATTAATTCATTCAACATCAAGAATACAACAGGCCAGGTTAATATTTTTAACTAAAATAGCGATAATACTGATTAGTAGGGATTTTAAAACAATGGAGGATTAAAATTCTAAGCTCGTTGTAAATATTCAACGTTGTTTTCGACGCAGACTTGAAATTATAACGAAGCCCCAGGTTTAATTATTACACAATTTCCATTTCATCATCGCTTGCCCTTTTAAAGCCATCACATTTTTTTCTAATTTGTTACGTTTCAGTGATTTTTATAAACAACATGAATGTAAATGTTTGCGTGTTTTTAGGGTTCCGTACGTCCGATGAAAAAACGGACCCTTGTAGAATCACTCTCCTATAATTCAGTGAGTTAAATGTATACAGATTTATTCATTGCTATTTTTCTTACGTGGAGAGGCCCGGATTTCTGCCTAGGCCAACAAGGCACCGGCCTAGGGGCCCAGCCGCCGAGGGGGCCCTGACCAGGGCGGAGATGAAAATTAAAGAAAAAAAAGCCCAAACATTTTGTAAGATAACCCAATTGGCGACTTTTTTTTTGCTAAATTTCCATCCAATTCCATTTTCCCCCTTTTTTTTGGGCGTGGGGGGCCCAACTGTCAAGTGCCTATGGGCCCTGGGCCTTTAAGTCCGGGCCTGCTCGTGCCTGTCTGTCTGTCACAGCTTATTTTCTCCGAATCTACTGGACGAAAAAGATTGAAATTTGGTACATATATAGAGTTAGGTGAGCCAATCACGGACATATAGCGTAAATAAACTATTTCCAATTTCGGGGGGCAAATTAAAAAATTACAAAATAAAAAATTCAAGTGCCTCATGTGACGTATCAAATGCAAGGGCTTGTTATGAAAAATACAAATATATATTCCTTTTTTTATTATTATTATTGTAGATTATAGACGCGTCGACAACTCAGGTCATTAGCGTCTTCAACACAACAATTAATAACATATTTGTGTATTAAAATCCGCCAGCCGACATACACAAACCGACTGGTACGAGCTCGGGTCCCTGGGAGCGCTAATTTCCAAAGAACATTGGAATGGAATTGCGATAACAATTACATCCCAATGTCCCCCCTGGGGGGTATATTCCTTTTATAATTTTAAAATGCATAGTTTAAAAGATATACAAAAATCGAGCTTCCCCCCCCTTATCTCCGAAATTACTGAGCCTAAAATTTGAAAAAAAATAGGGAATATAGGGCCTCACTCATAGTTTACAGGAAAACCTAAACGAAATTTCTATATTATGAAGTATTAGAAATACCTTGTATTTTTAACACGCTTATATTAGCTTCACCTGTATGTTTGTTTGCTTGCGGGCTTGCTTGCTTGTGTGCTTGCTTGTTTGTCAGTTTGTAACCGACTTCTTTGAACTTGATTTTGACCAACTTTGAACGTTCAGATTTAGTTTAAACTTTGCACACTTATCAAGGACCGACGACAATACAATAATTCCATAAGTTTGTCCCATTATCCTGACCAGGATCTCCAGGACTAAAAAAAAGCAAAAAACTTCAGATTGAATTGAAACTTTGCACACTTATCAAGGACCGATTACAATACAATAATTCCATAAGTTTGTCCCATTATCCTGACCAGGATCTCCAGGACTAAAAAGCAAAAATAAATTATAATTTAAAAAAACTAAAAAACACGCTTTAATGAACTAAAAAGTAAAAAATAATTAATTTTATTGTAAAAAAGCGTGGGGTGCTTTGTATCATATTTTCATACTACCCCACGCTTTTTTACAATAAAATTAATTATTTTTTACTTTTTATAGTTCATTAAAGCGTGTTTTTTAGTTTTTTTAAATTATAATTTATTTGATGTCCGTCTTGTGAATTTCTATGTCTTTAAAGTCCCACGGGAACCGGAATAGTAGATATACGACGGAACCCTTCCCACGCGAGTCCGACTCGCACTTGACCGGTTTTTTTCTCATTTGTTACGTCTCAGTGATTTTCAACAACATGAATGTAAATGTTTGAGTCTTTCTTTTGTTTTGTTTAAAATTCAGAATACAATCAGAATAATCCTCGCATCAGAAAACACCCTCGACACACGGTGCGTACGGTCCGAAGAGACTGAAAACACGTGGGAGATTAACGTACCTATATTATGTGGAAAAAAAAGCCTTTATCGCCGCAGGCATTTGCGGATGAAAGTAGATCTACGACCTACGTAATATCTACTGACAGAAGTGGGACAGTGTTGCCAGGTGCAAAAACTAATTTCCCTAGTAAAAACTTGAACATTTCTCAAAGTTTTACCTAGATCTCATAGCTTCAAAATTACTTAGAATTTCCCTATTGGGATCCGTCAAATGAGCATATGACATCTGGTGGCACAAAATTGTACTCAAAACGAGGGAAAATTTTACATGCTAACAGTGCAAATTTATCGTGAAATTGTTTGTTACAAATATAAAACAAGTAAAATAAACAAAAAGTTTATCGAAAATGGATTTCGCGACGTTTTCTAATATCGTGGCATTAAACACTGTCAGTTATTGCCTTGTAAAACTTACTTTACAGCGAATTATTTTCTAATGAAATGTGGAAAAACTGTATTTATGAATTAAAAAAATATTTTATATTAATAATAAGATGGACTTATTATCATACTGTACTACAATAGTAAAATCATTTGATGATTGACAAATTTATAGGACTAACTTTGTATACAAATATTTTGAGGTTAGTAACTTACCTACTTATTACAATATAACATATTATGTTGCAGTTATGTGTTTACATTATTCACCTAACCCTGCTTTAAAGAAGCACTGAACGGATGATTAATTTCGTGGAGATTTTCTTTTAATTTTGATGTTTTTAAGCAATATGCCGTAAAGATTACTACTTTTGACAGCTCAGTTATCTTGTTTTTCTCACACATTTGATAATATGTCGGGCTTTGAGAATCCGTTCTCCTTCAACGAAATTCCTTTGTTTAGGATTCATACCGGCCCAATTGCAAATTGCACTTATATTTATTATTTCTTATCACTTTGAAAATCACAAAATTACACGCAAAAGTATACCCCGTATATAAATTTCCTCCCCTTTGCGCCATGTTTTTTAAGCTCCACCCATTTGACGCATCCCAATAAAAAATAAGAATTTCCCTAAAAAGCTTTCATTTCAGATTTGAGGTTATATTTTAGACTTTAGTTCTACTGTTTGAGCGAATATTATCTCAATTTCTATTATAGTTATTTTCTTCTCTAGTTCAGCCACGTAAGTAAAATGGCTATAAAAGCATAGAATAAATCTGTACATTAAACTCGTTAAATTATAGGAGATCTAAGACTATATAGGTAACCAAAATGATATGCAGTGTTGCTAGGTGCAAAACTAATTTCCTTAGTAAAAACTTGAAAATTTCTCAAAATTTTACCTAGATCTAATAGCTTCAAAATTACTTAGAATTTCCCTATAAAAAAATAAGAATTTCCCTAAAAAGCTTTCATTTCAGATTTGAGGTTATGTTGTAGTTCTACTGTTTGAGCGAATATTATCTCAATTTTTATTATAGTTATTTTCTTCTCCAGTTCAACCACGTAAGTAAAATGGCTATAAAAGCATAGAATAAATCTGTACATTAAACTCATTGAATTATAGAAGATCTAAGACTATATAGGTAACCAAAATAATGGGCAGTGTTGCCAGGTACGAAATTAATTTCCTTAGTAAAAACTTGAAAAATTCTCAAAATTTTACCTAGATCTCATAGCTTCAATATTACTTAGATTTTCACTATAAAAAAATAAGAATTTCCCTAAAAAGCTTTCATTTCAGATTTGAGGTTATGTTTTAGTTCTACTGTTTGAGCGAATATTATCTCAATTTCTATTATAGTTATTTTCTTCTCTAGTTTAGCCACGCACAGGCCCGTACTTAAATACCCAGAGCCCCTAGGCACTTGACAGTTGGGCCCCCCAAGCCAAAAAAAAATGGAATTGGATGGAAATTTAGCAAAAAAAAGTCTCCAATTGGGTTATCTTACAACATTTTTAGGCTTTTTTTCCTTTAATATCCATCTCCGCCCTGGCCGGGGCCCCCTCGGCGGCTGGGCCCCTAGGCCGGTGCCTTGTTGGCCTAGGCAGAAATCTGGGCCTCTCCACGTAAGAAAAATGGCAATGAAAGCATAGAATCTGTACATTTAACTCACTGAATTATAGGAAATCTAAGACTATAACCAAAATACCGACGATTCGGATTCATGTTATACAACCCACCTTTTTAGTTTTATTTGTGTCAAATTGATAAAAAAAATGATAAAAATTATCATTTGATGCAAATTCTGGAAAATTTCTCAGATTATCGAAAATTTCCTTACCCACCCAAACAGTACTGTCAGCGTAGTCCCAATTTTTTTTTCTTTTATATAATGATTAGATAAACTACATTACAAACAGAGTAGGTGTACATTTTTTTTTTTTGAAAAATTTTTGGAAGCTTATGCGCAATAAAAAAATTCCCAAAGGGGTGTGCTTTTACCGACTTCGAAAAAGGAGTAGGTTATCAATTCGACCCGCATGCATTTATTTACTTTCCATCTCTACTATGGTAGGGAAAGTATTGGAATCAGTCCGAATTTTTTTTTTCGGGATCTTAATAGATCTTCACGTTTTGATATACCCTGGGAATCGTTTGAGACTATTTTCTGTTTCATCTTTCTCCCCCCTCTCTCTTTAACTAAGTTTGAAATTTTAATCTTATCGAAAAACCACAATGCCAAATAATGAAAGTATTACGTTGTAAATTTCCAAAAAGTTTAACACTCAATTAACTCGAAATTAGTTTTTCTTGATTTAGTGTTTTATAACAGTAAGCCCTACGCTATTAACATAATATTACTTGGCACAAAATGACAATGTTTATCTAGATATAACTTTATATAAGCCAAGATATTTATGTACGAGGTGTGGTAAAAATTATTATAACACAAGTGCTGTAAGCATCATTTGATTAATGTTAAAAATCCGGTAAAGTGCGACTTGCGAATAGAACTCGCGCCCTGGGAGTTCCGTACCGTTATAAAAATTAAAAAAAAAATAATTTTGTTACGTAATAATTTCCAGATACACCTAGTTTACAAACATCGCGTAGGATGACGCCACTTTCGCATACTTTCGACGCTATAGGTTTTGATGAGTGAGTCAATATGAAAATACGTGACTTTTAAAAGGCCGTATCTTTTTATTGCGTTGAGTTAGAAGCTTGAATTTTTTACAGGACTATGGGGTCGTAGACCTTAGTATTTGATATTAATTTCAGCTTGACAGCTCTAGCCGTACCTAAGAAAAATTAGACTGATGACCAGTCCTATACTTCCCACCTAGTAAATATTTGCAAAAAATAAACACTCTTTTTTTAATCTTTGAAAAAAAGCATGGCCCTCTTTTTTGTTTAGTGATCTACTGATGGCTAGCTTATTATAGCAAAAATCATGGTTACCTTGATTTACGTACAATTTTTATTTTTTTTAGTAAAATATTTTTTTTCTCGAAAACTGTACATTTTAGAGAAAAAAAATATTTACATTTTTTTCATATTATAACATCTAGAATTCATTTATATTTTTTTTTTACCTATGTTAATACGTGACATTGAGAACGTTTTTTTTAATATTTCAGGATCCACTGAACCAATTTGACTCAAAATCTAATCACATCTAAGTTAAAGGCTGATAAACACAATAGAACAATCGGCATGGCCGTATGTTGTTCCGTTTTTACGATATCGAAGGCGAAAAATTGACCACATACACACACACACATACACAGACATCAGTCAGAAAATGATCTTAAACGATTGCTAGGGTCTCAAAACGTGAAGATCTGTTAATATCTCTAAATATTTTTTTCGGACTAAATCCATTACTTCCCTACCATAGTAGAGGTGGGAAGCAAAAAGGGTCTTGACGGAACCCTTAAAATTAAGTTTGTCACGTGATAATTCCACATATAGAATTAGAAATTAATGATTTTCAGATTTTTTCTTTACTTTTGCTATGAGACTTCCCTTCGTGCCAACTTTCAAAATTCTAGGTCAACGGGAAGTACCCTATAGGTTTTGATGAGTGAATCCAAAAATACGGGAGACAACTACGTCTTAAGTTAGCGCTAACTTAACGGAAACCTACTTTTTGTATCAGACCTCGTAAGTACGATATGCGAGAGTAAAATATTCGAAGGTCTCGTCTGTTGTAACTGGAACGCTTTGTTTCGGTTCGATACAAGGTCGTTAGCGAGGAAGAACCGCGCAGGGATTTACCTCTACATTCCCTGTACCGCGTTCGAATACACTTTATATAAAATGTCTTTATAATACGCATAATCCGCGAGCTGAATAAAAATGGCCCGTTTACTGTAATCAATTCTCTAGATATATATTTTCGCGCTGCACGGCCTGGCATCTTACGTACTTACATGGAACTTATGTAACACTGTACAGGATGCTGAATACATAATACAAATAGGTCAGGACTAGGCCTTTATAAACAGCGCTTCCAGACGTCCCGATTTTTTTAGCTAATAGACCAGTCATTTTAGATTTCAACTGGAAAAAAATTCGCATTTAGCTCAATTTTTTTACACCTACACATTCGTTATGGTGTTTTAAAAAACGTGTAAAAAGTTTCCATTGATATCGTGCCGGCGTTGCCAGATATTCGAGATTCAAGATCACAAAAACGGTTTTTTGTGAATTTCTCTGTTCCGTTCCATTTTCAGTAAAAAATGGTTATTATCAATCTTATAGAGAATGAAATTCTCTATAACTTTTGTGTAAACATTTTTTTCTCTACGATTTATAGTTTTACTTATTTAAGAACCTGCGGCTTCCTCCCCCTCAATTCGTACATAGATCGGGATTATGCTGCTTCCTGATGACATAACATAATGATTTGTACCTTTAATTTTAAATTGGACTTTAAGCTAACGATTAATAATAATTTTATCGGAATTAATGCAGTAGTTCTCTAGTTATAAGCAAAGAAACATGCAAACAGACTGCGGACAGCAATTTTGTTCGAAAATGCGATATTTCTACTTGATATCAATTATAAATTCGTAAAGGAATTTTGTAAAAAAATCCATGTGTTGTGTCTCACCACTGTTAATTTAATATTAATATTAAGAAGTTATTGGGAACTTGGGTAAAAAATGAGTTAATGCTAAATTTTCAAAATTTGCAACGTTTGCAAAATTTGCGACTGTGTATTTTCCAACTTCTTATTTACAGGGGTTGAGAGAACGCGAAGAACATCAGTATGCAATAGTAGAGTCAGTGGCGGCGTTAGAGGGTGGGTCGGGTGGTCCATGGTCCACCTTAAACTGTCTTGGCCTACCCTGGAATAATCCCCAATCTCTAGTTTTTCTTTTAAATACTTTTTTAACCCTCGAAATTTCAACAATTTTTCTTGTGAATTCTATAGCAAGTAATCTGGGATTAAAATTTTGACGAGCACTGTTTTGGGAACAAATGTTATTGGTCCACCTTCAGAACACCATGCTCATGTCTGGCCTACCCTAACGAAAAATCCTAGCACCGCCACTGAATAGAGTGCGTTATACTTATACGGTTTGCGAATGCATTGCCATACTTTCTCCGTGTTCTCTTAACCCCTGTAACTTTTTTTACGAATAGTCTTGATACCTCTAGCCGTTCCTGAAAAAAGGACCTTGACGGACAGACGGACAACAAAGTAATCCTATTGGGTTTTTTTCTGAGGTACGGAACCCTCAAAATGCGAATAGACTAGAAAACAATAAATGTGAATTTTGAAATTTCCTTAAATATCGCGGACATATACATAATTACCCCGGGTACATTCGAAAAATCCCCCGGACGTGCTTAAAAAAAGGACGGCGTAAATTTCAATTCAATTACTCCTCAAAAAAAATAGGTATAAGTAACAATTTTTATAATATAATAATTATTAATTAATTCAACAATGAATTTTTAATCCACAAGGCATCCACTGGGTAGTGTATAGTATTTCTTAACAAATGTCAGCATAATATTATGCCATCATGATTGTTAAACGTCAAACGATTGTTATAAGATATATAAGGAAAAAATCAGAAGCATATATATCTTATAACAATCGTTTGACGTTTAACAATCATGATTGCATAATATGCTGACTGATTGTTTAAGAAATACTATTCACTACCTACCTAGTGGATGCCTTGTGGATTAAAAATTCATTGTTGAATTAATTAATAATTATTATATTCCAATTCTTCATGGTTTCCGGGCTTGCACACTTGAATTATTATATTGTTGTCCACAATTACCTAACTCATATATTGTTATTTATTTTTATAATAATTGAAAATGACAATTTCCTGCCCAACTTGGGATGCCAGTGCTTGAGAAAAGAGGACGGTGTCCGGGGCAAAGAGGACGGATAGCAACCCTACTCACAGTGGATATTTTCAACACATTGCTTAGATAGCCAATGGCTAATTCTTCATTGGATGTACAATATACCGTACCATATTTAAGTTTATATTATGTAAGTATATTTTGTATACCCTTTTATACGTCATATAGTCACTTATGAATGGTATACTCGAGACTCCGTATACACAGTTAGTTCTCTTGTCCCTCTATGCAGCAGGAATGTTTTCAAATGTGTGGAAATGTAAAATTCATAACTTCCAAACAGATAGAGACGTGTATACATAATACATTCTACATTCCCAAAGTTGATACAGGCTGTTTGTCGCAAACTGCGCCAAGAGGGTAGTGTTGCCGTCTAGACAAGACAAGACTTTCAAAGTCTTGTTTTGTCTTGAAATATCAAGACAAGACTTCACTTAAGTCTTGTCTTGAAATATCAAGACTTCACTAAGTCTGATTAAAAAACTCTTGTCTTGTCTAATATCAAGACTCTAGATTATTTTCAAGAGTCTAGATCAGAGGTTCCCAAATTTGTTTTACTCATAGACCACTTTAAAAATTTTGCTGGTTCCGGTGGACCCCTGCAGCTACATTTCTACCATATTCTCAAAACTCGATAAAAAATGTGAAGATTAGATCTAACTATGGAAATTTGCGTTGCGGCTGAGTTCCAACCACGAATTAACAGTTTTCGAAAAAAAAGTGAGAATTGATTGGTTAATTAATTAATTGATTGTGCTGTGAGTGGATGTCAAAAAAGTAAAGTTGGCCAATCAAAAAAGTGATTCCATCCAACTTTATGCAAGTTTTTACAAGTAACAGTCGCTGAGCTTAAAATATTATCTGCCTATATTGATAGGTGAAGTCAAGCCAACATTTTAGTTCTTCACTATCGAAACCAGATAAATTTTCGTGAATCCCCGCTTACGAATTGTGAACCCCCATTTTTTTGTCACGCCAACGTAGACCCCCGTCGAGTATCCCGTGGACCCCTGGGGTCCATCTGGACCACTTTGGGAATCAATGGTCTAGATTAACCGAGTGGTTTACGTTACCTACCACTACTTAGTTTATCTAGAGTCTAGACTCTTGAAAATTGTCTAGAGTTTTGGCAAGAGTCTTGATCTAGATAAAACAAGTCTAGTCGTGTCTTGAAAATTTCTAGACAAGACTTTTGCAAGTCTTGTCACGGAAACAGGCAGTGACCCTAAAAAATCAGCCCGCGACCCCGACTTTGGGGACCCCTGCTGTAGAGTAAGCCGTGATATTAGGGGCATGTGACGTCAGCTGCTCGAAAGGGAAAATAGAGGTGTGGTCTATTTTAACGAATTTCAAAAATGTATTGTTACAAAACTGTTTTCTGAGTTGGCGGAATAAATATTTATCTACAATAATTAAAAACACAATAATAATGAATGCAACAACGAAAAGTCAGTTTTAACAATTAACAAAAGTAAACAATAACTAAACAGCAATTATTACCACTACACTAGTATTTATTTTATCAATTCATTTATTTATATCACGGCACTATTTATATCACTGATCCACCGTAGACTTGACTGCGTGACTCACCGTTGACTGATTCCCTCACTCACTCGTATATTGGCTGTTTATATATGCTGCGTGGCGTAAGCCTAGTGCGTTCTCGCTTTCTCTAGAACTTTCGTGCATGTACTAGTTGTTACAGTAAGCAGACCCCGTTTCTCAGAACTCTTGCCTGCCGTTTATATACAGGGTGATCCGTAATAGTATTGTGAAGCCGTTTTAAATGGGTTGAAAAATACGGTCGTACTAGAAATTAACAACCAGAATATGATACTGTTCATGTTGTACTAATAAATAGTTGTATACGATGTGTGTTCCGTATTAGTGTGCGTGTGCGTGCGTGTGTGTGGGTGGGCGCTAGGTTAAAGTACAGCCTGTAGGGCACGGCATGCACGCGGATCATGAAACAAGAAAAGCACATTAACTCTATACACAAGGTTTGGTCAATTGAACGTGCGTTCCGCTTCGCAAGCTTCTACTGCGCATCACCATTCTCCCTTTCACCTTCGCACAAGTGCTTTCGTGATTAAATCCCTTTACGTTTTATGAAAAAAATAATGGCTATAATAATAATAACACGGTATATTCTACATATTGTTGAAATACAATTTACATTTTTTTAAAAATAAGGGTGAGTTGGACCAGGGCTGGATTGATATTTTTAGGGTTCCGTAGCCAAATGGGAAAAACGGAACCCTTATAATTTTGTGCTGTCCGTACGTATGTCACAGCCATTTTACTCGGAGAGTATTGGCACTATACAGTGTAACCTTAATATAACGAGCCTCAATATAACGATTTCCTCGATTTAACAAATTTTTCGAAATCCTCTAGAACTGCCCGTAAGAGCTAATGCAAAGTATACCTTTACTTTACGAATACATTTGTCAAAAACTTCTTTATAACGAATTTTCAATCATTGCAAATTATAAATAGAAAGTATTATTAACCTTCCCATTGGAAGTTATTGTAGTGGGTCCGAAAATCGAAATCAAAATGTATAACAAATTTTTATGTTTCAAGGTCACTACACTATTTTTAGAAAGTTTATTTATTTATTGTAGATTATAGACGCGTCGACAACTCAGGTCATTAGCGTCTTCAACACAACAAAATATAACACATCTGTGTATTAAAATCCGCCAGCCGGCATACACAAACCGACTGGTACGAGCCCGGGTCCCTGGGAGCGCCAATTCCCAAAGAACATTGGAATGCAATTGCGATAGCAACTACATCCCAATATCCCCCCTGGGGGGAATATTTTTAGAAAGATGTCTGTGTGTGTGTGTACGTATGTACGTTACGTACGTATGTATGTGTCCATTTCTTTCTAAGACGAAATCTCGAGAATGAAAAATGATATCGACTACGTTAGGGTGCCAATCGACGCGTATTAATGTAAATAATATGATCTGAAAGAAATTTTTTCAAAATCGGTTCAGCCGTTCTTTTTTCTTAACCAAATAGACTACAAAAAAGTAGATTTTACACAATATCTCGCGAAAAAAAAATTATATCGACTTCGTAAGGGTGTCAATCGGGGCATGTTAACGTCATTTTGATCCGACATAAATTTTTTAAAAATCGGTTCAGCCGTTTTTTTTTTAATTATTGTTAAAAATAAATAATAATTATGTTTTAATGATTGAAATGTGTCGTGTGGACCTCAAGGGTCGCACTTTAGTCCAAATAAACGATCCACCTCACGGCTTGTTTGATTTGGAATAGAGTAGGTAGGATATAAACCGCTGGTCAAAATTACCGCACCAATCGGTTCCGCCCTGGTCTAAAATTGTACTTGTTTATTTATAAGCTTACTATTGATTACGCGCGTGAATATTTCCGTCCCATCTGGCATTTTACTTCTCAACTTACCTAGGTGTCACAATTTTTAATAAGCTGCCTGACAATATAAAATCAGCTGCCCATGTAAATAATTTCAAAAAATTGTTAAAAAGCTATCTGCTGGAGGGTGCTATTTATAGTATTAACGAATACCTGTGATCCAGAGACTTTGACGCTTTTAATACTGTACCTACATGCAGTCTTTTAAATAAATTGTTATTATTATTATTATTATTAAATCGGCGAGCCAACCATTCCCGGATTTCTGCCTAGGCCAACAGGGTACCGGCCTAGGGGCCCATCCGCCGAGGGGGTCCCGGCCAGGGCGGAGGTGGAAATTAAAGGGAAAAAAACGCCCAAAAATGCTGTAAGGTAACCCAATTGGCGACTTTTTTTTGCTAAATTTCCATCCAATTCCATTTCCCTCCCTTTTTTTTGGACTTGAGGGGCCCAACTGTCAAGTGCCTAGGGGCCCTGGGTCTTTAAGTCCGGGCCTGGAGCCAACGCCGCCTTAGAAGTTTTATACTTAAAAAAAAACTTATACAGTGGCCCCTTTTTTGTGAAGGTTCGGTCGGCCTAAAGGGAACGCTGCGCAAATATTTGTTACAGCGGTGATTTTCTGTCCATCCCTTCTCCTTATAGGTTAGAAGACTGTTCAGAAAGAGTTGTTAAACGTCAAATGAATATTTTATCTCGTTTATTCATCAAATTGAAAAAACGGTGAAACGTTACCCAAATACTTTTTCAACGTAGCCATCCTTCTACGTATTTGAGTTGAGCGGTAGCCGGTGGGTTCGTGGTTTTCCCAATCATAATAAAGCCGGGAAGACGTTTGCAGAGAGAAATGTCTGACTGCGAAAGATAATTTTTGACGAGGGTTACTAAAGAGAGAGTCGTTTTCTACATTAGAAACAGATTAGAGCCACCTTTATTCTGCTGTGGTCACAAGACAAAATGGTTTTTGCCGGACTTTTGGCACAGACGAGGAAAAGAGGCCCGCAACCCTTCTCCATCTGGCCCGCGATTATTTTGTAAATGGCAGTCTAATTCTTATAAATAAATAATAATTACGTTATGCGAGCGCAAAGTTTTAAGAGAGCGAGCATTCAAAAGTAGCGATGAAGCGTTGAAGTACTCGTTTAAGTTTGTTATTATTTTTCCCTTATTTCTTTATCATTGCTCCTTTGTCGTTGATGTACTTATTAATAAAATTTAAATAAAATGTTTTTAGCATTTTTAATATCGCCTATAAATACCTACCTACATAGATAGAAACAAAATAAAATATAGTTACTTCTTACCACAACAGTTTTATTGATGAATGTACATTTCGAAAGCTAAGCTTTCATCTTCAGCGAACACTACATCTCATGTAGTGTTCGCTGAAGATGAAAGCTTAGCTTTCGAAATGTACATTCATCAATAAAACTGTTGTGGTAAGAAGTAACTATATTTTATTTTGTTTTTATTCCAACCACAGTGCTCATATATATTTTTACTACATAGATAGATCGATAACTAGATACCTTTTACCAAATTATTATACAAGTGCGACCCGCCTAGCTGCTTTAAATTACCAAAACCCAGATTTTTCCAAGAAGAACAAACTTAAATTAGACAACATCTAAAAGCTTTTAAAAATAAAAATATATACAGATTGTATCAAATTAAACCTGTGCATAGGGCATTCTATGTGTAAGACAGAGATTGATACATAAAGCAATAAGTAAGAATGAGATAAATGATCGCTAATAGGATGTTACGTGGTTACTGTAAATAAATATGTAATACCGAACAACTGTCATCGTTGTTTTCAACAGTAAAAATAGTCACTACTGAAATTATTGATAAAATGGCAATTTATACTGTTCGGGAAAAAATTCAAATAATTAAATAGTTTTATGGTGGTAATTCAACCGCCGACATAATAAAATTATTTGTAGCTGCCTTTGAAAATAGCATAGAAGGAGCGAAAAAACAAAGATGACGATATTAGGTTGTATAAATATTATTTATTTACAGTAACCACGTAACATCCTATTAGCGATTATTTATCTCATTCTTACTTATTGCTTTATGTATCAATCTCTGTTTTACACACAGAATGCCCTATGCACAGGTTTAATTTGATACAATCTGTATAAAATGAAATACTAAATAATATTATGTCTGTTCGCCTTGCAGCCACGAAACATATTATATAAATACCTACTTAGGTCCAGTCCAGTCGTCTATATTACCACATCGCTTATAGATTTTTGAAATAAAAGACTGTCTGAGTCTGAGACCTGTATAAAGGTCGATTTATATTATCCGGTCAGACATGGCGCGGGAACGTAGCGTTTCCGGCAAGACAAACATTTTTACATATGCATTTCGAATACGAATATTTATACTTAGCGGATCCCATCCGTTCAGACACGTATCAATACTCGTATTTGAAATGCATGTAAAAATGTTTGTCTTGTCGGAAACGCTACGTTCCCGTGCCGTGTCTGACCGGATAATATAAATCGAGCTTTAAAGAATTCGAGTAATAGAGTATTTATAAAACTTTTGTATAGTGAATGTACCTATACCAGGGGTCGGCAACTTGCGGTTCGCGAGCCGCATGCGGCTCTTATGATGTCAAGATGCAGCTCTCCAGTTCCATGCGCAAATATTAATAATTATATTATTTTATTTTCAAAACTCATAAAAAATATTATACTGCAAAAAAAACTTTAAACAGGATAAAAACACTCAACAGAGAAGAGTGAGAATAGGTGGAGTAGAGAGTATACGGACAGCTGACATTTTTTAAATGTGGCAACACTGTTCTGTTTGTTTAGTTATAATCCTATCAAATACCATAATATTGAAATAAAAATGTTAGTGGCTCTTTAAAAACTGGGAAATTTTGTAAATTGTAACTTTTGGCTCTTCCGTCTCAAAAGGTTGCCGACCCCTGACCTATACCATTGTTAATAAATAACTACAATAGGCCTTTTTGGTGGCGCCAGGAGAACACTGTTCTTAAATCAGTGTGGAATAGTAATTAGTATTTGATATTGACAAACAAACAAACAAGCTCGCTGCGTAATATAATATGCTTGTATATGTAGTGTTAATTAAATATTATGTAAACATAATTAAAATCGTGCGTAATTACGTTCTCTATATTAAATTATATATGTACAGTTCCACTATTTACTTAATAAATAATTAACTGTGCTTTGCATTGCCGCCATAGTTCCATTATTGAAATGCTACACATCATAACTGTCAATAATTAATTATTGTGTAATTAATTATAAATATACATACTAGGACATAGGGGCAGCGCGATATTATAGCATGGACTTTAAGGTCTGTAGCCCAGGGTTCTCAGAAACCTCTCGGCCTCCAGTTTTTTTTTTTTAATTTCATTAAAAGAAAAAACTGCGAAGAACAAATCTTTAATTTTTGTTGTTTTCTAATATTGCGAAGGAATCTTTAGTTTTTTGTTATTTTCTGAAACTTCGAAAAAATATAAAATTGTTGAAAATTTTTCGTTGGAAAGCAGCCAATTATATAATTGACTGCTTTCCAACGAAAATTTATTATAAAATTGTTGTTAGTTCCTAATCTTTTTTGTGATTGTTAGGAAGGGGGCCTCATAGTATCTGTAAGCCCAGGTGCTTCCGACATTTTTAACGTTTTGTTCTTTGATGAAAATGTCAGCAATTCCAATTACAAAAATACTTACTGACACTTAAACTTTGAAGAGACTAAGACACATTTTTAAGTTTTGCCCTTCGGAGACCTCTGCTAAGTAGTGAAAATATTGTGAAATTGTGAAAAGTGAATTATTACCTAAATTATTACGATTGTGGAATTGAAATGGTAAACATATTTTTAGAAGGAAGTCTCAAAATCCGGTCCCACTCTTAGGCCCCCCAAATGCACAATCCGCCACTGTTATCGACTGTTTATCGACTTTTCTTTGGGTCTATAAAAATGAAGAATACATAATTTATTAAAGAAAAATGGGTTTCATTCATCTGAAGTTTCTCATCGTTTTTTTAACAAATACACATCGTTTAGTAGTCCGCGATTGAATCTGTTACATAAATTATAGATTGCGTCATCAACGAAAAAAGCGAGTAAGGGAGATATGTCGTTACGTGAACGAGAGAGTGAAATGTGCGTTAATATATTATAAGATGACCTGTATTATTATTTCGGTAAGAGCTTTTTCAAGTATATGCATACATAAAATGTTTTTCAAATATTCATTAAATTTCCGCCATGGAAAGATACGTTGATATTGATGTACGGGCGAATATAGAATCAGCTGCGTAGATGTAAATAATTTTCAAAGGACTTTTTGAAGTGAAAATTCTTTACGCACGGCATAGACATGAATTAGATAAGATATAGTAGTTTTTATAACTCCTGCTTCTAAAGTTCAATATTCGAACACTGTGAGACGGGCGTAAAGAGGCGTATTTTAGTCACCGGGCGTGAAAGTCCAAAGCGTGCGTAAAAGTACCGTCACAGTGCGTAAAAGTCCAAAGCGTGCGTAAAAGTACAATGTCTACATCTTATAAATTCGAAATTTCCGCACTTTGTACAATACAAGCACTTACTGGATATCGATCGATGTGTTCCTATTAGCCTATATATAGTCTGGGGCATACAAAGTCCACATCAGGAGAGAGTCATGTTTTTAATGATTTATACAGAAGTTAATAACTTTAATAAAAATAAACTAAATCGTAACTCAGTCTGTAATTGTAAAGTTCTAAGGACTAGAAGAACGAATTTTCCGTTTTCATAATTTTTTTTTCTCTCTATTAAACTTTAGAAGCAGTCGTTATAATAAAATATGTTCGATACGTCCGCTTAAAGTGAGATATCTAGTAGGCTTAAATTGAGACACGAGCTAAGGGACTGACGCATACACAACCAGATCGAGTGCGCTGTATACTCCCACGAGCCGTTAGGCGAGTGGGGGTATGCGCACGAGATTTCGTTGTGTATGCGTCAGTCCCTTAGCTCGTGTCTCAATTTAAGCCTACTAGAATATCTCACTTTACGCACACGTATCGAAAATAACTATTTCATGCTAGTTCAAATATATTACAGCCGTGCGATAAATATTATTTTACGTAGCCGACTAGTCTAACGATATTACGTTTGTACATTTCATATATGTGTTACAAAAAATATTTATTCATTAAATGCCCAAAACCAACTCATAAAATACATAAAAGGTATTCAATATAGAAAAATTAAATGACGTTAGTTGAGTAAGGACATATTTTAATTAACAAAATATTTTTAAGCTTGCTTCTCAATTTTTAACCGACTAATTTTTTAGTCTGTGCGATAAATGACTTTAAAAAGCGGTCGAGTGCGAGTAAAACTCGCGCCACACTGTAAGAAATGAGAAGGCCGATTACATAAATTATCGATGGTCCATTTGTAGCCAGATTAATCTGGTAATAGGCACACAAAGAGACAATGGCGTCGCAAACAGGTATCGCCTGCACATCGCTTAGATTCCATGAAAACACATTGCGCATGCGTGGTTAATAATTTTACATTAATTTGTTTTGTATTCATCCATTTTATATATGTAACTATATACATTTTATTTTGTAATTTTTACACACTTTATTGGAATATTCCACAAATTATGTAATTTTAATTTACTTTATGTAAAAATCACAAATTTGTTTAACTTTACAGTAAAAGTCCAAGTTTTTATGAAGTTTTTTGTGTAAAAATAAATAATAATGTAAAATCACTTAGAAAGCCGAGCGAATTCTACCTTAACTTTCAAAGTATTTTTACAGTGCATGAGGGTTCCTTACCTTATACAAGGAAATTCCTTACAGATGCCCTACAGGTTGGCAACACTGACAGTAAATAATTGAAGTAGCCTATGTATTTATCAATAGAGGCGCTTTATTATACCTTCTTCATAGACAAACTTGCACACCTGTATATTATATCGGTAAGATAGAACTCTGCTTTATCCAACATGACTTTTAAATATTAAAACTCCGACACGCACTTCTTAAATAAATAATTGATAACGTAAACGTATATAAAGAGTGGATGGGGTTGTAAATCTTTTAATATGTTGTGGTTGGCAGCTTTCATAATTTTTAATTAAATATCCACATTTTCCCCTTTTATGTAACATTTTAACAGTCCCTTTTATATTTCAAGTATATATTAAAAATATGCGTAATTAAAAATGTTCAGTCGAGAGTTTCATTATTGAAAACCGCTTTTCAATTCGGTGCTCCCTGTTTATGTAAAATTTAATTTGTTGATTTTAAAGTTTAACCTAAAAATTGTAATTTAAAAGGTTGAAACAAATGTAGGTCGACTAGTGATGAGCGATACGAGTTGTTTTTACAATCGAAACAATTGTATTCGTTCATAATAACAATCGAGTCCACAATCGACTCGGAGTTTGATTTTACAATCGAAATGTTCGATTGTTCAAGTCGATTATTTGCCACATAGGTTAGTATAGCAATAGCAACGAATGAGAATACATATAATCGCGATTCACGATTATATGCTAGTCGACTGACGTTCACGCGACTCGTTGATTGTTCACTGTTCATACTGTTCAGTCGGTACTCTGTGATCTCTTCACTATTGAATTCGTATTACGCGATTACTGCACAATCGACCATCGACTCGACCACGCCTTTTGTTGAGTGATGAACGATTGTATATTATGTGGCTCTCGACAGTGTACGATTCAGTATTATGCGACTCGGTCTCGGTGAACTATGAAACAACAACAATCGAGTCCAAGTGACAACCATCGAGAGTATCGAGATGTTTGAACAATCGAGACAATCGACAAAAACATGTCGAATCGCGCATTACTAAGATCGACTCAGGGTTGTAGTGAGACTTTAATGTGACGTGACGTTTCACTACAAAGGTAGTTATGTATGAAAAGTTTGCATTATGAAGAATAACTTTGTTGTGTTTCTATTTTAAAAATGAATAGTATTTTGTTCAACAAATAACGGTCAGTTAAGTCTCATTACAAACATACTATTTTAATAGAAAATCTCGATTCCGAATTAATCGATATCCCGAGATCGGGACTGTTATATCTACTTCCGAAAATATCTGAATTAAAATATCGACACCTGGATTGAAGCCCTGAATGTGATTTTTAGCCAGGTTGAGTTTCGAATGCGTGAAATGATTCAACATTAACATCCGATCCAAGGACCATGTTCAATTCAACATTAATATATCCCTATATTATTAAACGAACAAATCTTGTATATATGTACCTTGTACCTATATAAATATTTTCTCGAAAACGGCTGTAACGATTTTGATCAAATTTACCGAAAAGGGGTTTCGGGGGGTAAAAATTCGATCTAGCTAGGTCTCATCTCTGGAAAAATTCGTTTTGTTATCGATTTTATCATTTTAAAAAACAGTTTTTTTAACGTTATAAAACAGTGTCGTATGGTGAGTAGGCTTTGGAAAAAACAAACTATTTTCATTATTTATGTCAAATTACTCTGACAGTCAATCTTTAACTTATTAAAATAATCAGTAATTATTTTTTTAACTAATATTTAAATTAATAGGTTTATTACCTATATAAAATATGTAGGTACATACGTTATGTAGTGTATAATAATATTATCTACTTATAGGTATATGTAATTTTTTTTCTTAAAAACGACTAACGATTTTGATGAAATGGGAACTTTAAGTACTATTTCTTTTTGAACTCATCCGAGTAAAGCTCGGTCATCCAGATATTTGTAAACAGTTTAAACAAACCTTTGTAATTCACCCTGTCCGTTTGCATTCCATAAAACAGATGTAAAAGTATCGACTCCACTCACATTAAATGCTGCAGTTATTTTTTATCGAGACCGTTAAATTGAATGGGTGTACAATTCGATAGCGGAGGGGATGGCGGCGGCTCAACATGATTGTGTTGTTCTATCAACAGATTGGAGCCCGCGTGCTCTGAATTGAAAACAAATGGCAGTACATCAACAGTTTATGCTTTTATTTGTATTGACATAGGCAATTATGTGTATCAGTGTATGTTATTTTTTAAAGGATGTCACAAATTCATAATTTTAAATAATTTATAAATTACGTACGCCCGTATTCACCGAGCCTAGTTAGTTATTTATTCCGTTGATTTATTCCCCTGTTAACTATTACTCGGAATAAATAGCGATAATTCAATTCACCAAACGTAGTTAAGTTTACTGCAGGTATAAATCGTAAGAATAACTATTCCGTCCAATTTCAAGGGCATAAATATTTATTCGCTTAGTAAAATAGGCTGGACACGAAATGCACAAATTATTTTGTGGCCTGGCGACCTTTTCAGGTAAATATTAATTTCATATTTTTCAGAAAAAGGCTTTTGTCAGTAAAATATGTCACTATTCATCATTTTAAATTTTCGATCGATGCGCCATCGGTCGGATCTTTGGTAAACGTGGTTCAGCATCAAAATATTTGACAAAATATCCAAGGTGTATGGTATAAAGTAAATTTGTACCTGGGGTTACTATTCTATCGAATGAATTGCTTGGTGAATTGAAAGTTAATTTTATTCCAAGGATAAATTTATTCTAAGATTAGTAACAGTGCGGTGAATACGGGACGTAGTCAGATAGAAAACGAATTTTATTATTTAGGAATAATTTGATCGTGTTTAACCCTTGTGAATTTCCTGAAGATTATCGTAGTGTGATGGTAATTTTGCTTTTGAAATCTTTATTACCGACTATGCCACAAGCTGTTCTTCTATTCTGCTAGACTTCTAAACTTTTTGAGGTCATCCTGGAGTTTGACTCCTGGAAATAAAATATTTTTTTGTTTGATGAAAACCCTGGGCAACTGTCCACTACTTTCCCGTTAAATCCGCCACTGATCGTGAGTGTAGGTCAAAAAACGCCAGTGGATATATTTTTAACATTGGAAATGTTTATGTTCGTATATGGGGGCAGAGTTACGAGTTTTCGTTCAAGGTCAAAAGACAACGGTGTCGCGATCAAGTGAGGAGCAATCATGCAAAATTGAACAAGTGCAATTTTTTCGAAATGTGTTTTATATCATGTCTAGTTAATTGAGAGGTATTTGCGACGATCTGCGGCGTTATTTTTGAGCAAATGTTAATAAATACTGTAGAAAAATCCATTTAAAAGTTAAGTAATCAAGCAAAAGTGAACGCGTATATAACAGAAGAATAATAGGGTTATTCCTGACAAAACTAAACAGTGCATTGATAAATATTGTGTGTATAATAAACAGTTAATTATGTTTCATATATGCTGTTATCATTTCCAATGTCCTCGATGGTTGCAAGGATTGCGAAATCTGTGAATTTTTTGAAGAATCAAGGCCTTCTATTGCGGTTGATGGCTGCTGGAGATTGTGTTGACAGTTGAACGCAGTCTTGCGTGTGCCGTACTGATAGTGTGATATTGGCTATCATAAGACACACGCGGCTGTGATCGACTGTCTATTACATCATATCAAGATTGAACTGATAACAGAATCGGCATCAAAGGCCCACCGAATCGACATCAGGAAACAACAGTATTTAGTATAAATTGGTATATCAAGTTCTGGAAGAATTCGATGATGATTTTTGTGGAGCGACGTCGTTGCAAAATATCTAACGAGGAGCTGGATAACGGAAACAACAAAGTAGCTGCTGGTGTGCTTTATGAAAGAATTAGGGCTTGTTTATATTATAAGTATAACAAAGATGGTTATTGGGACGAATGAATAATAGTCATTTTTAGTAGGGGAATGATTAATAGCCATTTTGGTAGGGTAATGAATAATAGTCATTTTTGGCAGGGGAATGAATAATAGTCATTTTTGGTAGGGGAATGATTAATAGTCATTTTTGGTAGGGGAATGATTAATATTTAATAGTAATTTTTGGTAGGGGAATAAATAATACCTAGTCATTTTTAGTAGGGGAATGTCGAATAAAAGATTTTTAGTTGAGGAATGAATAAGAGTCATTTTTGTTAGGCGAATAAATAATAGTCTTTTTAGTAGGGAAATAAATAATAGTCATTTTGGCAGCGGAATAAATATTAGTCACTTTTGGTAGGGGAATGAATAATAGTCATTTTTGGTAGGGGAATGAATAATAGTCATTTTGGTAGGGAAATGAATAATAGTCATTTTTGGTAGAGGAACGAGTAATAGTAATTATAGGTAGGGGAATGAATAATAGTCATTTTTAGATGGGAAATGAATAATAGTCATTTTTGTTAGGGGAATGAATAATAGTCATTTTGGTAGGGAAATGAATAATAGTCATTTTTGGTAGAGGAATGAGTAATAGT
The DNA here is from genome assembly GCA_039654895.1 of Mongoloraphidia duomilia. Classification (NCBI taxonomy): domain Eukaryota; kingdom Metazoa; phylum Arthropoda; class Insecta; order Raphidioptera; family Raphidiidae; genus Mongoloraphidia; species Mongoloraphidia duomilia. The sequence continues at coordinate 6,032,149 of CM077516.1, forward strand.
AATTATAGGTAGGGGAATGAATAATAGTCATTTTTAGATGGGAAATGAATAATAGTCATTTTTGTTAGGGGAATGAATAATAGTCATTTTGGCAGGGAAATGAATACTTAATAGTCATTTTTGGTAGAGAAATGAATAAAAGTCACATTTGGTAGGGGAATGAATAATAGTCATTTTGTTAGGCGAATGAATAATAGTCATTTTGGCATCGGAATGAATAATAGTCACTTTTGGTAGGAGAATGAATAATAGTCATTTTAGTAGGATAATGAATAATAGTCATTTTTAGATGGGGAATGAATAATAGTCATTTTTGTTAGGGGAATGAATAATAGTCATTTTTTGTAGGGGAATGAATAATAGTCATTTTAGTAGGAGATTGAATAATAGTCATTTTTAGATGGGGAATGAATAATAGTCATTTTTGTTAGGGGAATGAATAATAGTCATTTTTGGTAAAAACGTCCGTATTCCCAATAACCATCCTTATTACCCAAGAATGGACAAGAACCATATTATTGTAAGTAACTATAGTGATCCACCCCGGGTTTGCACGGGAGCATTTATTTTGATAAGAATTATTAAGTTATTACTTTAAAAAATGTTCGTAAGTTGGATTGTTTTATGAACGCATAATTGCAGATTAAAAGTAAGATAAAATATTCCCTTTTTATTACCACAAAAATTAGGGTTTCGTGGAACTCTTTTGTCTGTTCGTCACGATATTCTAAAGTCTAGATTCTAGACTATAGTTCTTGATCTATGTGTTACAATAATGAAATTAACATATTAAGTAAGTTGATCGGCCCAAATCCAAACAAAATGCTATGTTTTTTTGGAGTTCCCATACATCGGCAAGGAGAAAAATATAAAAAATTCTTAAGATCGCCATGTGGGATGTCTATGAATATAGAACTCATCGAATAGAGTAAGAATTTTATTTATTTATTTTTTAATCCAAAATGACGATGTAGAGAACCATTCCAGAAGCACTTACTGTTTGATGTCCGGTGTTTTGTGTAGGTCACCATAATATGACGCCGGCGGATGTAAAACCTATTACATAACAGATGGACTTTTCAAAAGTATTGTACTTTGCAGTTATTACTGTGGACAAGGCGAATAATAATGAAAGTTGACACTCCGTAAAACAAATTATTATTTCGTGCCAAGTATTATATTATGATATGAGATAATAAAACTATGTCCGCCGCGTCCCTTGCCGTTCATTTTATAATAGGTATGTTCCTGCAGAAATCCGAAAGCCGTCTGTAGACGTCACGACTCAGGAGTGTGCGCAGTGAAATTTTTGAAGCTATGCTTCTATAGGCGCGTTAGACGATTTCTGGCAGGGGAAAAACTTATGGATTCGCGTCACGTCACCGACATGCTCATGTTAAAAGTATATCTATAGCTACAGTCATAGCTATAGATATAGATACATAGCTATGAGTGTGACGTATATACAGGGTGTCCTCAAAGACACTTATCACACGCCTACCACATGTTCCTGAGACCAAAATAAGCCGATTTAAGCAAACTTACCTTCTTACAAAATTGCTTAGTTTGGGCGCTATACGGCCCTGAAGTTACAATTTTGAAATCGTTTTTTTGTTATAAATTTAAAACGGCTTGTGCGATTTTGTTAAAATTTGGCACGTTGACATAGTTTTATGGAACAAAAAAACCCATGTCAAAATTATGATTAATATTAATCCATAGGCGTAGAACTCAAGTTTTTTAATATTTGAATGTTTCAGATTTCTACGCCAATGGAAGAAAAGGGGTTTAAGTATAAAATTTAGATTCAGTAATTTATTTGCTACTAAAAAGCTACTCTTAATAAGACTCGATTACTCTCATGGTTTTTGAGAAATTTGTATTTACCTAGATCCCAGCTAGAATCTGCAGCTGCGTACTGCACGTACCTTTAGAAGTTGTATCTATTTAATTTTTTCTCCACGAGGTAGAGAGAGATTCACTTAAGAATAAAGCTCGTGAAAAAACCAGAAATTTACTTGAATGAATGCGTGATTGCCTGTAGGAACAAACCTAACGTGAATAGGTTGTAAAAATACAGTGGGTGAGTAGATCAGATTTTCTTCATGGGTCAGAAACTAGAAGGTACACAATAAATGCGACATCATTAAACTAACGTTGATAATAATGTGTTCGGTGCTGAAGGACAAAACGAAATATAAATAACGACAGCGGATCCTGCTGAGAGAACTCTGGTGCAAGTAATGGCGTCGTATAAGGATCATTTGTTGTGATCATAAAAAAGGATTCTCGTACGGCGAGTTAAGTTAGAAATTACGCTGTAATTTCATTGCTTAATTTAATGCGCGATTTTAAATTATTAGTTTAATTTATTGTGGATTATGAATGCTCGACAACTAAGATAATTAGTTTCGTGCACACAACCTATGCCTCTGTTTCGACTTTCTTTCCTTCAACGCAAACTAGATAGTTCTTCAACCCACCGCCAGTGAATGCTTAAACCTAACCATGATTAAATTAAGATTTGAATAATAAGGTTATGCCATGTATAATTCACAGTTGTGAAAAACACATTAAAAAAAATGTACGTGATTTTATTACGTGTAGAAACCGCGCTATAAAAATTGTAATTAACTTAAGAGTTTTCTTATTATCCTTTTAATCTTCGAAGAACTAATTAAAAAATATATTACGTACTTCTGCTTGCCGGTGTCCTTCATCAGGATTATCATGCATAAAATAAACCACAGGAGTGCAGCAATGCGTCGTGTTTAACAGCTCCAACTGGAAAAGTTTTTATTACAACTGTAAGAAGGATTTATTGTTACAAGTGACGCTCATTTGCAATCTTATTTTACATCTTCCAACGTAGTTCCTATAGAATATATCTGAACCACCGCAGCACTATGTCAATCTTCTTTGCTGTAAGTTAAGTAGATTGTTAAAATTTCCACTCCAATATAGTTGATTATACAAATTGAATAAATTGGAATCAAAAGAAATAAATAAAATCCTTTTGACGTGAATAACGTCGTCTCATACTGAGGTGGCATTTTAGAATAACGGAAATAGTCGGATGTCGGATAGTCGGATGGTTTCCGGGCTTGTAGGCCGTGGTCCGGTGGTATTTCTACCTGACGTTTCGTCTTCAACTGCGGTAGACATTCTCAAAGGTGATGTGGCAGCGGTCGAAGTGTCCTCCTTGGCGGCTCACAGGTCAGTGTGTCAGTGACTGGTGTCCTCCCTTCTTTTATGCCTAGTACCAGTGTGTTCTCTGTTCGGTAGTAGTCCGTCTCTCTATTATTGGTCAACTGCGCAGTGTGTAGTGGTGGGGGTGAGTTCTCTACTCGGTCGTATTCCGTCCTTGTACGATTGGTCATTGGAGAACTCACCCCCACCACTACACATAGCGCAGTTGACCAATTACAGAGAGACGGCCTACGACCGAACAGCGAACACACTGGTACTAGGCATAAAAGAAGAGAGGACACCAGTCATTGACACACTGACCTGTGAGCCGCCAAGGAGGACACTTCGACCGCTGCCACATCGCTTTTGAGAATGTTTACCGCAGTTGTAGACGAAACGTCAGGTAGAAATACAACCGGACCACGGCCTACAAGCCCGGAAACCATGAAGACTTGGAATAGTCGGATGTGGTTGACATGTGAAACAAAACATCATGTTAAGGTTTCAAACACAGTAAGTCAGGTGACCGTGCGGTAAAGTATGAGTTTATCGACAGGTACAAAAACCAAGCTATGTTTTCGTTCCATCTGGCATTTCACTCCTCGAATCGACGAGTAAGTGTCGCCTACGAAGGTTTACTTCAAAAATAGAGGACAGTTCTCCATCGGCTGGAATTTTTTTTGAAGTGCCAATCAAAAATTGTTGTACATGCCTTATCTATTATACATTATAAAATATCTCTGCCTGTCTCATATCCGTTACAAGACGTTTGCCATAAGCCCATAACCTATATAGCAGTTTGTTCGTTTATCACTGGATGTATCCGCATCGCGTAGATCCCCCCTCTTCCTCCCGGAACTACCGACGCAGCGCCCATTCTCCCAGCACACGTACGGAGTACGCACGTGTGAAATATAGACAAGTGTCAACTGTCAACTTACTATTATTCCAGTAGGTAGGTATATAGTGCGTGCAGTATACGCGTTCAACTCCCCACTGGGATGCATTCAGCTGTGCGCAGCTCGATCGTATTTCTTTTATTTTTAAGGTCGATTTATATTAACCGGTCAGACACGGCGCGGGAACGTAGCGTTTCCGACAAGACAAACATTTTTACATGCATTTCAAATACGAGTATTGATATGTGTTTATTTATTTATTGTAGATTATAGACGCGTGGACATCTAAGGTCATTAGCGTCTTTCAACTACACTAAATAACGCAACTAACTTAAAACTAAATAACATCACAAAACATCCATAAGCGCAGGTGGGATTCGAACCCACGGCAGTCCAGTCTATAGAGGTTGCGGCACCAAGCATGCTAACCACTATTCTATACTGTCCTCTATATTGATATGTGTCTCGGACGGTATCCGCTAAGTATAAATATTCGTGTTTGAAATGCATGTAAAAATGTTTGTCTTGCCGGAAACGCTACGTTCCCGCGCCGTGTCTGACCGGATAATATAAATCGACCTTTATACGGCCGTCCGTCCTCTTTAGCAATTAGGCAGAGACCAACGAATGAAAAAATATTGGAACTGTTATTTTGTTATTATTTCAATAATCTGTAGACACAGAAGAATTCCAGATGCGCAATTGTGCTGAGTTGCAGAAAGCATTGTCCGAAAATCTGGTTTGACAACGACCTTATACACTGTGACACTCTATTTTCAAAATCGGTTCAGCCGTTTTTTTTTCTTCACCAAATAGACTCCAAAAAAGTAGATTTTACACAATATCTCGCGAATAAAAAATTATATCGACTTCGTAAGAGTGTCAATCGAGGAGTGTTAACGTCATTTTGATCCGACATAAATGTTATAAAAATCGGTTCAGCCGTTTTTTTTTTTTAATTATTGTTAAAAATAAATAATAATTATGTTTTAATGATTAAAATGATTACTTTTCTGTGTAATATCTAATTTAATTATTATTATTAAATATTTATCAAACTGGGAAGTTCGTCGTGTGGACCTCAAGGGTCGCACTTTAGTCCCAATAAACGACCTACTTTATGGCTTGTTATATAAACTATTCAGTAAGTAATTCACTATTTCTTTTTCAATTTTGACGTATAAAAAAAAAATTAATTAATTTATATCAGACATGGAGGTGTACCTACATCTATGTCTATGGTTTACATTGACAGACGACAGCATAACCTCAAACCATGGCGCCTGTAATCTTGCGGACCGGGTTTAAAAGTGTCAAATTTATAGTAATAATTTCCAAATAAGTTAGAAGTAAAATCATAGTCTTACTTTCTTGACTTTTTAAACAACAATGCTCGCTGACAATTACGGAAAATTAGAGTTCCGAGTTTACAATAAATTTCACAACGAGCGCTCGCGTCGATATTATTATAACTTCGCCCTCGTGCACACAGTCTATATGAATGCCGCGTGAAACGAATGTCATCAACCAACGTGCATTTTAAACCTAAATAAACTCTGAGAAACGGCAACGCCCTCTCAGGGGGCCTCACTGTTAATCTGTATATATGCTGTTTTTATTTTCATACGAACTTCCGTGTTTTTTACAACTTTGCCACAAACAGTAATGTCAAAGTTGACGTTGAAAAATATATTCGTTTACAAACATAAAGTTGTCATGAAAATAAAAAAAAATGAAAATTTACTACCGAATTTTCATAAACATTTACACGTAAATTTTACACCAAGCAGTACAGGTTATATTATAGACGCAGTGCTGCCATTTTCTGCTTGTTATCTCACTCATGTTCGTCTTTTGAAAGGACAGATACTTCACGACGGCACCGGTGCTGTTACCATAGTTATAGTTATAACATCGCGGTACCGTCACGAAGTTATACGTACTGTTACAAAACTGTTTTCTGAGTTGGTGGAATAAATATTTATTTACAATAATTAAAAATACAATAACAATAAATGCAACAACGAAAAGTCAGTTCTAACAATCAACACAAGTAAACACGCTGAATCGACTCCAACACCCCGCACTTTTAGTTTCAAAGATATAAACAGTTTCTAAGAGATTTTTGAGTTTTCTTAAAAATGCCAAAAGTAAGAAGTCCCCCCTCTTTGTACACATTTGCGAAATGTTTGAAAAATAAATCCGACCCGATTCATTTGATATTAAGTCTATTTATAGAAAAAATAACGCTGAATCGACTCCAACATCCCGCACTTTTAGTTTCAAAGATATAGACAGTATCTAAGAGATTTTTGAGTTTTCTTAAATGCCAAAAGTAAGAAGACCCCCCTTTTTGTACAAATTTGCAAAATTTTTGAAAAATAAATTCGACCCGATTCGTTTGATATTAAATCTATTTATAGAAAAAATAACGCTGAATCGACTCCAACACCCCGCACTTTTAGTTTCAAAGATATAAACAGTATCTAAGTGATTTTTAAGTTTTCTTAAAAATGCCAAAAGTAAGAAGACCCCCTCTTTGTACAAATTTGCGAAATTTTTGAAAAATAAATTCGACCCGATTCGTTTGATATTAAGTCTATTTATAGAAAAAAAAACGCTGAATCGACTCCAACACCCCGCACTTTTAGTTTCAAAGATATAAACAGTATCTAAGAGATTTTTCAGTTTTCTCAAAAATGCCAAAAGTAAAAAGACCCCCCTCTTTGTACAAATTTGCGAAATTTTTGAAAAATAAATTCGATCCGAATCGTTTGATATTCAGTCTATTTATAGAAAAAATAACGCTGAATCGACTCCAACACCCCGCACTTTTAGTTTCAAAGAGATAAACAGTATCTAAGAGATTTTTCAGTTTTCTTAAAAATGCCAAAAGTAAGAAGACCCCCCCTCTTTGTACTTTTTGTGTAAAATAAAAAAATTAACCCCTTAATACATCCCTTACAATAATTTTTTTTTCTTAATTGCAATATTGTTATCATTACAGCATCTGCACCAAATTAAATACACCCTTCGGTAAGGAAATCCGTATCCGCAAACTAATGTTTTTAAAAACATCACAAGTCCGGTCCTATCGGGCCGATTTTATTTAAATTTTACCACCACGTTTTAATCTTTACTAAGGATTAAATTTCAATTTTGAAACGATTTGGACAATTTTTTCGGTATTTTTGGGCCCAAAAACATTTTTAACCCCTAAAAACCACCCTTAAAATATTCCGATCAGGTACATTTTAAATAGGCTTCGTGCTGTGATGGATTGCAATGTGCCTACCAAATTTCGTCAAAATCAATTAACTCTTTAGAAAGTTATAGCCCGCACACACACACACACACACATATATAAATAGACATTTCCAAAAATGGTGCCAAAGTGTTCAAGAGGCTATGAAACGTCGAGAAATTTTGGTCCGACTCCTAGGTCCCGCCATCCGACCGACGCCAATAGTGTATGTGCCATAATATGGAAAATACATTAAAAACCTCCTTCAAAAAACCACTAAAAAGAGGAAAATAATGAAATATTGAGGTATGTGCCAATTTAATAAAAATATGAAGTCGGTTAAAAAGTATATTACTTATAGTGATTAATATCTTCTTTTTAACCAACTTTTTTATTTTATTAAATTGGCACAGACCTCAAAATTTCATTATTTTCCTCTTTAGTGGTTTTTTAAGGAGGTTTTTTTTTTGTTAAAAAGTTTTTTATTTTTTACTTTTTAGTGTCAAAAAGTGACATTTACCTTAAAAGAATCACACGCCGTTACTCACTTTTATTAAAATCAGCCGAACTACGGAACCGATTTTGATGAAATTTCTATGGGACCAATCTGAAAGTATAGCCTTTCAAATAAAAAAAATATTTCAAAATCGGTTTATAAATGACTGAGTTATGAGGTAACAAACATAAAAAAAATACAACCGAATTGAGAACCACCTTTTGAAGTCGGTTAAAAAGTTTTAGTAATTAAATTGGCGTCGACTATTCTATTATTTTCGTCTTTTTAGTGACTTTTTTTGAAGGAGTTTTTTTTTATAAATTTATTTATATTAGTTTACAACTCGAATACTTTTATTACTCGACCGTTATTCGATTTTTAAGTGTTTGCACAGCCCTACTATTCTGTGGTACATTCAATGTGCAAGTCTTACATGACGTCACTCTGTACTAGACTTTTATGGGCGAGTAGAAAATCTATAGCGTAGTTTATGGCATCAAAAGCGCAGAGTATAACTGAGCTGTAAAAATGAGAACTTCTTGAAATAGTGTCACAGAATATTAGGCAAGTTTACAAGTAAGTACTTTTTTTGCCGGTTTGATCTTTTGTTGGTACAAATTTATGACTGCGTCATGTCGCCCGGAGTTTAAATAATCAATCAAGGTTAGACAACGTCTGGGTTTTTCCTAGAAATACAACGAATTCAAGAAAATCATTGAAATTCAAGGACTGAGTAACAAAACATATTCAAACTAATAGGTATATATGTACTTGTATTGCGATTGTATTATTTTCTCCTTACTTCCGTTTTAGTGATGGGCGATTACGAGATATTTTTACAATCGAAACAATTGTAATCGTAATAACAATCGAGTCCACAATCGACTCGGAGTTTGATTTTACAATCGAAATGTTCGATTGTTCAAGTCGATTATTTGCCATTTAGGTTATAGCAATAGCAGCGAATGAGAATACATATAATCGCGAATCAAGGTTATATGCTAGTCGACTGACGTTTACGCGACTCGTTGATTGTTTACTGTTCACATTGTTCAGTCCGTACTCACTACTCTGTGATCTCTTCACTATTGAATTCGTATTACGCGATTACTGCACCATCGACTCGATCACGCATTTGTTGAGTGATGAACGATTGTATATTATGTGGCTCTCGACAGTGTAGTACGATTCAGTATTATGCGACTCGGTCTCGGTGAAGTTTGAAACAACAACAATCGAGTCCACGTGACAACCATCGAGATGTTTGAACAATCTGTACCAAGTGCGTCGATTGAACGACAGTGTCAAACATCGTCCGGCTAGCTTAGTGGTAGAGTATACTCTACCACTAAGCTATTTGACTCAAGATCTAATGTCCGAATTCGGGTTTCGAATCGCAATATTTTTGTTTTTTTTATTCATAAAATATTCTGTTAATACTATATTAATTTTTTTACCGTAAAAATTAATTTAATTAAATTTGATACGGCAAAATTTTGACACTAAAAAGAACAAAAAAAAAATGTAAGTAAAAAATTTTTTTTAAAAACAAGCTTATATAAATAAATCTATTAATTTTTTATCCCTACCTAACGCCTTATTTTTATTATTGTACGGGACCCTCGATGCGCGAGTCTGACTCGCACTTTGCCGGGTTTTTTGAATATATTTAAGATCAAATTTATTAACCAAATAAAATTCGTACAACAAAAAATTATAAAAAGCGTTCTATAAAACCTGCTGTCTAAAAGTAAAAAAAAAGTAGTCGAAATAATATGAGGCATAGTTTTTTTATAAATTGGGAAAAAAGTCAAAAATAAATAAAAAATCCAAACAGTACCGGGTTTTTTTTTACTGCCATCTGTTAGCGAGTTAACTATAATTCCTCTATACCAGTACCGCGGTTGCATTCCTTTCTCCTTACCCGCCGCTACTTCAGTCACGCTTTCTCAGTATCCGATCAAAATCACTTCTGCAGCTGCCACGCCTGAAGAAGTTGCACTTAAACGATAAAAATGTTATAAGCGGTCCGTTTATTTTGCACCTGTAGTACTGCGTATGTCTAGTGTTGCTGTGTGATTCTTTCTTTAATCATTAATCTTTGTGCGTAACGCTTGAACGGGATGTGCGGCGGGCTGGGGAAGTAGTTCGGTTGTGAACGCGTGTTGCCGTGGGCTGAATTCCTTAGAACATTTCGTATTTCCCTTGCTTTCACTTTGTTATAGTTTGCGAACAACAGGTCGTTATTTTTTGTTAAAGGGATTTTTTTTTATATTTTGTTACATAAGCTTATAAACACATGCACGCTGTATATTTTATATATAATAATATTTCATTCTTTTTATGTCAAACGTTTATATATACCTAAGCTTTGTATTTTGTTGTTAACAAAACATTCTCTGATGTAAAAATATCTTAAAAACAAAGGCGGATCCAAGAGGACGCCCCTCCTCAACTAGAAAAATGAAGACAAGTCGAGAAAAAACTTTTTAACAAAAAAAAAAACCTTCCAAAAGCCACTAAAAAGAGGAAAATAATGAAATTAATCACTATAGGTATAGGTATACTATACTTTATAACCAACTTCATATTTTATTAAATTGGCGCAGACCTCAAAATTTCATTATTTTCCTCTTTTTAGTGTCAAAAAGTAACATTTACCTTAAAGAAATCACCCGCCGGTACTCACTTTTATTAAACCGACTTTCTTACGCTTTCTGATGTGTCAAAATGTGACATTTACCTAATCACACGCCGCTACTCACTTTCATTAAAATCAGTTGAACTACTGAACCGTTTTTGATGAAATTTCTATTGAGATCAATCTGAAAGTATATCCTTTCAAATAAGAAAAGAATTTTCCAAATCGGTTTATAAATGACGGAGTCGTTATACAGATTTTTATGCGCCCCACGTTTTTATTACTTATTCCGCTGACACAGCGACACAAAGTGCCCCTTGGTTTGTGTCCTAATTATATTCTAGTTTTTGGTAGAGCTGATGATTTAAAATAAAACCGTTTAACTTAAAAGTGTTGTTATCTATTTTTTTAAGTTTGTATTCTTTTTTCGTTATCACAAAATTGTTCATTTGCAAATCTAATCGCAGTAATGTATTTAAATTTTGTTACAGTAATGCGTAACTTTGTTTTTAGTTGAATTTGCATATTTTATAGATAAAATGGGTAAGTTTATTTCCCTGAAGTTCTGAAAGTGCGGATGTAATTTAGACATCTACAATCTACATACATTGGTACTAAAGTTTGAGCACAGTTATAATAACTACGTTAAACAGGTAAATACCTAAATTCTATATGAATTACAGTGAAATCTCTCTTGAGCGGACGTCCATGGTTCATCCTATTTTGTCCACTCGAGGACCGCCAAAGAGAAAAATCTATATCTACTAATCTCTTCTCGACATAGTATAAATTGAAGTTGCTTTTCGCGTCTGTCTGTCTGTTTAACCGCTAACTCCTCCTAAACCACGCAACGGATTTTGATGCGGTTTTCACCATCAGTTAGATAATTTTTCACGGAAGGTTTATATATATAGCATAATTAATAAATAATAATAATTAGGTAATTAATTAAATTCGTAACCTGACCATAAGAATTCGCAACATATACTATATCATACCCTAGCACTGGCTTCTGCCAAGTTGGGTAGGAGTATCCAATGTATAATTAATTAATATCAATATGTGTACCTACCTATTCAAATGGAAAATAAATAAATAAATAAATAAATAAAAACGACCGTACATAACTGTTCCACGCGTAGCGTAGAGGTAACGCGCAGCACTCTATGCACAGGGACCCGGGTTCGGAAACTGATAGCATCGTAGAATTTTTGCGTCATTTTTATTTTCTAAATTCTACATGATATTTATTTATATATTTTTTTATTTTTGTTATATTCTTTCTTTGACAATAATTATAATTTTTTGAAACTAAAAATTATATATAAAAGCGAACGAGCGAAGCGAGTGAGTAGTGTATTGCACCCGGGCTTTCTTAGCACCCGGGTGAAGCCGGACGGGGCCGCTAGTATGTATTATAAAGATTAAAGGGAGAGTGTGAGTTCATTTGTTTGAGATCAAAGTGACGAATACGTCATTTGCCAGTGGCGCTATCAGGTGGTAGAAAAACGCCTTGTAGTCCTCATTCATGTGTATCAAGAATTGCATCAGGTGGTAAAAAAAAAGTCTGTTAGCCCTAATTGAAACGCAATAATTCAAGGTCATTCATTAATTGTTATGTAAATTGACTGGCGCCTTGTTAAGGGATTTAATTTCGAATTTAGCAAATCCAATTTCCTTTGCAATCGCCCCGGATTTGGCGTAGTAATAGAGATCCGGTTTATTCCGGTGGACTTAGACATTTATGCGTATGCGCGGACGTAACCGAAGATAATCCCAATAGGCTTTTGTTTCACTTCCTGTCCCGACTGTCCGGCGCATTATCCCATTGCTGGAAACGGGATAGCGACGATGATATGATGACGATCACGAAGCTATATTGTACCTTACATAGCGCGCTGATTGAATAAAGAGGGCAATATAGCCTAGTGGTTAGCATGCTTGGTGCCGCAATCTCTAGACTGGACTGCCGTGGGTTCGAATCCCCCCTGCGCTCATGGATGTTTTGTGATGTTATTTAGTTTTAAGTTAGTTGTTATTTAGTGTAGTTGAAAAACACTAATGACCTTAGATGTCGACGCGTCTATAATCTACAATAAATAAAAATAAGATTGAATAAAATCTATACATACAGTGTGTAATAGTAGATTGTATATCTAGATGTGTAATAGACTATATTACGACGAGTAATGACAATATGTAAAAACGAGCGATAGCGAGTTTTTAGTCACAGGGGTCGTAATACCATTACGCACGAGGTCTATATGGTATTTTTTGCCATACCAACTGCAAAATACCTACTTTTCACTTCATTTTCAAAAAATGTTGACAGTTCATTTGCGTCGCCATTTTTCCTCCTACAGTATGCCATGAAGATCGTAAGCAATGGCAGACGCACGCAGGCGTATAGAGCGAATAAACAGAAGTTGCTATGGCAACCGTTTACTTACCGCTTTAGTGCGGCAAGGAAAACACTTTCCGCATATCTGTCTATTAAATGACTCATTAAAGGCCGCTATACATACATCGAAAGTAGCTATTTTGTAGTGGGTATGGCAAAAACGGTTTTACCGAACATATATAGGATAAATAACGCATTGAGAACACTTTTAAATACGTCTTAGAAAAAACTCAAAACAAATTAAATAAAAACTGGCAAAATTTCATTTATTAAACTAGTCACATCCATTGCGAAACTTGTAACGGCCATTTGACAGTTGTCACACGTTGATTGTAGTAGTCAGCGCGCTGAAAGAATGGTGTGATACATTCTTGAATCTAGCAGCTCTTGTAACAGCGCTTATACCTGCTACACTCACTGCTTCGTTGTGTACGCTCGCATATATAACAATGCATTAATTTAAGCAAGTCCTGCTATGATCTACGCTACCATCTAGAATCCCAGCTCCATACTGCACGTACCTTTAGGGCGCTCATGAATTAAATATAACATATTTTGTAAGGCTCAATGTGTGCTTCTGTTAAGGTAACCCGTATTTACCTATAGGCGGTGGACACAGGTGTAGGTACATTAATACACGTGCGTGTACGTCCTGCGGGTCGACAAATCTGCTTATAATGCAATGTCCTCTTACCTCTGTGTGATAGACACTTCTCTGTACATTAAAGGTCCAGTTGAGAACGACGCGTCACGGCGTCTGCTTCCTGTTTGCATTATTAAATCAGAACCACCTATTGTTGCCATTTTATATTTTATTTGTTACTCATCTTATAGTCCAAACTAAGACCGGACAAAAATCTACTGGACAACACTACTAAAATTTTATTTTTCAATTTAACATATTGTAACAAAACTGTTTTCTTACGTGGGTGGAATAAATTATTTATTTCCAATAATAAAAAAATGTAAACAACAATATACAATAATTCGTAACAATGAAAAGTCAATTTCAACAGTCAACACTGTTTATATAATAATAACACGAACAGTGTTTCTCAAACAAAGTGAAAACACGCGTATCATCTGGGGTTTTGCTACAATATAAAATGACGAAAAACACTAAATCGGTGGCAGACTAATTTAATTTTTTTATTATCTTTTGTTGTCAGTATTTCAAATACGGTTCAACATTACTTGATGAAATTTATATACAGATTACAATAGTTATTATCATCGTCTGCTTTACAATTTTTTTTGAATATCTGGCGGACCTCAATTTAACACTTATCCATTTGGAGAGAGGTCTGCCAGGTAGATGTACAAAAAAAAAATGCAGGACAGACGATGATAATAATTATCATCGTCTGTCCTGCATTTTTTTTTTGTATATCTACCTAATTTTCCGTAATTGTCAGAGAGAGTTGTTGCTTAAAAAGTCAAGTAAGTAAAACTATGATTTTTCTTCTAACTTATTTACTATAAATCTGATAAATTTGACATTTTTAAACCTGAAGAAGAAAAAAACTTAAAATAAATAATTGTCATGTAACCTACCTTTTATGCTATGCTATTTAAACTATATGTACGCAGCGAAATTAAATGGTATTCGTTTATTAAAAATTTCGCGGTCTAAAACAACAATAAAAATGAGTTCAATTGTGCACTATTGCCCGCTAGCGGTGCTAGGCTTCGTGCACACAACCTATATAAGGTATAGATGTGCTAAGTTTCATTAAAATCTATCAAGGGTTTTTTGCATGATCCGCTAACACACGTACATACCAGTAATCATTTTTTTCTATGTATAGATAAATAAAATACTCGTTGACCGCGTTGCCAGATTGCTTTCAAAAAAAGTAACAAATCCGTGTTTAAAAAGGTAGGTAATAGCCGGACGAACGGTGATGTACAGTCGCGGACTTAAAAAAGTTTACACCTGTATCATTTAGTTACCGGTTTTTTTAATTTTTGCATTTTGTAATTTGGATTTTGATAGTATTGTATCAATTACTAAGGTTACATCCTAAAAATTCAATAAGAAATTATTATCAAAACACCTCAGTTGTTTATTATACAATCCAAATTACTCATTAGGTGCGTTTGGTATCAAGGTGTAGTGTAGATAATTTTTCACTGAAAAGTGTAAAAAGTTCACCAAAAGTGTAAACTAAATGTACACTTGTAACAAACGGGCTAGTGTACATTCTGAGTAGATTGTACATGCGCATTACAAAATAAATTAATGACAGTTTGGCTGAGTTCATTATTTCTAGTTTTTACAGTTTTTTTTGGTCGTAAAAATGTTAAACTCACTGCCATATTTATCTTGTACCATTACATTTTGAAGCTCATTCATTTTTAAGAGACAAAAAATGTAAAAAATTGAATACGAAAAAAGTATCAAATCTGTCAAAGCGATTGTCAATTCAGACATATATCACGTGACCTACACTACACTACGTGCACCTGCTCAAAAGTCAGGACTAATAGTTGTTACACTTTTAGTCCCACACTGAAATAACAAACAGATCAGTTATTTTACACTTTTGTATAACAAACGTAATAGTGTCAAAAGTGCTTACACTTTTTACACTACACCTTGATACCAAACGCACCTAATATTATTCAATTAAAACATAAGAAGATTTGATAATATTTGCTACTAGCAAATTCCTTTCTCCAATCTTGCAATAATTCTTCTTTTTTGGTCATCGTTTTAATAATTTCTAGGCATTTAAACGACAATTATTTCTTTTAATTTTTGACATTACCATTTATCTATTAAAACCTAAATTTGTTGCTAAGCTACTGACTTTTTGTGAACTGAAAAACTCAAGTGTAAACTTTATTATGTCCGCAACTGTACATGTGCCTGGCCCTGGAAGCCGGGGGACGGTGTTTTTAATGTAACTACGTTTAGTCCGTAAGCTTTTTTTGCAAGTTTTTTTTTATAAAAAGGTAATACTAAATTTTTTTTAAATGGTAAGAAGGTAATAAATCTCTCTAAAAAGTAATAGATCTGCAGTTACAATTGTACTAGACTGGCAACATTGCTCGTTGATTTGTTCTTGTTATGACATGGACAAGATATTGGTTATTAATTTTATTATTTCATCAACGTATGTAAGTAAAGTGCGTGTTCACTCCCCTTTTTTCCTGTTACCGATTGGTTAGACTAATAGCTCCTCTGATTTATCGACTGACGGATGATAAATCGACATCATTACCGGTTCATCGTTTATATTTAATATTAGGATAGGTTAATTTTACCTGTACGTAATTTACGTCACTATGAAGTGCCAAAACGAATTTTCAAATGTAGGTCATCCCTACATTTTACACGGTGTCGCTTAATATTTAGGTCATAGGGGATTAGCATGTAAAATTAAACATATGCAAATATTGACTCCAGCTGTATATTTTATTGCAAAACGGTGGTGTCCTATAAAACTCCTAAATATCAATTTTCAAAAAGATCGGATAATTTATTACGAAAGTACATATGGCCGCCATTTTGAAATCTGCCGCCATTTTATTTTATTGTGTCCTATAAAACTCTTAAATATCAATTTTCCAAAAGATCGGATAATTTTTACAAAAGTACATATGGCCGCCATTTTGAAATCTGACGCCATTTTATTTTTTCGTGTCCTATAAAACTCTTAAATATCAATTTTCAAAAAGATCGGATAATTTTTACAAAAGTACATATGGCCGCCGTTTTGAAATCTGACGCCATTTTATTTTTTTGTGTCCTATTAAACTCTCAGATATTAATTTTACATAGGCCACTGCGCGTGCGCCAGTATATTACTTTCACCGCTGATAGCTATAGATATACTTTTAACAACATGAGCGTGACGGCTCACACCGTGATGCAAGCCTATAAGTTTTTCCCCTGCCAGAAATCGTCTAACGCGCCTATAGAAGCATATCTTCAAAAATTTAACCAAAAAACTTGTTTACCAATATAAAGGCAGAGCTGAAACCTTCCACTTATAAAAAATCGATGGTCCTAGTGCGCTCTGCCGTGACTACATCCCTCTATAACATTTTTCTCTATAATTTGTGTATCGCTTTTGTGATTGTACTATTTTATTCCCCCGGGGCTGGTTTAATTCCAGCAATTAAACAAGTGAGTTTTTATTAGTCTAGTAGTTTTGAAACTCATAATATTTATAACTGCAATGTTTTTGTATGTTGTTATGAAATTGTTTGCTATATTTATTTATAGTGCTTGTGCAATATGCATATTTTAGAATCATCCGAGGGTTAGTTTTGCTCTAGGATTGGTCTAATGCAGGGGTCAAAAACTAATTTTGATGGTGATCGGTTTAAAAAAAAAACTTCACAGCCTTCCGCAGTCCGGAAAACTTTTACAGAGATTCATTAATTTAAAGTGCGAGTAGAACTCGCGCCCCGAGGGTTCCGTACCGCGCGTCATAACAAATTAATAGAAATATTTAATTTTATCACGTAATAATTCCACTTAGATTTAGAAATTAATGATTTTCGGATTTTTTCCTTTACTTGTACTATGAGACCTTCCTTATAGACCGAGAGCTAGTGACAATTTTTTGGTGTTGCTTATTCAAGGCTTTATTTTTGTGAAGATGTTGAGGGAGGCATATTAAAGTGCCCTGAATAAGGAATTTGCTACATAACGGTGTGGGAGGGATGCAGACCGCCTCCAACATGTAACAAAGAAAATGGTCACAATTATTATTGCTTCAAGGCTGAAATTGTTTGTATAGCTTGTCGGTGAACCAATAATGCCATTATAATATTTGCAGAACGATTGGTCAGTATTAAAGGGGTGGCAGATCACCCTAAACGTGTCATGTACCCGACGAAATTTATATTATTAGTTCAAGATTCAAATTTTAATATGTTGTTACGGCAACTGTTTTAAGCATATAATATTTCAATTTGCAGAACAAAATGTCGGTATTAACCCCCTCTCTTAGAGGGAAACTTGCTCGCCTAGGTGTTTATATCGTTCTGCAAGGGGGTTAATACCTTTAAGGGATCCGTTTTTTTCACTCTGAGGTACGTAATAACGTGATATTTTTATTTCGTTGAGGTCCGTTAAAAATATGTCTATTGCGGTTCCGGATGCGGATCTCGGCGCACCAGTTGGCGACCCCTGATCTAGTGTAACAAATTCTCACTTGAAACTATAAGTGTTTTCATTTTCTTGTGCAGTCTTCCACAAAACATTGTATAGCTTATCTGGAATTAGTGGTATTACGATCTATCGCAGATAGAACGGGGGCATTAGATGGTTGCAATTTTATTTGCAATAAACATTTTGTTACTGAAATTTACCCCATAAATTCAGGATCAACTTTGCGATGAAATAGAACACGTTTGCTTATTAATAAGAAAATGTAAATTTCCATATTAAAATGTTTTCATTGGCTTGCGTCCATGATTGTTTTTATTTATTTATTGTTATAGATTATAGACGCGTCGGCATTTCAGGTTATTAGCGTCTTTCAACTACACTTTAATAACAACTTTCTTAAAACTAAATGACATCACAAAACATCCATTACCGCAGGTGGGATTCGAACCCACGACCGTCTGATCTAGAGGCCGACGCGCTAACCACTAGACCACACGGTCCCCTCCACGATTGTAATTCTTTGTTGTAACATATTTAGATCAGCCACCGCGAATCTGGAAGTTTCGGGGTTGACAGGTGACAGGTTATAAATAAATATGTAAATTGTTATAAATAAATTGTTCTGATAATCTTAATCTTATATAATATAAAATTCTCGTGTCGCGGTGTACGTTATTGAACTCCTCCGAAACGGCTGGACCGATTTTGATGAAATTTTGTGTGCTTATCGGGTAGGGTGGAGAATCGGACAACATCTATTTTTCATCCCCCTAAATGTTAAGGGTGGTCCACCCCAAAAAATTTTTTTTTTATTTTTTTGACAAAATTTTTTGTTATAATTTTTTCATGATTCAGCATTGAAAAATACATACAACTCTAAATTTTCACCCTTATACGATCAACCCCTGATTTTTAATCGCGATTTTTATATTAAGCTTTAAAAAATACATATATGGCGAACGAGCGAAGCGAGTGAGTAGTGTATTTATAATATTCAAGCGAACGAGCGAAGCGAGTGAGTAGTGTATTAATAAAATTCAAACGAACGAGCGAAGCGAGTGGTAATGTAATTATAATATTCAAGCGAACGAGCGAAGCGAGTGAGTAGTGTATTTATAATATTCAAGCGAACGAGCGAAGCGAATGAGTACTGTATTAATAAAATTCAAACGAACGAGCGAAGCGAGTGAGTAATGTAATTATTCCTAGAAATTATTAACAACGTTTGCCGGATCAGCTATACTAAATATACGTGAGCGGAGTAATGGGTGACCGCTATTAAATCATAATTTCATACCACCCGAGCGAAGCCGGGACGGGTCCGCTAGTATACCTATAAAAATCCCAAGTCACGATGTTCGTTCACGCTAATCTCCGAAACCGCTCATCTGATTTTAATGAAATTTTGTAATTGTGAATTGTTTGCTCCAACTTTAGACATTGGGCAGTTTTTATCCGGATAATAGTGACCATCAATATTTTTTATTGCGAATAAGTGTGTGTGTGTGTTCATAAATTCTTAGCACCCGAGCGAAGCCTGACGGGATCGCTAAATTACCGTGCATTGTGGAAGTACGTGTATATATGGCGGAAGAGCGGGTGTTTAATCTTTATTATATTATATAAATTCTTAGCACCCGGGTGGGACAGCTAGATTACCGTGCATGGTGGAAGTATGTGTATATATGGCGGAAGGGCGGGTGTTTAATCTTTATTATATTATATAAATTCTTAGCACCCGGCGGGACAGCTAGATTACCGTGCATGGTGGAAGTACGTGTATATATGGCGGAAGGGCGGGTGTTTAATCTTTATTATATATAAATTCTTAGCACCTGGGCGGGACAGCTAGATTACCGTGCATGGTGGAAGTACATGTATATATGGCGGAGGACAGGTGTTTAATCTTTATTATATTATATAATTTCTTAGCACCCACCGGGACAGTTAGATTACCGTGCATGGTGGAAGTACGTGTATATATGGCAGAGGGGCGGGTGTTTAATCTTTATTATATATAAATTCTTAGCACCCGGGTGGGACAGCTAGATTACCGTGCATGGTGGAAGTACGTGTATATATGGCGGAAGGGCGGGTGTTTAATCTTTATTATATTATATAAATTCTTAGCACCCGGCGGGACAGCTAGATTACCGTGCATGGTGGAAGTACGTGTATATATGGCGGAAGGGCGGGTGTTTAATCTTTATTATATATAAATTCTTAGCACCTGGGCGGGACAGCTAGATTACCGTGCATGGTGGAAGTACATGTATATATGGCGGAGGACAGGTGTTTAATCTTTATTATATTATATAAATTCTTAGCACCCACCGGGACAGCTAGATTACCGTGCATGGTGGAAGTACGTGTATATATGGCGGAAGGGCGGGTGTTTAGTCTTTATTATATTATATAAATTCTTAGCACCCGGCGGGACAGCTAGATTACCGTGCATGGTGGAAGTACATGTATATATGGCGGAGGACAGGTGTTTAATCTTTATTATATTATATAAATTCATAGCACCCGGCGGGACAGCTAGATTACCGTGCATGGTGGAAGTACGTGTATATATGGCGGAAGAGCGGGTGTTTAATCTTTATTATATTATATAAATTCTTAGCACCCGGTGGGACAGCTAGATTACCGTGCATGGTGGAAGTACGTGTACATATGGCGGAAGGGCGGGTGTTTAATCTTTATTATATATAAATTCTTAGCACCCGGGCGGGACAGCTAGATTACCGTGCATGGTGGAAGTACGTGTACATATGGCGGAGGCCAGGTGTTTAATCTTTATTATATATAAATTCTTAGCACCCGGGCGGGACAGCTAGATTACCGTGCATGGTGGAAGTACGTGTATATATGGTGGAGGGGCAGGTGTTTAATCTTTTTCTATTAATATGACCGCTATTAAAACATAATTTCATACCACCCGGGCGAAGCTAGGACGGGCCGCTAGTGAATTAATAAAATTTGTACAAATGAGCGAAGCGAGTGAGTTTAATGTATTTAACAAAAGCGAGTGAGTAATGTATTTAACTATATGGTACGGGATTTTATATTACTTTTAAATCGAAATATAGGTACGTGGACCAAGCCACAGGTAACGGCTAGTGTAATTTCGTATGTAGATATTGGTTTGGAAAACTGTTCACTTGATCAGGTGTAATTATTGAAATGAAACCACAAACTGGTCAGGCGTGGTGCTAAATGCATCAACAACTACTCAAATAACATTTTGTTCGTTTGTTGACCGACGCTGATGCAATGCATTCTATTTTGATAACTTGTGTGTAAATATTCAACGTATATTTTTGGTGAAACAGTTCCATGTTATTTATTATTGCCAACGAATCACCTATGAATAAATTAAACTGCATACCTATAACCCTACCTACGATGTCTGTCTGTCCGTCCGTCTGTTACAAAGCTCTATCTAATTGTTATGTGAATAATATTGTTGTGGATATAAGGGGTTAAAAAAATCGTTTGATTTTATCATTTACCTAATATTACTGTCCACAAGAACTCAAACCTTTGTTTATTTACCTATAGGTATGGCTTCCAGGCCTAACGAGTTATTTAAGTTAAAACCTTAAAAAATGTTAGCTCTCGCATGTTAATTGACTTGACTGTTTTAAATGGTTGTATTGTGCATTGTAGCTTATTTAAATAATCAGCTCTCGCATGTAGTGAGTTTTCATACCTGAAATTGCTATATATAAGAGGAGATCAGTTACCACTCTCGGGCACTGTGGAGAAATTGGTAACTCACCTAGCCGGAAACTGGGAGTTTCGGGTTCAAGTCCCGACAGTGGTCATTTGATTTTTTCTTAGATATAGCTTATACAAATCATGGCAGCTTGACTGTCTGATATATATTATTTTCACCTCTAATTGTTATGTGAATAATATTGTTGTGGATATAAGGGGTTAAAAAATCGTTTGATTTTATCATTTACCTAATAAAGCTCTATCTAACAAACGGTTAGAGTTAGCCAGTTGAAATGTTCACAGATTGTGTGTTGTTATGGCATGAATCCTGGCAAATAATTAGAATTAAATAATCAATTAATTTTTATAAATTAATGTTGTTCTACGTTCGTAGGTCAACATTTTTTGAATTTTTATTTTGTAAATTACGCAGCGTAAACTGAGAAATTATAGGAAATTGAGCTGCTGTCGAGACACGAGTTGAAAACGTGATCGACCTTGACCTGAGGAAGTGTCTCGGCATTTATTTGTACAGGAAATCCCGTTTCTCGACAGAAGACAGCAGGAAAAAATCCGCTGTAACATCTTCCTCCTGCGGGATTAAACTAGCAAGTCTCTCACCACTAGCCTACTCTTAAGCGCTCCGTACACGGTGCTAGATTTCGAGTTAGCTCAGAGGACAGTGTGGTCCAGTGGCTAGTGTCGCGGCCTCTGAATCAGACTCGTGGGTTCGAATGAATGTTAATAATTAAAGGAAGGTTTGGTTGAAAATCAAATAATGAAGCTTTACCAAAATTTCGCTTGTGGCCAACGTTTCGAAATATTTAATCATCTTCGGGGCCTATGAGCATACGTATCTAAAATTAGAACAGAAATTTTGGTAAAGCTTCATTATTTGATCCTCAACCAAACCTTTCTTCAATTATTAACATAACTTGTCTTTGAAACAGGAAAATAAAAAGTATTTGAAATTGAAAGAAAAAAAAAGTGGGTGTGTGCTTATGACCACACGACAGAAGTAAAAACTTCTGATTTTCTAATTTTAAAATATATATACGTTTTAGTGTCATCTATTAGCGCACCTATGAACTACAAATAACTTATTACCAACACACTACAAAAACCTTTTTAATTAAGTTTTAGTGTCATCTATTAGCGCACTTAAACTTATTACCAACATACCACAATTACCTTTTCATTTAAGTTTTAGTGTCATCTATTAGCGCACCTATGAACTACAAATAACTTATTACCAACATACCACAAATATCTTTTCAATTAAGTTTTAGTGTCATCTATTAGCGCATTTAAACTTATTACCAACATACCACAAATACCTTTCAATTAAGTTTTAGTGTCATCTATTAGCGCACCTATGAACTACAAATAACTTATTACCAACACACTACAAATACCTTTTCAATTAAGTTTTAGTGTCTGTCAACGAATTGATAGCAAGCGAACTTCAGACGCTAATGACCTCTGTTGTCGAGCGTCTATAATCCACAATTCATTCATTCAGCAAGCGAACTATAATCCCGAAATCTAGTACCGTGTACGGGGCGCTTTATAAAACGTTGATAAAATACAAAAAAAGCACAGTAATGGCTTTTTTTTACGCAAACGGAAAAACAGTGTTTTATCCGGGATAATGTAAAAACTTCTAAAGTGGTGCAAATATTTTGACGTGGATATAATGTGTGATGTCTCATACTGGGATGGCATTTTAGAAATATTAGATGAAACGGAAATAGTCGGAAGTGGTTGACATGTGAAACAATAATAACACATCATGTATGTGCATGTTACTGTCTCAAACACAGTAGGCTTTGTGACCGTGCGGAAAAGTACTAGTCTATCGACAGGTATACAAACGCCAACCAAACTGATACTGCCCCGCTTAATCGCACAAACTTCTATATTCATAAACTTTGCTTACTTAACTCTAATTTTCTATCAATTCCTCGCACATCGCTATTAACTAAGGTGAAATTTAATAAATATTAAATTAAAAATTAAAAAAAATCCCGACGCAGAAAAACAAACGTTTAAAAAGTGAGAAAATAATTAATATCTATATACTGTCTGGCTTGATGCACCGTCTATTTCTTCGTTTAGATTAAATATTTAATTCATAAATGCGTCGGGGACCGCTGAAACATTGGTATTTTTGTCATTTTATAGTGGTCCCCGACGCATTTGTGAATTAAATATTTCATCTAAACGAAGAAATAGACGGTACATCAGGCCATATATAGTATAGATATTAATTATTTTCTCATTTTTTAAAGGTTTGCTTTTTTTTGCGTCGGGAGTTTTTTAAATTTTTAATTTAATTTTTATTTCATACTTTTTAAACTAACTAATCAAAAACTGAATATTTAAGCTCAAACTTCTTTTAACTTATAATACTGGCCGAGATTTTTATACAAAATGCGATGAGAGCTGAAGATCTTAGAAACGACTAAACCTATTTCGATCAAAAAACATCTCGCAAATACCAGCTTTCAAACAAACATAACCGCATTGAAATCGGTCCATCCGTTTGCCACAGACAGATACACAGAGAGACAAAGGCACACACTCACACACACATACAGACAAACAAAGACTTCAAACTTATAACACTCCTCTTTTTTCGTCGGGAGTTAAAAATATATATATATTGTAACAAAACTGTTTTCTTACGTGGGTGGAATAAATTATTTATTTACAATAATTAAAAATGTAAACAACAATATACAATAATTCGTAACAATGAAAAGTCAATTTCAACAGTCAACACTGTTTATATAATAATAACACGTACAGTATTTCTCAAACAAAGTGAAAACACTTCAATAGCACTGTATTTATTTCAACTGTCACTCGTTGTTCTTTTCCGGTGACTGTTCTTGCTTATATAGAGCTAGCAGCTTGACCCTCCCCACGCTCGTGCGCTTTCTAGAACATTCTTGTGTCTTCGATATAATGCCACGCCTCACCATTGTTACTTGTTCTGGATGCTTCGATTGTCGCCAGTGGCGTATCATCTGGGTTTTTGCTACACATTGTTACTTGTTCTCGATGCTTCTATTGTCGCCAGCGGCGTATCATCTGGGGTTTTGCTACAATATATAGAAAATAACGGAAACTTAGTAAATTGAAAAGTGACGTCGAAAAATAGACGTTAAACGGCATTTTTCTTATTATTACAGGATATTGAAAATCTTCTCAATTCCGTATAATATTGATTTTTGTATAGTAAAAGCCTTGTTTGCATTTGGGTATTGAGTAAACAGGAAACGTATAAAAAGTCTTACAAGTAAACAGGAAACCGGATGTACATTACAGACACTAAAGAAACGCCGTATCCAGCCGATCTTGTACGCTCCAAAAAACAAATCTGCAACTGGAGCACTTCACTGAAAGTATAGAATAATAGAGAAACAATGTTGTCGATATATATTGTAGAAGACATCTCGAACATATTTTGAAGTCCCAGCTTCTTTGCTGAGACTTCAGAATATGTTCGAGTCTTCGTAAAAAAGATGTGTGCATATGACGTCTGTGTTTTTAGAAAGCAGGGGTGTCAACCAATTTTCACAGTCTATTCATTTCCAAGATAGAATAATTAGAAAAAATACAGTCCAACAGTGTCACTTACCTATACAGCTTACAACAAAATAAATAAATACGCCAGTACATTTGCAAAATTTGAAATTCTTCCGACGACTTATCACAACTCAAGAAACAAAGGAATACGAGCTGGTCACACACACAGGTCAATTCGGGTCACTCTATCTTGAAAATGAACTGAACTGAACTGGCCCGCGCTTTGATCGGTGCACGCGGGCTTAGGTTAGAATTTAGACCGGTCGGACGTGTCTCGGCCGATCCTTCGACCATATGCGTCGTTGTGAAACGCGTCGTACGACACCAGAGATTTACAGAGCTGTGAAATGGCTCTTAGAATGGGGATGGGCACTGGCAAACTTTACCGCTAGGGGCGCCAGCTGTGTAACCACTGCGATCTGTGGACACTTCATAGGAGTGTGTACAGAATGAGTTTATTTTAAATAATAAATCGGTGACAATGCCGATGTGCTGTCTTTACTAATGTTCAAATTATAGAGGTTTTGTATTTTTTAAGGATCTGGAACTGAAAAAGAAAGGGTTACATACTATCAGAAGGGAGAAACTTGATTCGTACTTGAGCCATCTCCCGCGTTTTTCTATGAAAACCAATCATAGCTTATATAGGTGGCTGTATACCTGCTGCCACCTACATTACTGTAACAAAACTGTTTTCTACGTGGGCGGAATAACTATTTATTTA
The DNA here is from genome assembly GCA_039654895.1 of Mongoloraphidia duomilia. NCBI lineage: Eukaryota > Metazoa > Arthropoda > Insecta > Raphidioptera > Raphidiidae > Mongoloraphidia > Mongoloraphidia duomilia. The sequence continues at coordinate 6,058,188 of CM077516.1, forward strand.
CAATAATTAAAAATGTAACAACAATTCAATAACAATCAAAGCAACAATTATATGTCAATTCTAACAGTCAACACAATAGTAATTCTCAAACAAAGTGAAACACTTCAATAGCACTGAACAAATAACTATACTGTATTTATTTCCGTTGTTCAACACGATACCGATTCACGACTGACTTAATTCCCGTCGGCTCCTTGCTTATATAGAGCTACGTGGCTTAAACACAGCGCGTTCTAGTACTTTCCAGACGTCTAACAGGTACTGGTATCTTCGATATCATTCCACGCCTCACCACTGTGACCTATTCTCGACGCTTCTATTGTAGCCAGCGGCGTAACATCTTGCGGTTTGCTACATTACGTTTGTCATGCGCTGATCTCCATTGGTCAAGCTGTAGCGCAGTGCATATTCAGCCTGGGAAAATTCCCATGATACAAAGAACAAGTTTTTTTGGAACTCACTATAAATGAACGCCTCCGGTGGAACAAACCCGTCTCTGATCGATTGATACAGTATCCCCCAGCGCTAGGCATATATCTCTGCGGTATATAATACATGTTCCGCTTGTGCAGTCGATACGCGGTATCGAGAGCCCCTAGTGGCGGGTTACAAAAAGCAAAACTCCGTTCGTTGAAATAGAACCGTACAACGAAAGCTTTTGCTCGATACATAGTCGGCACTTTGTTGGTTTACCGTGTAAACAAATTTGTAAATATGAACTTTTCCAGGAAACTCTAAATTTAATATTTCATAATTCGTAGTTCCTGGAAATAAATCTCGCAAAATAATAAATGGTTGTATGGGGGATGTTTGAGTTTTACGTTAATTAACACAGCTGAACTGTAAATTTTACACAGACTATATTTTGTTTTGAAATCTGATGATTCATTGGTGTAGATTGGAATGTTTTCGAAGTTATACTTCTTTAGCGAGGGTAGTGAATTGGAATGATCTCGAGGAAAACATTATCGACACGAAAATTAATGAAACGCAGTAATATAACGCTGATATCCCACATCTTAGTTAGAATTAAATTAAGGTTTTAGTTTGTGGCTAAATACACAAAGGTGTAAAGGCCAAAGGTGTAAACGCTGATAGGGATAAAACGACTCTAACGATTTGAATGAAATTTACTGAAAAGGGGTTTTGGAGGGCAAAATTCCCAGGAAAAATTCGTTTTCTTATAGATTTTATAATTTTAAAAATCAATTTTTTTGACGTTCCAAAATAGTGTAATATAGTAAGCAGGCTTTGGATATACCATATATAGTATATAGTATATCTATATATATAAAAGAAAGTCGTGTTAGTTACACCATTTATAACTCGAGAACGGCTGGACCGATTTTCATGATCTTTGATTTTTTGGATTTGTCTCCGCCCTGGTTAACAGAATAACTATTAAAACATCGGAAAAATTCACCCGGGAGCGAACGAGCGAAGCGAGTGAGTAATGTATTATTCTGTATATATAAAACAAAGATTTGGATATAAATTATACATCCCGAGAGCGAACGAGCGAAGCGAGTGGGTAATGTAATTATAATATTCAAGCGAACGAGCGAAGCGAGTGAGTAGTGTATTGCAGTCCGGGCGAAGCCGGACCGGGCCGCTAGTATATTATATAATCTTCTTTATATCTTAATACATATACAAAAATCCCGTGTCACGATGTTCTTTCACGCTAATCTTCGAAACCGCTCATCCGATTTTAATGAAATTTTGTAAATCTGTATTGTTTGCTCTAACTTGAGACATAGGACAGTTTTTATCCCGATCGCGGGGGGTATAAATCATAAATTCTTATCTCTGGAACTACTAAACCGATTCTAAAAATTCTTTAACTAATAGAAAGCTACACAGGGGGAGATTGTTGCGGGGGGATAACAAATTAACAATATACTAAATATAATGTGAGCGGAGCAATGGGTGACAGCTATTAAATAATAATTTCATACCACCCGGGCGAACCCGAGCCGGGTCCGCTAGTAAAATATAAAAATTAATGTGAAGAATCTGTTTTGATTAAAAACAGAAAAGTGCTGATCCTGATGATAATGGAAGAAAACGGCTTTAAAGTGGCTTAAGGATCCAAATAAGAAGCAATAATAACAGTATTTGCTTCTTATTTGGATCCTTAAGCCATTTTAAAGCCGTTTTCTTCCATAAAAATGAATGTTTCTTTGTTTGTTTGTCCCGTATGCGTTCCTATACCATTCATCTGATTGCGATGAAACTTTGGTGAGTTGTTGTGCGCACGCCCGCGCAGGTTTCTGTAGGTTCATAAATTCTTAGCACCCGGGCGAAACCGGATGGAACCGCTAGTAAATAATAAATAAAATAAACAATCTTGACTCATTTTATGCGCCTAATCCAGGGGTCGGCAACCTTTTGAGACGGAAGAGCCAAAAGTTACAATTTACAAAATTTCCCAGTTTTTAAAGAGCCACTAACATTTTTATTTCAATATTATGGTATTTGATTAGGATTATGTATATAAAAAAAAAGTTCTGACTGCGACCGTTGACGACACAGTGCACCAATAACTAAACAAACAGAACAGTGTTGCCACATTTAAAAAATGTCAGCTGTCCGTATACTCTCTACTCCACCTATTCTCATTGTTTTCTGTTGAGTGTTTTTATCCTGTTTAAAGTTTTTTTTTGCAGTATAATATTTTTTATGAGTTTTGAATATAAAATAATATAATTATTAATATTTGCGCATGGAACTGGAGAGCTGCATCTTGACATCATAAGAGCCGCATGCGGCTCGCGAGCCGCAGGTTGCCGACCCCTGGCCTAGTAGTATTATTGTTGCAAAATCCAATAACAGTGAAAATTTTGAGTCCGCCACTGTTTGCATCGATACTAAAATATTTTACCTGTTGGGAATTTGTCGCTGCAAAAAAAAGGCATTGCTCATGCAGGATGCAGGATGCGGTGTACTGTATGCGCGCTTTCAGTGAATTCTGTTTGCGTTTTTCTGTTTTCATGCTACGATTTTTAGCAATCATGCGTTATAAGACATACGTGCATGAGATTCGTTCCGTTCTATTCTAAGAATTATTTGTTGTGAAATATTTTCGTACAAAACTGGTAAATAAGATTTCATTGTCTGTCTGTTTGTTAGCCTGTCTGCGAAATCTTTAGATGAGCTGTTATTCAATATTCAAATGCGGCTCGCAAATGCACACTCACCAAAGCTCGTGCGCGCTCGCCTACTACTCGTGCAGAAAACATCGTATCTGACGCATAAAGATGTAATTAGTACGCTTGTTGCACACTATTTTCGTCTATTTTTTGAGAGCTAAAAATTTCACCCGGTCAAGTACGTGGTATCATATTATTTTGTAAGGGCACTTTACAGATCCCATAAATAACTGAAGACTTATAACTGTTAAAAATATCAGCCTGCTTACTAAATACGTATACCGATGCATCCATAAAATTAGCAAACAAAAGTTTATAATTCAGTTTTGACAAAAAGAAAATTTATGTATAGGTAATTATTGAGCGATTTTTTAAAAATTTGCTACACTATCTTCTACGGTACCCAAACTTTAAGTATAGGTTTCGAAACATTAAATTTACTGAAGTAACCGAGCACCTAGCGATGCTATTGTTTATATGGCTTTTCCATGGCTCCTATATTACAAGCCCCCAGTTCTAATTTGAGAACTGGTAAAAATACCTATCAATGAATTGAAAATATGAATTGCTACAAGACCTAAATGAGGGTAGCTGTTGGTGCGTCCTTAAATTAAATTAATGATGAGGAAGATTTCTTCGTGGCTTAAAGGATCAAAGAAAATCGTTACTGATGTTTAATATTTATATTTAATACCAACGTTTCGGCCGTTTTTCTGCCATCTTCAGATTACTGAAATTTTTTTTTTGAAGAATAACAATATTTTCTTAAACTAAATTACAGAAATTGTGAACATTTATGAGTAAACTATTAAGAATGAATTTAGTACGACTGTATATTACAAATATCTGAAGTTATATTGTTTCAGCCAAATTACATAATTATCTCTGCACTATTGGGAAAAATTTATCTTACCAACCGTTGTTCCAACTGTGACAACGGTTGATAAGATACATTTTTCCCAATAGTGCAGAGATAATTATGTAATTTGGCTGAAACAATATAACTTCACATATTTATGAGTAAAATTAGTACAATTGTTAATAATAAAATATGCTATCATTTATAGGCTGTGTGCAAGGGGGCGGAGTTATAATAATATCGATGCGAGCGCTCGTTGTGAGTTTAATTGTAAACTCGGAACTCTAATTTTCCGTAATTGTCAGCGAGCATATTGTTGTTTAAAAAGTCAAAAAAGTAAAATTATGATTTTACTTCGAACTTATTTGGAAATTTTAATATAAATCTGATAAATTTGACACTTCTAAACCCGGTCTGCAAGAATATCGGCGCCTTGGTTTGAGGTTATATAGTCGTCTGTCAATATAAATCATAGACATAGATGTAGGTACACCTCCATGTCTGATATAAATTAATCAGTTATTTTTTATGCTATTCTATTTATACTATTTACACACAGCTAGATAAAATGGTATTCGTTTATTAAAAAATTTCCCGGTATAAACAACAATAAAAATGAGTTCAATCGTGTACTATTACCCGCTAGCGACGCTACTAGGCTTCGTGCACACAACCTATAGTGCTTTGTGAAAATTCATTTTAATAATTAAATGTTTTCTTTGTTTCAGGTAATGCACACAAAATGTTTTTTTGTTAAACATTTTTTAAGGTAAGAAAAAAAAACCGTAAAAAGCGCTCTTGGAAATGTCGTTTAAAAATCCAAAATATTTCGTGGTGAATTTTAGAACAGGTATCACGTTAAAAAATTGTTTACTATTTAATTTTAAATTGATTTTGTTGCAAAAATTATGGTTGAACAAATACAAATATAGGTATTACGTCATGTATAATTGATAACCTCTGTTTTTTGAAGTCTGTTAAAAAACTTATTGAACCGTATTTTTGTTTAAAATAACAAATGTTGAAATGTTATGAAAAATATATAATATTTTGATTGAAGTTGGTTTATATTTGTTTTAAAATAATATTTAATTTTCCTCTAGAACTATTTTTCAATACTGATTTCAATTCCGATATCAACTTCGTATTTTATTTGATTGTTTTTTGTTTCAATAAAGGGGATTCTTTTGTTTGCATGATCGAGTTGTTTGCTACGACATAAATGAATAAATAAATAAATATCTAGTTGACTTTTGTTTACGTAGCTAACAAAGGGAACGAATGCATGTTAGATAGATAGATATTGTAGATTATAGACGCTTGACAACAGAGATCATAACCGTTTACAAGTTTATATACTTAGGGGTTCGCAGTAGTATTTGAAGGTTAGATATTTTGTCTTATTTACCACAAAATATACACTGTAAGAAATGAGAAGGCCGATTACATAGATTATCGATGGTCCATTTGTAGCCAGCGATTAATCTGGTAATAGGCACACAAAGAATGGCGTCGCAAACAGGTATCGCCTCCACATCGCGTGATTCCATAAAAACACATTGGGCATGCGTGGTTACTAATTTGACATTAATTTGTTTTGTATTCATCCATTTTATATATGTAACTATACATTTTATTTTGTAATTTTTACACACTTTATTGGAATATTACACAAATTATGTAATTTTAATTTACTTTATGTAAAAATCACAAATTTGTTTAACTTTACAGTAAAAGTCCAAGTATTTATGATGTTTTCTGTGTAAAAATAAATAATAATGTAAAATCACTTAGAAAATCGAGCGAATTCTACCTTAACTTTCAAAGTATTTTTACATCCATTTTTTACAGTGTAGGTTGAAGTCACCGGTTCCCAACCTGTGGGTAACTCCTTTTATTTTTGTATCCGCTACCAGTTATGTTCATAACTATATTGTACGTCTAAATCTATCTATCTATCTATCTTTTTTTTTTTTTTTTTTTTTTTTTTTTGCGCGGGTGAGGAAATCCGTCATGGACACCCGTTGGTCCTCCAACGGGTAGTGTCAGACTCCTACTGACTAAAACCTCACCCCCCTCTTCGCCATCTCACACCGGAACCGCTAATCTATCTATCTATATAATATATAAAAGTCATTGTGTGTGTGTTGTGTATGAACTCCTATAAACAGTTCAACCGATTACGATGAAACTTTGGTGAGTTGTTGTACGCACGCGCCGGGGAAGGTTTCTGAATTATAAAATTGTCCGGCCCGGCGTCGCCCGAGTGAAAAAATAACTAATATCGCACGAATATTCAGTCGAGCTGCATATCAAATACCCGTTCACCACCAACGATAGAATCTGGATTCTTATACGTTCGTCTCCATACTGCGATCAAATTACATTACCAAAACCGCGATTTCGGGTTATAAAAGTGTTTAGGGTTATGGCAATATAACCGCACTCTAGTTTGTAATGTTGAATAGTTTTTATATCATAATCCTTCTTTTGGCTTTGCCATAGTCGGGTAAAAAGTAATACAAATGACGCAATTTATATTCTCTAAAGAATGTACACAGTACAAATTAAGATTATATTATTTGTTATTATTTTATGAAAGTTGCATAATTATTGTTACGGATCACCCTGTACATAAACGTCAGGCAGGAATTCTGAGAAGCGATGGCTGCTGCTGAACAACGAGTAACTGCGCGAACACTCTAGAGAACGCTAGAACGCGCTGTGCCTAAGCCAAGCGGCCTATATAAGCAAGCGAGCGCGGGACCAGTCAGTCAGTGTAGTGTCGAATACGCAGTCAATGGTGAGTCGTGCAACCAAAGCGGATCAGTGATATAAATATTAGTCAATCAACGGTCGAATCAGTCAGTACAGTGATATAAATAGTGGAGTGGATAAAAATAAATAGTACTGAAGTAACTGAATAAAGGACCGACATAAATAGACGTTAGAAATAAATCTGATGTAAATACAGTGATATAAATAGTTCCGTGATATAAATTCACTTGATAAAATAAATATTAGTGTAGTCAATTGTATATAGTTATGTGTTAATTACTTGTGTTGATTGTTAGAACTGACTTTTGGTTGTTGTGTTTTTAATTATTGTAAATAAATATTTATTCCGCCAACTCAGAAAACAGTTTTGTAACATTATTCTTAATGTTATTGTTATATTCTATATCCAATTTATCTTCTTTTCCATTAATATGTTAATTGAGGCAAACTTGGTTTATTGGTTTTCGGAGACAGAACAATCGACAGCGGTTCGTCTGCTCTTTCCAAACTCGATTAAGTCTAAAATATTATAAGGTGTCCCAAAAGGTACTTTTAGTCTTAAATTTATGGGCTTGTTAATTATGGTTTTTAAACGGTTTTATTTAGCTTGACCCCGTATATTTGTTTGTTTGTTATACTATCTTTGTTTCAAATCTTGCGGCAGCTTTTTCAACTACTTCTACTTAACCGATTCTTATATGAAACTTTGCACACACATTGAGTTCCCGTGACAATACAATATTATGCTAATTTCAACTTAGTAACGAGGGTCTGATGATGGAATCAGGAGGTGGACAGTTGAAAGGATGAGGAGTTTGCATAATGATACGGGCCAGAAATAACTAAAAACTAGATAATAAATATAAGTAAAAAAACTTTTAGGTTAAACGGTTTTATTTTAAATCATCAGCTGTACCAAAAACTAGAAAATAATTAGGACACAAACCAAGGGGCACTTTGTGTCGCTGCGTCACCGGAATAAGTAATAATTTGGGACTTTTAACAGACTAAAATAAAAACGTGGGGCGCATAAAAATCTGTATAACGACTGTATAATTATTAAATAAGAACGGCTTGTCTAGAAAAATGTGTTTCCAAGCCCACCAACAGAAATATTTCAAATGCGCCCCACGTTTTTATTTTAATCTATTAAAAGTCCCAGATTATTACTTATTCCGCTGACGCAGCGACACAAAGTGCCCCTTGGTTTGTGTCCTAATTATTTTCTAGTTTTTGGTACAGCTGATGATTTAAAATAAAACCGTTTAACTTAAAAGTTTTTTTACCTATTTTTTTGAATCTAATATCGCAATAAATGTATGTTCTATTATCAACGATTACAGAGTTATTTATAAAAATAAATTAATTTATCGATAACTCGGTAAGCGTTGACAATAGAACATAAGTTTATTTGAATTTTAGAATCAAAAAACCATAATCAACAAGCCCATAAATTTATGACTATACTTTTTGGGACACCCTGTATATTATTCTAAATTCATCTCGCAGTTTCCTATTGTTATAAATCGATTTGCATACACTTAAAGCGTAACAGGAAGTCAAACTTATCTACGTACATAATATTAATATGTTCACAATACCTTTAAATAAATAATGTTCGTGCCCTGAAAGGACAGATAGGTAGCTTCGCAACGGTACCATAAAACTATGGTAACAGCACCGGTACCGTCTCGTTATGTACTGGTCCAGTAAAGTAGCTTGATGCTTGAAAAACATTAAATCCTCTGTCGAATAATGGTGAAAAACCACTTCACACAGAGCTGTCGGAGTGTGCGTATCGGTATTGTACTTTTTTGAACACAGCGCCGCCTCACTTTGTTCCATATAGCTTGATATTGAAAAACATGGATGCGCACTCTGAACTCGCTGTCAAATAGACTGCATTTCACTCTGAGCTGCCGGAGTGTTCGTATCGGTATTGTACTTTTTTGAACACAGCGCCGCCTCACTTTGTTCCATATAGCTTGATATTGAAAAACATGGATGCGCACTCTGAACTCGCTGTCAAATAGACTGCATTTCACTTTGAGCTGCCGGAGTGTTCGTATCGGTATTGTACTTTTTTGAACACAGCGCCGCCTCATCTTTGTTACGTAGCTTGATATTGAAAAACATGGATGCGCACTTTGAACTCGCTGTCAAATAGTCTGCACTTCACTCTGAGCTGCCGGAGTGTTCGTATCGGTATTGTACTTTCTGGAATACAGCGTGTCTTATCTCTGTTACATAGTTTGGTACTATTTGAAAGACATGAATGGAACTCGCTATTAAAAACTGGTGAGAGCCCACTTCACACAAAAAGCTGTCGGAGTGTTCGAATCGGTATTGTACTGTAGTATGTAAGTATTGCACAAGTGTTAACGAACTCATATAAATGATTGATATTGCAAAGTCAGATAGTTATTGAACAATAATTTACTTAGAACTGTACTGGCTTGAGAACGCAAAGTAATCGATTATTTTAATATAAATAACGAATAACAATGACATTTGGGCAGACAGAGGAGAGATGTTAGTAAGACGTCACTATGTCCGTCAACGTAATAAATTGTATCTAAGATTAATAAAATAAAATAATGAATAAATTGATAAAGTTATTTATTTTCTAAATTATATAAAAGAACCTAACCAAAACTATTACAGTACTCTCTCGAATACAGCGCACCTCATCTTTGTTGCATGTCGACTGTCTCATGTCTTCTTGACGTAAAAAAAACAGAGAACGAGAACAAACTGTTTTTTTGTAAACATTTCGTGCAATGCTCGATTAAAATCATACGATATTTGTTTCCAAGGTCATTGATAAAAATGTCGATAGCGTCTGGAACACTCCGTTTTTTTGAGGTAGTCCCACAAAAAAAACAGACTGCAGCAGACAAATAAATTATTTATTGAAATGAGGTTAAAGATCATGCGATCGGTTGGCACGGATGTGTTTTGTTTCACGCCATCTTTGCACTTATGCTATTGATTTTCATGGAGAACAAGACAGGCGTGTGGAGTTAAAATCAACACTATGTTTAAACTAATTTAATTGTTTACAACTTTACACGATATTGTCTTCACACAGACTGATGGGAAATAAATTAAAATACTGGTTTGCGGAACGCTTTGTCTGAAAATCTTACTTGACAACGATTTTAGATTGTGACCACACATATTTCACCATAAGAAAAGCATTGTAATAGTTTATTCATTTTCAAGATAGAGTGACTTGTGTGCGTGATCAGCTCTCCTTTCCTCTCCTCTTTAGTGTTCCCGCCTAGACAAGACAAGACTTTCAAAGTCTTGTCTTGTCTTGAAATATCAAGACCAGATATGTATATCATCGGTTTATTAATTTTTTTAATATGTGGGGGGGGGGGCAAAAGTTGTATTCGTCTTAAGCGGCATATTTTGATGCGCCGGCCCTGACAAGACTTCACTAAGTCTAAGTCTAGATTAACAAACTCTTGTCTTGTCTAATATCAAGACTCTAGATTATTTTCAAGAGTCTAGATTAGTAGTAGTAGGTAAAGTAAACCTTTACAAACTACCACTTAGTTTATCTAGACTCTTGAAAATTGTCTAGAGTTTTGGCAAGAGTCTTGATCTAGATAAAGCAAGCCTTGTCTTGTTTTGAAAATTTCTAGACAAGACTTTTGGAAGTTTTGTCTTGAAAATCTAGACAAGACAAGACAAGAGTCTAGAAAGTCTAGATCTAGACGGCGACACTACTCCTCTACCCTCTCTTCTCTTTTGCCTCTCTCTCTCTCTTGAAGTTAATGACCTCTATTGTCGAGCGTCTATAATTCACAATTCAATTCTCTGTCTCTTCTCTTCTCTCAATAGATGTTGATGTCTTTGTGCTTTTGCTTATTACATGATATTATTACTTATATTATTATAAGTATATTCGTATGTAAGATGTTAATACGTTGGTTTTCAGTTAGACAGTTAGAAAGGCTCACGCCACGCCATCTCGAGTTATACAAGTACTGGAGACATGATTCAATTATACAAACGACAAATTAATTCTGTAACGCAACTGTGTTGCGAGTGTACCCATTATCTCTTCTGTCAGTTAATTGCTGACAGTTTCCTAGTATAAGTACGATAAATTTATACTGACAAGTTTTATAACGATTTTCAAATCCCTTTAAATATCTTTAGCTGAAAGTTTTATTTAACTTCTCAAAACACCTTGTTTGAAGTTATTTTATTAACTTTAGGAGAAACGGGGTACATGGCAAAAGAATAACTTATTTGCTGAACTATTTATTGGTTAACGTTGTTTTCTTTAGGGCTTTAGCAAATAGGTTTTTTAAATATTTATTGTTTAAACAATTTCAAAAATATGTTAATTTCTCTTTTTAATAAAAAAGATCAATAAAGGAAAAAAATAATATTTAGATAATAATTTAGGTTCATACCTTATTATAAAAGCGAAGATTGTAAATTCTATTATAGTTTATTAGTCACGACCCCCGCTTTTATCCCTAATTATAAACTTAAATTTATTAGTTTCAAAGTAAACCAACTGTGCGACATTGGGCAACTGTGCAATATTCGGGCACTTTCCTCTATCTACCGTTTTGTTTAATTTTCAAACATTAAGCCGCCTCTACACGTTGGACCAGCTTGTTGGGTCAACGTGTGCAGGCCCACTTGGTGTATTTTGGTCGTTGGCGACCAACACTGATTGGCCAGCCGAATAGTGTGCACACATCAAAGGATCTTGGCGCGCAGTGTTCACACGTTGGTACTTTGGCCCAAAGTGTAGAAGCGGCTTTAAATAATAGCAAAGTAGTTTCGACGACTGTCGCGAGAAACATGTCGAAAAAAATTTATTGCAAAGCACTTGATTTGTTTGTTAAGAATATTCGATAGCGGAAGTTACCCCCTGCACTCTTCATCTCAAATCCTTTCCCCTCGCCTATAAAACGGTTCCCGCTCTCCCGGCGCTATTTTTAAAGCCAAAGGGTTCGGGTAAACGCCAAACGAAGGACCGATAATCACACTGTAAGTAGTAATAGGGGCGATTTAGACGTGGTATTTTATTTTCTTTTCTTCTGGGCTTGTGTTTGAAAAACGCACACGGATGTGCCAAATCTCTGCTAAAACACGTACGTGAAAAAACGCACCCGGACGTCACGTACTTGAAAAAATTTCACGTCCGTGTGCGTTTTTCACGTCCGTGTGCGTTTTTCACGTCCGTGTAATTATTTGAAAAACTTTAAAAACGCACACGGATGTGTCTAATTCCTACTAAAAACACGTACGAGAAAAACGCACCCGGACGTGAAAAACAAACGCACGTACTTGAAAAAATTTCACGTCCGGATGCGTTTTTCACGTACGTGTTTTTAGTAGGGATTAGACACATCCGTGTGTGTTTTTAAAGTTTTTCAAATAATTACACGGACGTGAAAAGCGCACACGGACGTGAAATTTTTTCAAGTAAGTATGTGCGTTTATTTTTCACGTCCGGGTGCGTTTTTCACGTACGTGCTTTAGCAGAGATTTGGCACATCCGTGTGCGTTTTTCAAACACAAGACCAGAAGAAAAGAAAATAAAATACCACGTCTAAATCGCTGTCTGTCTAAATCGCCCCTATTACTACTAAGTACTGTAGATCCTACATATGAATTTTTTGAAAAAAAGTTCTGGCTATGTGTGAAAAATTGCTTATAATTTAAAATTTTTTTTTTAAGGTGTAATTTTTTCCAGGAATTTTTTTTTTTCAATTTTTCGCCTGTAGGATGTGTAGTATGATTCTCGGTCCTTCGTTTTGCCTTTACTAGGACCCTTTAGCTTTAGAAATAGCATCGGAAGAGCGGGAACCGTTTTATGGGCGAGGGGAAAGGATTTGAGATGAAGAGTGCAGGGGCGCTATCGAATACTCCTAAGTTTAAAATGTGGACAATTTGCGAATTCTGACAACTTTGGTTTCAAAACGGTGATTTTAAAAGGATTATCATTTCAAGACATTTTACTTATGGTGCGTTCCACTTGGCGACCATTGCGCCCACTACGCTCGTGCCTTATGGCCGCGCTTATTACGTTTGGTCGTTGTAGGCGTTGCGATCGCCAAGTGGAACGCACCATTATTGTTTACATGGAATGTATGTTCTGTCAGCTTTTTGAACTACCGGAATGTACTCGTATAGTATATTTCTACTGTAATTACTTTTGGTTTTCTTTGAAAATTGCTCGAGAAGTTTGTTTGCGAAATTAATTTAAACGAAACTTTATGAAATTTCTGTTGACTTGTGTTTGTTTTTATTACAATATTTATTTTATGTTGTTTTCTTGTAATTAAGTAATGAAAAATAAGAAAATTCTGAAACCCGCCAAATAAAATATTTAATTACTAGCGGCCCAGTCCAGCTTCGCCTGGATGCTATGGATTTATGATTTATTATCCCCCAGAATAAAAAATTTTACCTCTTAATACATCCCTTAAAATCGACTTAAAATAATATTTTTTTTCTTAATTTCAATATTATTATCAATGCAACCTCTGTACCAAATTAAATACACCCGTCAGCAAATAAATCACGATCCGCAAACTAGTGTTTTCATAAAATTTGTAAGTCCGGTCCTGTCGTGCCGATTTTGTTAATATTTTAGCAACACATTTTAATCTCTACCAAAGGGTTAAATTCCAATTTTGAAACAATTCTGAGATTTTTTTCGGTATTTTTGGGCCCAAAAACTTTTTTCAACTCCTAAAAACTACCCTTAAAATGGTTCGATCAGGTCCATTTTAAATAGGCTTCGTGCGGTGATGGGTTCCAATGTGTGTACCAAATTTTGTTTAAATCGATTAAGTCTGTCGATAGTTATATAATGGTGGCAAATTGTTCAGGAGGGTATGAAACGTCGAGAAATTTTGGTCCGACTCCTAGGTCCCGCCATCCGACCGACGCCAATAGTGTATGTGCCATTTTCTATTGCAAATACACTAATAATTGCCTTTATTAGGGCGGAGTTCAGCCATGCTGTTCTTCCACTCGATGCATTGGAAGGAAGAGATGACAGTCGCGTGCTCCAAACACGTCTGTGATTGGCTTTCTCAAGGTCAAAGAAATTGTAGTACAAACATCAAAGTGCCGACAGAAAAGCAATTTTACTATTATATTCCTATACGGAACACCTGTATAAAAATCACAAAAAAACGAGATATTATGTTGTCGAGCTGATGTTATAAATGTTAAGAATGTCGCATCGCTCGTGGATATTGTTATGATACGAGAGCAGCTCGTAACGCGAGACTGAAAATGAGTTGGTATTATATAACTCTTGAAGCGTGAAGCGTCCATCATAATAAAATAACGTCGTGCCGGATATGACATTGTCGCGATATAATGGCTGGCTTAGGGCTGTGCAGCGAATTTGACTAAAACCGAAAATGCATACGTCATAATTTTTTTTGCCATACCGACTATAAAATAGCTACTTTACACAGTGACAGACTAAGCCCGTCGGAGGCCCGGGGCGGCAGAACGAAATGAGGCCCCCGGTCTGCTTAGAAATTGATATATTTGTAGTGTAAATTTCATAAAAAATATATAATATAGATGTAATGGCTGACAAAAAAATCAAATATTTATAATACTACTATATATAAGCGGTACAGTTTTGACGTGAATAACGTCTAATATACCTATACTGGGATGGCATTTTAGAAAAATTAGATGTAACGGAAATAGTCGCAAGTGTCTCTACATGCGTGAAACAAAATACAGCATGTACTCGTATATCTATATTATTAAGGTCTCAACACATTTAAAGTCAGGTGGCCGTGTGGAAAAGTATGAGTCTACCGTTAGGTACAAACGGCAAACCCTGCAGGTTCGAATCCCGAAGGCTTAAATATTTTATTTTTTTATATTGAAAATATATAGGTACCTATTGGATAACAATTCAAAATATAAAAAAATAAAATTACAATTATGTTATTTATTATAGTATTACGATTTTTAACCGACTTCAAAAAAAGGAGGTGGTTCTCAATTCGGTTGTATTTTTTTTTATGTTTGTTACCTCATAACTCAGTCATTTATAAACCGATTTTGAAATTTTTTTACTTTCAGATTGGTCCCATAGAAATTTCATCAAAATCGGTTCAGTAGTTCGGCTGATTTTAATAAAAGTGAGTAACGGCGTGTGATTCTTTAAGGTAAATGTCGCTTTTTGACATATCAGACAGCGTAAGAAAGTCGGATTAATAAAACATAAAAAAAAAAAAAATACAACCGAATTGAGAACCATCTCCTTTTTTTGAAGTCGGTTAAAAATTGAGTAATGGCGTGTGATTCTTTTAAGGTAAATGTCACTTTTTGACACTAAAAAGTAAAAAATAAAAACTTTTTAACAAAAAAAAATCATCCTTCAAAAAACCACTAAAAAGGAAAATAATGAAATTTTGAGGTCTGTGCCAATTTAATATATGAAGTTGGTTAAAAAGAAGATTTTAATCACTATACTATACTTTTTAACCGACTTCATATTTTATTAAATTGGCACAGCAACCTATTATTTTTCTTTCTATTTCATCCCATAGTCTGTAACCATTATCTGTATAACCGATCATAATCAATTTTTTACTATGAGAATCAAGTTTAGACTGCCGAACTTCTTTTGGGATCAAATTATAAGCTGTACAGCCAAATCGCTTTATTTTATTCATATCAGGCTTATAGTTGTACCAAATTTCGGCTGGTGTCTTTTTATCAGACAAAACACTTGTCTCGGTTCTGTTTAAAAGGTAGACTGACGCTCGTACTGCTTCACCCCACATTTCTTTACCTAGCGTTGAATCAAAAATAAGACATCTTGCCTTTTCCATAATGGTGCGGTTTAGGCGTTCCGCAACACCATTTTGTTCAGGGTTACGAGCAATTGTGTATTGACATTGGATTCCATTTTTATATATATATATATATATATATATATATATATATATATATATATATATAAATGGAATCCAATGTCAATACACAATATATATATATATATTATTTTATTTAAGAAAGTTTGAATATAAACTGTGTTTATTAATCACTTTTAATACTACCTACCTCAAAATTTCATTATTTTCCTCTTTTTAGTGGTTTTTTGAAGGAGATTTTTTTTTCTTAAAAAGTTTTTTATAAGATAAATAAAAGTGGATGTATTTCTTTCCATGACAACGAATACAATTATTTGTGTTTGACGGTATTGACGTTATCTGTCTGCGTAGCCGCGATACATACATACCCATTTTTTTTATACAAACGTCACGGTTGTCGCATCGTCCCTAGTTGGCTGTAAAAAGCAAATGGAGACGTGTGTATCTTATGTTGGCGTTGACTTGATGACTTACACTTGTCCCGTGTTTATGTTTAAATGGAAACTCTCTCTCTCTCCCTCTCTCTCTCTCCCCCTCTCTCTCTCTCTCCCTCTCTCTCTCTCCCTCTCTCTCTCTCTCCCTCTCTCCCTCTATCTCTCCCGTTTTCTCTCCCCCTCTCTCCCCCCCTCTCCCCTCCCTCTCTCCCCTTCTCAACGTTTCATGCTATTTTCATGTTGGCAATAGTGATTACGTTGCAGGTGTCAACGGTTTGATGCAGAAACAAACGCCGTCTTGAAAAGTTGACGAGTTTCGTGAAACTTTTGAATTGCCTGAGTGCAGCGTAGTTTGTTACTATGTGGTACGTGCAGACTTCTTGATTCTGTTAATCAACTGTTGTTTCAAATCTCACTTGAAGAACTATATCGCTAGGTTGCCAAACGCTTTAGTTTAACTGACAATCTGACTTTAGATTGTGCCGTGTGCATTATAGTTTTTATTGACGTAGGAACAGTCTAATGTCGTTGCCAAACTTTTTATTCTATAGAACAAAAAGTTTCGAAAAAAAATTTTTTATAAACCGGTTGAGTAGAGACCGCTGACGCACTGTCGAACGAAAACGGCTTGTGTTTTAAAAGTGTGGTAGATTCAAAAGAGATAATAGTTATTTTCGATACGTGTGCGTAAAGTGAGGTATTCTAGTAGGCTTAAATTGAAGCACGAGATCTGGTTGTGTATGCGTCAGTCCCTTTAGTGAGTGCCTCAATTTAAGCCTACTAGATATCTCACTTTAAGCGGACGTATCGAACATAATTTGTTATAACGACTGCTTCTAAAGTTTAATAGAGAGAAAAAAAAATTATGAAAACCGAAAATTCGGTCTTCTAGTCCTTAGAACTTTACAATTACAGACTAAGTTACGATTTAGTTTATTTTTATTAAAGTTATTAACTTCTGTATAAATCATTAAAAACATGACTCTCTCATGATGTGGACTTTATACGCGCGATACTTATATATAGGAACACATCGATCGATAGCCAGTAAGTGCTTGTATTGTACAAAGTGCGAAAATTTCGAATTTATAAGATGCAGAGATTGTACTTTTACGCACGCTTTGGACTTTTACGCACTGTGACGGTACTTTTACGCACGCTTTGGACTTTCACGCACGGTGACTAAAATACGCCTCTTTACGCCCGCCTCACAGTGCTCGAATATTGAACTTTAGAAGCAGGAGTAATAAAAAAAATGTTACAGATAAAATAATAATTAAAAACTTTAATTATTATACAATAGTATCAATCTATATTTAAATTTATTGAATATTGACACGATATGTTTTGTGTTGCACGTCTAATTAAAAAAAATTCAATTATTATCGGATTAAAATAATGGTAATATTTCCTGTGTGGAGTATAATTAGTATTTTATCAATAAATGTTCAATTTATATATTTGAAAACAAGCAATTCAGAGTTCCGTTTGATGATATGAAATTTAATTTTGCAAGCTGCTGGCGATTCCCCAGTGGGTCAGAGCAATTGTGTTAAATAACTGTATTTTATCCTGGCGTATTGCAAGAAACTAACTAAGGCCCGTATTCACCAAACACTGTTAAAGATAGAAGTTACTAATCTTAGAATAAATTTATTCCTAGGAATAAAATTTACTTTCAATTTATCAAGCAATTCATTTGATAGAATAGTAACTTCAGGTACAAATTTACTTTATACCATACACCTTGGACATTTTGTCCTATATTTTGATTCTAAACACGTTTACCAAAGATCCGATCGATGGCGCATCGATCGAAAATGTAAATTTATTTTATTTTACTACAAAAGCCTTTACCTGAGAGATATGGAATTAATATTCCAAGTTTTCATGGTTTCCGGGCTTGTAGGCCGTGGTCCGGTGGTATTTCTACCTGACGTTTGGTCTACAACTGTGGTAGACATTCTCAAAGGCGATGTGGCAGCGGTCGAAGGGTCCTCCTTGGCGGCTCACAGGTCAGACTAACCTGTGAGCTGCCAAGGAGGACACTTCGACCGCTGCCACATCGCCTTTGAGAATGTCTACCGCAGTTGTAGACGAAACGTCAGGTAGAAATACCACCGGACCACGACCTACAAGCCCGGCAACCATGAAGACTTGGAACAATACCGGCCGTGAAAGATTGCACACCTGGAATTAATATTTACTTGAAAAGGTCGCCAGGTCATAAAGTAATTTGTGCATTTCGTAACCAATCCTATTTTACTAGGCGAAAAAATATTTGTATCCTTGAAATTGGACAGAATAGTTATTCTTCCGATTTATATCTGCAGTAAACTTAACTACGTTTGGTGAATTGAAATATCGCTATTTATTTCGAGTAATAGTTACCAGGGGAATAAATCAACGAAATAACTAACTAACTATTAGGCTTGGTGAATACGGACCTAAGATATATATATATATATATTGTGTTGTTTTTTTAAATTACTCTGAACTGATCAAATACCGCGGTGGTTATATAGCTGGCGCCCCTAGCGGTCAAATTTGACAGTGCCCATCTCTATTAAAACTGAACTGGCTGAATGACAAGGGCAGTTGCAAGGAGGGCAGTTGAGTGAATCAGTTGGTACCGTTTAGTTTTATATATATAATTGTAAATGTTCATTTGCGTATATTGATTATCTACCTATGCCTGAGTTATTACATTATAAATTATAATCAGACGTACTGCTGTTTACATAAACGATTTCGCCAAATGTTCCCTCTCTCACTCCAACTAAATGTCCAGTGAATGTAATGTGAAGTGAGACAGACAATGATCAACATCCCCGTTAAAACAAACTGCGTGAATCGGGTTTGGTATATTGGAATCATGGCGGCCATACTGAGTAAATTTTCATTTGTGCGCTTTTGCGGATTTAATTTACTGTTTTATTTTTTGCTGCAAAAAAGTACTTTATTCGTCGAATTTTTGTTTGTTTCAAAGCATATTTTATATTGACATAATATTAGGTACATACGGTGTATACCAAATATCATTTTTTAATTATCTCTATATGCATATTTCAAACACAAGCCGCTCTCTACTCTATTTTTTTATGTGAAACATCTAATGGCGCGCTTGGATGAGAGTAAAAACGTTTTGATGGCACGTCGCGTCATGCCATTCGGCCAGCCTCGCGTCTCGTCGGCTCTTTCCGACGCGCTTCTCACTCTACTACACTAACACTCGATACTTTGCGTGTGTGGTAGTGTGTCGGCACTATACTCAAACAAACAAGCGGAGCGTCGTTCCGAGCTGTTTTAATACCTTCGCAGGGGAGAATTTCTCGCGGGGGGGAAGTATAAATAATAAATTCTTACCTCTGGAACTACTGAACCGATTCTAAAAATTCTTTCACTAATAGACTATACCCCTGAGTGATATAGACTATATTTTATTTTGATGATTTTCTTGCGGGGCGCGGGATAATAAATTAACAATATACTAAATACACAATGACCTAAGTTGTCGACGCGTCTATAATCTACAATAAATAAATATACTGAGCCACTGTGTGAGACTAAATTATACCTACTTCATTTATTTTTGCGTTTTTTTATCCATATTTCTGTACTTACATTTGAAATAAGGTTAACAAGCACTACCAGGAGTAGGTAATTGGTTTCTTTTTTAATGATGCCAATAACCAATTACAATGTTTTAAAGTAGGTACATAAGTATGAAGTGAAGTTTAAGAAGTCTTGTTGAAGTATTTGCGTACATGCACCGTGCTTTAGTAAATTACATTTCACAATAGGTAGCTTTGTTCTCGTTGGTATATTGTATAGAAAATGGATCGGAGGATTGGCATTATCGTTTTAATA
The DNA here is from genome assembly GCA_039654895.1 of Mongoloraphidia duomilia. Classification (NCBI taxonomy): domain Eukaryota; kingdom Metazoa; phylum Arthropoda; class Insecta; order Raphidioptera; family Raphidiidae; genus Mongoloraphidia; species Mongoloraphidia duomilia. The sequence goes on from CM077516.1 coordinate 6,078,178, forward strand.
ACGTCATTAAGATACCAAAATATATGGTATTGACCATATACAGGGTGCTGAATCGTTTTGCGGGTAATAGGGATTTAACCTGTAAAATCAAACTTTTGCGATTTCCTGCTCCCCTAATTATTTTAGGAAAAATATCTTCGAATAAAAGTTTTAGAACATAACATTCTGCATCTAAATTATTAAACAAAATTAATTTTGCATGCTTTGTAACGGCAGAAATTTGATATGCAAATGTCAAAATTACCTCAAAAACAGATAGCGATAGCCATATGGAACTTGAACAAAATGATTAGAAATTATTTTGACAGCTAAAACGTTATCATTTTGTTCAAGTTCCATGGCTATCGCTATCTGTTTTTGAGGTAATTTTGACATTTTCATATCAAATTTCTGCCGTTACAAAGCATGCAAATTTAATTTTGTTTAATGATTTAGATGCAGAATTTTGTGTTCTAAAACTTTTATTCGAAGATATTTTTCCTAAAATAATTAAGGAAGCAGGAAATCGCAAAAGTTTGATTTTACGGGTTAGATCCCTATTACCCGCAAAACGATTCAGCACCCTGTATATGTATTAGTATAAAAAGTTTATTATAATAATATTTTATTGTAAATAAACTTACACCCTGTATAATATTATGTCACTTTTGGACTGGCATCGTATTTAATACTGAAGCGAAGTAACGTGCATACGGGAGTGCAGTTTGTACTTTGTATTCAAAGTAATGAAAGCCGATTTTCTGACTAAATCTGCTTTACTGCACGTACAGTACAGTAAACCCTCGTATAACACGGTAGTTCTGTTCATATAAAATTTTATGTTATTATAGTTTATGCTCCAAAACCTAGCAAAAATAGAGCCATTTTTTTTAACTATCACTAATTTAACAAATCGAGTGGTGTTAAAAAAAATATTAGTAAAAAAAAATTTTTAGAGACAGGCTTTTATTGAAATGTACTAAAAAGGAAAAAATAATATTTTATAATTTTGGTTCATAATTATTATAAAAGCGGGGGTTGTACCTAATCTCTGTGATAGTTTATTAGTCGCAATCCCCGCTTTTATAATAATTATATGAACCAAAATTATTAAATATTATAAATTTTTTGTTGGAGAGCAGCCAATTATATAATTGTTTCGAAACATATTGGAAAAAATCATTTTACCAACCAGTGGTCACAGTCAGGATTCTAACCTGAACCTTTCCACTTTCGCGGCGGAATGAGCTTACAATACTCAACCGTGACATACGAAAATCTATTGATTATGAAGCATATAAGGAGAATATTAATTTAGCAATCATGTCACGGTTTAGTATTGTAAGCTCATTCCGCCGCGAACGGCGAAAGTGGAAAAGTTCACGTTAGAATCCTGACTGTGACCACTGGTTGGTAAAATGGTTTTTTCCAATATGTTTCGACACAATTATATAATTGGCTGCTCTCCAACGAAAAATTTTTTAATTGCATTTCAGCCGTACAAAACTATTATTTATATTAAATATTATTTTTTCCTTTTTAGTACATTTCATTAAAAGCTTGTCTCTAAAAAGTTTTTTTATACTAATATTTTATTTTGTTCATTTTAGTCTTTCAAAATTTTACCCTGACACCCGTAGGGGTTGAATTTCGAGAAATCCTTTCTTAGTGGATGGTTACGTCAGAAAAGGAACCAACTGTCCAAATTTCAAGTTTCTAGCTTTAGCGATTTGGCCTGGGCGTTGATTAGTCAAACAAATCCTACATCCCCTTTTGAACGCCTAAGGGGTTGAATTTATTTCTAAAAACGATTTATGCATGTATTGTCATCGGGAATACATAAGTGTACAAAGTTTCAATTCGATCGGATACGTGGAAGTCGTTCAAAATTGACTTGCAAGTTTTGACCTAAAAAAACAATAATCAAACAAATTAACATATATTGCAAGTTAAATAAAAGCTAAGTTTTTTACTCGAAGCCTAACTTCGGTTTTTTTCTCATCTTCGTCCAAAGTCGAAGGTATTTGTAAAGGTAATTCTAAAAAATTGGTATCTATGTCTGTATCGCTGGTACAGACATGTACCTAATTTTATTTTTTTATATTTTAAATTTTTATCCAATACTTATATATTTTCATTATAAAAAAATTAAAAGCCTTAGGGATTCGAACCTGGGCTTGGCGTTTATACCTGTCGGTAAACTCGTACCTTACCACACGGCCACCGTGGCTTACCTACTGTGTCTGAGACTTTAACATAGTTATACATGCTGTGTTTTGTTTTACAATATGTTAACCACTTCCGATTATTTCCATTGCATCTAATATTTCTAAAATGCCATCCCAGTATGAGACAGACGTTATTCACGTCAAAAAAAAAAATAAAGTTACAATGTGGTGCGTTAAACATTTCTAAAACGTTTTTAAATTCAGTATTATACGGGGGCTGCCTGTACATAATGTAAATAACATATATGAAGTTAGGAATTGAGAACTGTTCATGTATGAACTTAAATCGGTTTACTACTTCATATTATTATGTTGGTACTTACTTAGTCTAGACTAGATTATACTAGACCAGTCTTAGTGCCAGCAGTTTTCAATTGGAATTCGTATTTAATGAATATTGTACATATATAACGATTTCTAGATAACGATTGACCATTAATTTACTTCATCTATACTTGCAACCAGCGAACGATTCATCTTTATCAAACGGATTTGATATTGATGAAAGTTTATAAGGTAAAAGACAGCGACGAATTTTCTCTAGTGTGTATACGTTTAACACAAAATAATCTCAACAATCCCTGTATAAGTGTTCCTCCATTTGAGAATCTATAAGTCTGGCAGATTTTGTTCCTTTCAACCGCCACAACACGCTAGGAACGAAAAACATTGTTTAGTGTGGGGCAAACTAGACGAGGCGACGGATCACCGACGGATGTACGGTCTGGGAAAATGTTCGACACGGAGAAATTTATATAGCCACAACACGCTAGAAACAAAAACATTGTTAAGCGTGGGGCAAACTAGACGAGGCGACGGATCACGACGGATGTACTGTTTGGGTAAAATGTTCGACATTGAGAAATTTATATACCTAGTCTGTCTTTGAATATTGGATGAACCCACCAACGTCATTTTTTCTTTCTATTCTTTGCCTTTCTCTCTTTCTACTGCCACAACACGCTAGAAACGAAAAACGTTGTTTAGCGTGGGGCAAACTAGACGAGGCGACGGATCACCTACGGATGTACGGTCTGGGTAAAATGTTCGACACTGAGAAATGTATATACCTAGTCTGTCTTTGAATATTGGATGAACCCACCAACGTCTTTTTTCCTTCTATTCTTTGCCTTTCTATCTTTCTACCGCCACAACACGCTAGAAACGAAAAACGTTGTTTAGCGTGGGGCAAACTAGACGAGGCAATGGATTACCGACGGATGTACTGTTTGGGTAAAATATTCGACACGGAGAAATGTATACCTATAGTTCTGTCTCTGAATATTGGGTAAACCCACCAACGTCGTTTTTTTCCTTCTATTCTTTGCCTTTCTACCGCCACAACACCTAGAAACGAAAAACGTTGTTTAGCGTGGGGCAAACTAGACGAGGCGATGGATCACCGACGGATGTACAGTCTGGGTAAAATGTTCGACACGGAGAAATTTATATAGTCTGTCTCTGAATATTGGATGAATCCATCAACGTCGTTTTTTCCTTCTATTCTTTGCCTTTCTACCTTTCTAGCGTCACAACACGCCAGAAACGAAAAACGTTGTTTAGCGTGGGGCCAACTAGACGAGGCGACGGATCACCGACGGATGTACTGTTTTAAAAATAAATTTGTGCGTACAACAGCAGCGCAACCTAACACAGTGGGCTCAATTTTGTAACTAGCCAATAGCAATTATTGTATTATTTTGCGTGAAAGTACTCGACGGAAAAAAACGCTTTCTGTTTTGATATGTAAAATTTAGCGGAAATCTCGTCGCGAGAAACACGACGCAGAAAATCCGCCCGTGTAGTTTCGCACGGGCGGAATTTGACAAAAAATATTTGATACCGCTGTGTTCATGGACAGCTGTTCCGATAAGCCATGAAAAGCTTTAGTTTGAATTATCTCTTTAGTTTGATATTATTACAGCAGTTAAATAGAGCTTCTCATACATATTATGGATGTTCTTCGTCGTTAATTATATAACATTATTGATCACTGTCAGTTCTCCGTATCTGCAATGAAAACTAATTAGGTGCAGCAGCTTAATGCGCTAACTTATTAAAGCTGGCGTCGTTGTCAGTAAGCTTAGAAGACACTGTAAAATGCTTCTTAAAAACAGGGTCTGACAGCAAGAATAAACGAATTATTGGAATTTTCGTGCTGTAGAGACACAAAATGGGGTTGTCCCACGTATTTTTGAAGTTATACTTCTTTTGGCGCGTTATGGAAAAATGATGAGAGTGATTTTTTACGATTTAACACCATGAAACTAGTCGAAAGTAACATGATGAAGTTAGTCGTTAGTAACTAGAGTCGTTACACCAGTCACAATGTGACAAGAGCGTTTTCAGTTTTGAATAACATTAATAAAAGTAATTGCTATACAAACGCTCGTTTATGCCGCTTTCGTTAAATATGAGTTCGTACTACAACATCTGTACTGTTTATACTATTATTTTTCATGATTATAATGGCCTATTATATAGCACAGGTATGAAAGATGTACCGTGGCTAAACGGTAGCGCCGTCGCGTCATATATAATAGGTCCCGGGTTCAAATCTCAACACAAACATGTTTTTTTTTAATAAATAATTAGATATAATTATAATAAATAAATATAAAGTGTGACATGTTGAAGAGGAAAGTTCAAAAAAATAGTAAAAGGGTAAAATTATAAAAAAAATATACAGGGTGTTAATTAAGTATTTGCACAAACTTATAAGGAATTAATTTATGATTGATTTTAAGACAAGACTTTCATATAAGTATGAGTCCGCAACGGCTCTGTTTTCCAGATACAGGGTGTTAGAATTTGAAAAAAAATTAAGATCTTTTTAATTTATTTTTTGAATAGTGCAAGCTACTTAATTGAATAAATGAATTGTAAATTATAGACGCCCGACAACAGAGGTCAATAGCGTCAGCTATTTAATTAAAACTGTGGACACACTATTATAGATAGTCAGAGAGTACATTTTACAAGTATTAAATTATTTTTAATTCAACCACTCTAAATTTAAATTTTAACACCCTGTATCTGGAAAACAAAGCCGATGCGGACAGATGTTTATATGAAGGTTTTGTCTTAAAATCAATCATAGATTAATTCCTTAATGTTTGTGCACATACTTAATTAACACCCTGTATATTATATTAACAAGCTAGATTTTTGTGTGGACGTTTGTTTTATATAAAATCTCAAATGTCTCCATGGATAGCAACTGCGCAAAAAAATGTATAGGGAATGAAAAGGGGTAAAATTAAGTTTTTCGCAACTATCTCAGAAACGATAAATTTTTCGAGAAAAAAGGTTATTATCGAAATTGTAGCTCGTAAAATTTGCTACAAAAAAGGTCGTTTGACTTTTTTCGTACCTATGACTAATCATTTTCGATTAAAAAAAATGTAGATATAGGAAGGACGTGAAAAGCGGTAAAATTAAGTTTTTCGCAACTATCTCAGAAACGATTAATTTTTCGAGAAAAAAGGTGATTATCGAAATTGTACCTCGTAAAATTTGCTACAAAAAAGGTCATTTGACTTTTTTCGTATGACTAATCTTTATCGAGTAAAACGTGTACCAAAGTTGTAATGTCTGTAATTCGTGAAAAAAATACTGAATGATGGAATATTGTAATTTTATTTATTTTTTTGTTGCTGCGTAGTATTTTAAAAACACGCCGGGTAGTCGAATTATTGATATTACGTCACAACAGTAAATAAAAAAGCTCTCGTATTCCGTTTGACACTTTTCATCATCGCTGCGTCTGAGGGATTAAAAGAGAGACCTGTTTTATCGTTTGATATTTTTAATTTTTCACTTTTAATGGATTATATCTATGTTAAATATTTGCCAGACGATGTGAATGGCAGGTCGACAGGTGTACTTAATATTGAATTTTACCATGGAATAATCATAACAAAGAAAAACACCGATACTGGGAGAAACTCTGGATTGATAATGAATTTTTTCAAATTTATTTTTGAAGTTATAGGTACTTTTTTTTGCGCATTATGGAAAAAATAATGAGAGTGAATTTTTTGGATGCGCGCGCATCGCGTCACGAAAATTTAACAGCATGAAGTTAGTCGTTAGTAATAACTATTCGTTACACCAGTCTTAATGTAACAAGAGCCTTTTCGGTTTTGAATAACATTAATAAAAGCTTTTGCCATACAAATGCTCGTGTGTGCCGCTTTCGTTAAATATGAGTTCGTACTCCAAACCGTACTGATTTCACAGTATTATTTTTCTTGATTATAATATCCTATTATATAGCACTGCTATAAGACGTCTCCGTGGTCTAACGGTAACGTCGTGACTACATAAGCAATAGGTCTCGGGTTCAAATCTTAACACAAACATGCATTTTTTTAATAAATAATTAGATATAAATTTAATAAATTAATAATTTATTAAATTAAATTATTTAATATCTTTGTTTTATTATTTTGTCGTCTTTTTTACAAACGTTTAGTACTGGCACGCGGGATAAAATTTTTGGAGTTATTTTTGTTTTGTTACGTAAAAGAAGTATAACTTTTGACGTGCGTACATAGTACACACACTCTTTTTTATTAATTTATTTAAATACCAATAGTTATACAATATGAATAACTAATTAATGGTAAGAGAGAATAAAAAAAGTGAGTGTGTGCTTATGATCACACGACAGAAGTGAAAACTTGATTATATGCAAAAAGCGCGCTTAAGGAAGTTTTAACTTCAAAAACGTAACATTTTCAGTAGCCTCAAAATTACACTTGCGCTGAACTACCAAATGCCGAATCGGCCAGTGCATGTAGCTTTCTATATAAAATTCAATTACTCTATGATTGTCATTATGATGCAGACTGGTGGTCATATTCATATTTTCAGTTTTGTGTCAACAATTGTTGCCACGTTGATATTTTAATCCATCACGTATGTTGCAAACGAACTGTTGTTGAGAACCCGGGGTTGAGTCTGCGAAAGCTTACTTCTGTCCTCTGTGCATTACTGATCTCTAAAAGAATGGCGGCCATTGTGGATAGTCGATTTTTGGTCACGTGATAAGCGAACAAGGCGAACCATCTGAACAATTCCGAACGTAAAGCGGGTTTTTTCAAACGTTATGTAAATCAAATTTTTATTACTAAAGACGATTTGGTGTAACGGGTAGCATGCTTGCTTTTGAATCAAACTAAAATATATAAAATTGTACAATATTGTAGCAAACCCCAAGATGTTACGCCACTGCCTCCAATAGAAACCACGAGAAAGAAAGGTCACAGTAGTAAAGCGTGGAATGATAGCGAAGATTCTAGACAACGCTAGAGAATACGAGAACGTACTAGGCTGGGCCGCGTAGCGTATATAAACAAGCCGGTACGAGTGAAGCGGTCAGTCAACGGTGTCACGCAATCGAGGCAGTGAATGGTGAGTCGTGCCATCAGTCAGTACAGTGAAATAAATATTGATCAGTCAACGGGAATCAGTCAGTGTAGATTGTACTGTGACAGTGTTGAACAGCGAAATAAATCTGATATAAATACGGGGAAATAAATAATTACAAATAAATAATCCTTGTGTATATATATAGTTAATTGTTAAGTGTTATTTAAGTGGCTCGTTTAGTTCAATAATTACCGTATAAGTTTTTTTTATTATTAGAATTGACTTTTCGTTGTTGCATTTATTGTTATTGTATTTTTAATTATTGTAAATAAATATTTATTCCGCCAACTCAGAAAACAGTTTTGTAACAATATTAACTCACCATTCACCAAATGCCACCAACAGAAAAAGTAAAATTGTCATAATACAATTAAAAACACATATTAACATTGTTTTGTAATGTGTGGATTTTGATTTTTATTAAAAAATTACTAGGTATATAAGTAAGTACTTATATACTGTCCTCCATTTTTGAAGTGAAACTTCTTTAGGCGCACAATGCGTTCTTTCTGAATAGTGAACGAAAGTAAACCGTCACTCTCGGGTCGGTGACGCTGAATCGGGTTTACTTGGCTCCACTCGACATCAAGCGTGCTCGGAGTGCATCGTTTCAAGAATTACGTTTTTATTATTACGTATTATAATAATAAAATAATATTATAATATTATGTATGTTTTGCATATAATCGAGTTTTCACTTCTGTCGTGTGGTCATAAGCATGCACATTGCACACCCACTTTTTTATTTAATTCGACATATTGTTATAATTAATAAGCCATGATTTTTACTTTTTCTTCAATTCGTCGAGACTTTTGACGGGGTCAATCTAATTTATGATATTAAGTAATAAAAACTCGGGTCGCAGTGCCAAACCCTGCCGACAATATAGTGTATTTGCTAATACAGGCATTGTTTTTTGACAAAATAAAAAATTTAACCCCTTAATACATCCCTTAAAATAATTAAATTTTTCTAAATTTCAATATTAGACGAGGATTTTATCAGTACAACATCTGCACCAAATTAAATACACCCTTCCATAAGTAAATCCGTATCAACAAACTAGTGTTTTCATAAAATTTGAAAGTCCGGTCCTGTCGGGCCGATTTTATTAAAATTTTAGCAGCACGTTTTAATCTTTACTAAAGAGTTAAATTTCAATTTTGAAACGATTCTGACAAATTTTTCGGTATTTTTGGGCCCAAAAACTTTTTGGAACCCCTAAATACAACCCTGAAAATGGTCCGATCGGGCCCATTTTAAATAGGCTTCTTGCGGTGATGGGTTCCAATGTGTGTACCAAATTTCGTTTCAATCTATTAAGTCTGTCGAGAGTTATCGTGTACATATATATATATATATATATATATATATATATATATACATACATATATATATAAACATTTTCAAAAATGGTGCCAAATTGTTCAGGAGGCTATGAAACGTCGAGAAATTTTGGTCTGACCCCTAGGTCCCGCCATCCGACCGACGCCAATAGTGTATGTGCCATATTATGGCAAATACACTAATAATATTATAATATTATGTATGTTTTGCATATAATCGAGTTTTCACTTCTGTCGTGTGGTCATAAACATGCACATTGCACACCCACTTTTTTATTTAATTCGACATATTGTTATAATTAATAAGCCATGATTTTTACTTTTTCTTCAATTCGTCGAGACTTTTGCCGGGTCAATCTAATTTATGATATTAAGTAATAATAACAGGTGTAACGTAGCCTACAGAAACCAGGCTATGCTTTTGAAAGTTACGTAAACCGTGAATTCTGCACGTGTAGAGGAAATAATTACTGGATATGTTGTCGGTTCAGCAATAATTTGTGATTAAACTTTTCGTATTGTCGGTGATGTATGGGCAGCCCGATGGAAAAACACTGTTGCTCACAGATCTGGCGTTGACGTATCGTCAGTTTAGAGTGCTGCACATTTTGTGTGCGTTCAGTGGCGTACGTACGTACGGACCATCCGAACGGAGCATAATAATGTTCAGTAGATTCATCCTGAGCAAAATATTTTAATTTACTTTCAACATACTTTTTTCTACAATACACCGCATACACATACACTCTCTGCGAGGGCAGTGTAGCCTAGTGGATAGCGTACTTGGTACCAGTCTCTAGACTAGACTGTCGTGGGTTCGAATACCATGTGCGCTCATGGCTGTTTTGTGATGTTATTTAGTTTTAAGTTAGTTGTTATTTAATATAATTTAAGACGCTGATGACCTAAGTTGTTGACGCGTCTATAATCTACAATAAATAAAAAATACACTCTCTGCCTCTTCACCCTAGCTCAATAAGAAAAAGCGGAATCCTTATAGAATCACTCGTTTGTCCGGCTGGTTAGGTGTCCCTCTGTCAAGACCAATTTTCTCAGGAACGGATAAAGATATCAAGTTGAAATTTATACGAAATAATAAGGTCTGCGGTTTCTTAAAGGTGTAAGGAATTTAAGCTTCTAGGTCAGTGCATTCAAAAGATGCGGCCATTTTGTCATCTCATAAAAAACGTATAGGGTACTTCCCGTTGACCTAGAATCATGAAATTTGGCAAAAAGCAAGGTCTCGCAGCACAAGTAAAGGGAAAAATCCGAAAATCACAAAAAGTAAAAATACCTATTTTGATATTCGCAAAATCACTCATCAAAAACCTATGGGGTACTTCGCGTTGACCTAGAATCATGAATGAAAAAGCAAGGTCTCGCAGCACAAGTAAAGGGAAAAATCCGAAAATCACAAAAAGTAAAAATACCTATTTTGATATTCGCAAAATCACTCATCAAAAACCTATGGGGTACTTCGCGTTGACCTAGAATCATGAATGAAAAAGCAAGGTCTCGCAGCACAAGTAAAGGGAAAAATCCGAAAATCACAAAAAGTAAAAATACCTATTTTGATATTCGCAAAATCACTCATCAAAAACCTATGGGGTACTTCGCGTTGACCTAGAATCATGAAATTTGGCAAAAACCATAAGGTCTCGTAACACAAGTAAAGGGAAAAATCTAAAACAGTCGCCGTAACAACATATTAAAATTTGAACCTTGAACTAATAATATAAATTTCGTCGGGTACATGACACGTTTAGGGTGATCTGCCACCCCTTTAATACTGACCAATCGATCTACAAAATATTATAAAGGCATTATTGGGTCACCGACAAGCTATACAAACAATTAAATTTCAGCCTTAAAGCAATTATAATTGTGACCATTTTTTTTGTCACATGTTGGGGGGGGGGGGTCTGCATATCTCCCATACCGCTATTTAGCAAAATGCCTTACGCCGGGCACTTTAATATGCCTCCTTCAACATCTTTACAAAAATAAGGCCTTGAATAAATAACACCAAAAAATGGTCACTATAGCTCTCGGTCTATAATGGTTCCGTTATTTCATTCTGAAGTACGGAAGCTTGACAATTCTTATAAAATTAAAGTATATCCATGGATACTAGGATTCTTTATATTATCCGCTACACCCCTGGATAGGTACGTGTTTTCTATTCACAATTAACGCATGACAAAACACAGAAACACTTTTTTTGTCCGGCTTTTAGCGAAATTAAAATTGACGGAATAAATAATCATTTATTCTGTCAATCAACCGAAGTACTTAATCACTTCGGTTGATTGAAATGAAATTGTTTTAAATTGACTTGGTTAAGTTATAATTAAATTAGTACATACTTATTAAAATTTTAATTGATATTTATTTTTAGACTGGACATATCTAAATAACAAACTATACAGGGTGTTTCATAATATATGCGCAGGACTTCAGGATGTGATAGCTCGTCCAAAAATATGAAGAAAAGTTTCTATTAACTTACCCTCTAAAATGCACCATTTTAGAGATACAGGGTGTTGCAAATTTCGTTTTTTGCGAATATCTCCGGAACCGTTTATCGTACAGAAAACAGCTTTTGTAAGCATTTTCTACTCATAATAAGCTATGTTTTGTGTTGAATTTTTTTTTTTTTTAAGTCATAATTAGTGAAAGTTTTGAAGGGGTAGTGGGTGTTTTTCTCCCCAGCTTCTACGCTACTGGAAAAAGTACGGTTTTGAGACGCCTATTTGAACCGCCAATGTTTTCTACACGAAAAAGGTACTCTTGGTCATAAGCTCTAAAGTCGATCGTTTTCGAAAAAAATCAACTTTTATGTTGAAAAACATGATCAATTTTTTTAAATAAATTTTTTTTCTTACTAATTAAACAAAATTTATTTAAACGTTAGAACAAGTAACAAAACCAAACGTTAACTTCATAATTGCAAAAAAAATTTTCCGCACAAAACATAGCTTATTATGAGTAGAAAATGCTTACAAAAGCTGTTTTCTGTACGATAAACGGTTCCGGAATATCAAGACAGAAGTCGGTTAATAACGTGCAAACTACCTATTGTAAAGTCACTAGAAAATAAAAAATTAAAATCTTTTTTACAAAAAAAAACCTCCTTCAAAAAGGCCACTAAAAAGAGGAAAATAATAAAATTTAGAGGTCGGCGCCAATGTAATAAAATATGAAGTCGGTTAAAAAGTAGATATTAATTAAATTGGCGCCGACCTACTTTTAACCGACTTTATATTTTATTAAATTGTCGCCACCTCAGAATTCAATTATTTTCAACTTTTTAGAGCGGCTTTTTTGAAGGAGGTTTTTTTTTGTTAATAAGTTTTTTTTAAATTTATTTTTTTATTTATGTTTGTACATGCTAATCTCAGAAATAGACCAGGGTCGATAATTTTTGAAACCAAAAAAAATAATAGTAGGACGACACCCATTGGAAAAGGAAGAGAATATTTTAAAAATAAATTAAAAACACATTTTTGTAATACTGTGCCTTATGATTTAAAGGATCTTTTTTAATATGTATTACTTATATTTTCCTGACGTTTGTATCCACATTAGTGGCTTTTCAATAAAAAATTATTATTATTATTATTATTATTATAACAAAAATGAAAGGAAAAATAATTTACGGCTAAAAAACGGTTTATCTCGATTTCCGGCAAAACTACAAGTCCTTCTATGGAAAAAAGTTTAATGGCAAAGTTGTAGGTAATAAAAAGATCTGCAACTTTTGTATCACACTTTTTTCACATAACCTAAAAATTTATGTGAAAAATTCAAATAACCAAGTTTTTGGTTTTTTATTTTTATCTTTTACAAAAAAAAAAATTTTTTTTTCACGAAATTTGGTGAAAACTTACCTTTTTATGTCCCAAACACACTGTAATTTTTTTGATTTAAAATATTTATTTTTTCACCTTATTTTGACTTAATATCGAAAAAGCACCCTAATTTTCAATCGAAAATTCTCACGTCAAAATATCTGTTTTTTTAAGAAAGTTGGTGGGATTTTTGTTCGTTGAAATCTCTACTTTATGATGGTGTAAAAAAAATATACATTACTACGGTAAATGTTCTCAGAAAATGCAAAGAAACGAGTAATTAAAGTTTACATTTTAATAAATAGCTCAAAATTGTACATAATTTTAAATGTGTTTTAAAGACCACCAACAGCTAAGGTTATTTGGGCCTAGCACCAATTCATATTTTCAATTCATTATTTTTTTTTTTTTTAATAATAAATTGAAAATCAAATTGACACTTTTACCAGCTCTCGGGCTAGAACCCGAGAACTGGGGACTTGTAATAGAGGAACCATAGCAACGCCATGTAAACAACAGCGCCGCTACACTCTCGGCTATTCTCAAGCCCAATTGTACATAATGATTAAAAAATCGTTTCTTTGCATTTTCTGAGAACATTTACCGTAGTAATGTATATTTTTTTTTACACCATCATAAAATAGAGATTTCAACGAACAAAAAGCCCACCGACTTTTTTAAAAAAGCAGATATTTTGACGTGAGAATTTTCGATTGAAAATTAGGGTGCTTTTTCGATATTAAGTCAAAATAAGGTGAAAAAATAAATATTTTAAATCAAAAAAATTACAGTGTATTTGGGACATAAAAAGGTAAGTTTTCACCAAATTTCCTGAAAAAAAAATTTTGTTTGTAAAAGATAAAAATAAAAAACCAAAAACTTGGTTATTTGAATTTTTCACATAAATTTTGAGGTTATGTGAAAAAAGTGTGATACAAAAGTTGTAGATCTTTTTATTACCTACAACTTTGCCATTAAACTTTTTTCCATAGGATTTGTAGTTTTGCCGGAAATCGAGATAAACCGTTTTTTACCCTTAAAAACTCATCCCTTACCACTTCCCGACCTCAGATCGCCCGTAAATTATTTTTCCTTTCATTTTTGTTATATTCTCTTCCTTTTCATCCTACTATTATTTTTTTTTCACTTTTTACCATTTTCAAAGGCTTCAGCCCTGGTCTAAAATGTCTGAACCGATTTGAATTTTTTTTTAACTGTGTAATTTTTTTTTGCTTTAAGTAATGTTAAATTATTTTTTACAGACATTTCGGCATGGATTTCCGTTCCAACCGACGGCTGTGGCGTTCGACCCGGTGCAGCGTCTCCTGGCCATCGGCTCCAAGAGCGGATCTCTCAGAATGTATCCTTTTTATATAATATTTAAATATAAATAGTATATACAAAAAATCGCCTGCATATCTACGTCACGTATGGTAATACCACTTCGTCCCCTGCATTTCGTCCCACACGCCGAAGAGCTGCAGAATTTAAAGGTAAGTCGTTTTCAAAATATTATAAAATCAGTCAAAGCCGAAAACTCACGAGACCGGAATTTTATATTGCGTATTAGTCCGAATGGAACGCGGTGTTTTTCGATTTATTCTTTTTGAAGTGAAAACTTCCTTAGGCGCGCTGTGCCTGGGTAGTCAACGATAGTGAACCGTTCGCACCCGACGGTGACGCTCGCTGAATCGGGATTACTCGGCTCAAACACGAACACGTATTTGCAGTATGCTGGTAATAATTTTTTTGTGCCTAATAAATAGCCCATTAAAATAAGTCAAAAATAAGAACCAAACTTCGAAAGTTGGTTTTTTGTGGAGACTTTTTCTAAGCATATCCTGAATAGTAGGTATCTACCCTTAATTTGAACCGTGGATTTTTTGTTTCTTAGAGCGTGATTTCGCAAATATCTCGAAAATTATCATTCTCCCCCCTCCCAAAAAAAAACCACGGTTCAAGGGAACTTTTCGGGGTATGCTTAGGACACCAAAATTAAGATCTGCACAAAAATCCAATCTACCCTTAATTTGAACCGTGGATTTTTTATTTCTTAGGACGTGATTTCGCAAATATCTCGAAAATTATCATTCACCCCCCTCCCAAAAAAATAACCACGGTTCAAGGGAACTTTTCGGGATATGCTTAGGACACCAAAATGAAGATCTGCAGAAAAATCCAATCTACCCTTAATTTGAACCGTGGTTTTTTTGTTTCTTAGGGCGTGATTTCGCAAATATCTCGAAAATTATCATTCACCCCCCTCCCAAAAAAAAAAAAAAAACCACGGTTCAAGGGAACTTTTCGGGATATGCTTAGGACACCAAACTGAAGGTCTGCACAAAAATCCAATCTACCCTTAATTTGAACCGTGGATTTTTTGTTTCTTAGGGCGTGATTTCGCAAATATCTCGAAAATTATCATTCACCCCCCTCCCCAAAAAAAAAAAAAACCACGGTTCAAGGGAACTTTTCGGGATATGCTTAGGACACCAAAATGAAGGTCTGCACAAAAATCCAATCTACCCTTAATTTGAACCGTGGATTTTTTGTTTCTTAGGGCGTGATTTCGCAAATATCTCGAAAATTATCATTCACCCCCGTCCCAAAAAAAAAAAAAAAAACCACGGTTCAAGGGAACTTTTCGGGGTATGCTTAGGACACCAAAATGAAGGTCTGCACAAAAGTCCAACTTGGTCGGAATTTTTTCGAAGTCTAATTTTACTGAACTATATTTGACGACGAAATCCTTGATGAAAAATTTATGACTTGACCGCTTTTTTTCTGTTACCTTTACAATATTCCTTTTTATGTAGGTATATACGTGGCCGACCCTTCATTGCATGGTACCTTTCAGAGAGACAGTCCATAATATTATGTATGTTCTGTAACGTTACTTTAAATTCTAATTTATACGTACACTGCTGCGGTGTCCTTGTTTTTCATTCTGAAAGGTCGTCATGTAGAGATACATAAATATACATAAAATATACAACGTCAGCACTGTAAATAAAATATGTGCAGCCGTTGCATCATTTATGCATTTAATGTTCGCAACATTATATAATAGATTTTTATTTTTGAAAACAGAACTAAATATCTCTATACAGGGTGTCCAAGATTTGCGTTGTCGGCCGATATATTGATTTTGGGTGAAGATAGAAAAGAAGTTTAAATACAAAAGTCGTATAAATTTTAATGGTGTATAATCTAAAAATATTTTCAATTATACAGTCTGTCCCATTTAAGCGTGGCAGATCAAAGTTATGTTTTTTTTAACCTAGCACCCTGTTTTTATTCGTTTTTTCAATTTTGCACCTAAATGTGAATAGAAATTGTAAGGGAAGCCATGCTCGAAAATTCAGTAATTTTTGAGTTATTCAAGTTTTTTAGACATTTTTGACACGTGTAGACCTTCTGTCGTGTGGTCATAAGCACACCCATTTGTTACTTCCCACCTCTACTATGGTAGGGAAGTAATGGATTTAGTCCGAAAAAAATATTTCGAGATTTTAACAGATCTTCACGTTTTGAGACCCTAACAATCGTTTAAGATCATTTTCTGACAGATGTCTGTGTGTGTGTGGTCAATTTTTCGCCTTCGATATCGTAAAAACGGAATATGCCGATTGTTTTATTGTGTTTATCAGCCTTTAACTTAGATCTGATTAGATTTTGAGTCAAATCGGTTCAGTGGATCCAGAGATATTAAAAAAAACGTTCTCAATGTCACGTATTAACATAGGTAAAAAAATATAAATGAATTGTAGATGTTATAATATGAAAAAAATGTAAATATTTTTTTTCTCTATAATGTAGTTTTCGAGAAAAAAAATATTTTACTAAAAAAAAATAAAAATTGTACGTAAATCAAGAGTAACCATGATTTTTGCTATATTACTAGCCATCAAGAATAAAAAAAGAGTGTTTATTTTTTGCAAATATTTACTAGGTAGGAAGTATAGGACTGGTCATCAGTCGAATTTTTTTTTGTTGTAATTTTGTGAAAACCTGCGTTTGCAAATTAATGTCGCGACTTTATACAATGTTCTTGTATCTGCAATGATGTAACATTTTGATACTAAATATTTTACAATTTTGCGTTTTTAGTATACCTAGCGGTAAAAGGTTTTAAATTACATCAGAGTTTTATCATCGATACCAGCAAGAAAATGCATAATATTTTATAGTGAAACGGAACTAGCCATTTAGATAATTTCAAGCTTTGTTGGCATCTATAGGTTTTATAATAGCCTAGCGGTCGCGCCTGGCTTCGCCCGGGTGCTAAGAATGTATATATAATAAAGATTAAACACCTGCCCCTTCGCCATATATACACGTAAATCCACCATGTACAGTAATCTATCGGTCCTGCCCGGCTTCGCCCGGGTGCTAAGATTTTATATATAATAAAGATTAAACACCCGCCCCTCCGCCATATATACACGCACTTCCACCATGTACAGTAATCTAGCGGTAACTGAGTTAACAATTACTCTACAGTAGGGATGCGCGATACGGAACGATCTTTTAGTGTATCGATACTTTAGCTTTCGATACTCGATATTTTGTATCGGTTTTTTTAATGCGATACATAATTAGTATCGATACATTTTGGTGCGTACCGATATAAGTCTAGTTCTTTAAGAATGCCGGATTACAGTTTTCTTTTTGCTCGTCTGCATTTTATTATTTTCTGGGATACTGGATCAATAATGTATCGATATATTGAGTATCGATACTTTATCGGAACATTCCTACTCTACAGTGATACGTTTTTAAACAATCAATCGTTTCCTTGTGAAGCAATTTGTCACTGAAATATCACTGCATGCGAGAGCTGATTTTAAATTAGGTACTATAAACTATAAAGATGTACCTTCTCACATGTGAGAGCTAATCTCACGGGTGAATCTAAGATAAAATATCCTATTTTAATATTAAATTCTGAATCATAGATTTCTCTAATTTTATCGGGTAAATTTAATCGGAAAAATCATTTACCTTTTAATTGATTTACGCCACATAAATATACTTAGAGATAAATTATTTTTGCATTATTAGAAAAAATCATTTTTTTATCAACCTGTGTCACAGCGGCGGCTGTCTTTTCCACTAAAAATTCCTTATATATAAAAAATATAAAGAAAGTCGGGGATCTCGCATGTGATTTCTGAGCTAAAAGTTTTCGCTTGCTTATGTCATATTATAATAATTTAAAAAAAATTGTACGATCTAAAAATATTTTTCATACTCCACTAAACTTTTTTGAGGAAGTGTACATGCAAGGTATGTTAGACATATAAAATTTTATGACAAAAATGCATTACAATACAATACCTATTTTAAATTGAAAAAACCACGACACAGTGGCTTTTACAATGGCACTCAGTAAAAAGAGAAGAAAACGTTTTATGCATTAGCTTTCTTATTTTTTTTGGACCATTAGAAAATGTTCAAAACAAAGCACTTTTGCGAAGTATTTGTTTTTATAATCATTTTGTTTTATGAACTGAAGGAGGACATCGCGGGGTGGGGGGTACACTGTTGTTACACACTCGCTATGTTACGCGTGTGTGTGTGAATATCTGTGTATTGCTGTTTCAATACTTTCACAGAGTGAGAGTTTCTCGCGGGAAGTGTGGGGTAATAAATCATAAATTCTTATCTCTGGAACTACTAAACGGATTCTAAAAATTCTTTTACTGATTATCTTCGCAGGGGGAGAATTTCTTGCGGGGTGGGGGTACACTGTTGTTACACACTCGCTATGTTACGTGTGTGTGTATGTGTGTGTGTGTGAATATCTATGTATTGCTGTTTAATACCTTCGTAGGGTGAGAGTTTCTCGCGGGGGGGGGGGGGGTACACTGTTACACACTCGCTATGTTACGTTTGTGTGTGTAAATATCTATGTATTGCTGTTTCAATACCTTTGCATGGTAAGAGTTTCTCGCGGGGTGGGGATACACTGTTGTTACACACTTGCTATGTTACGTGTGTGTGTGTATGTATGTATATCTGTGTATTGCTGTTTCAATACCTTCGCGGGGTGCGGAGTAATAAATCATAAATTCTTATCTCAGGAACTACTATTTTTTATACATTATTTGATCTAATTAAATGATTTAAAATCAGGCAAAAATGACAAAAATAACATAAGTTTAACACAAATTTATGTGCAGAAAAAAATCTGGCTCAAAATCATGGAAGAATAATACATACTTCTAGTTTATTTTGAAAGCATTACCGTCAAAAATTGAATAAGGTTTTTCATAGAAATTAGAGATTTCCGAAACTGTTTTTCACGTGAATTGTATGCACGCACACACACACATTCACATGCTCGTATGATAGAGCTATACGGGTGAATAAGGAGGCATATATTAAACAGGGTACCTATTGTGTATCTCGTTTCAAGTGATTTCACTGATGTGAATTTGCTCACGCGATTGTGTATTTTCCACACTAGTGAAATATGAACCATTTCACGTGAAATTATTCGCCATCGAATTTGTCAGTGAAACGTGAAATATTTCACGTTTCACTGACAAATTAGATAGCGAATAAATTCACGTGAAACGGTTCTATTTCACTAGTGTGAAAAACATACAAATGGCGTGAACAAATTCACTTTAGTAATATCACTAGAAATGAGATACATAATAGGTACCCAGCTAGTGAACAGTCACCTTAAAAAAATATTTAACAAATGGCTGTATGTTTACTGTTTGAAGTAAGTTAACTGTTGTGTGGCTGGATAATGTATTGTTTTGAGCGTGTAATTTATATTTGAGATTATTCACGAAACACGGCCAGACATTTGTCTTATCTGTCGTCCGCCATTTTCCTCGAGAAACAACAGTTTGTAATTACATAACCGGGCGGCGCGGCAGACTGTTATATGAATTATAATCCAAATGTTTTCACAATTACCGTATTACGCCACCGGAACGCGATAGCAGTACAAGAGTACGTTGCGAAATTCTAGTGCGAAAGTGAGTTTGTTTGTTTGTTCTGCTTTCACGTCTCTACTACTCAATGTAGTTGAACCAAGGGCGTCGCCAAGGGGGGGCAGGGGGGGGGCAGTTGCCCCCCCCCCCCCTAGAGATCAAATGTAGCTAGCCGCAAAGCGACCAAAGTGCGAGCAATTGACTTCCTTACCTATTAATAAATTCCGCATCGCATGACAAAACGGAAATAAATTCACAAGGTTTAATGTATATTGTAGAAAGTATTGAAATATTCAGAATAACATTAAGATTTCGACATCCGTTTTTAAAATCGCCGCCATTTTCATCACGACTATATCAGATTTGCCAAAACGCAAGTTTTATACATTGATATTACAACCGTTCTTATTACAATCGTCATCGAGGCAAAGACTTCCAAAGTGTAACGCTTCATGCTCTCGGCGTTCATATTTTTTATCCTCCATAATATTGCCCCATTGCCCCCCCCCCCTTAGTTATAAGCTGGCGACGCCCTTGAGTTGAACATAGGCTATAATAACTGGCCGCCCAGGTTCATCCTGGTGAAAATCGGGAGTAATCTTAGAAGACCGATTTCTTCCTAACTACTAAACGGATTTTGTTCCGGTTTTCACAATTAGATTGATTCACGAAGAAGGTTTAGATGTATAATTGAAACTGGTCGACCTGGCTTCAATAGAGATGAATATAGGCTATAATAACTATAGCCAGCCCGGCTTCGCATTGAGGGTAATCGAGATTTTTCGTAACCAAAGCGTAGCCGTAAAAAAACTATTCTATATAGTACCAACTTTTGATAGTTTAACAAGTGTCATTAAAATCGATCCAAAAATAGTCAGCCAGACAAAAATTTCGGAAATGCGTTTTCTCGTGTCACACAAAATACCGGGAAAACGCAGATTGTAAGAATATGGTGGAAGAGCGGGCCTACATGGTGGGAGTAGAGAAATTGGTTTATATTTTTTTTTTTGAGACCATCAACAGCGAGGCATATTTGGGCGTAACACCAATTCTTATTTGCAATTTATTATTTTTTTAATAATGAAACGAAAATTCAATTGTTACTTTACCGTTTCTAGGATTAGAACCTGGGAACCGTGGGGCTATGTAAACAAACAACCCGATGTTCCTACACGCTCGGTTAGTCTCAAGACTCTCTATTTATTATATCTCTATACATTAAAATGGACCGGTGGATTACAGTATCGTTTTTTTTTCAGCCAGTATATGATTTTTCAGCAGGTTTTGTTTGAGAACTTTAAAACGCTCGAAATGATTCAAAAGAATAATATATTGTATAAATTATATTATAAATATTGCTGTAGGTACACGTAGATGGCGTGTGGAGAGTGGAGAAGATGCATTCGGAAATTGATATATATAGGTATAGACTAAAGATATATTACATAGACAACACGATAGGACAGGTTATAGACCGAGAGCTAGTGACAATTTTTTGGTGTTATTTATTCAAGGCCTTATTTTTTTGAAGATGTTGAGGGAGGCATATTAAAGTGCCCTGAGTAAGGGATTTTGCTAGATAGCGGTATGGGAGGGATGCAGACCGCCCCAACATGTAACAAAAAAAAAATGGTCACAATAATTATTATTGCTTCAAGACTGAAATTGTTTGTATAGCTTGTCGGTGACCCAATAATGCCATTATAATATTTGCAGAATGATTGGTAAGTATTAAAGGGGTGGCAGATCACCCTAAACGTGTCATGCACCCGACAAAATTTTTATTATTAGTTCAAGGTTCAAATTTCAATATGTTGTTACGGCGACTGTTTTAAGCATATATTTCAATTTGCAGAACAAAATGTCGGTTTTAACCCCCTCTCTTAGAGAGAAACTTGCTCGCCTAGGTGTTTATATCGTTCTGCAAGGGGGTTAATACCAAGATTTTGTTCTGCAAATTGAAATATATGCTTAAAGCAGTCGCCGTAACAACATATTAAAATTTGAACCTTGAACTAATAATATAAATTTCGTCGGGTACATGACACGTTTGGGGTGATCTACCACCCCTTTATTACTGACCAATCGTTCTGCAAATATTATAATGGCATTATTGGGTCACCGACAAGCTATACAAACAATTTCAGTCTTGAAGCAATAATAATTGTGACCATTTTTTTTGTTACATGCTGGGGGCGGTCTGAATCCCTCCCATACCGCTATCTAGCAAAATCCCTTACTCAGGGCACTTTAATATGCCTCCCTCAACATCTTCACAAAAATAAGGCCTTGAATAAGTAACACCAAAAAATTGTCACTAGCTCTCGGTCTATTAGACATACCTCGAATACAGGTTTTGTAATAAAGTGTAGGTACGGGACGCACATATTTTATAGAAGAAGGGTTCATTCGAGGATGTCTCAATACAGTAGTGGCGGTACGAAATAAACGTTTTTCTTAGGGTTCCGTATCTCAGTACCTGTGTACGATATCTGTCCGTTCGTCTGTCACAAGACTCTTATCTGATAATCGGTAAGAGGTAGCTAGTTGAAATTTTCACAGATTGTGTGTTGTTGTGGCATTAATCCTGGCAAATAATTTATTCAGAATTAAATAAACTCCTTATTTTTATTATTGTACGGAACCCTCGATGCGCGAGTCTGACTCGCACTTGACAGTTTTTTTTTTGAAGTAAAACTTCTTAGGCGGTACTACTTCGACGATTTGAAGTGTAAAATGCACGTAGAAAAGAACTATTTACGTGCAGGCGGAGTCTTCTTTGAGAGTTAAGTTACGTGACGTAAACGTAAATAGTACACCAGACAAATAAGTAAACTATGTACGCCTTGCGCCAGGAGTGGACAACATTTTATTAACACGAGTCGCGTTTGAGGTTTTCGGGATTTGTAAACGAGCTGTATAACTAAATATTTATTTGCAATAATTAAAAACACAACAATAATAAATACAACAACCAAAAGTCAGTTCTAACAATCAACACAAGTAATTAACACTTAACTATATACAATTGACTACACTAATATTTATTTTATCAGGTGAATTTATATCGCGGTATTTATATCAGATTTATTTCTAACGTTTATTTATGTCGGTCATTTATCCACTCCACTATTTATATCACTGTACTGACTGATTCGACCGTTGATTGACTAATATTTATATCACTGGTCCGCTTGGTTGCACGACTCACCATTGACTCGTGACTTCCTCGCACTCGCTTGCTTATATAGGCCGCTTGGCTTAGGCACAGCACGTTCTAGCGTTCTCTAGAATGTTCGTGCAGTTACTCGTTGTTCAGCAAGCAGACACCGCTTCTCAGAATTCCTGCCTGACGTTTATATACAGGGTGATCCGTAACAATACAATAAAGACATTGAAAAATACATCGCATTACAGCAGGTGACTGACGGATTATACCTAAGTCGGATTATAAAATAGCTATTTAGGATACCTACTATAGGGAAAAACGCCGAATTACAAGCAGTGCCGAACTGTAACTAGTACCCTATAGTAGAAATGCTATGTTGTGACGTATTTAGAGACCTTTTCATTATCAATTTTTTTTCTGCGCATGTGTTCAGTTCCGCCATGTTTTTCAGAGACTTGTCATATTGACAGATGGCAAGTAATTGATTTTGAAAAAGAGTAAATAATAAATAAGAAATATTATTTTAAGAAGTGGTACAACACCCTAGAAAAATATTTGAGTACCTATTTTTGAAGATAAACTTTTTACGATAAACAATTTATGACAGGTAGGATTCTTACCTTAATTCAACCAATTTTCGTTTACTTCCACCAGTTTTCCGGCTATGGCACTTCAATCACCGTCCCAATTTAGCACAAGTATGTTCTTCCACTGTTTTTTGCACTAATTTAGCACCGTTAGTAACATTTTCATCTAAATTAACATTGAAAAACGTTTCTGACCTAGTCATTGCGTCAAAAAGTGTACGAAACTTCTGAAAGCCGCGATCATAACCATGGCGACGGCGCTTGCGCGTAACTACTCGTAAAAAGGTCTATAGCATTAAATGCTCACAAATAAAATAAATATTGTAACAAAACTGTTTTCTTACATGGGTGGAGTAAATTATTTATTCCACAACAATTAAAAATGTAACAAAAATAGATAACAATAAGATGTAACAATTATATCTCAATTCTTACAGTCAACACTGTTTATATAATAATAACACGAACAGTAACTCTTAAACGAACTGAAACAATTTATATGCTGTATTTATTTCAAATCGACACTCTCACACGTTGTTCTCTCCGGTGACCGCTCGTCTTATATAGAGCTAGCAGCTTGACCCCCCCACGCTCGCGCGCTTTCCAGAACATTCCTGTGTCTTCGATATCATGCCACGCCTCATCATTGTTACTTGTTCTCGATGATTCTATTGTCGCCAGCGGCGTAACGTCTGGGGTTTTGCTACAATATCTATCTATCTATCTATCCTACTTCCTGATGTATAACAAACACCACTGTGAAAGTCCTATCAAAAAACGAAACAAAGAAACTTACAAACATTTTGAAAATACTTTGTTAATTCGGTGTAGATATCCTCTATAAGCTGTACATCTAAAATTGAAATTTTAGAAATTTAAAATTATGATTTAATTTTTTTGATGTATCATGAACTGGGGCGAAGACGTTTTCGCGGGCTACGATTGCGCCTCTCAGGCCGCATGTTGTCCACCCCTGCCTTACCTACACTCGTGTAGCTTTTGTTCAAAATAGTAAACAACATTATATAATGCAGGTTGCGATTGTTTTCTATGTAAATGCGGCATACAGTTTTGTAAGTTGGGTAAAATATATTCTCTATACATGGTGTACCAGAAGTAACGCCGGGTATTTTGAGAGCATATAGGCGAGCAAGTCACCCTTAATTTTTTGCCTTCGCCGACTAACTAACGAATTTTGATTATAATCGATAAATTATACCTATCTATTATTCTGAACATAACTGTGTTTATTTTTTAATTTTCAAGAAGAGCAACACATTTGCTTAAATAATGGTGAAAAAATGACGTTTTTACGCGATTTTTTTGCTTTACGGCGGTGTGATGCAAAAACTATCAGAGATAGGACAAAACTGTATATATGTGACTATTTTTGTATTGGGAAGTGACATGTGGGTGTGGCTTTAAAAACATGGCCGACAAAAAATGGCAGTTTTAACGCTCGTTTGCTC
Organism: Mongoloraphidia duomilia; assembly: GCA_039654895.1. Taxonomy (NCBI): domain Eukaryota; kingdom Metazoa; phylum Arthropoda; class Insecta; order Raphidioptera; family Raphidiidae; genus Mongoloraphidia; species Mongoloraphidia duomilia. Next base: position 6,103,197 of record CM077516.1, read on the forward strand.
GAATTTATATTTAATTAAAACATTTCTCACTCGCTTCGCTCGTTCGCTCGAATTTATAATTAATCAATAGTTTTTGCAGCGCACGCCAAATAATAACGTTTATAGGCAACTTTTTGATACCTTGGGTTACATTATTGTAATTTTCGTAGGGATCTCTAATTTTTTTGAAAATAAAATATAGCCCATGTTACTCGCTGATAATGTAGCTTTATATAGGTGAAAGAATTTTTAAAATCAGTTAAGTAGTTTTTGAGTTTATCCATTACAAACAAACATACAAAAAATTAAATATTTTCTCTTTATAATGTTACAAAACTGTTTTCTGAGTTGGCGGAAAAATATTTATTTACAATAATTAAAAATACAATAACAATAAATGCAACAACGAAAAGTCAATTCTAACAATAAAAAAACTTAAACGGTAATTATTGAACTAAACGAGCCACTTAAATAACACTTAACAAATAACTATATACAGGGTGAGTTCGACCACCCGTATCAGTCGTTTTTTTCGCAAACGGTTAGTCGTAGAGAGTTGTGTCAAAAATTTGTATAATAAAAGACCTAATAAAGAATCGAATGGTGATAAATTTTTTTTCCGGGAAGGTCGGCTTTCCTATTAGTTTGCTCCAGAATGTCCAGAACTCCGGAATTATAAATGTAACGATAGGTCGAAAGTGGTATTGTTGAAAAGATCTTTAAAAAATAAGCAAGTTTTGTAGGAAAATTTTTTTTATTACTGCCACCCCTGTTAAGTAATATTTGTTTGAAATTACTAAATTAAAATGTCATAATAACGAACTTTTTAAAAGTCCGCATTTAAAATCTAGTTACCTATCTATCGATCATTAAACACTGAAGAAGTACACTCACAGTATAACCAGAAGAGCTCAGTAGTATGTATTAAAGAGTAAATGGAAGACAGTTTGAACACTTGTGACAATGTCTAAGGTTGCTAGATTTTTAATGCCGACTTCGATCGTTATTATGAAATTTTGATTTAATAATTTCAAACGATTGTTACTTAACAGGGATGGCAGTAATTAAATAATTTTTCCTACAAAACTTGCCTATTATTTAAAGATCTTTTCAACAGCACTACTTTCAACCTATCGTGCTTTCTAAAATTCCGGAGTTTTGAACATATAATAATTTATATTTATACTTATAGAAATTTACAGGGGTGGCAGTAATAAAAAAAAATTTCCTACAAAACTTGCTTATTTTTTAAAGATCTTTTCAACAATACCACTTTCGACCTATCGTTACATTTATAATTCCGGAGTTCTGGACATTCTGGAGCAAACTAATAGGGAAGCCGACCTTCCCGGAAAAAAAATTTATCACCATTCGATTCTTTATTAGGGGTTTTATAATAAAAATTTTTGACACAACTCTCTACGACTAACCGTTTTCGAAAAAAACGACTGATACGGGTGGTCGAACTCACCCTGTATACAAGGATTATTTATTTGTAATTATTTATGTCGCTGTATTTATATCAGATTTATTTCGCTGTTCAATACTGTCACAGTACAATCTACACTGACTGATTCCTGTTGACTGATCAATATTTATATCACTGATCCGCTTGATGGCACGACTCACCATTCACTGACTGATTCAACACGACACACTCCTGTTTATATACCTGCGTGAGGTGTACGCTCAGTACGTCCTCGTATTCTCTAGCGTTGTCTAGAATTTTCGATACCATTCCACGCTTTACTACTGTGACCTTTCTTTCTCGTGGTTTCTATTGGAGGCAGTGGCGGAACATCTTGGGGTTTGCTACAATAATATTAGTATGAAATAAAAGTTAATGTATTTTTTTCTATGACAACGAATACACATTATTTGTGTTTAATGGTATTCACGTCATCTGTCTGTACCCGAGATACAGACATATTCATTTTTTTCTGAACATCCGGTATAGTTTTAAAAGTTTATGAACTATCTTGGCACCGAGTTACATAACAGATGAGATAGGCCGTCGTAACCAACAACAATATACGTACCACACGTAGATCTAGTCATCGAGCTTTTGTGTTCTTATGTAAGCTTGCGCTCGGTGCACTGTCGTTGCAGCACAGTCGGAAGCTTTCCTTCCCCATATGACGTCTTATCTTCCTTCAAGTTCGTATTCCCTTGTTTCTTCTTTATTCTTATATACTGCCGTTTTTATTGGCTGCAAACCGGAATGAAAAATTAAAATAGATTCCACTGCCAACATGTCGTGAATATAAACTAAAAGTAAATTAATGTTATACATTTTTTGCCATACCCACTATAAAATAGCTTTTCACTTCATTTCAGTATTTTCAAAATTTTTTGACAGTATATTTCGTGTAGCCAACTTCACTCCTATAGTAGGCCGAGAGTAGCTGTCAGTAGGTAATCAGGTCGAATAAACATAAATCACTATGGAAATGGTTTGCTTTCCCACAATAGTGTATGTATGCATTTAATAGTTATTTTCGATACGTGTGCGTAAAGTGAGATATCTAGTAGGCTTAAATTGAAGCACGAGATAAGGGACTGACGTATACACAACGAGATCTCGTGCGTTTACCCCCACGAGCCGTTAGGCGAGTGGGGGTATACAGCGCACTCGGTCTGGTTGTGTATGCGTCAGTCCCTTATCTCGTGCTTCAATTTAAGCCTACTAGGTATCTCACTTTAAGCGGACGTATCGAACATAATTTTTTATAACGACTGCTTCTAAAGTTTAATAGAGAGAAAAAAAAATTATGAAAACGGAGAATTCGCTCTTCTAGTCCTTAGAACTTTACAATTACAGACTAAGTTACGATTTAGTTTATTTTTATTAAAGTTATTAACTTCTGTATAAATCATTAAAAACATGACTCTCTCACGATGTGGACTTTGTATGCGCGATACTATATATAGGAACACATCGATCAATAGCCATGCGCGATACTATATATAGGAACACATCGATCGATAGCCAGTAAGTGCTTGTATTGTACAAAGTGCGGAAATTTCGAATTTATAAGATGATGTAGAGATTGTACTTTTACGCGCGCTTTGGACTTTTACGCGCGCTTTGGACTTTTCGCACGCTTTGGACTTTCACGCACGGTGACTAAAATACGCCTCTTTACGCCCGTCTCACAGTGCTCGAATATTGAACTTTAGAAGCAGGAGTTATAAAAAGTGACTTTTGACAGGCTAGTGTACGGGAACGTACATTTCCTACACTAGTGACAAAAATAATGTGGCACGAATTACCATAACAACCCTAAATATAAATCAATAATGATTAATGTAGTCATGGCTCATTCTGATTAAATCATTTTGTATTATTCATACTTAAGGTATTTATATTATCCGGTCAGACATGGCGCGGGAACGTAGCGTTTCCGGCAAGACGAACATTTTTACATGCATTTCAAATACGAATATTTATACTTATAGCGGATCCCGTCCGTTCAGACACGTATCAATACTCGTATTTGAAATGCATGTAAAAATGTTTGTGTTGCCGGAAACGCTACGTTCCCGCGCCGTGTCTGACCGGATAATATAAATCGAGCTTTATTCGGTCGTGCAGTGTGCCGCGATATATGCCTTTTTTATTTTTAAAAATATGTGTGTCAGAGATTATAATTGAATTATGTAACATATTGTTACGGATCACCCTGTATATAAACGACAGGCAAGAGTTCTGAGAAACGGGGTCCGCTTACTGTAACAACTAGTACCTGCACGAAAGTGCTAGAGAAAGGGAGAACACACTAGGCTTATGCCACGCAGCCTATGTAAACAGCAGTGCGAGTGAGTGAGGAATCAGTCAACGGTGAGTCACGCAATCCAGTCTACGTTGAATCAGTAAAATAAATAGTGTCGTGATATAAATAACCAAATTGATAAATAAATACTAGTGTAGTGGTAATAATTACGAATTATTGTATATAGTTGTTTTGTTTTGCTTTGTAATTACTGTTTAGTTATTGTTTACTTGTGTTGATTGTTAGAATTGACTTTTCGTTGTTGCGTTCATTATTATTGTGTTTTTAATTATTGTAAATAAAAATTCACAGATTTCGCAATCCTTGCAACCATCGAGGACATTGGAAATGATAACAGCATATATGAAACATAATTAACTGTTTATTATACACACAATATTTATCAATGCACTGTTTAGTTTTGTCAGGAATAACCCTATTATTCTTCTGTTATATACGCGTTCACTTTTGCTTGATTACTTAACTTTTAAATGGATTTTTCTACAGTATTTATTAACATTTGCTCAAAAATAACACCGCAGATCGTCGCAAATACCTCTCAATTAACTAGACATGATATAAAACACATTTCGAAAAAATTGCACTTGTTCAATTTTGCATGATTGCTCCTCACTTGATCGCGACACCGTTGTCTTTTGGCCTTGAACGAAAACTCGTAACTCTGCCCCCATATATGAACATAAACATTTCCAATGTTAATATTTATTCCGCCAACTCAGAAAACAGTTTTGTAACAATATTATGTGCTTTTTTATTACAAAATAAAGTGTGCAATGAAATGTTTAATGTTTTAAAAGTTTGTAAGACCTGTGTGTCTGTAAAAATGTCATGGTATTAGTGAGAGTTGACATGCCTTTGCAATTACAATATTGTTTTTTTTTTAGGTCTGTCATTATTCATTCTGTTTGTTTCCTAAACAAATAAAACAAAGTAGAACTTTTCAAAACAGCAATATTGAATTATTTGTATTTTTATTACAAAAGAAAATGTCCGCTTGTATCGCCCTGACGTGCTTTGAATAAAAATACACTAATATTATATCGGGTTTTGAGACAACGTTATGTAATGGTCTGATTTGAAAATATATCTAATATTATTTGTCAGATTCAATATAACCTTTTTTTTGCTTTCATTGAAATAATAAATAATGTGGAGAAACTATTCTAACCTAACATTAATGAGCTAAATTTTCTTTTATTTTAAAAACATTTTCACTTCTTACATTTTAAAAACTTTTCTAAAGCAAGTGTCAAAAATCATTTTGAAATTTGGAGGAGAAAAACCATTTAAAAACGAGCGCTCGAGCTATCTAATAAAATTATTAATTATTACGTTACCGCTTGCTTCGCTCGTTCGCTCGAATTTTTAATTAATCGATACGTTACTCATTTCGCTTTGTTCACTCTAATTTATAATTAATCAATACGTTAGTTTCTGGCTTCGCTCGTTCGCTCGAATTTAAAATTAATCAATACGTTAGTTTCTGGCTTCGCTCGTTCGCTCGATTTTTAATTAATTGAAACGTTACTCATTTCGCTTCGTTCACTCTAATTTAAAATTAATCAATACGTTAGCTTCTGGTTTCACTCGTTCACTCTAATTTAAAATTAATGAATATGTTAGTTTCTGGCTTCGCTCGTTTACTATAATTTAAAATTAATTAATACGTTAGTTTCTGACTACGCTCGTTCGCTCGAATTTAAAATTAATCAATACGTTAGTTTCTGGTTTCGCTCGTTCACTCTTATTGAAAATTAATTAATGCGTTTCTGGCTTCGCTCGTTCGCTCAAATTTATAAAATAGAATAGAAAAAAAATGTATTCCGTATTTGTATAATTACATGGAATATGATATAATTAACTGCCCACAACTTACATTTAATTATTGTTGTATCTATATAATATTATATTCAACTTAGAATCAATTCGATTTGCACCCGGGCGAAGCCGGGACGGGCAACTACTATAGATCTAAACTTTCCTCGAGAAATAAGCTATATTGAAACTATAAGTGCATGACTCACTATCTTAAATTTTGGAACTTTATACTATAGTATAAAAGGTACTTCGCGCTATCGGTTTTTGGTTTCTAAAAGCTGTAATTAATTGAAAGGGATTTAAATGAAAATGTAGACGTGTTTTGCAGACAATACACACATAGACTCAGTGTCTATTATCTATTATTTGGTCGCTGCAGACAGAGACAATGAAACGAACGACTGAATGTGTCGCCATTGTGTTACAGTAAATACGTGCTTCGTGTCTTATATATCGGCTAACCTATAAAACAGTGTCCTTGTGTTTAAATAAAACCATCAAAGCTAAACTAGGAACTTTTAAAGTAATTAAATTTTCGTTAGAAATTGCGTATCAGCCTTTACCGGTGTAATCTAAGAGGCCAGACCAAATCTTTTCGGGTTTTGCTTCTGGAATTTTTTCTAGTGTGGGTCTAGCTTTGTCACTGCATGAAGTAAATACCGTCAGTTTTTTTTTTTCAAAATGACCGCGAATATTAAGTAATTTTAGTCAACGCTCCTGTTTTTCTCAAAATAACTGCCTTTTTAAACGGTTTTATTTAGCTTGATTCCGTATATATTTTGTTTGTTTGTATGTTTATCTATTTGTTTCAAATCTTGCGACCGATTTTTCACCCAGTTCCTGTTATCCGATTGAGTTGAAATTACACAGAAATTTGTTTCTTGAGTTGTGATTGGTCGGAAGAAACGGCGCTAGGGTTTTTTTTGTTAGGGTGGGCCAGTGTTGGACATGGTGGTCTAAAGGTGGACCGCAATAACATTCATTCCCAAGATTTCAGTGCTCGATAAAATTTTAACCCCTTAAGTTACTTGCTATAGAATTTACAAGAAAAATTGTTGAAATTTCGAGGGTTGAAAACGTATTTAAAAGATAACCTAGAGATTGGAGATTATGCCAGGGTGGGCCAAGACAGTTTAAGGTGGACCATGGACCACTATTGCTGGTCAGTTGAGAGAATGTTGCAAATGTACTGGCCCGTATATTTACATAAGTATTTATTTTGTTTAAGTTGTAGGTAAGTGACACTGTTGGAATGTATTTTTTTAAATTACTCTATCTTGGAAATGAATAGACAAAAGCGTGCATGTGTTGAATAAAAAGCATTTATTTGTATTGTAGCAAACCCCAAGATGTTACGCCACTGCCTATAATAGAAACCAGTAGAAAGGAAGGTCACGGTAGTAAAGCGTGGAATCGTATCGAAAATTCTAGACAACGAGTACCTGCCCGAATGTTCTAGAGGATACGAGGATGCACTGAACGTACACCGCACGCAGGTATATAAACAGGAGTGTGTCGTGTTGAGTCAATCAGTCACCGGAGAGCAGTCAACGGGAATTAGTCAGTGTAGATTATACTGTGACAGTGTTGAAATAAATCTGAAATAAATTCACCTGATAAAATAAATTTAGTGTAGTCAACTGTATATAGTTATTGTTCAGTGTTATTTAAGTCTTTCACTTTGTTTAAGAATTACTATTGTGTTGATTGTTAGAATTGGCATATAGTTGTTGCGTTTATTGTTATTGAATTGTTAATTATATTAAATAAATATTTATTCCGCCAACGCAGAAAACAGTTTTGTTACAGTATTTTAAAAAAAAACTTGGTATAACGATGCCATGCAAGGGAATTTCGAGAGTGCACTCAACGCATTGTGATAGTCGTATTTGCTAAAGGTTTTTCTTTAATCTGAACAAAACCGCAAGTCACCGTGAGAGTTGACGTTGCATGATATTCTATGAAAAGCTTATGTTAATCGGCTTTCCAGTTCAGATGCAGTCATTTTCATTGACAGAGGATGTTGAATTTCAGCTGCTTTTCATTTATGCTAGTGATGCGCGAATACGAGCTGTTTTAGTCGATTATCTCGATTGTTCAAACATCTCGATGATTCGCGATGGTTGTCACTTGGACTCGATTGTTGTTGTTTCATACTTCACCGAGACCGAATCGCATAGTACTGAATCGAACACTGTCGAGAGCCACGTAATATACAATCGTTCATCACTCAACAAGTGTGGTCGAGTCGATGGTTGATTGTGCAGTAATCACGTAAATACGAATTTAACAGTGAAGAGATCACAGAGAACCGACTTAACAGTGTGAACAGTGAACAATCAACGAGTCGCGTAAACGTCAGTCGACTAGCATATAACCTTGAATCGCGATTATATGTATTCTCATTCGTTGTTATTGCTATAACTTATGTGGCAAATAATCGACTTGAACAATCGAACATTTCGATTGTAAAATCAAACTCTCCGAGTCGATTGTGAACTCGATTGTTATTATGAACGATTACAATTGTTTCGATTGTAAAAATATCTCGTAATCGCCCATCACTAATTTATGCATTGAAAAATGCTGAAATATATATTTGTCTTTTTATGCAGATAATACATCTTAGTGAACTGAATCGTCGACTGTAAAAATCTTGAGTCTGAAAACAAGCATTGATTTTATGATGCTTTCAGTAAACAAAACTTTTTACAATGCCGCGGATTACAGTGCATTTTTAAAATTGCAAATCAATACCGTTATTACATTTACGTATGTACCTATAAATAGAATCCACAGTTTCCTGTCGTTACGCCACGGTGTACAAAAGTAGCGTAAATTTGTTTTTGCCAGACCCACTATAAAAGAGATACTTTACATGCGCTTATGTATGCATGGAATTGGTCAGTTAACAGGTAGGTGCGTTTAAACTTTAAAGCATAGAGATACCATAAATAGAGTAAGGAAGCTACCCAAAAAAGTATAGATGCAAAAGATAGAGATAGAGAGAATATAGGTGTTGTTCTATCCTTTTCTATCACGCTTTGGTGGTACCTATAGTAACAAGGAAAAGACAACATCTCGTTTTCTATCTCTCTTTTCCAAAGTAAATAAACTTAATTTTAACTTATGTTCAGTTGTTTTACAAGTGCGATTGATTTTTAATTTTATTAAACAAAAATGCTTCTTAATACAGTGCAACCTCGATATTACAAAACTGAAGGGAAATAGAAAATATTCGTTATATCAAGTAATTTCTTATAATGAGGTTTGTTATATAGAGGTTAGTTTGGACTACGATTCGTTTTAACAAGGTAAGAAAACTAGTTTATTAACCTCAACATTACGTAGGTACTCATCTGCTTACCTTGTTATAGCGAACGATTTCCACTTAATAAATAAAAACACTGTGTTTTTTATTTAAAAACAGTTTACACAAAATAATCAAAATAAATATTCTCATAAACGAAAGAAATCACAATCAATGAAAAATATTCGCATAAACATAAAAAATCAACAATGCACACATTGTGGAATTGAGTGTGAATAATTGATAGGATACGTTATGTAAAGGTTATAAGTTGACAAAATTCATTAAATAGAGGTAAATAATATTTTCTATTTATATTTTGCAATGATTGAAAATTCGTTATAAAGAGGTTTTTGACAAATGTATTCGTAATGTAAAGGTATATTTTGCATTAGCTCTTACGGGCAGTTCTAGGAAATTTCGAAAAATTTGTTAAATCGAGAAAATCGTTATATTGAGGTTCGTTATATTAAGGTTGCACTGTAATTACATAAGTATATTATGAAGTATTAGATTTTTAGCGATTATTTAATCTATTTTAAAAGTGAGTACACACCAGGTGTTATTTTAATCATAATTTACTACTCTATTAATATACAGGGTCGGGCCGCTAATATTTCATAATTAATGATAATAAATTGGTACACTGAAATTGAATGTCAGTGACCCTACGAAAGCTTCAATTTCGTTTTTTTTCACTAATAGGTTGTTGTATTTAATGTACTTTCCATTAAATCTGAGTATCTCTTTAGATAAAGAGATCGACAAAACAACCGAACGGATAAACAGAACAAGGAAGTCAGCTGGAGATATTTACAAAACCTCGTTAATCTAAAATCCCTAGAGGAAATTGGTTGGTTTGTGTCATTATACTGTAATGTGCGCGGTTGGTGAAAAAGTGAACTAATAAACAAATGAAGTCTGTGAAAATGAACAGCAGCAAGAACAAAAGAAAGGATGCGGATAAAACACAAACAACAACAAATCGACATACATATTACAACGCCGGTATCCATTAGCTCTGGTAGTCGGGTAGTGTTTTTTTTTTTTTTTGCGGAGGTGAGGAAATTCGTCATGGACACCCGTTGGTCCTCCAACGGGTAGTGTCAGACTCCTACTGACTAAAACCTCACCCCCCCCCCTTCGCTATCTCGCACCGGAACCGCTTCCGCATTACTGTTGGGTAGTTTGGCGAAAGCATATGGCATGCAGTAAAACAAAACACAGTATTAGATATCTGTGATCAAGAGACAAAATTACTTATGCCGAATTTTTTATTTTTTACGGTGAAGCCAAAAACGAAGGGTTTTGATTTTAGCGGTCTAATTATGCATGTTCGTTACCTCGTAGGCTCAAATCTACTGGACCGATTTTCGTAATCCAACTGTCATTAGATTTGTCTTAATTGCGCGAATGATCTAGGCCAGGGGTCGGCAACCTACGGTTCGCGAGCCGCATGCGGCTCTTATGATGTCAAGATGCAGCTCTCCAGTTCCATGCGCAAATATTAATAATTATATTATTTTATTTTCAAAACTCATAAAAAATATTATACTGCAAAAAAAACTTTAAACAAGATAAAAACACTCAACAGAGAACAGTGAGAATAGGTGGAGTAGAGAGTATACGGATAGCTGACATTTTTTAAAAACCGGGAAATTTTGTAAATTGTAACTTTTGGCTCTTCCGTCTCAAATGGTTGCCGACCCCTGATCTAGGCTAAGAAATATTTTTGTGAATTCAAAATGGCCGCCGTAATGTGAAAAAAAAATTGCTCTAAGTTTTTTTTTCTGGCCAATTCGGTCGAGTAGGGGTATCAAATGAAAGAAAATTTTGTGGTGCTTTTAGACAGTTATGTTTTGTATGGTTTTTAATAAATAGGTTATATTTAAACTACAATGACTGAAATCAAAATAAAAGTTTACACGAGACGAAAAAAAGTTCACCAACGTACGAACGTACGTACACACACACACCCACACAGCCATCTCTCTAAAAACAGTAGAATATGGAACGAAATTTTATATAGACTTCACTATGAAGAACATTTCTTAATCCCGCAATATTTTTTTAGATCGAATTAAAGTTCTGATCGTATTTCTACTAAAGATCTTTCTTTGCCTCTCCGAGTTAGAGAAACAGATCGATTCTTTAAACCAGGGGTGTTCAACCTCTTTATGGTTGAGACCATCTTAATGCATTGCAACTTGCCTAAAGATGATCAACATAAAAACGTTGCGGCGGTCGACTGGTTGGGGACCACTGCTTTAAACGTTAACGACATTGTTGCGGAATGAACCGACTCTAAATGGAGAGTAGCGTTGATAAATTGCAAACACGAGCTGCTGTGACAGTTTTCCCTCCAATAAAACAATACACCGCATGTCGTCAGCATACGCAGACTTAACCCTGGGTAAATCCCCGGTTTTACATACAATGCGACTAAAGGAAAGCACGGTAATGAAAATTCATGTTGTCCAAAATCAGTTCTATGTTTCAACGAGACGAGTGTTTCCCAAAGTGTGTTCAGGGAAAAAAATCAGCGGATGACCAGTCCTATACTTCCCACCTAGTAAATATTTGCAAAAAATAAACACTCTTTTTTATTCTTTGAAAAAAAGCATGGCACTCTTTTTTGTTTGGTGATCTACTCATGGCTAGTATAGCAAAAATCATGGTTACCTTGATTTACGTACAATTTTTTTTTTTTAGTAAAATATTTTTTTTCTCGAAAACTATACATTTTAAAGAAAAAAAATATTTACATTTTTTTCATATTATAACATCTAGAATTCATTTATATTTTTTTTACCTATGTTAATATACGTGACATTGAGAACGTTTTTATAATATCTCAGGATCCACTAGACCGATTTGATTTAAAATCTAATCAGATGTAAGTTAAAGGCTGATTAACACAATAGAACAATCGGTATGGCCGTATGTTGTTCCGTTTTTACGATATCGAAGGCGAAAAATTGACTACACACTGCACACATACAGACATCAGTCAGAATATGATCTTAAACGATTACTAGGGTCTCAAAACGCGAAGATTTAAAATCTCGAAATATTTTTTTCGGACTAAATCCATTACTTCCCTACCAATGTAGAGGTGGGAAGTAAAAATCAGGGGTTCCGTGAGACAAGACGAAATTTGATGATAACCATACTCTGTCCAACAAAACAAAATATATTATTTTTGGAGAAGGGTGGGGGTATTTATGTTGGGTTGCTTAAAGATGTTTACACATAAAAAATGGGATTTAACGACTGAAATGCCAATTTTACGTAAAACGTCACGCCGCTGCGATTTTCAACTTCCCATAATTGTACGTTATTGTAATGAGTCCGATTTTGCGAATCAAAAAAATTGGAAATATCTGGACGTTTTGAAGTTCTTAGAGTCCGAATCTACTGTTCTTAGAGATCTCTCTCTCTCTCTCGCTCTGCTTTTAAAATAAAGGTCAAAAGCCACTTATTAACTAATGTAAATAGTTACTCCATACTAGATTTTTATCACACTAAATTTTAAATTAATCTGAAACTGAATTTCAAAATACGATTTTTTTATCGATAAGACATATTTTGTATTGTTTATAATTATAATGTGTATGATAGATAGATAGATAGATTATAATTGTACGACGCATTCCATACCTTTTCGGTATCTACGAAAAATAAAGCTGTTACTATATGGTGGAGGTGCCGTGATTAATAACTGCGCTTCCACCACATTTATTTATTTTTATTGTAATATGCAATAATGATCGAGTAAGCATGTTGTCTCACTTGTAACCACTCAACTTATGTTTAGTTGAAGTTGGTAAGTCTATAATATACTTAGTAGGTATATGGTTTTAGCCACTTAAGAACATCTATATAAATAAATTTCTGGTGTCTGTTTGTTTGTCTGTTCCGGCTAATCTCCGAAACGGCTTAACCGATTGCAATGAAATTTTGCACACACATGGAGGCCATTTTCCGTAAGAACATAGGCTACTTTTTTTTCAAGTTAATTGTTTATAACAATTGAATTTGTTATAAACAATCGAAAACGGGATCCATGTATTGAATTCGAATTTTTTCAACGGAGACCCGTTTCTTCGACTGAAATAACGTTACTAATACTAAGACATCGACTGAAATGAACAACTATTGTTTATAACAATTGAATTTGTTATAAACAATTGAAAACAGAATCTATGCAACGAATTCGAGTAATGTATTATTAAAATTGAGTGAGTGATGTATTAATAATATTCGAGCGAACGAGTGAGTTATGCACCAGCCCGGTTTCACTTCGCAGGTGGAGAATTTCTCACGGGGGGATAATAAATCATAAACGTGGGCGAAGCCACGGGTAACGGCTAGTTATTTTATGTAAAGAAAATCGATACGAAATTTCAAGTTTCAGAAACTCATCTGCGCAGTCAGGTCGTACGGAGGTTTATTTAAATTCATATAAAATCAAAGCTAAATGATTTACTTTAGAATGCTTAGAGAGATTATATAACACGTTTCGAGTTTACTTTCTCCACAGATTACGTAATATTCTGTATAATAGTATAGAGATTATATAACGCTATACAAGAAACGCACGCAACGCTGGAACTATCTGAATGGAGAGATGATATCGCATCTTCCTTCATGGCGACCGCATCTCCTGTTTAGAGATGTTGAACTTGATTCAGTGTCGTCCTGGAACCGTGAACGTTTGTGTATGAATGAACCTTTTTCAGTTTTCAGCTTGTGCTTCTGAAAATGAGTTAACAGCCCGAAACGATCGTTGAGAGAATTAAAAAAAAACTTTTTAACAAAAAAAACTCCTTCATAAAAGCCGCTAAAAAGAGGAAAATAATAAAACTTTGAGGTTTGCGCCAATTTAATAAAATATGAAGTCGGTTAAAAAGAAGATGTTAATCACTATATCTACTATACTTTTTAACCGACTTCATATTTTAGTAAATTGGCACAGACCTCAAAGTTTTATTTTCCTCTTTTTAGCGGTTTTTTTGAAGGGGTTTTTTTTTGTTAGTTTTTTATTTTTTACTTTTTACTTAGAAATCACACGCCGTTACTCACTTTTATTAAACCGATTTCTTACGCTGTGTGATGTGTCAAAAAGTGGCATTTACCTTAAAGGAATCACACGCCGCTACTCACTTTTATTAAAATCAGCCGAACAACTGAACCAATTTTGATGAAATTTCTATGGGACAAATCTGAAAGTATATCCTTTCAAATAAAAAAAGAATTTTCCAACTCGGTTTATAAATGACGGAGTTCTGAGGTAACAAACAAAATCCAAGCCTGTTATAAATATATAATAGGCTTGGATTTTATTAATAAATTGATTATTTGAACGATTCCGTAAACGAACGAATTATATAAGCGCATTTATATGGCCACCCAGTGCAAGGCGGTGGACCTCACACCACTGCACTAATATATGTTTTACGTCTTCATGAATTTGATTCCAGTAGACCGCACAGTTTCAGTGTACTGCTTCGCTTTGCTGGGAACTGGGTGATGTTTTCTTGGTCGCCGTCGTCGATCCTCCTTGTTGATATACAACTTATACTTAGGTGTTGGAACTAGTTCAAGATTATATCGAGGGGTCATAGTCAGAAGGGCGTAAGAGCCAAATGGTAAATTATACAGGAAACAGAAAAAAAAACTTTTTAACAAAAAAAAACCTCCTTTAAAAAGGCACTAAAAAGAGGAAAATAATGAAATTTTGAGGTCTGTGCCAATTAAAATATGAAGTTGGTTAAAAAGAAGATATTAATCACTATACTATACTTTTTAACAGACTTCATATTTTAATTGGCACAGACCTCAAAATTTCATTATTTTCCTCTTTTTAGTGCGTTTTTGAAGGAGGTTTTTTTTTTTGTTTTGTTTTTTGTTTTTGTTTTTTTTATTTTTTACCTTTTAGTGTCAAAAAGTAACATTTACCTTAAAGAATCACACGCCGTTATTTATTTTTATTAAAATCAGCCGAACTACTAAACCGATTTTGATGAAATTTCTATGGGACCAATCTGAAAGTATATAATAAAAAAAATTTTCAAAATCGGTTCATAAACATCGAAGTTATCCGCGAACATACATAAAACATAAAAAATATATACGGTCGAATTGAGAAACCTCCTTTTTTTGAAGTCGGTTAAAAACAAATTAGATAATAATTAGTATATACGCGCCAAAACCCAGATTCCGCCTACATTGGCGCTTACGCCCTTTTGATAGACGTCCTCGATATTATTTAAAAAAATGCATATCAACTGTTTTAAAGCTTGTTGAGTGAATGAATTGTGAATTATAGACGCTCGACAACAGAGTTCATTGGCGTCTTTAAAGCTTGAGAATGGCCGAGCGTGTAGCAATGCTGTTGTTTACATGGCGTTGCTATGGTTCCTCTATTACAAGTCCCCAGTTCCCGGGTTCTAACCCGAGAGCTGGTAAAAGCGTCAATTGGATTTTCAATTTATTATTAAAAAAAAAATAATGCATTGAAAATATGAATTGGTGCTAGGCCCAAATAACCTTAGCTTTTGGTGGTCTTTAAAAAAAACACAAAATACACGCTCGGCTATTTTCAAACCCTCGATCACGTCGTAAACTCGGTACTTCACCACAGTTGGGACGGAGATGTGCCCGAATCGATCTATAAAATATATTCATACGTTTATGTGTTGGTAACACTTGCTGTATCGGTTTTCTTTTGTATATCGAAATATCTACGGGTGGCAATACTGGGCGGCCACACTACGCTATTACAATGTTTATGTGTATACAAGATGGATCGCCTTTCCGAAATACATTGCCATTGATGGAATGATCTTTCCACTTGTTATTACAAAATTGTAATACATATGTAAGTATATTGAACCAGCATTTTGTATCAATGGAAATGTTAATACTTTTTGCCATACCCACTATAAAATAGTTACTTTACATGCGTGTATGTATTAGGGTGGTCAACGGGAAGCAGGTACCTTATAAGTTTTGATAGACAGTATTAGTGATGGGCGAATACGAGATGTTTTTACAATCGAAACAATTGTAATCGTTCATAATAACAATCGAGTCCACAATCGACTCGGAGTTTGATTTTACAATCGAAATGTTCGATTGTTCAAGTCGATTATTTGCCACATAGGTTATAGCATTAGCAGCGAATGAGAATACATATAATCACGATTCAAGGTTATATGCTAGTCGACTGACGTTCATGCGACTCGTTGATTGTTCACTGTTCACACTGTTCAGTCGGTACTTACTACTCTGCAGTGATCTCTTCACTATTGAATTCGTATTTACGTGATTACTGCACAATCGACCATCGACTTGACCACAGTTGTTGAGTGATAAACGATTATATATATTATGTGGCTCTCGACAGTGTACGATTCAGTACTATGCGACTCTGTTTCGGTGAACTATGAAACAACAACAATCGAGTCCAAGTGACAACCATCGAGATGTTTGAACAATCGAGACAATCGACTAAAACATCTCGTATCGCGCATCACTAGCATAAATGAAAAGCAGCTGAAATTCAACAGAATACGTCACAGACAACCATCGAGAGTCATCGAGATGTTTGAACAATCGAGACAATCGATTATCTTGTAATCGCGCATCACTAGTCAGTATATATAAAAAAATTCGACTGATGACCAGTCCTATACTTCCCACCTAGTAAATATTTGCAAAAAATAAACACTCTTTTTTTATTCTTTGAAAAAAAAAACATGGCCCTCTTTTTTGTTTAGTGACCTACTGATGGCTAGCTTAATATAGCAAAAATCATGGTTACCTTGATTTACGTACAATTTTTATTTTTTTTAGTAAAATATTTTTTTTCTCGAAGACTGTACATTTTAGAGAAAAAAATATTTACATTTTTTTCATATTATAACATCTAGAATTCATTTTTTTTACCTATGTTAATACGTGACATTAAGAACGTTTTTTTTAATATCTCAGGTTCCACTGAACCGATTTGACTCAAAATCTAATCACATCTAAGTTAAAGGCTGATAAACACAATAGAACAATCGACATGGCCGTATGTTGTTCCGTTTTTAAAATATCGAAGGCGAAAAATTGACCACATACACACACACATACAGACATCAGTCAGAAAATGATCTTAAACGATTGCTAGGGTCTCAAAACGTGAAAATCTGTTAAAATCGCGAAATATTTTTTTCGGACTAAATCCATTACTTCCCTACCATAGTAGAGGTGAGAATTAAAAATACATGAGTTAGAAGCTAGAATTTTTTTACAGTATTGTGGAGCCGTAAACCTTTGTATTCTAGCCGTTCCTGAGAAAAAGGGTCTTGACGGACAGACAGACAACAAAGTGATCCTATAAATTTCCGTTTTAACATTCTGAGGTACGGAACCCTAAAAACCCACCCCTTACAGTGTAGCTCATACTCGATTATTCAGTAAATTCAACATTCGGATCCTGCAAAACTTTGGATCTGATTTTGATCGAAGCCGAATGTTTAGCCGAAAGTTTTGGCTGAAGTTGTTAAGTTTCGGTCGAATTCTAGAGCTCTCACCACTCGGTCGTCCCATCGGTAGTGTAAATACATGGACTGTTTGATAGTTTAATTGACGAACAAACATTCTCTGAATTACACTTTGTGTGCAGACGGAACGTGAAACTTACAATATGCGCAGAGTGAAATTTTACAGTCTTACCAACATGCAAGTAATTAAATAACCAGGGCACGTACGTTAACAGTCATGAAAGTGTGAATGTCTTGCGCTGTTTGCAGTTGGCATCATGCCCAGCAGAGAGGTAGAAATGTTGACTCTTGTTCTGCAACAGGAAACTCCAAACTTTTTGAAACACGAGCCAAAATATTTTTTTAAAACTACGTTTTATAATACCAACTATATATTTAAAAAAAACTCGGGTCGCAGTGCCAAACCCTGCCGACAATATGATGTATTTGCTAATACAGGCATTGTGGCATTATTATGTGAACATAAGTTTGTTTTTTGACAAAATAAAAAATTTAACCCCTTAATACATCTCTTAAAATAATTAAATTTTTCTAAATTTCAATATTAGACATGGATTTTATCAGTACAACATCTGCACCAAATTAAATACACCTTTCCATAAGTAAATCCGTATCAATAAACTAGTGTTTTCATAAAATTTGAAAGTCCGGTCCTGTCGGGCCGATTTTATTAAAATTTTAGCAGCACATTTTAATCTCTACTAAAGAGTTAAATTTCAATTTTGAAACAATTCTGACAATTTTTTCGGTATTTTTGGGCCCAAAAACTTTTTGGAACCCCTAAATACAACCCTTAAAATGGTCCGATCGGGCCCATTTTAAATAGGCTTCGTGCGGTGATGGATTCCAACGTGCCTACCAAATTTCGTTAAAATCAATTAACTCTTTCGAAAGTTATTGCCCGCACACACACACACACACACACACACACACACACACACACACACACATTATATATATATAAACATTTTCAAAAATGGTGCCAAAGTGTTCAGGAGGCTATGAAACGTCGAGAAATTTTGGTCCGACCCCTAGGTCCCGCCATCCGACCGACGCCAATAGTGTATGTACCATATGGCAAATAATACACTAATAAAAACTAAATGTAGCGATTTTATTAATTATTTTTATTAAAACTAACATCATGTACAACAAAGGAATTTCGTTGAAAGAGTACGGATTCTGAAAGCCGATATTATCAAATGTCGGAAATATAACGAGAAAACATCAAAATTAAAAGAAAATCTCCACTGTATATTATGTATTGATTTTAAAGCTGGTGTGACGTCACGTGCCATGAAAGACGGCTATCATGAATGTTCGTGTGAGATCTTGAAAGTAACTACGTGCAGAATTTAGTATTTTTTGTGCATTGCCATATATTTATGTGCGAACCGAACAGATTGACGCCGTAGATCGCAGTTTGAAAACCTCTGGTCTACATTATGCTCGTAAAATCGATCTCTGCAACAAAGCTTATAAAATTGCAACCCACTTTTGAAAACAAAACCAGCTAATTTTATGTAATTTTACTGAATATTTTGATTCAGCAAGTTTTTTTTCTACTCTGATTCAAATAAGGATAAAATATTAGTAAAAAAAACTTTTTAGAGGCAAGCTTTTATTTAAATGCACTAAAAAAGAAAAAATAATATTTAATAACTTTGGGTCATAATTATTATAAAAGCGGGGGTTGTAATCTCTATGATAGTTTCTTAGTCGCAACCCCCGCTTTTATAATAATTATGAACCAAAATTATTAAATATTATTTTTTCCATTTTAGTACATTTCAATAAAAGCTTGTCTCTAAAAAACTTTTTTTACTAATATTTTATTTTGTTCATTTTAGTCTTTCTAAATGTCACCCCTCTTTGACACCCGTAGGGGTTGAATTTCGAGAAATCCTTTCTTAGTGGATGCTTACGCCTTGTCTTGTCTAGACGGCAACACTACTAAATATTTTCATGTTTCCGATAAAAGCTTGTTTAAAAAAAAATTAACCGAAAACTTATTAATCTGTGACGTAACTAAGAATTAATTATTCTCAGCTATATAGACACTAATATAATAATAGTTTTTTTATACGGCTGAAATGCAATTGAAAGATTTTTTCGTTGGAGAGCAGCCAATTATATAATTGTTTCGAAACATATAGGAAAAAATCATTTTACCAACCAGTGGTCACAATCAGGATTCTAACCTGAACCTTTCCACTTTCGCGGCGGTATGAGCTTACAATACTCAATCGTGACAAGATTGCTAAACTAATACTCTCCATATATGCTTCAGAATCAATAGATTTTCACTACATGCGAGCGTCAATTCATATCTGCTAATTCAATAGCTATATGATATGAAGTGAATCCTCGTACCAGCGAGAGTCTAACATGAGAGTGAAAATTATTTCGAATATCCAATAATGGGATATATTAATAATAAATACATAGGTACCTAGATATATCGATGCTATAAACGGTATTACCTACCACATAATATTCTAGAAACAATTATATCTTGTAGAAATCATAAGATAATCTACATGTAAGATATATACATAAAACACGATATAGAAATCAACCAACGAGTTGATTTTCTTTAAGATAATAATAGTTTTTTTATACGGCTGAAATGCAATTGAAAGATTTTTTCGTTGGAGAGCAGCCAATTATTTAATTGTTTCGAAATATATAGGAAAAAATCATTTTACCAACCAGTGGTCACAATCAGGATTCTAACCTGAACCTTTCCACTTTCGCGGCGGAATGAGCTTACAATACTCAATCGTGACAAGATTGCTAAACTAATATTCTCCATATATGCTTCAGAATCATTAGATTTTCACTACATTATTAATATATCCCATTATTGGATATTCGAAATAATTTTCACTCTCATGTTAGACTCTCGCTGGTACGAGGATTCACTTCATCTCATATAGCTATTGAATTAGCAGATATGAATTGACGCTCGCATGTAGTGAAAATCTATTGATTCTGAAGGATATATGGAGAATATTAGTTTAGCAATCTTGTCACGATTGAGTATTGTAAGCTCATTCCGCCGCGAAAGTGGAAAGGTTCAGGTTAGAATCCTGATTGTGACCACTGGTTGGTAAAATGATTTTTTCCTGTATGTTTCGAAACAATTATATAATTGGCTGCTCTCCAACGAAAAAATCTTTCAATAGACACTAATGACCTCTGTTGTCGAACGTCTATAATCTACATTTTCACCCTTATTTTAAGCTAAGCAACAAAAGAGACTCTGTGTAATTTTGCTCCACTGGGCACTGATTATAATGCGTTGCTGTGCTACTTAGTAAAAAAACTTGTAACCAAACTCCAAAGGCATGCTCTGAAAATTACGAGTTACGCTTCACGCGATAGGCTGTGAGTTCACATGCAAACTTGTATGTCACGTGATTTGTGGTTCCGGCGAATCCTTGTCAGTTTGTTTAGTTTCCGGTTATGTCGCCACGTGACACGGGCATGTACTAACTAGGGTGTTTTCTCTCTCTCTCTCTCTCTCTCTCCAACGAAGTACGACTATTTAATTCAATCTACAAAAGATAGGATAGATGGATATTAGATGCTTTACAACTAAAGTCGTTAGCATAGTAAACAGGGAAATGAATCTAATAAATAAAGAGGTAAAGTTTGTTTACGCTCCGAAAACCATATAGGTGTCTCAGGCTGAGGTGATTCCGTAAGATCTTACATTGAGACGTTGACGTCACATCCAGGAGCGGACTGGACCAGCGGCTCGGTGTCTCTAAACACCGGGGCCAACCTTAATGGGGACCAAATAGGCCACATTATTTCAACAAATAATTTTTTCATTTAATTTATTTTCATGAACTCATAAAATATGAAAATATGTTATATGTTGAAGTAAAAGTCCGGCAATTCACATATAATAAGGGGCCAAAAATATTGGTCCATTTTTGGAATAAGGGACCAAAAATATTGGTTTAATTTTGAAATAAGGGGCCAAAAATATTGGTTCATTTTTGGAATAAGGGGCCAAAAATATTGGTCGTCACCGTGGTCGTTTATTAGGACTAAAAGGACTAAAGTGCGACCCTTGAGGTCCACACGACGAACTTCCCAGTTTGATAAATATTTAATAATAATAATTAAATTAGATATTACACAGAAAAGTAACCATTTTCATCATTAAAACATAATTATTATTATATATTATTAAACATAATTATTATTTATCTTTAACAATAATTAAAAAAAAAAAAAACGGCTGAACCGATTTTTATAAAATTTATGTCGGATCAAAATGACGTTAACACGCCTCGATCGACACCCTTACGAAGTCGATATAATTTTTTATTCGCGAGATATTGTGTAAAATCTACTTTTTTGTAGTCTATTTGGTTAAGAAAAAAGAATGGCTGAACCGATTTTGAAAAAATTTCTTTCAGATCATATTTACGTTAATACGCGTCGATTGGCACCCTATAACGTAGTCGATATCATTTTTCATTCTCGAGATTTCGTTTTAGAAAGAAATGGACACATACGTACACACACACACATACACACACAAACATCTTTCTAAAAATAGTGTAAAAATAGTGTAGTGACCTTGAAACATAAAACTTTGTTATACATTTTGATTTCGATTTTCGGACCTATTACAATAACTTCCAATGGGAAGTTAATTACAAGCAAAACGTAAAATTTAACATTAAAAAAATCTTGTTCGGATTTTAAAGAAGCTTTCTTGACAAAATAAAAGAAGAGAAGGAAAAAAAATATTATTAGGTAATATTGATATACCATTCATATTCGTAATAATATCGATGTTGCTAAATCCGGATAAAGGATTTTCTTTCGACGTGCTGGGTCCAAGGGCGTCGCCAAGGGGGGGCAGGGTGGGCAGTTGCCCCCCCCCCTAGAGATCAAATGTAGCTAGCCGCAAAGTGTAACGCTTCATGCTCTCGGCGTTCATATTTTTTATCCTCCATAATATTGCCCCATTGGCCCCCCTTAGTCATAAGCTGGCGACGCCCTTGGCTGGGTCTATTAATTTTAATGACCACTTATGATTGATACAATATATTTTTTTCCGGTGCGTTAATAGGAAAGCAGAAGTATAATCGCGCTGTACAAGCTTATTATATCATAAACTCTAATATACAGGGTGAGTTCGACCACCCGTATCAGTCGTTTTTTTCGAAAACGGCTAGTCGTAGAGAGTTGTGTCAAAAATTTGTACTATAAAAGCCCTAATAAAGAATCGAATGGTGATAATTCTTTTTTCCGGGAAGGTCGGCTTCCCTATTAGTTTGCTCCAGAATGTCCAGAACTCCGGAATTATAAATGTAACGATAAGTCGAAAGTGGTATTGTTGAAAAGATCTTTAAAAAATAAGCAAGTTTTGTAGGAAAATTTTTTTTATTACTGCCACCCCTGTAAATTTCTATAAGTATAAATATAAATTATTATATGTTCATAACTCCGGAATTTTAGAAAGCACGATAGGTTGAAAGTGGTGCTGTTGTAAAGCTCTTTAAAAAATAGGCAAGTTTTGTAGAAAAAATTATTTAATTACTGCCACCCCTGTTAAGTAACAATCGTTTGAAATTATTAAATCAAAATTTCATAATAACGATCGAAGTCGGCATTAAAAATCTAGCAACCTTAGACATTGTCACAAGTGTTCAAACTGTCTTCCAGTTACTCTTTAATACAGACTACTGAGCTCTTCTGGTTATACTGTGAGTGTACTTCTTCAGTGTTTAATGATCGATAGATAGGTAACTAGATTTTAAATGCGGACTTTTAAAAAGTTCGTTAGTATGACATTTTAATTTAGTAATTTCAAACAAATATTACTTAACAGGGGTGGCAGTAATAAAAAAAAATCCGTACAAAACTTGCTAATTTTTTTAAGATCTTTTCAACAATACCACTTTCGACCTATCGTTACATTTATAATTCCGGAGTTCTGGACATTCTGGAGCAAACTAATAGGGAAGCCGACCTTCCCGGAAAAAAAAATTATCACCAATCGATTCTTTGTTAGGGCTTTTATAATACAAATTTTTGACACAACTCTCTACGACTAACCGTTTTCGAAAAAAACGACTAATACGGGTGGTCGAACTCACCCTGTATAATACAACACACATCATTAGCGAGGCCGCGGGGGTTCAGGTGTGCCTCTGCTTTTCGCTAATAATAGCATATCGTCGAGGAGGCTCGACGAAACAACGCAGCTACAAAGGTATTCTCTAGGCCAACCTTTTGCCACACGTACACTGAAGGGCTTTGAGACTTAAGCCTCGGCGTCGTCATTAGAAGCTAAGCGCCTGTTTCAATATAACCATAGTCTTGTTTATGCGCCATGTTAGTCACGTACCTTGCGCTAGGGATACACAATTTTTGAAGTGAAAACTTCCTTAAGGTACGTGCAGTACGCAGCTGGGATTCTAGATGGTAGCGTGTATGGTAGATGGTGGCTGAAATCATAAGCGCTTATAGGTTTGCACAACGAGGCTTTGATACCAGCATTGATACAAGCTTAAGTCGCGTTTGAAATGTTAGATAGCGAAGACGAATTTTTGTGTTCTTCTGCTACAAAGTGGTATATTTTAAATACAATTTTGGGTAGGAGCTGTCATGTCCACCCTATTAATAGACAACGATCTAAACATGGCGAATTTCATCATTTATACCAAGATTTAAAATTTTACCCAAACCTATTTTTTGAATATTTACGTATTGAACCTAACACTTTTAAATATGTCTTAGAAAAAACTCAAAACAAATTAAATAAAAACTGGAAAAATTTTACTTATTAAACTAGTCACATCCATTGCGAAACTTGTAACGGCCATTTAACAGTTGTCACACGTTGATTGTAGTAGTCAGCGCGCTGAAAGAATGGTGAGATACATTCTTATATCTACCAGCTCTTGTAACAGCGCTTATAACTGCTACACTCACTGCTTCGTTGTGTACGCTCGCATATATAACAATGCATTAATTTAAGCAAGCCCTGCTATGATCTACGCTACCATCTAGAATTCCAGCTCCATACTGCACGTACCTTTAGGCGCGTTAGGCACTCTTTGCCTGGGTACTGAAAAAATGTGAAGCGTTCGCAACAGCTTCCGTAAAAATTCGCAATATACTTATATCATAAAAACGACCGTCTACACACTGCCACCCATAGCGCAGTTGGTTTAGTCTTTGCGTTCTATGCATAGGAACCTGGGTTCGAGACCTGATGGCAGCGTAGAATTTTTGGCGTTTTTTTTCTAAATTCTATATGATATTTATTTATATATTTTTTAATTTTATAAGTTATATTCTTTCTTTGACAATAATTATAATTTTTTTGAAACCAAGGTGGAATTAATTAAAAATACAATTTTAGTATTTGAGTATATTTGACCATGCTTTTTTTCAAAGAATAAAAAAAGAGTGTTTATTTTTTGCAAATATTTACTAGGTGGGAAATATAGGACTGGTCATCAGTCGAATTTTTAATGTTATTTTACCTTACGTAGACACTTGAGAAAAACCGTCGCTAGCTCTCCGCTAGACCATTCGTACGCATCCCTACTTTACTCCGGTGCATTGCAGTAATGGAACTACACCACAGCGTTGATAATACCGCAAATAACCTGCGTAATATTCAATGACTCTCTTTATGTACCATGGATTAAGGTATGGTATAAAGGCACCACCTCCCAACCAGCAACCTGTGGTTGACCGCCGTTATTTTTGTAATTATAGACGTTCGAAAATAGGGATTATAAGCGCTTTATATTCTTAAATGACCGAATAGAATGAATGAATTGTGAATGATAGACGCTGGACAACAGAGGTCATCAGCGTCTGATCCGAATAGATAATTTACATACCCAATCTAATGAAGACAAATGTAATATCGAGTATTTAACCGATAATAGGTACATTATGTCGATGCGAGGAGAAATTAGAACATATTGATTTATAAGTGAGTTATACAGGGTGTCCCAAAATTGCTGGGACACAGAGCTACCACGTGTAGTAGTCAATTGGACCCAATTTATTTATATACCAAAATGTACCGTTTGCCTGTGAGAAGAGTTCAAAGTTTACATAAAAAAACACATTTTTGTATGCTGTTCAGAAATGAGTGAACAAATTGATTGAAATTTGGCAGAAGTGCATTTTAGAGGATTAAGTTACGATGGGGCCCAGTCAAAAGTTAAGATCGGGTTCCGATCGAAAGTTAAGATCGGATTCTAGTCGAAAGTTAAGATCGGGTTCCGGCTAAAAGTTAGGATCGGGTTCCAGTCAAAAGTTAAGATCGGGTTCCGACCAAAAGTTAGGGTCAAGTTCCAGTCAAAAGTTAAGACCGGGTTCCGGTCAAAAGTTAAGATTGGGTTCCGGTCAAAAGTTAAGGTCGGGTTCCGGTCAAAAGTAAAGATCGACTCCCAGTCAAAAGTTAAGATCGGTTTCCAGTCAAAAGTTAAGATGGGGGTACAGTCAAAAATTAAGATCAGGTTCCGGTCAAAAGTTAAAATCGGGTTTCAGTCAAAAGTTAAGATGGGGTACAATCAATAGTTAAGATCGGGTTCCAGTCAAAATTAAGATCGAGTTCTCGTCAAAAACAACGCGAAAGTCATTTTGGATTAGCCATGGTTATAGTAACAAAATACGCACATTCGCTAAACGTGTGAAACAACGCGACGATTCATGCGTCGCGCCGTATAAATAAACTCTTAAGCACGTTCCTCAAATAACACAGCACAATAACCTATACGCAAACACTATTACCCTTTTATCTCGACTATTTCTCGACACGTCGTAGTATTTTTAGCATTTTTTTGAATGTCGACAGGAAGACAGGAGCGCCTCTTATCTCTTGAAGTGAACAGAAACAGTATAAAAGGTTTGAATTGTTGCAGAGTAAACCATAAAACATGCAATAAAGTTAAATAGACTGTAAAGGTACGTGCAGTCCGCAGCTGGGATTCTAGATGGTAGCATTAAGGCGTTCTAATAAATTATTTTATCAAATTTTAAATATGTTTAGGTATGACGCTATTATACCTTCTCAGGTTTTCAATAAAGAGTCTATTCTATTCTATTCTATGGTAGATGGTGGCTGAAATTATAAGCGCTTATAGGTTTGCACAACTAAGCTTTGATACTAGCATTGATACAAGCTTAAGTCGCGTTTGAAATGTCAGATAGCGAAGATGAATATTTGTGTTCTTCTGCTACAAAATGGTATATTTTAAATACAAATTTGGGTAGGAGCTATCATGTTCACTCTATTAATAGAAAACGATCTAAACATGGCGAATTTCATCATTTATACCAAGAATTAAAATTTTACCCAAACCGGTTTTTTGAATATTTACGTATGGAACCTAACACTTTTAAATGCATCTTAGAAAAAACTCAAAACAAATTAAATAAAAACTGACAAAATTTCACTTATTAAACTAGTCACATCCTTTGCGAAACTTGTAACGGCCATTTGACAGTTGTCACACGTTGATTGTAGTAGTCAGCGCGCTGAAAGAATGGTGAGATACATTCTTGTAACAGCGCTTATACCTGCTACACTCACTGCTTCGTTGTGTATGCTCGCATATATAACAATGCATTAATTTAAGCAAGCCCTGCTATGATCTACGCTACCATCTAGAATCCCAGCTCCATACTACACGCACCTTTAACCATCAAACATGCAATAAAGTTAAACAGACTATAAAACGGGGTAGGCGAAGGGATTACAACGCCAGTATAGGCGTGCATACATGTACTGTAAAAAACTTGTTTTTTTAGGATTCCGTGTCTCCGAACGGAACCGTATTACTGAGCCAATGATGTCTGTCCGTCCGTCCGTCTGTCACAGGGCTCTATATGACAAACGGTAAGAGGTAGCTAGTTGAAATTTTCAACAGATTGGGTGTTGTTGTGGCACGAATTTAGGTAAACTGCAATACAAGAATTATTCTTCTCTCTAGATTAATGCAAAACGGAACAGAACCACTTTTGGGAAATCATACTCGTGATTCAACTACTTTTATTATACTCCTGAGAAACGTTTATGATTGAGTTTTATCAAGGGTTACGTTTTACTCCCTGAATGAACTACGCTGAAAACCTGAAATGGAAATTTGTTGTATCGTTCATTTAATACTTTATTGTGGATTGTTTTGTAAAAAAAACTAAACAGTTTCCAATAAATTACTAAGTGAATACATTTTTGTGACTACAAGGAAAAAACGCTTATGTTGAATTTGTGCTGAAAAAGTGGGTATGGCTGTATCTCAGGTACAGACAGAATACCGTTACATACAAATAATTGTATTAATACACCAACTTTTAGTTATACTTATTATAAAATAAAATGTTCGTAAAATATAATTCTAATTTTATTTTTTTATATTTAAAATTGTTATCCAATACATTTTCATTATTAAAAAAAAAAAATTCGACTGATGACCAGTCCTATACTTCCCATCTAGTAAATATTTGCAAAAAACAAACACTCTTTTTTTATTCTTTGAAAAAAAGCATGGCCCTCTTTTTTGTTTAGTGATCTACTGATGGCTAGTAATATAGCAAAAATCATGGTTACCTTGATTTACGTACAATTTTTATTTTTTTTACTAAAATATTTTTTTTCTTGAAAACTGTAGATTGTAGAGAAAAACAATATTTACATTTTTTTCATATTATAACATCTAGAATTCATTTATATTTTTTTTACCTATGTTAATACGTGACATTGAGAACGTTTTTTTTTTAATATCTCAGGATCCACTGAACCGATTTGACTCAAAATCTAATCAGATCTGTTAAAGGCTGAAAAACACAATAGAACAATCGGCATGGCCGTATGTTGTTCCGTTTTTACGATATTGAAGGCGAAAAATTGACCACATACACACACAGATACACACACACACACACATACAGACATCAGTCAGAAAATGATCTTAAACGAATTACTATAGGGTCTCAAAACGTGAAGATCTGTTAAAATCTCGAAATATTTTTTTCGGACTAAATCCATTACTTCCCTACTATAGTAGAGGTGGGAAGTAACAAAATATTAAAAGCCTTCGGGATTCGGACCTTGGCTTGACGTTTGTACCTGTCGGTAGACTCGTACTTTTCCGCACAGCCACCTGACATACTGTGTCTGAGACCTTAACATAGTTTTTAGTTTCACATGTCAACCACTTCCGACTATTTCCGTTACATCTAATATCTCTAAAATGCCACCCCAGGTACGAGAGACTAGACGTTATTAACGTCAAAAATGTCAACTTAGTTCAGTAATGTGCGAGTGGAAGAATTATTAAAAATTGAGATAACGTAAGCAAACTTACTGAGTATTATGCGGTTGGCAGGTAATTAGCCCTGTACGAGGAATCCTCAATCTCGATATTTATCAGGAATTATTGAAATTGTTAAATTGTGTTCTAAAGACCACCAACCGCTAAGGTTATTTGAGCGTAGAACGAATTCATATTTTCAATTCATTATTTTTTTTTAATAATAAATTGAAAATCCAATTGACACTTTTACCAGCTCTCGGGCTAGAACCCGGGAACTGGGGACTTGCAATAGAGGAACCATAGCAACGCCATGTAAACAACAGAATTGCTACACTCTCGGCTATTATCAAACCCAGGAATTATTGAGGGAAACCATGAAAAACCTCAACAAAATGGCCTGTAACGGTTTTGTACTTTAATGCCTGTGGTTCCTTTTGCTATTCAAGGACCAAAACACTGCTTTTGTCGACCCTAAAATATATAACCGTCACAATTGGCGACCGTGACAGGACATTACCGTTACAGACCAGTACCTACAGAAATTACAGTTTCTCGGCGAGTGAAAAATAATTCGACATAAGTGATTTTCTCTTTTGGTTAAAGATTTTCTTTTTAAACGCTTAGAATAAATTTACAGTGGTATTATTCAAAGAACGCCAGGAGCAAAGTGCAGTCTTTTGCTGTAAAACTTACGTCGATAAATTGTGAAGAACTGTTGCTATCTCTTTGGCGTAAGTATTATCAGCACAGAACTTTAATACAATGAGTGCAAACTTATTTTCTTACAAAAGAATAGTGTATGTCAGAGACGGATTCATCCAGACGGTATAGTGAGGACAATAGGATTCAGTTGGGATTTTTGAAGCGAAAACTTCCTTAGGCGCGTTTTGCCTGAGTTATAGTGAACGAAAGTGAACCGTCACGCTTCGGGTCGGTGACGCTGAATCGGGTTTACTCGGCTCAAACACGAAACGTATTTGTAGTATGCTGGTAATAAGTTTTTTGTAGTTCATAAGTGCGCTAATAGATGACACTAAAACTTAATTATTAGATGCCGTATTTGAAGCTTCCTCACGTGTGTATTTTAATTGAAAAGGTATTTGTGGTATGTTGGTAATAAGTTATTTGTAGTTCATAGGTGCGCTAATAGATGACGCTAAAACAACTGAAAAGGTAGGTATTTGCGGTATTTTGGTAATAAGTTATTTGTAGTTAACAAGTGCGCTAATAGATGGCACTAAAACTTATTTGTAGTTCATAAGTGCGCGCTAATAGATGACACTAAAACTTAATTGAAAAGGTTTTGTAGTGTGTTGGTAATAAGTTATTTGTAGTTCATAGGTGCGCTAATATGTGACACTAAAACTTAATTGAAAGGGTATTAATTGTATTATGTTGGTAATAAGTTATTTGTAGTTCATAAGTGCGCTCATAGATGACACTAAATTTAATTGAAAAGGTTTTTGTAGTATGTTGGTAATAAGTTATTTGTAGTTCATAGGTGCGCTAATAGATGACACTAAAACTTAATTGAAAAGGTATTTGTAGTATGTTGGTAATAAGTTATTTGTAGTTCATAAGTGCGCTAATAGATGACACTAAAACTTAATTGAAAAGGTTTTTGTGGTATGTTGGTAATAAGTTATTTGTAGTTCATAGATGCGCTAATAGATGACACTAAAACTTAATTGAAAATGTATTTGTGGACGTGGTATGTTGGTAATAAGTTATTTGTAGTTCACAAGTGCGCTAATAAATGACACTAAAACTTAATTGAAAAGGTTTTTGTAGTGTGCTGGTAATAAGTTATTTGTAGTTCATAGGTGCGCTAATAGATGACACTAAAACATATATATATATATATATTAAAATTAGAAAATCAGAAGTTTTCACTTCTGTCGTGTGGTCATAAGCACACACCCACTTTTTTGATACGAAACCCGAAAAAGAAAAGAACCTCACACAACCTGACTCTGGATTTTCGTTTTTTTTATCGATATTTTGAATATTGCCAAATATTGAAACGCCAACAGTTAAATAGATTGTATTAACTAGGACAGAAAGTTAGCGTTTGCGACGAGTGTGAAGTTTGCTACGCGAGCGACGCGAGGGCGGCAATCACACGAGTCGCAAACGTCACCTTTCTTCCCGATTTATTTTATTTATTATAAATTATAGACGCGTCGACAACTTAGGTCATTAGCGTCTTGATTATACATTAAGTAACAACACACTTAAAACTAAATGACATCACAAAACATCCATGAGCGTAGGTGGGATTCGAACCCACGACAGTCTGATCCAGAGGCCGCGACGCTAACCACTGGACCACGACTGTCCTCTTTTCTTCCCGAGTAACGCACACTACACAGTACTTTTTGTAATGAGTGCACTAAAAGAACAACATTAACAACACCGTAAATAATGTATAGGTTAGACGAACTGTCAAATATAGTTTACATTCATAGAGTAGGATGGCGCCACTTTCGCTTCCTTTCGATCCGAAAAGAATTACCCAAGGGACGAAAACACTGTAGATCTGCGCATGGGCTACTTTTATTTTACGTCATAGGCATGCAAAACCCAACTTTCGTCCTCGAAAACGAGTATGTATGTATGTAAGTGACAAGTATGTATATGGTGACAACTTTCTGGAAAACCTGGAAACGTCAGAGAATTTGACCCGTCAGGGCAATGTCAGGGAATTTTGTAAAAAAAATACGGTCAAGGTTGCTAGTTACATACACTAAAGTCAGGGAAAAACTAAAAAATCACTTAGAAAATCGAGGAAATTTGTTCTGGAGAGAAAAAGTGGTCATCCTGTAAGAACTATTTTTCCTAGATACACCTCTGTTTGAACGCCTTTGTTTAATTCAAAATTACTGCAATCCGTTCCTGGAATATTAGAAGCACTTATTAGTCTACCAAACTTGACTTTGTTTCTCTTCATCCTTGAAGCTGTTTCGCTTCGTCCTTATTAAACTTGAAGTTAATATCTTATTGCAGCACTAGTCAAGACCACTCTTCAGAAACAACTGTAATTTCACAGGATTACATTTCATACTCAGGTCCGGCTCATAAATATTTTTGATCAAATAGATGTTACAATTTTTAAAACGAGTTTACTGTGTGGGTGGCTATTTCTCAGAATTTAGCAAATTTTAGAAAGGCGCCATAGAATCGCATCGTGACATATAGACAATTGATTGAGCTGTTTGCCCCCCCAGCCCGGTTTTTTTCCGGGCTAATTTCACGCACCTTCGTATGTCACAATTCGACAGTTTTTGAGTTAAAATTAACTGCGTATAAGATTTGGGCACAACGCTAAGCAAGTAAAAACTAAATTCTGAGAAAGCGTGTGGAAAATAGACCTTTTGGCTGAGAGAAATTGGGTTTTTAAACGAATTTTTTTTTTACTTAAATGGAAGGACCACATACAAGTTTTATAGCAAAACTGTTTTTATTTAATTTTTTTGCTTACTAATTAAAAAGTTATATTTAAATAAAAATTAACTTTTAAACTCAGTTCCGATAACGCGCCGAAAGAATCCGAACGCGTGTGACGTCATTATGTTATCTATGGTCTTTGTATCCATGGTTACCAAGTTAAAAATTTATTATTTTTGATAGTATGTGTAATACATATACACAAATACCAACAAATGCAGACACATTTTAACATAACGACGTCACAAACATTCCTGGCGCGTTTTGAAGTCACGTGATATTTTTTAAATTTTTATATATTTTAATTAATTTTTAGTAATTTATCTATAGCTTTAAAAAAAATTTTCTTTTCGATTTTCAATATTATTTATGTTAAATTATTAGAAAAAATTAAAAAATTAATAATTTTTTTTAAACTTAAATACCTAATTGTCGTTTGCGATGCATTTTAGTGTGATTGGCTAATAAAATATAACAGTTGCAAAGTGTTTAAATGTTATTGGTCGGCGTGAACGTTTATGCCAGCGTAATTAGAATAGTTCTGCAGAGTTGGAAGGTCGAAGTGAGAGTAAAGATAGATAGATAGATGTCTTTATTTGATTAGTACAAATGTACATAAATAGTGTCGAACAGAAAAAAAATTATAAAAACTCGTTCAATTTGTAGTGAGCTTTAGATAATAAATATTTTTTTAAATTATTCCTAAACTGTTGATTGGAATTTGCAGTTTTGATCTCCGTAGGTATATTATTGTGTATTCGTATCATAGCGTTGCGGACACCGTTGTGAGTCACCGCAAGTGTACAATTAGTAGTTTTTAAATTATTTTTGTATCTTGTAGTGTATTCGTGATTATTTTGATTTTCATTAAACAAAGATGGATAAAATTGTACAAAATTTGCACAATTTAGGATATAAAGATCTATTAGTGTTAGTATGTTGTACTGAATAAATAAATTTTTACAATGCTCTCTAGGTGCCACACCCGCTATGATACGAATACATTTTTTTTGTATTAGAAAATTTTTTTGTGCCCAGACCGAATTGCCCCAAAAGATTATTCCATATTGAATAATAGATTGGAAAAATGCATGGTAGACACTAAGCAAAATATGACAGTAATTGTAAGCTGTTGATCAAGAATTGTATATAAGTACTATTGTAAATAAAGATTTAATTTTATTCATCCTGGCAAATGAATTAAATAAGAGAAAGAGAGAGAAATAGCAATCTTTTAGAAGCGAGTTGAAAGTATCTAATCTAATAATTTATCATAAGTGGAAAGGAAATACTTGACCAATTTATCAGAAGTGGGATGGTATTACTTTAATATAGGGGATATTATTTCGTTGTACCGAGTGAGCTAGTCTAGTGAGAGCACTGGCTTCACATTCGGAAGATTCTAGGTTTACATTCGGAAGCTTCTAGGTTCGAATCCCTGCGGAAGCTGACGTGCCTAGGAATTTTTGACATGAATAAGGTCTTATAATATCTCATAATAGGGTGACATTTTAGAATTGTTAGACGTAGCGAAAATAGTCGGAAGTGGTTGACATGTTAAACAAAACACAGCATGTATAACTATGTTAAGGTCTCAGACACAGTAAACCATGGTGGTCGTGCGGAAAAGTATGAGTTTACCGCCAGGTACAAACGCCAAACCCACGTTCGAATCCCGAACTACTACTACTCCGTGGCGCTACATCCCATGAAGGACCTTGACCTGGTCCACCACCTTTCTCCACTCGGCACGGTCTAGGACGCGTCGTCTCCAGCCTTTAATATTGTAACAAAACCGCTTTCTGCGTGGGCGGAATAAATATTTAATTAATATAATTAACAATTCAATAACAATAAACGCAACAACAATATGTCAATTCTAACCATCAACACAACAGTAATTCTTAAACAAAGTGAAACACTTCAATAACACTGAACAAATAACTAGATTTATATACTGTATTTATTTTCGTTGTTTAATACGACACTGATTCACGACTGACTGCCTAATTCCCGTCGGCTCCCTTCTTATATAGAGCTACGTGGCTTAAACACAGCGCGTTCTAGCTCTTTCTAGACGTCTAGCAGGTACTCGTATCTTTGATACCATTCCACGCCTCGCCACTGTGACCTTCCCTTCTCGACGCTTCTATTGCAGGCAGTGGCGTAACATCTTGGGGTTTGCTACAATATTTAACCTTTTGTGGTCTTCTTCTACGTCGTCCAATCAGCGTTTTCTCGGGCATCCGGGGAGACGTCTTCCTTTTGGATGATTTCTGAAGACCTGCCGCGGTCCCCTGCTATCCGATGATCAGCCCATCGAAGGCTTTTAATATTTATTTATTTTTAATAATGAAAGAGGACAACCGATTTGAATGAAATTTTACGTGCAGAGTCTGACTATAGGAGTAATAGATAAGCTCAATTTTATCCCGGCCAATGAAGCAGTTTATTCTGCCACTAAAATTATTTTTACGTTAATTTTTCCGCTCTGATTGGTCGCCTGTCTTTGTTCATACATGAAGGTATACTCTATCTTCATCTTAGCACATTATAAAGACAGTTGAATAAGTTAAAACATCTGTATTTGAAAATGAGTAATGGCTTTACTTCAGAAAGGTGTAACTCGAGCGTATATTTCATTTTATGAATGTACTTTGTGATTAAAGTAAAGAACTTCTTATTCCAGGTTCTGTAATAACTTATTTAATAATTATTCATTCATAGAAATGCAATGCATGAAAACAAACACTTAAAGACTGTAGTTCATCCTGAAATAGTGAAGAGTAATAATAAATCACTAGTGTACCCGTGCAAAACTTTTTTGCGACGACTTAACACTGTCTTCAAAGAACAATGGTTTAGTAAAGGCTATCGCCAAAAAAATTGTTTGCCAACACAAACCTTTTTTATATGTAATATGAATCACTTTATTAAGAAAACAATAAGAAATATATATTTCAAGCTTTCTCAATATCATTGTGTATACGAACGCGTGAGTAAAACACATAACCTAGCTTTTAACGATATGTTTTTAATATAATTTTTGATAAATATTTTTGATTCAAACATAACTTTAAAGTGTACGTAAAATAGTAGTTTTTTAGAAGCTATAGAACGTATCTATCAGTATAATACTTACGTACGAATGATCTTCAGAAAAAAATCGATGAGTTTGTCGGTATTTGAGAAACTAAGTACTATATTTAAAAGAGAAAAAAAATGTGCACGTACATATACATCTTTAATGTTTAATTTTAAATACTTTTGGAAATTTTGTCAATATAACCCTATTAAAATCTGGGCTCTAAAAATTAAAATGTACAACTGTCAAGATGTTTCATTGTTTATTGTTTGCATAGCCTATCCACGACATGCGTACATATTTGCATTTCTCTCACACTCATGTATCGTGAACGCCGATGGATTTTCTCTGTTTACGTTTCTCTTCACCCCACTGCCCCCCTCGTCATTTTTACTATTATCGCTTGAAATCACCCCTTTTAAAGAAATTTCACAAAAAAAAAATAGCGATAACATATCTGTGGACTAAAGGCCTCAGTTTAAAGAAAAAATTTTGTCAATCGGTTGAGCAGGGGTTGCTGGCGGATTGTCTAGAGAAATAGGGCTTGTGTTTTAAATATATAGATTTTGGTTTTTGACAGATTCTAGTGGTACCATAGACTAGGTACCTAGTCTTAAATAATTCCCATATGGAAGTATAAAGACCTAATAATCATAAGAAACAACGTTGTCTATTTATTAGTTTTACATCATTGAAAAACATTAACAATAAGTGCCGACTCGGCAACCGTCTCGGTGCAAACCGCTGTGTGTGTGATCTCTCTAAGGCGTAACTCACACGTACCACTTTCCGACGACATCAGAACCACAATAAAGTCGTCGTCTGTGGAGAGTAGCTAAAATGTAACCTAAAAGTATAAAAACTGGGTCGCAGTACTCACACGTCCGACACATTGCCCGACAATGCGACG
Source organism: Mongoloraphidia duomilia (assembly GCA_039654895.1). Classification (NCBI taxonomy): domain Eukaryota; kingdom Metazoa; phylum Arthropoda; class Insecta; order Raphidioptera; family Raphidiidae; genus Mongoloraphidia; species Mongoloraphidia duomilia. The sequence goes on from CM077516.1 coordinate 6,139,410, forward strand.
ACAGTCGCAATGTGTTGACGGTATCATCCACAAAATTGTCGCAGTCGGCAGGCCAACACAACTCACACGTGCGATTCTCCAGCGACACACAACAACATGCCGGCAGTCTGTGTTGTGTCAACACAGACTGTCTGTCTGCCCTGCAAGTTGGTGTGTATTGTCGACAAAGCGATCTACTCACACGTGCGTCTGCACGCCAACTAAAATGTGGTTGGCAAGTGGTCCATTGCTGCGACAGCGTAACCACAGAATGTCGTTGATTGCGGTACCTGTGATTTAAGCCTTAGAGTCTAAAAAGTTAGAACATAGTTGTAAACGCAAACCAATTTTGCGGTCGACCGAAGCGCCATCCTACGCGATAATCTGGGAATTATTACATGATAATTTTTATTAAATTGTTATAACGATACGGAACCCTGATGTCGCACTTGACCGGTTTGTTTAACCACAAACTCATTCTGTAATAAAGTAATCATTTATTCATACGTTGTCTGTTCTTAATATTAAATTGTTGAATGAACTTGCGTAAATCTTATTTCGTGACAGTCACAAATAGTAAAACTAGACCTTTTATAGATATATATTAATGTCTTCTTCATTCAGTTTGTTTATAATGGCGACGGCATATTATGAAATATGTGACAGTCGTATTTCTGTACCGGCGTATTTATTGTTCTGACATATTTCTGTATTATTTATTGTTTTGATAAAGTTTGTTACTGACGTGAATTGAATAACATTTGATGCTGGGAAAATTATTGATAGCCAATACCGACGTGAGTTTACTTTTTACTGTGTGCAGGGGGCGGAGTTATAATAATATTGTTACAAAACTGTCTTCTGAGTTGACGGAATAAATATTTATTTACAATAATTAAAAACACAACAATAATGAACGCAACAACGAAAAATCAATTCTAACAATCAACACAATTAAACGATAACTAAACAGTAATTACAAAGCAAAACAAACAACTATATACAATAATTCGTAATTATTAACTTTATACAATTAACTACACTAATATTTATTTTATCAGGTGTATTTATATCACGGAACTATTTATATTTCACAAAATACTGTTTATTTATTTCTATATTTATGTCAACTTATTTCGCACTATATTCACTGTTCAACACTGTCACAGTATAATCTACACTGTTTGACTGATCTCCGGTGACTCCTGTGTAGCTCAAACCTAGCGCGTTCTCTAGAACTTTCGTGCAGGTACCAGTTATTATAGCAAGCAGACACCGCTTCTCCGAACTTCCGCCTGCCGTTTATATACAGGGTGATCCGTAACAATATCGACGCGAGGGCTCGTTGTGAGATCCATTGTAAAACTCGGAACTCTAATTTTCCATAATAATTGTCAGTGATAAAGATAAATCTTTATTCACCCCTAAACACAGACAGAACCTGTGTTATCAGGGTAGTCAATTTACAATAAAAGTCAATTTACAATAAACTTATAACAATTTGTAACTAACATTTCTAGACAACGTAAATACTGATATAAGCGTTACATAATGTTCGCTAGTAGTGATGAGCAAAATTGGTCTTGGTGTTGCGAAAAAGCAAGACCAAGACCAAGACCGAATGAACAAGAACAAGACCAAATACACAAGACTAAACTAAAAATTCTTAAACATAAGAAATACAATCAATATGATTAGACACCTATACCGTAACTAAATTCACTATATTAGTGAAATTAACATAAGAATATCAGACGAATTATCGCCATGATATTTATATAGAAGGCTATATAGGAAAAATGTAAATGCACCGCCGGGAATCGAACCCAGAACTCCCAATTTCGCGTCGGGAAAGTTTCCAGTTACTACACAGTACCCAACAGCATACATTTAATTCTTCCTATATATGCAGCGATGACCACAGATCCATTAACTGCGAGAGCTATTATTTTATAACAACATTACAAATGAATGCTGGCTTTCTCATGGCCCGGACGCGCCTTACCTTTTCCTATATAGCCTTCTATATAAATATCATGGCGATAATTCGTCTGATATTCTTATGTTAATTTCACTAATATAGTGAATTTAGTTACGGTATAGGTGTCTAATCATATTTAAGGCGCGTCCGGGCCATGAGAAAGCCAGCATTCATTTGTAATGTTGTTATAAAATAATAGCTCTCGCAGTTAATGGATCTGTGGTCATCGCTGCATATATAGGAAGAATTAAATGTATGCTGTTGGGTACTGTGTAGTAACTGGAAACTTTCCCGACGCGAAATTGGGAGTTCTGGGTTCGATTCCCGGCGGTGCATTTACATTTTTCCTATATAGCCTTCTATATAAATATCATGGCGATAATTCGTCTGATATTCTTATGTTAATTTCACTAATATAGTGAATTTAGTTACGGTATAGGTGTCTAATCATATTGATTGTATTTCTTATGTTTATATTAAAAACCGTATATAGATTTCTCGTTATAATTTGATTAAAAGTTCTTACTTCTCAATTTATAACTATGATGATCTTCAGAAGTAAAAAACTAAAAAAAGACAGATAAAATGAGCAAGACCAAGACTTGATACGCAAGACCAAGACCAAAACTAAATAAGCAAGACCAAGATCAGACATATTTGAGCAAGACCAAGACTGAATCAGCAAGACCAAGACCAAGACTGTCCAAGTCTTGGTCTTGGTCTTGCTTTGCTCATCACTAGTCACTAGTCAATAAACGGCTATTTAAGGTTCGCAAAACAGATACGAAAAAACACTAAAAGCGTGGATGTGTTGAATAAAAACATTTACACCCTGTATAATTATTTGAATTAATACGACTTCATTTCAGCAGTATTATGAATTTATGATAAAAGACTTTTTTGTATAAAATAACTGGAAACCGCTTTTACATTAAAAGGTCTTTTCTATTCACTTTGACGTAGGTACAAATGTAATTCACTGTTTGCAAATCCTTTCTTTTTGTATTAATTAAAGCGGCTATTAAAAAGTAAGTAGTATTTATTAGAACCGTACCTACCTACATAATACATTAATTTTATTAAAATAATTATAAATCTGCATCTACAGGCATGGGCGCCGCTAGAAAATTTTTCGGCGGGCAAAAATAATATGCATGTTCTTATCAATGTGTTACATAAACTATACAGTGAATTTCACTTAACACGCAACATAAGCGAGTTTTGTTTATTTGGTACTTATGTGAAAAATATTAATGCTTCAGAGAAAAACGTTTCACTTAAAATGCAATATTTACTATAACAAAAACATATACATTGTAACGATGCCGGTCCTGTACAGTGACATAACGCCATTTTTATAAAGATTATCAAATAGACTATTATGCAAGGTCGCTGGCATCCTTGCTTTCAAATCTCGTCAATTTTAAAAATTATAAGAAATATTTTATACAGTTCAAATATAATATTCAAGCCAACAAGATTAATTAAATATTATTCTGACCAGCCATCGCCAGATTAAAATAATAAATCTTGTAATAGAACTAATTAAAAGTTTACATTGGTGCAAATATTATAACTATAATTTTATAATAAACCATTTTATTAAAAATTAATACAAATTTCAATTAATCACAATTCGCAAACAACCATCAAAAAATTCCACTGCGCTACAACATCGCTATCAATATTTTAACTTAAAAAATGAATTATACAGTGAGTTACACGGCGAGGCATGCATAGATTTTTAGCATTGGGAAAAAATGAATGGATCAGAGTGAGCCATGACTGATAATGCACGTATTTATAATATAGAGTTGCTATGGTTATTTTAGTGTTTTTATTTTAGTTTCAATTATTTTTATTTTGCTTGACATAAAATCATAGAGATACTATAACTAGTGTAGGGAAGCCACCCAAAAAAGTGAAGATGCAAGAGATAGAGATAGAGAGAATATAGATGTTGTTCTATCTCTTTCTATCACGTTTTGGTGGTACCTATAGTAAAAACTCGGGTCGCAGTGCCAAACCCTGCCGACAATATAGTGTATTTGCTATTACAGGCCTTGTGGCTTTAATACGTGAACTTAAGTTTGTTTTTGGACAAAATAAAAAATTCAACCCCTTAATACATCCCTTAAAATAATATTTTTTTCTTAATTTCAATATTATTATCATTGCAACCTCTGTACCAAATTAAATACACCCTTCAGTAAGTAAATCACTATCCGCAAAACTAGTGTTTTCATAAAATTTGTAAGTCCGGTCCTATCGGGCCGATTTTATTAAAATTTTAGCAGCACATTTTGATATTTACTAAAAGGTTAAATTTCAATTTTGAAACAATTCTGAAATTTTTTTCGGTATTTTCGGGCGCAAAAACTTTTTTCAACCCCTAAAAACTACCCTTAAAATACTCCGATTGGGCCCATTTTAAATAGGTTCCGTGCGGTGATGGATTCCAACGTGTGTACCAAATTTCGTTCAAATCAATTAAGTCTTTCGAGAGTTATGCCGCGAACACATATATATATATATAAATAAATAAATATATAAATATATATATATATATATACATATATATATAAACATTTCCAAAAATGATGCCAAAGTGTTCAGGAGGCTATGAAACGTCGAGAAATTTTGGTCCGACCCCTAGGTCCCGCCATCCGACCGACGCCAATAGTGTATGTGCCATATGGCAAATACACTAACAAGATGCATAAAACGGCAAGTGAAATACAAATAATTGAATCTAAAATAAAAACACTACAATAACCATAGCAACTCTATTGGGGTCCGTCAAATGAGCATCTGACATCTGGTGGCAGAAAATTGTACTCAAACGAGGGAAAATTTTACATGCTAACAGTGCAAATTAATCATGAAATTGTTTATTACAAAAATAAAACAAGTAAAATAAACAAAAAGTTTATCGAAAATGCGCGACGTTTTCTAATATCATGGCAATAAACACTGTCAGTTATTGCCTTGTAAAACTTACTTTACAGAGAATTATTTTCTAATGAAATGTGGGAAAACTGTATTTATGAATTAAAAAAATATTTTATAGTAATAATAAGATGTACTTGTTATCATACTGCACTAAAATAGTTGAATCCCTGATGATTAACAAATTTATAGGATTAACTTCGTATACAAATATTTTGAGGTTAGTAACTTAGCTACTTATTACAATATAACTTATTATGTTGCAGTTATGTGTTTACATTATTCACCTAACCCAGCCTTAAAAGCGCATTGAACGCGGATGATTAATTTCGTGGAGATTTTCTTTTAATTTTGATGTTTTTAAGCAATATGTCGTAAAGATTACTACTGTTGACAGTTCATTTTGCATGCATTTTTCTCGTTATATTTCCGACATTTGATAATATGCCCGGCTTTGAGAATCCGTTCTCCTTCAACGAAATTCCTTGTTTAGGATTCGTACCGGCCCAATCACAAATTGCACTTATATTTATCATTTCTTATCACTTTGAAAATCATAAAATTACACGCAAAAGTATACCCCGTATATGAAATTTCCCTCCGTCTGCGCCATGTTTTTGAAGCTCCACCTATCTGACGGATCCCAATATAAATACGTACATTATCAGTCATGGCTCACTCTGATCAATTCATTTTTTCTCATAAATATATTATCTACCTTTGATTTCAGACTTTAAACGACTCGCTCTCAAATATATCTACTAATAAAATATTTTCTTTGTTTCAGGTAAGATGGCCTTTTTACTTTAAGACCGTTTAAGGTAAGATTATAAAAAGTCGTTAATGGTTTATATTATTGTATTTATAAAAAATTCCAGCCAATCGGATGACGGGACTATTCCAACTCCAAAAATACTGACATTTGAATTGTAGATTATAGACGCTCGACAACAGAGGTCATTAGCGCTGACATTTGACTAATTGACTATAACGAGTATATTATGTCATCTGTGCTATAACTAAATATGTATAATATTATGATAATGGTTTCGATTTGAATAATTTCGACGCCGTTGTGTTCAGAATGTTCACGAAATAACCCCATATAATTTTTATTTAAATCGGTTCAGTAGTTTTTTAGTAATCAAATTAATTTTTTTTTAAAGTTATACTCCTTTATGCGACTCCGGGCGAGTTTACGCAAAGCGTTAAACAATGCGCGCGCCTCGTCTGCAGGCAGTTGTTAAACTAAGAACTTTAGAAAAATTCCGTTAGATGCCACGCCAAGAACACTTTGTACCTCGATTCATAGATGTCGCTGCCGTACCAGTCGCGGGTATATGTTAAGGAATATAACTTCCGCAATTGTAATTGTATTTTAAAGACCACCAACAGCTAAGGTTATTTGGGCCTAGCACCAATTCATATTTTCGATTCATTATTTTTTTTTTTTTTAATAATAAATTGAAAATCCAATTGACACTTTTACCAGCTCTCGGGCTAGAACTGGGGACTTGTAATAGAGGAACCATAGCAACGCCATGTAAACAACAGCGTCGCTACACTCTCGGCTATTCTCAAGCCCTATAACTTCCGCCGTGTGTAAAACACACACATGCCTTTCGCCGCTAATGACCTCTGTTGTCGAGCGTCTATAATTCACAATTCACATGCCTTTCGCGTTAGTGAGAAAGCCCTCTAAAGTCCATTTTTAAACTCCCACAGATTGTCAATATTATTTGACCGTACATTTTGCGAGAACCTTTTGCGAGGGCTTCTCGGAATATCACTTAGGTATATAAACCATAACTCTTGAACTGCTACGTTCGGGTAAATCGTCAAGTGTATGATGAAGGCTGAAGAGTCCACTTGAACGAAACGTTTGACCTGCATTAGTTCGATTTCCATATTATTATACAACGCCGCACGTGCAAGCAGTAGCAGCTATGGAAAGGCAGGGCCGGCGCGAGCCTATTTGGCGCCCTGGGCAAACAATTTCTTTGCGCCCCCCCCCCTATATTTTCGTTTCAATAAAACGTGTACACAATTTCCTATCATTAATATTAAAAAAATGTCCACAAGGTTTTACATAAATTATTTTTTATTCATCTTTTTCAGTTCTTATAACATTCGAAGCCTTATTCCAAGTATTGCACCGATGTTTTAGAAAAAAATGTCCATTTAATTGCTTCAAAAAAGAATTCTGTAAGCTTTTTTCTCTGCAAAACTTCTTATCAATTTTTTGTAATCTAATTTTTTTTCGTGGGTCATCAGTGCCGCCCCTATTTTGATGACGCCCTGGGCAGCTTCCCAGTTTGCCCGCCCCAAAAACCGGCCTTGTGGAAAGGGGTCACAATATTAGATTTATCCTTTTAATCATTCCAACGCCACAAGTGGGAAATGGTACTGATTTATAGAAGTCAGATTAACAGACTTACAAACAATTTGTTATTTTGTACAATTTTGGAACTTTACTTCGTTGATATTTAAATTAAATAAGTAAATATCTAAAGTTTTTCTTGTTGTTTTGAGTATCTACATAATTAACGTAGGCACTTTATTTACACAGTGCGAACGTTGGCTGTGGAACGTTCCAAATAAAAACTTCTTCAGGTGTGCAAGCTTTCACGGCCGGCATTGTTCCAAGTCTTCATGGTTTCCGGGCTTGTAGGCCGTGGTCCGGTGGTATTTCTACCTGACGTTTCGTCTACAACTGCGGTAGACATTCTCAAAGGCGATGTGGCAGCAGTCGAAGTGTCCTCCTTGGCGGCACACAGGTCACTGACTGGTGTCCTCCCTTCTTTTATGCCTAGTACCAGTGTGTTCTCTGTTCGGTCGTAGGCCGTATCTCCGTACGACCGAACAGAGAACAGGAGGGCACTAGTCACTGACACACTAACCTTTGAGTCGCCAAGGAGGACACTTCGACCGCTGCCAGTGCCACATCGCCTTTGAGAATGTCTACCGCAGTTGTAGACGAAACGTCAGGTAGAAATACCACCGGACCACGGCCTACAAGCCCGGAAACCATGAAGAGTTGAAAAACTTCTTCGAATATCTGTGACCAAGATCTTCGAACACATCAACCTTATTTCATGATCGCGCATTTTTTCTGATAGTTGTCAATTTTTTCTGCCTCCGTCTCTTTCCGCAATGACTTCATCGACATTTTTTTTAATGACAACCCTTATAGGCCGAGAGCTAGTGACAATTTTCAGGTGTTATTCAAGGCCTTATTTTTGTGAAGATGTTGAAGGAGGCATATTAAAGAGCCCTGAGTAAGGGATTTTGCTAGATAGCGGTATGGGAGGGATGCAGACCGCCCCCAACATTCTTTACTCGCTTTGTCACATACGGAAATATTTTGGGAAGTAGGTACTTCACTCACAGTACACTGCATAGTTATCAAACACGTAATAACAACTTAATTTTACTCCCTAAACATTTCGTATCGTTACACCAAAAGTTCCACCACTTTTTATTAGTAATAATAGAAACAGTAAACAGTAGTAACAGTAAAGTAAACAGTAATAGTATGCCAAATTTCATCTGAAAGTTGTTTTTCTTTTCCGGACAGACAAACTTTCAACTTTTCATGAATTACACTATTTGGTCGGCAGGATTTGTGGGTATGTGACCCGTGTTCATGATTTAACCATTGATATCAATTACTGTTGTACGCTATTATCACCAGATGACTCTGCTTTAAGCTACCCGACTGAACGGCTCAAGTGGCACAACCGGGAACTAACGAGCCTTGTGTGAGCAGTGGTTCGCCAACATCTGAGAAACAAATAAAAAAGGATAATAAAAAAATATTAGTTGCAGGTCATTATCATTAGGTGGTTGTGTTCGCTCTACAAGTTAAAGTATATGGGTGGGGTGCTTTCTATTTACTGACACAAGTCAACGTGTGGCGCTAGAAATGCTTTCCATTTGATATTAATTTTTAGGGTTCCGTACCTACGAACGGAACCCCATTACTGAGCCTACAATGTCCACCCGTCCGTCTGTCACAATTTTACAAACAGTAAGAGGTAGTCATAGTTGAAATTTTCACAGATTTTGTGTTGCTGTGGCATGAATCCTGGCAAATAATAAAAATTAACAAGCCGTGAGGTTGGTCGTTTATTAGGACTAAAGTGCGACCCTTGAGGTTCACACGATGAACTTCCCAGTTTGATAAATATTTAATAATAATAATTAAATTAGATATTACACAGAAAAGTAATCATTTTAATCATTAAAACATAATTATTATTTATTTTTAACAATAATTAAAAAAAAAAACGGCTGAACCGATTTGGAAAAGTTTCTTTCAGATCATATTTACGTTAATACGCGTTGATTGGCACCCTAACGTGTCGATATCATTTTTCATTCTCGAGATTTCGTCTTAGAAAGAAATGGACACATACGTACATATACGTACACACACACAGACATCTTTCTAAAAATAGTGTAGTGACCTTGAAACATAAAAATGTGTTATACATTTTGATTTCGATTTTCGGACCCATTACAATAACTTCCAGTGGGAAGTTAAAAAGTTTAATCCCTAGGGGGTTCCCCATACATGGGATATATAGTATATACTCGTATATCTTGTATGTATCTCTGTTGTTTTCTTTAGAATTGAACGCTTACACTACTCAAGTATACCTTGTTTCTGCTGTGCTACTGTAGTAAGTCTTGTAGCGCAATGGCTAATGCGGTCGCATGTCACCCCGAAAAGCCGGGTTCAATTCCGAATGACTTTTTTTATATAATGTAAACAATTTGGAATTTTTAGAATAAGAAATTTAATTTAAAAATAATAAAAAAAATAATTAAAATTGAAGTGTATTTTAATTCTAAAAAAGAATTTGACAAATCATATAGTCATGGCTTGTTAACATGGCTGGTTTTTATATCCATGACGGGACTGCGGTAGTTCTTACAGTATGTTTGGATTGGAGTTAGACTAAGAATAAATAAAAAGAAAGGGCTTCCGCTAACTCAGCCTACAATCACTTAGGCGCTCGTTTAAGGGAAGTTTACTGTATCACAACACAACAATGAATACAACAGTCATTGAAGTAATTAATATGTACCTGCAGTTTGAATCCATTTTCATGACGGCTAGTTGATTGCACAGATGGTGCACCGCGCGTGTTCAGCTCGCCACTGGGAGGCAGGGGCGGATTTAGGCCTAGGGCGAAAATTTTTTGACAAACCAACAAAATTTATCTATCTCTTTATAATATACAGGGTGCTGAACGTAACTGCTGCACATAGGGATTTAACCCGTAAAATCAAACTTTCGCGATTTTCTGCTTCCCTAATTATTTTAGGAAAAATATCTTCGAATAAAAGTTTTAGAACATAAAATTCTACATCTAAATCATTAAACAAAATTAATTTTGCATGCTTTGTAACGGCAGAAATTTGATATGAAAATGTCAAAATTACCTCAAAAACAGATAGCGATAGCCATGGAACTTGAACAAAATGATTAGAAATTACTCCTGACAGCTATAAAACGTCATCATTTTGTTCAAGTTCCATGGCAATCGCTATCTGTTTTTGAAGTAATTTTGACATTTTCATATCGAATTTCTGCCGTTACAAAGCATGCAAAATTAATTTTGTTTAATGATTTAGATGCAGAATTTTATGTTCTAAAACTTTTTATTCGAAGATATTTTTCCTAAAATAATTAGGGAAGCAGCAAATCCCGAAAGTTTGATTTTACGGGTTAAATCCCTATCATATGCAGCAGTTACGTTAACCACCTGTATATTAGTGTGAATAAAAATATTTTTTTACTCATATTGGTCATTAGGGCTTGAAAATAGCCGAGCGTGTTATAGCGATGCCATATTATATAATATATTGGCTCCTCTGTTACAAGCCCTCAGTTCCCAGATTCTAACTCGAGAAGTATTAGTTGTATTATCAATTTATTAGTGAAAAAAATTAATAAATTGTAAAAATGAATTGGTACTAGATCTAAGCAGCCCTAGCTGTTGGTGGCCATAATAACATTGGTCATTTGTACGTGCATATTCCTCATATGCAGAGTTGGCAATCTGTGGGGAATTCCCCAAACTGCGGGGAATTTTAAGCTGTAATTGAGGAATTTGTGGGGAGAGCCTTGATGCAGGGACAATGTGAGAACTTTCGAATAATGATATCAATTATGGGTAATTTTAAAAGTTGCAATTGGCAACCCTGATTGATGCACAGAAAACTTAATTTTTATTAAGTTTCATTTTGAACGTATCCTCATCTTTTTTTTTTTAATGGCAAGTCACCATCAACATTTTATTTGTCTGGCATTGCCCAAACTGTAGCCGATTCAAAATTTATAGAATGGCTTATTAAAATTCCCAGAATTAGAGGAACTTTGGCAAAACTACCCTGAATTTAGGGAATGTTGTCAACTTATGTTGGTATTTTTAAACGCCGCCTTTGACAACCCTGTTTATATGTGTTTCTGATATTAAGAGGGATGCGGCCATCTCCGGAGCCTAGACCCTAGGGGATACTTTGAAGTTGAATCCGCTCCTGCTGTGAGATATTTTATGACGGGGGTCAAACACTGGACAGTTTGTATCCATTTGTTGTCGACGTGTTTCGCATTGCTCTGTGCTATGAATGATTAATCAGAATTATACGTCAGGTTTTATACATATGCTAGTTTGTTAATCGTTAAATGTTTTACCAACGCCTGCTTCCTGTGTACACAGTGTAGGGGAGACCGGGGGCCGGTTGGTTGGCACAAAGTTAATATCTCTCCCGAGTAGAATGCGCTAGCGATTAAGACATTAAGCATATTTTCCATAGGTCAAATGCGCAAGTCTAAACCATTGCGTGTGTCTATGTATCAAGTTTATGTTAAAAATTGTGTACAATGTAATATGATACGGACTTTATACCTTCTAATAATAATAATAATAAATCGCGGAAAAAGATATACCTATACAGGGTGGTACATCTTAAACAATGCAGTGAAATAGCTCGTAAACGGTACAAACGATAAAAAAATGTTTTATACAAAAGTTATAGAGTGTCAAGGGGGACAGAAGACTGTAATATCAAATTTAACATAGGTGGTGCTGTGAAGGTCAGGCGAAGGTCAGCTTCGATTTTTTGTTTGTAACAGCGCATTTTTATTCCAGAATACTATACAGTATTTAATAGTGACCGCAATTATTATTGCTTCAAGGCTGAAATTGTTTGTATAGCTTGTATGGGTGACCCAATAATGCCATTATAATATTTGCAGATCGATTTATCAGTATTAAAGGGGTGGCAGATCACCCTAAACGTGTCATGTACCCGACGAAATTTATGTTATTATTTCAAGGTTCAAATTTTAATATGTTGTTACGGCGACTGTTCTAAGCATATATTTCAATTTGCAGAACAAAATTTCGGTATTAACCCCCTTGCAGAACGATATAAACACCTATAGAGGGCAGTATAGCCTAGTGGTTAGCATGCTTGGCGCCGCAACCTCTAGACTAGACTGCCGTGGGTTCGAACTCCACCTGCGCTCATGGATGTTTTGTGATGTTATTTAGTTTTAAGTTAGTTGTTATTTAGTGTAATTGAAAGACGCTAATGACCTTAGATGTCGACGCGTCTATAATCTACAATAAAATAAAAAAATATAAACACCTAGGCGAGCAAGTTTCCCTCTAAGAGAGGGGGTTAATACCGACATTATGTTCTGCAAATTGAAATATATGCTTAAAACAGTCGCCGTAACAACATAATAAAATTTGAATCTTGAACTAACAATAAAAAATTCGTCGGTTACATGTCACGTTTAAGGTGATCTGCCACCACTTTAATACTGACCAATCGATCTGCGAATATTATAATGGCATTATTGGGTCACCGATAAACTATTCAAACAATTTCATCCTTAAAGCAATAATAATTATGATCATTTTTTTTGTTACATGTTGGGAGCGGTCTGCATCCCTCCCATACCGCTATCTAGCAAAATCCTTTACTCAGGGCACTTTAATATGCCTTCCTCAGCATCTTGACAAAAATAAGGCCTTGAATAAATAACACACAAGCTCTCGGTGTGTAAGTTTTGAGGGTTTATAAACTTTGAAATATGTCGAAACTACGCCGGAAAACTTCATGTTAAATGTGTTAAATGGGATCGTAACTTTAACCGCGAGCTTAAATTTAGCTTTAAATCTAACCGCGAGAACGTATTAAATTGCAGGACGCCAGTGGTCGGTCGTTAGAGTAATGTTATATAATATTTAAACATCCAATGGCTTTCTGTCGATCGACATGATGGCCTAGCTATTGGTAGATGGTGAACGGAAGCAATTGATGTTAAATGCACTTCCGAACCTCAAACCAGCATTTTAGATATTTATAGGTTATATGAATTGATATTGTAGATTATATAGACGCTCGACAGGTTATCTGACAGAGCAACTTATGACAGTGTATATGCAAAATTAAATGTTGATAATTTCCGACTAATCGGAGTGTACCAGTACATAATTACAATTATAGGAGACAAAAGACACAATTGAATGTGTAATTCCTCACCAATGCCTGTCTTAGTGATGAGCGAATGTTTTTATTATTATCGCCCATACTTGTAAACGCCCAGTACTGACTGATGATCTCCGGTGACTGATCGCCTGATCGCTTCACTCACTCGTTTATATAGGCCGTTTGGCTTAGGCACAGCGCGTTCTAGCGGTCTCTAGAATGTTCGTGCAGTTACTCGTTGATACAGTAAGCGGACCCCCGTTTCTGAGAACTCTTGCCTGCCGTTTATATACAGGTTGATCCGTAACATTATATATAGCTGGCGCCCCTTACGGTTAAGTTTAGCAGCTGGCCCATCTTCATCGATGAATATTTTAATTAACTGACCCATTCCATGCATACATACACGCATGTAAAGTAGCTATTTTATAGTGGGTATGGCAAAAAATATCAAAATGCATGTAATTATTTATCGGTAGGGTTTTGCAGTGCAGCCAATGTTTTTAATGTTTCAGGGCAGTTGACTCAGTAAATTATACCAAGTAAAAGTTTGTTATGCAGCATCGCGCGAGAATTTTAATTAAAATCACTGAAAAAATCACGGTTGATACATTGCAAAAAGCGCAAAATGCATGTTTCGGTTTGCATATGAAATACCGATGACGTTTGTAAATAACGATCAAGCTGCAAAAACTGTTTAAAAAAAAGACAACTAAATGCCAATATCAAGGGAAAATAATGCAAGCGCTTTTATGTATTTTGTGTGACATTGGGGTTGGTGCTCATACAAGCGACTAGACCCTGCTGTCAGGGTCCATTCTGATTGGTCGAATACCCCATATTGATGTCGTTTGAGACACACACACACACACACCTAAACGAAGTAACAACTAACTAATGAACTCTGTATACTAATATGGATAGTTGATAGCGATTAAAAAATGGATTTTGTATGTGGAGAATGTTCAAACACATATTCTTCAAGACAGGCATTAATGTTCACAAAATTAGAATGAAAACTTCAGATAAGGCTTTTAATCTAATTCTTTCTATGAAAGTCGATCAATTTTTTGACATTTCAAAACTTTCGTTCACTACCCAGGCAAAGCGCGCCTAAGGAAGTTTTCACTTCAAAAAAAACTTTTTAACAAAAAAAAAACCTGCTTCAAAAAGCCACTAAAAAGAGGAAAATAATGAAATTTTGAGGTCTGTGCCAATTTAATAAAATATGAAGTCGGTTAAAAAGTATAGTATCGTGATTAATATATCTTCTTGTTAACCAACTGCATATTTTATTAAATTGGCGCAGACCTCAAAATTTCATTATTTTCCTTTTTTTAGTGACTTTTAGAAGGAGGTTTTTTTTTTTGTTAAAAAGTTTTTTATTTTTTACTTTTTAGTGTCAAAAAGTAGCATTAACCTTAAAGGAATCACACGCCGTTACTCACTTTTATTAAACCGACTTTCTTTCGCTGTCTAATGTGTTAAAAAGTGACATTTACCTTAAGGAATCACACGCCGTTACTAACTTTTATTAAAATCAGCCGAACTACTGAACCGATTTTGATGAAATTTCTATGAGACCTATCTGAAAGTATATCCTTTCAAATAAAAAAAAAATTCCAAATCGGTTTATAAATGATGAGTTCTCAGGTAACAAACATAAAAAAAAAAAATACAACCGAATTGAGAACCACCTTCTTTTTTTGAAGTCGGTTAAAAATGAGTTCGTACCATTGCAACTCCACGGGATCAGTTCACCCCCAAAATCCTCGATCGAACTCTTGCCCGCTAATTGGATATGTACAAAATCGACGCAGCACGGGGTATTGTGGTATATTACGATAGGCTGGCAGTACTATGTGCGCTGGTATTATAATGATGAACAGTTCGTTATGCGAGAGATAAGCGTTCGAATGAAACAAACGATAATGAACGTTAAACCGCTTACACTAGATACATAGCTACTGAATACACACTAAACTAACTGTACGCGCGGATAGCAACAGTGAGCCAAACCAAGGTTTCTCAATCTTTTTTACCGCCACGCAGGGTACATTGAGTACCATTTTCTGGTAGCATAGGCATGCCTGTACATTATACAGAGTGAGGATTAGAAAAGGTAACATAGAGAAAATAACATTGAGAACATTTACAATTTAGTAGTAGACTATGAGCCATAAGACCTAATAATATTGTAGTGGATTATACGTAGAAAAAATAGTACAGTGAATTTTTTAAACAATTTTCCATCAGCTGTACCAGAAACTAGAAAATAATTAGGACACAAACCAAGGGGCACTTTGTGTCGCTGCGTCAGCGGAATAAGTAATAATCTGGGACTTTTAACAGACTAAAATAAAAACGTGGGGCGCATTTGAAATAGTTCTGTTGGTGGGCTTGGAAACACATTTTTCTAGACAAGCCGTTCTTATCTAATAATTATACAGTCGTTATACAGATTTTTATGCGCCCCACGTTTTTATTTTAGTCTGTTAAAAGTCTCAGATTATTACTTATTCCGCTGGCGTAGCGACACAAAGTGACCCTTGGTTTGTGCCCTAATTATTTTCTAGTTTTTGGTACAGCTGATGATTTAAAATAAAACCGTTTAACTTATAAGTTTTTTTACCTATTTTTATTTTCTATAGTTTTTAGTTTGATTTCTGGCCCGCATTATTATGCAAACTCCTCATCCTTTCAACTGTCCACCTCCTGATTCCATCATCAGACCCTCGTTACAAAGTTAAAATTATCATCATATTGTATTGTCACGGGAACTCAATGTGTGTGCAAAGTTTCATAAGAATCGGTTAAGTAGAAGTTGAAAAAGTTATCGCAAGATTTGAAACAAAGATGGTAACAAACAAATATACGGGGTCAAGCTAAACAAAACATATTTTCCAGGTGTATTAAATGACGTAAGAACCGTGCTAGATTGTGAAAAATATCATATCATCAATTTTTTGGAGTAATTATAACATGTTTTGAACAAAGTGCAGGGACAAGCCGATTAGGAATCCCCTACATAAACGGTGATGGGAAATTTTAACTTTTTAATGTTGTTAGTACAGCAGAATATTATTAGCCTATTTTAGCTCACTGCAAACCATAAAAAAATAACTCTACTTTTGCCGCTGAAGTAAAATGTTTACTCATATAAGTATCGTTAAAATTAATGGTCGCGTTGAAATATTATCGACTTTAATTACTGTTTATTTTACGTTTTTTATATTATCAGTTCAAATTCTAACTAGCTTGATATCGAAACATTTTTTTTTGTAACTAAACAATAAAATATTTATTATCACAACTAGTTCAGTGAAATTACATTTCTAGAAACAAAAATTCACAAATTTCGCAATCCTTGCAACCACCGAGGACATTGGAAATGATAACAGCATATATGAAACATAATTAACTGTTTATTATACACACAATATTTATCAATGCCCTGTTTAGTTTTGTCAGGAATAACCCTATTATTCTTCTGTTATATACGCGTTCACTTTTGCTTGATTACTTAACTTTTAAATGGATTTTTCTACGGTATTTATAAACATTTGCTCAAAAATAACACCGCAGATCGTCGCAAATACCTCTCAATTAACTAGACATGATATAAAACACATTTCGAAAAAATTGCACTTGTTCAATTTTGCATGATTGCTCCTCACTTGATCGCGACACCGTTGTCTTTTGGCCTTGAACGAAAACTCGTAACTCTGCCCCCATATACGAACATAAACATTTCCAATGTTAAAATTGCACTTGTTCAATTTTGCATGATTGCTCCTCACTTGATCGCGACACCGTTGTCTTTTGGCCTTGAACGAAAACTCGTAACTCTGCCCCCATATACGAACATAAACATTTCCAATGTTAAAATTGCACTTGTTCAATTTTGCATGATTGCTCCTCACTTGATCGCGACACCGTTGTCTTTTGGCCTTGAACGAGAACTCGTAACTCTGCCCCCATATAGGAACATAAACATTTCCAATGTTAAAATTGCACTTGTTCAATTTTGCATGATTGCTCCTCACTTGATCGCGACACCGTTGTCTTTTGGCCTTGAACGAAAACTCGTAACTCTGCCCCCATATACGAACATAAACATTTCCAATGTTAAAATTGCACTTGTTCAATTTTGCATGATTGCTCCTCACTTGATCGCGACACCGTTGTCTTTTGGCCTTGAACGAGAACTCGTAACTCTGCCCCCATATAGGAACATAAACATTTCCAATGTTAAAATTGCACTTGTTCAATTTTGCATGATTGCTCCTCACTTGATCGCGACACCGTTGTCTTTTGGCCTTGAACGAGAACTCGTAACTCTGCCCCCATATACGAACATAACATTTCCAATGTTAAATTGCACTTGTTCATTTGCATGTTGCTCCTCACTTGATCGCGACACCGTTGTCTTTTGGCCTTGAACGAAACTCGTAATCTGCCCCATATACGAACATAAACATTTCCAATGTTAAAATTGCACTTGTTCAATTTTGCATGATTGCTCCTCACTTGATCGCGACACCGTTGTCTTTTGGCCTTGAACGAGAACTCGTAACTCTGCCCCCATATACGAACATAAACATTTCCAATGTTAAAATTGCACTTGTTCAATTTTGCATGATTGCTCCTCACTTGATCGCGACACCGTTGTCTTTTGGCCTTGAACGAGAACTCGTAACTCTGCCCCCATATACGAACATAAACATTTCCAATGTTAAAATTGCACTTGTTCAATTTTGCATGATTGCTCCTCACTTGATCGCGACACCGTTGTCTTTTGGCCTTGAACGAAAACTCGTAACTCTGCCCCCATATACGAACATAAACATTTCCAATGTTAAAATTGCACTTGTTCAATTTTGCATGATTGCTCCTCACTTGATCGCGACACCGTTGTCTTTTGGCCTTGAACGAGAACTCGTAACTCTGCCCCCATATACGAACATAAACATTTCCAATGTTAAAATTGCACTTGTTCAATTTTGCATGATTGCTCCTCACTTGATCGCGACACCGTTGTCTTTTGGCCTTGAACGAGAACTCGTAACTCTGCCCCCATATACGAACATAAACATTTCCAATGTTAAAATTGCACTTGTTCAATTTTGCATGATTGCTCCTCACTTGATCGCGACACCGTTGTCTTTTGGCCTTGAACGAAAACTCGTAACTCTGCCCCCATATACGAACATAAACATTTCCAATGTTAAAATTGCACTTGTTCAATTTTGCATGATTGCTCCTCACTTGATCGCGACACCGTTGTCTTTTGGCCTTGAACGAAAACTCGTAACTCTGCCCCCATATACGAACATAAACATTTCCAATGTTAAAATTGCACTTGTTCAATTTTGCATGATTGCTCCTCACTTGATCGCGACACCGTTGTCTTTTGGCCTTGAACGAGAACTCGTAACTCTGCCCCCATATACGAACATAAACATTTCCAATGTTAAAATTGCACTTGTTCAATTTTGCATGATTGCTCCTCACTTGATCGCGACACCGTTGTCTTTTGGCCTTGAACGAAAACTCGTAACTCTGCCCCCATATACGAACATAAACATTTCCAATGTTAAAATTGCACTTGTTCAATTTTGCATGATTGCTCCTCACTTGATCGCGACACCGTTGTCTTTTGGCCTTGAACGAAAACTCGTAACTCTGCCCCCATATACGAACATAAACATTTCCAATGTTAAAATTGCACTTGTTCAATTTTGCATGATTGCTCCTCACTTGATCGCGACACCGTTGTCTTTTGGCCTTGAACGAAAACTCGTAACTCTGCCCCCATATACGAACATAAACATTTCCAATGTTAAAATTGCACTTGTTCAATTTTGCATGATTGCTCCTCACTTGATCGCGACACCGTTGTCTTTTGGCCTTGAACGAGAACTCGTAACTCTGCCCCCATATACGAACATAAACATTTCCAATGTTAAAATTGCACTTGTTCAATTTTGCATGATTGCTCCTCACTTGATCGCGACACCGTTGTCTTTTGGCCTTGAACGAGAACTCGTAACTCTGCCCCCATATACGAACATAAACATTTCCAATGTTAAAATTGCACTTGTTCAATTTTGCATGATTGCTCCTCACTTGATCGCGACACCGTTGTCTTTTGGCCTTGAACGAAAACTCGTAACTCTGCCCCCATATACGAACATAAACATTTCCAATGTTAAAATTGCACTTGTTCAATTTTGCATGATTGCTCCTCACTTGATCGCGACACCGTTGTCTTTTGGCCTTGAACGAAAACTCGTAACTCTGCCCCCATATACGAACATAAACATTTCCAATGTTAAAATTGCACTTGTTCAATTTTGCAT
Organism: Mongoloraphidia duomilia; assembly: GCA_039654895.1. Taxonomy (NCBI): domain Eukaryota; kingdom Metazoa; phylum Arthropoda; class Insecta; order Raphidioptera; family Raphidiidae; genus Mongoloraphidia; species Mongoloraphidia duomilia. The sequence goes on from CM077516.1 coordinate 6,159,195, forward strand.
GATTGCTCCTCACTTGATCGCGACACCGTTGTCTTTTGGCCTTGAACGAAAACTCGTAACTCTGCCCCCATATACGAACATAAACATTTCCAATGTTAAAATTGCACTTGTTCAATTTTGCATGATTGCTCCTCACTTGATCGCGACACCGTTGTCTTTTGGCCTTGAACGAAAACTCGTAACTCTGCCCCCATATACGAACATAAACATTTCCAATGTTAAAATTGCACTTGTTCAATTTTGCATGATTGCTCCTCACTTGATCGCGACACCGTTGTCTTTTGGCCTTGAACGAAAACTCGTAACTCTGCCCCCATATACGAACATAAACATTTCCAATGTTAAAATTGCACTTGTTCAATTTTGCATGATTGCTCCTCACTTGATCGCGACACCGTTGTCTTTTGGCCTTGAACGAAAACTCGTAACTCTGCCCCCATATACGAACATTAACATTTCCAATGTTAAAAAAGTGGGTGTGGATGTTGTGCTGTAAATTAAAAATGAGTTCCTGTTTTAAAGCGGTTTAAAAATTTCAGTTAATGAGTTGTTTAAAAATAAGACCCATGACTTGGCCACTTTTTGAAGTGAAAACTGTCTAAAGGTACGTGTAGTACGCAGCTGGGATTCTAGATGGTAGCATGTATGGTAGATGGTGGCTGAAATTATACGCGCTTATAGGTTTGCACAACGAAACTTTGATACCAGCTTAAATCACGTTTGAAATGTCAGATAGCGAAGACGAATATTTGTGTCCTTCTGCTACAAAGTGGTATATTTTAAATACAAATTTGGGTAGGACCTATCATGTCCACCCTATTAATAGAAAACGATCTAAACATGGCGAATTTCATCATTTATACCAAAAATTAAAGTTTTACCCAAACCAGTTTTTTGAATATTTACATAAGGAACCTAATACTTTTCAATACGTCTTAGAAAAAACTCAAAACAAATTAAATTAAAAACTGGCAAAATTTCACTTATTAAACTATAGTCACATCCATTGCGAAACTTGTAACGGCCATTTGACAGTTGTCACACGTTGATTGTAGTTGTCAGCGCGCTGAAAGAATGGTGAGATACATTCTTGAATCTACCAGCTCTTGTAACAGCGCTTATATCTGCTACTCACTGCTTCGTTGTGTACGCTCGCATATATAACAATGCATTAATTTAAGCAAGCCCTGCTATGATCTAGAATCCCAGCTCCTTACTGCACAGTGCACATACCTTTGTACATACTGTGTACTTTCATGGTTGATTATCGTGTCGAGGTCAGATCCGAACCACTTCAGTCTCAATAATTGTGTGTGTTTTAAAGACCACCAACAGCTAAGGTTATTTGGGCCTAGCACCAATTCATATTTTCAATTCATTATTTTTTAATAATAAATTGAAAATCCAAATTACACTTTTACCAGCTCTCGTGCTAGAACCCGAGAACTGGGGACTTGTAATAGAGGAACCATAGCAACGCCATGTAAACAACAGCACCGCTACACGCTCGGTCATTCTCAAGCCCTCACTTTAGTCTCACTATAAAGAAGTTTATATTTAAAAGTCGATCAGGGATAGGCTGGTAAATTTATGATAGTAGGTTTAGAGACATTCTGTATAAATTATATACGTATGTTCAGTGCTTTTGACATTCTTTGTGTGACCCATGTAGGCATAGTGCGGGTTTGGAAATAGGTTTGGTAAAACGGGTTGTCTACTTTACAGGCTGCGGTGTGGGGTCGGTTATCGGTTTTGCATACGCCAGTACGTTTAAATATGTGTTTACATAAGTACGGTCATTGTTATGTTATAATGGTTTCACAATGAACTGCTGTTCATATAGGGATGCTCTGAAATAACTACCTACCATTGATGTAGGTATTTTTTTCCCGACTGCAAAGCTATATTTTTTGCAGGGCCGCCGTAAGCGGGCGTGCAAAGCGTGCACCGCACACGGGCGGCACGCCCAGGGGGCGGCAAATCGAGCGACTCATACCTAATTCAAGTCATTGTACCCCTGGCCGGTCGACTCCTACGCAGAGGGCGCGCATAGGATACCAACTTGGGGCGCCTAGCGCGCTCCAAGGACTCCTTGGAGCGCGCGAGGCGTGCCGTTGACGGGATAAGAAAATATGTCATAGCATAGAAAAAATCCGACCGAATGACGTTAAAACCGCCATCTATTGGCATCCGTTAAAACTAAGAATCTTAGTTTTAAAATAAATGTTTTATCTTCGTTAAGTTGTTTTTTTCCCCACCATAATGAGAAAACATTAATTATCCTTTTTTTGACAAAACTCAGAACATGAGAAAATATTAATTATCCTTTTTTGACAAAACTCAGAGTAAGTAGTCGTAGGGCGGCATAATCGGTATTGCACGCGGGCGACGAAACAGCTAGCGGTGGGCCTGATTTTTTGCGGTATCTTTGTATACAGAATGTCCCATTTGGATGTATACAGTGTATCCCACCGTAACTGAGACATAGCATTTTAACATAGTGTTACGATAATTTGTTAATATTTGCTCCCCGTTAACTGTTATTTTTATTTTACGATCTGGTTCTAAATGTCCCCAGTAATGATGTTGTAGACTTATTTTTATTTAAATGTCTTTAAAAATTAATAAAATCACATTTTTAAAAAATAAATCACAATCTTTGCTTTGTTTACCAGTTTAATGGCTCAACGCCGCAAATAGCTTAGTTGGCTAACGCGTTGACCAACATCAGTTACCTTCACGCCAAGCCAAGGTTCGAATCCCGAAAGCTCATAATTAATTTTTTTTAGTGTATTTGCCATATGGCACATACACTATTGGCGTCGGTCGGATGGCGGGACCTAGGGGTCGGACCAAAATTTCTCGACGTTTCATAGCCTCCTGAACAATTTGGCACCATTTTTGAAAATGTTTATATATATATATCTGTTCACGGCATAACTCTCGAAAGACTTAATCGATTTTGACAAAATTTGGTAGGCACGTTGGAATATATCACCGCACGGAACCTATTTAAAATGGGCCCAATCGGACCATTTTAAGGGTAGTTTTTAGGGGTTGAAAAAAGTTTTTGGGCCCAAAAATACCGAAAAAAATCTCAAAATTGTTTCAAAATTGGAATTTAACCCTTTAGTAGAGATTAAAATGTGTTGCTAAAATTTTAACAAAATCGGCAGGACAGGACCGGACTTACAAATTTTATGAAAACACTAGTTTACGGATAGTGATTTATTTGCTGATGGGTGTATTTAATTTGGTACAAAGGTTGCATTGATAATAATACTGAAATTAGGGAAAAAAATATTATTTTAAGGGATGTATTAAGGGGTTAAATTTTTCATTTTGTCCAAAAACAAACTTAAGTTCACATAATAAAGCCACAAGGCCTGTATTAGCAAATACACTATATTGTCGGCAGGGTTTTGGCACTGCGACCCGAGTTTTTTTTAATAATGAAAATACATTGGAGAACAATGCTTATTATTTACAAATAAAAGTATAGCGATTTTATTAATTATTTTCATTAAAACTAACACGTACAACCATCGTACAACTCTGTTTTAATGGAAATAATTAATAAAATCGCTTTACTTTTATTTGTAAATAATAAGCATTATTAATTGTTTTCCAATGTATTTTCATTATTAAAAAAAAATTAATTATAAGCTCTCGGGATTCGAACCTGGGCTTGGCGAGAAGGTAACTGATGTTGGTCTACGCGCTAGCCAACTAAGCTATTTGCGGCGTTGAGCACTTATCCATTAAACTGGTATACAAAGCAAAGATTGTGATTTATTTTTTAAAAATGTGATTTTATTAATTTTTAAAGACATTTAAATAAAAATAAGTCTACAACATCATTACTGGGGACATTTAGAACCAGATCGTAAAATAAAAATAACAAAAACAGTTAACGGGGAGCAAATATTAACAAATTATCGTAACACCATGTTAAAATGCTATGTCTCAGTTACGGTGGGACACACTATACATACGATTTACGTGTAAATGTTTAACATTGTTTTTCCATAAGAAGAAAGTTTGGTCACAAGTAGGCTTTGAAAAGCATATTTCTTGGCTATAATAGTTTGTAAGGCGCCGTTCAAGTGTTACGTAACGCAGTTTGAGGTGGAGGGGGGTTTTGTAAAACGTTACGGTGCGTTACAATGGGGGGATGGGGGATCAAGCAGCGCGCGTTACGTAACGGTATTTTAGTGTTTTTCCGGTATTTTGCGCGACATAATAGACATTTTTGGATAAAAATGGTCACTTGGGTGTTAAGTAACGTTTGGAGGGGGGGTAAAGCAAAACGTTACGGCGCGTTACAGTGGGGAGGGGGGATCAAAAATCTTCAAAAACTGCGTTACGTAATACTTGAACGGTCCCTAAAGGAAAAGAGGATGAAGGGGATATTGCACTTTTAGTACGTTGTTCCCGACACTGCATACAACATAATTTGAACTAATTTGGATATAAATTATTTTTTATTTCTGATTTTTGGTAAAATTTCGTCAAAAATTCCATAACCAAGGCCTGGAAATGCAAAACGCCAATATGAGAATTTTCGACTTAAACCCGAATGACATAGGGTATGTGACGTCACGAAAAATTTAATATGGCGGACACTAGACGCCATTTTGTTATAATGTAAGAGTAATTTTCCTTCTATAAACACATCGATATGGGTATCAAAAGAAAGGTCTCGCTGAGACGAAGTTTTTTTTGGGATATCGGCAAGTGGAGGGTCAACACCGACTTAAGGTACGTGCAGTACACAGCTGGGATTCTAGATGGTAGCATGTATGATAGTTGGTGGCTGAAATTATAAGCTCTTATAGGTTTACACAACGAAGCTTTGATACATTGATACAAGCTTAAATCGCGTTTGAAATTGTAACGGCCATTTGACAGTTGTCACACGTTGATTGTAGTAGTCAGCGCGCTGAAAGAGTGGTGAGATACATTCTTGTATCTACCAGCTCTTGTAACAGCGCTTATACCTGCTACACTCACTGCTTCGTTGTGTACGCTCGCATGTATAACAATGCATTAATTTAAGCAAGCCTTGCTATGATCTACGCTACCATCTAGAATCCCAGCTCCATACTGCACGTACCTTTATGCAGTTCGCTGTATATGTTCTATGTAAATAGTACACGCGGTTCAGGATCCCGTCCCATGACACAAACGCGTCGCTGTCAGTTATAGTAGTTGTCAGTTGTGACGCCATACAGCGTGTCACTCCACCCGACGAGTTGACACTGACATAATGTCGCCGCATTCACCGCAATACATAATCCGCCCGGGAGGGTTTGCGATTGGAAAATCTCCCCTTCAACGACATATTGAAAGTATTCAATATTGTTTACTATACCGACTATAAAATAGCTACTGCGTACATGAGTGCAGTATGTATGGAATTGGTCAGTTATCAGGCAGGTGTGTTGAAAGTGTTTTCAAAACACACTATAGTCCATTGATTTTCAAGATAGAGTGACCTGCGTGCGTGATCAGTTCGTGTTCCTTTTTTTGAGTTGTGATTGGTCAGTCGGGAGTATTTCCAAATTTTGCATGGTATTTACCTGTTTATTTTCTTGTAAGCTCACTTTCATGATAGCTCTCACTAGTACGAAGATTCACTTCTACAACATAGCTATATTGAATTAACACTCGCCTGTGGTGAAAATCTATTGATTCCGAAGCATATAAGGAGAATGTTAGATTAATAATCTTGTCACGGTTGAGTAAATGTAAGCTCATTCCGCCGTGAAAGTGGAAAGGTTCAGGTTAGAATCCTGACTGTGACTATGGTTGGTAAACTGATTTTTTCCAATATGTTTGGAATCAATTACCTATATAATTGGATGCTTTCCAACGAACATTTTTAAATGAAAAGTAAACTTCCCTTACCAATTTTTATTTTGAAAAATACAAAAAATATTTTTTATATTTTTTAAAGGTATTGGACTGTAAAGGGTTAATTCCAGTTCCCAATGTGCAATATTTTCGTGCAAAGTTTAAATTAAGTCGTAATTTTTCTTTCTCTCTTTAAATTGGATGAATAAAGCGATGCTAACTCAATCTACTGTTACTTTTACGTGTTTCAAATGCTTCAGTTGTTTTTATAGCGTTCACATTTAATTATTTCCTGCTTACCAACTACTTTTTTATATTTTTTTTTGTACAGTTTGTTTTTCTAGTTCTGTAAAACACGCAAACGAAGAAATACTTAAATAAGTTTTGCCACACTTTCGTAAGTATTTTGTTTCTCTAGCGATGTTTTTTTGTTTTGTTTTGCTTTTCTCTTGATTATAAATTCTTTCACAGCACTTTTTATAGAGAGAAAAGAATTTTAATTTTAATTTTGTTTATTTTTTGTTAGGTAGGTAGTAAAAAACAAATATCTACGAGTTACGAGAGAGTATAAGGGATGTAATTTAGTTTGCAGCGCTGGTAAAAGTTTCAAATGGATTTTCAATTTATTATAAGCTTTTATTATAACTTCACCTGTTAGTATGTTAGTATGTTTAGGTCAAATCTTACATGTCAATTTTGAACGACTTCCACATATCCGATCGATTTGAAATTTTGTACACATATGTATTCCCGATGACAATACATGAATCAATCGTTTTTAGAATTAAATAATCAATTAATTTTAATAAATTAATGTTTTAATAGTACGCGGGGTACTAGTGACATCTATCGGAGTTTTTGTAAATGTGTATATAGTTTATACATTTGGACACGTTGATTTCGCGGGGTACTAGTGACATCTATTGGAGTTTTTTTGTAAATAATGATGCATTATCAGAAATGCATAGGTGAAGACGTATATAACTAAAATTATTTAAAAAATAAAATATTTGTAAAAAAAAGTTTTTAAAGACAAGCTAAGTATATTGAAATGTATTAAAAAGGAAAAAAATAATATTTAATAATTTAGGTTCATAATTATAAAAGCGTGGGTCGTGTCTAATAAACTATCATAGAGTTTACAACCCACGCTTTTATAAGTGTGCGAACTTTAAATAAAATAATACGCTGTATAATTATATATATATATATATGTAAGAAATAACGAAGGTGCCGCTTGCAACCAATAGTGGTACGGGTACCGCTAGTCATGACCACGACGCAACATGAGGCAACAGTCAGTGGCGAACGGTTATAGTCAGTGTACGCAACGATAAGCCAAGACGAAGGCAGTCACGAGACATTTTTCCCCGTTGTCATTAACGTTAATATTCTTATTTATTTAATAATTATTTGTAATAATCATTCGTATTTAATGTACCTAGTTTTGTTTAATAAAATATTGTCGACTCAAAAAGTTAATCTTAGTTAATAGATTACAAAGCAGCGGTGGGATAAAAGAAAAGTTACAGTGAGTTTCAAGAAAGTTCTAGAAGATTTTACCGTGTGAAAAAGTTGTAATTTTTTCTACCACGCAATTACGTGCAGTGTGCATTACGCAGGTCAGACATTTTTACCGCCAAGTTACGCGTCATCTCGTTGTCGTGTATTGTGTAATAATATTGTTACAAAGTACGAACTGATCCAGAGAAATAATTGTGAGTACAAAAACTAACTTTTATCGAACGATTGAATTAAAAATTTAACATTAAAAAGTGTGGTTAACCTAAAAAGAAGCACGTTTGCCGGCTAACATCAGTTAGGTTAGGAAAAAAAATAGTTCGGTCCAGTATCTGTTGAGAGCGGCAAAAACTTTTTCGTTGAAAGACCGTGAATTAAATTTGTTTCGGTTTTCAAAATGAGACGTTCTATACACAGTATGGATGATTTGAATACATCAATCGCGTTTAGACGAAACTCAGTGCGGTTCAATAACAATCCAGCGGCATCGTCAACACGAACGCAACTTCAACCGCTGAATCATGATGATGTTTTGAATAGTCCGACAGCACCACCGATACAGGTGCCAATTCAACAAGTTGATTCTTTATTAGAACGCGAACGAGCTTTAATCGAGCGCGAACGCGAATTAATACGGCGCGAACGCGAAATACTGAACAATAGTACAAATCGTGCGATACGTGTGGCCGAAGACTCGCAGAGTCACATCCGCGAAATGGGATATGGCGCAATACCGGAGTTCGATCCCGATAAATCTACTTCGCTTTCGGCAAGACAGTGGACGAGAAAATTAGAAAACATTGCAGATGTTTACCGATGGAGTGATCAAGCATTGTTATTCCACGCAATGGCAAAGTTAAAAGGAGCAGCGAAATTTTGGTTCGCAAGCATTCAGGAAAGTATTACGGATTGGGATACGTTCAGAAACCAGCTCATATTGGATTTTCCTACTGTGGTGGATCAAGCCGATATTCATCGTGAGTTAAGTAAACGTACCAAGAAAACAGACGAAAGTTATGAATCCTACATTTATGAAATGAAAGCAATCGCTGCAAAAGGTGAGTTTAGCGAAAGTTCTATTATAAAATATGCTATCGGAGGTTTAACGGACCCAGATATGGTCAAAATGCTATCGCTCACCTATATCGACAGCATTCGTGAATTAATCATTAGAATCAAAACGTATGAAAGTATGACATCAGTTTTCAAGACCCGAATTGCTACTAAGCCACCAAGGGCTTCGACAACGCAAGACACTCGCAATAAAGATAACAACAAATGTTACAATTGCGGCGAAGAGGGTCATCTTTCAAAGGGATGCCCAAAACCGCAACGACGAAAACGGTGTTACAAATGTGATAAAGTCGGACACCTTTCAAAAGATTGTCCTCAATCGCAGAAAGTTGAAGAACCTAAAGTGAAAAGAGTCGCATTTACAACCCAGTCGCTTGCAGACGAATATTACAAGAAGATTTTAGTGAATGAAAACGAAATTACTGCATTTATAGACCTTGGTAGTGATTGTGTCACCATGAAGAAATCACTGGCAGACCAATTGAAAGTTAGATACATTCCGTATGAAGTGATGTTAAAAGGATTTGGTCAAGGTTTTACGACAAGTTTAGGCAAACGAACATTACTAATGGTCATCGATGAAGTGGAAATAGAAGCTGAAGTCCTAATTATACCGGATAGTGCACAAGAAGATTTGATGATAGTTGGAAAGAACGCCTTCAAAGACCCCTCTATAAAAATTGTCAAGGAAGATGGAAAGCTAACAATTTCTCGAAAACAGGAAGTGAAGAGTGAAAGCGATGGAACGAAAAAACGTGTGATGACTGTTCGATCTGTAATTAAAGAAGAAGAGTTACAAATCGGAACATCTGATATCACTAGCGATGAGAAAACACAACTAGTTGAGGTAGTGAATAAATTTCGAGACTGCTTCGCGACTAATATGGCAGAGATCGGTACGACAAACCTACTTAAGCTCAATATCGAAGTAACGGATTCAAAACCAATTGTGTATCGACCGTACCGAATGGCATTCAGTCAACGAGAGAAAACACAGAAAATGATTGATGAGCTGTTAGAAGCTGGAATAATTTCGAAGACGACAAGTGAGTACGCCAGCCCCATTCTCTTAGTGAAGAAGAAGTCTGGTGAAGACCGTATGTGCGTTGATTTTCGCCTTCTTAATTCAGTTACAAAAAAAGAAAACTTTCCGATGCCGCTCATTGACGACCAGCTAGACAGATTATCTGGCAATAAATTTTATACAGTTTGCGATTTAGCGAGCGGGTATTACCAAATACCAATCTCAGAAGAAAGCAGACGTTATACAGGTTTCGTGACACCAGATGGAAGCTACTGTTTTAACAAGATGCCCTTCGGACTCGTAAACGCTCCGGCTGTGTTTAATCGAATGATGTCAATGGTAGTGCAAGAGGCAGGTTTCGATCAATACCTTGCATACATGGACGATGTGTTAATTCCAAGTAAATCGATAGCCGACGGTCTCGTTAAATTAAAAAAGTTACTCGAAGTAATTCGCGAAACGGGATTGACTTTTAAATTGAAAAAGTGTTCATTCTTTAACACGCGCGTCGAATATCTCGGTTTTGAAATTTGTAGTGAAGGACTTAAACCGGGCGAAAGTAAAATAGCGGCCGTAAAATATTTTAATGAACCTAAAAATGTGCGAGAAGTGAGACAATTCTTAGGCCTGACGAGTTTCTTCCGTAGATTTGTTCGCGATTACGCGCGCATTGCTAGACCGCTCAACAAATTACTTTGCAAGGAAACCGTGTTTGCCTGGACGCAAGAACATCGCGACGCGTTCGAAAAACTGAAAAATTGTTTAATAAACGCGCCTATTCTCGAATTATATGATCCGAGCGCCGATCACGAAATACATACGGATGCGAGTAAGTACGGTTTGGCGGGAATGCTAATTCAAAAGAAGAACAGTGTTAGTCACGTGGTATCGTATTTTAGTCGAAAGACGTCCGATGTTGAACAAAAATATCATAGTTACGAATTAGAGACACTAGCGGTAGTAGAAACGGTCACTAAATTTCGAGTATATCTATTGAATAAAAAGTTCAAAGTGTACACCGATTGTAACGCGTTAAAGACGGTCATGAAGAAACGAGACATTAACCCGCGAGTAGGACGATGGTGGCTGAGGCTGCAAGAATTTGATTTGGAAGTGCTGTACAGACCTTCAACTCAAATGGACCACGTTGATGCATTGAGTCGTGCTCCCCAAGAAGATTCAACAGATCCTGAGGTCGCGGATTTGAAAATTATGAGGATCACCAGCGAAGATTGGTTACTGACTATGCAACGACAAGATGCGGATTTACAGAAGATCTACGATATCCTTAAAAAGACACCCGAAAATAATGAAGAAAAACAGATTCACGTAGACTACAAGTTAGAGAAAAGACGAATTTATCGAAAATTGAAAGGAGGAGACCGATGGGTGGTACCAAAAACAATTCGTTGGAGAGTGGTTCAACAGAGTCATGATGTTGGGCATTACGCTGAAGAGAAAACGCTAGCCGAGCTGCAACGATACTATTGGTTTCCCCGCATGCGCCGATACGTCAAGAATTATATCAAAAGCTGTATCCGTTGTGCCTACCACAAAATTCAAGGTGGAAGAAAACGAATGGAAATGCATCCGATACCAAAACTACCGATACCGTTTCACACGATCCACATAGATCATTTAGGTCCGTTTCCTGCTAGCAAAAAGGGAAACACCTACGTATTGGCAGCAGTCGACGCATTTACCAAGTATGTTATGTTAAAAGCTGTTAAAAATGTAACATCGAAACCCGTTTGTATTTTTATGGACGATTTGACTGCTATTTTCGGAGCTCCTACCAGAGTCATTAGTGATCGAGGTACGGCCTTTACGGCAAGAGAATTCAAAAATTACTGCAACGAAAATCAAATCGAAGTGGTACAAACAGCGACGGCAACCCCACGAGCAAATGGACAAATCGAAAGAGTCAACCGGACCCTACTGACAGCCATTACTACGATGACAGACAACGACAATTGGGATGTTCACTTAAGAAACATCCAGTGGAAGTTAAACTCATTGCCAAATAAAACTACAGGTTTTTCGCCACATGAGTTACTATTCGACTACGAACCTAGAAATATTTTGGGCAATCATTTAATGTTGACACTACAAGATGATACCGAAGACGAAGAAGAGCAGAAGACGAATCGAACAGAGAGAAGATTAAAAGCAGAGACAGCGATTCAAACCGATCAAGTCAAACAGAAAAATCGAATCGATCAAGAAAAATCGCCACCGGAGAAATTTAAAGTACACGACTTAGTTTTAGTCGAACGAGAAGTCGCAGCCATGGGTTCTTCGAAGAAGCTTACGCCAGCCTTCAAAGGTCCATACGTAGTGACGAAGATTCTACCGAACGATCGATACGTACTCGAAGATGTCCCGGGTGCCAAGCGTACCCAACGTACCTTTAATTCTGTTTTTGCTTCAGATCGAATGAAACATTGGTGTTCGCTACCCGAAGCCGATGAAGAACTAGACGGAGAAGACTACGACGTCGATGAAGCTACTACGGATGTGGAGTTGGAACGATCCACAACTCAGGATGGTCGAGCTGTAAGAAATAACGAAGGTGCCGCTTGCAACCAATAGTGGTACGGGTACCGCTAGTCATGACCACGACGCAACATGAGGCAACAGTCAGTGGCGAACGGTTATAGTCAGTGTACGCAACGATAAGCCAAGACGAAGGCAGTCACGAGACATTTTTCCCCGTTGTCATTAACGTTAATATTCTTATTTATTTAATAATTATTTGTAATAATCATTCGTATTTAATGTACCTAGTTTTGTTTAATAAAATATTGTCGACTCAAAAAGTTAATCTTAGTTAATAGATTACATATATATATATATATAAAATAAAGTCGTGTTAGTTAGAGTTAGTTAGTTACACCATTTATAACTCGAGAACGACTGGACCGATTTTCATGATCTTTGATTTTTTGGATTTGTCTCCGCCCTGCCCCCTGGTTAACAGAATAACTATTAAAACATCGGAAAAATTCACCAGGGAGCGAACGAGCGAAGCGAGTGAGTAGCGTATTGCAGTCTGGGCGAAGCCGGACGGGGCCGCTAGTTATATTAATAAATAACTTGTAATTAATTAATTAATAATAAACAACTGTTCCATGGAAAATCATTTCTGAATAGAAGCAATTATATCAATTGTTTTAGATCTCGCAATATATTTTCTATACTAAAATAATTCAAAGCACAGTCGACTTCTGAATAGCGACCGCGTCAAATTCAGGAGTTAAATAATATACCGTACAGTAAATGTCTATATATACGTAAATAAATACTGAATGTAGTGAAATATTATCACCCATATTTGAGTTTCTGCGAAAACAACTCATGGATATGAATTATGGGCTCATACTGGGTTGCAGAACGCATTGTTAGAAAATGACATGGCAATGGCCAATGACCTTATAAGGGTGGTTCAAAAAACGCGCCGGTTTTGAATCGCTCGCCATTTTGTTGCTTGTTGCTTAGCAACACTATTTTGTATAAAGTTGACATCTGCCAACATTCTGATTTCAAACCCTGCCGACAATGTAGTGTATTTGCTAATACAGGCCTTGTGTCTTTAATGCGTAAACTTAGTTTGTTTTTATACAAAATAAAAATTTAACCCCTTAATACATCCCTTAAAATAATATTTTTTTTTCTTAATTTTAATATTATTATCAATGCAACCTCTGTACCAAATTGAATACACCCTTCAGTAAGTAAATCACTATCCGCAAACTAGTGTTTTCATAAAATTTGTAAGTCCGGTCCTGTCGGGCCGATTTTATTACAATTTTAGCAGCACATTTTAATCTTTACTAAAAGGGTAAATTTCAATTTTGAAACAATTCTGAAAAATTTTTCGGTATTTTCGGGCCTAAAAACTTTTTTCAACCTCTAAAAACCACCCTTAAAATAGTCCGATTGGGCCCATTTTAAATAGATTCCGTGCGGTGATGGATTCCAACGTGTGTACCAAATTTCGTTCAAATCAAGTAAGTCTTTCGAGTTGAACAGCAAATAAATACAGTATATAAATCTAGTTATTTGTTCAGTGCTATTGAAGTGTTTCACTTTGTTTAAGAATTACTATTGTGTTGACTGTTAGAATTGACATAATATAGTTGTTGCGTTTATTGTTATTGAATTGTTGTTACATTGTTAATTTTACTAAATAAATATTTATTCCGCCCACGAAGAAAACAGTTTTGTTACAATATTTTGAAGTTGATTTTTCATTTCATTCTGTATATTTTGTGCCAAGAGACTGTCGCGGTTTCCCTCTGTTTTCCATTTTCCGAAATAATAATGCGGTTGTGTTCTATGCGCCCTTTCGTATACGGTCTTAATTAATTTTCTTTGTATACGTTTTCAGGACATGCGCATATAGCTATTTATTTGAATGGAAAACTTTGTACGCTTTAAATGAAAACTTCTTATGTCATGTTTGTCTGTACCTTTACGTGTTAATGCTCACTTGTAAGACCGCGTTCATAATTTCAAAAATAGGACTTTAGAGTAGCAGAGCGTGAGCCGTTGTTTGTATCAACATAAAACGAGAAATATAGGAACAAATTTCTTCTTCCGGAACACCGATCGACAAAAACACGTACCCCTCGGACTATTTCGCACTAAGAATATACCGACCTGTCAAAAGTCACTTTACATGCATATATGCATGCATGCAAAGCAACTGTTTTATAGTGGGTATGGCAATGTAGTCTTGTATCTTTTATTTAGATCTTTTTGGGTACCTAACCTATTGACTGTTTGGTATCTTATATTATAGATATGTTTTACTAGACGTATCTTGTGTAGCTCTAACGCTTATAATTTTCAATCATCCAAACAATTTTTTGAAGCTATGCTTCTATAGGCGCGCTAGACGATTTCTGGGAGTGGAAAAACTTATGGTTTCGCGTCACCGTCACGTCACCGACATGCTCGTGTTAAAAGTATATCTACTGTTATAATATGGGGACCTAAATCATTAAAAGTGAAACGTCACGTCACGAAAAAGTGTGACGTTACTTTTGTAAAAATTATCGGATCCTTTTGAAAATTAATATTTGAGAGATTTATAGGACACAAAGAAATAAAATGGCGTCAGATTTCAAAATGGCGGCCATATGTACTTTTGTAAAAATTATCCGATCTTTTTGAAAATTGATATTTAAGAGTTTTATAGGACACAAAAAAATAAAATGGCGTCAGATTTTAAAATGGCGGCCATATGTACTTTTGTAAAAATTATCCGATATTTTTGAAAATTGATATTTAAGAGTTTTATAGGACACAAAAAATAAAATGGCGGCCATATGTACTTTTGTAAAAATTATCCGATCTTTTTGAAAATTGATATTTAAGAGTTTTGTAGGACACAAAAAAATAAAATGGCGTCAGATTTCAAAGGTGGCCATATGTACTTTTGTAAAAATTATCCGATCTTTTTGAAAATTGATATTTAAGAGTTTTATAGGACACAAAAAAATAAAATGGCATCAGATTTCAAAATGGTGGTCATATGTACTTTAGTAAAAATTATCCGATCTTTTTGAAAATTGGTATTTAAGTTTTATAGGACACAAAAAAATAAAATGGCGTCAGGTGGTCATATGTACTTTTGTAAAAATTATCCGATTTTTTTGAAAATTGATATTTAAGAGTCTTATAGGATACAAAAAAATAAAATTGCATCAGATTTTAAAATGGCGGCCAAATAATAACTTTTCAATTGTATTGTCTACCTATAGCTTTGTTAAATTCGGTTTTATATACAATGCGTAAAAAGCAAACTTCTGTCGGGTGTCCCATGACACCTATTGACTTTTTTATTACGTCATATCGATTCAGTGACTGTAAATATGACGCCACTAATAATGCAGTTATAATGTGCATACATATAGAGTACTTGTAGATTAGAACATTATTAGGTTGGTCGTTGGTCGGGCGTCGAGGCAATAGCGAATGAGGATACCTGACCTCGCACAACCCAGATAATAATATGTTATAATGTATAGTGCGGAGCGCAACCCGCACGACCCGTGACCTGCATGTTTTTATAAATACACAGGTGTTGGTAGTACATTACATCCCGTTATATAATAGATTCTTAGCGGACGTAGTTATTTTTAATTACTTACACAAAATGAGGAATTCTTACATTACCTACTGCATACTTTTTGCCATACCCACTACAAAACAAGCCGTGAGGTGTGTCGTTTATTAGGACTAAAGTGCGACCCTTGAGGTCCACACGACGAACTTCCCAGTTTGATAAATGTTTAATAATAATAATTAAATTAGATATTACACAGAAAAGTAATCATTTTAATCATTAAAACATAATTATTATTTATTTTTAATAATAATTAAAAAAAAAACGGCTGAACCGATTTTTATAAAATTTATGTCGGATCAAAATGACGTTAACACGCCTCGATTGACGCTCTTACGAAGTCGATATAATTTTTTATTCGCGAGATATTGTGTAAAATCTACTTTTTTGGAGTCTGTTTGGTTAAGAAAAAAGAACGGCAGAACCGATTTTGAAAAAATTTCTTTCAGATCATATTTACGTTAATACGCGTCGATTGGCACCCTAACGTAGTCGATATCATTTTTTATTCTCGAGATTTCGTCTTAGAAAGAAATGGACACATACGTAGGAGCAGTGGCGCTTCAGTTCGGCTGATGACTATTGTACTACCGACTTAGCTTCACTGGCGTATAATCATAGACAATTACCACAACCATAGACAATAACAACAAGGCGTATGTATTAGCCTAGCGGCACTGGCGAGAACTAATTGTGCCAACACGGCACACGGTGAATGGTCCGCAGGCGGTTGGGGGGGAGGTCAGGGGCATTACGGCGAACGGCGACGCGCGTTCCACACGTGTACAACTACGTAACTAATAAAAATGTATTTTTACGGACATAATAAAACGGTATAAATAATTTCCGTAACATAATTATACCCCAGAACGCCACCACCGAACGGAGCGCCTAGATTCGCCCCTGAGCTATAGTAATAGATTAAAGGTACCTTACCTTTGTGCATCTCGTGTCGGAGTTCAATTAATCCGTTCATTTACCCAGATTACAGCTGCAACCATTGTAAACGTACACGCTTGATAGTGCAAGGAGTATATAATAATGTACTCCTTGCACTGTATAATAACATACTCCTTGCACTATCGTGCAATGCATTTACAGTTTTTGCTTGCTTTACTTTTGAAAATAATGATTTCATTTTTAAAACTTTAGTTCTCACTATTCTACGAGACCTCGTTCAGAACAAAATAAGAAATGTTTGCCATACCCACTATAATATAGCTATTTTACATGCGTGAATGCATGAATGGGTTAGTTAACAGACAGGTGTGTTGAAAGTGTTTCAAAACACACTATAGTGTGATATAAGTAAACATTTTCTATAGTGATTTATGTTTATTTACTGTGCGTTGCTATTGCGACAGTTACTCATAGCCTACTAAAAAAGTGAAGTTGGCGATATACAATCTTCTCTAACATGTGTATAGGTATATGGTACTTATAAGTCTGTAATTTATTTATTTATTGTAAATTATAGACGCGTCGACAACTTAGGTCATTAGCGTCTTGATTATATTGAAACACTTAAAACTAAATGACATCACAAAACATCCATGAGCGGAGGCGGGATTCGAACCCACGACAGTCTCATCCAGAGGCTGCGACGCTAACCACTAGACCATGCACTGTCCTCCACTAAATCTGAAACATTGTTTATTGTAGATATTTGAGAGATGGGACGATTCGCAGTCGGCGAGCCTTTTTCTCCACTTGATCCGGCGGCGATGCGCCGTAGTGGGTCAGTTTTTATGGCTCATATATCACGTAGTTAATCCGAGAAGAACTCCGTAAGGGGTGTTGGATTCACTGACCACAATACGCTTTGCGTCAATTGAGACACTGAACTCTAACTGAAAGAGTTTATGGAATTGAGTTTCACACTGTTTTCACAATCTTAATTAAATTTTAATTTTATTGTAGATTATAGACGCGTCGATATCTCAGGTCATTAGCGTCTTTCAACTACACTAAATAACAATTAACTTAAAACTAAACAAACCGTGAGGTGGGTCGTTTATTAGGTCCACACGACGAACTTCCCAGTTTGATAAATATTTAATAATAATAATTAAATTAGATATTACACAGAAAAGTAATCATTTTAATCATTAAAACATAATTATTATTTATTTTTAACAATAATTAAAAAAAAAAAACGGCTGAACCGATTTTTATAAAATTTATGTCGGATCAAAATGACGTTAATACGCCTCGATTGACACCCTTACGATGTCGATATAATTTTTTATTTGCGAGATATTGTGTAAAATCTACTTTTTTGGAGTCTATTTGGTTAAGAAAAAAGAACGGCTGAACCGATTTTGAAAAAATTTCTTTCAGATCATATTTATGTTAATACGCGTCGATTGGCACCCGAACGTAGTCGATATCATTTTTCATTCTCGAGATTTCGTCTTTGAAAGAAATGGACACATACGTACACACACAGACATCTTTCTAAAAAAAGTGTAAAAATAGTGTAGTGACCTTGAAACATAAAAAATTGTTATACATTTTGATTTCGATTTTCGGATCCATTACAATAACTTCCAATGGGAAGTTAATAACATCACAAAACATCAATGAGTGCAGATGGGATTCGAACCCACGATAGTCTAGTCTAGAGGCTGCGGAACCAAATATGCTATCCACTAGGCTACACTGCCCTCAATCTTATCTTAATTAAATACCTACTAGACTGACTCAGTCGAAAATTGACGGAATGTGGATATTATTTGGAAAAATATCGTAGAAATAAAAGAAATACGCATAGTTTGTTACAAGGTTAATCCGCTCCGTTAACCTTGTTACTATGCGTGACTCACTATCTTACATTTTTGAACTTAACTATAGGTTAAATATTATGAGACAGGTGAATTTAAATTTAACCAAAAGGGCGTAAAATGTCAGATTCTATGACGTATTTATATATTTTTTTTGATTTTGTCCTCAAAGAAGAGTTAAAAACGGCATGAGATTTTTATCGTTCAGAACATTTTTTAATTGAAAATTCTTTTTACAAGCTTTTATTTAACTTATAATGTATGTTATTTTTGTGTGTTTGTTTGTTTGTTTAGGTCAAAACTTGCAAGTCAATTTTGAACGACATCCATGTATCCGATCGATTTGACAATACATAAATAAATCGTTTTTAGAAATAAATTCAACTCCTAAGGGGTTCAAACTGGGATGTAGGGTTTTTTTGACTAATCAACGCCCAGGTCAAATCGCTGAAGCTAGAAACTTGAAATTTGGACAGTTGGTTCCTTTTCTGACGTAAGCATCCACTAAGAAAGGATTTCTCGAAATTCAACCCCTACGGATGTCAAAGGGGGGTAAAATTTAGAAAAACTAAAATGAACAAAATAAATATTAGTAAAAAAACTTTTTAGAGACAAGCTTTTATTTGAATGCACGAAAAAGGAAAACATATTTTTTAATTATTTAGGTTCATAATTATAAAAGCGTTGGTCGTGACTAATAAACTATCATAGAGTTCACGACCCTCGCTTTTGTAATTATGAACCTAAATTATTAAAAATTATTTTTTCCTTTTTAGTGCATTTAAATAAAAGCTTGTCTCTAAAAAGTTTTTTTTACTAATATTTATTTTTATTAGTTTTATTTCTCTATGTGCAACTTACCTGTTTACATATTGTATATATTGTTCACGGATTTATCAGAATTTAGTTGACCGAAATGTGCGAACATTCAAAAAGATCACGTCGTCTCCTTTAGAACTATATATAGTGTATCTCTCCATGGAATCGAGGATTGTATGTCGCAGCAGACTTCTACTATAACTGGACATATCATGAAACGCCAAGACAGTTCATAAAACGCTATACCCAGATCAAAGATATTTCATCAGAACGCGAACATTTCTAGACAGTTCACGATATGTAAAACTTTTTTGACTCTTTGTGAAAAACGTATTAATTGCACAAAGTGCTATCTTAAAACAGGGAAATCCAAGATCTAAGGATTATCAGATACTTGATGAACTTTTAAATAACGACTGCGAGCGTAACGGAAATTGAAACACATTGGTCTTACTTTACTAGCGATTTACTTCTTAAGGAATGGGGCGATATTCCCCTCTTTTCTACCTCGCACTGACGCACTGCGTGGCGTTTCGCTTTTTGTTACGCTCCCACGCGAACTTTCACTAGGTACCTACGTGACAGAAGTTTCACGTCAAGGAAAAAAATCCAAATTGTACTTACCAAGAAGTGGGGCGATATTCCCCCTTTCTCTGCCTCGCACCGAGTGGCGTTTCGCTTTTCGTTACGCTTCCACGCGAACTTTCACTAGGTACGTACAGAAGTTTCACGTTAAGAAAAAAATTAATCCAAATTTTACTTCTCAAGGAGTGGGGCGATATTCCCCCCTCCTCTGCCTCGCACCGAGTGGTGTTTCGCTTTTCGTTACGCTCCCACGCGAACTTTCACTAGGTACCTACGTGACAGAAGTTTCACGTCAAGGAAAAAAATCCAAATTTTACTTATCAAGAAGTGAGGCGATATTCCCCCCTCCTGTGCCTCGCACCGAGTGGCGTTTCGCTTTTCGTTACGCTCCCACGCGAACTGTCACTAGATACGTACAGAAGTTTCACGTTAAGAAAAAAATTAATCCAAATTTTACTTCCCAAGGAGTGGGGCGATATTTCCCCTACTCTGCCTCGCACTGCGTGGCGTTTCGCTTTTCGTTACGCTCTCACGCGAATTTTCACTAGGTACAGAAGTTTCACGTTAACAAAAAATTAATCCAAAATTCAATGACGAATTAATATGCATTTTATGAACTTGCTAGGAATGTAGCTCTTTGACTAATCTGCATAATCTGTCAACGTTATCACGAATTGTCTAAACGTTTTACGAAATGTCTAGTTTCACCATACGGCTACGACATATATACGTAACTAACCTCGTTTTCAATGACAGTTGGAGTATTTTACGGCCTGCTGGTGATAGTTTCTGTTTCTGTGTATATAAAATCCTTTCGTCAGCAAACAAGCTTTGTGACAACATCGATGCTGGTATTACAGTTACCGCACTTACTGACGGAACTCTCTTTCTCTGTCATTCTCCGCTTTTGCGAAGGTAAAAAACTGCCACTATGTGTTAAAAGAACGGTCGACTGGGTTTTCGTCAACAAAAAATCAAAGAACTGTATTTCTTTTGCAGAGCTTTTTCTTTTTTATATTGTTATCATTATCGTGAAGTTATCTCTGAGCTCTCTGAGTATTTCTTTGTTAATTTTTGTAATTCATCAACAGTAGGTACCATTCCTACAATTTTCTCGTTACTTGTTCAAGAATAAAGATTTTTTGAACAATTAATATTTTTCACCTACATGAATAGCTCTCGCTACTACGATGATTCACATCTACAACCTAACTATAATTAATAACACTCGCATGTAGTGGAAATCTATTGATTCCTTTGTATGCATGGAGAATGTTAGATTGGTAATCATGTCACGGTTGAGTAATTGTAAGCTCATTCTGCCGCGATAGTGGAAAGGTTCAGGTTAGAGTCCTGATTGTAACTATGGTGGTCAAAATGTTTTTTCCGTTATTTGCAGGAATAAATTATATAATTGGCTGCTCTTCCAATAAAAATTTTCAATTGCAAAACAGATAAATCTATTTAAAATATTTATAATGTTTATAATAATTCATTCACAACACAAGCGCGATTGCAAAAATATCAATTTTCCACAACAGCAATGCTTAGCAGACAGAGATCCACCGGTTGGAAGTACAGCATTGTCCTTGCATCATTTTGAAACTGGACATTCATTTAATTTTGACAATGTGGAAATTCTGGACAAAGAGAAGCACTGGAAGAAGAGGAACATTAGCGAAATGTATTTTATAAAAACTAATAATGCAGTTAATTTGAGATCAGATACTAATAACTTAAATTGTATTTATAATTTAATTCTTAACATGTAAAAATACCGCGCCAGACTGATAGTTGACTTACATCACTATTGACTATTACATCAGCTGCTGCATTTTTGACAGCACATGGCAGTAAAATGAGTTCAGTTTGGTTAGAATAGTTAGAAAGAACGGGTAGCTGTTTTCTTACTGCATTATTGGTATTTTTTAAAATTATTTATTTTATTGATAAAGGATGGAACGATGTTACTATAATTATAGTTTATTATTTTCATGTCTTGATATTTTAAGTACAATTTTTGACAACTAATGACTCGTTATTGAGGTAACAAATTTTTATTTTTATTTCTAATTATAATTGTTATTCTCCAAGATAGACAACTATTGACTTGATGTATTCGTTTATATTTTTGTTATAGTACTTGATAAAGTCTCGAAAGAGACGAAACGTCGTACGAAGATAAATAAAAGAGTTATTAATCAATAACAATTTATTTTAATCCAAGAACCCATGAACCGTATTGAATTTATTAAAAAATGGATATGAACCGAGTGAATTGTTTATAATAATTAATGTTTATAACCCCAATTTCCAAACTTAAAAAATAACTACAGAACCGATTTAAATAAAAATTATATGGGATCATTCCGTAAATATTTTGAACATAACGGAGTCAAAATCATAAAAATCGGTTAAACCTTCGGGAAGTTATGGCTGAACAAACATAAAAAAATTCGACAGATGACGTCCTATACTTCCCACAACAGTAAACAATAATTAACTAAAAATTACCGTGGTAACGAATACAATGACCTTCAAGTACCTCAACGTTCAAATTTGTGTATTGTCTATCTCATTCTGGCCGTGCGCGACAAGTATACAGGGAAGATGCACAGCATATATTGGGCTTGAGAATGGCCGAGCGTGTAGCAGTGTTGTTTACATGGCGTTGCTATGGTTCCTCTATTACAAGTCTCCACTTCCCGGGTTCTAGCCCGAGAGCTGGTAAAAGTGTCATTTGGATTTTCAATTTATTATTAAAAAAAAATAATGAATTGAAAATATGAATTGGTGCTAGGCTCAAATAACCTTAGCTGTTGGTGGTCCTTAAAATTCAATTTAACAATTGTATCACAGCATATATTTGCAAGAAATAAACACTCTTTTTTTATTCTTTGAAAAAAAGCATGGCCATCTTATTTGTTTATTGATCTACTGATGGCTAGCTTATAGCAAAAATCATGGTTACCTTGATTTACGTACAATTTTTTTTAGTAAAATTTTTTTTCTGAAGATCTGTTAAAATCTCGAAATATTTTTTTCAGACTAAATCCAAGACATCCCTACCATAGTAGAGGTGGGAAGAAAATATATTATACACTATAAAAAATAAGAAGCCCGATTACATAGATTATCGCTGGTCCATTTGTAGCCAGCGATTATTCTTGTAATTGTACACATCAATCTGGAATGCTACACGCTTTCCTGTAAATTTACATATAGTTGTGTAATGCAAATTACATAAAAATATGTAATATTTTAAACAAAATTATGTAATTTTAAACAAAATTATGTAAACTTCCATAACCTATATGCGTATAATTTTACATAGTATATGTAACATTTCCCAAAAAAATGTGTAAAATATTACATATTTTTATGTGAATTACATACATGATACAACAGGAACATTTTTTTGATGCAATTTTACAATATAGAATGGAAAAATTAAAAAAAAGACAATAAGGTAATTCTGAAACAATTCTTTATTAAAAAACAAAAATAATTCTTCTGTTATTAGCTTATTACACTTAACAAACATAACAAAACCATTCACAATT
This sequence comes from Mongoloraphidia duomilia, assembly GCA_039654895.1. Lineage (NCBI taxonomy): Eukaryota > Metazoa > Arthropoda > Insecta > Raphidioptera > Raphidiidae > Mongoloraphidia > Mongoloraphidia duomilia. Next base: position 6,182,553 of record CM077516.1, read on the forward strand.
ATAAAGTTAAATATTTCTATTACTACTGCAGCAAAGAATTATATATCAAAGTTTTAAAATTAACAAAATTAGACTCGTATTAACATATTTTAAGAATAAATTGCTTACTCATTTCGATAATCGATGCCGCCAATGTTTCTGCCAGATCTTCCTCTATATTGTTGAAAAGCATATTCTAAAATCAAAACAAAAAATATATAGCATACTTTGAAGAGATGAATAGAATAGATGACTAGCAATAATAATTTTAGGACAACAACAATTAAAGGAAGCCTTTAGTGAAATGTTAAAATTTGCATTTGGTAGCTTTTTAGGGAATGTTTAAAAATTGAAAACATACCTTAACTTAACCTGATAAATTGTGGTCCACAACAACGAATGTCATTTTATATATTCGAAATATCGACACAAACTTCATGTCCCCTGAATATGTTGCTGATTGTTTCTGTCGTGGCGTCTCTAGAGATCTAAAATTGATCCTTTTCTAGGAGTATTACAGGTTCAGCTTTCATGAAAACCAGTTCTTCATCGACTTCAAGTCGAGTCCCATCCTTCTCACATTACCCTAAAATAAAATATTATCTGCAGGTTAAAGACTTCTGTGGCGATAGCTATTATAGCAAATGCTTTTAAATTTTGCACGTATTTAGCATCTTACATGACATAATTTAATGACAAGTGGTAATCAATAAAAATAACTTACCTGCTGAAAACAATTAACCGATGATACAAGTTACAATGTGATCCAAGAATGATTTGGCGTCTGACGATATTATAGTAACATGTGTCTCATCACACAAACGCATACAAGAGACAATGGCCGCTGGTGTCTTCTTCGCATCGCGTACATTCCATAAAAACACATTGCGCATGCGTGGTTACTTATTTTACATTAATTTGTTAGGTATTTACTCATTTTAGATATGTAATTATACATTAAAATTTGTAATTTTTACACACTCTATTAGAATATTACACAAATTATGTAATTTTAATTTTCTTTATGTAAAAATCAACAAATTTGTTTAACTTTACAGTAAAAGTACAAGTTTTTATAAAGTTTTCTGTGTAAAAATAAATAATAATGTAAAATCACTTAGAAAATCGAACGAATCCTACCTTAACTTTCAAAGTATTTTTACATCCATTTTTTACAGTGTACTATCTAGGTATATAAATATACAATATGCATGTCGAATTGATAACCTCCGCTTTTTTTGAAGTCTGTTAAAAAACGCAATCATAATTGAAATGAAAATATTCGATAAAAAGTTTTTGAATATAGTACGTTTTGTTTATATTATGTTAATAAATGAAAGACCGACGCCATATTATGGCAAATACTTACACAAAAAATTCAGAGCTTAATATTCATTTTCGGTTTTTGTTTTATGAAATTCCCGTAGGCGTTGACGTAAATCACACGTTAGGTTTTTGTTTACCTTGATTATATAAAAAGTCGACGCGTCAGATTGTGTATTATTCAATTATCTGTATGTTTTGTCGGCCGGCTTCTCTTGATGTGTCGGTTTCCAGCCGTGAAGCCAATAAATTGTGAGAGACTCTTCATTAATGTGTGTGTGTTGTGTGTGTTTGTTTTAAAACAAATATATTTTCGCCAGGAGGATTTAGATTATTTTATTTATTGCGTCAATATGTTTCCTTCTTTTATAGGAAAAAGCAAAATAAAAATTACGCAATTTTTTTTTGAAAACAAGCTTTTATTAAAATTTACTGAAAAGTAATATTTAATTTAGGTTCATAATTATTATAAAAGCGTGGGACGTAAACGTTATGATAATTGATTACAATCACGATCCACGCTTTAAAAACTTAAATTTTGCTTGTTTTTTAAATTTACTTATTTTATTTTTAAATTTTTAGTTATATGAAAAAAAAATAAATATTAGTAAAGAAAACTTTTTAGAGACAAGCTTTTATTTAAATGCACTAAAAAGAAAAAGTAATTTTTAATAATTTAGGTTCATAATTATCAAACCGTCGTGAACTCTATGATAGTTTATTAGTCACGACCCACGATTTTATAATTATGAACCTAAATTATTAAAAATTATTTTTTTCTTTTTAGTGCATTTAAATAAAAGCTTGTCTCTAAAAAGTTTTTTTTACTAATATTTATTTTGTTCATTTTAGTCTTTCAAAATTTTACCCCCCTTTGACACCCGTAGGGGTTGAATTTCGAAAAATCCTTTCTTAGTTGATGCTTACGTCAGAAAAGGAACCAACTGTCCAAATTTCAAGTTTCTAGCTTCAGCGATTTGGCCTGGACGTTGATTAGTCAAAAAAAACCCTACATCCCCGTTTGAACCCCTAGGGATTGAATTTATTTCTAAAAATTTATTCATGTATTGTCATCGGGATACATATATGTACAAAATTTCAAATCGATCGGATACGTGGAAGTCGTTCAAAATTGACATTCAAGTTTTGACCTAAACAAACAAACACACAAACATACATTGCAAGTTAAATAAAAGCTTGTAAAAACGACAGGAGACACGTTCTTCCACCACCACCACCGGGACTTACACCACTAGCTATTTTTACCATTTTTCAGAAAATAAATGTGAACAAACTAAACCGTTAGTCAGTTGTTTAACAGTTGAAGCGTAGAAGTGATCATACCCGTTGGTAGTTGAAAAAAAATGTGAACAATTTCAACTGTTTGTTGGGCGATTTATAGACCTTATTGGCGCAAACAAAATCATCCGATTATTCGTCATGTTTGATGAAACGGATTGTTGATTTATTCAAGCAAATATAACGGCGTTAACTTAACCCGTTTGCATTACCTGTTTCTCACACCGCATTAGACACGTTATTGCCATACAGTCGGTATTATAGCGACCGGATAAAATCAGAAAATCGTTTTTGTGAAATTATTTTAAGGCTCGGTGCACACCTCGGTTTTGAAGTTATACATCTTTTGGTGCGTTATGGAAAAATGATGAGAGTGAATTTTTACGATGCGCGCGCATCGCGTCACGGAAATTTAACACCATGAAATTAGTCGTTAGTAACACCATGAAGTTAGTCGGAAGTTCATGATTATAATAGGGTATTATAATTATGAACTTCCGACTAACTTCATGGTGTTAAATTTTCGTGACGCGATGCGCGCGCATCGTAAAAATTCACTCTCATCATTTTTGCTAAGTAAGATGTACGTAGCGTAATGGATAGCACCGCCGCATCATACGCAATAGGTCCCGGATTCGAATCTAAACACAAACATTAACTTCTGACGTGCGTACATAAGTACGCCCACACTCTTTTTTTAAATGTACGGTGTAAACCGTGGGTTCCGTACATTAATAAAATGTGATTATATACTACCAAGTAAGTTTACCTAAAAAGTAAATAAAATAATAATGTTTACAATGTTAAAAAAGTGTAATATATATACATGTAATTACATTTTTCTCCCAACTCTGCATTACAAGAACAAATTATTAAAATTATTTTCCCACTCGATATTATAGCATTTATTTCATGGGATTTTTCTTTCATGTTTGACGTTTGTAAACATAGCGCCGGAATAGCTGTCACATTATTATCACTTTTTTCACAATTTATTTCATATTTAATGTCCGACAGATAAAATTCGGTCTGCATCATATATATTTTCTTGTTTTGGGTTATCACCAACCTAAGATATTAATTCACTCAAATTTAATAGCATTTTAATCGTCAACACTACTATCACATGTATTTTTTTTTAAAACTGCAATTTTCTGTCGGCCATGTTTTTGAAGCCACACCCATATGTCAGTTCCCAATAGTTATGAAACGACAGCAGCAATCAGATAGACTGATAGAGGTTATAGCTATATAATAAAAGAGATTGCATGCAAAGCACCGATGACTTCTATTGCACTGTGATGCAATTGTCAACATTTTATTTGCATTTAGATTTGTTGCAGCAAAACGGTGAATTGTTTCCATTTTTATTCTCACAAACGACACAAACGATAAGCTTTATTTTGTAGCAACTTTTCCAAATGCAAATGGTGTCAAATATACTATGAGAAATTTGTATTCTACTATCAGGGGCAAATTTTAAGTTCCATGGCTCCCCTGGGCACTAAAGTGGACGTCGTCATTTTTTACGTTGCTAGACCCTATTTTTAATTATTTTATATGTTTAAGTGTTATCTATAAGCGCACCTATGAACTACATATAACTTATTACCAACATACTACACATACCTTTTCATTTAAGTTTTAGTGTCATCTATTAGCGCACCTATGAACTACAAATAACTTTTTACCAACACACTACCAAAACCTTTTTAATTAAGTTTTAGTGTCATCTATTAGCGCACCTATGAACTACAAATAACTTATTACCAACATACTACAAATACCTTTTCATTTAAGTTTTAGTGTCATTCATTAGCGCACTTGTGAACTACAAATAACTTATTACTAACATACTACAAAAAGCTTTTCATTTAAGTTTTAGTGTCATCTATTAGCGCACTTATGAACTACAAATAACTTATTACCAACGCACTACAAAAACCTTTTCATTTAAGTTTTAATGTCATCTATTAGCGCACTTATGAACTAAAAAAGTTAATACCAGCATACAACAAATACGTTTTCGTGTTTGAGCCGAGTAAACCCGATTCAGCGTCACCGACCCGAAGCGTGACTTTCGTTCATTACTCAGGCAAAGTGCGCTTAAGGAAGTTTTCACTTCAAAAAAAGATTTAGCTGCTCATCCAAAAACATCGCATTACACAAATTTAGCTATTAAAACAACATACTATTAATCATTATGTCTTATTTGACTCAAACCAACGTATTTATAAATATCAATGTAGGTATGGTAATGCTCGATCTGACATTGTTGACATAAAAGTCTAGATGCGTTGATAAAGATAATAGATTAAGAGCTAGTGACAATTTTTTGGGGTTATTTTTTCAAGGCCTTATTTTTGTGAAGATGTTGAGGGAGGCATAAGTATTAAAGTGCCCTGAGTAAGAGATTTTGCTAGATAGCGGTATGGGAGGGATTCACACCGCCCCCAACATGTATTAATTTATATTATTCAAATTTTAATATGTTGTTACGGCGACTGTTTTAAGCATATATTTCAATTTACAGAACAAAATGTCGGTATATTAACCACCTCTCTTATAGGGAAACTTTCTCGCCTAGGTGTTTATATCGTTCTGCAAGGGGGTTAATACTGACATTTTGTTCTGCAAATTGAAATACATGTTTAAAACATTCGTTGTAACAACATATTAAAATTTGAACATTGAACTAATAATATAAATTTCGTCGGGTACATGACACGTTTAGGGTGATCTTCCACCCCTTTAATTCTGGCCAATCGATCTGCAAATATTATAATGGCAATATTGGGTCACCGACAAGCTATATACAAACAATTTCAGTCTTGAAGCAATAATAATTGTGACCATTTTTTTGTTACATGTTGGGGGCGGTCTGCATCCCTCCCATACCGCTATCTAGCAAAATCCCTTACTCAGGGCACTTTAATATGTCTCCCTCAACATCTTCACAAAAATAAGGCCTTGAATAAATAACACCAAAAAATTGTCACTAGCTCTCGGTCTATAAGTGAATGTAGGTATATAGTAATGTGTCCATAATTTGTACCTTATTGTTTATACCTTTGTCTCCTATTTCAAGAAAATATCAATCTGTGAAGGCCTAGGTCGTTCGCGCGACGCGTCTGGCGTCATCGTGGGATAAGTGAAAGCACACAGCTCCCCTTCCCAATCCCGAGGACGCTGTTCAGACGCCACACACACTGTGAAGGCGACGGCGGCGTCGATCACCGCAACAAGTCGGTCGCAGCGACGCAGCTGCAGCATCAGCAACACTCTTCTGTTTAGAGTGCTGCTTCCCCTTTCCCCTAATTCCCCTTCCCCCTAATTCACATTACCGATACGCCGTACTGTATCGGTCAATCAAATTATTGACACGACAAACTGTACAATGTGTCCCTTACTATATTATAGAAAAAGGTAGGCAGTTGTAGCTGCCTCTTTACGATTTTTGATGTGAAACATCTTATGTCGGGCTGTGAACAGCCGCGTGAGGGGAAATATGCAACGAAAGATAGATGCAACGAAATGTTTCGTCCGCTCCTTTGCTGCTGTTCTCCCCACCACTGCGGCACTGGCTAGGCGTGCACTGTGGCACACGCGGTGTTACAGTGCAGTATAGCACACACGGTGTTTTGCTAATCAAAATGAACTCAGCGTTCAGAGAGATTCAGATTCGGACCATAATAGCGTGGACCAATGACATTAACACAGATTTAAATTCAGACCAATAGCGTTTACAGAGATTCAGATTTGGACCAATAACATTAACACAGATTGAAACTCAGACCAATAGCTTTTACAGAGAATCAGATTTGGACCAATAACAGCACAGATTTAGACTCAGACCAATAGTGTTCACAGAGATTCAGATTTGGACCAATAACATTAACACAGATTTAGACTTAGACCAATAGCGTTTACAGAGATTTCGATTTAGACCAATAACATTAACACAGATTTAGACTCAGACCAATAGAGTTTACTTGCAGAGAATCAGATTTGAACCAATAGCGTTTACACAGATTCAGATTTAGACCAATTACATTAACATAGGCTCATACTCCGACCAATAACGTCCACAAAGATTCAGACTCGGACCAATAGCGTTTACACAGATTCAGATTCGGGCCAATAACGTTTACACAGATTTAAACCATTTTCGTTTCATCGAGCCAGCATTTTACCCTTCAAATCGTCGAGGCATAAGACGTTTCACTTCAGAACAAATCTGTACAAACGGAGTTTGTACTTGAGTGATTTTATTTAAAATTTGGCAACACTGGACCAGCTTTGATTTTAGCCGGCGTGTGACAAGGTCGTTAGCCTGTCACAGAATATTATTGTACAAATAATATGTTACGTAGATAAAACACAATATAAATGGCAACGCGACGTCGACACCAATGAAGGTTATTTCTCTACGCCGTAGATTTACAGAGTGGGCCAATGAAAAAAGTCCGCGCAAGTTTTGGCCACTTAACATCAGTTTTGCGAAAAAAGCTCGCACACGTCAATTTTAGAATCAAGGGGGACATCTAAATCGATTAGTATTATTTACGTAACTTCAATCTTGAGAGCAGGGTGAATTGCACCCCAAAACTTTTAAATGGAAAGGAGTGTCAAACGATTCGCAGTTCGAAAGGCCTCTCAATTCTTTTTACAACAGTCTTTTTGTTTTTCAAATCCGAATATTAATTACGGAGAAAATGACATTTTAATTTGTATCAAGTAGTCTTAAACAATTGAACATAGCAAACGAAAGCACGTCATCTGTCAAGTAAAAATACAGACAAGAATTCAAGGATCATTTTATTAAATGCTCAAAATGATCACCTCCAGCTTCCATACAATAATAAAGATTATCCTCAAAGCGTCGTCGTACGTTCTCCAACATTGCTGGAGTAATTTAAGATATCTGATACTATTAAAATGTCATTTTCTCCGCAATTAATGATCGCATTTGAAAAACAAAAAGACTGTTTAAAAAGAATTGAGAGGCCTTTCGAACTGCGAATCATTTGACACCCCTTTCCATTTAAAAATGTTCCTCTTGATTCTAAAATTGATGTGTGTGAGCTTTTTTCGCAAAACTGATGTTAAGTGGCCAAAACTTGCGCGGACTGTTTTCATTGGCCCACTCTGTATTATGTCTCTTTGGATGGATTTTTCCGAGTCATCGAATTTTCACACTCTTCGTGATTTTGTGATTGACGTCGGGTTTTTCGATATTTGATGTTGATGCAAATCGTTGCTGAATGGAGCTACAATAACTAGATTCGAATGCGGAGTTCGTGCTCGCGTTCAATTGTTTCTTACTGACTATGAAATTTTTAATACCAATCTACATGATGCAATATTTTGGATACGTGACAGAATTATAAGCAGTTATATAATAAAACACATAAATATTTGATTTCTTTACTGTGTTTTATCTCTACATAGTGTAAACTGAAGTCGCTTTTCGCATCTGTCTGCCTGTCTGTCTGTTTAACCGCTAACTCCTCCTAAACCACGCAACGGATTTTGATGCGGTTTTCACCATCAGTTATGATGCGGTTTTCACGGAAGGTTTATATATATAGCGAACGAGCGAAGAGAGTGAGTAATGTAATTATAATATTCAAGCGAACGAGCCAAGCGAGTGAGTAGTGTATTGCACCCGGGCTTTCTTAGCACCCGGGCGAAGCCGGACGGGGCCGTTAGCTATGTATATATCTGACAATGTAGATTATCTTACGATGTCTACAAGATATAATAATTATTTCTAGAATATTATGTTGTATGTATGATCTAAGTTCTTATTTAATGTATCCCCTTTGGGTGTTTGAAATAATTTTCACCTACATGAATAGCTCTCGCTATTACGATGATTCACATCCACAACCTAGCTATAATTAATAACACTCGCATGTAATGGAAATCTATTGATTCCTTTGCATATATGGAGAATGTTAGATTAATAATCATGTCACGGATGAGTAATGTAAAATCATTCCGCCGCGAGAGTGGAAAGGTTCTAGTTAGAGTCCTGACTTCTAACTGTGACTATGATTGTCAAAATGATTTTTTACGATATTTGCAGGAATCAGTTATGTAATTGGCTGCTCTTCCAATAAAAATTTTCAATTATAATTCATCTACAATGAATTCAGCAGAAGCATATAGGATGGATAGGTCTGAGAAAGAACTGAGGAATGTGTGCAGTACGGGTACTTCCTCTACTTTAGTCCTTAGGGAAAGAATCGAAACGTGCGTCGTTATTAAAAAAAATTCACAGATTTCGCAATCCTTGCAACCATCGAGGTTATTGGAAATGATAACAGCATATATGAAACATAATTAACTGTTTATTATACACACAATATTTATCAATGCACTGTTTAGTTTTGTCAGGAATAACCCTATTATTCTTCTGTTATATACGCGTTCACTTTTGCTTGATTACTTAACTTTTAAATGGATTTTTCTACAGTATTTATTAACATTTGCTCAAAAATAACACCGCAGATCGTCGCAAATACCTGTCAGTTAACTAGACATGATATAAAACACATTTCGAAAAAATTGTACTTGTTCAATTTTGCATGATTGCTCCTCACTTGTTCGCGACACCGTTGTCTTTTGGCCTTGAACGAAAACTCGTAACTCTGCCCCCATATACGAACATAAACATTTCCAATGTTAAAACCTGCAGATTGAAATTATATTAATACTCCATCAAGAATTTTTTTAAAAGGGTTTATTTTAAGTTAAAAAGTTTTTTTTCATTTTATCTCGTGTGCATAGAAAACATAGCTTCCATTTTCTGTGTAAATAATTTCGTATGAAATTGTTTTAAAAAAAGCTTTTATGAAACTTGAAAATCTAAAGAATAATACAAGCTTTGTACTTCAAAGTGTTTGTCTTTAATGGATCTCTGAAGTTTTGTCTCCGTATAATGAATACACTATATGCAACTGCTTGTTACTGTAAATAGAAGAGGTATGGTCTATATATGTAGATACCAGAAACGTGACGATTTAAATTCTATATAAGTAGTGTAACTCGGCTGTGACGAATCTTAACTTGAGAGTATATGTGCTAATGACCATTTCCTGAAACGTCGTCTGAAGTGAAACTTCTTATTTATAATGCTGAAACACTTCTCAGATAACAAAAAAAAACCTCCTTCAATAAAGCTACTAACAAGCCGTGAGGTGGGTCGTTTATTAGGACTAAAATGCGACCCTTGAGGTCCACACGACGAACTGCCCAGTTTGATAAATATTTAATAATAATAATTAAATTAGATATTACACAGAAAAGTGATCATTTTAATCATTAAAACATAATTATTATTTATTTTTAACAATAATTAGAAAAAAAACGGCTGAACCGATTTTTATAAAATTTATGTCGGATCAAAATGACACGCCTCGATTGACACCCTTACGAAGTCGATATAATTTTTTATTCGCGAGATATTGTGTAAAATCTACTTTTTTGGAGTCTATTTGGTTAAGAAAAAATAACGGCTGAACCGATTTCGAAAAATTTCTTTCAGATCATATTTACGTTAATACGCGTCGATTGGCACCCTAACGTGGTCGATATCATTTTTCATTCTCGAGATTTCGTCTTAGAAAGAAATGGACACATACGTACACACACAGACATCTTTCTAAAAATAGTGTAGTGACCTTGAAACATAAAAATTTGTTATACATTTTGATTTCGATTTTCGGACCCATTACGATAACTTCCAATGGGAAGTTAAAAAGAGGAAAATAAGATATTAAATGTATCAATTCATGGCTCACTCTTTTCTCCTGAGTTTTTGTTTGTACTTCAAACTCGATTATCTCGAGAATTATGAATGCTAAGGTCATACTATGGTACATCAATGCATTCGTAATTTTAAGCACTATCCAAATATGACATAAAAAATATGGGGTGCCATTAAAAAAAAATTGACGATGACGTCAGAGTAATTATGCCAACAAAAGACTATCGAAATGCAACAAATATCAGCAAACATGTAAATAAAAAAATAAAATTGACGTGTCCGAGGAAATTTTTTATGAAAGTCAATTATTTTCATTTTACCGAATTAGTTCAAGACTTTTTACTCACACTGTATATATATGATGAAAATTGACTACTTATTGTCGTAATGAGAAATTGGGGTAAACCCCGTCCATCGAGATTATAATATAAGTGATCGAGGGCTTGGGAATAGCCGAGCATCTAGCGATAACATTGTTTGTATAGCGTTTTCATGGCTCTTCTGTTACAAGCCCCCAGCTCCCAGGTTCTAATCCGAGAGCTGGAGAAAGTATCAGTCGGATTCTCAATTTCTTATTAAATAACAATAAATCGAAAATATGAATTGATTGATATAATTGTGTATAATTCTGAGAATGAAAATTCTAAATTAACAAAATTTTCTTTTTTTTCAGATTGTTGGTTCGTTTTATCCTGTTAATTTTGGTTGGTGGTTTAAGGTATGTGAGCAATGATACTTATATGATATTACTGGAAATTAGGTATTTAAGTTTAAAAAAAATTATTAATTTTTTAATTTTTTCTAATAATTTAACATAAATAATATTGAAAATCGAAAAGAAAATTTTTTTTAAAGCTATAGATAAATTACTAAAAATTAATTAAAATGTATAAAAATTTAAAAAATATCACGTGACTTCAAAACGCGCCAGGAATGTTTGTGACGTCGTTATGTTAAAATGTGTCTGCATTTGTTGGTATTTGTGTATATGTATTACACATACTATCAAAAATAATAAATTTTTAACTTGGTAACCATGGATACAAAGACCATAGATAACATAATGACGTCACACGCGTTCGGATTCTTTCGGCGCGTTATCGGAGCTGAGTTTAAAAATTAATTTTTATTTAAATATAACTTTTTAATTAGTAAGCAAAAAAATTAAATAAAAACAGTTTTGCTATAAAACTTGTATGTGGTCCTTCCATTTAAGTAAAAAAAAAAATTCATTTAAAAACCCAATTGTGACACTGTCTTTAAGATTCGACGTACTGTTTATGTTTGCTAGTGTCAAATATTATCAAATCTTTTTATGTTTTAATTGAATAATATTGAGTAATTTAGATTGTGTAAGAAAACAATAATTTGAGATAAAAAATTTTTCGTTGGAAAGCAGCCAATTATATAATTGTTTCGAAACATATTGGAAAAAATCATTTTACCAACCAGTGGCCACAGTCAGGATTCTAACTTGAACCTTTCCACTTTCGCGGCGGAATGAGCTTACAATACTCAACTGTGACATGATTGCTAAATTAATATTCTCCTTATATGCTTCAGAATCAATATAGATTTTCACTACATGCGAGTGAAAATGTAGTGAAAATCTATTGATTCTGAAGTATATAAGGACAATATTAATTTAGCAATCATGTCACGGTTGAGTATTGTAAGCTCATTCCGCCGCGAAAGTGGAAAGGTTCAGGTTAGAATTCTGACTGTGGCCACTGGTTGGTAAAATGATTTTTTCCAATATGTTTCGAAACAATTATATAATTGGCTGCTTTCCAACGAAACATTTTTCAATTGCATTTCAGCCGTATAAAAACTATTATTTATCTTAATAATTTGAGAAGTTTTGAATACGTACCTATAATTTTTTTGATGTAAGTAACCCTAGTTAACTAATACATTATCATCAAAAGCCAAATTACAATATCTAAAAATTAAAAAACTCGGTAACTAAATGAATAAAAATATATTTTGAGTTCGCAACTGTACATATTATGATTAAATAACATCCCTCGATATAAAATTTGTTCCGACGCCCATGCTACAATGAACATTAGGTACCTAAGTATATACTTACATAACCCATCCTAGTACTGATAGCCCAGGAGTTTGCGTTGCATTTTAGGTAGTGTTTTTACGCCGATCGATTGTTATCTTTTTCGATAAATCTGGTATGACTAATAATAATAATAATAATATATTTTATCCAGTGGATCAAATTGTTCGTATAGGACAAGTCAATAATTACAATAAGTAAATCAAGCGTCAGCTGGCGCACCCGCGGTGGGTGTGGGTATGAGAGGCTGCGAAAGTGATAAAAAAAATGTTTTTTTAAATAATAGTACGCCGGCTGAAACTTGTTTTTATTAATAGTTGACATTATTGTGAGTTGAAAAATAAAGCTGCATCGTGGAAGGGGGATTGTGCGTCAGCTGGTCGCATGAACTTGTAAAAAAACATCATAATCCTAGGTAACGTAATTGTCTCAGCTGCTGTCAGTGCGAAAGCCGAAAAAAGTGAAATGCGCAATATTTTACGTGTTTTTTACTTCCCACCTCTACTATGGTAGGGAAGTAATGGATTTAGTCCGAAAAAAATATTTCGAGATTTTAACAAATCTTCACGTTTTGAGACCCTAGCAATCGTTTAAGATCATTTTCAGACTGATGTCTGTATGTGTGTGTGTGTGTGTGTGTGTGTATGTGTGTATGTGTGTGTGTATGTGGTCAATTTTTCGCCTTCGATATCTCAAGAACGGAACAACATACGGGCATGCCGATTGTTCTATTGCGTTTATCAGTCTTTAACTTAGATCTGATTAGATTTTGAGTCAAATCGGTTCAGTGGATCCTGAGATATTCAAAAAAACGTTCTCAATGTCACGTATTAACATAGGTAAAAAAATATATAAATGAATTCTAGATGTTATAATATGAAAAAAATGTAGATATTTTTTTTCTCTAAAATGTATAGTTTTCGAGAAAAAAAATATTTTACTAAAAAAAGAAAATTGTACGTAAATCAAGGTAACCATGATTTTTGCTATATTAAGCTAGCCATCAGTAGATCACCAAACAAAAAATAGGGCCATGCTTTTTTCAAAGAATAAAAATTAAATTGTGTTTTAAAGACCACCAACAGCTAAGGTTATTTGGGCCTAGTCAAAGAATAAAAAAACGAGTGTTTATTTTTTGAAAATATTTACTAGGTGGGAAGTATAGGACTGGTCATCAGTCGAATTTTTAACAAGTTCATGCGACCAGCTGACGCACAATCCTCCTTCCACGATGCAGCTGACGATTATTTTTCAATTCACAATGATGTCAACTATTTATAAAAACAAGTTTCAACCGGCGTACTATTACTTTTTTACCACTTTCGCAGCCTCTCACACGCAAACCCACAACTACTTGAGCAGCTGACGGTCGGTTTATTGATTAGTTGTACGAGATCAACTATCGATATCAAAATCAGCCGGTTTACTATGACTTTTTCATTTGCAACGCAAACTCCCGGTCTATGAGAACTAAACGTCGTAGTTATAGGAAGGGACGTGATGTAGGGCAGATGGTGCGCTTCTTGTGATTTGATAAAATTCACCAGCCTAACGGAAACGTCACATAAATTACAATGGTTATACAGTCGTCGTTACGCGTCCCACCAAACAACCCTTATTTTCATTTTATATACCGCCTGCACACTCGACTTTCCCCATATTTTATTTCTTTATTCGTTGTTTTTATTGAGCCATTTTATGCTTGTGGTGAATAATTCACACTTCGTAGGAATTTTAAATAATAACAAAATACAAACATTATTGCTTTTTTTTGAACCAAAAATATCAAAATTGAGTTATTGATGGATAGTAGTAGATAGGTACGTACCTATTTTTATTAAAATTAAAATCAAATGTTAATCCTGCAAGGATAACAGCTTGGTGTAATGGTCAGCGTATTGGCCTTTGGAGTAAGCTGTCGTGGGTTCAAATCCCACCTCGCTCATCGATGTTTTGTGAGGTCGTTTAGTTATAAGTGATGATAGAAATAATTAAGAGCACTGTGGAGTGTGGTGTATAACAATAAAAAAATAACAGTTTAGTCACTTCTACCACAACTTTTTTACTTCCCACCTCTACTATGCTAGGGAAGTAATGGATTTAGTCCGAATACAATATTTCGAGATTTTAACAGATTTCACGTTTTGAGACCCTAGCAATCGTTTAAGATCATTTTCTGACTGATGTCTATATGCATGCATGTATGTGTGTGTGTGTGTGTGTGTATGTGGTCAATTTTTCGCCTTCGATATCTTAAGAACGGAACAACATACGGGCATGCCGATTGTTCTATTGTGTTTATCAGTCTTTAACTTAGATCTGATTAGATTTTGAGTCAAATCGGTTCAGTGGATCCTGAGATATTCAAAAAAACGTTCCCAATGTCACGTATTAACATAGGTAAAAAAAAATATAAATGAATTCTAGATGTTATAATATAAAAAAAATGTAAATATTTTTTTTTCTAAAATGTATAGTTTTCGAGAAAAAAAATATTTTACTAAAAAAATAAAAATTGTACGTAAATCAAGGTAACCATGATTTTTGCTATATTAAGCTAGCCATCAGTAGATCACCAAACAAAAAAGAGGGCCATGCTTTTTTCAAAGAATAAAAATTAAATTGTGTTTTAAAGACCACCAACAGCTAAGGTTATTTGGGCCTAGTCAAAGAAAAAAAAAAGAGTATTTATGTTATTGCAAATATTTACTAGGTGGGAAGTATAGGACTGGTCATCAGTCGAATTTTTTATTAGTAAATGTACATTTCAAGAGCTAAGCTCCCATCTTCAGCATATACTAAACTGTTTAGTATGTGCTGAAGATGGGAGCTTAGCTCTTGAAATGTACATTCACGAATAAAAAAAGTTATGGTAGAAGTGACTAAACTGTTATTTTTTTATAAGTGATGATGTTATTTGATGTAATTAAAACGCTAATGACCTAAATAGTCGACGCGTCTATAATCTACAATAAATAAAAAAAATTATCGTGCAAGATCAATGAAAATATGTAGGTAATTATATTTCGAAATACATCCAGTACCGAAATTTACTTAGTGAAATTATATTTTTTCACAACGCCGCTATTGAAAATTCGATTTTAGGTAGCTGTTTAGCGGGTAACCCTAAGGATGAAAATTTTCAGTTGTCGGTTTTTTCTGTTTTTAATGTTGTTTAGAGGGAGATAGAGCGATTGAGTCACGTCAACTTCAATTCGCATAGAATATTCGAAAACGTCAAAATTACAGACATAACCTCACATAAGTTTCACATGGATCTGACAGTTCTAATATTTTTTGTGGCTTTTTTGCGCGCCCAAATTGCAGGTATACCTCAAATCGAATTGTCAATAGAGTTGTTGTGAAAAATAATATACAATTACTCGGAACGAAACATAGCGTTTGCAACGCGTGTGATTTCACACTAGTTGCAAACGCATGTTTCGACCCTTGTAATGCAATATACTATTAAATCGATCAATTATTTTTTTAACATCGATTTGAAATTCTACGTTGTTTTTCTTATGGAGAAATATCCATTTGCGGTGACACTCTAAGAACATTGTCTTTTTATTTTTATTGTAGATTATAGACGCGTCGACAACTAAGGTCATTAGCGTCTTAAATACATTAAATAATAATTCTCTTAAAACTAAATGACATCACAAAACATCCATGAGCGGAGGTGGGATTCGACCCACGACAGTGTGATTCAAAGGCCGCTACGCTAACCATTACACAACACTGTCCTCAAGGTCATTGTCAAACTAGATTTTCTGACAATGCCTTCTGTTACTCTGTAACCCAGCATTAGTTTTGTATGATAATTTATATTGTTACAAAACTGTTTTCTGAGTTGGCGGAATAAATATTTATTTACAATAATTAAAAATACAATAACAATAAACGCAACAACGAAAAGTCAATTCTAACAATAAAAAAATTTAAACGGTAACTATTGAACTAAACGAGCAACTTAAATAACACTTAACAAATAACTATATATACAAGGATTATTTATTTGTAATTATTTATGTCACTGTATTTATATCAGATTTATTTCGCTGTTCAACACTGTCACAGTACAATCTACACTGACTGATTTCCGTTGACTGATCAATATTTATTTCACTGTACTGACTGATGGCACGACTCACCATTCACTGACTAGATTGCGTGACACCGTCGACTGATCCCCATTCACTCGTACCGGCTTGTTTATATACCCTGCGCGACCCAGCCTAGTACGTTCTCGCGTTCCGTAGAACATTCCGGCAGGTACTCGTTGTTCAGTATCTTCGATACCATTCCACGCTTTACTACTGTGACCTTTCTTTCTCGTGGTTTCCATTAGAGGCAGTGGCGTAACATCTTGAGGTTTGCTACAATATATTAGTTTTCTTGTACAGTCTGTATACAAATAGGACGAGCGGTTAGTACGCAAAGGGTGTCACCTTTGACCGTGGACATAAAACAATGCTCGGTCTTAATTGGGTTTTAAAGAAAAAGCATTTACAGCGTACGCGTGTTCTACATGACATAGCTAGTGATGGGCGATACGAGATGTTTTTTGAAGTAATAGTGAGTTCTTTTATTTATATTATTTAATTATGATTTTTTTTTGTCATATATTTTCTTAATGTAGCTACTGTGTTGCAAATGTGAATTTATTGCAATACTGTGTGCAGGCTTGCCACTGGACATTATTTGTCTGTTAGCCTGCCAGATTTACAAATTAAAACAATCGAAACAATCGTAATCGTTCATAATAATAATCAAGTCCACAATCGACTAGGAGTTTGATTTTACAATCGAAATGTTCCATTGTTCAAGTCGATTATTTGCCACATAGGTTATAGCTATAGCAGCGAATGAGAATACATATAATCGCGATTCAAGGTTATATGCTAGTCGACTGACGTTCACGCGACTCGTTGATTGTTCACTGTTCACCCTGTTCAGTCGGTACTTACTACTCTTTCACTATTGAATTCGTATTACGCGATTACCGCACAATCGACCATCGACTCGACCACAGTTGTTGAGTGATGAACGATTGTATATTATGTGGATCTTGACAGTGTACGGCTCAGTACTATGCAACTCGGTCTCGGTGAAGTATGAAACAACAACAATCGAGAGTCATCGAGACGTTTGAACAATCGAGACAGTCAACTAAAACATCTCGTATCGCGCATCACTAGACATAGCATCGGTGTCTACATGGTTGGGGCACGTCGACACTTCCGGTCCAACAATCTTAACTATACCTACTACTGTCTGTAAAATAAATTTAGAAAAATGTCTCTAGAAGCGCGTAATTGCAGTGAAGAAAAAACTTACATAATTAACAACGTCTTTCCCACCAACAGATCTTATAATAACTTCACTAAAAATTGAGTATAGACATTGATGACCTCAGATGTTGAACGTCTATGATCTACAGTCTTCTCTTCTAAAAATTTAGTTTTAATAAAAAGAAATGTCCTGACTGATTGACTGATTCATCACGAAATCTCAGGAACTATAAAGCCTATAAACATAAAATTTGGTAGATAGGTTCCTTATAGGACGTAGGCATCCGCTAAGAAAGGATTTTTTGAAATTCAACCCCTAAGGGGGTCAAAAGGGGCTGTAGAGTTTTTTAACAATATGTTCATATCTCACATAAATCGTTAAGGTGAGAGGTTTTTAATTCAACATACTAACTCTTCTTTAAAATAAGCATGTTCGAGCATTTGTTTAAATTCAACCCCTAAGGGGGTAAAACGGGAATGTAGGATTTTTTGACTGATCAACGCCCAGGCCAAACCGTTTAAGCTATAAACTTGAAATTTGGATAGTAGGTTCGTTTTGTGACGTAAGCACCCACTATGAAGACATTTTTCGAAAATCAACCCCTAAGGGGCCAAAGGGAATGTATTGGATAGACCTCGGGATAGACTAAACTACTGAAGACAGAAACATGAAATTTGGAAGTTTACAGACTGCAGAGGTGCACTAAGAAAGGATTTTTCGGAAATCAACCCCTAAGGGGGTGAAAATGTTTGTATATAAAATCGTATTCCCTGCTTGTATCGACTTGAAACTTGGTATAAATATTCTTCAAAACAAATAATGAAACACGTATTTTCGAATTTTTTAAGATAACCCCTAAGGAGGGGTGCAACGGGGTGTTGAAGTTTGTATGGGATGCGGCATAAAAATATCTAAATATACGTTAATGGAGCCACGGATAACCGCTAGTTAATTATTAAATCTGTATAGAAAACCTGGTTTGACACATTCTTATGTATACGAAATCTATCTAAAAATTTCTCCTCTTTCGTTTAAGACAGGTTTTGAACCGATCTGACTTTAATTAAGCGAACTATAAACAAAAAACCAGTTTTCGTTTCATGTGTTTCGTTTCATAATTTTTGTTGCATCATTTAACCCCCTATATAACTAAGAATAACGTATGGTTAGTTTTCAGATTGTCTGAAGTAGCATAATTTTACAGGTTATTTAAAACACGACAGTCAATCTGTGAACGTGTGCTAACTGGACGCTTTACAGAATGGCTAAGAATTTCAATTTTCACGGTTTTCTGACAGTGCGTTTTGCAACCCAGCAATAGTGTTTGAAAGATCTGTGTATAAAACAGATATTTTAATTTAAAATTTATATAGACGTCTTTTTATCTTCTAAAAGGAAAGAACTAAACTATACGAACTCTTTGTAAAAGTAATTATAAAAGAAAATATTCTTTTCTTCTCAGTTTTCTTAATTTCATTTAATAAATCAACTTGTCAAGAAGTTTTCTTTTTTGACACTGTAAGAACTCTGTATCAAAGATTCGTTTGCCAGGGAGGAATAAAATTTACTATCAGTTTTACCAACATGCTGACTTTTTTACTGAGTCCTGTAATTTTTAAATACATTTTAACTTTTAATAGTAATTTATGCAACTAATGGCTTAAGTGACGGATTATATGAGTCGCGATTTTACGATACGAGCCTAAGGTTATGTTGCATTTATACCAGAACGAGTGTATGTTTAAGTGGAGTCGATTGGCGTTCAAAAATGTATGGGGTTTAACGGAATATTCATTAATACTATTCTCTTAAAACACATTTCTTGCCAAAACAATGACTGTTTCATAAAAATAGTTAATAAATCCCGTCATTATAGGCTACAGAACTTTATTATTTCGTGTGATAAAATTTTTTATTTGAAATTAAAAATTTATGAAAAATGAATGTCCTATCTTGATTCAGCCAGTGACGTTTATTCTAACCTAACTTAATCTCGTTGACGTTTGTCGAGGTATAATTTAAGCAGTTATAATTAGAAATTGAGTTTGTTCTTTCCATTTGAAGTTGAAAAAATGTTCTGAAGTCGTCTGAGCTACGCTAGATCAAGGCAGGGCAAGCTAACAGGATAAAAAAAATGTTTTCATCAATTAGGTATTGGATATCTAGGTAGGTATTATTTTAGCTTTTTCCTCATTCGGAAATTTAAACTTTTTTGCAGTCATAATTTTCATTATAACTGCAGTCAAGTACAAGACGCCATTCCATAACAAATTGCTTTAATTATTAACAGCGACGTGTTTGAAAAAACGAGGTTATGTCAGTAGAATGCATGAAATGTGACAGTTGTGTCGTGTCAATGGGTGAACGTACGTTTAACGCAGATTCTAGTTAGAAGGAGACACGCCTTCCTTTCCTAATCTATTAAAAATCGATGCACCCTAGTATATTTTCACGGAAATTGCTAATAAATAAAGTGGAAAAAATGACCTTTTTTTGCACTCATTCATTATCTGCACCTGCGGTTGTTGCACTCATTAATTATCTGTGTTCAAATTAGCTTTCGGGCAATCTGTATGTTATGTAAGCTGTCAACTATAAATATTGTTACAAAACTGTTTTCTGAGTTGGCGGAATAAGTATTTATTTACAATAATTAAAAATACAATAACAATAAACGCAACAACGAAAAGTCAATTCTAACAATAAAAAAACTTAAACGGTGACTATTGAACTAAACGAGCCACTTAAATAACACTTTATATACAAGGATTATTTATTTGTAATTATTTATGTCACTGTATTTATATCAGATTTATTTCTCTGTTCAACACTGTCACAGTACAATCTACACTGATTGATTTCCGTTGACTGATCAATATTTATATCACTGATCCGCTTGATGGCACGACTCACCATTCACTGATTGATTCGACCGTTGACTGCCTCCCTGATCGCTTCACTCACGCGCTTATATACCTGCGCTGCCTAAGCCCAGTGTGTACTCGTATTCTCTAGCGTTGTCTAGAATTTTCGATACCATTCCACGCTTTACTACTGTGACCTTTCTTTCTCGTGGTTTCTATTGGAGGCAGTGGCGTAACTTCTTGGGGTTTGCTACAATATAAAAGTGACTGACCATAAATGGAGTGATTAGAAACCGACGCCTTTACCCTACGTTATAGAGCTAGTACTCGGTTTAAGAATATACCGGTACAGAGTTATGGCAGTTACACTTGGTCCCTGGAGGTAGACTGCGGAGATCGATAAACTTACTGATTGTTTTTTTTGCGTCTTCACGTTTTCTGTTTTTTTACTTTCTTCCTCGGACGTGAAAAGCCAAATCAAATATTTGAAGATTATTTCAAACGTGCGTGTACCGTACGTGTTGTGCTCTATTTGGATTTATGACCGACTTAAAACGGTTGCCTTTTCTCGGTCAACTCATTTGACAGTGCCGGATTTAGGCAAAATAAGCAACTGTTTATAGGGTCCCACAACCAGCAGAAGCTTAAATAAAATATTAGTAAAAAACAACTTTTTAGAGACAAGCTTTTATTGAAATGTACACTAAAAAGGAAAAAATAATATTTAATAATTTTGGTTCATAATTATTATAAAAGCAGGGGTTGTAATCTCTATGATAGTTTATTAGTCGCAACTCGCAACCCCCGCTTGTATAATACTATTATTAACCAAAATTATTAAATATTATTTTTTCCTTTTTAGTGTACCTACATTTCAATAAAAGCTTGTCTCTAAGTTTTTTTTTACTAATATTTTAGGCTTTCAAAATTTTACCCCCGTTTGACACCCGTAGGGGTTGAATTTCGAGAAATCCTTTCTTAGTGGATGCTTACGTCAGTTAAAAGGAACCAACTGTCCAAATTTTAAGTTTAAGTTTAAAAAAAATAATGAATTGAAAATATGAATTGGTGCTAGGCCCAAATAACCTTAGCTGTTGGTGGTATTTAAAACACACACAATCTACTATGTCCTTTATCATTACTGTCATTCTCCAATTTTTTTTTATTGTCAGGAAAAATCTTTGTGCTGTGTTTGGTTAGTTAATTAGTCAAAAGATTAAACTTTTGGGGCGTAACTAACTGGTGCATTAACTCTTAATATACTACCCGTCCTGTTGCTCTATATGTTATTTAAAACTACTCACTCACGAGGACAGTGTGGTTCAGTGGTTAGCGTCGCGGCCTCTGGATTAGACTGTTGCGGGTTCGAATCCCGCCTCCGCTCATGGATATTTTGTGATATCATTTAGTTTTAAGTTAATTGTTATTTAATGTAATTAAGACGCTAATGACCTTAGTTGTCGACACGTCTATAATTTTCAACAAATAAAAAAAAAACTCGGGTCGCAGTGCCAAAACCCTGCCGACAATATAGTGTATTTGCTAATACTGGCATTGTGACTTTATTATGTGAACTTAAGTTTGTTTTTGAACAAAATAAAAAATTTAACCCCTTAATACATCCCTTAAAATAATATTTTTTTTCTTAATTTCAATATTTTTATCAATGCAACCTCGGAACCTAATTAAATACACCCTTCAGTAAGTAAAGCACTATCCGCAAACTAGTATTTTCATAAAATTTGTAAGTCCGGTCCTGCCGGGCCGATTTTATTAAAATTTTAGCAGCACATTTTAATCGTTAGTAAAGGGTTAAATTTCAATTTTGAAACGATTCTGAAAATTTTTTCGGCATTTTTGGGCCCAAAAACATTTTTCAACCCCTAAAAACCACCCTTAAAATAGTCCGATTGGGCCCATTTTAAATAGGCTTCGTGCGGTGATGGATTTCAACGTGCCTACCAAATTTCGTCAAAATCAATTAACTCTTTCGAAAGTTATTGCCCGCACACACACACACACACATATATATATATACATACATATATAAATAGACATTTCCAAAAATGGTGCCAAAGTGTTCAGGAGGCTATGAAACGTCGAGAAATTTTGGTCCGACCCCTAGGTCCCGCCATCCGACCGACGCCAATAGTGTATGTGCCATATGGCAAATACACTAATAAAACTACTCACTGAAATTAATATTTTCTTCCTTTTTCCTTTGTATTCAAATTATCTACTGTTTATTTTGATAACCTATAAACTCTAAACTTGACATAATTATACAAACTGTTTTTTTAAAGCATGATTATATCTATTTTTAACGTTAAAAATTGATTTTTCGAAAAACGATTTTTAACCCTTAAAATTCTGAGACCTTCTTACACATCTGTACTTTGGACCCTTTCAAATGACACCTCAATCGTCAAAATCGGTCCAGTGCTGCACAAAAAAACGCCTGGCCTATTAATACATAGATTATTAAATTTTGAGAAATATTGAACGATTCGTTGGCATTTCATTGTGTCTTTCTAGCAGAAATGTGGGAGGGGGGGGCACTCTTGGGGTGTGAAATTGAACGACATACATTTAGAGATAGGAGTGTCCAACAAGTCAGTGATAAATGTGAATCATTAATGACAGAGACAGAAATTGGTTATTATTTATTTAAGACCGAAATGTCTGGACAGAGAGGACATTACGCTGCACGGGGTCCTACACGCAGCTCGCTGCATTAAAATTTCAGTAAGGCGCAATAAAGCCGCACAGTTTCTCTATATCAGAATAACGCGGAACTGAATTTAAGACCTTAGTATTTGATATTAACTTGATACGAGGACAGTGTGGTTCAGTGGTTAGCGTCGCTGCCTCTGGATCAGACTGTCGTAGGTTCGAATCCCGCCTCCGCTCATGGGTGATTTTCTTTTCGAAAACGAAAGTGCTTGTTGTTTGAATAAATCGAGCAATTATGAAAGTGCTCGGTTGCGACTAAAGGTACGTGCAGTATGGAGCTGGGATTCTGGATGGTAGCGTAGATCATAGCAGGGCTTGCTTAAATTAATGCATTGTTATATATGCGAGCGTACACAACGAAGCAGTGAGTGTAACAGGTATAAGCGCTGTTATAAGAGCTGGTAGATTCCAGAATGTATCTCACCATTCTTTCAGCGCGCTGACTACTACAATCAACGTGTGACAACTGTCAAATGGCCGTTACAAGTTTCGGAATGGATGTGACTAGTGTAATAGATGAAATTTTGCTAGTTTTTATTTAATTTGTTTTGAGTTTTTTCTAAGACGTATTTAAAAGTGTTAGGTTTCATACGTAAATATTCAAAAAACCGGTTTGGGTAAAGTTTTAATTCTTGGTATAAATGATGAAATTCGCCATGTTTAGATCGTTTTTTATTAATAGGGTGGACATGATAGCTCCTACCCAAATTTGTATGTAAATTCTACCATTTGTAGCAGAAGAACACAAATATTCGTCTTCGCTATCTGACATTTCAAACGCGATTTAAGCTTGTATCAGTGCTAGTATCAAAGGTTCATTGTGCAAACCTATAAGCGCTTATAATTTCAGCCACCATCTACCATACATGCTACCATCTAGAATCCCAGCTGCGTACTGCATGTACCTTTATAGGTTCAGTGCTTTGCCCAGCTCTGCTTATTTGCATAGTCATTGTGTGAAATATTGTATTGAACTGTAATCAAAAGATCAGCATTGGGAATTTTAAATAAATCGACACGCGCTCTCCGTTAGAAAATATGTGCGAAGAAAAATAGGCGAGTAAATGCCGATGAATGCCAAAAAGTTAAAAGAATTATGGAAATCGTGACAGCGGACGAATGGATAAAGAAGTTGGACTAGTATGAGGTTACGATAAATATATAGGCTGACACAAAAATCTCTAACTCTCCAACCATCTGTTCACAAAATCTGAAAAAATCATGTATGTAACATTCAGTAAGTAAGTAGAGACACAATTATGTCGGATTTATCGTACATTTAACACGCTGTTTTGTTAATCGCTGTTAAATTTTTACACATAAAACATACGAAGTAACCATAGAAATAACTGCGAATTAACATAACAGCGTGATTAAAATGTACGAAAAACCCGACAAGACACACACAAGAACTCATACACGCCGTCTATGGTGAAATTAGAGAGCAGCAGAGAGGGTAACGGTTCTCAAACAGACAGTCCGTTGCTAGGCTGATGACGTCGGGCTCTACTTGAATTGAAAATTATTGCGATCAATATAAAATATTGTTTTGGAGAAATACAGCAAAAACTGAGGCAAAAACTGTTGTAAATTTGAAAATACTGTAATTTTCCAACGATTTGTTTAAAAAAATCTGAAAAAACGTGAAAATAAATTTTATGGAAAGCACAGCTACGAAACCCAAATTTATACGTGTCCAACACGTACTAATTGACCCTTTTTATATTTCAGTTTGTAGGTATTTTTGTTACGAAGCACCCTATAAATTTAATAATACGTTTTTGTTACACAACGTACATTTGATAGCTATGCTATGTGGATACGCGATTGAAGTAGAAAAAGCGATTCAATTGATTAAACTACGAAGCTTTACTTTTTTTCTTATAAATGGTAGAAAACTTAATATTAGCGTTTAGCTTTCAAGTAGAACGTTCTTGATTTATTATCTGTTTGGCAAAACTTAGTATTCATTTGTCAAAAAACGCATTTAAAAAAAAAAATGTGTTTTAAAGACTACCAACAGCTAAGGTTATTTGGGCCTAGCACCAATTCATATTTTCAATTCATTATTTTTTCTCCTACCTAGGCCGAAAGTTCATACTTTCGTCCCTGCCAAGCGGGAACAAAGTCGCTCTTTATTCCCGTGGTACGGACAAGTGCGCGTGCGCAATAGTACTTATGCCGGCTCTCACGCACCTACTTCTGTCTCCTACACATTAAAATTATTTCCTTTAAAATTATTTTTTAAAAATTTTAATAATAAAATAAAATAAAAATAATAATTTTTTTTTTCAATTTTGCGAACTTTCGGCCTGGCAGGAGAAAAAATAGTATGCGCAACACGGGAGGAAATTACTACATTTCCTCCTTTGTGGCACAATGTACTATTTTTTTTAATAATAAATTGAAAATTCAATTGACACTTTTACCAGCTCTCGGGCTAGAACCGAACTGGAGACTTGTAATAGGGGAACCATAGCAACGCCATGTAAACAACAGCATTGCTACACGCTCGGTTATTCGCATTTTTAAAAGAGAAGTTTTTTGATTTTCAAATTGACTATAAGTATTTACTTATAAAAAATGCATTTATGGTATCTTTGACAGTTGCCCTTTCATTTGATACCCCACTTGACTAAAAAAAATTACCCTCAATTTTTAGCCCCCCAAAAATAGATAAAAAATATTATTTTGATTTTGACTCTTAGACTGGGTGAGGTTGTGTATCCACACCTAGTTTAAGACTCAGAAACAAAAAAAAAACATGTTGCCCATTTGGGGGGGGGGGGCAAAAATAGAGGGTAATTTTTTCACCTAGTCAAGTGGGGTATCATACGAAAGAGCACTTCCTAAAGATACCATAAATGCATATTTTAATTTTTTTAGTTATCACAGATGGCAGCATATTATAATTGAAAAAAATTGAGTTAATGCGAGAATATATAAGTAGGTACCTACTATTTATTTTCAACGACAGTGCTATTTTATTGTGAATAAAAAAAAACGTTTTGGAATTTCATATCTGCGACTATAAACGGAATGTTTAATTTTTTTACGAAGAATACGATAAAAAGTTGTAAATTAAAGTTTTGACATCTTTCTAATGAGCAAGTATGAAATTTAAATACAGTTCCAGTAATTTGTCAGAGAGAATATAAAAAGAAAAACCGGCCAAGTGCGAGCTAGACTCACGCATCGAGGGTTCCGTACACTAATTAAAATAAGGAGTTAGGTATACTTATAAACCGAGAGCTAGTGACAATTTTTTGGTGTTGTTTATTCAAGGCCTTATTTTTGTGAAGATGTTGAGGGAGGGCATATTAAAGTGCCTTGAGTAAGGGATTTTTCTAGATAGCGATATGGGAGGGATGCAGACCGCCTCCAACATGCAGTAACAAAAAAAATGGTCACAATTATTATTGCTTCAAGGCTGAAATTGTTTGTATAGCTTGTCGGTGACCCAATAATGCCGTTATAATACTTGCAGATCGATTGGTCAGTATTAAAGAGGTGGCAGATCACCCAAAACATGTCATATACCCGACGAAATTTATATTATTAGTTCAAGGACAAATTTTAATATGTTGTTACGGCGACTGTTTTACGCATATATTTCAATTTGCAGAACAAAATGTCGGTATTAACCCCCTCTCTTAGAGAGAAACTTGCTCGTCTAGGTGTTTATATAGTTCTGCAAGAGGGTTAATACCGACATTTTGTTCTGCAAATTGAAATATATGCTTAAAACAGTCGCCGTAACAACATATTAAAATTCACAGTACATATGAACTTTCTAGTCTCTACTTTGAATGTACTGTGAACGTGTAAAAACATTAATTAATAAAATTAATTGATTATTTAATTCTAATTATTATTTGCCAGGATTCATGCCATAACAACACACAATCTGTGAAAATTTCAACTAGCTACCTATTACCATTTGTGAGATAGAGCCCTGTGATGGACGGACGGATGGACAGACATCGTAGGTAGGGTAATAGTGTTCCATACGGAGGTATAGAACCCTAAAAACACGAAAGCAGAAAAGAATTTCAGGACGAATGAACAAACTGAGATAAAGAATTATTATTGAAATATGCAAATGATGTTCCTTGTGTCTCCTGTTACCCGGAAAATGCAAATTAACATTTCAAAATATCTTCACAGATCGTTCTACAACATTGTTTATGTACATTTTAGTGTGTATAAGATAATTAAATATAGGAGGGGTTGGCCTGTTTATCTTTAATTTTTTTAATTAAATACAGTTTTTCTAAAGAGGGAATCCCACAACCAGTTGTACTTGACAATGAGCCATTTTCCTGAGAGTAGTTTTTTCAATTATCCACGAGAGGCCGCACTTGTGGTAGGGACAAACATTATTTATTCCCCATTAGTGTCGTGTTACAACTTAATATTTTAATTAATTTAATAATTAAGTATTATACCACTAAAATGACGCGACACTAATGGGGAATAAATAATGTTTGTCCCTACAAGTGCTGCCTCTCGTGGATAATTGCAAGAACTACTCAGGAAAATGGAACATTATTAGTGTATTTGCCATGTGGCACATACACTAAAGTTTCTCGACGTTTCATACCCTCCTGAACAATTTGGCCCTATTTTTGGAAATGTTTAGTATATGTATATAATATTATATATTTGTACGGGCTATAACTTTCGAAAGAGTTAATTGATTTTGACGAAATTTGGTAGGCACGTTGGAATCCATCACCGCACGAAACCTATTTAAAATGGGCCCAATCGGACCATTTTAAGGGTGGTTTATAGGGGTAGAAAAAGGTTTTTGGGCCCAAAAATAGCGAAAAAATTCTCAGAATTGTTTCAAAATTGAATTTTAACCTTTTAGTAAAGATCAAAGTGTGCTGCTAAAATTTTATTAAAATCGGCCCGACAGGACCGGACTTACAAATTTTATAAAAACACCAGTTTGCGGATAGATTTACTTACTGAAGGGTGTACTTAATTTGGTACAGAGGTTGCATTGATAGTAATATTGAAATTAAGAAAAAAAATATTATTTTAAGGGATGTAGTATTAAGGGATTAAATTTTTTATTTTGTTCAAAAACAAACTAAGTTTTACGTATTAAAGTCATAAGGCCTGTATAAGCAAATACACATTGTCGTCAGGGTTTGGCACTGCGACCCGAGTTTTTTCTCACTTGTGGAGGCTTGCCACTATAGAGTCCGACCGAGGCCAGTTTTTTTATCCGAATAATTTATTAGGTTACAAATAAGTCCCGCCTACAATTTAAATCCCTATTTCGTTTAAAAATGAACCCTTGATGGAACCATAGGAAAAAATTCAGTGCTGCCTTTAAAAAAATCACGGTAAAAAACGTACATTTAGAATAGTATATAGCGAGGGTGTAGTGGTTATTCAATCAAAGTATAGAGATTGGAGATTTGCGATGATGAAAAGATGTTTGAGTGAAATACAACAATAGTCCCTGTCTGTTGCCTATCGGCTATCAGACAGAATCTATTTTCGACTTTGATACTTGTTTTACAAGGCATAACAGAGAAACCTGTACGCGTTTTTTTACAGTCGCGAAAACAAAAATTGCTCTGTAAAAAGGGTATAAAAATTGTTGAACCTCGATAAACGTTTTCCACAAAAAAAATCAGCCAATCATACACGTGCACTCATACATTGTAAAATCTTCAAAATTTTATGTTTTTAGAGTTTCGTACCTCAAAAAGAAAAAAATGGAACTCTTACATTTAATTTATTGTAGATTATAGACGCGTCGACAATTTAGGTCATTAGCGTCTTAAATTACATTAAATAACAACTATCTTAAAACTAAATAACATCACAAAACATCCATGAGCGCAGGTGGAATTCGAACACACGACAGTCTAGTCTAGAAGCTGTTACCTTTTAGGAATTCTTATGGCAGTGCTTTCTAACCTTTATGTACCTACCTCCGCCCTTCTTCTTTCTATGAATTTAAGGTTGCAGTTCACTAGCATCCTTATTTACCCGCATAGCTCTATCTTACGAGCATATGAATGTGTGTGTGTGCATACAAAAAGCTGAAAACAGTTTCGGAAATCTCTAATTTCTGTGAACCTAACCTTAACGTACGTATGTGTCCATTTCTTTCTAAGACGAAATCTCGAGAATGAAAAATAATATCGACTACGTTAGGATGCCAATCGACGCGTATTAACGTAAATATGATCTGAAAGAAATTTTTTCAAAATCGGTTCAGCCGTTCTTTTTTCTTAAGGCTATAGACTCCAAAAAATAGATTTTACACAATATCTCGCGAATAAAAAACTATATCGACTTCGTAAGGGTGTCAATCGAGGCGTGTTAACGTCATTTTGATCCGACATAAATTTTATAAAAATCGGTTCAGCCGTTTTTTTTTTTAATTATTGTTAAAAATAAATAATAATTATGTTTTAATGATTAAAATGATTACTTTTCTGTGTAATATCTAATTTAATTATTATTATTAAATATTTATCAAACTGGGAAGTTCGTCGTGTGAACCTCAAGGGTCGCACTTTAGTCCTAATAAACGACCCACCTCATGGCTTGTAATGTAATCAAGACGTTAATGACCTAAGTTGTCGACACGTCTTTAATTTACAATAAATAAAGAAAATGAACAGTCACCTGACATTCGATTAGAACGGAACAATTTTTCTTCTTCAATGTGTTAAACGTGCGATCGTACATATATATAGGAAATATATAAAAACATGATGGAAAACGATTTTCCTTTGAACAGTGACGTAGAAAAGAAATGTTTTGGTGTGAGTAGGGCGTGTAATCTCCTTTAACTGACGCACCATCATCAGCACGGGTCCGTCGTAGTACTGCACTGAGAGTTTAACGTTGTATACAGAAACTAGGTAATACGTGCTTTTCTATTGATGCTTGAGCGATGCCCAAATCCCTCCATCAGCTATTATTGTGTTGTTGTTGTTCAGAACGGTTGCCCTTTCCAAACCATTTCTTCTACTAAATTACTAAACGAAAAGTCTACAAGTTTGAATAGGTTCGGTCAAGTCGGGACCAGTGACGGAGTCATCTTGTACTTTTAAATAAATGCTAATGAAAAGGACAAGCGACTAGGCCCTGCAGTCAGGATCCAATTCTGATTGGTCGAATACCCCATCTAGATGTCGTTTGACACACACGCACACACACACCTAAACGAACGTAACAACTATATACTGTAACAAAACTGTTTTGAATTTGGCGGAATAAAATTATTTATTTCAATAATTAAAAATGTATACAACAATATACAATAATTTCATTAACAATGAAAAGTCAATTTCAATATACAACACTGATATACACGAACAGTATTTCTCAAACAAAGTGAAAACACTTGTTAGCACAATATTTATTTCCGCTGTACCCGTTCTTCTCCGTTCGCTGTCCGCTGTACTTATATAGGGTTGCAGTCCGACCCCCACCCGCGCTCGTCGCGCTTCTGGAACGTTCTCGTGCCTCCGCGTATCTGCCACGCCTACACTGCATTGTTACTTTTTCCAGAAGCATCGATTGTTGTCAGTGGCGTATCATCTGGGTTTTCGTTACAATACTATAACTGTATACTATACTATATATACTATAACTGTATACTAATATGGATAGTTGATAGCGATTAAAAAATGGGTTTTGTATGTGGAGAATATTCAAACACATATTCTTCAAATATTCCAATTTCACAAGAACACTGTTATTGTATTAATTTTGGACATCCTAAATATCTCAAATAATAATATTAAATTAGGTTTTATATACATACTCACTTTTTTTTTAAAAGATCAGCACACCTCTGTCATTTTATCTTCGCCGTGAACATCATTTCCCAGCAATCTTGTTCAACAAACTTTTTGTTAAAGAAGTAGATGATTTATTGAGAATCAGATAGGCTTAGGCACAATGAGGTGGTGAAGTAGATTATCCACGCTTGAATTAAAGTGTCCCGTCTTTTCAACCAATCTGACCGGACCCAATTTTCACAGACGTCATACAAATCAGTTGACCCGGATTTCCCTTATCATTGATAGTAAAGCTATAAGGCACATACAATATAGTTACCGACATATGTCGTAGACACGTAGGTACCTGTGTTTAGTAGAGTAAGTTAGGGTAGACAAGGGTCACCTCACAATCATTATTTATATGTTCATTCGTTCATATACAGGTGATTATAAATATAAGGTCATTTAAAAACTATTTGATTCGAACATGTTTTCGCGTATCTGCTGTTTAATAGAGTAAAGTAGGGTAGACACGAGTCATATCAGAACCAATATATGTTCATTCGTTCATATACAGGTGTTCATAAATATAAGGTCATTTAAAAACTATTTGGTTGGAACAAGTTTGTAAGTACCTGCTGTTTAGTAGAGTAAGGTAGAGTAGATACGGGTCATTTCACCACTATTTACTTTCAAAATACAGATTAACTGTGAGAAAGTACTAACTACGGCATTATAGTAACTTAATGAAAATTTAACAATCATTATGATTAAACTCCTTACCCTAAATAAATTCGCTATATTAGTGAATTAATCATAGAGATATCATAGAGTAGGGAAGCCATCATAGGCACGACTGTACGTAACAGTGTCACCTTGGAAAAGAGAGATAGAAAACGAATATGTTGTTTTTTCCTTGTCTTCTGACGCATTTGTGAATTTAAAAATTTATAGTATAGGTATTGTTAATTTACATCTGTAACCATGGTTATGTATATTTGTGATAGAAAAACCGACTTTCTTACGCTGTCTGATATGTCAAAAAGTGACATTTACCTTAAAGAATCACACGCCGCTACTCACTTTTATTAAAATCAGAACCGATTTTGATGAAATTTCTATGGGATCAATCTGAAAGTATATCCTTTCAAATAAAAAAAAATTTTTCAAAATCGGTTTATAAATAACTAAGTTATGAGGTAACAAATATAAAAAAAAAATACAACCGAATTGAAAACCGCCTCCTTTTTTTGAAGTCGGTTAAAAAGATAAAACAACGCGTCTATTCCCCATCTCTATCTTTTGCATCGACATTTTTTTTGGGTGGCTTCCCTACTCTATCTATGATATCTTTATGGAATTAACATAATAATATTAGACGACCTGCCGCCGTGATATTTTTTTAGAAGGCTATGTAAGAAAAATTTTAATCTACTCCTAATTTGCAGAAGGATCAGTCAAAATGTTTACACATAAAAAATGTTTTTGGACACTAGGTTGTATTGTTATAGTCCTGTACTAATTTGAGCTCAGTTTCTCTGTTTTGATTTTGGTCACCATTCTCCACACAAGGAGTATAACATATAGCGACATATTGTTGTGAAAGGTTAGAGAAGGGTTTGTTTCATGGTTAAGTTTGTTATTATACTGTGTGAATAGTTACAAAAACAGTTTTGTAAAATTAACAGTAACCCCTGTGTTCATATTACACACCGTTGCAATACGTAATCACTGATCTCAAATATATGGATTGTGCATTTTATATGAAACTAGACTGATGGAGTGAGGATATTTGAAATAATAACGTAAAAAAAAGATATTGTTACAAAACTGTTTTCTGAGTTGGCGGAATAAATATTTATTTACAATAATTAAACACAATAATAATGAACGCAACAACGAAAAGTCAATTCTAACAATCAACACAAGTAAACTATAACTAAACAGTAATTACAAAGCAAAACAGCCGTGAGGTGGGTCGTTTATTAGGACTAAAGTGCGACCCTTGAAGTCCACACGACAAACTTCCCAGTTTGATAAATAATAATTAAATTAGATATTACACAGAAAAGTAATCATTTTAATCATTAAAACATAATTATTATTTATTTTTAACAAAAAATAAAAAAAAACGGCTGAACCGATTTTTATAAAATTTATGTCGGATCAAAATGACGTTAACAAGCCTCGATTGACACTCTTACGAAGTCGATATAATTTTTTATTCGCGAGATATTGTGTAAAATCTACTTTTTTGGAGTCTATTTGGTTAAGAAAAAAGAACGGCTGAACCGATTTTGAAAACATTTCTTTCAGAACATATTTACGTTAATACGCGTCGATTGGCACTCTAACGTAGTCGATATCATTTTTCATTCTCGAGATTTCGTCTTAGAAAGAAATAGGCACATACGTACGTACGTACACACACACATACACAATAGTGTA
This sequence comes from Mongoloraphidia duomilia, assembly GCA_039654895.1. Classification (NCBI taxonomy): domain Eukaryota; kingdom Metazoa; phylum Arthropoda; class Insecta; order Raphidioptera; family Raphidiidae; genus Mongoloraphidia; species Mongoloraphidia duomilia. The sequence continues at coordinate 6,216,105 of CM077516.1, forward strand.
GTGACCTTGAAACATAAAAATTTGTTATTCATTTTGATTTAGATTTTCGGACCCATTACAATAACTTCCAATGGGAAGCTAAAAAACTATGTAAATAGGTTTCAGTAAATAAAATAACTTCGAAATGAAAAAAGTAATTTTTGTGACGAAACAAGTTAAATAAAATATCTATAACAAAATATGAGAAACATTTTAAATAAATAATAAAATAATGCGAGATGGAATTTGCCATTGTTTGTCTAAAAAATTAGCCGGTTCATTGAACTAGAATATTGTAAACAAGGTTAGAGTGTGTTGAGTTGTAGGGTAAAGGCACCCACCTGTGGTCCACCAAACAGAATCCTGTCGTGTGTGTACTGGCCATATTCAAATGATCACATATGCCGAACATTGGTCGCAAATACAGTCGCCAACATTGGCATACGTTGGTCATGTTATCTAGAGTCGGCTTAAATCTGAAAGTCTATGTTTGTACAGAAATGGAAACCAACTTCCAGATGAACTGGAGCGCATAAATTTGGCGTACCTATTTATAATAAGTAAATAGAGACCCTGAACCAACGGAAAAGTCCCTAAATTCTTAACTCAAAAGGATTGAAAGTTGGAGTTGAAGGATTCTTTAGAATGCCGGGTGTTTTGGTATTGTTACAAAACGGTTTTCTGAGTTGGCGGAATAAATATTGATTTACAATAATTAAAAATACGATAACAATAAATGCAACAACGAAAAGTCAATTCTAACAATAAAAAAAAACTTAAACGATAATTATTGAACTAAACGAGCCACTTAAATAACACTTAACAAATAACTATATATACAAGGATTATTTATTTGTAATTATTTATGTCACTGTATTTATATCAGATTTATTTCTAACGTTTATTTATGTCGGTCATTTACTCAGTTACTTCAGTATTATTTATTTACATCCACTCCACTATTTATATCACTGTACTGACTGATTCGACCGTTGATTGACTACTATTTATATCACTGATCCACTTGATGGCACGACTCATTCACTCATTTTTTCAACACGACACATTCGCTGTTTATATACCTGCGTGCGGTGTACGGTCAGTGCGTCCTCGTATTCTCTAGCTTTGTCTAGAATCTTCGCGTAGGCAGCAGTGTGTTCAACGTCAGACACCGCTTCTCAGAATTGTTACCCGCCGTTCATATACAGGGTGATCCGTAACAGTATTTACTCTGAAACTGAAACCATCTAAGTTAGAAAAACACGAGTGTTTTTGGTTAAAATCGAAGGGTTTGAGGAATATTCGCATTCGGAAGGGGTGAAAATCTCTCTTGAAAAGTACGGGTATCTCTGAAACATCGTAAAACTTGAGAAAAATATTCTTCTTAAAAAATAAATAATTAATGCATTCTGGACGGATTTATCATTTATGCGTGTCTAGCCTTACACAATATGGAAGTAGAGTGCCCGCGGTGAGAGATGAAGCCAGGCACGTCATCAATAATATGCTAGTGGAACGCCTGCTTGCCCGCAGACAGTGCCATGTACACAAAACTGCACATTGGGTTTTATGACGTTAGGTACAATTTTGACAAACTGCTATTCATGACAATAAACAGCCAATAGCAAGCTAGAAGGCGGGCGCAATGTATTCACGTTAGTATGACGCGGTGGCTTCATCTTTCGCCGCGCGAGGTCTAACAGGGGTCGATCACAGGGTGGTAGTTGAGAACCGGCGCCATTACCCTATTGTTAAATAAATACTTACATATATGCTAGTTAGTAAAAATATAAAACTAAATTGGAAATGCAGAAATGTAGTTCGAACCCAATAATACAAACAATAGCTATAGGTACTTTTCATCGTTTTTCGATACCACATGCCCTGCTACACTACGCTCTGCTACATATGTTCGTTCAAATAGATCCGTCCATTATCGTGGCGAACAAACTTTACAGTTCGCGCTCTATCTGTACGGTAGACAAACTGATGCACGAAAAAATAAATAAGATAAACAACTCCACGCCTCATTTGTTGTAGTGTTCTACAACAGGCTTGTTCAAACTTATTTTGCGTATTTTCAAATATAACTTTTTTAAATTTTGTTTTGTTGCAATAATTATGTAATTTTTAATGACAAACTTCTCTGCCAGATAGCATCAATAATAAAGTATTATTATTATTAGTAATTTTATATCTTTAATCTGACGCTATTATGTTCTTTGGAATTTTTAAAATAAAGAATTATTATTATTATTATTTATATTTAGATATACATAAATATTTCAGAATATTACATATTATAGTCAATACTGTATTCTATCGTTATCAATCAATTTTTATATACCTATTTTTGACAATAAATTTTATTATCTATCTATTTAAAAAAAAATTTTTTTTTTTAATTTTTTCATATTCACAATTAGTTTCAGTATAACGTATAAAAGCTTGCTAATCAGGTTTATACATAATGCAATGGTAGTTGAAACATTGTACATACTATCCAGGTGTGCAAGCTTTCACGGCCGGCATTGTTCCAAGTCTTCATGGTTTCCGGGCTTGTAGGCCGTGGTCCGGTGGTATTTCTACCTGACGTTTCACGGCCGCCAAGGAGGATACTTCGGCCGCTGCCACATCGCCTTTGAGAATGTCTACCGCAGTTGTAGACGAAACGTCAGGTAGAAATACCACCGGACCACGGCCTACAAGCCCGGAAAACATGAAGAATTGTACATACTGTATTATATTGTTGTCAATTTTTATATATAGATATTTGACAATAATTTTTGAAGTGAAAACTTCAATAGGCGCACTTTGCTTGGGTTGTTAACAGTGATGTGAAACACACCCGACGGTGACAATCGGGGCTACTCGACTCAAACGCGAACAGGTATTTGCAATATGCTGGTAATAGTATGTAGTTCATAAGTGTGCTAATAGATGACACTAAAAACTTAATACGGGTAAAAAGTCATTTGTAGTTCACAACAGATGACACTAAAACACATATTTTGTAGTTCACAAGTACGCTAACAGATGACACTAAAACTTAATATTATCGTTGAGGTATTATACTCATTAAATTTAATTGTATAGGCCGATTTTAATATATTTATGATTAAACTGTTTAAAAAATTATATATACAGCGTGTCCACGAAAGTTCTTTACAAATGGAATTTTTTTTTAATTATTGGAGCAAAAATTTTTTTCTGTGGAAAAGTTCTGCTTCGTCCAAAACCTCTAAAACACCAAAGAAAATTTTGGAAGGAGAACTGTTCTTTGTATGGAGAGAGATGGAGGACATGTTGAATTCTGATTTATAATTCTGAATAATTACTTAGAAGTTAGTTATGTTATAATTTTGAATTAAATTTGATTATGTAACTAATTTTGCGAAAATCTTGAATATCACAGATAATTTTTATTTTTAGTAAAATAAAACTTTTTGATTTCCCTCGTATAACTTTAGGCCGAAAAAAATTTTCTTTGGTGTTTTAGAGGTTTTGGACGAAGCAGAACTTTTTCACAGAAAAAAATTTTTGCTCCAAAAATTAATAAAAAAAATTCCATTTGTAAAGAACTTTCGTGGACACGCTGTATATTTTAAAATTAGAAAGTCTGAAGTTTTCACTTCAGTCGTGTGGTCATAAGCAAACACCCATTTTTTTATCTATCTACCTATCTAGATATATAATTTAAATAAGTTGAACAGTTCTGCCTTTTCGATGAGCAGGTAGTATATTTCTGTTGATGTTTTTCCGATTTACAAATAGAACTAGGACAAACAAAGACTTGTTTTAGAATAATCATTCACTTTGAAATTTTTTTGCAAATGTTTTTTAACGAATGGCATTTCTTACGTTAGGTATATTACTCAACTTGGCATATAAAATGATGACTACGTTTTCTTTGGAATTTTAAAGAATTTTATATATATATTTTTGAAGTTATAACTACGAAAATCAGTTACTCATTGCTCTAAAATGGACATTAATTTCCTTTCTATGCCGGGTGCTGCTTTGCTTTGCGGGTAATAGGGATTTTACATGTAAAATCATGTTTATGAATTTTCCTGCTTCCCTATATATTTTGGTGAAAAAAAACAAATACAAAATTTGTTCATAATTAAAAACTCTATCTGACAAGTATGTTTGCATATTACCAATATGCAGATTTTAATTAGAAAATAATTATTAAGGAACTGTGATTAAGTTTAAATAAAAAATATTTTATCCGAATAGCCATGATTTTGTTTAAGTCACGGCTATTCGGATAAAATATTTTTAATTTAAACTTAATCACAGCTCCTTAATAATTATTTTGTAATTAAAAGCTGCATATTGGTAATTTGCAAACATTGTCAGATAGAGTTTTTAATTATGAACAAATTTTGTATTTTTTTTCACCAAAATATATAGGGAAGCAGGAAAATTCATAAACATGATTTTACATGTAAAATCCCTATTACCCGCAAAGCAAATCAGCACCCGGTATATTATGTGGTCACCCTAATAAATTATGTAAGGCAAATTTTGAAAATTAGATTTCTTAAAAATCAGGGATTAGAAGAATTTTCTATCCAGACTCTAATAATTTTGGTGTAATCTAGGCGTTACAATGCTTTTTTTTAACTAAAATTCGTAGTAAATCAAGTTTCCAAATTTTCAATATGATTGAATTGAAACAAACTTGAATTACGGTAATGTGTTTAGATACATGGAAGGAAGAGTTGCGACGAGTTTGCAAAGCTTTACAACGCTTAATGCGGCTTTTATAGTAAAGCTTAAAAGCCAAGGCGAACTGCAATGCTCGTCTACATTTACACCTATGTGCAATGATTCGTAACCTCCACCATAATAGACACTGCACCTACACCACGTAGTTGTGTTTTGTTATTTTAAAGCCGACGTCATTAGTATTAACATTAAGCTTTATTTAAAAGGTCATCATGAAGGATGTTCGAAAATTATTACTATTAAAAACTTAGTTTCTAGCTTAAAGCATTTAATTATCAATTAGGTAACTGGCAAAATTTTCCACAATAAAAAATTATAATCAAAATTCTATAAAACATAAATATTTTCAGTGTTGTTATTTACAAAGGAAATCCATAAAATAATTTTTTTACACTTCATAAAAACAATAATAAAAAATGTTAATATGTTTTTTTAATTTTTCGACAATTTTACTGTTACTATTGACGGCATTTGAGCTCTGATGATGAAAATATATTTTTCGAAACGTTAGCGAATAAATGCAATAAAACAGTATTTGCTTCTTAATTGGATTCTTAAGCCACTTTTGACTCGTTTTTCTTCTAGAATCGATTCCGACCTCTTGCATTGCTGTATCTCTTTTAGGGGCCGTTCAAGTATTACATAACGCTGTTTGGGGGGAAGGGAGGGTCTTGTAAAACGTTACGGTGCATTACAGAGGGAAGAGGGGGGTCAATCAACTTGTTACGTGACATTATTTTTTGTTTTTTTTAATGATTTTCGTGTATTTTGCGCGACATAATTAACATAATGTTACGTAACGTTTAGGGGGGGGGGGATAAATCGGAACGTTACGACGCGAATACATATTTTTACAAACTTTTTATTTATCGAACACTGTATATGCAATGAAAACTTCCATTTTAGCGTCTATAATATTATTGTTTCCTTTTTGGTAAGCCGATCTACAAGTTACCAACATAATAGAGGTTATAACACAACACATCAGTGCGCACACTACTGTTGCAGTGCTGTGCTTGTGCATTAAACTACTGCAATTCATTACTTCCACCACATTAGACATTGCACTTCCACCGCAGACAAATCTACTGTGTATATTATTTACAGCTTATTTGCGGCGTCTGTAAACAAAATTCAAATTGGAAATTTTAAACAGATAGGTACTTAAAGCATAAAAAGAAGTATTAGAAATACCTTGTGTCCGTCTTGTGACTTCATGTGTTGTTAACACGACGCGTTTCAGCAACGAGTTGCCATCTTCAGGTGTGGTTAATTTTTACTTCCCACCTCTACTATGGTAGGGAAGTAATGGATTTAGTCCGAAAAAAATATTTCGAGATTTTAACAGATTTCACGTTTTGAGACCCTAGCAATCGTTTAAGATCATTTTCTGACTGATGTCTGTATGTGTGTGTGTGTGTGTGTGTGTGGTCAATTTTTCGCCTTCGATATCGTAAAAACGGAACAACACACGGCCATGCCAATTGTTCTATTGTGTTTATCAGCCTTTAACTTAGATCTGATTAGATTTTGAGTCAAATCGGTTCAGTGGATCCTCAAATATTCAAAAAAACGTTCTCAATGTCACGTATTAACATAGGTAAAAAAAATATAAATGAATTCTAGATGTTATAATATGAAAAAAATGTAAATATTTTTTTTCTCTAAAATGTACCTATAGTTTTCGAGAAAAAAAATATTTTACAAAAAAAAATAAAAACTGTACGTAAATCAAGGTAACCATGATTTTTGCTATAATACTAGCAAAGAATAAAAAAAGAGTGTTTATTTTTTGCAAATATTTACTAAGTGGGAAATATAGGACTGGTATATCTTGAAGTTGGTTCCATATAAATTTTACTTAAATCGGTTCAGTAGTTCCGCTGATTTTAATAAAAGTGAGTAGCGGTGTGTGATTCCTTTAAGGTAAATATAACTTTTTGACACACAGCGTAAGAAATCGGTTTAATATAAAATGAAAAGTGAGTAACGGCGTGTGATTCCTTTAACTAAAAAGTAAAAAATAAAGAACTTCATAACAAAAAAAAACCTTCAAAAAGCCACAAAAAAGAGGAAAATAATAAAACTTTGAGGTCTGCGCCATTTTATTAAAATGGCGCAGACCTCAAAGTTTTATTATTTTCCTCTTTTTTGTGGCTTTTTGAAGGTTTTTTTTGTTCAAAAGTTTTTTTTCTATCGTCCATAGGCATCTGACTTTGTTTTGGAACGTCTGAGCTTCCATTAAATGATTTCCAAGTTTCAAGGAAGTATCGTTCGTTATTGAACTGAATCAATAATAAAATGCCATGATAATAATATATCGTAATGAAACCTAACCCCTGCCATATTCTATACCATACCTACCTACAATATAACAAGCAATGAACCATCGCTTCGTTTATGATATATCAGTTAATACATTTATGACAGGTGTAATAAAAAAGTGTATTTATCTCTTTTTTGCGGTTTTATACCAGCAGTTTTCGGATCACCGAGAATATATTTTTGATACTTCATGTAATTTTATTAGTGTATTTGCCATAATATGGCACATACACTATTTGCGTCGGTCGGATGGCGGGACCTAGGGGTCGGACCAAAATTTCTCGACGTTTCATAACCTCCTGAACACTGGCACCATTTTTGAAAATGTGTATATATATATATATATATTTATATAAAAATGTGTGTGTGTGTGTGTACACGATAACTCTCGACAGACTTAATCGATTGAAACGAAATTTGGTACACACATTGGAACCCATAACCGCAAGAAGTCTATTTAAAATGGGCCCGATCGGACTAATTTCAGGGTTGCATTTAGGGGTTCCAAAAAGTTTTTGGGCCCAAAAATACCGAAAAATTTGTCAGAATCGTTTCAAAATTGAAATTTAACTCTTTAGTAAGGATTAAAATGTGCTGCTAAAATTTTAATAAAATCGGCCCGACAGGACCGGACTTTCAAATTTTATGAAAACACTAATTTGTTGATACGGATTTATTTATGCGGAAGGGTGTATTTAATTGGGTGTACTGATAAAATCCATGTCTAATATTGAAATTTAGAAAAATTTAATTATTTTAAGGGATGTATTAAGGGGTTAAATTTTTTATTTTGTCAAAAAACAAACTTAAGTTCACATAATAATGCCACAATGCCTGTATTAGCAAATACACTATATTGTCGGCAGGGTTTGGCACTGCGACCCGAGTTTTTTAATATTTAAAGGCAAATCGCTTATTTTTTGTATGAATAGATTTTGGCGTGAATAACGTTTAATACTGGGGTGGAATTTTAGAAATATTAGATGTAACGGAAATAGTAATAATAATAATAATAATAATAATAATAATGCATTTTATTTCTTTTGACAAATAAAACATTTGTGTAGAAAACGTCATGATAGTAAATTACATATTAAAAAATTCATTTAATTTATAGAACAAATTCGACAAAATATATGTCTTCAAGAGACGACTAAAAATGTGAATAGTGTTGCATTCTTTAATGTTTCCTGGAAGCTTATTATAAATTTTTATACCCATGTTATGGGGAGAATTCTTACTTATATTCAATCTGTTTAAGGGGAAACTCAGTTCATGCCTATGGCGTGTGTGATATGAATGATAATTACCATTAGTTGTAAAGTGGTTAATGTTTTTATATACAAATATACAGATTTCATAAACATAAATTTGACATAGAGTCATCAATTTAAAATTATTAAATGATTGTCGACATGAAGTTGTTTTGGGGATGCCAGCTATTGCACGAATCGGAAGTGGCGGACATGTTATGGTCTCAAAAATAAGATTACATACTTATGATTATTTAATTTATTATAAGTAGATATTTTACGAACATTTGATTTTATAAGATAAATAAAAGTGGATGTATTTCCTTCCAACGAATACAATTATTTGTGTTTAACGGTATTCACTCATCTGTCTGTACCCGCGATACTGACATATATCTACCCATTTTTTTCGTATTTTAAAAAACTACTTGTTTTAAATAAAAGCCAAATGTGTTTGATACTATTTTGATTTATTATTTTAAAATGTATTGTTTATCTGTGAGAAGCATCCTCAGAAACGCGTCAGAGGCATCAAATATCTTAAAACGCGGCCTTTATTATATAATGATAATGTCCAATAAAGTTTGAGAACCACTGTCGTACAAAGATTGTACCATGTTATATGGACACATGATAAAAGTAGACGGATGATAACTTTATTGCAAAGTAAACCCACATAGAAAGACAGAACCAGCCACGCACATCTACAGAATGTCGTACAAATTTGACATATTGTAGCAAACCCCAAGATGTTACGCCACTGTCTGCAGTAGACGCGTCGAGAAGGAAAGGTCACAGTGGTGAGGCGTGGAATGGTATCGAAGATACGAGTCCCCGCCGGAATGTTCTGGAGAGCGCGCGAGCGTGCTGGGCCAGGCTGCTCGACCTATATAAGCGAAGTACGAGTGAGTCAGCGGTCAGTCAGTCGTAAGTCAGTGTCGTGTTGAACTGCGAATATAAATACAGTACTGGTATATAAATATACTTATTTGTTCAGTGTTATTTAAGTGTTTCACTTTGTTTAAGAATTACTGTTTCGTTATTATTATTGTGTTGATTGTTAGAATTGACATATAGTTGTTGCGTTTATTGTTATTGAATTGTTAATTATATTAAATAAATATTTATTCCGCCCACGTAGAAAACAGTTTTGTTACAATATGTAATTTCGTCAATTTTGCCGGGAGATTCGTCCTATTGAATGTTGGTTTTAACGGAAAGCTTAGTTTTATTTGTAAATATCTAAATAAACGCTTAAAAACCGATGAACTTTTTTTACACAAAGCTTTTCCCGCACCACTTTCGAAAATATACAAGTTCCAAAATTTAAGATAGTGAGTCAGGCACTTATACTATTTTATAAACGGCACAGTTTTTATGTATGGTCGTGTTTGGAGCCCCCTGGACCCCAGGAGCCCTTATCGTACCCAATTTTTATTTTGAAAAGTAAACTGTATTACTTTCTAGCTTCTAAATCCATGAACTGGAGGCCTCCTTCTTGGGAAAGATTTATATTTAATAAATAATAATAATTAATTAATTAAATTCGTAACCCAACCGTAAGAATTCGCAACATACTTATATCATAAAAACGACCATACATAACTGTTCCACTCGTAGCGTAGATGTAACGTCGCAGCACTCTATGCACAGGAACCCGGGTTCGGAAACTGATGGCATTGTAGAATTTTGGCTTTTTTTTCTAAATTCTACATGATATTTATTTATATATTTTTTTATTTTTGTTATATTCTTTCTTTGACAATAATTATATTTTTTTTGAAACTAAAAATTATATATAAAAGCGAACGAGCGAAGCGAGTGAGTAGTGTATTGCACCCGGGCGAAGCCGGACGGGGCCGCTAGTAAAGTATAATACGATTGTATTTAATGCTTTTTTTTATAAAATTGTGTACTGTCATGTATGCGCTACATTGATGAAAAAAACCCTGTATAAAGCTTTTAGGTAGCTTACATATTCCCTTTGATTCATTTTCAGTAAAAATACAATTTTCAGTTTAGTATGCGTAGCAGAAAAAAACCAATAACCAATATATAATGTATATGTTATTGGCCACACACAGACGTTCGTATTCGTCTCTGCTTATTTACCTGACCGGCGCGGTCCGTTATATAACTGTACTAGCCTTTACCAGCGGTTTAGCTCACGTTAATTTTTAGGCAAGGGGAAAGGATTTAAGATGAGTGCAGAGGATAATTGTAAGTATTGAATGCTCTTAACGACAAAACTTCGGACATCCATGTCACCTTTAAAATTTTGTAACCGTCTTTTTTCTTGTTTATATCAGATTAATGGGTTTCTGCAAGGTTAAAGTGCAATAAAAAATTTAATTACCGAAGGCCTTGTAACACTTTCAATATTAAAATATTGCCAGCTTTAATTACACAAAAAGCGGCCAAGTGCGTGTCGGACCACGCACAGTGAAGGGTTCCGTAGTCGTGAAGAACGTATCCGCCATGTTGGATTTTTAATGATTTTGATTTTTCTCCTAGTTATCACCTTAAACAGTACCGAATGTTTCAAATTTCAAAGGTCTAGCTCGAGTGGAAGTATCCTAGATTTTATTTCGTGTCAGAGTCCGCCATGTTATATTTTCAATTATTTTTGATTTGTTTCGTAATTATCACCTATGTTCTAAATTTCTCCGGTTGTCCTTGCTTTCAGTTTCGCCTGTGCAGTCAAGGAGAATAGATCAATCGATCAGATGCAAACGTTGTGACTGTACTGAACATGCGCGCGCATCACATTTGAACGCTGGGCCAGCGCGTCGACCTGTGCTCGCGGGTGCCGGTTGGAATTTCGACCGGTCGGACGTGTCTCAGCCAGTTCGCCGGCCGTACGCGTCGCTGTGAAACACGGCGGTTTCGCATGATTACGCGACCGGACACGTGGAAATGTAAATTGGCTCTTATTATGTGTCCTTTTCGATTTAGTCATGACGTAGTACTCTATCGGACTGTAGTTTTGTGTATCTACGCTTCGGAGAGCTACGGTTTAGGTCGTATAATGCAAACCCTCTTCCATATAGTTGTTAATATTTTAATAGATTCTCCGGTGGCCGCAGTTTCAGCGAATTTACGGATTTATTCAAATGTTTTATGAAAAATGAATTTCCCTATGAAATATGAACGTGTGTATAAAACGTTTTATGCTTTTTGAAAAAGTCTGATAAAACATTTTTTACACGTAATATTTTGTCATACATATTGGAATACTTTTTTTTCGTAAATATTTTTATATCAAACCGTTTCGAAAAATTTGAAATGTACTCGTAAAATATGTCGTGTTTAGATATAGTATTGATATATATGTGAACGAAGATTCACACCTACTACCTAGCTATAATAAATTAACTCTCGCATGTAGTGAAAATCAATTGATTCCGAAGCATATAAATGTTCGATTAGTAATCTTGTCCATTCCGCCGCGAAAGTTGAAAGGTTCAGGTTAGAATCCTGACTGTGACTATGGTTGGCAAAATGATTTTTTCCAATATGTTTCGAATTAATTATATAATTGGCTGCTTTCCAGCGAAAAATCTTCAATTGTAATTCAGTCGTATAAATCTTATTAATTTGTCGTGTGTAGGTTTTTATAACCGTTTGAAGATACTATTGACAGATATTTGTATTTTTTTGGTTAAATGTAGGTTTAATGTTTGTTTATTAATACATAACCTCAATGTGGTTACAGCTATTCGTCTAATTTCACCAATTAACATATTTACTCAGGATAATTAGTTTCTCCCGGAAAAAATCATCAAAGTAGACATTTTTTACCATTTTTCAAGTTTAAATATTTTATCTCAAAAACTGTTGATTTAAAAAAAGAGTCGAAGAAACAAAGAATGTTTATTTTGTTCCAATTAAGGTAACGTACTTTGTTCATATTATGAAACAAAAAATTGTTTAATACTATTGGGATCTGTTAAATGGGCATACGACATCTGGTGGTCGAAAATTTTACTCGAATAATGAAAACTATAAAACCATAGTAACTATCGAAATTTTTCCCTTAACTCCGCCATGTTTAAAGCCTCTCCCATTTGACAGATCCCTATTGAATGACCACATAAAAATAAGGAATATAGATATAGACGTTTTTTCTCAAAATAATATTCAATCACTTGAACGTTTACTGGTTGGGTTATAGTACCTATATTTTTAACATAGTAACTATCGAAACTTTTCCCTTAACTCCGCCATGTTTGAAGCCTCTCCCATTTGACAGATCCCTATTGAATGACTACATAAAAATAAGGGTATAGACGTTTTTTTCTTAAAATAATATTCAACCACTTGAACGTTTACTGGTCGGTTAGAGTACCTATATTTTTAAGCGAGTGCAGGGTGTAAACCGCTCGCCTATTATTAATGTATCTATTGTACAACTCGGCTAACATAGCTTGGCCTCTGAGATTTGTATGCTCAGTAAACCAGCACTGCCTAATGTAGGTGGTGTTGAGTAAACAAGTGTACGCCCACTAGTCAGAGTTCATTTCTTAAAGTTTCTTCGAGCTGTTCACATCGGTACAGTCTTGAAAAAAGTAATATTTATTATTTGGTTCACCACATATTATGTGTGTGCACGATATTACTTTCGACAAACTGTACCATGAGATATAGATTATAGAGGACAATTATGTAACGGTTAGCATGCTGGTCTTTGAATCATACTGTCGTGGATTCGAATTCCATTTTCGCTCATGGATGTTTTGTGATGTCGTTTAATTTAATTTGCTGTAATTTGACGCTATTGACTTTAAAAAAAATAAAAAATGGTGGAACCTTTGGTGTAAAGATACGAAATGTTACAATTACCACAAAACACCAAACCATAACAAACACTCTCGACGTACGTTTCGCCAACCAAGTTGGCATCATCAGGAGATGATTAAAACAGTTTTAATCATCTCCTGATGATGCCAACTTGGTTGGCGAAACGTACGTCGAGAGTGTTTGTTATGGTTTGGTGTTTTGTGGTAATTGTAACATTTCGTGCTATTGACTTTAGTAGTCGAACGTCTATGATCTAAATTAAAAGCAAACCATGATGAATAGCCATTTTCCTTATGACTATTTGAATGAGTGAAAAGGTGTGTAAGTGGCGCCCCCTACAAGTAAGAGCCATACCAAGGTCAGATTTGAATTTCTCATATCAAAAAATCCCCATATACCAGGGGTCGGCAACCTTTTGAGACGGAAGAGCCAACAGTTACAATTTACAAAATTTCCCAGTTTTTAAAGAGCCACTAACATGTTTATTTCAATATTATGGTATTTGATTAGGATTATAACTAAACAAACAGAACAGTGTTGCCACATTTAAAAAATGTCAGTTGTCCGTATACTCTCTACTCCACCTATTCTCACTGTTCTCTGTTGAGTGTTTTTATCCTGTTTAAAGTTTTTTTTGCAGTATAATATTTTTTATGAGTTTTGAAAATAAAATAATATAATTATTAATATTTGCGCATGGAACTGGAGAGCCGCATCTTGACATCATAAGAGGCGCAGGTTGCCGACCCCTGCCATATACCAAATTCCATTAAAATGCCTAAATTATTTTAAGAGAAAATCAAAAATAAAAATTAAACTTTGACACCCTGTATCTCTTTTAATATCAACTATCGAAATAGACAAGTTGGGGTCTATCGCAATATTTTTTTGTAAGGAATCAGCTGTTACTTTATGTCCCATTCTTTTTGGGACACGCTGTATTTAGTTAGTGGGCCTTAAATTTTTTTTTACAAAATTAGTGATCCGCACGACGAAAAAGGTTGAGAACCGCTGGTTTGTCATAAGGAGTTGGTATTAGATTGTAAAATCAAAAATAATCAAAAATATGAGATATGTCTTTTTAGTTTAGGGCAGCAAAAAAGAGAAACACAGAAGCATCAAACAATATGTGTTAAAATTTGAATAACTGGAACAGACGTCTCGACTAACCTAAAAAGACGGTACATCAATTTTTTCTACGTTGGTAAGAAAGAATGAAAATGCCAAAATCGCGTGTCTTAAATAATAAATAATTTTGTTTTATGGATGATATTATACCATGTGTCCCCGAATCGGGTTGCCATAGGAAAAACTTTTTTATTATAAGTTTTACAAAAAAAATTCATTCTTCATAAAAACTCCTGCTTGTTTAAAAAATGAGATTCCCACAATTCATTAATTTAAAAATTTTTTAATCAAATGTACAGGGTGCTTAGAAATTAAGAAAACGTTTCTATAAAATAATAAATTCAAAAATTGTGATGAAATTATTTTATGCATCATGTTTAGTATGTAAGGTATAAAATGTAAACCAACTCCCTTTAATAATTAAATAAAGTACCTATCTTTAATAATAAATAATTAATAAATAAAGGTACTTCTCTCCTGAAAGATTTTCATGTTTTCTTAATTTCCAAGCACCCTGTACATTTAATTCAAATTTTTTTATGGGAAGCTTATTTTTTAAACAAGCAGGAATTTTTATGAAGAATGATTTTTTTTCGTAAAACGCATAATAAAAAAATTTTTCCTATTGGCAACTTGATCCGGGGACACACTGTATAGTTCTTCATTATTTCATTTTTTTGATATGTACACCGTGCTTCTTATTTTTCGGTTAATTTAAAATATATCTATAATAATATAGCACAGGTGACTCAAATCGACCTTTTTGATCCAATGTAGACTGTTAATTTAATTATCATCAGTAACTTGAGCGGAATACAGAAAAATATTAATAAACCCTCTGCACTTGTTGGTGATAACTAATTAATATCTCTTTATAATTAATTAATATCTCACACCGGATCAAAAAATGTCTTTAAGGACTTTTCCGCTTAGAATTATTTTCTCTATTTCAGTCGATATGGAACATCCTGTATACAGAAAAGGTTTTTTAATCGCAAAAATAAATTTCATGCATATTTTGCGTGCTTCTGAAACATAACTCATAATATCAAAATGTCTGCTTTATAGGGAAGTATAACGAATTTGTCGCGAACAATTTTTTTATTTCTTATATATTTTTTTTATGAATGAACAGGAAGTTCGCGATGCTATGCTGTGAACGTGTGAAAGATGCCCTTATTGCCCCATAAATAAATTAACTGTATTTTTTTGGGGTCTGTACTCAAAGGGGGGGAATCAACTTATTCTCACTTATCTGTCTGTCTGTCCATCCGTCTATCACAGCCTTTTAGTTTTAGGCAATTCACACATATTGTTAGGTACGTTGATGATTCAAATACCAGTACAAATTTTTATTGGACTTTTAGAGATCTCCTGTACATCGAATGAAGGGTAAAAAAATTTGAAGCTAGCCATGTGAGGTGTCTATGAACAGATCTCATCAAGTAGATTAAAAAACATTTTTTTATTTATTTTGTAGTAAAAAATGGCGATGTGGAGGCCCTCAAAATGGCTAATTTTGGTATACAATATTGTATCCTGCGGTACGAACCTATTTAATCCATTTCTGTACACTCTGTCAAGAAAAGTTTAAAACTGGATTTATGATGTCATTAAAAAGCCAATCTACTTGATCTCTAATAAACAAGTTTTTATTTAACTTGCTTTGTTGTCAATTTTTGAACGATTTTGAAATTTTGTACACGTGTAATTAATCAATTTTAATATATTACACTAATCCGCTACGCACTCTTACATTCACATAGTCAGTTTTTATACAAACACTAAAAGCGTTCGCACGACTGATGCTTCAACAATTAATGTACTCTTATCATTTTTTAGAATTAAATCAATCACTTTTAATAATATGTACCCATATTAATGTTTTTATAGTAAAATTTTTAAACTACTACAAAAAAGAATCAAATGTTTAAAGACAAGCTTTTAATGAAATACCTATACTAAAACGGAAAAAATAATTTTTAATAGCTAGATTCATAATTATAAAAACGTGGGTCGTGGCTAATAAACTATCATAGTGTTTACAACCCATACTTTTATAATTATGAACATAAATTATTATTTTTTCCCGTTTTTGTGCATATTTTCAATAAAACCTTGTCTTTAAAAAATATTTAAGTAGGTACTAAAATTTCTTTATAATGCAGGTTCATAATTACAAAAGCTTGGGTTGTAAACTCTATAATATAGGAGTTTACGAGTGACCCACGCTTTTATAATTATGAACCTACATTATTAAATTGTTGTTCCGTTTGAGTTCTACATTTCAATAAAAGCTTGTCTTTAAATAGTTTTTAACCGACTTCAAAAAAAGGAGGTGGTTCTCAATTTGGTTGTATTTTTTTTATGTTTGTTACCTCAGAACTCCGTCATTTATAAGCCGATTTGGAAAAAAAATTTTTATTTGAAAGGATATACTTTCAGATTGGTCCCATAGAAATTTCATCAAAATCGGTTCAGTAGTTCGGCTGATTTTAATAAAAGTTAGTAACGGCGTGTGATTCCGTAAATGTCACTTTTTGACACATCAGATAGCGTAAGAAAGTCGGTTTAATAAAAGTGAGTAACGGCGTGTGATTCCTTTAAGGTAAATGTCACTTTTTGACACTAAAAAGTAAAAAATAAAAAACTTTTTAACAAAAAAAAAACCTCCTTCAAAAAGCCACTAAAAAGAGGAAAATAATGAAATTTTGAGGTCTGCGCCAATTTAATAAA
Organism: Mongoloraphidia duomilia; assembly: GCA_039654895.1. Taxonomy (NCBI): domain Eukaryota; kingdom Metazoa; phylum Arthropoda; class Insecta; order Raphidioptera; family Raphidiidae; genus Mongoloraphidia; species Mongoloraphidia duomilia. Next base: position 6,233,063 of record CM077516.1, read on the forward strand.
ACATGAAGTTGGTTAAAAAGAAGATATTAATCACTATACTATACTTTTTAATCGACTTCATATTTTGTTAAATTGGCGCAGACCTCAAAATGTCATTATTTTCCTCTTTTTAGTGGCTTTTTGAAGTGTTTTTTTTTTTGTTAAAAAGTTTTTTTTACTTATATTTTGATAATTTAAATACATTAGCATAATAAACAAACAAAATGGCTGTAACTTTTTACCCTATGAAAGAATAAACATCTGATGTGGTTTTATAAAGGAAGTTTTATCTTCGACTAGGTAAATAAAAATAGCAGCGCCAGGCAGTGATGGATTTAGGCCTAGGCCCGCGAGGCCCGGGCCTAGGGCGGCAACATTTGAGGGGCGGCAAAATTAAGAAGGCGCCTGAACCTAAACATTTTTCCCGGACGCTGGAAAGTCAAAATTGAAAGTTTTCCGTCAACTGTGAGATTGAATTTTATTATTTTCTCTGTCACTGTTACACTGTGGAAAAATAACTAATATGTGAAAAAAAATAACTCATAATATAATTTTGATAATCACTTTTACCTAGAAAAAAGGGCGGCACATCAGCAAGGGCCTAGGGCGGCATCCAACCTAAATCCGCCACTGGCGCCAGGGTATACCTGCCTACGCTGCTATTTTTATTTACATAGGTAGTAGGTACAATATAGTGTGCTGTGGCGAGGAACGAAAACCGGTAGTGACGTAGTCACTAACAAGCTGAGCCCGCGAAATTCAATAAATATTGATTTACGCAGCAGAATAGCATTATATATTATAGCCCTGCATACAGCAAACAGCTACTGTATATATTATGAAAGGAAATCATAATAGCAGGGCTGTCAATTCACACTTTATACAGGGTGTCCAAATAGTGCGTTAGAGTATATTGCTCTCCTTGCCCCTCATTCCAAGTCCTATCCATCCATCAATATGTCCCAGTTATGTTTTTGTAATGTAGTAATCTAGGATTAAACCCTGAAGCCATGGGTTGAGGTTTAAAAAAAAATAGTTCGTTCTCGGCCGAGATATTGATTTTGGGTGAAGATGGAAAAAAATGGGTGTATGCTTATGACCACACGACAGAAGTGAAAACTTCAGATTTTGTAAATTTAAAATATTGGGATCCGTTAAATGAGCATATGACATTTGGTGGCACAAAATTGTACTCAAAACGAGGGAAAATTTTACATGTTAACAGTGCAAATTTATCGTGAAATTGTTTATTACAAATATAAAACAAGTAAAATAAACAAAAAGTTTATCGAAAATGGAATATTCGCGACGTTTTCTAATATCATGGCATTAAACACTGTCAGTTATTGCCTTGTAAAACTTACTTTACAGAGAATTATTTTCTAATGAAATGTGGAAAAACTGTATTTATGAATTAAAAAAATATTTTATATTAATAGTAAGATGTACTTATTATTATACTGCACTGCAATAGTTGAATCCGTGATGATTGACAAATTTATAGGATTAACTTTGTATACAAATATTTTGAGGTTAGTAACTTACCTACTTATTACAATATAACATATTATGTTGCAGTTATGTGTTTACATTATTCACCTAACCCTGCCTTCAAGAAGCATTTAACGGATGATTAATTTCGTAGAGATTTTCTTTTAATTTTGATGTTTTTAAGCAATATGCCGTAAAGATTACTACTTTTGACAGCTCAGTTATCTTGTTTTTTTCACACATTTGATAATATGTCCGACTTTGAGAATCCGTTCTCCTTCAACGAAATTCCTTTGTTTAGGATTCGTACCGGCCCAATTGCACATTGCACTTATATTTATTATTTCTTATCACTTTGAAAATCACAAAAAGTATACCAAAAGTATACTCCGTATATAAAATTTCCCCCTCTTTGCGCCATGTTTTTTAAGTTCCACCTATTTGACGGATCCCAATAACTAACAGAATAGTTTCGAAAACTAAAAACTGTTAACAGTTTAGTAACACAAATTGATAAATCATTGAATTTTCATCGTTATATGAAAATATATTTGTACACCCTGTATACTTGATAGTGATAGTGGCAATTAGTTCGTCGTCGAGGACGAACTGTACTACACGGTATATATTTGTGCGACATTATACTGCCACGTCGACACCGCAGTGCCCCAACACTACGAATAGTTTGCATAAACATCGTCCCCAGTCTGTTGACGGTGCATGCCTCAATGCTCCGCTGAGGCTGCAGAACAGTGTTTCTCAAAATGTTTGTACATGTTAAAGAACGCATTTTCAGAAAAACTGATTTGATAATAACATCAGAATGTGATCACATCATTCCAGTTTTTATATATTATCCAGATTCCAGGAACAGTCTAATGTCTCCAAGTCTTCATGGTTTCCGGGCTTGTAGGCCGTGGTCCGGTGGTATTTCTACCTGACGTTTCGTCTACAATTGCGGTAGACACTCTCAAAAGCGATGTAACAGTGGTCGAAATGTCCTTCTTGGCGGCTCACAGGTCAGTGTGTCAGTGACTAGTGTGCTCCCTTCTTTTATGCTCAGTACTAGTGTGTTCTCCGTTCGGTCGTAGTCCGTCTCTCCGTACGACCGAACAGAGAACACACTGGTACTGAGCATAAAAGAAGGGAGGACACCAGTCACTGACCTGTGAGCCGCCAAGGAGGACACTTCGACCGCTGTCACATCGCCTTTGAGAATGTCTACCGCAGTTGTAGACGAAACGTCAGGTAGAAATACCACCGGACCACGGCCTACAAGCCCGGAAACCATGAATTAAATAATCAATTAATTTTAATAAATTAATGCTTTTATACTGGCAAATGGAAGTTGCATCATCGCATTATAAACTATTGTTTATATTGGAATCAAACCATATAACTAGTAGCGTCATCTATACTATATTATTAGTTTCAATTATTTGCGAGAAAATTACTTACAGTATCTTATTTAGTTAACAATTAGATTAACAATCAATATTGTTATTACTTCCTATACTGTACAAATTCACTATTTTAGTGAAATTAACATAAGGACATCAGACGATATTAATCGTCATAACATGCCCTTATTAATTATTGTAGAAAGGCTACATAAGAAAAATTTAAATGCACCGCCGGGAATCGAACCCGGAACACCCAATATCGCGTCGGGCAAGTTTTCCAGTTACTCCACGGTGCCCATGGCGTACACTTATTCTTTTCTTATATATAGCACAAATACACCGCAAGTCCACAAACTGCGAGAGCTAATATTATTTTTATTTTTATAACAACACTACAATGAATGTTGCTTTTCTCAAAATAGGCCGGATATGCCTAGTAATAATTTCAATTATTTGCGAGAAAATTACTTACAGTATCTTATTTAGTTAACAATTAGATTAACAATCAATATTGTTATTACTTCCTATACTGTACAAATTCACTATTTTAGTGAAATTAACATAAGGACATCAGACGATATTAATCGTCATAACATGCCCTTATTAATTATTGTAGAAAGGCTACATAAGAAAAATTTAAATGCACCGCCGGGAATCGAACCCGGAACACCCAATATCGCGTCGGGCAAGTTTTCCAGTTACTCCACGGTGCCCATGGCGTACACTTATTCTTTTCTTATATATAGCACAAATACACCGCAAGTCCACAAACTGCGAGAGCTAATATTATTTTTATTTTTATAACAACACTACAATGAATGTTGCTTTTCTCAAAATAGGCCGGATATGCCTAGTAATAATTTCAATTATTTGCGAGAAAATTACTTACAGTATCTTATTTAGTTAACAATTAGATTAACAATCAATATTGTTATTACTTCCTATACTGTACAAATTCACTATTTTAGTGAAACTAACATAAGGACATCAGACGATATTAATCGTCATAACATGCCCTTATTAATTATTGTAGAAAGGCTACATAAGAAAAATTTAAATGCACCGCCGGGAATCGAACCCGGAACACCCAATATCGCGTCGGGCAAGTTTTCCAGTTACTCCACGGTGCCCATGGCGTACACTTATTCTTTTCTTATATATAGCACAAATACTGTAAGTAATTTTCTCGCAAATAATTGAAATTATTACTAGGCATATCCGGCCTATTTTGAGAAAAGCAACATTCATTGTAGTGTTGTTATAAAAATAAAAATAATATTAGCTCTCGCAGTTTGTGGACTTGCGGTGTATTTGTGCTATATATAAGAAAAGAATAAGTGTACGCCATGGGCACCGTGGAGTAACTGGAAAACTTGCCCGACGCGATATTGGGTGTTCCGGGTTCGATTCCCGGCGGTGCATTTAAATTTTTCTTATGTAGCCTTTCTACAATAATTAATAAGGGCATGTTATGACGATTAATATCGTCTGATGTCCTTATGTTAATTTCACTAAAATAGTGAATTTGTACAGTATAGGAAGTAATAACAATATTGATTGTTAATCTAATTGTTAACTAAATAAGATACTGTAAGTAATTTTCTCGCAAATAATTGAAATTATTACTAGGCATATCCGGCCTATTTTGAGAAAAGCAACATTCATTGTAGTGTTGTTATAAAAATAAAAATAATATTAGCTCTCGCAGTTTGTGGACTTGCGGTGTATTTGTGCTATATATAAGAAAAGAATAAGTGTACGCCATGGGCACCGTGGAGTAACTGGAAAACTTGCCCGACGCGATATTGGGTGTTCCGGGTTCGATTCCCGGCGGTGCATTTAAATTTTTCTTATGTAGCCTTTCTACAATAATTAATAAGGGCATGTTATGACGATTAATATCGTCTGATGTCCTTATGTTAATTTCACTAAAATAGTGAATTTGTACAGTATAGGAAGTAATAACAATATTGATTGTTAATCTAATTGTTAACTAAATAAGATACTGTAAGTAATTTTCTCGCAAATAATTGAAATTATTACTAGGCATATCCGGCCTATTTTGAGAAAAGCAACATTCATTGTAGTGTTGTTATAAAAATAAAAATAATATTAGCTCTCGCAGTTTGTGGACTTGCGGTGTATTTGTGCTATATATAAGAAAAGAATAAGTGTACGCCATGGGCACCGTGGAGTAACTGGAAAACTTGCCCGACGCGATATTGGGTGTTCCGGGTTCGATTCCCGGCGGTGCATTTAAATTTTTCTTATGTAGCCTTTCTACAATAATTAATAAGGGCATGTTATGACGATTAATATCGTCTGATGTCCTTATGTTAATTTCACTAAAATAGTGAATTTGTACAGTATAGGAAGTAATAACAATATTGATTGTTAATCTAATTGTTAACTAAATAAGATACTGTAAGTAATTTTCTCGCAAATAATTGAAATTATTACTAGGCATATCCGGCCTATTTTGAGAAAAGCAACATTCATTGTAGTGTTGTTATAAAAATAAAAATAATATTAGCTCTCGCAGTTTGTGGACTTGCGGTGTATTTGTGCTATATATAAGAAAAGAATAAGTGTACGCCATGGGCACCGTGGAGTAACTGGAAAACTTGCCCGACGCGATATTGGGTGTTCCGGGTTCGATTCCCGGCGGTGCATTTAAATTTTTCTTATGTAGCCTTTCTACAATAATTAATAAGGGCATGTTATGACGATTAATATCGTCTGATGTCCTTATGTTAATTTCACTAAAATAGTGAATTTGTACAGTATAGGAAGTAATAACAATATTGATTGTTAATCTAATTGTTAACTATATTATTAGTGTATTTGCCATATGGCACATACACTATTGGGGTCGAACCAAAATTTCTCGATGTTTCATAGCCTCCTGAACAATTTGGCACCAATTTTAAAAATGTATATATATATATATATGTGTGTGTGTGTTCGCGGCATATCACTCGAAAGACTTAATTGATTTGAACGAAATTTGGTAGACACGTTGGAATCCATCACCGCACGGAACCTATTTAAAATGGGCCCAATCGGACCATTTTAAGGGTAGTTTTTAGGGGTTGAAAAAAGTTTTTGGGCCCAAAAATACCGAAAAAAATCTCAGAATTGTTTCAAAATTGGAATTTAACCTTTTAGTAGAGATTAAAATGTGTTGCTAAAATTTTAACAAAATCGGCCCGACAGGACTGGACTTACAAATTTTATGAAAACACTAGTTTGCGGATAGTGCTTTACTTACTGAAGGGTGTATTTAATTTGGTACCGAGGTTGCATTAATAAAAATATTGAAATTAAGAAAAAAAATATTATTTTAAGGGATGTATTAAGGGGTTAAATTTTTTATATTGTTCAAAAACAAACTTAAGTTCACATAATAAAGCCACAATGCCAGTGTTAGCAAATACACTATATTGTCGGCAGGGTTTTGGCACTGCGACCCGAGTTTTTATTTATAACTGTCGTCTGTCAACCGTGAGGTTCGAACTTACACTGTACTTTTTAACGTAGACACAGTAGACACTAATTAAATTGTTGTAACGGTACGGAACCCTCGTGGCGCGAGTTCTACTCGCACTTGATCGGTTTTTTGTTTTTGATGTCCCTAGAGATTCGACTTAGAGACGTTGTACTGTATTTTTATTTAATTATCGGTTTATTCAGAGCAAAGTTTAGGAAGTAACTTGTAACTCAATTATTTCGCATGCTACAAATGAGAATATATTGTATTTTAAATTAATAAATAGAAGCCAACTAGTGATGTAAATGCGTATAATACTCTGGTATAAAACGTTTGTATAAAACGGTATTATGTAAAAAAAATAATATACCCCAGTTTTATACTTGGTATAAATATACTGCATATTTTACTATTTTATACAGCACGTATAAAACGTTTAACACCGTTTAAAACGGTTTAATACCAAAATGAGAACAGGAACTTTTTCTATTTTGCAATTGGCAATACTGAATAATGTACTGTAACCGTAGTGTGAAAAAGTAAAAAACCGTTTTATACTGAAAAAAATCGACTGATGACCAGTCCTATACTTCCCACCTAGTAAATATTTGCAAAAAATAAACATTCTTTTTTTATTCTTTGAAAAAAAGCATGGCCCTCATTTTTGTTTAGTGATCTACTGATGGCTAGCTTAATGTAGCAAAAATCATGGTTACCTTGATTTACGTACAGTTTTTATTTTTTTTAGTAAAATATTTTTTTTCTCGAAAACTGTACATTTTAGAGAAAAAAATATTTACATTTTTTTCATATTATAACATCTAGAATTCATTTATATTTTTTTTTACGTATGTTAAAACGTGACATTGAGAACGTTTTTTTTAATATCTCAGGATCCACTGAACCGATTTGACTCAAAATCTAATCAATAGAACAATCGGCATGGCCGTATGTTGTTCCGTTTTTACGATATCGAAGGCGAAAAATTGACCACATACACACACACACCCATACAGACATCAGTCAGAAAATGATCTTAAACGATTGCTAGGGTCTCAAAACGTGAAAATCTGTTAAAATCTCGAAATATTTTTTTCGGACTAAATCCATTACTTCCCTACCATAGTAGAGGTGGGAAGTAAAAATACCGTATTATACCATGGGTTTAATACACAAAAAAGTTTAGTACCGTATTTTTACGTCACTAAAGCCAACCATAGAAATTCGCAGTGTTAACTAATATTATAACTCTTCGTTATCTGAATACATAATATTACATAATATATTTTACTAATTATATTACATAAACATCATGATATTACGTAGCTTGAAGCGACATCGTGTGTCTATTCATATTATGTAATATTACAGATGTTTTTGACGTATAATCAAAGAGTATAGTTAGTTCTGTAAGAGACGTTGCTTCGAGCGGTTTAACGTAGAGTTTCAATGACCTTGAACTTTAAATGAGTAGGATATTAAGCGCGCGAAGTTTAAATAACCGCAACAAAATTATAGTAGATTGTATGTCTAGATACGCAATGGGGCATATTACGTACGAGACATATATGGTATTTTTTGCCATATACCCACTACAAAATACCTACATTTCACGTCATTTTCAAAAAAATTCTGACAGTTCATTTGCGTCGCTATCTTTCCTTCCAGTATGCCGCGAAGTTCGTACAAGTAAGTAATGACAGGCGCACGCAAGCGTATGCAGGCGTATAGAGCGAATAAACAGAAGTTGCTATGGCAACCGTTATTTTCTGCGCTAGTGCAGAAAGTAAACTATTTTCGGCACACCTGCCTGTTAAATGGGTCATTAATGGCCGCTATACATACATCGAAAGTAGCTATTTTGTAGTGGGTATGGCAAAAAAGTATAATTAGTGTTTTAGAAGGTTTCTTTTTATTGTTGTTGTTTTTTTTTTTATAAAAAAATGCTTCATAAAACAGCGCTCGCACTTAGAAATGTCCAATACAGAGGGTTAAATCTATTTAAATTCGTCAAATTGAACCACTTTTCAGAAAAATGTCAGTTTAGATTAGATTAAATTAGAGAGCGTGAGACAGGCCTAGCTAGAGATCTATTGTGTTGCCCTGAGTATGCTTATTCCTGTGCTAAAATTGTGTTTTAAAGACCACCAACAGCTAAGGTTATTTAGGCCTAGCACCAATTCATATTTTCAATTCATTATTTTTTTTTTAATAATAAATTGAAAATCCAATTGACACTTTTACCAGCTCTCGGGCGAGAACCCGGGAACTGGAGACTTGTAATAGAGGAACCATAGCAACACCATGTAAACAACAGCATTGCTGTACTCTCGGCCATTCTCAAGCCCTATTATTCGTATGCTATATGTTAAGGCTTTTGATAAAGTCCAGAATTGGCGGTTTTTTTATAACAAAAAAAACATGTTAACCTGTATTGCAAATAGTTTCTTTACGCCGTACGGTACTGGTCTCTAATCTCTAAGGGCACTCAATGGGAAGTTAACACTGTGGTTTTACCCACACACCAAGCCTCTTTTTTATGAACTATCGTTCCGCACAATACAATCTTACACTTGAAGTTTAAGATCTTTGACGAATCCACATACAGATCCCGTTATATAATTTCTGTATTAGTATTGATAACAAATAAATTAAATATTTTCAAAAGATTGCATCCAGGTGCATAGCACCTACATAATAAAATTATAAAATAAAAATAAACAATAGAAATGGATGAATGATTGGGACGTGAATGAAGAAGGATGAAAGAAGAATGTTTGAGGGTTTAGAAAAAAAAATTGTAGAATAAATAGAATAAGTTTTAATTAATGAATAATAATATAGAAAAAGAACGTGGCTAATTACGCAAATAAGCGTAGAAGCCAAAAACCCCGTATAAAAAAAGAAAAAAAAAGATTGCATCCTACCTCGTATATTTATTTAATGAATTATCCATCGGTATGAACGTCTTCTAATTACAACTTATATCTTACAATCAGCATACTTGAGTGTCTTTGATTCACTTGGGATATTCATTGATGAGCATCAATTTCCAACCCTTATTCATATAATATGATGTTGGAGAATCACGTCTTTGTGAGTCTGTGTTGAAGACACACCAGGAACAGTTGAAGGATGAGAGCGCCGCGACGTCCGGATGCAGCGGCACGACGCTCGTTGAGGGCGGCATTAAATCAATCAGTCAATTGAATTCCCTGGAGACAGCACGCTGACACACAGAGAGGACATGTCGTGTTGACACGTTCCGTCATGATACAAGGAGAGACCCATCGCAACTTGAATGATTGCTCGACACGACCGAGTAAGGATGTTTGGAAAAGTATCTTAGAAATAAAAGGAATATATTTTTAGTTGTTTGTATTCACTCGGTCCATATCCATTTTTTAAACGGATACATCAAGTTAAGAGTTGTCTATAGACAACTCTTGACTTGATGTATCCGTTTATATTTTGTTACAGTACTTGATAAAGTCTCGGAAGAGACGAAACGTCGTACGAAGATAAATAAAAGAGTTATTAATCAATAACAATTTATTTTAATCCAAGAACCCATGAACCGTATTGAAGTTGTTTGTATTATTTACTGATTTACCATATTTCGCGTTGAAGTCATTTGCACATCCACATGTATGGTGGAAAAGTGGAGTATAGAATACTCCATGATGTCTGCAATGTAGCAATCATAAGTACATTGTAAATAAAAATAAATAAATATTATGAAGTATTAGAAATACCTTGTATTTTTTGATGTCCGTCTTGTGACTTAACCACACCTGAAGATAGCAACTCGTTGCTGAAACGCGTCGTGTTAAAACATAGAAAGTCACAAGACGGACATCAAAAAATACAAGGTATTTCTAATACTTCATAATATTCATATAGTGACTTGGAGACCCAACACTAAAAATGTATCAAAATAAATAAATTAGATATTGTAACGAGACAGCATTGATGTATCAAGGCGTTTGTTTATTTAATCAAACTAATTGTATTGATTCTTTCTCATTAAATTCACTCTGTTACAGCTTGGCCCCACGTTGGGCGCCAGTGCGCTAGAATACAACGTACTGCGCATGTCCGTGAAAAGACATTACTGAACTGACATAGTATTAATAATCAAACTTTGTTAAATACGTGCTAGATATTTTTTGTTTATTTAATCAAACCAATTGTATTGATTCTTTCTCATTAAATTCACTCTGTTACAATATAAAATTGATTGAAACATAAGTAATGTTATAAAAAATTATAAAATATAATACAAAGTTTTGGTCACTTGCCTTTGGATTTATATACCTTACATGTGTACTCTTTGCCTTAATTTGATTACAAAATGGCGTTTTGATGATCTGATTATATCGACATGACAAGTTTACCGTCTTATAGCTTGCGCACATACAATCCTGTTTTCTTTTTGTACCATGATAAGAAAATGATACATAATGCGGCGTTATATTGTAGGATGCGGCGAGATAGAGCGGCGCCGTAACTTCATTAAAATGACAGATGCGGTCTTGTGTGTTATGTGTTTCACGGCCGGAGTTGATGAAGGCGCTGGGAAAAACCTATATTTTGCCAATAGGTGTACACTATTGGGATCTGACATACCGGATGTCTATGCAAAAACTTTCCAAAGCATTTCGTTGCATTGCCTTTTGAGTTAGAAACTTTGGAGGATTGGATAATCGATACTAGGACACTCTCCTTGATTAATTATCAAACAATTTTGAGGTTATAATATTTAGCATGCCATATTTTTCGAATGTGAATGTTACACATCTTTTTAGAGTATCGGGGACTCATTGATTTGCCTTTTCAGTTAGAAATTGGAAACTTTGGAGGATTGGATAATCGATACGAGGACACTCTCCTTCGATTAATTATCAAGACAATGTTGAGGTTATAATATTTAGCTGCCATCTTTTTCGAATCTGAATGTTTACACGTCTCTTTAGAGTATCGGGGACTCATTGATTTGCCTTTTCAGTTAAAAATTGGAAACTTTGAGGGATCTGGATAATCGATACGAGGATACTCTCCTTGATTAATTATCAAACAATGTTCGAGGTTATAATATTTAGCTGCCATCTTTTTCGAATCTGAATGTTTACACGTCTCTTTAGAGTGTTGGGACTCATTGATTTGTCTTTTCAGTTAGAAATTGGAAACTTTGGGAAATTTGATACTATACTATACTATAACATCCTTAGTTAGTTGTCAAGAAATTTTGAGGTTATAATGTTTAGATGTCATCTTTTTGAATCTGAATGTTTACACGTCTCTTTAAGAGTGTCGGGGACTCATTGATTTGCCTTTTCAGTTAGAAATTGGAAACTTTGGAGAATTTGATAATCGATATAGGAACATCCCGGAACATCCTTAGTTAGTTGTCAAAAATTTTTAAGGTTATAATATTTAGCTGCCATCTTTTTCGAATCTGAATGTTACACATCTTTTTAGAGTATCGGGGACTCATTGATTTGCCTTTTCAGTTAGAAATTGGAAACTTTGAGAAAATTGATAATCGATATGGGTACATCCTTGGTTAGTTGTCAAGAAATTTTGAGGTTATAATGTTTAGCTGCCATCTTTTTCGAATTTGAATGTTTTCACATCACTTTAAAATACTGGGGACTCAATGTTTTTTCTCCAGTACCTACCTAGCCTATTTTTCATAATTCTGAGGTTTTAGGCAAAAAAAATGTATGTTTGAGATTACGCCACGTGTTTATAAGCGACACATTTTTTGAGGTTAAAAATCTTTCACAACGGCATGTCAAATCATATTCATACAAAATCTCTAGATGGCATTGGTGGAACATTACAAAATTCTAACGCTTTTTTTAAACTGTCAATTCAAATTGACGGAGGTCAGTTGCACGAGATTTATGAACAGGCAGGTAATAACATCTAACAGGCGGTTACAACACCATACCACAGTATATATTATTATTATTATTATAATATTATTGTTCTGTCTACTGTGACCATGCTATGGTGAAAGTAGCTGGCAGCTTGACTGACGGTGTAAAATCGTACATTAGTTTTTTTCATGACTGTACACTCCAGTCAGAAGCTCTTATGATGCTGAGTGTGCCGCCTCCTTGATCCAAGGAAGCCACTTCGGTGTAACAGAGTCAAAGCACCGCGCTGCCGAGACTCGCAGAGCCCATTATATGCTTTATGCCGACGAGAAGAAGCCTCTAGTGCCTATTTATCGACAAGCCCAATATCTTCTAACGACGACACACAATCCATTGTGTACCTATGTCCTTGAAACCTATCAGCTTATACAGTGGCGGCGCGTGAACATTTTAAATGGGTGTTCTGCAGAGTCAACCCGGAGATTGGAGTAGCCCCCCCCCCCCTAATGAGGCAACCTCGAAAAAAAAAATTCAAAAATACATTCGATGCAATTTTTAAGTGTATTTTTTGATCTGAATAATTTGTCTATACATTATACAATGATTTCGCTAGCGCTAAAATCGTAAATAAAGTGAGTTTTATAGCAATATTTTTTATTGTATTAAAAAAAAGAGTGTGTGTGTACTATGTACGCACGTCAGAAGTTATACTTCTTTTAGATAACAAAACAAAAATAACTCCGAACATTTTATCCCGCGTGCCAGTACTAAACGTTTGTAAAAAAGACGATAAAATAATAAAATAAAGATATTAAATAAATTAATTTAATTTAATAAATTATTAATTTATTAAATATATTTATTTATGATATTTATCTAATTATTTATTAAAAAAAATAATAAGGTATGTTTGTATTGAGATTTGAACCCGAGACCTATTGCTTATAGAGCCACTACGTTACCGCTACACCACGAAGACACCTTATTGCATTGCTATATAATACGGTATTATAACCAAGAAAAATAATACTGTACTAGGTTCTGTGCACCCGTTCTGGCTTTTACGCGTATAAATCTGTCTCATTTTTACTAAGTCATCTCTCTTTAACACATTGGATTTAGGTGCAACACAAACTGCAGCACCTCCTGCAGGACTGTTTATAGAATATAGGCCTGCGGCATGCCGTCATTCATAATAATGCTATGTGATTATGAAATTAAAACATATTTTGCAGATTTATATAACATTTTTTTTGAATTGTGCGTTATTTTCTGGCAGTGCGGCAGCTCCGCAGCTCTCATAGAGGAGCCGCCACTGAGCTTATATCTACAACGCGCTATTTGATATATTGGGAATGAAGTGAAAATTGTGTTTTAAAGACCAACAACAGCTAAGGTTATTTGGGCCTAGCACCAATTCATATTTTCAATTCATTATTTTTTTTTAATAATAAATTGAAAATCCAATTGACACTTTTACCAGCTTTCGGGCTAGAACTCGGGAACTGGGGACTTGTAATAGAGGAACCATAGCAACGCCATGTAAACAACAGCATTGCTACACTCTCGGCTATTCTCAAGCCCGGGAATGAAGTGAAACTGAAAGCAGTTTTATATCGGAACCTACACTGCGCATCATAAATTTCAGTTTTTAATTAAATATTTAAAAAAAACTCGGGTCGCAGTGCCAAAACCCTGCCGACAATATAGTGTATTTGCTAATACAGGCCTTGTGGCTTTAATACGTGAACTTAGGTTTGTTTTTGGACAAATTAAAAAATTTAACTCCTTAATACATCCCTTAAAATAATATTTTTTTTCTTAATTTCAATTTTATTATCAATGCAACCTCTGTACCAAATTAAATACGCCCATCAGTAAGTAAAGCACTATCCGCAAACTAGTGTTTTCATAAAATTTGTAAGTCCGATCCTGTCGGGCCGATTTAATTAAAATTTTAGCAGCAGATTTTTAACTTCACTAAAAAGTTAAATTTCAATTTTGAAACATTTCTGAGAATTTTTTCGGTATTTTTGGGCCCAAAAACATTTTTCAACCCCTAAAACCCACCCTTAAAATTGTCCGATTGGGCCCATTTTAAATAGGTTCCGTGCGGTGATGGATTCCAACGTGTGTACCAAATTTCGTTAAAATCGATTGAGTCTTTCGAGAGTTATCGTGCTAACACACACACACACACACACGCACACACACACACACACACATATATATATATATATATATATATATATATATATATATATATATATATATATATATTAACATTTTCAAAAATGGTGCCAAATTGTTCAGGAGGCTATGAAACGTCGAGAAATTTTGGTCCGACCCCTAGGTCCCGCCATCCGACCGACGCCAATAGTGTATGTGCCATATGGCAAATACACTAAAAAAATGTGTATTGTTGTGCCAACTATGTCCGTCTGTCTGTTACAGGCCTCTAACTTCTAAACGAAATGAGATAGGGATTTGATATTCACACATAATATGTATTACCACGACCCAAAGACGGACAGAATAAAAAAAGATGAAATATGTTTATTTAAAGGGGGCGGCCCATATGCATGCAAACGGGAGGTCAATACACAATTTTTTGTACCTATTCTTGTGGGGTATCGTTGAAAAGAGCCTTCTGAGTAGATTATGAAGTTTCACTTCAAAATATACATCTGATCAAGGAGGATAGAATATAGCATACGCTCTAAATACGATTGTTGTTGAACACTGCGCAGGTTTTCGTTAAGATTTGGTTTTCTCTAAATGAACTCTATTTACTCCAATAATAGAAAAACATGAAAAAATAAAAATAAAAGACATGAAATAAAATTACCTACGCTTAAGGGTGCATTATTATTAAAATATAAAAAAATGTATTCAATGCAGAATTTTTCAATTTTAATATATTAATATAAAATATTCCAAACACGGTCGTTATCAAACATTGTGAAAAGTAAATTAGGAAAATTTAATAAACTTGTGAGAGAAAAATCTTAAACATTTTCCGTTAACTTCATTTCTCTTCTGTTTACACTTAATTTTTCAACAACTCAGCGCCCTTCATGGTTTCCTGCATTTCCATGTCATAAATTTTAAATATGACAGATTAATCAAACTTTTTCTAAAATAAATATAACGCAAACTGTATCTACCTAATTACTTTTAATAAAAACACATCTTATCTTTGAAATCATTTTTTAAGATCACCAACAGCTTGGGTTATTTTGGCCTAGTACTGGCTACTTGTAATAGTAACTAGACGAGTCATGGGAGCGCCATATTGGTAAAAACGGCATTGCTACACGCTCGGCTATTCTCAAGCCCCAAACCAAATTTATTCATTGTACAGTTTTTACCCATTTGATCGATGATTTGAAAATATAATTGCTGTATAAAAATCTTTAGTGGTGCCCCTCAAAAAATTTCTGTTACAATCACTCGTTTGTGGCGGGAAGTTTGAATTGTTCATTGCGCACAGAATAAATTATTCATTTTCTAACTGAACAGGTTCTTAAATAACAGTTGCTAAATGATCAGTTATCAGATTTATAGTTACGAAAATAATGTTTACAAAAAGAACCGCGCGAACTGTGAGTGCATAAACTAGGTACGGATAATTCAAATAAAATACTTTTTTTAACACGCTTTTATTAGCTTCACCTGTATGTTTGCTTGCTTGCTTGTTTGTTTGTCAGTTTGTAACCGACTTCTTTGAACTTGATTTTGACCAACTTTGAACGGTCAGATTTAGTTTAAACTTTGCACACTTATCAAGGACCGACGACAATACAATAATTCAATAAGTTTGTCCCATTATCCTGACCAGGATCTCCAAGACTAAAAAAAAAAGCAAAAAACTTCAGATTTAACTGAAACTTTGCACACTTATCAAGGACCGAGGACAATACAATAATTCAATAAGTTTGTCCCATTATCCTGACCAGGATCTTCAGGACTAAAAAGCAAAAATAAATTATAATTTAAAAAAACTAAAAAACACGCTTTAATGAACTAAAAAGTAAAAAATAATTAATTTTACTTTTTAGTTCATTAAAGCGTGTTTTTTAGTTTTTTTAAATTATAATTTATTTAACTCTTCAAAACTGTACAATAAAATACTGTTATTTTAGAACAGGAATTCTTTTAGAAGAATAATAACACTATTATTAGAAAGGAACTGTTTTGCAAATCACTAATTTGAAGTAGGTACATTTATACTGAATACTGATGTGTCTAAGTAGTTAACACGTACGCCGCCTCGATGTTACGTCAGCACTTTACACCGCACTTTGAGGTTAGATATTCACTTGCGGAATAAGTGCGGTTTCGTGTAGCGTTGTATAAATTAAGATTGAGCAGTAAATCATCTGACTGCTTCTAATTTAGTTAAAGTATTCTGGATTGATAGAGGTACCTATAAGTTATTTAATTTGATGCAGGTATGAACGGAATGTATAATTTTGAATTCTTCGTGATGTTCGTTACTACCTCGAAATGCATGCTGGTTATTTTTGCGTTAAGGCCCCAATACACTACGATGAAATACGTCGATTTTCATCGTCACGATAAAACACGTCGGTTTTCATCCTCAATTGGTTTTGCCCACAGACTTCGTGTAAAATCGTGTCGTGCTCACTCTGTTTCTGTTTAAAATTTGTTCGCATGGAATCGATTTTATTTTCAACTATCTGAATTGTAGCATCCGAATCCACTTCTCTCATTTTGTTCAGTAAATATTCGTATGCTTTATTTTTCATATTTCTATCTCGGTATTCTTCAGACTTAATACGCCACAAGCAGGAACATTTTTTATATTCTTCGATAAATTCAACCAAAAATGGTTTATTCATTTTTATAAATAACGGAAAATATTAATCAATACTCAAACTAATTACAATCATTTAATTAATATGACTTATTTGCTGTACGTCGCAGTTGTGTCCACTGAATAAACACGTCGATTCTTCTCGGAAAGCGCCACACATTACGATTTGAAACGACAACCATCAAACACGTCGTGTTTAAAGTCAAGATTCGGCAGATATAAAAACTGTCGTGTTTCGTCGTCAGTTTTTGCCCAAACACTTCGGTTTTGACCGACGTGTTTTATCGTGACGATGAAAATCGACGTATTTCATCGTAGTGTATTGGGGCCTTAACAGTCAGTTAATTTTAGTACAGGTACAGTTTCGAAGTTAATATAACTACTGTAATGTACACTGTTTTAGTTATTAAGTAACACTGACTTATTATGTAATTATAAAAAGATTATTTTTGTAATACTGAAATTATTGTAAACAGTAATTCAATATTCGTCTAATAAAGAACAATACTTATCTATCCAAGTGCGCAAGCTTTCACGGCCGGCATTGTTCCAAGTCTTCATGGTTTCCGGGCTTGTAGTCCGTGGTCCGGTGGTATTTGGTAAAACCTGGACACCAGCACTCCGACATACAAAACCAATGACCAATCGTACAAGGACGGGATACGACCGAGTAGAGAAATCACCCCCACCACTACACACTGCGCATTTGACCAATGACAGAGAGACGGACTACGACCGAACAGAGAACACACTGGTACTAGGCATAAAAGAAGGGAGAACACCAGTCAATGACACACTGACCTGTGAGCCGCCAAGGAGGACACTTCGACCGCTGCCACATTGCCTTTGAGAATGTCTACCGCAGTTGTAGACGAAACGTCAGGTAGAAATACCACCGGACCACGGCCTACAAGCCCGGAAACCATGAAGACTTGGAATACTTATTTAGTTAAAACTGTTTCTTTATTTCCTAAGAATATTACAGTGGCGCGGGCTCGGCTTTCTTAATCATGAGGTGACATTTTCGCCTCATTATTAGTATAAAGATTGGCTATTTAGATTTTTACGGTCGGCTGCCACCTGACACCAAGGTCTTGATTAAATTAAATGATAACAAAAAATGAAACGTCCAAATTGTTTGTTCCGTTTCTACGATATCGAATTCGAAGAAGAAAAAACGATTTCTTATAATAGATTATATCAAAACGTGAAATCTATTAAAATCCCGTCTGAATCGAAAATGTCCCTACCATCATAGAGGTGGAAGTAAAAATCCCTATTGAAATTTAAAACCGTCCATTTTGAAACGTATACATAAATTAGTAAACAATGCCTGTCCATTACACAGCAAACAGCATCGATACAGTCGGTTAATGTTGATCATCTAATCCGGCTATACTCTAACGGCAACAATGCATACTACAATTCGTGTTTACGAAGGTACTAGCCTAATTTCATCAACAATAGGTTATGTGTACATAATACATATACCTCAGAACAGATATAGCTATAGAAGTGGCATATCACATCTTGTAGATATGTACAAGTGAAGCCAATCGAGACGTGTGGGGAACAATTGAAACAATTGAGAATATAATAAAATATTTTTTTCTCCTACCTAGGCCGAAAGTTCGTACTTTCGTTCCTGCCAAACGGGAACAAAGTCGCTCTTATTTCCGTGGTACCGACAAGTGCGCGTGCGCAATAGTACTTATGCCGGCTCTCACGCGCACCTACTTCTTTCTCCTACACGTTAAAATAATATTTTTTTTTTCAATTTTGCGAACTTTCGGCCTGGCAGGAGAAAAAATAGTATGCGCAACACGGGAGGAAATGTAGCACTTTCCTCCCTTGTGGCACAATGTACTATTTCACAACGCCGCTATTTAAATTCGATTTTCGTTACCTGTTTAGCGGGTTGAAACTGAGCGTTTTCATCCCTAGAGATAAAAATTTTCAGGTCGGTTCGCTCTGTTTTTTAACGTTGTTAAAAGGGAGACAGAGCGATTGCATCCGCATATAATTTTCGAAAACGTCAAATTAGGAAGGAGATAGAGCGATATTGAATCCGCATATTATAATATTCATAAACGTCAAAAGGACAGACATAACCCCACATAAATCTGACACATCTAATATTTTTGCGACTTTTTTGCACGCCCAAATTGTAGGTACCTCAAACCGAATTGTCAATAAAGTTCCAAGTCTTCATGGTTTCCGGGCTTGTAGGCCGTGGTCCGGTGGTATTTCTACCTGACGTTTCGTCAGTGTGACACTGACCTGTGAGCCGCCAAGGAGGACACTTCGACCGCTGCCACATCGCTTTTGAGAATGTCTACCGCAGTTGTAGACGAAACGTCAGGTAGAAATACCACCGGACCACGGCCTACAAGCCCGGAAACCATGAAGACTTGGAACAATGCCGGCCGTGAAAGCTTGCGCACTTGTGAATAGAGTTGTTGTGAAAAATAATATGCATTTACTCGGTATGAAACTTGGCGTTTGCAACACGTATGGTTGCATGCACTCGTACCTCGGGCAGTAAACCTCACACTGGTTGCAAACGCCAAGTTTCTTACCTTGTAATGCAATATACTATTACTTACTGATGATAAGATACACCTTGACTTTTCATAAATGGTTTGGAACCTTTATTGTAAAATCCAGGCACACAACGTACGACGTAAAGAGTAATTAACACTACGGAATACAAGAAACGAATGATAGTAATGTACCTGACAGGTCGTACTTTAGTGTATAGTTGTGGCTTCACTAACGACGTAATGCGTTCTATAGCTATCTTTGTTCTGAGATGCGTACATAGAGATCTAATGTAAGCTCTGGTCAAACAATACAACATCAAACATGCATCACAATTAAAGACAGTGTCGCATGCTAATGCTGGCTCAGGTCCATAACTGTTCCGGCTGTATTAGTGATCGGTAGATTATAAACGCTCGACAGTTCATTAGCTTTGATGATCGTTTCCACAGACCAACGCGGAAATAATGCGTCGTGTGAAGCGTTCGCAATTTTGCGTACGAATTCGCACCGTAAGAATATCATAGAAACGGCGACTTATACTGTTGTGTCAATAGCTCAGTAAGCAGCGTGTTTGCGTTCTATGCATAGGAACCTGGGTTCGGAAACTGATGGCATCGTAGAATTTTTGGCGTATTTTTTTTGTAAATTCTACATGATATTTATTTATATATTTTTTTATTTTTGTTATATTCTTTCTTTGACAATAATTATAATTTTTTTGAACCCAAGGTGGAATTAATTAAAAATACAATTTTAGTATTTTAGTAATAAATTATTTTTAGTTCATAAATGCGCTATAATAGATGACACCAAAAATTAGAAAATCTGAAGTTTTCACTTCTGTCGTGTAATCATAAGCACACACCCACTTTTTTATTCTGATTATATGTATTTTATTGTTATTTTGACTGTTCACACCTGTACATACGACAACGTGAATACATAATATTATGTTATTCCTCGTGCTCTCACCACTATTCCATTCACTCGGTGACTTTGATATTGCACTGTTTGATGACCCGCCGGTCATATAATGTATGTATTTTAATTACAAAGCATCATCGGACCGGTTTAGCTTTCGTAGTCGCGTTTCTCGAATGGACATTAATTACAGCGCGGCGTTCTCTGTGACCTTAGAACGGCGTCGCGACGCTGCGTTATTTACCTCAGTGTACGAACAGGTAGCTCAGGTGTTTCAATCTGAAGTAAAGTTCATAGCACATTAAATTGAACTAACCACAACACTTTGAAAAAATTATATTAGAAATCGTGTCCATCGTGATTATAATAAAATTAAGCAAAATCGCAGGATAGTGAGCAAAATAATTTGATTTATTAAATTAAATGTACGACGTTTCGTCTATAGATTTAGACTTTTTCAAGTACATACATAAAAATAACAATATTTATGAAAATTAATATTAATTACTAACCATAGCAATTAACATAAGATAGGGTACATAAGACAAAAACATGGTAACATGGTAAAAAATTATGTTAACTATAAATTTTAACAATCAATAATAATAATAATAATACAAATATTAGCAAAATTTCATAACATAATTGGGTTTTTTAAATGAATTTTTTTTTTACTTAAATGGAAGGACCACATACAAGTTTTATAGCAACACTGTTTTTATTTAATTTTTTTGCTTACTACTTAAAAAGTTATATTTAAATAAAAATTAATTTTTAAACTCAGTTCCGATAACGCGCCGAAAGAATCCGAACGCGTGTGACGTCATTATGTTATCTATGGTCTTTGTATCCATGGTTACCAAGTTAAAAATTTATTATTTTTGATAGTATGTGTAATACATATACACAAATACCAACAAATGCAGACACATTTTAACATAACGACGTCACAAACATTCCTGGCGCGTTTTGAAGTCACGTGATATTTTTTAAATTTTTATACATTTTAATTAATTTTTAGTAATTTATCTATAGCTTTAAAAAAAATTTTCTTTTCGATTTTCAATATTATTTATGTTAAATTATTAGAAAAAATTAAAAAATTAATAATTTTTTTTTAAACTTAAATACCTATTTGTACTGACTACTTAAATTTTGAGTGTCTGTTCTATAATTGATTGAATTGTTTTTTCTAATAAAACACTTTTCACTGATATTACGTTTCTTCCAATTTGAAACGTCGCACATTTAATTTAATAAATCAAATTATTTTGTCCACTATCCTGCGATTTTGCTTAATTTTACTTTGAAAAATAAGTAAAGTGATTGTTTACTAGCTGTTCAATATGCCCCGTTATTCACCCGCATAGCTCTATTTTACGAGCATTCGAATGTGTGGTGAGCATTCAATGGGGTTGATCCACTTATTTTTTAATTTTATTAATCGGCAGTTTTTGAATTTAAGGTTTTTGGAATTCAGGGGACTTGAAAACATGTAAATTCACCAAAAAATACAAAAACAAATTTTCGCAAGTTCGCACCTGTGTATATCTCTACATAGTATAAATTGAAGTCGCTTTTCGAGTCTGTCTGTTTAACCGCTAACTCCTCCTAAACCACGCAACGGATTTTGATGCGATTTTCACCATCAGTTTAGGAGAATTTTTCACGGAAGGTTTATATATATAGCGAACGAGCGAAGCGAGTGAGTAATGTAATTATAATATTCAAGCGAACGAGCGAAGAGAGTGAGTAGTGTATTGCACCCGGGCTTTCTTAGCACCCGGGCGAAGCCGGACAGAGCTGCTAGTTGCATATAAGAAAATTATTGTTGGAAATGTTGTTTAATACTGGAGACAAAAAAAATCATGGTCTATAAATGTTTTTAGTTTGTGGCTGTTCAAAAATGTTTAGGACACCATTTTTAAAATAAATTGTAGCTTTTGTATGTGGAACGTCCTTAACAGAGATGATAAATATTAAACGCGCAGCATGCTGAATATTCAGTTCACACAAATATACGTTGTATCTGTGCCCTAAAGGTAAAACTGCCTATGTTGAATTTTAAAGAAACATTCAGAATCTACAAATAATTTTTGAAGTGAAAACTTCCTTAGGCGCAGTTTGCGTTCTTTCTGAATAGTGAACGAAAGTGAACTGTCACGCATCGGGTCAGTCACGCTTCGGGTCGGTGACACTGAATCGGATTTACTCGGCTCCACTCGACATCAAACACGAAAAGGTATTTTTAGTATGCTGGTAATAAGTTTTTTTGTAGTTCATAAGTGCACTAATAGATGACACTAAAATTTAATTGAAAAGGTATTTGTAGTATGTTGGTAATAAGTTTTTTGTAGTTCACAAGTGCGCTAATAGATGACACTAAAACTTAATTGAAAAGGTATTTTGTATTTGTAGTATGTTGGTAAAGAGTTATTTGTAATTCACAAGTGCGCTAATAGATGACACTAAAACTGAATTGAAAAGGTATTTGTGGTATGTTGTTAATAAGTTATTTGTAGTTCACAAGTGCGCTAATAGACACTAAAACTTAATTGAAAAGGTATTTTGTATTTGTAGTAAGTATATAAACAGCGGTGTGGGTCATTCAAAAAACAGTGTCGTGTTGAATACGAAGTCAAGTACTGAGCGACGAATAGTGCGTCTGATATAAATAAATCTGACATAAATAATTACAAATAAATAATCCTTGTATATATAGTTATTTGTTAAGTGTTAGTAAGTGGTTCGTTTAGTTCAATAATTACCGTTTAAGTTTTTTTATTGTTAGAATTGACATTTCGTTGTTGCATTTATTGTTATTGAATTGTTAATTATTGTAAATAAATATTTATTCCGCCAACTCAGAAAACAGTTTTGAAACAATACTTTCAACGAAAATTGGTTTCAATAAGATATGTTGTGTAGTTTTTGAGATATTAACACCCCTGTTTGTCTAGTGTCTATAATCCATACAATATGTGTCTCTAAATAGAGTTAAAAAATCTATTTGAAGATACAATTGGACATAAGCTTTATTGAATTTTGACCGCAGATACGTGCGCTGTGTGTATTAGTTTTGTGTGGAACACAATGAAACGAACAACGGACGTACTGGATAGAGATAGGGAATATCCCTAGAATGGGATAGCTGCAGGAGCGAACAGGGCTGGAGTTAAGTTCTTGTCCGATTTTTATTTATTTATTGTAGATTATAGACGCGTCGACATCTAAGGTCATTAGCGTCTTTCAACTACATTAAATAACAACTAACTTAAAACTAAATAACATCACAAAACATCCATGAGCGCAGGTGGGATTCGAACCCACGGCAGTCCAGTCTAGAGGTTGCGGCACCAAGCATGCTAACCACTAGGCTATACTGCCCTCCGTGTCCGATTTTTGTTAATAAACTACGTTGATATATGTTGAAACTTGAAACTGATAGAGAAACACCATAAAAACCTTGGCAAAGGTCATCTGCAACTACAGAAAATGGTTGACATAATACATGGTGGAGGAACGGGTATATGGTGGTAGAACGGACAGCGTATACCGGTGTGGCTTAGAAAAGGTAACATAGGGAAAATGTGGGTGTGTGCTTATGATCACACGACAGAAATGAAAACTTGATTATATGCAAAACATACATAATATTATTTTATTATAATACGTAATAATAAAAACGTATTTCTTAAAACGATGCACTCCTTGTTAGACAGTAAACGTGGTCACCGACCGGAGCGCGCTTGATGTCGAGTGGAGCCGAGTAAACCCGATTCAGCGTCACCGACCCGAGCGTGACGGTTCACTTTCGTTCACTATTCAGAAAGAACGCAAAGTACGGCCATGTTAACTGTATATTTTCGGTTGAATGAGCACGCTATGAACAATTATTGGTGCCGGGTGCCGGCGCAGTTTATTGTACGGTAGACAGGTTCACTCTAAAGTTAGTAGCTCTTCACAATATTAAATAAACGAAAAAACGCGTCTAGCTTCAGGCGGACATTTTTTTAAATGTAAACATTTAAAAATCGGTAGAGCAGTACAAATTACGTTCATTTTTCTTTTGTTTTATTAGTAACAAGAAGAAATCATTTTTATACAGAGTGTTGATGATAATAAAATTAATTTATTAATATTTATATTTTTCCTTTCGGAAAAGCGTATTAAATACTAAAGTTATAATTGCTTAAACTATAAAATTAGGAAAGTTTTTATTGGAAGAGCAGCCAATTACATAATATTAATTGATTCCTGCAAATACCATACACTGTAAAAAATGGATGTAAAAATACTTTGAAAGTTTAGGTAGAATTCGCTCGATTTTCTAAGTGATTTTACATTATTATTTATTTTTACACAGAAAACTTGGACTTTTACTGTAAAGTTAAACAAATTTGTGATTTTTACATAAAGTAAATTAAAATTACATAATTTGTGTAATATTACAATAAAGTGTGTAAAAATTACAAAATAAAATGTATAGTTACATATATAAAATGGATGAATACAAAACAAATTATAAAATTAGTAACCACGCATGCGCAATGTGCTTTTTATGGAATCTACGCGATGTGCAGGCGATACCTGTTTGCGACGCCAGTCTCTTTGTGTGCCTATTACCAGATTAATCGCTGGCTACAAATGGACCATTGATAATCTATTTAATCGACCTTCTCATTTCTTACAGTGTAGTCACAGTCCGGACTCTAACCTGAACCTTTCCACTATCGCGGCGGAATGAGCTTACAATTACTCAACCGTGACATGATTACCAATCTAACATTCTCCATACATGCAAGGGAATCAATAGATTTCCACTACATGCGAGTGTTATTAATTATAGCTAGGTTGTAGATGTGAATCATCGTAGTAGAGAGAGCTATTCATGTAGATAAAATTATTTCAAACTGTGACTATGATTGTCAAAATATTTTTTCCGATATTTGCAGGAATCAATTATGTAGTTTGAAATAATTTCATCTACATGAATAGCTCTCGCTACCACGATGATTCACATCTACAACCTAGCTATAATTGATCACACTCGTATGTAATAGAAATCTATTGATTCCTTTGCATATATGGAGAATGTTAGATTGGTAATCATGTCACGGTTGAGTAATTGTGGAAAGGTTCAGGTTAGAGTCCTGACTGTGACCATGGTTATCAAAATGATTTTTTCCGATATTTGCAGGAATCAGTTATGTAAATGACTGCTCTTCCAATAAAAATTTTCAATTGGAAAACAGCCGTATAAATCTATTTAATATATAAAATTAGATACTACCTATTTTAAATAATTTTCTAGATTATAATGTAGCAATAAAAATTTCTCTATAGGTAAACATAATATTGTTGTTAAATGAATGCATAATGACTGCAAACAGTATATGAAACACCTGAGTACGAACAATGACGTAACACAATGCTGTAATCAGGAAAAATTCATTAATTCAAACCTATATGTCACCGTAGGGATTCTAACCCTAAACTTTCCACTAACGCGGCGGACTGAGTTGACATTACTCACACAGTGACACATTTTCAAACGATCGACTTTCTCCCATTAAAGCATTTTTGAAATTCTAGAATTTATTACCAAAATTCTAAAATGAATTTTAGATTTACCTACTGTGTTTTCCTTTAAGCAAACAAACCTTTCCACCCTGTCATGTTAACCAATGTTATTTAGTATTGCTTCCTTTATTAAGGTGTTGACATGTGTCAATAACAGATTAAGGTGTAACAAGACATGTAAGTCATCTGTCAAATAATAATTAGTTCGGTTAGATCAGCGGGATATCAAAATATAGCAAATGTAATTAGCTGCGACACGGGTTTATAGAGAAAGCCGTGATGTTTAGAAAAGCTAGAAATAAGCCGTTAAAAACTTTATGTGCATAAAATCCAGGGTTTTTGATGTGAAACATCTTATGTCGGGCAGTGAACAGCCGCGTGAGGGGAAATATGCAACGAAATTTCTTGTCCGCTCCTTCGCTGCTGTTCTCCCCACCACTGCGGCACTGGCTCAGGCATGCACTGTAGCACACGCAATGTTACAGTGCAATATAGCACACGCGGTGTTACAGTGTAGTATATAGGATTACGTCAGCATAACAATTAGTTGCTGCTTTTGAGAGTGCGTATAAATATGACACGAGGCGAGGCTCTGTCTTAATCTTACAGTGGGTGCCAATTGTTACTATGCTAGAAAATGAAACAGAAAATTCTACAGTTTCAATTGTTGCATGCATGCGTCCTTGTACGATTGGTCATTGGTTTTGTATGTCGGAGTGCTGGTGTCCAAGTTTTACTGAGTATTGAGGCCTTCATCTTTATTGTACAAGGACGGATACGACCGAGTAGAAAACTCACCCCCACCACTACACACTGCGCAGTTGACCAATTACAGAGAGACGGACTACGACCGAACAGAGAACACACTGGTACTAGGCATAAAAGAAGGGAGGACACCAGTCACTGACACACTGACCTGTGAGCCGCCAAGGAGGACACTTCGACCGCTGCCACATCGCCTTTGAGAATGTCTACCGCAGTTGTAGACGGAACGTCAGGTAGAAATATCACCGGACCACGGAAACCATGAAGACTTGGATCTATAACGTATGTTGAAAGTATGTAGGATATTACGTAATATTCTATTATGATTTATGAATGATATTCTGCTTTTACACACTGCAATCGTATCATCAATATATTATGGAAAGTTGCAAATGCCGCCGGTAAATGTGAACGTAAATCTAGGGCAGCTGTGCATTCAGCATTGCCTGCAGAATTTCTATATATTAATACAGTGAAGAATTAGATCTGAGGCCATGAAGCAAAACTGCTTATGCCCCAATTACCTGCATACGCTTAGGCGCAATAAAGGGTCGTTAGTATCGCAGAAGCCTTAAAAAATTAAAATTGACTTCTTTTAATTTTATCCAAGTGTGTAAGCTTTCACGGCCGGCATTGTTCCAAGTCTTCATGGTTTCCGGGCTCACAGGTCAGTGTGACACTGACCTGTGGAAGATATTTGCGAGTGACAGACGAGATCTTCGAGTGATTAAGTGTAGATAATCTTCTGGTGCAAAGTGACAGACAGTGTGGAAGATATCTGCAGGTGGCAAATAAATACAAGCACCATAGACATATAGTGGACCCAGTGAACAATATACGTACCACAGACATATGGTGGACACATAGTGGTCAAGTAGTGACGAAGTGTTGGTCAACGAAAACTGACCAACGGTCAAGCAAAACTGACCAACGGAAAATAGACAAAAAGCGAACAGTGAATAAAGTGAGGAACAATAATTGTCCAAAGCATGTAAACGGTTGTCACTGTTGTGAAAGAATAGATAAATAAAATATTTACCAAAGTTACCAACGAGTTTTGTTACAGTATAATGGCTGACTTTCCAAAATCTGTTCGTTATAATTTAAAATGCTCAGAGATGAGTCCTAAAAATAATAATACGCTGGAAGGTCTCCAAATGTTTACTCCGCCATTGATAATGTCAAAATTTTGAAAAAATAAAATGTATGACGATTTTGATTTCTGCAAGTAGACGCGTTGCAAATACCAAGTCGAACGAATTAACTCGTATTTTAATTGGTATATGATAAAATCAATCGATTTTTAAAACCCCCTTATATCCACACAATATTATTCATATAACAATTAGAGGTGAAAATACTAAATATCTCAGGCAGCAAGGCTGCCATGATTTGTAAGCTATATTTAAGAAAAAATCAAATGACCACTGTCGGGACTTGAACCGGAAACTCCCAGTTTCCGGCTAGGTGAGTTACCGATTTCTTCACAGTGCCCGAGAGTGGAAACCGATCCTTTCTTATATTTTAAATCTAAAAGGACATAGAAAAAGTTGTCAGAAATTCTACGTAAACACTTTTGCTTTTTAACCACAGATATACCCACGTAAATTCAGACTATAGAACTTACATGTAAAAATCTTTTGTTTTCTATTACTTCTATAAGTATGTGTTAACTGGGTATTGTAGAACTTCGAACGGGATGAATTCTTTTGTTTAACAGGCAATTTTTATGTCCTAGTTAAAATTTGAATTCAAGTGTCTTGTTGTTGAATTGAATTGTGTTTTTAAAGACCACCAACAGCTAAGGTTATTTGGGCCTAGCACCAATTCATATTTTCAATTCATTATTTTTTTTTTTTTATTAATAAATTTAAAATCCAATTGACACTTTTACCAGCTCTCGGGCTAGAATCCGGGAACTGGGGACTTGTAATAGAGGAACCATAGCGACGCCATGTAAACAACAGCACTGCTACACGCTCGGCTATTCTGAAGCCCTGTCTTGTTTAAGAGGTAGCCGAGCAAATACAATGGGGGGTCGTCCCACATTTTTTAGGGTTGGAATCTACATTACAATTAATACATTATAAAACAATTTTTTGAGAATTTTTTGGAAGCTTTTTCTACATAATAAAAAAATCCCATAAGTGTGTATTTTTCCATGTAATTTTAAACATAGAATTATTCCGCTATACAGAAATGACGTAGATAACATTCAAGCTGTGATTGGCTGATTATATCTAGTGTGTCACGCCCACTAGCTCTGTCTTTTATTTATTGTAGATTATAGACGCGTCGACAACTTAGGTCATTAGCGTTTTAAATTACATTAAATAACAACTTTCTTAAAAACTAAATAACATCACAAAACATCCATGAGCGCAGGTAGGATCCGAACGACAGTCTAGTCTAGAGGCTGGTACCAAGTACGCTATCCACAAGGCTACACTGCCCTCCACTAGCTCTGTCCAGTCCTGGATTTATAAATAGGCCGTATAGGCCGCGGCCTAGGGGCGGCAGATTTCAGAGGACGGTCACTTGATTTCAGAGGATAAAAGTCAAACACGTCCACTGGTTTTCTCATGGTTTTTTATACTTTCAATAAATCCCTATAGATATTATAGATGATTTTGCTATTAAAAAGGCCCGTAAAAAATTGTATATCATGTTTCTTTTTTACGCTCTCTTTCTTAATGACTAATTCATTCGTTTATTTAACTTTCATTCGTTTATTTAAATAATAATTTTCCATTTGTAGTAAAGGAGGCCCCTTTACTACAAATAGAAAATTATTATTTTAGAAAGGTATGTACATGGGGCGGCGGAAATAAAGTGGCCTACACTCATAAAAAATATAAATCCGGCACTGGCTCTGTCAAATTGAAAGCAAGGTAATTTATATAGTTACATCTTTTTCTATAGATAAAGAAGTGTGACTGTGTTTTACGTCATCATATGGCGGTTTATGCTCGGTGTTTAAAATATATATTTTTACTTCCCACCTCTACTATGGTAGGGAAGTAATAGATTTAGCCCGAAAAAAATATTTAGAGATTTTAACAGATCTTCACGTTTTGAGACCCTAGCAATCGTTTAAAATCATTTTCTGACTGATGACTGTATGTGTGTGTGTGTGTGTGTGTGTGTATGTGGTCAATTTTTCGCCTTCGATATCGTAAAAACGGAACAACATACCAATTATAACTTAGATCTGATTAGATTTTGAGTCAAATCGGTTCAGTGGATCCTGAGATATTAAAAAAAACGTTCACGTATTAACATAGGTAAAAAAAAAATATAAATGAATTCTAGATGTTATAATATGAAAAAAATGTAAATATTTTTTTTCTCTAAAATGTATAGTTTTCGAGAAAAAAAACATTTTACTAAAAAAAATAAAAATTGTACGTAAATCAAGGTAACCATGATTTTTGCTATATTAAGCAAGCCATCAGTAGATCACTAAACAAAAAAGAGGGCCATGCTTTTTTCAAAGAATAAAAAAAGAGTGTTTATTTTTTGCAAATATTTACTAGGTGGGAAGTATAGGACTGGTCATCAGTCGAATTTTTTCTTTAATTCTTGTTTGCAATTAAGAGGAAGAAAATAAGAACGAAAAGGTTGCTTTACGTTATTTGTTCATATGTGAGGAATAATAAGAACTGTTCAAAACTATCAAATTTTAATACATTGGACGACCCTATTATCTATATATATAAAACAGTTCTGTTACTGACTGACAGACAACGCCCAGGTCAAACCGCTGAAGATATAAACTTGAAATTTGGACAGTAGGTTCCTTTTATGACGTAGGCACCCACTAAGAGAGAATTTTTGAAAATTCATCAATTAAGGGGGTTAAATAGAGGATAAAAGGATGTTTTTCATTTTTGAAATTTTGCACAGGAGTTTCTTATTAACGTAGGTGAGCACTAAGAAATGTTTTTTTGAAAATTCATCCCCTAAGGGGGTTAAAAATGGGATGAAAGTTTGTATGGAAGTTCGTCATTTTTGAAGTTAAAAGCATGAAATTTTGCACAGGAGTTCCTTATATAACGTAGGTGAGCAATAAGAAAGTATTTTTGAAAATTCATCCCCTAAGGGGGTTCAATAGGGGATGAAAGTTTGTATGGAAGTTCGTCATTTTTGAAGCTAGAAGCATGAAATTTTGCACAGGAGTTCCTTATATATCGTATAGATGAGTAATAAGAAAAGATTTTTGAAAATTCATCCCTTAAGGGGGTTAAATAGAGGATGAAAGTTTGTATGGAAGTTAATCATTTTTGAAGTTAGAAGCATGGAATTTTGCACAGGAGTTCCTTATATAACGTATAGGTGAGCAAAAATGTATTAATAAAATTCGAGCGAACGAGCGAAGCGAGTGAGTAATATATCAATAATATTCAAGCGAACGAGCGAATCGAGTGAGTAATGTATTAATAAAATTCGAGCGAACGAGCGAAGCGAGTGAGTTATGTATTAATAAAATTCGAGCGAATAAACACCACCAGCCCGGGTTCGCTTCCCAGGAGGAGAATTTCTCGAGAAGGGGTATATAATAAAACAAATCGAAATATACGTGGGCGAAGCTACGGGTGACGGCTAGTTATGACATATAATCGCAAGCTGTCATACTTTTGATAAGGGATTTGCATTTGCATCAAAGACCTTATTCAATGTATAATAAGAGGATTTTTACTGTAGTTTAAATTAAAATTTGTTTTTTCTTCTTTGACTTTAGTTCCAATGTAATACCACAGAGACAAGTCGGGTAGCTTTTTAATTTAAAAATATTATCCGACTTTATTAGGTGCATATTTTATTCATATGCTTTTCTAATATGCAAGTTACTTATAAGTCTGAGACAGTTTGTTTTTGTCTTTTTTAAATATTTTCTTAAGAAACTCTATTGCTATGTTCATAATGTTATGTAAGTAAATTGAATCTAAGCACGTTTACCAACGCAAAAACTATACAGAAGTACCTACTTGATATTTTGTGTAGTAATAGTACATTTTTAATCATGTAGGTATAACATTCCACGTCTAAAGGTACGTGCAGTACGCAGCTGGGATTCTAGATGATAGCATGTATGGTAGATGGTGGCTGAAATTATAAGCGCTTATAGGCTTGCACAACGAAGCTTTGATACAAGCTCTTAAGTCGCGTTTGAAATGTCAGATAGCGAAGACGAATATTTGTGTTCTTCTGCTACAAAGTGGTATATTTTAAATACAAATTTGGGTAGGAGCTATCATGTCCACCCTATTAATAGAAAACGATCTAAACATGGCGAATTTCATCATTTATAGCAAGAATTAAAATTTTACCCAAACCGGTTTTTTGAATATTTACGTATGAAACCTAACACTTTTAAATACGTCTTAGAAAAAACTCAAAACAAATTAAATAAAAACTGGCAAAATTTCATTTATTAAACTAGTCACATCCATTCCGAAATTTGTAACGGCCAGTTGTCACACGTTGATTGTAGTAGTCAGCGCGCTGAAAGAATGGTGAGATACATTCTTGTATCTACCAGCTCTTGTAACAGCGCTTATACCTGCTACACTCACTGCTTCGTTGTGTACGCTCGCATATATAACAATGCATTAATTTAAGCAAGCCCTGCTATGATCTACGCTACCATCTAGAATGCCAGCTCCATACTCCACGTACCTTAATGTAGCACATATTTAACCTCACTAATCGTTTTCTACGAAAACTAGATATTCTCTACCGGAAGTAACCTCCTGTACTCTTCGTACCACAAATCCTTTCCTATCACCTAAAAACGATTACAGAATTACGGACGCTATTTTTAAAGCTAAAGGGACGATGAATATCTTTGATGTACCGCTCTTATAGCGATCACAAAATACGTATGTGTGCGCTGTGTGGTACACGTCTACACTAATGCCTCGTCTACACTATCGGCCATGATGGACGATTACAGGCGATCACGAATGTGTGGAGGGCATATAATCGCCTGTAATTGCCCATGATCGGTGACGATCGAGCGTGATCGCCGCTGTGTCGGTTTTTCGGACAAACATCAAAAGACGTTGGGTCATCAAATGGACAATGCACGATTGTGTGGACAGCTGCGCAATGATGGTGGCAATCATAGCCCAATCGTGATCGTCAATCATGACCGATTCGTGTATGCTATGTATTTGCGGTTTGTTGCGTGGTCATGTTTGCATTCTATGTGTCTGCGACTTGAGACTCAACGACCAACTCACGCCTAGATGAAACTGCAAATTAGATCTTCTCAAATCAGTAAGAGTAACTTAAATTAAACTGTTACGGTAAAGTTAATCGCCTATTTACAACCAACTTCAGAGTGATATAATTAAGTTGAGTGGACACTAGTTTCTATAAGTTATGTAAGCTTTGAACTTAGATCAAGTTTATACTAATAGTTTCTAGTTAAAGGCATTAATATTATGTGCAATAACTCGTAAATAATAATGGTGTTCATGGAACTGGAAATAATTCGGAAACTAAATAATATTCCAAAATGAAGCTCTATATCAATCCTAAGGCATTTTGGGATTGAATCATTTATAACAGAGCTATAACAGGGGAAATATATTTTGTGAAGCAAAAATAATGTACATGTTTAATTAAAAACAAATTTATACTGTTCTATCGAAATTTATTTAGTACATGTAAAGTGACGTTTGACAGGCCGATGTATACGGGAACGTATTGTTCCCACACTAGTGTGGGAAAGCAAGCCATTTCCATGGTGATTTATGTTTATTCGTCTGATCCGTCCGCCATTACCTACTGACACCTACTCTCGGCCTACTATGAAAAAAAAATATAGCCTATATATCACTCAGGAAGTGTACCTTTCTGTTTGTGAAATAATTTTTAGAATCGGTTCAGTAGATAGTTCCACAGATAAAAATTTATGATTTATTACCCCCACCCCCACCCTGCGAGAATTTCTCCCCCTGCGAAGCGAAGTTGGGTTGGTGTTAGTAGAATTCCGCCAATACGCTAAAATGCAAAGGAATTTCACGTTTTGTTAGTAGAGAATCAATAAAAATTTAATTAATTAACTCAAAAATTAATTTAAAAAGTTGACTAAAGCATAGCCTATAGCACTTCTGGAATCATAAGGAACATTAAAAAAAATCATCAAGTCCGTCAAATAGATTTTAAGTTAAATCATTTGGAACATATATACTTACATACATACATACATACATATACAGGGTCTTCAAAGTTAAGTCGGCACTATTGCTAACTTCGTTATTTTTGGATCTACAAAATCGGTTAAATTAGCAAACTAGAAGTATTTTTTCCGCTGAATAAAACGATGAAAACAGAAAAGCAATTGAACATCGCGTTTTCGAGTTATGATTGCCAGAGTCACTAGGAGTGTTTGCAAGCGGGCTACAAAATGCTTGGACCAAGAGGGTGATGTTTTGAGAATCTTATTTGAATTTTGTTTTCTTCCAAGTTATAGAATAATTTGAAATAAACGATATTTTTCACCTTATGGATATTCTTGTCACTTTCTATTTTATGGTGAGCCAAAGTTGCCACTAACGCAGCTACCTTTAATTTGAATTTGAAAAATCATTATTAACATAGTCATTTTTGACATAAGGATAGAAGACTATGGGACACTTTTTGTTCAGAATTCAACTGTCTATCGATTGTGAATATTGTATACCGGGTGTCTCATTTAAAAAAATAGAAATTTTTAACATAACTCGAAAACGCGATGTTCAATTGTTTTTCTGTTTTCATTGTTTTATTCAACGGAAAAAATACTTCTAGTTTGCTAATTTAACCGATTTTGTAGATCCAAAAATAACGAAGTTAGCAATAGTGCCGACTTAAGTTTGAAGACCCTGTATACATACATATAAAGAATTTTATATAATAGAATAGATATAGATATATGCAGCTCGTTGTTACAGAAAATAACAAACTGCTCAAATGTTATCTACATTCTACATTATTACATTATGTATGACCTAGCTACTATTATGATAATATACCTACTGTTGCTTTCCCTTATATACTGTTGCATTCCTATATACGAAATATATAGGGGAAGTCATGTGATCGTGCAATAATTCTATTTAGTAGATATTTTTGGTAAATTTACATGTTTTCAAACCTTCTGCATTCAAGAACGTGGTTTTTATACATGTCTGCCTAGAAGAAGAAATTGTAGATTATATAGACGCTGAGACCATTTGCGTCTATGTCTATCTGTCGGCTGTATATCTGTAGCTGCACCTAGAGCCAAAATAACTAGACTGATTTTGATCAAATTTGCTCAAATACGTATTCATGACGCTCACAAAATCAGTTCTAGACTCTTAGCTCATATGTGGGAGATGTAGTCCTCAAAAACATTCTAAAAACTGGAAAATATGAGCGTACACAACGAAGCAGTGAGCGTAGCAGGTATAAGCGCTGTTACAAGAGCTGCTAGATACAAGAATGTATCTCACCATTCTTTCAGCGCGCTGACTACTACAATCAACGTGTGACAACTGTCAAATGGCCGTTACAAGTTTCGCAATGGATGTGACTTGTTAAAAAAGTGAAATTTTGCCAGTTTTTATTTAATTTGTTTTGAGTTTTTTCTAAGACGTATTTAAAAGTGTTAGGTTCCATACGTAAATATTCAAAAAACCGGTTTGGGTAAAATTTTAATTCTTGGTATAAATGATGAAATTCGCCATGTTTAGATCGTTTTCTATAAATAGGGTGCACATGATAGTTCCTACCCAAATTTGTATTTAAAATATAGGTACCACTTTGTAGTAGAAGAACACAAATATTCGTCTTCGCTATCTGACATTTCAAACGCGACTTAAGCTTGTATCAATGCTAGTATCAAAGCTTCGTTGTGCAAACCTATAAGTGCTTATAATTTCAGCCACCATCTACCATACATGCTACCATCTATAATCCCAGCTGCGTACTGCACGTATCTTTAGCCTTCAAAGTTTATAGGCTTTTAAAGATTAAAAAAATGTCTGAATACTTTAAAATATATTCGCGAAAAGTTTTTCGAATTTCGTTAATTGAAAAATGTTTAATTTATCTCTTTTGAAAGGAAGTCATTTGCCTGTAGAAAATTGCTTTTAAAGAAATTAATTAAATGCATTGAAAGTGTAATTCTATACAGCGCATACCTTGACTTTCTTTATGCCTGTTTTCACGAAGCGGAATTGGTTCTTTTTATTTTATTTATTGTAAAATATAGACGCGTCGACAACTTAGGTCATTAGCGTCTTAATTACATTAAACAAGCCGTGAGGTGGGTCGTTTATTAGGACTAAAGTACGACCCTTGAGGTCCACACCTCGAACTTCCCAGTTTGATAAATATTTAATAATAATAATTAAATTAGATATTACACAGAAAAGTAATCATTTTAATTATTAAAACATAATTAATATTTGTTTTTAACAATAATTAAAAAAAAAAAAACGGCTGAACCGATTTTTATAAAATTTGTGTCGGATCAAAATGACGTTAACATGCCTCGATTGACACCCTTACGAAGTCGATATAATTTTTTATTCGCGAGATATTGTGTAAAATCTACTTTTTTGGAGTCTAGTTGGTTAAGAAAAAAAATACGGCTGAACCGATTTTGAAAAAAAATCTTTTAGATCATATTTACGTTAATACGCGTCGATTGGCACCCTAACGTAGTCGATATCATTTTTCATTCTCGATATTTCGTCTTAGAAAGAAATGGACACATACGTACGTACGTACATACGTACACACACACAGACATCTTCCTAAAAATAGTGTAAAAATAGTGTAGTGACCTTGAAACATAAAAATTTGTTATACATTTTGATTTCGATTTTCGGACCCATTACAATAACTTCCAATGGGAAGTTAATAACATTAACAACTCACTTAAAACTAAATGACATCACAAAACATTCATGAGCGGAGGCGACATTCGAACCCACGACAGTCTGATCCAGAGGCCGCGATGCTAACCACTGGACCACCTGTCCTCTGAATTGGTTTTTGCATATATATTATATTCTCTAAGAGCGATGACACACACAGCGATTCTGCGCCGGCTAGCCATCTGAGGCGGCTGCCGCCTCGACATGACACACACAGCGGTGTCAACTCGGCAGCCAGGCGTTTCTTGTGGAGAATTATGTGTCGATGCGGCTGCAGAGAGTCGGCTTTCAGTCGGCAGGAAATTCTCACCGCAGTGTGTGTTTTGCATCATTGAAAAACATTAACATTTGTGCCGCCTTGGCACTAACCGCTGTGTGTGTCATCAACCTAAAAGGTTAAGACTGTATGACACATATAGTCACAGGCACAAATATGTATCTAAGTAACTATACTAAAAGATACCAGCATACTGGATTTTTTAGCTAAAACTTTTACCCCGGTACATGTTGTCACACCAACACACAGATATAAATTATAATACATATGACTGCATACTAATTTAGCAGAGACATAGGCATTTGAAAGGGAAAAAAATCTATCAATTTCATAGGTTAGTTCTCAAAAGTGGGCTGTAATAATATATTAAAAATGTTTGTGTATAAAAGCGCTGTTGTCAAGTATCAACACGCATTTTATAAAGTGCGCCATTTGTTTGATACTTTTCAGCAATAATTTTTTTTCTCGTGATTCATGTCGGTGACCATAGATAAAATTTTGACCAAAGCTTGTTAGATATGTAACGAACATATTCTAAAAATTATAAATTTTTCTCGGTGTGCTTTACCGGTATTAAACTATGAAAGCGCGAATTTTTCCATAAAAGCTCATAGAAATATTTAATATCTTTTTAAACTATTCGGTTAGCTGTTCTGAAATTTTGTGTAAGTACTTATTTCAGATATATTAACAAGTATAAGTTTACAAAATTTTATTCATTTCTCGTTGATTTGAGATAGGTGCCATGCATCCTTAAATAAATTAATAGTATTTTGATGTAATAATGAATCATGTTTTTCGTTGTTACAATTTGCCAAGTTTTATTAATAGCGCTGTATTTTTTCTCTCCTTTTTTGTTTCATATTTTATGTAAATTCGTAATGTTTACGTAATAAACTGGCAATGACACATAATTTTTTTCAATTTAATTCAGTTCAGTCTTTGCCATCAGCAAAATATCACTTCATAAATAATATTTAAAATTAGTTTTTAACATTCATATAAAAACCCTTTGGGCCAAATAAAAGTACAGTTGCGTTATTGTGTTGTACGAGACAAATATTGTTATAAAATAGGTTTTTAAATGTAAATAAATAAAATTCTGTTTTATTAAATTGAAATATACACATAATTTTCCTTCATTTTTAACATTGGAAATGTTTATGTTCGTATATGGGGGCAGAGTTACGAGTTCTCGTTCAAGGCCAAAAGACAACGGTGTCGCGATTCAAGTAAGGAGCAATCATGCAAAATTGAACAACTGCAATTTTTTCGAAATGTGTTTTATATCATGTCTAGTTAATTGACAGGTATTTGCGACGATCTGCGGTGTTATTTTTGAGCAAATGTTAATAAATACTGTAGAAAAATCCATTTAAAAGTTAAGTAATCAAGCAAAAGTGAACGCGTATATAACAGAAGAATAATAGGGTTATTCCTGACAAAACTAAACAGTGTATTGATAAATATTGTGTGTATAATAAACAGTTAATTATGTTTCATATATGCTGTTATCATTTCCAATGTCCTCGATGGTTGCAAGGATTGCGAAATCTGTGAATTTTTTTAATATTTTACTATACATGTGTTTACTAAACATACGTTAAAATTTAAAGGATGATTCCTTGGGTAATTTTAAGAATATTTTGGCATTGAAAGCGTTTTCGGAAAGACGCCTTGTTTCGAAGATAGAGGGCGATAAAATTTTTTCTACAAAAACAATATTTTATTAGGTACATAAATACAGTAAAGCTTCTTAAACTACAAGAACTTTTGAATATCCAATTTTCTCCTCATTGAGGACAGCGTGGTCCAGTGATTAGCGTCGCGGCCTCTGGATCAGACTGTCATGGGTTCGAATTCTGCCTCCGCTCATGGTTGTTTTGTGATGTCATTTAGTTTTAAGTCAATTGTTATTTAATATGGAATCAAGACGCTATAATGACCTAAGCTGTCGACGCGTCTATAATTTACAATAAATAAAATAAATCTTCTCATTGACTATCGAACTCTTTCAAAAATACCAAAAACAAGTGACGATCGAAACGTAATCAACAAAACAGAGCGTCTTTCCAAAAATCATGAAATATTCTTAAAGTACCTATACGGGAGGAATCACACCTTCAATTTTTGCCGTATATTTAGTAAACATCCTGTATATTATAAAATATAATGAATTACATCATAATCAATTTCGAATTACTAAAATCTATTAGACAAATTATTCAACATATACCGCTCCCACTTATACAGAATTAAGTCGTTCAGTTTGTGTGCTAACCCTTGACTGTGAAACCTGGCATTCGTATTTCTCATCGGGGCCGCGTTGTGTTCGAGTTACGTTTTTTAATTATCTTATACTTCAATGTAAGATTTCCTTTTTTTAAATCCACATAATTATATTGTGATTCAAGTTTGAAAATTGTATTTGAAGTATTGGTTTTTTTCAAGTATGTTTTTGTACATAACAAACTAAACTTTATATAATATGTATTTTTCTTTCAAAAGACTTTTTTCTGTGAATTTTACTTGTTATAATATTAATAATATATTTAATTAGTGTTCTTAATATACAAGTTATGACAGACATCGGAATTTTAAAGGAGGTATGTGTTTATATAATATCTTTATATTTTTTTCTGTTCTTTGCAAAAATATCACATAGATACAAATTTATTTGCTTTAAGCTTTTAAAAGTATATAACGTCAAAAAAAAAGAGATATTAAACTTTATAATAAAAATTTTATGTTATAAGGCGTTATATAGACCGAGAGCTAGTCAGAATAGTGTTATTTATTCAAGGCCTTATTTTTGTGAAGATGTTGAGGGGGGCATATTAAAGTGCCCTGAGTAAAGGATTTTGCTAGATAGCGGTATGGGAGGGATGAAGATCGCCCCAACATGTAACAAAAAAAATTGTCACTATTATTATTGCTTCAAGTCTGAAATTGTTTGTACCTATAGCTTGTCGGTGATCCAATAATGCCATGATAATATTTGCAGATGGATTGGTCGGTATTAAAGGGGTGGAAGATCACCCTAAACGTGTCATGTACCCGACGAAATTTATATTATTAGTTCAAGGTTCAAATTTTAGTATGTTGTTACGGCGACTGTTTTAAGCATATATTTCAATTTGCAGAACAAAATGTCGGTATTAACTCCCTTGCAGAACGATATACACACCTAGGCGAGCAAGTTTCCCTCTAAAACAGGGGGTTAATACCGACATTTTGCACCCCCTTGGAATCAATCCTGCCGGAGCACCTGTTTGGATAATAACAAGTGGTGGAACCTTTGGTGTAAAGATACGAAATGTTATAATTACCACAAAACACCAAACCATAACAAACACTCTCGACGTACGTTTCGCCAACCAAGTTGGCATCATCAGGAGATGATTAAAACTTCTGATGATGCCAACTTGGTTGGCGAAACGTACGTCGAGAGTGTTTATGGTTTG
Source organism: Mongoloraphidia duomilia (assembly GCA_039654895.1). Classification (NCBI taxonomy): domain Eukaryota; kingdom Metazoa; phylum Arthropoda; class Insecta; order Raphidioptera; family Raphidiidae; genus Mongoloraphidia; species Mongoloraphidia duomilia. Next base: position 6,273,622 of record CM077516.1, read on the forward strand.
GTGTTTTGTGGTAATTATAACATTTCGTACCTGTTTGGATGATTATGTGAGAAGTAAATCCCTAGATTAATCCCTAAATGAATGCATTGTGGACGATAATAAAGAAAATTTCTTCTTTTGAATAAAATTGTATTTACGATTTTAAACGATAGCAATTCGCTATTATCCGAAGTACAAAGGAAATTACACAAAAAGCGAGTATTTGCTACTGCTTTAGTAGGTAGTTTTAATACCTACATCAAAGGAACAAACTGTTCAGTAGCTAAACCATTTTCTGAAGAATTTTGTGTATTGTCAAAAAGGTTTTTTTAAGCTTTTCATTAAAAAATATATTACTGTTGGGAACTGACATGTGGGTGTGGCTTCAAAAACATGGCCGACAAAAAATTTCAGTTTTAAAAAAATTACATATGTGACAGTAGTCGGACATTTAATTAATAAACATTTCAATACCAACAGTATGATGCTTCGGAAACTTATGAAAAATAACATCTAAAACTTTAGCAGATTTACTTTGACAACCGTTTAATACACAACAAACTCTAGCTTTCAATTTTTTACATTCTGGAAAACGTTCAACTTCCATTTTAACTTTTTTATTTAATAATTAATTATATATAAATGTCAATGTTAACACCATATACTAACTAGACAGTTGCAATTTTATTATAGTTTATTTTTTTGCCACCAGATGCCATGTCTCAATTCGTCAGTTCTCAATTCAAAAAATATATATTTTTAAATGAAAAGCTTAAAAACACATAATTTCATAATGATAGTTGAGGTTATGTAACAATAGTAAGTTGAGTTCGCTGCTGTTTTGTTTTGTCACAGTAAACTCGAATTCGGCTGTGACAAAATATTTGAACAGCTGATGTGGTAATGTGGTTCGGCCTTTACATTATCAGTGCACAAAGGGTTGGGCGGTCTGCGAATTATAATTAAAGGGTTTCCCTGTGTACGTGGATTTGTTGTGCATCATTGCACTGAAACCCGATGCGCATACGCTGGTTATGTTCGTGTAGTATTAGCCCATAGATATAGAAATCTGGGGATGTATTATAAAGTGGCATTTTAGACGAGGGGGAAGCTATTAAGTGGATGGTGCATGTCTGTCTTATGGACACGTCCATTCTATGCATGTGCCCACATTCTATTGGCCGCGTGTTTGTGCATGCTCAATTGCGCCAGATGCAGTTGTCCGCGTCTTTGCGCATGCTCAATTGTTCGTATACAGCGCTTGCGCAACTGAAGCGACCAATAGAATGTGTGCACACTTGCTTCCTCATTGCCCTCCCCCTTGACAGCAACCACCCCACTTGCTTGTACTACATCCCTAGATTTCTATGTCAATATATTAGTCCCTATTACAAATTAACCGAGCATAACATAATATTATGGTACAACGCAACGGGTTGATATAATTCTCGTATTGTTAAATGAACTGAAGGCAGCAGCAGTAGTTACAGCATATAGAATTACCAGCGTATTTACTGGATTTATTTTTATTTATTGTAAGTTATAGACGCGTCGACAACTTAGGTCATTAGCGTCTTGGTTACATTAAATAACAAGTCATTTAAAATTAAATGACATCACAAAACATCCATGAGCGAAGGCGGGATTTGAATCCACGACAGTCTGATCCAGAGGCCGCGACGCTAACCACTGGCCACACTGTCCTCTGTTTACTCGATTACAATGTCTATATTATGCACTTGACGTTAACGCTAACCCCACCCCTAATTAACCGACTTCAAAAAGGAGGAGGTTCTATATATTCTGGATCTATGTTTTTTTATGTAGTATGTTCACACCGATTTCTCCTGTATTAATTGTGAATTGATTTTGATGAGTGAGTAATGTAATTATAATATTCAACCGAACGAGCGAAACGAGTGAGTAGTGTAATTATAATATTCAAGCGAACGAGCGAAGCGAGTGAGTAGTGTATTTATAATATTCAAGCGAACGAGCGAAGCGAGTGAGTAGTGTATTAATAAAATTCAAACGAACGAGCGTAGCGAGTGAGTAATGTAATTATAATATTCAAGCGAACGAGCGAAACGAGTGAGTAGTCTATTTATAACATTCAAGCGAACGAGCGAAGCGAGTGAGTAGTGTATTTATAATATTCAAGTGAACGAGTGAAGCGAGTGAGTAGTATATTGCTTCCGAGAAATTCCTAGCACCCGGGCGAAGCCGGACCGGGTCCGCTAGTATTATTTAAAAAGTTTTAGTAATAAAATTGGCGCCTACCTCAACATTTTTTATTTTCCTCTTTTTAGTGGCTTTTTTGAAGGAAGTTTTTTTTTTTTTGTTAAAAAGTTTTTTGACCAGTAGTTTATAATATAGAATATAGATGATGCTGACGTCGAGCTTCTCAAAAAATATTCAAATAACTGTTAAAACTGGTTACTAAAATACAATAGTTTCGCCCCCACAACCAGTTGTGGAAACGCTGATGTAGAGAGTGGAGAATATTTGTTCAGATTGTTCCAAGAAAACAATGATGCGTCTCCATTGTTATGTATGAGTTTCTCTAGTGTTCCCGTTTCACACACAAAGCACACACAATAATTCGACTAGGGAATATAATATAACATTATTTAATAACAATAAGCTTCCTAAATAATGTATGACGTAGGCACAATGTCGTAGATTTGTTATGCGAAACATGTGACGTCAGAAATGTCGTTATTGAATCAAGGGAATAGTTAAAGAAATATAAAATTTCAGTTTGTTTAGTGTTTACATGCTTCAAATTTTTTAAGAAAGGGTGACATAAAGAAGCTTGGTTTGTTTGTCAGAAAATTTGATTTAACAATTATGTCTTTATATTGTGACCACATAATCAGGGCCGGCGCTAGGATTTTCGGGCCCCGGGTATGCGTTCTCAGGCCCCTGTCCCCTCCCAAAAAAAATTTTACACCAAAATTTTTTTTTTTTTTGGAAATAGAAAATTTTAATGCAAAAATCAAATAACACCTTTTTTCCAAGTCTTCATGGTTTCCGGGCTTGTAGGCCGTGGTTCGGTGGTATTTCTACCTGACGTTTCGTCTACAACTGCGGTAGACATTCTCAAAGGCGATGTGGCAGCGGTCGAAGTGTCCTGTGAGCCGCCAAGGGGACACTTCGACCGCTGCCACATCGCCTTTGAGAATGTCTACTGCAGTTGTAGACGAAACGTCAGGTAGAAATACCACCAGACCACGGTAGTCACATATAATAGGTAAACCTCGGGCCGGCGAACCCCCTTCGGGGGCCCGGGGTACCTTTGCCCCGCTTAAACCCCCTAACGCCGGCCCTGCACATAATATATCTCTCTTTAAGAAAAGCAATGTAGAATTTCAAATCGATTTTGCTACTAAATAAAAAATTATTTAAAAAAAACCGACTGCGTAAAAATCGAACTTAAAAGATGTAAACAAGATCAAATGATAACATGCAGTCGCAGGCATCAGATATTTCTGTTCAATTTGTTATCGAGGACAGTGTGGTCCAGGGGTTAGCGTCGCGGCCTCTGGATCAGACTGTCGTGGGTTCGAATCCCGCCTCCGCTCATGGATGTTTTGTGATGTCATTTAGTTTTAAGTTAATTGTTATTTAATGTATTCAAGACGCTAATGACCTAAGCTGTCGACGCGTCTATAATTTACAATAAATTAAAAAACAATTTGTTACTGTTATGCCTCCGACTACATGTTATCATTTGATCTTATTTCCATCTTTTAAGTTCGATTTTTACGCAGTCGGGTTTTTCTTTTTAATAATTTTTTAGTTTTGTTTTATCAAACTTGATTTTGAAAGACCTATTCAGTGATATGCCACACAATATGGTACGCTATGGTACGCGATTTTTTTCCCGTCTCTACCGCCATTTTGTATTTTACGGCCGCCATTTTGGTTTTATAAAAACAAAACTTAGCCTATAACCATCAGGCGGTTTAGACGTACCGATAGACATCTCATAAATTAAAATCCATCCAGCCGTTATAATTAAGCAACTTCTTTCTTGATATTTGATTACTAAACTAAAAAAAATTAAAAACTACTGAAGCGATTTAAGTATATGGGACCACCGGAAAGGTATGCCCTATTAAGTAAAACAAGAATCATCAAAATCGGTTCACAAATGCAGGAGATATGAGGTAATATACAAAAAATTGTTTTTACTACTAGAAAAAAACTGTTGAACCGATTGAAGAAAAATTTATTTGGGACCAATTCGACATCTTCCTGAACACAGCGGAGTCAAAAATTTTTAAATCGGTGCAACCATTCATAAGTAAAAAAAATACATACGGATCGAATTTAGAACTTCCTTTTTTTTGAAGTCGGTTAAAATCGGTTAAGAATAAAGGTATAACGATTTTGAAAAACACGTTCTCCGGTCTAGGAAATGCGATGGGATCAATTCGTATTTCGTGTTAAAATAAGAATGTGACAAGCCATTAGAACGGACATTTGTAGTGTGGCTGCACTCTCTACACTAATTTGTCATAGAGAAGGCTACTTAATCCTCCTTGGGTTTGGGTCACGTCTTGGCTATTTTTCATCTTTCAAGTCACGACACCACATTGCATCTTTCTGTGACCACAGAGGATAAATAATCGATACAAAAATGTAGGTTCGTTTAACAATACACTGTAAGAAATGAGAAGACCGATTACATAGATTATCGACGGTCCATTTGTAGTCAGCGATTAATCTGGTAATAGGCACACAATGGTGTCGCAAACAGGTATCGCCTGCACATCGCGTAGATTCCATAAAAACACATTGCGCACGCGTGGTTACTAATTTTACATTAATTTGTTTTGTATTCATCCATTTTATATATGTAACTATACATTTTATTTTGTAATTTTTACACATTTTATTGGAATATTACACAAATTATGTAATTTTAATTTACTTTATGTAAAAATCACAAATTTGTTTAACTTTACAGTAAAAGTTCAAGTTTTTATGAAGTTTTCTATGTAAAAATGAATAATAATGTAAAATCACTTTGAAAATCGAACGAGTTCTACCTTAACTTTCAAAGTATTTTTACATCAATTTTTACAGTGCATATACAAATTTGGGAAAGGTTGTAAATTAGAGATTTGCCTTTTCTTCGTTTGAGAAAGAAATACTAAAAATAAAAAATAAGCGTTTTGTATTTTATGATCAAACATTGTTTTTCGAATTTTGTAAATATAAAAAGTTACATGTAATACAACAATAATTCTTGTGACATACAAAAATTAACACTATTTTATCTCAAACACCAGTAAATTTTCAATTTTTTTTTTAAGATGAATCGGTTGAGTGGGACAGCTGGTGGGCTGTCGAATGATAATGGCTTGTGTTTGAAATATATAGATTAAAAATATTAAAATTATTCTCTAAAGATATAAAAATGTCAATTTTTTCCATACACAAGATTTTTTAAAACAGTTAATTACAGTACAACATATGTTTCGACAACCGAGTTAACACGTTGACTGCCGCAATAATCAAAAATATTTGGCCCCTTCTGGCCAGAACTGTTTTGTCGTTGAATAGGATAGCTATAATGTTCAACATTAATGAATTTATTTTTCCCTAAAAAATGTATTTTTTTGAGCCGAGAGACAGCAAATGTTCACGTGGCCCATATAGTTGAAGTTTGCAGTAAAGTCCGTATGAATCATATGTAAACAAGTCTGCATACGCTTGAATCATATGAAAACAAAATTAGTTATTTTCTTATTTAGAAATGTAATTAATTGTTGCTTTTTGTTTGAATAAATATAAAAATTTTATCTGAAGTTTCATTGTTTTTTAGTGAAATGTCAACTATACAAACATTTCAAGCCTGAGAATCAACTATCGATTCGCTCAAGTGCAGGCCACGCATAGTTTCTAATGCTTACAGCCGTGTATATTAGCTGCATAAAAGTTACATTGACCTGTGAATCGAATGATGCTTTCCTTGGCTATTATAACTTGCGGTGCTTGAGAATCAACTATCGATTCACTCAGGTGCAGGCCACGCATAGTTTCTAATGCTTACAGCCGTGTATATTGGGCTGCATAAAAGTTACATTGACCTGTGAATCGAATGATGCTTTTCTTAGCTATTATAGTTTTGCAGTGCTTGAGAATTAACTTGTGATAGTCGCGGCTGTTATGGTCGATTCTTCGAGCATCAAGTTATGCTTCTTACGGCAGTCAACGTGTTTATCATCAGGTCGAATTGAAGAGTTAATAAAATTAGTGTAGATTCGGATATTCATGTAACTATTTATAATTCTTCGTGTTATTATTAACTTTTTGACTCGACTTTTGTACTTTAATGAGCCTGTAAAAGTGATTTTTTTAATTATGTCATTAGAGCCTTGTCTGACTTAAATAATGCTAGAGTGCAAGCTTTCACGGCCGGCATTGTGCCAAGTCTTCATGGTTTCCGGGCTTGTAGGCCGTGGTCCGGTGGTATTTCTGCCTGACGTTTCGTCTACCGCAGTTGTAGACGAAACGTCAGGTAGAAATACCACCGGACCACGGCCTACAAGCCCGGAAACCATGAAGACTTAAATAATGCTGTTGGATATTTTTGTCCAACACTTAAAACGGCTTCAGAATATATTTTTGAGGTTGGTTAAATAGACCACACCTTTTTTTTCCTTTCGAGCGGATGGCGTCACATGCCCCGGATATCACGCAATTATTTCTAATTGGAAACAGTCATATATTTATTATTTTTTTGAAGTTATACTCCCTTAGGCGCGTTATGAAAAAATCATGAAAAAATAGGTAAAAAAACTTTAAAGTTAAACGGTTTTATTTTGAATCATCAGCTGTACCATAAACTAGAAAATAATTAGGATACAAACCAAGGGGCACTTTGTATCGCTGCGTCAGCGAAATAAGTAATAATCTGGGACTTTTAGCAAAATAAAAACGTGGGGCGCATTTGAAATATTTCTATTGGTGGGCTTGAAAACACATTTTTCTAAACAAGCCGTTCTTATTTAATAATTATACAGTCGTTATACAGATTTTTATGCGCCCCACGTTTTTATTTCAGTCTGTTATAAGTCCCAGATTATTACTTATTCCGCTGACGCAGCGGCACTAAGTGCCCCTTGGTTTGTGTTCGAATTATTTTCTAGTTTTTGGTACAGCTGATGATTTAAAATAAAACCGTTTAACTTAAAAGTTTTTTTTTTCTTATTTTTATTTTTTAGTTTTTAAGAATTCCACCCTCGTTACCAAGTTGAAATTATCATAATATTGTATTGTCACGGGAACTTAATGTGTGTGTAAAGTTTCATAAGAATCGGTTAAGTAGAAGTAGTTGAAAAAGCTGTCGCAAGATTTGAAACAAAGATAGTAACAAACAAACAAATATACGGGTTCAAGCTAAATAAAACCGTTTAAAAATGATGAGAGTGAATTTTTCAAAAACTGTGACGTCAAAATTATTAAGATTGATTTCTATAGTTACCATATTATAACAAATCTTTGCATGTTAAAAAAAAATAGTTTTTAATCACGTCAAAGAAGTATAACTTCTAACCCCCTTTTTTACTTTTTACAGCCTCATTAAACTTTGTTTTAAAAAATCTTGTATCCGAAATAAATTGACATTTTTATACCTTTTAATCAACGCAAGTAGATATAGTAAGAAAAGTTCCCTTTCTAATGCTGGGTTTATTGTACAATTTTATTTTTTAATCACACTGTTAAATGACGGTTGCTATGGCAACTATCAACAATTTACCAAAATGAAAACGCACCAACCAATGAACACGTAGCAATCAGAATTTACAAGCTTGATTAAAAAAGTGGGTGTGTGCTTATGACCACACGACAGAAGTGAAAATTTGATTATATGCAAAACATACATAATATTATAATATTATTTTATTATTATAATACGTAATAATAAAAAGGTAATTCTTGAAACGATGCACTCCTTGTTAGACAGTAAACGTGGTTACCGACCCGAGCGCGCTTGATGTCGAGTGGAACCGAGTAAACCCGATTCAGCGTGACGGTTCACTTTCGTTCACTATTCAGAAAGAACGCAAAGTGCGCCTAGAGAATTATAATTTAAAAAAACTAAAAAACACGCTTTAATGGTAAACTGAACTAAAAAGTAAAAAATAATTTTTGAAAATATGGTACAAAGCACCCCACGTTTTTTTACAATAAAAATTATTTTTTACTTTTTAGGTCAGTTTACCATTAAAGCGTGTTTTTTAGTTTTTTTAAATTATAATTTATTTTTGCTTTTTAGTCCTGGAGATCCTGATCAGGATAATGGGACAAACTTATTGAATTATTGTATTGTCATCGGTCCTTGATAAGTGTGCAAAGTTTCAGTTCAAGTTTTGAAGTGGGTGAAAATCGCGTTCAAAGAATCCGTTACATACATACAGGTGGAACTAATAAAAGTGTGTTAAAAACGGCCTGTTAAAACTGTACGATAAACCCAGCATAAGTTAATTTAAAATTATTTTTCTTGTTTTCATATTAAAATTATATTAATCAGATCGATATATTGCGTCACGGAATCTCTGTATTTGCTCGGCAGTAACTAATTGCGATATGAACAGCTCAGCGAACAATCTGCCTTTAAGCTTATATGAAAAATTTACAATTTTGGATAATTTGTGTATTGCATCAAATAATTCTTCTGTTACAAGAAGTAACATTAGAACAAACCACCCGTCATTATCGAACATGAAGTCCGTAAATTTCGGACTTTTATGATACCACAATAAGTCCATCACTTCAAAAAACTCATCCTGTTCTTCTTCAGGTGTGTGATTATAATTCCAACAAGCTTTGTATAAGAGCAGAAAATAATCGTATTCATCGTTTATTAGTGTGACGTCATATGTCATGATGAAACTTATATAATCTCCAAATTCGCCGACATAGTTAATAGACGACATTAAACTGTATAAAAATATCCAACTGAAGTTTTTATTCTGTGTGAGTTTTAGCTGAAAAAATTCCGCTTCAGAAGCGTAATGGACGACAAAACCAACCATACAGTCTGAGAGAAATCTACGTCTTGCAATATTGTTTAAAACTATGGTAATCATTTCTGGCGTTAATCCGTTGGCTATTCCACAGGTTCGGCGGCAGCTGTCACACGGTTCTGGCATCATTTTGACGAATATCTGAAAATTGAGTTTTATTTAAAACGAAAAATACAAAAAAAAAGAACATTCCGTTTAAAAAATCCGTCGCTGCTCGATATAGGTGATATTTTGCTTTAGGACATAACCTATAATAACTGGTCGGCCCGGCTTCGCCCGAATGAAAATCGGGAGTGATCTCAGAAAGTACTAAACCGATTCCAATTTTTTTTCACTGTTCGATAGGTGATACTTTAAAAAAAAATTCGACTGATGACCAGTCCTATACTTCCCACCTAGTAAATATTTGCAGAAAATAAACACTCTTTTTTATTCTTTGAAAAAAAGCATGGCCCTCTTTTTTGTTTAGTGATCTATTGATGGCTAGCTTAATATAGCAAAAATCATGGTTACCTTGATTTACGTACAATTTTTATTTTTTTTTAGTAAAATATTTTTTTTCTCGAAAACTGTACACTTTAGAGAAAAAAATATTTACATTTTTTTCATATTATAACATCTAGAATTGATTTATATTTTTTTTATGTTAATACGTGACATTGAGAACGTTTTTTTGAATATCTCAGGATCCATTGAACCGATTTGACTCAAAATCTAATCAGATCTAAGTTAAAGGCTGATAAACACAATAGAACAATCGGCATGGTTGTTCCGTTTTTACGATATCGAAGGCGAAAAATTGACCACATACACACACACATGCACACACACACATACAGACAGACATCAGTCAGAAAATGATCTTAAACGATTGCTAGGGTCTCAAAACGTGAAGATCTGTTAAAATCTCGAATTTTTTTCGGACTAAATCCATTACTTCCCTACCATAGTAGAGGTGGGAAGTAATAACCACAAAACACCAAAACGTTTAACAATTTTCGACGTACCTTTCGCCAACCATGTTGGTTGGCATCGTTAGGAATTATTAATCATCTCCTGATGATGCCAATATGTTTGGCGAAAAAATTGTTAAACATTTTGGTGTTTTGTGTATTTTTAATATTTTGTATCTTTACACCAAAGATTCGATCACTCCTCATGGATAAACTACACGGAATATTATTCCATTTTTTGTATTTTATAATTTATACTCACCAAAATATTTAAACATTCTATCAAGCCACCCAGAATCGATTTCATACGGTTGAAATCCTAATGTTTTAAAGTTTAATTGCAATAATTTGTTCACTTAAGTCATAATTTAAATAAAATACATACCTTATTACACTTATTGTCACCGTATAATTATGTATATTAAAATGAAATAAATAGTATTTTGTGATTTTAACTTTTAAAAAATTAACTAGTTGATCCTTTAACCAGCTATAAAAGAAATATAATTCGCATTTCAATCAAATAATTCCGACAGACATTAACAAGTTCATAGCGGTTTTTATCTTGACATCCATTGACATCGTTCAATATTAAAAATGTTATCCTCCTTGATTTTGCTGTGAACGGTCGAAAAATAAAATTATGGATGAAATTATTATTATAGGTATCTATAACTTTGTTTTTTTTTTCTCAAAGACGATTTTTTAGGGTTCCGTCTGTCACGGGGCTTTATCTCACAAACGGTAAGAGGTAGCTAGTTGAAATTTTCACAGATTTTGTGTTGTGGTGGCGTGAATCATGACAAATAATAATTAGAATTAAATAATTAATCAATTAATTTTCACAGTACATTATCTATATATTAATACGTTAACACCGAAAGTTCAAGTCAAGTGCCTAGGGGCCCTGGGTTTTTAAGTCCAGGCCCAGCCGCCGAGGGGGCCTCGGCCAGGGCGGAGATGGAATTTAAACGGAAAAAAGCCCAAAAATTTTGAAAAATAACCCAATTGGCGATTTTTTTTTGTTAAATTTCCATCTATTTCCATTTTTTTATTTTTTCCCTTTTTTTTGGCTTGGGGGGCCCAACAGTCAAGTGTCTAGGGGCCCTGAGTTTTTAAGTCCGGGCCCAGCCGTCGAGGGGGCCCCGGCCAGGGCGGAGATGGAAATTAAAGGAAAAAAAAGCCCAAAAATTTTGTAAAATAACCCAATTGGCGATTTTTTTTTTGTTAAATTTCCATCTATTTCCATTTTTTTATTTTTTTCCCTTTTTTGGGCTTGGGGGACCCAACAGTCAAGTGTCTAGAGGCACTGGGTTTTTAAGTCCAGGCCCAGCCGCCGAGGGGGCTCCGGCCAGGGCGGAGATGGAAATTAAACGGAAAAAAAGCCCAAAAATTTTGTAAAATAACCCAATTGGCGACTTTTTTTTTTTTGCTAAATTTCCATCTAATTCCATTTTTTTATTTTTCCCCTTTTTTTTGGGCTTGGGGGGCCCAACAGTCAAGTGTCTAGGGGCCCTGAGTTTTTAAGTCCGGGCCTAGCCGCCGAGGGGGCCCCGGCCAGGGCGGAAATGGAAATTAAACGGAAAAAAAGCCCAAAAATTTTGTAAAATAACCCAATTGGCGACTTTTTTTTGCTAAATTTCCATCTAATTCCATTTTTTTATTTTTTCCTTTTTTTTGGCTTGGGGGGCCCAACAGTCAAGTGTCTAGAGACACTGGGTTTTTAAGTCCGGGCCTAGCCGCCGAGAGGGCCCCGGTCAGGGCGGAGATGGAAATTAAACGGAAAAAAAGCCCAAAAATTTTGTAAAATAACTCAATTGGCGACTTTTTGTTGTTGCTAAATTTCCATCCAATTCCATTTTTTCCCTTTTTTTTTGGGCTTGGGGGGCCCAACTGTCAAGAGTCTAGGGGCCCTGAGTTTTTAAGTCCGGGCCTGGCTATAACTGAAAAGTGATCACAATTTGTGACCGCAAATTAAACAGAGAATGTTGTGAAATGAACAAGGAATGACAAAATGTTTGTTTTGAACGTTGGTGGTGCCGAGTCTCGGGATGCCAACAGTTGTATAATTTATTTTGTGTTGGAACTACTGACAATAGTGGAAACATAGTCAACAAGAATTCCTCTAGTTAAATTGAATTTATGTTGACAACATAGTGACCATCAGTTGGAAACACTGCGAATATTATATGTTATGATCAAAGCCCCCGAACGGAGACACTGCTAACTTCCTAAGAATGACTAGATTTTGATCCAAATTAGTGATAGGATAATTTGAATTAAAAATAGTCGATAATCCAATTTTTTAAATAATCGATAATCCGACTTTTTTACATAAGCGGTAACATCCGATTTTGGAAATAATTCGAATCCCGCGTCCGCTCATGGATGTTTTGTGATGTTATTTCGTTTTAAGTGTGTTGTTATTTAATGTAATCAAGACGCTAATGACCTAAGTAATGACGACGCGTCTGTAATTTACAATAAATAAAAAATCCAAGGAACCTCCGTGCTCCGGACTTTGACAATAACATATTTTACATATAACATACCTAACCTCTCAGAGTTCGCGGTCTATACTCTATCTATATCAGAGCGAATTTAATAATTTAATTAACAAAGTTTGATATACCTACTTTGATATTAGGATGTTTATTAATTTATTTAATGCCCGTTTTCCAGATTCAGTATAAAGTTTGAAAATTAGTTCATTATGCTAAATTTTAATTGGGATATCGAAGTGCCATCTGAAGTTTTAAACTAGAACTGCAACCCTGGTTTCAATGATTTGTGGTGCAGACTGCCTTTTCAAAGGATTAACTTCGAGAACAGAGTAGCAGTCCTGTTTTACATAGGGGTTTCCCCGGGCTTCGAGCAGCTGCTTCTACGTATATAGAGATAGCTTTATAAGCTTCTTAAGGTATGTTAGACAAGTATTTGCGATAGACTTAGAACGCTTACGTTAACTGAAAATATCTGCCGGAAATAAACGAAGAAAAGCTTTCTTCGGTCAAACGTTAAACTTGTTTTATATAATTCTAGTGGATCAGAATTTCCGGGAATTCTTATGAAAAATTTAGGCAGCTGTATATTGTGTATTTTTCTTTACTAAATTTTTTTGTCACTCTTGTTCATTACAGTTATTTCCTAAATCATATTCAATTAAATACTTTCGATGATTTTTATTATTAATCATTTATCAGATTAATAAAGTTTCACTTGCACCGTGGTTTCATGAAACTATTGAAATGTTAGATACATTTTTAAAGCTAAGTTTTCATTTTGGATAGAGGGGCCGCGTGTAAGTTTAAAATTGAGTTTTCGGGAACGGTGACCAACTCATTTGGCCGCCATCTTGAAAAAGGGGTGCTATCAGGTTTTGCACTATATCTCCGTAACGGTATATCTTACAGAAAATTTGTAGAGATGTTTTTTGTTCAGAATCGAATTCTCTACAACTTTACTAGAGACACTTTTTGTCGTAAATTGAATAATTAAAAAGATAAGCCTTATAGAAGATAGAATTTTTTCTGTTAAAGAAAAAAAAAATTATCGCTTGAAAGAACATTTTGTAAGGTTTATCTTTTTAATTATTCAATTTACGACAAAAAGTATCTCTAGCAAAGTTGTAGAAATTTCGATTCAAAACAAAAAACCTCTCTACAAATTGAAAAGAAAAATCTAGGACACGTAGTAATTATTTTTTAATCTACTAATTAATTAGAATTTTTTCTTAATCCAAGCGTAAACCATCCTAGTCTTCTGCAATATGCAGTACAAATGCATGTTATAAAGTTATATTGGATTTAGTATTCTTACATTAAATATTCCTTTAGTATATACGTTTCCGGAGCTTTATAGCTCTTTACATCGTGTTTTTATTTGTCTACCCACTAAGTAAGACGAAAGATTAACCATAGATTAACTTGTTATATAATATATTATGTACACTAATGCCACAAGAGTGCTACAGCGCTTAACTTTGATTAAATTATTGAAACTAAATGTCCCGAAAAGAGTTAAACATTTTTGACGTAAAACTACGTCTTTCCCGGCGGTACATAGGGGGGTAAAATGATGCGAGACGAAAAATGCGTTACAAAAATGTGTAACGTAAACAACCATAGTTACGCCATTGTTTGTGTTTTGTACACATACAGAGATATCACAAATAGAGGTGGGAAGCCACCCAAAATAGTGTCGGTGCAAAAGATCACAAATACAGAACCATGGTTACAGATGTAAATTAACAACAAGCCGTGAGGTGGGTCGTTTATTAGGACTAAAGTGCGACCCTTGAGGTCCACACGACGAACTTCCCAGTTTGATAAATATTTAATAACCATAATTAAATTAGATATTACACAGAAAAGTAATCATTTTAATCATTAAAACATAATTATTATTTATTTTTAACAGTAATTAAAAAAAAAACGGCTGAACCGATTTTTATAAAATTTATTTCGGATCAAAATGACGTTAACACGCCTCGAATGACACCCTTACGAAGTCGATATAATTTTTTATTCGCGAGATATTGTGTAATATTTACTTTTTTGGAGTCTATTTGGTTAAGAAAAAGAACGGCTGAATCGATTTTGAAAAAATTTCTTTCAGATTATATTTACGTTAATACGCGTCGATTGGCACCCTAACGTAGTCGATATCATTGTTCATTCTCGAGATTTCGTCAATTAGAAAGAAATGGACACATACGTACGTACGTACACACACACACCGACATCTTTCTAAAAATAGTGTAAAAATAGTGTAGTGACCTTGAAACATAAAAATTTGTTATACATTTTGATTTCGATTTTCGGACCCATTACAATAACTTCCAATGGGAAGTTAAATAGTTCTACGTCCTCGGTTTCGATGCAATCGTAATTACTGTGCCCCTTGTAATTTTTTAAACTAAGTAAGATAATATTTTTCGCTATATTGATACGGTCATAATTTGAAAATTTAATAGTAGATTGTATTTATAGTGTCTACTGATGAGTAGTTGTATCTTAAAACGAGCGATAGCGAGTTTTAACATTCACACGAGTCATAATATCTTTTTATTTTTTTATTTTATTTATTGTGGATTGACACGTCGACTACTTAGGCCATTAGCGTCTTAATTACATTAAATAACAAATCACTTAAATCTAAATGACATCACAAAATATCCATGAGCGAAGGTGGGATTCGAACCCACGACAGTGTGATCCAAAGGCCGCTTCGCTATATTAGCTAACCGTTACACCACACTGTCCTCTGTCATAATATTACGCACGAGATATACAGGGTGGACCAAGTTATAGTAGCAATAATTCACCATTCGATGGTCCATCGAAAAATAAGTAGACATGCATAATTTTATTTTTTTTTGCAAAACGCTTCCTAAGGGAGATACAGCCCTTCAAAGTCCAGTTTTAAAAATCAATACTGACAAGTGTCATAAATTATCTCAAAACCAAGTATCGCCTACTTTGTTGATTATTTTCATAAGTTATTTATTTGTTGTTTTTAATTTAATTAATGAATTATTTATTTAAATTCGTCAAACAGTAAAAAGTTTACAATTGTTATACAAGATTCCAGACCCATTATTTTCATAGGTGGCTATTTTAGAAGTGTTCTAAACTTTCAACTCTAATTATCTCGTAAACGAAGCCTCAAATCGAAATTTTGCAAGAGTGACTCTTTTTTTCTAAATTGAACAGGAAATTCGAAAAAAATGTTATTCTTTAAAAATATCCAGTGGCGCAGAAAATAGGGCGGGAAAAGTGAAACAACCCCCTGTATCTACGCCACTTGACAATTTTGACAAAAGTTACTTACGTCAAGTAATGAGTATCTATTGCATAAATACTTGTACCAAATTTGGTCAAAAACGCATTAATGACCTGAGAGTTAGGACAAAAAAAAGAATTTTAAAACTGAACTTTGAAGGGGTGTATCTCCCTTAGGAAGCGTTTTGGAAAAAAATAAAATTACGCATGTCGACTTATTTTTCGATGGATCATCGAATGATGAATTATTGCTACTATAACCTGGTCCACCCTGTATATGGTATTTTTTGCCATACCCACTATAAAACAGCTGCTTGCCACTTCACTTTCAGTATTTTAAAAAAATGTTGACAGTTCATTTTATGTCGCTAACTTCACTTCTATAGTAGGCCGAGAGTATAGCTGTCAGTAGGTAATAGCGGGAGGATCAGGGCGAATAAACATAACTCACTATGGAAATGGTTTGTTATCTCACACTAATGTGGGAAAGATACGTTCCCGCACACGCACCCTTTACATGCATACATACATGGATGTAAACCAGGTATTTTATAGTGGGTATGGCAGAGAAATAATTCCAACTTTGTGTTGTTTTATTATACAGATTAAAATATTCAAGGGAAAAAACCTTACATGAAATTACCTTTTGTTTGGAGATTAATTTTACAAAGTTTTTATTAAATTCTTATGAGTTTAATTAAGAAGTTAAGAGGGAAAATGAGACATGTATGTACACTAAAGTTCAGATTTTTTGTACTAATTAGCGATATGATTAAGAATTAGATTACCTATTTTACGAGTTTTTTTGCTATTTCTTAAATTCTTGTATAGAATCTGCGTATCGAATATTATGTTTGTACCTAAAATATTGCTTCATTATTTTGATAAAACTACTTTTTACGATTGCGTACCTCCGAATTGCGTTGTCCGTCTGTCTGTGTGTTTATTTCAAAGAAGAATTGCAATGACTGTTAGTCAAGAGATGAATTTTAAGAAAACGTTTTGTATTTTTTTAGGAAATTTGTTTTTTAAGCCAAATTCAAAAATAAAATATAGCTAATATTTAAAAAACGGAACTTAAATTTTTAAATATCTCAAAAATTATCATTATGCTATTAAAAAATGTTTCAGTCAAAAAATGTTTACCGTAAAATTGTCCATATTTTTTGTCCTAAACATTTTTAGATAAAACTTGCCGTTAAGGCAGAAATTAAATTTCTTATCGTTAAAAATATTCACTGTTAAAATTACGCAACACTTTTTGAAATTATGGATATTAACGCGAAGTACACTAGTAAGAAAAGTACTCAAGAAAAATTAAATTCCCATACAAAGGGTTATAGATCTATTCATGGGCTATCGAACTGCGTCGAAAAATTTGGAAAATCGGGTTGCGGTCACCCTACAACACAATTTTTCCAAGGTAGTATTTTTGAATGTGGAATTGGAACACTTCATACGGGGTACGGGGATTACCAGTATCGAGTAGTGCAACGGAAGGTCCCGATAGATGGCGCTGTGGTGTGTACTTTTTTTTAACGCGTTTGTTTTACTTGCTGACAGATCTATTTTCCGAATCTCAGTCCAAATATTATGGACAAACATTTCAGACACCCTGTATAAGCACATTTCATACTATAATAGGAAGAGTTTTACGTAGAATTTATCTGTGCACGGCTTTTTAAGTATGAAAACACTCGTAAAAAATAATTGTCTTGAATATATAAAAGCTTTTGAAACTTTGTAGTTTATTTTTAAACGCATGATAAGTATGGCTAAAAATTGGCTTTCTGGCGTACTTACGGCTTTGCATCTTAAAAATTATGAATCAACCTAACTGTATAAATTCATCCATTATGACAGAAAAAAAAAGTTTTGTAGGAGTTGTTTTTAAAGCTACAGGTGGATAAAAATAGGCTATTGATTAAGTCATATAGAAAGGAACTAAAGGTACGTGCAGTACGCAGCTGGGATTCTAGATGGTAGCGTAGATCATAGCAGGGCTTGCTTAAATTAATGCATTGTTATATATGCGAGCGTACACAACGAAGCAGTGAGTGTAGCATGTATAAGCGCTGTTACAAGAGCTGGTAGATACAAGAATGTATCTCACCATTCTTTCAGCGCACTGACTACTACAATCAACGTGTGACAACTGTCAAATGGCCGTTACAAGTTTCGCAATGGATGTGACTAGTTTAATAAATGAAATTTTGCCAGTTTTTATTTAATTTGTTTTGAGTTTTTTCTAAGACGTATTTAAAAGTGTTAGGTTCCATACGTAAATATTCAAAAAACCGGTTTGGGTAAAATTTTAATACTTGGTATAAATGATGAAATTCGCCATGTTCAGATCGTTTTCTATTAACAGGGTGGACATGATAGCTCCTACCCAAATTTGTATTTAAAATATACCACTTTGTAGCAGAAGAACACAAATATTCGTCTTCGCTATCTGACATTTCAAACGCGATTTAAGCTTGTATCAATGCTAGTATCAAAGCTTCATTGTGCAAACCTATAAGCGCTTATAATTTCAGCCACCATCTACCATACATGCTACCATCTAGAATCCCAGCTGCGTACTACACGTACCTTAAGACGTTCACGGGTTTTTATTGCAGGAATCGGTCAATGGGTCATTAAATTAGAGGGTGGAAATTGGAGATAGGGGTGAAAATGCACCCTTTTCAGTTTTTTCAATATATTTCGCAAACGAAGCAAACTTTCGATATACTTTATATGAAGCTTTTTGTAGAGAATTGAATTTTCCATCGAAATGGCTTATTTAAAAAAATTTAAAACATTTTTTTTATGCCAAAAATGTTGCAACAAAAAGAAAAAAAAGCCAAAATTTAGATTTTTTGACTTTTTTTGCTTTTTTGCGTAGCACTTTTTTGGGTCAGAGATAGGTATAGGCATTGCTTTGTAGGAAAAAAAGTAGACAAAATTTCCTTTAAAATGCTGGGTCGAAAATTTTTTTGGGTTAAACATTGACCGAAATATGACCACTCGAACATAGCTTTTTTTTCGATTGACTGACAGACAAACGCCCAGGTCAAACCGCTGAAGATATCAACTTGAAATTTGGACAGTAGGTTCCTTTTGTGACGTAAGCACCCACTAAGAAAGGATTTTTCGAAATTCAACCCCTGAAAGGGTTAAATAGGAAATGAAAATTTATATGGAAGTTCGTCATTTTTGAAGTTAGAAACATGAAATTTTGCACATGAGTTCCTTATAATATAACGTAAGTGAGCACTAAGAAAAAAATTTTGGAAATTTATCCCCTAAGGGGATTAAATAGGGGATGAAAGTTTGTATGTAAGTTCATCATTTTTGAAGCTAGAAGCATGAAATTTTGCATAGGAGTTCCTTATATACTTAAGTTATGTTATAAGGAACTCCTGTGCAAAATTTCATGTTTCTAACTTCAAAATTGAGTTCAATCGTGCACTATTGCTCGCTAGCGGCGCTAGTAGGCTTCGTGCACACAACCTACAGATTTTGAATTTATATTTGTGTCCTGAAACATGCGAAACAACCTGAATATAAATGCTTTTAGAATAATCATTTCAGATTTGAAAGTTTTCTCTTTCGTGAAATGTTTTTTATGGAAAACTTATGTCACACAAATAGCAATGCTATTTAAATTTACATTTTATTTTTTCTTTGTTCCAATGTGTGCTGAACTTTTGATTTATTTTAGGACTAGAATAGATGAAACTTCTTTATGTTTGAATAATATAATAAAATATTAGTAAAAAGAACTTTTTAGAGACAAGTTTTTACTGAAATATACTAAAAAGGGAAAAATAATATTTAATAATTTAGGTTCATAATTATTATAAAAACGTGGGTTGTAAACTCTATGATAGTTATTAGTCGCTACCGCTGCTTTTATAATAATAATTATGAAACTAAATTATTAAATATTATTTTTTTCTTTTTAGTACATCCTTTTTAGCTTGTCTCTAAAAAGTTTTTTTACTAATATTTTTTTATGTTCATTTTAATCTTTCAAAATTTTACCCCCCTTTGACACCCGTAGGAATTGAATTTCGAAAAATCCTTGCTTAGTGGATGCTTACGTCAGAAAAGGAACCAACTGTCCAAATTTCAAGTTTTTAGCTTCAGCGATTTGGCCTGGGCGTTGATTAGTCAAAAAAACCCTGCATCCCCGTTTGAACCCCTTAGGGGTTAAATTTATTTCTAAAATTATTGAGGACAGTGTAGTCCAGTGGTTAGCGTCGCGGCCTCTGGATCAGACTGTCGTGGGTTCGAATCCCGTCTCCGCTCATGGATGTTTTGTGATGTAATTTAGTTTTAAGTGAGTTGTTATTTAATGTAATCAAGACGCTAAATGACCTAAGTTGTCGACGCGTCTATAATTTACAATAAATAAAATAAATTTAAAATTATTAGACGTTATTCATGTCAAAACGGATGTGTGCACCGAGCCTAATAATGCTCGTCAGTATCGTTACCTACTCATTTTCAACTCGTGTACCTAATGCTATTCTTTTTTTTCTTTTTATACTGGTAGTGGAAATGCTATTGTAATAATAGTCTTTTGAAAATTATGTAATATGTTCTGGTGAAATTTTCATGAAACAAAAACGTGTTTACAATGAAAAATGTATTGCGCTGTAGTGATTCTGTAATGACAATGCATTTTCACGCTTTGAAACTTCAATTTACGTCTATGAAATTATTATTTGGGTTAATGGAATTCGAGAAATAGCTAGTACATAGTATCTGCATACTACATTATAATTCCGTAAACAACGTCACGAGGCTTTATAATAATGACAGAAATGTGTTCAGGCAACTATATAGATAGATATTGTAGATTATAGAATATAGACGCTCGATAACTCAGCATATTTTGTACCTAAAACGATAGGTATCATGCAATCATCATTTAAAAATTGTGTTTTAAAGACCATCAACAGCTAAGGTTATTTGGGCCTAGCACCAATTCATATTTTCAATTCATTATATATTTTTTTTTAATAATAAATTGAAAATCCAATTGACACTTTTACCAGCTCTCGGGTCGAACCCGGGAACTGGGGACTTGTAATAGAGGAACCATAGCAACGCCATGTAAACAACAGCATCGCTACACTCTCGGCTATTCTCAAGCCCAAAATCATCATTTAAGGACTTGCCTACTGGCTGTGTCAAGGTTTATATTTCGGTAAATGGACCGACCAATCACAATCGTCATAACTAACGTTCGAATATATCTACAGCCTATACCATATTATAACAAACCAGCGGCCCGGTCCGGCTTCGCTCAAGTGCTATGAATTTATAATTTATTAATACATTACTCACTCGCTTCGCTCGTTCGCTCGAATTTATAATAATTGATCAATAGTTTTCGCAGCGCACGCCAAATAATGACTTTTATAGGCAAATTTTTGATACCTTGGGTTACATTATTGTAATTTTTGTAGGGATCTCTAATTTTTTTGAAAATAAAATACAGCCTATGTAGGTACTCGCTGATAATGTAGCTTTCTATAGGTGAAAGAATTTTTAAAATCAGTTAAGTAGCTTTTGAGTTTATCCATTACAAACAAACATACAAAAAATCAAATCTTTTCTCTTTATAATATTATAGTATGATCATAACACTGACCCCGCGGAGAAGAGGGGATGCATTCCAAACATTCTTACTACACCAGAATTTATAACATATAACACAGACCCCGCGGAAAAGAGTGGTTGTATAACAGTGGAGGCTCCTCTATGAGAGCTGCCGCACTGCCAGAAAATAACGCACAATTAAAAAAAAATTGTATTATAAATCTAAAAAAATTGTATTATAAATCTGCATAATATGTTTAATTTCATAATTATGAAGCCATCACATAGCATTATTATAAATGACGGCATGCCACGGAGCCTATATTCTATAAACCGTCCGCAGCCGTACTATAATTTCACTACGCAAGTGACGCGTTCTGCATTATATTTTGCACCAAAATCAGTGTGTTAAAGAGAGTAAAGAAAGTACAAAAAGAGAGATTTGTATGCGTAAGCAAGCTTTTTAGGTTCGCAGGACGTACCGTACAAACTCTTATTTAATATATCTAGTCTGTTGGCATACGCACACAGGGTAACCGTATTATAATAGCAATGGGATTAGATGTATCCGTAGTCTAACGGATAACGTAGTGGCTTTATAACCAACAGGTTTCGGGTTCAATTCTCAAGACAAGCATACTTTTTTTTTTAATAAATAATTAGATATAAATATCATAAATAAATATGTTTAGTAAATAAATAATTTATTAAATTAAATTAATTTATTTAATATCTTTATTTTATTATTTTATCGTCTTTTACAAACGTTTAGTACTAGCACGCGGGATAAATTTTTTGGAGTTATTTTTGTTTTGTTACGTAAAAGAAGTATAGCTTCTGACGTGCGTACATAGTACACACACACACTCTTTTTTTTAATACAATAATAAATATTGCTATAAAAATCACTTTATTTACGATTTTAGCGCTAGCGAAATCAATGTATAGACAAATTATTCAGATCAAAAATGCACTTAAAAATTGCATCAAATGTATTTTTGAATTTTTTTTTGAGGTTCCCTCATTAGGGGGGGGGGGCTACTCCAATCTCCAGATTGACTCTGCAGAACACCCATTTAAAATGTTCACGCGCCGCCACTGTTGTATAATATTTCAATTTATTGCCAACGTTTCGTCAAATGTTCTTGTCTTCTTCAGTGCTTAAATTGTGCAATAGCCGTAATTTGACTCCTGACAAAGTCAAGAACACTTGACGACACGTTGGCAATAAATTGCAATATTTTTACAACCACGCTACTTTAACAAATATCTTTAATTGATGATGGAAATAAAATGTGTAGAATTCGCACGATTGTAGAATTATTTGAAATTTGGAAAGAATGTCCTGAATCAGCCTGTATGATGCACTGAGTATACTATAGATTACATGCGTTATCCTGTATTATCCTTTGTCTGGGGTTATTTGGTCACACAAAAGACATACGTCATATATATGACGTACATACATATATTACATATATAATGACGTACAGTGATTTCGAGTATCGCGTACGTGCTGTTTACTTGATCATTATCCTTCTAACTGATATTTCTATGTCGTCCCTTGCCTGACTGATTACGGCTCGCAACTTCCTTCCTTCCTCCTTGTCGACCTGCTTCTTGTTCTTCACAATACTAAGAACACACGGTGAAGTCTTTACAGCATTACACCAACCGTCTTGATTTATGTTTCACGGTAAATCCCTGACTGACTGATTATGCTGTACTGTTCTTAACTTCCTTCCTTCTTCTTCGACCTTCTACATAAACGATAAGAACATTGTTGAAGTTTTGCATGCATCGGTGCTCGACAAACCGTTAATACTTTGGCTAGACTGTAAGATGATTCATAGCAGCTTCTTATCCTCACACTTCCTCCAAAAGCAATCTCCTGCAGGTTTCTCCAAATAAATCATTGACCAATGATAGAGATTTTGTTTCTAACCAGCAACTACATATCCATAAAAAAATGATAAGGTGCACAGATACGATTGTCATTTACGTGCTGGATCTTCTAATTACCCGACTGCGCCAGAAGGAGGGTAATGTTTTTCGAGTGTATGTATGTATATATGTATGTATATTTCTTTATCACGCTCTGTAGCCTAAACGGCTTGACGGATTTTGAAAAATAAGGTGTTATTAGATTCGCCTGAATCCCCAGAGTGACATAGGGTATATGGCGTCACTGAAAATTTAATATGACGGACGCTAGACGCCATTTTGTCAGAATGCAAAAGTAATTTTCCTTCTAAATACATTGATATAGGTACCAAAATCAAAACAAAAGAAAGGTTTCGTTGACATTTCAAATAGGGTACATGACGTTACGGAAAATTCAATATGGCAGGCACTATAGACAATAATATGATAATTTCAACTTGGTAACGAGGTCTCATGATGGAATCAGGAGGTGGACAGTTGAAAGGATGAGGAGTTTGCATAATGATACGGGCCAGTAAATCAAACTGAAAACTAGAAAATAAAAATAGGTAAAAAAACTTAGTTAAACGGTTTTTATTTTAAATCATCAGCTGTACCAAAAACTAGAAAATAATTAGGACACAAACCAAGAAGCACTTTGAGTCGCTGCGTCAGCGGAATAAGTAATAAAAACCTGGGGCGCATAAAAATCTGTATAACGACTGTATAATTATTAAATAAGAACGGCTTGTCTAGAAAAATGTATTTCCAAGACCACCAACAGAAATATTTCAAATGCGCCCCACGTTTTTATTACTTATTCCGCTGACGCAGCGACACAAAGTGCCCCTTGGTTTGTGTCCTAATTATTTTCTAGTTTTTGGTACAGCTGATGATTTAAAATAAAAACCGTTTAACTTAAAAGTTTTTTTACCTATTTTTAATTTCTAGTTTTTAGTTTGTGTCCTAATTATTTTTTAGTTTTATGTACAGCTGCGATGATTTAATATAAAACCGTTTAACTTAAAAGTTTTTTTACCTATTTTTTCTCCAACAATCTTGTGTAGTTTTAATTCAACATTTGAGCGTTCCTTCTTGTTTTTACCCTAGTCGTGGTCCTGTATTCTTTGTATGGCTTTAATGAGACGTTATTCCCAGTCTTCTTTGTCTCTTTTGAGTTGACTCGACATTTAGTTCTTTTTTTATTTTAGATCCTTGTTCCGTACTTCACTTTCAACTGTTGTGCTGATGCATTGTTAGGAAATGTTTACGTCAGAATTATTTTCCACCCTTAGCCGTTACGCAATTATATTATTTCTTTTGTTTCGTTTTTTTTCTTATCTCTTTCACTTTCTCTGTTCCTTCCACTCTCTCTAAAAAAAAATCAAAAGACCGAACTATATGGATGTATATCAATGGAATCGATGGTCTCATATCAATACCTCATAAGTCCGAAATTTCGTTTTATTGAGCGTCTATAACTTACAATGTAATTTTTTTATGAAATTGATGAAAAATTATGTAGTCTCGAGGAACTACTTCTAATTACTTGAAATATAACTACTTGACTTAATACTTGACATATAAGCTACTTGACTTGACTTATTAATTCAAGTAGCTTGAATATCAAATGGAGATGGGCACTGCCAAACTTGACCGCTAGGGGCGCCAGCTATGTAACCACCTCGGTCTGTGGGCAGTTCATAGTAGTGTGTACAGAATAAGTTTATTTAAAATTATAAATTGTTGACAATGCCAATGTGCTGTGTTTACCAATATTCAAATCATAGAGGTTTTGTATTTCCAAACGATCCGGAACTTAAAAGAAGTGGTTGAATGCGCTATCAGAAGGGAAAAACCTTGATTTCTC
This sequence comes from Mongoloraphidia duomilia, assembly GCA_039654895.1. Lineage (NCBI taxonomy): Eukaryota > Metazoa > Arthropoda > Insecta > Raphidioptera > Raphidiidae > Mongoloraphidia > Mongoloraphidia duomilia. Next base: position 6,298,772 of record CM077516.1, read on the forward strand.
GCTCGTTTTTCTATGAAAATCAATGGTTAATTTATATTACGTTTTTCATGTGTCCATCTCCAATGGTCTATAGTAAAATATTCTTCAAGAAATTCCCAGGGTACTGACAGTTGTTACCTATTTTTAACTTCCCATTGGAAGTTATTGTAATGGGTCCGAAAATCGAAATAAAAATGTATAACAAATTTTCAAGGTCACTACACTATTTTTACACTATTTTTAGAAAGAAGCCTGTGTGTGTGTGTGTGTGCGTGCGCGCGCGCGCGCGTATGTATGTATGTACGTACGTACGTATGTGTCCATTTCTTTCTAAGACGAAATCTCGAGAATGGAAAATGATATCGACTGCGTTAGGGTGCCAATCGACGCGTATTAACGTAAATATGATCTGAAAGAAATTTTTTCAAAATCGGTGTAGCCGTTCTTTTCTTAACCAAATAGACTCCAAAAAAGTAGATTTTACACAATATCTCGCGAATAAAAAATTATATCGACTTCGTAAGGGTGTCTATCGAGGCGTGTTAACGTCATTTTGATCCGACATAAATTTTATAAAAATCTGTTCAGCCGTTTTTTTTTTTTTTTTAATTATTGTTAAAAATAAATAATAATTATGTTTTAATGATAAAAATGATTACTTTTCTGTGTAATATCTAATTTAATTATTATTATATTTATCAAACTGGGAAGTTCGTCGTGTGGACCTCAAGGGTCGCACTTTAGTCCTAATAAACGACCCACCTCACGGCTTGTTATATCTGTATCGGGAAAACCGTATATAAGGTAAGGTGGGATAAGTGCATTTCCGAGGCAAGATAGTGTAGTTAAAAGACGCTAATGACATGAGATGTTGACGCGTCTATATTCTACAATAAATTAAAATAAATCCGAGGCAAGTGCAGTTTCTGCCATTATATTTCACATACTTGCGTATATTGCACTTTAATCTGTGAATTATAGACATATAACATATTTTTCCATATTTTATTCACTAGTGATGTTTAGCTGCATTATTCAGTAATTGGAAATCACATTTTTCACTTTTGGGTCGCACTTGCCCCATCTTACCTTACTATTTTCTTAACTTTCCGTTTATTACCTCAGTCACACAAAATATTCAAATTTTCGCGAACGGAAATAGAACTCCCAAGTTAACGGGAAAACGGAGGAAATTGAATATTGGTTTCCAGGTGTTCATTTCAGTGGCGTAGTTTTTTTTTCTTGAAATTCATCACTTATTTGAAAAGTACAAATTGAAAAATAAATCAACTATTTTCGGTAGAAGATCGAAATTACTGGGATTTAGTTTTTAGGGTTCCGTACCAGAAAGGAACTCTATTGTTGTGCCAACGATGTCTGTCTGTCTGTTACAGGCCTCTAACTCTTAAACGAAATGAGATACGGACTTGAAATTCACACAAAATATGTATTACCGCGGCCCAAAGACGGAAAGAATAACAACAGATTAAAAATGTTTATTTAAGGGGGGCACCCATACATGCAAACGGGGGACAACAATTTTTTTTTGTGTATAACCTATTCCTGTGGGGTATCGTTGAAATTGACCTTTTGAGTAAATTATTGATGTGTTTTTATTTTATTTATTTTATCAAAATTGTAGGTTTAGTATAACCAAGTATATACAGTTTGGAAATCTACGACTTGCACATACGAATATAACGAGAGCAAGCATGTTTGAATAATGATTTGCATAACATAAGTGATATGGAAATTTTTGACAAACAGAAACGAAGTGTTTTGTTTTTGAAACAGTTTCCATGACACCCTTCTGATACTTGCAATCAGTTTGCTTATGAAATTCCTTTATCTCATTCTAACATATGAAAATCAGTATTCGAACATGGTCGCTCTCGTTATATTCGTATGGACAACTCGTGGATTTCCTGCAGGCTGTGGTACTACTTCAATCAGACGTGAGATCAGAACTTAATATTTATCAGAATGAATTAGTGTTGCCGTCTAGATCTAGACTTTCTAGACTCTTGTCTTGTCTTGTCTAGATTTTCAAGACAAGACTTGCAAAAGTCTTGTCTAGAAATTTTCAAGACAAGACAAGAGTTTTTTAATCTAGACTTAGAGTTAGTGAAGTCTTGATATTTCAAGACAAGCAAGACTTTGAAAGTCTTGTCTTGTCTAGACGGCAACACTAGAATGAATGAATTGTGAATTATAGACGCTCAACAACAGAGGTCATTAACGTCTAGACGAGCTATAGAAGTTCTCTAGGAGTTCGACTATTTTTAAACCCAAAAACACTCTTATATAATAATTAATAATTCACTTCTATTAATTGTTTTCGTTTGACTCATGTAAGTAGATTATATGACATTTCAGAATGGGCACATCTACGTAGGCATGTGTCTATACAATGTAATATGAAAATTATTCGTACGATTTTTCTTTGTACCACTCCCGCGCTACTGTGGCAACAAAGTCCACATAAAATTTTATTTTATACGCTCCAGAATATAAAACGCCATTTCACAACTTTCCATGTTTTCACCTTGTGATATAAGATATTATTTAGATCTTGTAATGATCCATAAACTGATAAAATTATATGAATACTAGCTGCCCGGTCCGGCTTCGCCCGGGTGCTATAATTTATGATTTATTAATACATTACTCACTTGCTAATTCGCTCGTTCGCTCCAGTTATTATATAGCCTAGTAAAAAAAAATTCATCGATTCAGTAATTTCTGAGAATACCCCTGATTTTCACCCGGACGAAGCCGGGCCGGCCAGTTATAAAAGTCTATCGACCAGTGAAAAATGTTTTTAAATCGATTCAGTAATTTCTGAGATTACCCCTGATTTTCACCCGGACGAAGCCGGGCCGGCCAGTTATAAAAGTCTATCGACCAGTGAAAAATGTTTTTAAATCGATTCAGTAATTTGTGAGATTACCCCTGATTTTCACCCGGACGAAGCCGGGTCGGCCTATCGAGCAGTGAAAAAACATTCAAATCGGTTCAGTAATTTCTGAGATTACCCCAGATATACTCCTGATATATTACATACCTGATATAAATTTTAATTATCTAAATCGGTTCAGTAGTTCTACTAATTTTTTTTAATATATATTTTTTATGTATGTTATGTATGTATGTCACCTCAGATTTCTTGCATTTGTAAACCGATTTTGATGATTCTTAATAGGTCATACCGTCAGGATGTTTTCACAAAATTTTACTGAAATCGGTTAAATGGTATGTATGCGCCTAGCCCAGGGGTCGGCAACCTGCGACTCGCGAGCCGCATGCGGCTCTTATGATGTCAAGATGCGGCTCTCCAGTTCCATGCGCAAATATTAATAATTATATTATTTTATTTTCAAAACTCATTAAAATATTATACTGCAAAAAAAACTTTAAACTGGATAAAAACACTCAACAGAGAACAGTGAGAATAGGTGGAGTAGAGAGTATACGGACAGCTGACATTTTTTAAATGTGGCAACACTGTTCTGTTTGTTTAGTTATAATTCTAATCAAATACCATAATATTGAAATAAAAATGTTAGTGGCTTTTTAAAAACTGGGAAATTTTGTAAATTGTAACTTTTGGCTCTTCCGTCTCAAAAGGTTGCCGACCCCTGGCCTAGCCTCAGGTGATTTTAGGATTTATGCATGTTCCCTGTTCCAATAACACTGGTAGCGGTTTATTTGGCTTTTTCAGTTTTATTAGGGAATTTAGTACTTACATATGATAATTATATTAAACGTATAACTCTGTGACATTTATAACACTATAATAGAGTACATAACATGAATACACTGTAACAGTATGTTCTAGTTTATATTATTGTGTTAAGTTTTCACGTTATCGTGTTGGCAACATGTGTTGAATAAAGGTGTCACACAACGTAGCGTGGTCTAGAAACGCCCTGAAGCTTAATTAAAACGACGTTACCTGTATTCCTGAAACGACATTTAGTAATGTTTAACCGCCTTAAAAAAAAAGTCGTTTGTTTTGTTTTTTATACATCAGAAGTGGGATATCTGAAACAATGGAATTACGTATTAAAAAACCGGTCTAGTACGAGTAGAACTTGCGTCATGAGAGCTCCGTTATAATAATTTAATAAAATCTGAGTTTACAATCATCGCATCGGATGGCGCTTCGGTCGACCGCAAGTTTGGTTTGCGTCCATAGCTATATGTTTTTAACTTGTCCTCTGGTTTTATTTTTTATACATCAGAAGTGGGATATCTGAAACGATGGAATTACGCATTAAAAAACCGGTCTAGTGCGAGTAGAACTTGCGTCATGAGAGCTCCGTTATAACAATTTAATAAAATCTGAGTTTACAATCATCGCGTAGGATGGCGCTTCGGTCGACCGCAAGTTTGGTTTGCGTCTATAGCTATATGTTTTTAACTTGTCCTCTGATGGTTTCTACATAATTGTGGGTTAGTCAGTATCGAAATACGCGTGATTTTTTGATAGGCCGTTTCTTTTTAATGCAATGAGTTAGAAGCTTGCATTTTTACAGGATTATGAGATTGTAGATCTTTAATATTTGATATGAATTTCAACTTGATATCATCTAGCCGTTCCTGAAACATAGGGTCTTGACGGACAGACATACAACATACGCCATACCCCGCGTCCAACTCTTATAGAAAGTAGTGGGGTTCTTGCGTCATCTTTTAACGCTCTGCGCGTCCAAAGTCGCATAAGAAGAATAAATAAAACTGCGATTCAAAAATGCTTTGAATATATTTATTTTTTAATATAATTTCGATTGTGGAAACAAATATTTCTGGATCAGTTCAACTGTATTAATGTATCTTATACCATTTCAGTGAATTGTGTGCGTATTGGTACAAGTTGGTACTCACTGTTGTTACGTGACAGTTGGCAACTTGGCAGTACTGTTGTTCAACAATGCTGATATTGAATATGACAACTCGATAATAATTTATTGTTGTTTAACTGTTTGTGGAATAATATAAAAAATAATAAAAAAATGTTCACAGGTAGTCAGGAAATTTAATAAAACAGAACTCTGTTTTAAAATCAAAACAGAGTTCTGTTTTATTAAATGTCCTGACTACCTGTGAATATTTTTTTATTATATTTAATTTTTCCTGGACGTGATTCAAAACATAACTATAAAAAATAATAATACAAATTTTTTTTATTTTTATTGTAGATTATAGACGCGTCGACATCTAAGGTCATTAGCGTCTTTCAACTACACTAAATAACAGCTTAAACTTAAAACTAAATAACATCACCAAACATCCATGAGCGCAGGTGGGATTCGAACCCACGGCAGTCCAGTCTAGAGGTTGCGGCGTATACAAAAAATAAATCTTCATAATATTTTAAATGATACGGGGATTTCATAGATGTTTACATGTTCTGATTGTTTAATGAATGAATTGTAAATTATAGACGCTCGACAACAGAGGTCATTAGCGTCTAAAAAGAAAAAAGTAAACAAAACAAAAGCAAAAACAATAGATTAAAAGCATTTGTTTGTTTAAAAAATCAATGAAAATTATTTATAGAAATTTGACTGAAACTCAAAAAATATATTTATTCAACACATGCGCGCTTTTAGTGTTTTTCGTGTCTGTATGACGGATCTTAAATGGCCGTTTATCCACTGGTGACATCAAGATTCATTATGAAACGTTTTTCGATGCTATCGGTAATGAAAAACATTTGAAAAACCCATTACATAATGAGCAATTATATGTACCTCTTTTCGATGCTGGGCTTGAGAATGGTTGAGTGTGTAGCGGTGCTGTTGTTTACATGGCGTTGCAATGGTTCCTCTATTACAAGTCCCCAGTTCCCGAGTTCTAGCCCGAGAGCTGGTAAAAGTGTCAATTGGATTTTCAATTTATTATTAAAAAAAAATAATGAATTGAAAATATGAATTGGTGGTAGGCCCAAATAACCTTAGCTGTTGGTGGTCTTTAAAACACAATTTAACAATCTTTTCGATGCTATAATGAAATATGGTTACTATGGTAACGAAGTAAATAAATATTGTATCAAGACCAATGTTTTTATTATGAGATGTGTTCGGAATACAAATTACAGGAGTTTTACTGTAGTCCCGACAACACTTTATTATTCAATATGGTTATAACTTATGTAATGTTTTAAATAAGTATTACTTTTTGTAAAAATCTATAATTTCGTTTTTTGTCAGTTTGCTAATGAAATCGAATGAATAAAGAATTATTTTTTGTTTTTGTTTAAAGTCAATTATTAATTATTAAAGACCTAATAAGATGTAATCATGTAAGTACCTAGGTTAGGTACTGCTGTCAGTGAATCTAAATGGTGTTTGAAATTAATTCAATTAAAGTCAAAAACCATGCATGTGTTGAATAAAGTATAGTGTGCAACGCGTGTGCTGAATATTTAAGCGTCAGGCGCGATGTTTCATAGCTCACCAATACCGAGTCGCATAGTAGTGAATTGTACACTGTCGAGAGCCACATAATATACAATCGTTCATCACTCAACAACTGTGGTCGAGTCGATGGTCGATTGTGAAGTAATAGCGTTTTATTTTTATTTATTGTAGATTATAGACGCGTCGACATCTCAGGTCATTAGCGTCTTTCAACTACACTAAATAACAACTATTTTAAAACTAAATAACATCACAAAACATCCATGAGCGTAGGTGGGATTTGAACCCACGGCAGTCCAGTCCAGAGGTTGCGGCACTAAGCACGCTAACCACTATAGGCTATACTGCCCTCAAGTAATAGCGTAATACGAATTCAATAGTGAAGAGATCACAGAGTACCGACTGAACAGTGTGAACAGTGAACAATCAACGAATCGTGTGAACGTCAGTCGACTAGCATATAACCTTGAATCGCGATTATATATATGCTAATACCTATGTGGCCAATAATCGACTTGAACAATCGAACATTTCGATTGTAAAATCAAACTCCGAGTCGATTGTGGACTCGATTGTTATTATGAACGATTACAATTGTTTCGATTGTAAAAATATCTCGTAATCGCCCATCACTAAATTTCATCATAAGCCTATTTGTAAATGATTTTTCCTTAACTAAGTACTTACACAGTCTTGGCAGACCGGGAGTTGATGCACACTCCAAACACGATGTGGTGAATCCAACAACCACCAATTTGCCAGAACGATTAACGAGCCTTGCCGGTATGTCAGCCGCCGCGTCGGAGGGGGCGGCGCCCGCCGGCTGTGGCGCCGTGCTACAGATACAGTTCCTGGTAAACGAGGGCATGCTCGTCACAGCCACGTCGGATGACTCGCTGCACCTGTGGAACTTCAAGCAGAAGGCGCCGCAGATTGCCCAAACGCTCAAGTTCACCAAAGAGAGGTTAGTATCTATTTATTTATTGTAGATTGTAGTCGCGTCGACATCTCAAGTCATTAGCGTTTTTCAACTACACTAAATAACAACTATGGAATCATGTTTTGGGGTTGTAGCACATCGGAACTCCATAGAGTCTTCTTAATGCAGAAAAAAGCCATAAGGATTATTTTCAATCTTGGATATCGTGACAGCTGCAAAGATTATTTTATAAGACATAAAATTTTAACTGCTCCGTCTATCTACATTTATTACTCGCTTTGTCACATTCGGAAATATTTTTGGAAGTACTCCACTCACAGTACACTGCATAGTTATCAGACACGTAATAACAATTTGATTTTACTCCTTAAACCGAACTTAAGTCTCTTTTGCAATAGCCCAGAATATTCAGCTTTAAAATTTTTCACCAGTCTTCCTGCTGAGCTGAAGTCACTTCCTTTCCCTAAATTTAAACGAGAGTTAAAGACTCTTCTAATGAATACATGTTTGTATTCAGTTAATGAATTTTATTCAATTAATTATAATTATTAAATTTTTTTGTACGACGAATCCTGCTCACTGCTATATTGGACAATAAATATATTCTATTCTATTCTATTCTTAAAACTAAATAACATCACAACACATCCATGAGCGCAGGTGGGATTCGAACCCACGGCAGTCCAGTCTAGAGTTTGCGGCACTAGAGGTTGATATTCATCAACCTTTCTGTCAGTTCAGGGTTTGCAAAAAAAATGACAGGGGCACAGTAATTACGATTGTGCCGCAACCGTAGACGTTATAGAACTACATTACAGCTTCGTTTTTAGGGTTCCGTACTGGAACCCTATTACTAGGCCTACGCTGTCTGTCTGTTTGTCTGTCCTACCTTTTAAAGGCTGTATTTTTTGAACCGTAATAGGTAGCCGGTTGAAATTTTTACAGATTATGTGTTAGTATGGCGGATATCCTAACAAATAACGAAAAATTCAAAAAGTAAAAATTAAGGGGAGTTCCCATACAAAAAACTTGTTTTTTCAACGTTCTGTTATTTTTGCTCTATCGTAAAAACGGTAACACATACAAGCGTGAAATTTGGTATGATTATAGTGCGAACTCTAAACTAAAACAGCAAATAATAAAAACCGACCAAAAACTTGTTTTTTAGTTCCAAAAGTTAGCAGCGCCGATGGTTTGACTTTTTCTATTAAAGTGAGCACAGCATTGTTGGCACGCTGGATGACGTTATCCCTCGTGCCAACGGAATGATGCAACCTATACTCTCTACTATAACCTTGGGTATTGCTATAATATACACTTTCGCCAGCTCTTAGCGTTTCATGTTTGAATTCCATGTCGAGGTCATTCAGGCTCACTATCCTCGCTAAATAAGTTTCACTTAAATAAAAAAAAAGTCAAGAAGTGTCATGGGACACCCGACAGAAGCTATGCTTTTTACGCATTGTATATAAAACCGAATTTATCAAAGCTATAGACAATATAATTAAAAAGTTATTATTTGACCGCCATTTTGAAATCTGATGCCATTTTATTTTTTTGTGTCTTATAAAACTCTTAAATATCAATTTTCAAAAAGATCGGATAAATTTTACAAAAGTACATATAGCTGCCATTTTGAAATCTGGCGCCATTTTATTTCTTTGTGTCCTATAAAACTCTCAGATATTAATTTTACATAGGCCACTGCGCGTGCGCCAGTATATTACTTTCACCGCTGGCCATAGCTATGGATATACTTTTAATAACATGAGCGTGACGGCTTACACCGTGACGCTAACCTATAAGTTTTTCCCCGGCCAGAAATCATCTAACGCGCCTATAGAAGCATAGCTTCAAAAATATTAACATTTCTAATGAAATTAATTTTTCGTATTTTCAGGATCACGTGCATGTATCTACCGCTGCAAAGCAAATGGATGTACGTTGGCACGGAACGTGGAAACGTCCATTTTGTAAACATCGATAGCTTCACGCTGTCAGGTTACATCATCAACTGGAATAAGGCCATTGAACCGTAAGTCATTTTAAATTTACTTATATATAGATAAATAGCTGTACCTGCGGCTCCGCTCACGTGTATTTTAAACTGCAACTACTTTTATTTTTGATATACTTACTATCATGATAATTTATATTTCCCGGGAACGACACCCCCTGAGTACCAATTAACACTAAAAACGTATGATCGAATTTAACAATACAAATTATGTAAAAAACAATGTCGTTTTAATACTAAAAACTGTTAGAGTAACAATTACAAAAACGTATTATTTAATAATTCAACACCAATTAACGTTTTTTAAACCAATTATTAGTGTGTACAACAATTTTAACAGTTCATATACCTAATGATCACCTGTTTAAAAAAACAACAATGTTACCAAACTAACTTCCAATGATACTTTATAGTAATATCAAATCCCGTCGGATGTCACTAGTACTACTCAAATCCCTGTTTTCGCTCACTGCTAATTCCCCATGAGGAATATCTTGACAATTCTAATTGGAGATAAAAACCCAGCTTATAATAAGGTATAGACCTGCAAAGTTTCATTAAAAATCTGTCCAGTGGTTTTTGCATGATGCGCTAACAACACGTACACCAGTTATCATTTTATTGTAAAGGGTGTCTCAGCAAGAACTTGAATTTTGAATCGCGCGCCATTTTCGACTGTTAATTGTTGAGTCAGCCATATTTGGTATTTGTTTAATTAAAACATTGACATTTACGAAAATGGTGAGTTACAGGTCAGAAGAATGTTTGTTAATAGTGAAAACCCATTACAAAGAAATTGCACGCCAAATTCGTGAAATCCAGCAGCCCAATTATTGCAAAATGTACTGCAAAGTTTCGTCAAAACAGTATATTCCTACCATCGGAGCAACGGTGGTCATTTAACCGATATTTTGTTTCATGTGTAAATGTATCTACATATGAAGAAAAAAATGTAAATAAATCATTTGCAGTAAGGGCTGCTGGATTTCATGAATTTGGCGTGCAATTTCTTTGTAAGTGGTTTTCACTATTAACAAACGTTCTTCTTACCTGTAACTCACCATTTTCGTAAATGTCAATGTTTTAATTAAACAAATACCAAATATGGCTGACTCAACAATTAACAGTCGAAAATGGCGGGCGATTCAAAATTCAAGTTCTTGCTGAGACACCCTTTATGTGTAGATTTTCTGGTATTCGAAAACAACAAAAAAAAAACAAAACTTTAAACGCTGTAAGTCAGAAATATTGAATTCTAATATGCCTACGAAATTTTATGCGCTAAAATTTTATCATTTAAAAGCACGGTCTAATGTTTACAGAACGGCAACTTTACCTACATTCCTGATTTTTTAGTATAGGTAAACGTTTCTCAGAACACATTAAGTATTAAAAAATTCGACTGATGACCAGTCCTATACTTCCCACCTAGTAAATATTTGCAAAAAATAAACACTCTTTTTTTTATTCTTTGACTAGGCCCAAATAACCTTAGCTGTTGGTGGTCTTTAAAACACAATTTAATTTTTATTCTTTGAAAAAAGCATGGCCCTCTTTTTTGTTTGGTGATCTATTGATGGCTAGCTTAATATAGCAAAAATCATGGTTACCTTGATTTACGTACAATTTTTATTTTTTTTAGTAAAATATTTTTTTTCTCGAAAACTATACATTTTAGAGAAAAAAAATATTTACATTTTTTTCATATTATAACATCTAGAATTCATTTATATTTTTTTTTACCTATGTTAATACGTGACATTGAGGACGTTTTTTTGAATATCTCAGGATCCACTGAACCGATTTGACTCAAAATCTAATCAGATCTAAGTTAAAGGCTGATAAACACAATAGAACAATCGGCATGCCCGTATGTTGTTCCGTTCTTAAGATATCGAAGGCGAAAAATTGACCACATACACACACACACACATACACACATACACACACACATACAGACATCAGTCAGAAAATGATCTTAAACGATTGCTAGGGTCTCAAAACGTGAAAATCTGTTAAAATCTCGAAATATTGTTTTCGGACTGAATCCATTACTTCCCTACCATAGTAGAGGTGGGAAGTAAAAATACGAAAAAGCACAGCACATTTTCTACTGGCTACTACTGATGGTAAAAACTATGTAACGGACGTATTTGGAACAAAGTAAACTTTTATAACTATAAAATTAATGCCATAGTTGTTTTAGCTAGTAGCAACGACCAGTTGAGTTTCACTTAGCTTAATCTATTTTACTCGCTCGTATTCATGTACATTACATACTATAAAAAAGTAAGCATTTTTTAATTGCATTAAACGTCCATGTGCTTTCGCTCAGACTTAAACATTAGATAGCTAACACGAGATATCCAATTCTTTGCTACAAAAAGCCGTTCAGCTAAATTAAAATTCACGTTTGTGATATACAGGGTGGCCCATCTTAAACAATGCAGTAAAATACCTCGTAAACGGTACAAACCATAAAAAAATTCACAGATTTCGCAATCCTTGCAACCATCGAGGACATTGGAAATGATAACAGTATGTATGAAACATAATTAACTGTTTATTATACACACAATATTTATCAATGCACTGTTTAGTTTTGTCAGGAATAACCCTATTATTCTTCTGTTATATACGCGTTCACTTTTGCTTGATTACTTAACTTTTAAATGGATTTTTCTACAGTATTTATTAACATTTGCTCAAAAATAACACCGCAGATCGTCGCAAATACCTGTCAATTAACTAGACATGATATAAAACACATTTCGAAAAAAATTGCACTTGTTCAATTTTGCATGATTGCTCCTCACTTGATCGCGACACCGTTGTCTTTTGGCCTTGAACGAAAACTCGTAACTCTGCCCCCATATACGAACATAAACATTTCCAATGTTAAAATGTTTTATATTTATACAAAAGTTATAGAGTGTCAAGGGGGACAGAAGACTGTGATATCAGATTTAACATAGATGGTGCTGTGAAGGTCAGGCGAAGGTCAGCTTCGATTTTTTAATTGTAACAGTGCATTTTTATTACAGAATACGATACAGTATTTAATAGTGAACAGTAAATTATTAAGGTACATATGAGCTAAAGCTAATAAATATTGAGATATTTAGAAATTAAATAACAGTTAAAATGAACGGCAATTAGATAAATTAATGGCATAGCAGATAGCCTTGATATTACGCACCGGCCTTCTTGGCTTGAATTCAGTTCATAAAAGAACCGAATTGACAAATTAAATTTGCTATGTATTTAATTTGTAAATATCTCAATATTTTTTAACTTTAGCTCATATGTGCCTTAATAATTTACTGTTCACTATTAAATACTGTATCGTTTTCTGGAATAAAAATGCACTGTTACAATTAAAAAATCGAAGCTGACCTTCGCCTGACTTGCACAGCACCATCTATGTTAAATCTGATATCACAGTCTTCTGTCCCCCTTGACACTCTATAACTTCTGTATAAAACATTTTTTTATGGTTTGTACCGTTTAAGAGATATTTCACTGCATTGTTTAAGATGGGCCACCCTGTATATAATCTAGCTATTCTTACTTAGCACATAATACAGTTTAATTTACATGATAAGGATACATAAAGTATTTTTTGTCCTACATCCTGTAAAATAGCGGTTTTTGTCTTCATTTTCAGTATTTTCAACATTTTCAGCACTCATTTTTTAATTTTGACATTTCACTTATGTAGCAAACTTAACTTCTATGACCCTTCTTACACGGAGCTACTCAAACAAAACTAATTAGTACGAGTTACAAATCAGTTACTGTAGTATTTCAATGGAGATCCGCACACGGCGCTATCGGTTAGTAATCAATTTCAAGCGACGCGGCGTGCTAGTCGCCGCGCTACTAGTTACTAACGAAACTCAACCAAAATGGCTGATCAAACATTAATAATATTTAATTAAATGAATGCATATAATGACTGCAAACAGTATATGAACACCTATTGTAAGAACAATGACGTAACAAACTGCTGTAATCAGGAAAAATTCATTAATTCAAACCTATGTCACCGTAGGGATTCTAACCCTAAACTTTCCACTATCGCGGCGGACTGAGTTCATATACTGTTTGCAGTCATTATGCATTCATTTAATTGTGTATTTACTCACAACGTCCGTGTTAAAATTTGTATTTATTAATAATATTGTAGTGTATGAGCCTCACACACATACAGCCGCCGTGACCGCGTGGGTATAGACACCGGGTCTATCATCTGCATTGTGTACAAGATCACAAGTTTGCGCCCAGCTGGAGTAATATATGAAATTTTAAAATGGTAGAATTTTTCTTTATTTATTATTAAAAATTCTAACTTAAGGAAATTCAGTTATCGAATTTTACTTTAGCGCTTTATTTTCGGAATCATAAATATAAAAATATTGATTGTTTAAAAACGTGTCACTGTAGAGTAATTGTTAACTCAATAACAATATATGAGTTAAGTAATTGTGGACAACAATATAATAATTATTAATTAATTCAACAATGAATTTTTTATCCACAAGGCATCCACTAGGTAGTGAATAGTATTTCTTAACATATCAGTCAGCATATTATGCCATCATGATTGTTAAACGTCAAACGATTGTTATAAGATATATAAGGAAAAAATCAGAAGCCACTGTCAGGACTTGAACCTGAAATTCCCAGTTTCAAGTCCTGACAGTGGCTTCTGATTTTTTCCTTATATATCTTATAACAATCGTTTGACGTTTAACAATCATGATGGCATAATATGCTGACTGATATGTTAAGAAATACTATTCACTACCTAGTGGGGATGCCTTGTGGATAAAAAATTCATTCTTGAATTAATTAATAATTATTAAATTGTTAACTCAGCCACCGCGAAAGTGGAAGTTTCGGGCTAGAGTCCCTACGGTGACATAGGTTTGAAAAATGAATTTTTCCATTGTTACGTCATTTTGATGGGTGTATCTAACATAAATGCAAATTTTGCATTCATTTGTATATAAAAATATTACTTTTGAATATTTCAGTATTTCCAGAGTCCGTCTCGCTGAATACATTAGTTTTTGTCAGAGCTAGAACATTCAGATGTTGACTTAATTATAGCTACTTTCTTGTTAATTAAATATTTGCACTTTTAACTCCAACACTGATTCGCATAAAAATATAATTGCACGTTTTGTTTGTTCTGCTTGGTAGTTCCATGTGCTAACGATCGATTTTAATCAAATTTGGAGACTGCACAGTCGCGGTGGTTAGAAATTGCATTATATGTATAAATAAATTGGATGAAACTGCAGTTTCTGGTTTTTGTTTGAATACGAGATTATTTTTTGAACAACCGAGGGTGTGGTGTAGTGGTGCAAGTACTAGACTTGCATTCGGGAATCGGGAGGTACTAGGTCCGTTATATACCGTGTGTGGCTTAGAAAAGGTAACATAGGGATTTTAACATTAAGAACATTTACAATTTTGTAAAAATAATGAATTGAAATAACCTTAGCTGTTGGTGGTCTTTAAAACACAATTTACAATTTTGTAGTCGGCTCTAGGCCATAAGACCTAATGGAAATAATATGACTGTAGTAAATTACGTAGAAAAAATAGTAGGTACAGTGAATTTTTTAAAAAATTTTCCATAAAAATGGTAACTCGGAACCTCCTTAATAAAAAAAATTCGACTGATGACCAATCCTATACTTCCCACCTAGTAAATATTTGCAAAAAATAAACACTTTTTTTTATTCTTTGAAAAAAAGCATGGTCCTCTTTTTTGTTTGGTGATCTACTGATGGCTAGTAATATAGCAAAAATCATGGTTACCTTGATTTACGTACAATTTTCTTTTTTTAGTAAAATATTTTTTTTCTCGAAAACTATACATTTTAGAGAAAAAAATATTTACATTTTTTTCATATTATAACGTCTAGAATTCATTTATATGTTTTTTACCTATGTTATAATGTGACATTGAGAACGTTTTTTTTAATATCTCAGGATATTTATTTATATTTTTTTTAATTTTTGTTATATTCTCTCTTTGACAATAATTATAATTTTTTTGAAACCAAGGTGGAATTAATTAAAAATACAATTTTAGTATTTAAGTAATAAATTATTTTTAGTTCATAAATGCGCTATAATAGATGACACCAAAAATTAGAAATTCTGAAGTTTTCACTTCTGTCGTGTGGTCATAAGCATACACCCATTTTTTTTTGATATGTGTAGCTGTGATCGTATTCGAGCCTGAATAAACATTTTGGTTCGAATACGCACATCTCTTCTTGTTTTGTATCAAAATAGAGCATCTGATTTAACTTAGAGACTATAAGATAAATGTTTTATATTCACTTTTAAACTCGAGACCAATATTTTCTTTCTACGAATACGATAAAGTAAATAGATTTTCACAAAACGGAATTTAATTCGTATTTATTGGCAAAGCTTCCATTCCCCACAGAACTTTGACTGTTTGTTGTGTTTATAGCAACTTCAAGAGAAGTGTGTTTACCTTTTTCAATCGAACGAAAATACCTTTTAATGTAATGAATGCTTAGTTTATTCGGACACACGAGCGTACGAGTCTTTTCTAAGAATAAAAAAAGTTTTTTGGACAGCTTACTTGTCAGCTTTCAACTATATGTTTGTCTTTTTGGAAGCCAAAGCGAAGTTTTTTTATTGGAACTTCAGAAAACAAAGTAAGTCTATCTAAGATTTTTTTGTTAAATAAGATTTTTGATGATTTAACCCTCCAATGGGCGCGTGTGTGTATCGTTCATTCTTGCAGCTAATAACAGTGATTTTTAGGTTTCCGTACCTCCGAACGGAACCCTATTACTGAGCCCACGATGTCTGTCTGTCCGTACGTACGTCTGTCACAAAGCTCTATCTCACAAACGATAAAATTTATATCACTGTATTTATATATTAGAAATCGTGTCCATCTATAGACGAAACGTCGTACATTTAATTTAATAAATCAAATTATATTGTCCACTATCCTGCGATTTTGCTTAATTTTACTGTATTTATATCTGATTTATTTCGCTGTTCAACACTGTCACAGTATAATCTACACTGACTGATTCCCGTTGACTGATTGCGCGACTCACTGTTCACTGATTTATATAGGCTGCGTGGACTGGAGCCCAGCGCGTTCTAGCGTTTTCCAGAATGTTCGTGCAGTTACTCGTTGTTACAGTAAGCGGACCCCTGTTTCTCAGAACTCTTGCCTGCCGGTTATATACAGGGTGATCCGTGACAGTACGTATGTTTTCGAATGCAGCACTTCTCACAAGAGCGATGCATCGCGACAAAATCCAACGCTTCGAAGCTTTTAGTATGGATGGTCCTTAACTGCGGAACATGTTTTAACTTGTAAGTGCAATAAAAAAAAAACCTTGTGCACCGGTTTAATTTATGTGTCTGGGCTATGAAGCTATCGGTAGCCTCATTTTTAGCGCTGTTACTTGTAACAGCGAGAAAAGATTAAGGACCTCTCGTAGAGATTTATCTTCTAATAGGAATAATCCGCGATCAGCATTTCTATACAATTAAGAACTTATATATACATATAGCTTGGTTTTAATACGTCATATTCAGGGATATCCAAAAGTAAAGTTAAAGAAATAGTATCATTTTATATTGACTTATAAGTATTGTTACAGAACTGTTTTCTGAGTTGGCGGAATAAATATTTATTTACAATAATTAAAAATACAATAACAATAAATGCAACAACGAAAAGTCAGTTCTAACAACCAACACAAGTAAACAATAACTAAACGGTAATTAACACTTAATTATATACAATTGACTATACTAATATTTATTTTATCAGGTGTATTTATATCGCGGAACTATTTATATCACTGATCTACTTGATTGCACGACTCACCATTGACCGATTGCCTGATCGCTTCACTCACTCGTTTATATACGCTGCGTGGCTGAAGCCCAGTGCTTCTCGCGTTCTCTAGAAACTTCGCGTAGTTACTCGTTGTTCAGCAAGCAGACACCGCTTCTAAGAATTCTTGCCTGACGTTTATATACAGGATGATTCGTAACAGTATTGTCAATCACAAGAGTTTATAGATCAAGTAAAGAGGAGCCCCGAACAACCACGAAATATCTTCACGCGATAACTATTATGTTGGTGGGAAAGACTATAATATCTAGTGTTATTGGTTACAAATAAAAATACTGGAAACTATACAATATGATTCACTGGACCGTTTAATAATTAATTTGTAACAAAAAGATCAGTAACATTTAACCTTCAGCATTCAACTTCTGACTCAGTCTGCCCGTTAAAGCAGCGGCACATATCATCTACTCCGGACGCCTAGTACCCTGAGAGGACTGCGTCACCACGTCTTATCTTAATGACTGGCTCAGCTATGCCTCGCATGGTACGTATGCAGTACGCACACACATATGCCTGCACATATCATCTACTCCGGGCGCCTAGTACCCCGAGAGGACTGCGTCATCACCTCTTATCTTAAGATAAATAATAGTTTTATACGGCTGAAATGTAATTGAAAAATTTTTTTTCGTTGGAGAGCAGCCAATTATATAATTGTTTCGAAACATATTGGAAAAAATCATTTTCCCAACCAATGGTCACAGTCAGGATTCTAACTTGAACCTTTCCATTTTCGCGGCGGAATGAGCTTACAATACTCAACCGTGACATGATTGGTAAAATGATTTTTTCCAATATGTTTCGAAACAATTATATAATTGGCTGCTCTCCAACGAAAAAAAAAAACTCTTGTCTTAATGACCGGCTCAGCTATGCCTCGCATGGTACGTATGCATCTTACATTAGTTACGATTATTTACAAAAAAATATTTCACGAACAGCTTCCTTAAAGTCTTCATTCAGCTTTCTGTGAGTTCGAATAAAAGGAAAAAAGTTCTTTTATGCTCACGGCATTAACTAACTTTTATTCTTGTGCTACACTACAGGGTTTATCTACTTGTTAAAAAACTTTCAATGGGGGCCTTTCAAAGTTTTAGATATCTGACAAAAATATACCTGCCTACATTTAACTGTTATTCTAAAGTTTATCTAAAAAAAAGTTTCCAACTAAACTTTTCTGGTTGATTTTAACTCAGTATCACCATATACTAAGTGCATTATAGAGTAGCAATGTCAACGGAAGTATCGCCATATACTAAGTGCATTATAGACTAGCAATGTCAACGGTGACGAAGGTGACCATAAATGAGACGATTCTGCTGTCATCTATTAGTGAAAAACTGTTGTGCTAAATCTGTGTAGAGTTGATACATTTAGAGAAAACCAAATCTTAACGGAAACCTGCGCACAAAAACTGGTGGGAGAAGTGGTCAGTAGTGTACGTAAAACAGATTCTGATGTACAGACGTAGGGGCTGGGGACTTAATTAAATTCAATTTTTCCTTTAATTTAATAAATGGAATTAATAAAATCTTTTAAAATCATTCAAACATGCACCACTGATAATGCACTTCAAACACAATTCAATACTCTATTTTTAAAAGCATGTAGATAATAATAGATAGATAGATATCTTTATTCAAATTGCCATACATATATAGCATAGAATGCGTCAAACATAATTTAGTTATCTCTAGATTTAATATTTTGGATGGTAGTTTGTTGCATATTTTTACTATTGTGTTATAAGGACTGTTCAATGTAATATTTAAGTTGCTAGTTTTATAGTTAAGTTCTTCTTTAGATCTTGTATTATGGTAATGTATATTGACTCTTTTACGGAAATAGTTTTCATTCTTCTTAAAAAATAATATACAGTCTAAAATGAAGATACTGTAAACAGTTAAAATTTTTAAGTTTTTAAAAAGGAGCCGACAAGAGTGTCTGATATTATAACCTAAACAGTGAACACTGAATGACAAGTAAACAGTGCACTGACATGTACACATAAACTGGCGCACCCCTTCAAAAATAGAATAGACCAGTCCGAACCAAATCTGGTTTCTGCGCATGAAGCGGCTAAGTTTTCTCTAAATATATGAACTCTACCTATGCTCTGTTTTACTTTTAACCTAGTAAAGAATACTATTCTCGATTAAATTCAAAGTAGCTGACTTCCACGGTCATTCGCTGAAATTAATCCGAAGCGGGACGATTTCAAAAACAAAAATGGCCGCTATAGAGTCGTCAGAGCCTCGGACTATAGATATAGAAAATGGACAACTAGTTACGTAGCAATGTCAAATGAAAGTCAATGCCATGTCAAAGCAAAATGGACACTACGTTCTCCACTGTGAGTAGCAAAGAAAATCATAAATTAATAGATTTATACGGCTGAATTGCAATTGAAACGTACAACCTAGCTATAATGAATTAACACTCGCATGTAGTGAAAATCAATTGATTCCGAATCATATAAGGAGAATGTTAGATTAGTAATCATGTCACGGTTGAGTAATTGTAAGCTAACTCCACCGCGAAAGTGGAAAGGTTCAGGTTAGAATCCTGACTGTGACTATGGTTGGTAGACCTCGCGCGGCGAAAGATGAAGCCACCGCGTCATAGTAACGTGAATGCATTGCGCCCGCGAGGGCAGTATAGCCTAGATGGTAGCGTGCTTGGCGCCGCAACCTCTAGACTGAACTGCCGTGGGTTCGAATCCCACCTGCGCTCATGGATGTTTTGTGATGTTATTTAGTTTTAAGTTAGTTGTTATTTAGTGTAGTTGAAAGACGCTAATGACCTTAGATGTCGACGCGTCTATAATCTACAATAAATAAATAAATAACATTGCGCCCGCCTTCTAGCTTGCTATTGGCTATTTTGGAGATCCATGAGCGGTTTGCCAAAATTGTACCTAACGTCCTAAAACCCAATGTGCAATTTTGTGTACACGGCACTGTCTGAGGGCAAGCAGGCGTTCACTAGCATATTATTGATGACGTGCCTGGCTTCATCTCTCACCGCGGGCACTCTAAAATGATTTTTTCCAATATGTTTGGAATCAATTATATGTATAATTGGCTGCTTTCCAACAAAAAATTTCAAAGAAAATCATTTTTGTCAAATTGTAATTGTGCAGTTCCTGGTTGTTATGAAATATTTCCAAAGAATATATTTACGGAAATGTGACAACTAGAGATGGGCGGTTCGGGTCACAACGAAGATTCGTTCCAACCGGATCTCGTTCACCTAATGAACGGGTCTGATTGAACGGATCAAGTGATCCAGTGGCTCCATGATCTCTATGTGAGTATGCGCTACCGAAATTCCTTTTACGTCCACTGTGTTACAGCCTGTTACAGGATCCGGTGATTCGGTCTTCTAAATGTGATGACTGATGATTTTTGATTATCTTATTTTATTAATTTTAACGCGCGTTTATTTATTATTAATAATAACAAAATTCATATAATATTCATTCAATGTAGATACCTACATTAATGTCACATTTATTAAAAAAAAACAACTCAAAATTTTCAATTCAAAATAAAGATCTGGATACATTCTACATGCCACATTTATAAAAAAAACACACAAAACTTAAAATTTCCAATTCAATATAAAGATGAAAAAAAAAACACATATAAAACAATAGATTCTATAGAGTAAGAATAGAATGTACTGGTAGTTTTAAACTTTATTTCTTACCTGATAAGGACCTATCAATTTCGTTCATCGTTCGACAGTCAGTCGATCTCGAAGTTGGTACGCATTAAACCGTTTACCTACAGACTGTTCTTACTTCTTCCTGATAAGGACCTATTAATTTCGTTCGCATCGTTCGTCAGTCAGTCGGTCTCGGTTTACCTACAGACTGTTCTTACCTGATAAGGACCTATCAATTTCGTTCATCGTTCGTCAGTCAGTCGGTCTTGGAGTTGGTTAAACCGTTTACCTACAAACTGAACCAGATCCGATTGGGAACTCAATTCAGATTCGCAGTGAACGGGTCCAGCGTGAACGACACATCTCTAGTGACAACCTAAAAAGTACTGCATATGTAACTTGAATGGAATTGGCAACTTTTCGACCTAGTTTCACAATGTACTATTATAAATGAAGCTCTTCATGAATGAAGTAAACCAACAATAAAAGTCTACTTAGAAAGGCAACATCATTGGTAAAGGATTACTTCCGTTATTTATAAAACTTTTAATTTAATTTAAACTTTAGCATCCAATAAAAATACCATAAAATGCATTTTAGTAGCAGTATAAAAGTAGATACTAATAAAATTAAGTGCTATGCATAAATTTCACCTTACATGATTAGCTCTCGCTATTACGATGATTCACATCTACAACCTAGCTATAATTAATAACACACTCGCATGTAGTGGAAGCAATTGATTCCTTTGCATATATGAAGAATGTTAGATTAGTAATCATGTCACGGTTGAGTATTGTAAGCTCATTCCGCCGCGATAGTGGAAAGGTTCAGGTTAGAGTCCTGACTGTGACTATGGTTGTTAAAATGATTTTTTCCGATATTGCAGGAATCAATTATGTAATTGAAGGACAGTATAGCCTAGTGGTTATCGTGCTTAGTGCCGCAACCTCTGGACTGGACTGCCGTGGGTTCGAATCCCACCTGCGCTCATGGATGTTTTGTGATGTTATTTAGTTTTAAGATAGTTGTTATTTAGTGTAGTTGAAAAACGCTAATGATTGAGATGTCGACGCGTCTATAATCTACAATAAATAAAATTATGTAATTGGCTGCTCTTCCAATAAAATTTTCAATTGCAAAACAGCCGTATAAATCTATTTAATATAAACAACGTTATGCAAGTTTTTTTGTCGATTTAGATATTCATTCCTATTTTTTTAGTTTAATTTTTACCCGACTGGGGAGGGTAATGTTTTCATCAAATATTGTGGGTATGTTTGTGACACTGTAGCACTCAAACGGCTGGACTGATTTTTACAAATGGCGTGTCGATAGATTCGCCATAATCTTGCGAGTGACACTGAGCATAGGTGACGTCACGCAATTCAATCTGACGAACGCTAGACCGTCTAGACGTCATATTGCCAAAACATACATAAACTCTATCTAAAATTTTCTCCTCTTTCGATTAAGCCAGGTTTCGAATCGATCTGACTTGAATTGAGCGAATTATAAGCAAAAAACAAAACGTTACGCTTTTTAGTTAACGCTTGTATAAATTTTACTCCTCATAAAATTTCCATACCGGGCGCCTTATAAGAAAATCGATTCTTAAGGAGTAAACTCCAAAAATGCATATGGGGTTATCTGTTCATCAATTTATCTAGTATCCAAAAAACCTATTATGTGCTCAAGACCACACAGTAGAAGTGCAACTTCTTGACTACTTTATCTATCCAACCATAGATGGCAGTGAAAACCAAACGTGTTTCGTAGTTCATAAATAGTGCGTCAGGTGTTGAATATGTCCTATCTCTTTCTTTCTAGAATTGAATTGAATTGTGAATTATAGGCGCTCGACAACAGAATTCATTAGCGTCTCTTTCTTTCTCAATCTATCTATATCTTCTATCATGTTGCTTTTTCGTTTGATCGCCTGCCCTCGTTATAGAAGTTGCACTTCAAAAACTGACATTAACTCGAGAAAAGCCACGGGTTAAGGGTCTTAAATTAATGTATGTAGACCGGTTTTTTCCGTGTTGGTAAATAGAAAATCGTAATTCGTTTTTAATGATCAGTTGATTTAATTATGGATTGAAAAGTTTTCCTTGATGTCAGTTCGTATTTTTCGACCGGGGAAATCTTAACCTAATAAATTTAATGACGAGTTTGAAATTAATGAACTTTTAAAGATGCAACAAAATAATTCAATTCATCAAGTTTTATACTTTTGATAAAAATTCTTTTTGAAATTAAATATCAACGCTTTTCACTTTTTAATAAAGTTAAAAGCGTGATCGAATTTTAAATCGGATTATAAATAATTTTGCTACATTGTTCTCATTGAAGCCATCGCGGTTTTAATTTTAAGAACATAATAGGTTTGTGTGGCTGTGTAAAAACTGTGTGCAGGGGAGCGGAGTTATAATAATATCGACGCAAACGCTCGTTGTGAGATCCATCGTAAACTCTAATTTTCCGTAATTGTCAGTAAGCATTGTTGTTTAAAAAGTCAAGGAAGTAAAACCATGATTTTACTTCTAACTTATTTGGAAATTATTACTATAAATCTGATAAATTTGACACTTTTAAACCCGGTCCGCAAGATTACAAGCGCTATGGTTTGAGGTTATGCTATCGTCTGTCAATATAAACCATAGACATAGATGTAAGTACACCTCCATGTCTGATATAAATTAATTAGTTATTTTTTATTATACGTCAAAATTGAAGAAGAAAAAACTTAAAATAAATAATTTTCATGTACCTTTTATGCTGCTATTTATATTATATGCACGCAGCGAAATTAAATAGTATTCGTTTATTAAAAAATTTCGCGGTCTAAAACAACAACAAAATTTTAATGTAAAAAAGCGTGGGGTGGTTTGTATCATATTTTCATACTACCCCACGCTTTTTTACAATAAAATTAATTATTTTTTACTTTTTAGTTCATTAAAGCGTGTTTTTTAGTTTTTTTAAATTATAATTTATTTTTGCTTTTTAGTTCTGGAGATCCTGGTCAGGATAATGGGACAATTTTATGGAATTATTGTATTGTCATCAGTCCTTGATAAGTGTGCAAAGTTTCAGTTCAATCTGAAGTTTTTTGTTTTTTTTTTTAGTCCTGGAGATCCTGGTCAGGATAATGGGACAAACTTATTGAATTATTGTATTGCCATCGGTCCTTGATAAGTGTGCAAAGTTTCAGTTCAATCTGAAGTTTTTTGCTTTTTTTTTAGTCCTGGAGATCCTGGTCAGGATAATGGGACAAACTTATTGAATTATTGTATTGCCATCGGTCCTTGATAAGTGTGCAAAGTTTCAGTTCAATCTGAAGTTTTTTGCTTTTTTTTTAGTCCTGGAGATCCTGGTCAGGATAATGGGACAAACTTATTGAACTATTGTATTGTCGTCGGTCCTTGATAAGTCGACAAAGTTTAAACTAAATCTGACCGTTCAAAGTTGGTCAAAATCAAGTTCAAAGAAGTCGGTTACAAACTGACAAGCAAACATACAAGTGAAGCTAATAAAAGCGTGTTAAAAATGAGTTCAATCGTGTACTATTGCCCGCTAGGCCCAGTAGGCTTCGTGCACACAACCTATACGAGTTGTGGCATTAAAAGGTAACGTGATCTTCGAGTTCAGCGAGTATACATCGTGTCCCAGACTGATGTATTGATTTTAGCTTTGGGACAAAATGAATGGATCAGAATAAGCCATGATATTCTTGTTTGCCAAAGGCTACTTGTGACTAAATTTTTTTCTTATGAAAAAACAATGTTAAATATTTACATGAATCGTATGTATACATCAAAATGGGACACCCTGTATAACTTTTACAATATTCTAGGTTGGATATAAAATTATCTGGTGATATTTATTTTTGGTTCAATGTAATTTATAATTTTATCGAAAATTTACGATTAAAGCTTACTAAAATCACAGTTTTAATATTAATAATTATTAACGATAAATAAAATTGAAATCGGTTAGGTAATAGTTAATGTAAACAACAAAATATAATTTAAGTTTGGCGGGTGCCAATAAAGTTGTATTCTGCAATTAAAGCGGAGGCAATAAAATCGAACTACCTGAGTTGCGTTTTCATGCCCTACATACCTATATACATGGGATGTGGGACGATTGGGTTGAGTTGTTGTATGTGTGGGGGCGGTTGAAAGGGGCCGTACGGATTAACGCTATTGGGACAATTAAGTGAGGAGTCCGGAACTTCGAAAGCTTATCTGTCTTAATAGCAGTTTTTATTGTTGAACATTATGTCTCTACAAATCCATTTGCATTTCAGTTTTGTTTCTGCTTTTGCTGATTACAAATTTCATGTCGAAATCGTCACTCCACGATCTGATGTCACGTAGTATGATGCGGATAGCATGACTTTTTCACTAGTGTTGCCGTCTAGACAAAACAAGACTTTCAAAGTCTTGTCTTGTCTTGAAATATCAAGACAAGATTTCACTAAAGTCTTGTCTTGAAATATCAAGACTTCACTAAGTCTAAGTCTAGATTAAAAAACTCTTGTCTTGTCTTGAAAATTTCTAGACAAGACTTTTGCAAGTCTTGTCTTGAAAATCTAGACAAGACAAGAGTCTAGAAAGTCTAGATCTAGACGGCAACACTATTTTTCACTGAAATCATGCGTTTTTGCAAAAAAAAAAACATGAGTCTTCCTGTGGCTTTAATCGGCATAAGGGAATGATATTTCTGCCACATGTGCATTCAGGGCTTGAGAATGGCCGAGCGTGTAGCAAAAATCTACTTTTGGGTATATATTATCAAGTGCTTCGAACTCAAAGCGCTTGAAAATAGCGGGAAGTTCCAGAGATGACCTGCAGGGTCAACAGATTTACAGATTTTTTTTCATGGGTACGTTAACGATAACACGACGACAGATTAGCATAAGTTTTTTTGTAAATTGGAATTTAGTTTTATCAGCAATACCTACTGTACAATCGAATTGGCTGCCTATATACAGGGTGTCCCAAAATTGCTGGGACACAGAGCTACCACGTGTAGTAGAGGTCAAAATAAGTCGATTGAACCCAATTCATTTATATACCAAAATATGTACCGTTTGCCCGTGAGAAGAGTTCAAAGTTTACATAAAAATTTGTATATAAAATTTTGTATTACAATTTTATTAAACTCGTACTATATAGGAATATCTGTTAGCATTATTTAAGAAAACATTTTTTTCCTTCGGAACTATGCGGAATACGAAATTTTTACAAGAGTAACAAAATGAAGATAATTAATCAGTCTTCTCGCTAAAAAAATTTAAGAACCGTATTACCACCTCTAAGAAAGTTCTGAAAAAAATGTCAGGGGGTGAGGGTGGTTTTAACCCTTCTAGAATTTCTTTTTCGGTTTCTTTGATTACCGAAAGGAGAGTAATCCTCTAAAATGCACTTTTGTCAAATTTCATTCAATTTGTTTCACTCATTTCTGAACAGCGTACAAAAATGTGTTTTTTTATGTAAACTTTGATCTCTTCTCACGGGCAAACGGTACATTTTGGTAATAAATAAATTGGGTGCAATCGACTTATTTTGACCTCTACTACACGTGGTAGCTCTGTGTCCCAGCAATTTTGGAACATCCTGTATATTGAATGTTGTGGGACACGTATACCGTTGCATCAGTGTTGCCGAATCTAGTCAGTTTGAATTTGGCGCAAAAACGATAGATATAAACAACCGCAGCCATGACATATTTCTTTATTTCAGTAGTAGCCAATTAGGGTCAATTAAACTTTACCGCAGATAAAATAACAGACCCTCTATTTTTTTTATTGCGTTAAGTCAGAATCTTGAATTTTTTACAGGACTATGGGATTGTAGACCTTATTAACTTCCCAATGGAAGTTATTGTAATGGGTTCGAAAATCGAAATCAAAATGTATAACAAATTTTTATGTTTCAGGGTCACTACACTATTTTTAGAAAGATGTCTGTGTATGTGTGTGTGTGTGTACGTACGTATGTGTCCATTTCTTTCTAAGACGAAATCTCGAGAATGAAAAATGATATCGACTACGTTAGGGTGCCAATCGACGCGTATTAACGTAAATATGATCTGAAAGAAATTTTTTCAAAATCGGTTCTGCCGTTTTTTTTTCTTAACCAAATAGACTCCAAAAAAGTAGATTTTACACAATATCTCGCGAATAAAAAATTATATCGACTTTGTAAGGGTGTCAATCGAGGCGTGTTAACGTCATTTTGATCCGACATAAATTTTATTAAAATCGCTTCAGCCGTTTTTTTTTTTAATAATTGTTAAAAATAAATAATAATTATGTTTTAATGATTAAAATGATTACTTTTCTGTATAATATCTAATTTAATTATTATTACTAAATATTTACCAAACTGGGAAGTTCGTTGTGTGGACCTCAAGGGTCGCACTTTAGTCCTAATAAACGACCCACCTCACGGCTTGTTTGATATTAATTTCAACTTGATACCTCTAGCCTATTCTGAGAAAAAAAAGGTTTTGACGGAATGACAGACGAACAACAAAGTGATCCGCTAAGGATTCCATTTATTCATTGTGAGGTACGGATCCCTAAAAAGACCGAAATGTACGCATGCACCCTAATTATTGCTTCGCGATTTTGGCCCCTATTAGTTGTACATCCTTGGAGCAAGTGGGGCAGCCTCTACAGGATCCTCGAGCTCAGGGACTCCCGTTCTGGAAAGTTCGATAGCTTATTCTAAAGTTTCTAGAAAGTTCTAATCGAATTGTGGATGGGTTATTAAATTTTTTTGAGAACTTTATGTAGATTCTAGATTTTTCGATGGTTTCTATGATGTTGTATTGGAATTTTTCTAGAAACTTTTTTGTAGTTTCGAGAAGTATTCTAGAAAATTTCATGAATATTGAATATTCTAATGTATTTTTCTACAGACTTCTTGTATTTTCGGGTATTTTTCTAGAATTTTCCATGAATTTTCCAATTAAATAATATTGAGAGGAAAAATCAGGGGTCCCGGATAAAGTCTGCCCCAAGGTCTCCGAAAGTCTTTAAACGGTACTGGTACGTACTGTTTAATACGTACATGGAAATTGTAATAATATTTTTTAAAATGCTACGAAAACTCCGTAATTAAATTAAATAAAAGTACAATGGTCACTCGGAGTTAATATTTAATATTCACTAATTTTAAAACATAAAATTGTGTAGTTTATAAGTTAATGTAAGTAATTTTATGTTTTAAAATTATAGTGAATATTAAATATTAACTCCGAGTGACCATTGTACTTTTATTTAATATTTTTTAAATTATTGCATAATTCGTCTTGCCAAAAGTAAGTAAACAAAATCCCTAGATTTTGAAATTTTGTCACTATAATCCGGCAACACTGATATTGGGAAGCACGCACCATACATTCGTAATTCACCGCCAACGCTTTACGGTGCCGTTGCCATCGTCAGCATTACTGCCCGCCCCGCCCCGCGTCGGTATCGCTTCGCCGCGGGCGGGTAATCAAATCGTAAATTCGCAATATAGATTAGCGCGCCGACCGGCGATGCCTCGAATATCCGTTCTCTGTACCCACTCATGTGCACATTCAATGACAAAAATAGATTTTCCCTGTAAGTTTTACGCCTTACGACCTCAGTTGTCGAGCGTCTATAACCTACAATACCTATCAGTTTTGAGTATCGCAGATTTAAAATATAATTTATGACATAGATGTACTTAGTTTATGCGTAGAAATAATTTAATTTTTTATTGTGTACTTTTTATTGTGTCAAAATGGCGGAAGAAGTGTTTGAAATAATGCGTATACAGGGTGGCACATCTTAAACAATGCAGTGAAATATCTCGTAAACGGTACAAACCATAAAAAAATGTTTTATACAAAAGTTATCGAGTGTCAAGGGGGACAGAAGACTGTGATATCAGATTTAACATAGGTGGTGCTGTGAAGGTCAGGCGAAGGTCAGCTTCGATTTTTTAATTGTAACAGTGCATTTTTATTCCAGAATACGATACAGTATTTAATAGTGAACAGTAAATTATTAAGGTACATATCAGCTAAAGTTAATAAATATTGAGATATTTAGAAATTAAATAGCAAATTTAATTTGTCAATTCGGTTCTTTTATGAATTGAATTTGAGCCAAGAAGGCCGGTGCATAATATCATGGCTATCTACTATGTCATAATTTGTCTAATTGACGTTCATTTTGACTGTTATTTAATTTCTAAATATGTCAATATTTATTAACTTTAGCTGATATGTACCTTAATAATTTACTGTTCCCTATTAAATACTGTATCGTATTCTGGAATAAAAATGCACTGTTACAATTAAAAAATCGAAGCTGACCTTCGGCTGACCTTCACAGCACCACCTATGTTAAATCTGATATCACAATCTTCTGTCCCCCTTGACACTATAGCTTTTATATAAAACACTTTTTTATGGTTTGTACCGTTTATGAGATATTTCACTGCATTGTTTAAGATGTGCCACCCTGTATAGAGGATAGCAATTAGTGTAACGGTTAGCGTGCTGGCGTTTAGATCTAACCATCGTTGGTTCGAAATCCACATTCGCTCACATATGTTTTGTAATGTCGTTTAATTTAATGCGATGTAATTAGACGCTTATGACCTTAGTTGAAGAGCGTCTATAATCTTAATATATAAAACTAGGTTGCGGTTTTATGAAATCACGGTGCAAGAGAAATTTTTTACCGCACAACCCCAAACGCTTTTAACCCGAATGCCGAAAGTATATAATTTTGTTTAAACTCTGCAAAACTAAAAGTGCACATCCCGCTAAGTTTGAGACTGTATGATAGTAAAATATTAAAATAAAAAATAAATAGAGAAAATACTTATAATCAAAATAATAGAAAAAAATATAAATAAATATCAAGTGGAATATAGAATAGTTAAAAAAACTCAATTTAAAGGTGCCGCCCGGGTTCGAACCAGCGTCCTACTGTGTATAAAGCAGCTACGATACCCTTGCGCCACGCATCGAGTTTTGATATATACCAAGTTGTCTGGGGTGACAATAGTATATTATAGTGTTGGGATATACAGGGTCTTCAAAGTTAAGTCGGCACTATTGCTAACTTCGTTATTTTTGGATCTACAAAATCGGTTAAATTAGCAAACTAGAAGTATTTTTTCCGCTGAATAAAACGATGAAAACAGAAAAACAATTGAGCATCGCGTTTTCGAGTTATGATTGTCAGAGTCACTAGGAGTGTTGCAAGCGGGCTACAAAATGCTTGGACCAAGAGGGTGATGTTTTTGAGAATCTTATTTGAATTTTGTTTTCTTCCAAGTTATAGAATAATTTGAAATAAACGATATTTTTCACCTCATGGATATTCTTGTCACTTTCTATTTTATGGTGAGCCAAAGCTGCCACTAACACAGCTACCTTTAATTTGAATTTGAAAAATCATTATTAACTTAGTCATTTTTGACATAAGGATAGAAGACTATGGGACACTTTTTGTTCAGAATTCAACTGTCTATCGATTGTGAATATTGTATACCGGGTGTATCATTTAAAAAAATAGAAATTTTTGATAAAACTCGAAAACGCGATATTCAATTGTTTTTCTGTTTTCATCGTTTTATTCACCGGAAAAAATACTTCTAGTTTGCTAATTTACCCAACTTTGTAGATCCAAAAATAACGAAGTTAGCAATAGTGCCGACTTAACTTTGAAGACCCTGTATACGCGATTCTTTGATTGGACGTGACGTGACCTCGACATGCGTAACCGAACTGGAAAAAACGAGGCTAAAATGTTTCACTTAAAAATTCAACATCCTCGATCGAACTCAGCTATGTAACGGCTGAACGGATTTTCATGAAATTTGGTATATACATAGTTACCCACCTACTTTAGGTCCTGGAATAGGACATAGGATACTTTTCATCCCGGAAAAACATATAGTTCCTGTGGAATAGGGTACTTTTCATCCCGGAAAAATGTATAGTTCTTGTGGAATAGTAACAAAACGTAACTCTGAAATTCTTTTGCATATTGGCGGAATCCTACTAATATTATAAACACCACCAGCCCCGACTTCGCTTTGCAGGGGGAGAATTTCTCGCGGGGGGGATAATAATCATAAATTCATGGCACCCGAGCGAAGCCGGACCGGGCCGCTAGTGCGGTATATATTTGTAATTTTTGCGATAGGTAGAGTACCTGCGGTGAGAGATGAAGCCAGGCACGTCATCAATAATATGCTAGTGAACGCCTGCTTGCCCGCAGACAGTGCCGTGTACACAAAACTGCACATTGGGTTTTATGACGTTAGGTACAATTTTGGCAAACTGCTATTCATGACAATAAACAGCCAATAGCAAGCTAGAAGGCGGACGCAATGCATTCACGTTACTATGACGCGGTGGCTTCATCTTTCGCCGCGCGAGGTCTACCTACCTATAACTGTATATCCAGTAGTTTGTTATATAATAGCTGTATGTAGACGTAGTTCTTTAAATAAAATAATCATTCGGTTTTGAACAGGCTATGTGTTAAGACGTGTTTTTGTTCAAGTTAGAATATAATCGATAGAATTTATTTTTCGTTTGTTGTTTATAAATTCTAATTAAAAATAAAAGTTTTAAACAAATTATTAGTGCATACTAGTGCTAGTGGGCTTATGTCTAAAGATCGAGGGGGTGGGCCTGGTCCACCCCATACATCTTCATCTGAAGAACATGGATTACCATTATCATGGAACATATACAACGCATTGAATACTGTCTACAATTCTGATACCAACGAAACTGAGGTAGTAATTGATAATTACAAAAAGAAAACTAAAACAGATAGGAAAACTGACGGTAAGGCCTTTAAATCTAGTATTATTAAGTCGCAGAAGCAAAGTCCACTGAAATCTATTTCCAAAGTATTACCTCGTTTACCTTCTATATCTGATAACGTTATTATTAAAAATGGTTCTCAATTGAGCAAGGATAACGATTCTACTAAAACAAATAATATACAGGTAGAAAGAATGGATGATTCTATATCAATAGACCAACATACCTTACAGGTATCAAATAATGAAAGTAGCGTTTCCACCAATCAGATTGATTCTAAAACTGATGAAGAAGATAATACTTTGAAAATAAAATTCAGAGAAGAAGACGAAGGTCCTTTTTACGTGTATTTTGAAAGCAATGAAAAAAATTTAGGTAATGTTCACCCTATGTATATAGGCCGTAATTTGCATACTAAGTTGCCAAGTTCAAAAAATTCAATTATAAATATTGCTAAAATTGGCAGAAATAGAATTAAAGTTCATTTTGGGAACAAAAATGATGCAAATTATGCAGTAGAAAACCAAATATTAAAAGACTTAGATATCAAATGCTATATTCCGAATCACTTATTATTTAGAACCGGAGTAGTTAAAGGTATTGATACAGTCCTTAGTGAGGATTACCTTATAAAAAACATAAATTCTCATTACAATATAGCCAAAGTTAAAAGGATTTCAAGAAAAGTAGACGATTCCTACATTAAAACCCAAACGGTTATAATTACCTTTGAAGGTCAATTATTACCGAAATACATAAAATTGGATAGTACTATATGCGAAGTAAATCTTTATGTACCACGGGTAATTCAATGTTTTAATTGTTTGCGCTTTGGGCACGTACAATCTCAGTGTCGCAGCTCAGTTCGGTGTCCTCGTTGTGGTGAAAACCATAAAAAGCAGTTATGCGAATCAGATATTACTGAGTGTATATATTGTAAGGAACCTCACCAAGCGTTAGATAAAACTCTATGTAAAGAATACGAAAAGCAAAAGTCGATTAAACAGAAAATGGCTGATCTAAATATATCATACATTGAGGCCACAAATATGCATAAAAACTCATTAGCAAATGTTATAAATATGGTAAATGTAAACAATCCTTTAGAATTCCCACCATTAAATCACAAGCAATCAGCTGAAATTTCCAGTTACAAACATGTTAACGATCCAATATATGCAACACAATATGATACACTGAATACAACTCCCGATTCAAATATTTTAGAAAAAACGCATTTAAATAAAATAACAAAAAATTACAGTCAGTCAGTTATTAATAAAAATCCTAGCCCTTTAACAAATAAATACACCCCAAAGTTTATAAAGTCTACAAATACCCTTCAATTAAATAAACCAGATTTTCAAAAATTACAACCTAGACTTTATAATCCGGATCGGAGTAATAATTTTTTACCTATTACCTCCAATCCATATAAAACAACCCCGGAAGAAAGGGAAGTTCTGGATATTATTACCAACGATATTGTAAGATTTGTTAAAAATATAATAGATCAAAAAGATCACTCAGATACTTACCAATCTATAACTTCACTCAGATATCAAATAAAAGACATATTAGATAATAAACTTAACAATGGATACCTTCAATCTACTTCAATGGAACTGTAGGTCCATTATAGCAAATAAAGCTAACTTAGAAATAATTTTGAAAGATCAAAATATAAAAATAGCAGCCATTTCCGAAACTTGGCTACGTCCCTCGATTAAATTTAGAATAAATAATTTTAATGTAATTAAATCAAATAGATACGATGGCCGAGGAGGCTCGGCATTAGCATTGCACAAAGATGTAAAATTTAAACAAATAAATTTAAACCAATTTAATAATAAAATCATACAGGCATGTGCAGCAGAAATATTTTGTGATGAACCGTTTATAGTGTTTTCAATTTATTGTTCTCCAAACCATAATATCTCAGCTGAATTTTGGGATAAATTATTTAACGTAACAAATTATCCAGTCGTTATAATGGGCGATTTTAACGCACACCATTTTGTTTGGGGTTGCGAATACGAAGACAAAGAAGGTCGTAACTTAAATTCATGCATAGGAAACAATAATTATTTTATTCTCAACGATGGATCAGCTACACTGATTCCACGTCCGAATACTCGCAAATCGGCAGTAGATGTTTCTATCTGCTCGGGAAATTTGGCAACTAAATTGTTCTGGTACTGCTTAAATGATTCATTCGGATCAGACCATTTACCAATTCTGCTAAAATTGCAACATAAATTCTATCCTTTTCAAAAAATAATAAAACCATTTTATAAATGGAATACAAAAAAAGCGGATTGGGGGACGTTCAATAACGAAATAAATAAATATATTCACAATTCAACACTAGAAGATTTAAACTATAACAAAATCATTGACATTTTAAATCAAGCGGCTGAAAAGTCAATACCAACATTCAAAAACATTAAAATAAAAAATTACAAAGATCTTCCTTGGAGAGATCAAGAGTGTAATGACCTTATTAACGAGAGAAAAAATGTTTTTAAAAATTACAAAGAAAACTCGAATTTAGAAAATTACTTACTTTTCAAAAATATTGACGCCAAAGTTAAGTTAAAGTTTAAGGAAAAGAAAAAAAACAAGTTTATTAAATTTTGTGAAGGCTTAAATAGACAAACTTCATCGACCGAAGTCTGGCAAAATATTAAAAAATTTAGAGGTCATCTATCAAAACAAGACATAACTGAAAACATTCCTACAGATAGTACCTGGGTTGACGAATTTATGCAAAAAATAGCCCCACCTTTCGTTAAAGATAATTTTAAACTTAGAACAGATAATATAACAGATCACGAGTTATTAGTTCCATTTAGTTTAAAAGAATTGGAATATGCTTTGAAAAAATCTCATGACACTTCTCCTGGCCTAGACTTCATAACATATAACATGCTAAAAAATTCGCCAAAAAGCTTTAAAAGGATATTTTTAAAAATATTAAACATTATCTATTCTAGTGGAGATATACCTAGTCAATGGGAAAATTATATAACTGTTCCAATTCTAAAACCTGGAAAAAATAAAAATGAAGCTAAGTCCTATAGACCCATTTCACTCTCGTCATGCATATTAAAAACAAAAGAAAGACTAATAAATAACAGATTGCATAATTGGATAGAAAGAAACAATTTAATTCCAAATTCACAGCACGGCTTCAGAAAAGGACATAGCGTTATGGATAGTCTGACTATCTTCACTACAGACGTACAAATTGCAATGACAGAAAATAAAAGCACCGCCGCGGTTTTCCTAGACATAGAGGGGGCATATGATTCAGTTATCCCCGAAATTTTGTATGATAAACTGTTCAAATTAGGAATTCCATGCAAACTAATTTCATTCATATATGGTATCGTAGCAAACAGGAAAATTCATTTCAAAATAAACAACATAATTAAAGATACCAGATGGACATCGCTTGGGCTTCCTCAGGGCGGAATTTTAAGCCCGTTAATGTACATAATATATTCGTTGGATCTAGAACTCTGTTTATCTCCAAATATCAAAGTACTTCAATTTGCAGACGACGTTTGTATATATACAAACGATACCAATATTGTTACCTGCGAAAAAAATATAGGCGATTCGATATTCACTTTGCAAGCTTGGTTAAGCTTAAATGGATTAAACCTCTCAGCGAATAAAACAAAAGGAATGATATTTACTAGGAAACGCAAAATTAATAAAAATCATTTTCTGGTATCAAAAAATTTTAATATTCCTATAGTTAAAGAACATAAATTCTTAGGACTAATTCTAGATACAAAATTAAACTGGACAAATCATATTGATTATTTGACAAAAAATTGCGAGATCAGTCTAAATATTATCAGGTCGATAGCCCACACTAGCTGGGGAGCCGACCCTAAAACATGTTTAACTATATACAAAGGCTTGATAAGATCAAAAATTGATTTTGGGTGTTTTATTTATGGTTCTACAAGTCTTAATAACCTGATCAAAATTGATAGAATTCAATATAAGGCCTTAAGGCAGTGTATCGGAGCACTTAGATCCACTCCCACAAACGCTTTATTAGTGGAATGTGGGGAAATATCATTAGACAAAAGGAGGCATCTACTGGGATCTAGATTCATGTTAAACAGAAAAACTGAAACAAAAAATAAGCTTGTTACCAAGCTAAATTACTTAACTGAGTTGGTGTTAACAAATAAATATTGGGTGGTAAAAAACACGCCAATTTTAATAAATAATCATATAGACATCAGTTCTGTACAAATAAATCTTTATTCAAATAAAAACTATCCAATCCAATATACTTTACCATATAATATAATTACCATTCAACATAATATTCACTACGCAGAAGAAATAATGACTGATAACGAGTTGATAGAACGATGGGCTCAATCATATTATATCTTCACAGATGCTTCCAAAACAGATACAGACACGGGCTGCGCCTTCTTAGACTCACAACTTAAATTAAGCAAGCTGTACAAACTACCTCATTCGTTCACAATTTTTTCGGCGGAAGCCTTCGCAATTTATAAGTGTTTAGAATATACGCTGGCAAACATAAAAGAACCAAGAGTCACCATCTGCTCGGACTCGCGTAGCGTTCTCCAGGCATTGGAAAATCCTGAAAAATGTCAAAACCATTTAATATACTCCATATTAGAAATTATGTGGCAAATTAAATATACAGAAATACATCTAGTATGGGTTAAGGCACATGCTTATGTTACAAATAATAACGCAGTCGATTTATTAGCCAAAAAAGCCACATCAGAAGGAGAAAATTATTTAGATGCTAAAATACCTTTAGGAGATAGTAAAATAATTATCAAAGAACTTTATTTCAAAAAGTGGGAAGAAGAATGGAAATATACAACAAGAAAGAAAGGCTTACTTTATAGCTATGTACAAAATAACTTACGGGAAAAACCCTGGTTTTATAACAATTTCTACAGCAGATCTTACATTACAACTATATGTAGACTACGCTTTAATCATTCATTATTTCCAAATTATTTATACAAAATAAACAAAATTGACTCACCTTTTTGTGACTGTGACAACGCCAGTGTAGCTGACTCCGTACACGTATTGTTAACCTGCAAGAAATTTCAAAATCAGCGAATTCCG
Source organism: Mongoloraphidia duomilia (assembly GCA_039654895.1). Classification (NCBI taxonomy): domain Eukaryota; kingdom Metazoa; phylum Arthropoda; class Insecta; order Raphidioptera; family Raphidiidae; genus Mongoloraphidia; species Mongoloraphidia duomilia. The sequence continues at coordinate 6,335,731 of CM077516.1, forward strand.
TTGATAGAAAGCATAATAAAAGAAAAAATACCTCTACCTGTATGGCTTCCTGAGGTACTGAAAAGTAAAAACAAAAATATATATAACGAAATTTATAAATTTTTATGCAAAATTGAAATAAGAATCTGAATATAAATATTATAGAGTAAAATGTACTTACCTTGTGTGTTATACCTTACCTGTTAGATAATTCATTATTCAATTGGCCGTCTTGTGTGTCTCTTCCTGTTCTATCGGCCGGTGCTTTCCATTGGCCTAATTATCATTTATCCCATGATCCATCCTTCTTTTGTGTCCACGTCTAATTAAATAGTATTAGCTCAAACATATTATAAAACTAATTAATATTTAGAATGTAAAAGAACTACACATTATTTATTTATTCTAAATCTAATTTAGGTATATATTAAAAAAAAAAAAATATTTTTCTTCTTTTTTTCACTTTACCCTTTTTGTTTACGACTCTTTCTTCTGGGGTATATTATAGGTATACTCGTAAATACTTAAGTTATAAATCTTATATTCATCACACTAGCGCTGGCTGACTGTGAAAACAAAGGCCAAAATTTTTATATTAAAAAAAAAAAAAAAATAAAATAATAAAAAAAATAGTCTTAATGCTTTGCTCATCTTAAAAGTAATTAAAATTAAAATATAAAACTATAGAAGAATAGTCATTTATTTGCGTTTTATATATTTTTAACTTGCGCTTCGGAGATTTCAATTTAATAACCACATTGTTTTATTTATAAGTGCCTTTAGAAAGAATGAAAAGTACTGTTTGAAAAGGAGCGATGAGTGGCAATTAAATTTCTGAAATCGGGGAGGCAGATTATACAGTAGACTCGCGTTAATGTGAACACTCGCAAATATGAACTGTTTAATAACATGAATGGCAAAGTCTTGTCCATTGACTACTCTGTAATGTGAACAATAAACATTTGACTACTCTGTAATGTGAACAATAAACAGTTAACTTCTCTGTAATATTCACATTACACTGTAGTTAACTGTAATAAACAGTCGAATAGTCTGTAATGTTCATGTTGACTACTCTGTGATGTCCACATTACAGAGTAGTCAACTGTTCAATAAACAGTTGACTACTCTGTGATGTTCACATTACAGTGTAGTCAATTGTTCTGCAATAATATGAACAAAATGTATCCACTGGGCATTGACTACTCTGTACTGTAAACAATAAACAGTTAACTTTTCTGTAATATTCACATTACACTGTAGTTAACTGTAATAAACAGTCGAATAGTCTGTAATGTTCATATTACAGTGTAGTCAACCGTTCAATAACATGAACTGCAAAATGTGTCTATTGGGTATTGACTACTCTGTACTGTGAACAATAAACAGTTGACTACTCTGTGATGTGCACATTACAGAGTAGTCAACTGTTCAATAAATAAAAAACTTTTTAACAAAAAAAAAACCTCCTTCAAAAAGATACTAAAAAGAGGAAAATAATGAAATTTTGAGGTCTGTGCCTATTAAAATATGAAGTCGGTTAAAAAGTATAGTATATAGTGATTAATATTTTCTTTTTAACCAATTTCATATTTTAATTGGCACAGACCTCAAAATTTTATTATTTTCCTATTTTTAGTGCCTTTTTGAAGGAGGTTTTTTTTTTTGTTAAAAAGTTTTTTTTTTTTTTCTAGACATTCGTTGATTCTCTCATTTTTTTGAGCGAATTTCTCTCCATGATAAACATTTGTAATAGACAATCGTTTATTTCGCGTAGTAACTGAATTAGCATATACATATATCGCAGTCAATTAAAATATAATTGCATTCATCAGACTGTGAAACGTTTGTGTTAATGATTACGTTTATTTCTGTATACCGAGTGTTTCGAAATTCGCATACATGATGCAGAGTATGCGACAAAATTGGAACAAGTTTCTTACGATTTTTCGGTTAGACCGGTATTTTTCGAACTATCGTGGTTTTTGAAACTCTGTGATCATTTGGTAAAAATTAATCCATGACAAATGTCCGAACATAAAATATAGTTAAAAAAAAAATTAAAATATCAGAATACAAAATATATTGTTCAAAACAATTTATTGTAAAAAGTCGAGACATTTTCGAATCGTAAAATACAGTGATGTAAATCAATTCATTTAACCATTTGAATAAACATTTAAAGTTGAGATTCAAGATGTTGTACCATTTTTAAAACCACTGTAGCTCGAAAAGTATGTCCGACCGAAAAATCGTAACTGGGACTTTTTATTCAGTTTTTGTCGCATAGAAATCCCACGGTCCGTGTGCGCAAATTTCGAAACAGCTTGTATATACAGTGGCCTAACAAAGTGCTAGACATTCTAAATTGTGATTCAAAGAGGTCAGTTTCTCATTTTCCGGCGAATGCCCCTACATTAATTAACAAAAGTATTGTTTGTTTAAAATAGTTGTACAGTAACCGAATCTGAATTGAAACAACCCTTCTTACTTTGTCGTACTCCGAACTTAATTTAATGGCTCCGTTCCGCATTTTTTTGTTGCATCATCAAAGAGTTCAAACCTAACCTCAAATATATGTGAAACCTATTGTTATCGATATTATTTCTATTCACGCCAAACAAACGTCATACGCCGCGCCATTGCGCCCGTCGTTCCCCCTTACCTCCCTACTGCCGTGGAACCCGCCAGAAAGCCGAGTCGCACGCCGGGTTCGAGACTAGCCCGCTTTCCGCCATGCTAACTTCCATAAGGTTTCTCAATAATATTGTTATACGAATCAAGAGCAGTGGCGCTTCATTTCGGCGGATGACTATTGTACTACCGATTTAGGTTCACTGGCGTATAACCATAGACAATTACCATAACCATAGTCAGTAACAACAAGGCGTATGTATTAGCCTAGCGGCACTGGCGAGAACTAATTGTGCCAACACGGCACACGGTGAATAGTCCCCAGGCGGATGGGGGGAGGTCAGGGGCATTCCGGCGAACGGCGACGCGCGTTCCACACGTGTATAACTACGTAGCTAATAAAAGTGTATTTTTACGGACATAATAAAACGGTATAAATAATTTCCGTAACAATATAATAATTCTAAAATCTGCAAGGGATATTGTAAATCTTCCAAGTTGGGCAGGAAATCCTCTTTTTATAAAACATTTGTTTATTTTGTATATTCTTTTTTACTGAGGAAATAAATAATTTGAATTTGAATTTGAATAATGGACGTTTATAATTTTTCGAAGACTATTATAATATTCCGGATTTTACAATATTTCTGCGACATACATACTTATTGCTTTATTTATTGACACACAAAACTAGTCCGTACCTGTATTTGCGGAGGCCACTATACTACTTTTATACTGTTTAGTTTGAACTCAATTTATTCAGGATTGTTTCCGGTCGATTTGCGCTCTCGTTTCTGCCAAGCATACCACCGTTCTGTGTTCTATAGATTCGCATCCTCGACATCGACAGAACTCTTCGATGCATCTACATTCTACGTATTTGTATAAAATATGATTTTAATGTAATATATCGTGTGTGGATTGCACGCTCGAAATAGGGAATTAGTCTTATTAAAGGGTAAGTTCAGTTTTGCACTCGACTGATTGAGCCGAGCGAGCAGATTTTTGGTCACGTGACAAGCGATAAATTCGAGCCATCTAAACAACTCCGAACGTAATCTAGCTGATTTTTCCAAACGTCAGAATAAAATGGCGCCGCTAAATTAAATTCTTTTTACTAAAGCCGATATATTCTTTATTGTTTCCCATTTTTGATTTAATTCAACATTGTTATTAATAATAAGTCATGATTTATAATTTTTTTTGTTTTATTTGTTTATTTTAGAATTAATAGTACTACCGGCTGTTGATTTTTTTCGACCCATAGATATAATAAATATTTTGTATAATCATTCTGTGAAATATGGACTTATTCATGATTATTACTATTCTTTGAATAAATAAGTATTATAAGTACATATGTGTATTTTTACTTTTGAAAAGTTACCTCATACAAATAAACTTCATTTATCCATTCTCACAACACGATGTTGTTTCCGCTCATTTTTAAAATAAATGCTCTGAAGATGGTTAAATCTGCTTGCTTGCTCGCTTTCCTCAGAGCTCAAAGAGCGTGTTCGATCTCCTCCAGCTGTTAAATCCGAGCGGAGGGACCTTTCAGAGCATATAAATGTTAAATTCGAACGCATTAGAGCACTTAGATCGATCTGAGCGCGAAACCAAACTTATACCCAAACTGAAACTTTATAAGTCTCGTTTTTCCGATCGGTTACGCCTGTCGCGCACTAATGCGGTAAGTAAAACACTTTCGGCACGCCAGCCTGTTAAATGATCCATTACAGGCCAGTACCTACATCGAAAGTAGTCATTTTTTATTGGGTATGGCAAACAAGTTTAAATTCATTAGAAAGATTACATCTCAACTAACCCGTTGATGTTGCAGTTTAAATCGAAATTTAAAGCGTGCAATAAACACATTTAATAAACTGAAATCATATTTTTGTCAGTTGGATGTTACATGAGAGCACACATTGCGATAGCCCACAGGGATCTATCATGGAGCTTTTCAGTTATTCTTCTTAATACGGACATGACGGAGTGAAATGCATTTTTATTATTGCTAGATGTCAAAGTATACATTTCAAAGTGATACATTATTTTGCAACGAAGCACATCTTTTCTTAATATCTTTGCTGGTTTTATTATACACTAACGGTCCTGTTCGGCTTCGCTCGGGTGCCAAGAATTTATGATTTATTACACACCCCCCCTCCCTTCGCGCTAGAAATGTTTCTCCTGTGAAACGTGGGGCGTTGATTAGTCAAAAAATGCTACACCCCCGTTTTACCCCCTTTGGGGTTGAATTTAAAAAAATTGCGAATAGCTTATAACCTTCCTCAATAAACGGGCTATCTAACGTAAAGAATTTTTCCAAATCGGACTGGTAGTTCCCCCCCCCCCCCTTCGGGCGAGAAATGTTTCTCCTGTGAAACGTGGGGCGTTCATTAGTAAAAAAATGCTACACCCCCGTTTTACTCCCTTTGGGGTTGAATTTAAAAAATTGCGAATAGCTTATAACCTTTCTCAATAAACGGGCTATCTAACGTAAAGAATTTTTCCAAATCGGACTGGTAGTTCCTGAGATTAGCGCGTTCAAACATAGATACATAAAAAAAAATTCAGCTTTATTATATTAGTATAGACTATAGAAAATATAGATAGTATAGAATTAGTATATATCAGTATTACCCCCTTTGGGTTTGAATTCAAAAAAATACTCGAATAGCCTATATTCTATAACCTTCCTGATTAAATTTGATACGGGCTTAGATTAAGAGCATTCGATATACCTACAAATACCCCCTTCATTCCTCAAATGCTTTCCCCTCGTCTAAAAACGGTTATGACTCTCCTGACGCTATTTTTAATGCTAAATGGTGATACGCGCTTTATCGTGCTCTGATTGGCAACGGCTTTAGACTGTTTCACTGTGTGTATATCCAGGACCGGCGCAAGCCTATTTAGCGCCCTGGGCAAACAATTTCTTTGCGCCCCCCCCCCTATATTTTCGTTTCAATAAAACGTGTACACAATTTCCTATCATTAATATTAAAAAATTTCCACAAGGTTTTACGTAAATTGTTTTTTATTCATCTTTTTCAGTTTTTATAACATTCGAAGCCTTATTCCAAGTATTGTACCGATGTTTTAGAAAAAAATGTCCATTTAATTGCTTCAGAAATGAATTCTGCAAGCTTTTTTCTCTGCAAAACTTCTTATCAGTTTTTTGTAATCTATTTTTTTTTTCGTGAGTTATCAGTGCCGCCCCTATTTCGATGGCGCCCTACACAGTTAAAAATCGAGTCTGTATATGTTAGGTCCTCTTATGTGTTAAATAATAAATATAACATATTTGGTGCGAGATTTTACGTTTTATAAATGTTATTTTATATTAACACATAAAAAAACTTATTTTCATGTTGGTCACCTGCGTTAACACAAAATATATGTCTTTCTGATAGATTATTTTTGTCAAAATTAATTGAAATAATAAATATGTTCATATGACATCTAGTCATGAGTAATTCTAACAGGAAAGTAATGTTAACAGAAATTCAACTCAAGTAAGAAATCAAAATAAATGAAAATAAATGTTAGTACTCTATTGGAATCCCGCATTTACCACATAACTCTTGTTTAATCTGGACGTGTAAATTTGCAAGGCAGACAGTGATAATTGTAAATTTTAATAATATAGGTATTTCTCTATAATCTGTATAAATTTCATCAAGTACTATTGAGCAATATTTGAGATACTGACAATAAAAAATGATCTAAAAAAAATGGTATAGTCTGTCACCGATTTGATGTTTTTAGGTATATTCAATAATAAAATTTTAATAGTGTTGTCTGATAGGCTTTTCTACGGTGATCAGCCAGAGCTTGGACTTATCCACTTGTGCTTTTTATTTTGTGTTTAATTTTGTTATTATTATGTACTATTATTATGTACTATGACTATGTATTATACATACTATTACTACAATAAAAATATATTATAATATACCTATGTCCTATATATATCAAGATATTTTATTTGGCACCATATCGAAACCTCAACAGAATAAGGGCGTAAAGTTCAGCACCGATTTTTTTTTAATTCATTATAAGTGAAAAAAAAATCGGTGAAGAACTTTACGCCTTTATTCTGTTGGGGTGGCGATATGAAGCAGTCCTCCAATTAACTAATTATTTATGTAGGTAATATTTGACATATAAGTCATATGTAAAATATGAAAATTTACATTTAAATTAAGTTAATAAAGTATTGATTAAAAATGTCAATTTTAACATAAAATTGTATTAGTTTGACATGAAGACTTAGTTAAATTAACAGAAAAAAGAAGTTAAAACAACACAAAAATATGTCATGTAAATGTTAAATATTTAACAGAACTTGTATGTAAACGATTAACAGAAAGGTGTTATGTTAAAATAACATAAAAAAATTAGTGGATCGCTGAGGACATCTAAAATATGTTATATTTAACATAAAATTTTTAACTGTGTAGGCAGCTGCCCAGTTTGCCCGCCCCAAAAACCGGCCCTGTGTATATCTATAGTTGCTGATTTAAATTTCTCGTCTTTTAGCGATCCTTTCTGTCAAAATTTATCAATGTTTTTAACCCTTATGATAGCATATTATAGTCTTATGAAGAAACGACCCTCGTTAAGTCAGCGTTTTCTTCTCCAATAATAGAAGCTGATAAAATTTATTATACCTTTGAACATTCTCTTCTCATATATAGGTGCAATCGGCCTTGAGTAAGTAAAGCAAACACATAACCTATAAACATACGCCAGGCACCAAGTGCAAACACAGAGATACGAGAAGGTAACGAGATATCACCTATAGAGTGAGACGTGTGTATATTGATACAGTTGAATTAGACAGTGATGACGATATGTGATATTAGTTCCGTGCTTAGCGTTTGCGTAAATGAGAAGAGCTCAGATTTCAATATTCTAGTTTATGGGCAAACGTAGATGTATATATTTAGGGGACATTTATTGAAAACGATTGCACGTTGGTCTTCCTATCGTGAAATTATTAATGGAGGATGTATGAAAATGACTCGGCAGTCATTTTGTCAATATTATTTAACAGAGGTCGACAATTTTAGTAACAATAAAACCGTTACCACTCATCAAATTTCCTACACAGAGATACGAGAAGGTAACGAGATATCACCTATAGAGTGAGACGTGTGTATATTGATACAGTTGAATTAGACAGTGATGACGATATGTGATATTAGTTCCGTGCTTAGCGTTTGCGTAAATGAGAAGAGCTCAGATTTCAATATTCTAGTTTATGGGCAAACGTAGATATATATATTTAGGGGACATTTATTGAAAACGATTGCACGTTGGTCTTCCTATCGTGAAATTATTAATGGAGGATGTATGAAAATGACTCGGCAGTCATTTTGTCAATATTATTTAACAGAGGTCGACAATTTTAGTAACAATAAAACCGTTACCACTCATCAAATTTCCTCTACTAAATTCTGTCAAATTAAACAACTCAAAATTATTCGATTGCTTGATTGTGGATTATAGACGCTCGATAACTAAGGTCGAACCATGGGCATAGGAATCTAGGGACGAAGTATAAGTGCCACTTTAGATGCGGGGGGAAGCCATTCAGGGGATAAGGCATGCCTGTGTCTCATGGGCGCATGTCCATGCTATGTCTATGGTGCATGTGCTCCCTTGTACTTCGTCCCTAGATTTCTATGTTTATGGGTCAAACTAAAACCCGACTACTAAAGAAGAAACAATCGTGGCATTTACCAATAAATTATGCAAGATATTTACGATTCAAAACATGAGATAGCATTTTTTTGTTATCATCAGTGTCTGTGAATATATAAGGAAAATCTTAAATAATTTAAGAACTTAATATTTTTTATTACGGTCGCCATATTGATTTTTTTTAAATAATATAGCCTCTGTCACTCGTGCAAATGAAACAAATTGATCGGCACCAAAATTATTAAAATCGGTCCAGTAATTTAGACGCTCCGAGGAAACATCCATATACCTACATAAATACATACTACACACATATGTAGTACACTGCTTCCAGGGTTTGAGGATAGCTGAGCGTGTAGCAGTGCTGTTGTTTACATGGCGTTGCTATGGTTCCTCTATTACAAGTCCCCAGTTCCGGGGTTCTAGCCCGAGAGCTGGTAAAAGTGCCAATTGGATTATTGTTAAAAAAATAAAATAATGAATTGAAAATATGAATTGGCCCAAATAACCTTAGCTGTTGGTGGTCTTTAAAACACAATTTAACAATTTCCACTGCTTCCAGGCCCGGATTTAACGTTAACGCCGCTCCACGCCCAAACATTTTGCCGCTTCAGTTCTCCTTATTTTAAAAATTTGACACAATTTCAATGTTAAGTATTTTCTTTCAAAATTCTAAAAATGTGCCGCCCCAAGTCCGGGCTGCATATTCGTAAATACCCGACGCCTTAGATGCCCGAAGTTGCTTCGTAAATAGCTGACGTGTTAGACTAACACGTCAGTTATTTACATGCTCCGAAGTTCTTTGTAAACAGCAAACATATTAGACTAACACGTCAGTTATCTTGTTAACACGATGATGGAACAAATTAAAAGAGGAAAATACAAAGGAGGCAGATGAAAATGTTTATTTGAATAAAACTATAGCATAAACTAAAACTATCATGACGTTATTGTTAAAAAATACATGGTTGTTATAGTATTCTGCGGACAGCTTAGATTTTTTCTCAATTTCTTACAGTGTTTCATGAATTATTTTATTTTTTTCCCTATTTTATTTAATTTAATTTTTTGTTAATAACTTTTAGACAGGTTTGTAAAAAAAGTCAAATTTAAATTTATTTATAAAAAAAACATGTAGATAAAACTTTTTGAGTATTTAATCAAATCGTAATCTTCTGGTAGGTCACTTAAATCACGCATTTTAAAATATATTTTCACCTTTTTGGTTAAAATCAATAACAACAGTTAGAAGCTGCAAACAATGCTGAAAAATCAATCACAACGATTAGAAGTTGCAAACAACGCGTCTATAATCTACAATAAATAAAATAAAAGAAGTTGCAAACAATGCTGATTGACGTGTTGAAAATACCAGACGAGTTGTCACGACACGTCGGGTATATACGAGCGACCGAGCGGTAGCCGAAACTTCCCGAATGGATAACGCGTCAGGTATTTACGAATATGCGTCCGGGCTTGGTGGGCCTTGGCCAAAATCCAGCCCGGACTGCTTTTGGCTTTGCCAAGTAAAAAGAGAGGTTATGTGAAGGATATATTATTACACTGATTACCGGATCATTTTTTATATTTTATATACTTTTCATCAAAATAAATGAGTAAAGCAGACAACAGTGACATTTCATCGGACTTTTGATTACAAAAATATACAATTCAAAGACAGCTTTTTTTTCTCGCATTCATTTGTGTCAAACTCCACTGACATGACGTCCTAAATTACATTAACTTCCTCAATTCCCGTGGCTTTAAGAGACTTTTTATTTTTCTATACAGAGTGTTCTATAATTGAACGCGTCAATTTCTAAGAAAAGAACACGGACTTCTTTTCCGGTTGGGTTTCGTTTCGTAATATTCAATTACAATATGTTTTATATAAAAATATTAGTAAAAAAAACTTTTTAAAAACACGCTTTTATTTAAATGTAATAAAAAGGAAAAAAATAAGTTTTAATAATTTAGTTTCATAATAATATTATAAAAGCGTGGGTTGTAAACTCAACGATATTTTATTAGCCACGACCCACGCTTTTATAATTATGAAACTAAATTATTAAAACTTATTTTTTTCCTTTTTAGTACATTTAAATAAAAGCGTGTCTTTAAAAAGTTTTTTTTACTAATATTTTAATTTGTTGCTTTTAGTCGTTCAAAAGTTTATCCCCTTTTGACTTTCTTAGAAATTGAATTTCGAAAAATCCCTTCATATAGTGGGTGCTTACGTCACAAAAGAAACCTACCGTCCAAATTCCAAGTTTCTAGCTTTATCGGTTTGGTCTAGGCGTTGAATAGTCAAAAAAACCCTACTCCCTCGTTTGACCCCCTTAGGGATTGAATTTAATTCTAAAAATGGTTGATTCATGTATTGTCATCGGGAATGCATATGTGTACCAAATTTTAAATCGATCGGATACGTGGAAGTCGTTCAAAATTGACTTGCAAGATTTGACCTAAACAAACAAACTAACATACAAACATTGCAAGTTAAATAAAAGCTTGTAAAAACTGAACCATTATAAGATCACTCTTGCGTCCGTCCGTCTGTCTGTCACGTATGTTTTTCTCGAAAACTGCATGACGTAGGAATTTGAAATTTAGCATAATGCTAGGGTCTTTGTAACGCGCACATAATTCGATAATCAAAAGTTATGAAATATTTTTGTAAATATTTTTTTGGGGGTAAGTTGCTGGACATTTGGTTTCCCTACATGTAAGTATTTTTTCAAATTAAATTTCCCAATTGGGTTTTATTTATTGTGCACTTTTCTTAAACTAATTTCTGTAATGCTATTTGCAATCATACTCTTTCAAACAAATAAACAAAAAAAAAAATGCATTTTGGAGCTACGATGCGACAGACAAACAAAGAACCCTTCTTTTTTACGTCGGAGGTTAAAAACACAAAAGTGAACTTCGCTATATAAATACTATTTTCACTGATGTAATCGCAGTTTTTACATAAAAGAAGCAAATTATTCAGTACCCGTTGCTACTGTAATGCAGAATATATTATTAAGTAAGTATGTAAAAAGTAGGAAATTTAACGCTGGAAAAAGAAAAAAAATCCAATTTCTCGGAGAGTCGCTAAGCGTTGGCGGTGGCGTAATATTTTTCATTCGTGACATTTATTTAGTAAATTAAATGATTTACAAAATCCCATTCCGTCGTTTTACATCTGTGTTGCGGTTCTTTATTAAGCCGGTTTATTCAAACACATACCTACAAATATTTACAGAATATATAAATATATTTGTGCACCAGAAAAACAATTTATCAAAGTAATTCGTTTTGACTTGTAAGCTTATATCAGATTTTATGAAGCAATTGCTACAGTTAACACTTTTTATAGTTCCGTACCTCAAAAAGAAAAAAAACCGGCCAAGTGCAAGTTCGACTCAAAGCCCCAAAGCTTTTAGTTTCCAGATGTATGAAAATTATTTTTCACTTTTTAGTAGATTCAAATTCAAATTTATTTATTCCTCAGTAAAATATTAAATATACCAGCTGCCTGTAATAATTATACAAAAATAGGATTTCCTGCCCAACTTGAAAGACCATAGTGCTAGGGCAGGATAGATACATTTTTTAAATAAAAGCATTTTTTATAATTTTTTTTAAATTTTATTTTTTACTTTTTAGTCTTTAGAATCACGTCACATATAGTTTATCGTATTTTATCGTCAAACCCTTTCATACCTTTGATACCGATTTCAAGGGGGTTGTAATGAAAATGGTAATCCGCCATCTTGGTGTGTCCGCCATATTAGGTTAAGAATGACGTCACATAGCTCATCGTAGGTATTCTACTCATTTCATTTGATACCGATACCCATACCTCAGGGGAGTTGTGAGGAAAAAGTTTTTCCGCCATCTTGAGGTCGTCCGCCATTTTGGATTTAGAACGATATTAGATATAGGTACTATATTGCATTGTCACGAGACTTATACACGTGTGCAATATTTCAAAGCTCTTGTTCAATGAGACATTTTCCTGAGAGTAGTTCTTCCATCAATTATCCACGAGAGGCAGCATTTGTTACAGCACTTGTAGGTACAAACATTATTCCCCATTAGTGTCGTGTCATTTTAGTGGTATAACTTAATTATTAAATTTTTATTATTATTAAATTAATTGAATAATTAAGTTATACCATTAAAATGGCACGACATTAATGGGGAAAAAATAATGTTTGTACCTACCACAAGTGCTGCCTCTCGTGGATAATTGAAGGAACTACTCTGAGGAAAATGGCTCATTAGAACTAGTCGAAATTTTGATTGCAAGATTTGTAGCAGACAGACAATTACAAATAAAATTTTTTTCGTTGGAGAGCAGCCGATTATATAATTGTTTCGAAACATACTGGAAAAAATCATTTTACCAACCAGTGGTCACAGTCAGGATTCTAACCTGAACCTTTCCACTTTCGAAACAATTATATAATTGGCTGCTCTCCAACGAAAAAATTTTTCAATTGCATTTCAGCCGTATAAAACTATTATTTATATTACAAATAAAGTTAATTAAAAGCTTTTAATATGCAAAAATCTATTTATCTACCTTTTTCACTTTGGCGTATTAGTGAACAATTTATCTTAACCTTTGTTGCGATAGAAATTTCCACAGTGTTTGTAAATTATTCTCTGTGGCAATTTATATACTTTCTTATTAGGTACATTAATTTCTCTTTCATTGGCAACACTGACATATGTTTATGTTGTGTACCCTACTATAGATAGCTTTTAGTTAACTGAATTCACAATTATTCAGGACCGTAATCAGGCTAACTTAGACAAACATTATGTTATATGGTACCTATATAGTTAATGTTTGTAAATTGGAATGCATCTCCTCTTCTCCGCGGGCTCTTGTTTTTATAATTTGTGATATGGTATATAGTTTGTAGATACATTCGAACGGTAGTTATGACGATTGTGATTGGTCGGACCGTGGTCCGGCTCCGCCTACCGGTACATATAAACAGCCAAATTCGACTTCTGGACTTCGCACGACGCACAGTGCAAGTGATCCTAACCCTAATTTATTTTTTTTTATTAATCATGCGCATACATAGTTTTTCTTCGGTCGTTAATATCTGCATCTTAGTCATCCTATAGGAAATCCAGGCTTTATTGTCATACTATCGGTCTCATCCGACTTCGCCCGGCTGCTATAAATTTATGATTTATTAAATATTATTCACTCGTTTCGCTCGTTCATTCCAGTTATTATATAGCCTATGTTCTAAAACAAAGTATCACCTATCGAACATTAAAAATTTGAAATCGGTTTAGTAATTTCTGAGATTACCCTTTCACCCGTGTGAAGCCGGATCGCCTAGTTATAGCATATGTTTATCTCCATTGTGTAAGCTACCCGTTTAAAGAAATTCACAGAGATTGATTGAGTAGCTGAGGCATGAAAGCGGAACAAACAAACAAACAAACTCACTTTCGCATGAATATAATATTAGGTAGTTAGGATTACTGCCGCTATATTACGACCTAAGTTGTCGACGCGTCTATAATCTACAATAAATAAAATAAAAGATACCGCTACCCTAGAAAACCCTAAATTCGCTAGTAGTTACTTAATTAATTGTGGATTATAGACGCGTCGACAACTCAGGTCATTAGCGTTTTTAACACAACAAATAATCCATTTGTGTATTAGAATCCGCCAGCCGGCATACACAAACCGACTGGTACGAACTCGGGTCCCTGGGATCGCTAATTCCCAAAGAACATTGAAATGCAATTTGCGATAGCAACCACATTCCAATATCCCCCCTGAGGGGGATACGGCCCTGTACACTACCCTATGTATAGTATAACTATAAACTATAGAAGTAGTATTTGGTTTTGCTTCTCGTGAAACTTCAAAGAGACGAAAACACACGCATAGACAATTACATAAGACGACATCGTTTAGAGGCAAAGCAAGAACGTTGCGGCGTTTTCTCTCCTCTCCCTCTTTCTCTTTGTGCCGCGTACTCTCTATTTCACTCACCATCTCATCCCATCATCCCTTTTGTATACGCAAACTTACGATGTCACGACTTACAAAAACTATACGGTTATAAACGACAAAATATTGTTAATTAATAATTATTATAAAAGTCATTCATAAAAGTGGAAGTAATTATTTTCAATTTTCATTCATAAAATGAATTAATTAATTGAGTAAATTAGCGTTTTCTGCCCTTTATCGGTCGCCGACTCATCATACCGAAAAAAGGGTTATGATTTTAATAAGATTTTGCGACCGTGGCCGAGATAGGCGACCTTGTACATCGACCCGTCTGCGCATCTGTCTGAAATGCCTGTCCGCTTATAACTCGAGAACCGCTGAACCGATTTTATGCGGTTTTATTTGTACTCTAATGACCTCAATTGTCGAGCGTCTTAAATTGTAACAGGAAACTTTTTTAACATCGGTTCCAGAGTTAAACCATTTTACAAGCTTTTCTTTAACTTGCTGTGTGTCTGTCCGGGACAAATCTGGCAATCGAATTTTCGACCACTTCCCGATATCCAATCATGCTGACATTTTGCACACACCTTTAGTGTATAGTATCTAATTACGGTAGATACAATATGGCGGCTCCACAAAATGGCGGATTACCTTATTCTTTACAACCCCTCGACATGGGTATCAAATGAAAGGGTATGACAAGTAGAATACAATAAGCTATGTGATGTTATTCGAAATTCAATATGGCGGCCGACACAAAATGGCGGATTACCTATTTATTTACAACCCCCATGATATAGGTATCAAATGAAAGGGTATGACGAGTAGAATAAATAAGCAGTGTAACGTCATTATAAATCCGAAATGGCGGCCGAAAGTTTTGGAAGACTAAAAAGAATAAAATAAAATATTAGTTAAAAAAAACTTTTTAAAGACAAGCTTTTAATGAAATAGACCGAAAAGGAAAAAAAAATGTTTTATAATTTTAGTTCATAATTATAAAAGCGTGGGTTGTAACCTCTATGATAATTTATTAGTCATGACCCACGCTTTTATAATTATGAACCTAAATTATAAAAAAATATTTTTTCCTTTTTAGTCCATTTCAATAAAAGCTTGTCTTTAAAAAGTTTTTTTTAACTACTTAATATTTTATTTTGTTCTTTTTAGTCTTGCAAAATTTTCGGCCGCCATTTTGGATTTATATAATGATGTTACACTGCTTTTTGCATTCTACTCGTGATACCCTTTCATTTAACACCCATATCATGTTGTTGTAAAGAAATAAGTAATCCGCCATTTTGTGTCGGCCGCCATATTAAATTTAGAATAACCTCGCACTCTACTTGTCATACCGTTTTATTTGATTTGTCTTTAAAAAGTTTTCCTTAAGGAAGAAAAAGCTTGTCCACGCGAACGAAGTCGCGGGCAAAGGCTAGTATAGGTATAAACTAGAGTCTACACTTGGTTTACTCTTTGTAATGAATTTGTCATATCTTGTTTCACACGGAACTAAACATCTTTCACAAATTATAAGTAATGGCTTGGCACTTTGAAGGTTAAACATCGTTGTACCACCTGCGTTTATGCAACCCAGCCGTGTGTATACCTACGGTTATATAATTGAGTTATCTAACATACCGAATACTTGACGACTACACGCGTAGATAACTTAAACCGGCACCAGCACCACGCTTTATACCTGGCTTATTTTCGTTCGCCTAACAAATATCTCAGGTCCGAAATGAATCGATTATATATCCAATTGCGCGTAATTAGACTCCAATTACTCTAAAGATACGTGCAGTACGCAGCTGGGATTCTAGATGGTAGCATGTATGCGTGAATTTATTCGCCATCGAATTTGTCAGTGAAACGTGAAATATTTCACGTTTCATTGATAAATTCAATGGCGAATAATGTCACGTGAAATGGTTCATATTTCACTAGTGTGAAAAATACACAATCGCGTGAACCAATTCACTTTAGTGATATCACTAGAAACGAGATACACAATAGGTACCCAGCTTTGGCACTTTACTTCACCAAAAAAAATTACTTAATTGTCTCCCTAGACAATTTTTGAATTTATATCACGAATAAGTTAACTCATGTTAAGAAATGAGAACGTAACATAAAGTGAAACGCCTATATTCTCTGTTAGTGCGTCAGTAAGAGACAGGGGAAAAGGGAAAATCGATCCCCCGACTCCATACTTATTTTTTTGAAAATACTGAAAATGAAGTGAAAAGCAGATATTTTGTGGGTATGGCATGAAAATGTGAGTCGTCGTGGAACACCTGGCAGATGTGAAACATTTTCATAGCTACACATTACACAATAGGCACCCTGATCCTGTTAGGGTGTTCAATTTATTATACTCGAGTTCAGTATCTGACAGGTGCGTAGGACGAGTCAAACGTTCACACGAAGACAAAGCACAAACCCGAGGCAAGCGAGTCTTTGCAGTCGACTTCTTATGGGCGCCCGCGAATATTTCATGTAATAAACTTTACCTTCGTGACGTGGAGATTTGTGTGGGGGCGGTCGAAACCTTATAACGGTGCCGCTGCAAATAAACTGTTTAATGCTTTCCTTGCGGATTCAAAGGTCGCGTACACTAAATCGAGATAACTTTAAAATACCCGCACCATTGTTCCTTGCTGGGACGTAGCCCAGTGGCGGACTAAGCTCATCGTAGGCCCGGGGCGGCAGAACTAAATGAGGCCCCCGATCTGCTTAGAAATTGATGTATTTGTAGTGTTAATTTCGTAAAAAATGAATAATGTAGATGCAATGGCTGACAAAAAAATCAAATATTTATAATAAACGACCTACGTACGTTTATATTTTGTATACGTACGGGGCCTCCAACTTCAAACTACCCGGTGGGCGGGGACTCGGTGTGTTTTGTTTTCTTTTAATTTTCGAAAAAACTATCTGGATACAAGATCATACTTTTGTCTGTTATGTTTGAATTGAAAATTAAATTTTAAATTACATTTGAGTTATGTACTACTATTCACAAAGTAAAAAAAATGTCGTTATACATAAAGCAAATTTAATTATGTTATTTTGAGAGTAAAGATTTACCTATGTAATTTGAATAAAATATCAGAATAATATACTTGTTTGTATCAAAAGATTTATGGAGTAAATAGAATTTTAAATTGAATTTTGAGTTTGACGACTGCGAAAAAATAAGAATATCATGAAAGCTTTTAACGAATCACAATTTAATGTTTATCGTAAAATGATTATCTTTTAAAATGTAGGTCAGTCGTGAATCGTGTATAACGGGTGGTTTAAAATACTTGCCCTAGTGATCAAAATAAAATATAAAACTTTGTTATAATAAAAGTTTATGCCCTAAAATAGTTATTAGAATTTTTATTTTTATTAATTAAGTTTCGTAAACATATTCAAATAAATAAATAAAATTAAGAAAAATCGCAGGATAGTGGACAAAATATTGAATTTATTTAATTAAATGTACGACGTTTCGTCTATATATTTAGACTTTTTCAAGTACACAAAAATAACAATATTTATGAAAATTAATATTAATTACTAACCATAGCAATTAACATAAGATAGGGTACATAAGACAAAAACATGGTAACATGGTAACAAATTATGTTGACTATAAATTTTAACAATAATAATAATAATAATAATAATAATACAAATGTTAGTATAATTTCATAACATAATTATACTGACTACATTTAATTAAATAAATTCAATATTTTGTCCACTATCCTGCGATTTTTCTTAATTTTATTATAATCACGATGGACACGATTTCTAATATAAATAAATAAAATCATGATTTTTAATCGGTGTGTCACGTGACTTCAAACACCGTGTGAGAATGTGTGACGTCAATTTTAAGTAAAAAATGAATGTATCCATAGCAACGGAACTTAGATTGTTTACATCATGTTCACATAGTTACAAAACGGTATTTTTCAACACTCTGTTTCTGATATAATTAGCATCGAATTAGTAGATATAAACGTACATTCATAAAAATATGACGTCATAGGTTCGTAAAACAAAAACGATTATTAGCGGGCGGAGCTAACATAAATATTTCAAAAATTATTTTTGAGTTAATTTGAAATCAGAATGAAGTGATTTAGGTGTCATTTTGTTCAGATTTTACTGCTTTATTAATATAACACAAAAAAAATTTAGTCAAATACCCTATTCCAAGTCTTCATGGTTTCCGGGCTTGTAGGCCGTGGTCCGGTGGTATTTCTACCTGACGTTTGGTCTACCGCAGTTGTAGACGAAACGTCAGGTAGAAATACCACCGGACCACGGCCTACAAGCCCGGAAACCATGAAGACTTGGAACAATGCCGGCCGTGAAAGCTTGCACACTTGGACAAATATCCTATTGTTACGATTTCAATTTAGTACTCAATTCTGTAGGTCCAACGCACACATGTTACTTTTTGTATCGCAAACGCGCGACTTAGCAATTGCGTAGACACTGCATCGCGATTTGACGATTAATAGCTACTAGCGAGTAAGTGTGTGAAGTGTTTTCGACAATCGCACGTTCGTAACACATCAGTTGTGTATTTTAGCGAATAGTGTGCGGCCTTACGCTGTTGCGGTAGCTGCATCTGACGATTTACAAACGAACATTTTGAATAATAATAAAACACAAGGTTTTTTAAAATTTACACTATATCTTTATTTTATGACAATTGTTTCGTCAACACAGTGACTTCTTCAGAACATATCTTATACTACAATAAAATACAAATCGTTTAGAAGATATCCTAACTTTTTGTGTTTATTAATTTCTAACGATTCTAACAAGTTTAATTTCATGCTTTTATTTTCCATATGTAGGATTTTGAAGTCTTCTTGATATGTATGTCCTTCTTCTAGTAAATGATTAGCGTACGTGGAATCCTGTTTTTTCATTTTATAGCTCTTTATGTGTTCTCCAATTCTTCTTTTGAAAGTTCTACCTGTTTGACCGATATAATATTTAGGACAATCCTTGCACATTAATTTATAGACACCAGATTTATTATTTTTATTTGCTCTATCTTTATTGTTTTTTATTATTTTACTCAGTTTATTATTTGTTTTAAATGCTATTTTTAAATTATGTTGTTTTAATATTTTTGAGGCTAGTGTTTCCGAAATTCTTCCTGTATATGTAATTGATTTATAATTATTATTCTTGTCTTTAATAGGGATAGGGAATATAAGCTTAATAGCATCTTTAAATAATTTATTTGTAAAAATGTTATTAACTATTGATGGGTTAAATCCGTTGTTAATCGCGATCTGTTTTATTAAGTTTAATTCTTTATTATAATTTTCTATGGACATAGGTATATTGATGAGTCTATGTACCATGCTATGAAAAGTAGTCATTTTTTGTTGGTATGGATGGTTAGAACTATTATGTATGATTACATCTGAATATGATGGTTTATGATAAATAGCAAAACTGTGTAAATTATTTTTCTTTGTAATAGTTAAGTCTAGAAAATTAATCGAATTATTGCACTCTTCTTCTATAGTGAAAGTGATATTATGGTGGATATTATTAATAAATGCTAAAAATGAATCTAACTGTCTAGTAGTTCCAATAAAGCATGTCAAAATATCATCAACATACCTATACCAATATACAAAATTTTTTATCAGTTTGTTATTATGAATCGTTTCCTCTATATTATCCATGAAGATTTCTGCGAGTAAAGGACTCAAGGGATTGCCCATAATCAAACCTTCATTAGCTTTATAAAATGTATTATTAAACTGAAAATAATTTTGATTAAGACATTCTTTAAGTAAAGTTATTATTTCATTTTTTATACCTGGTAGAACTTTTTTCTTTTCTAAAATGTTTTCAATTATTTTTATTATATCTTTAGGGGGTATACTAGGGAATAAATTTTGTACGTCAAACGAGACAAGTTTGGCGTTAGTTGGTAATTTTATTTCTTTAATTTTATCTATTAGTTCATATGAATTTTTTATACTATATTTTGGTTCAAAGTTACATATGAACTAATAGATAAAATTAAAGAAATAAAATTACCAACTAACGCCAAGTGAAGAAGTCACTGTGTTGACGAAACAATTGTCATAAAATAAAGATATAGTGTAAATTTTAAAAAACCTTGTGTTTTATTATTATTCAAAATGTTTAATATTAATTTACATCAAGTAAGCACCCATTCTATAATATATTTACAAACGACTTAATCGCACAATCGTGCTACAAAAAGTGCTTTAATCCTTCTTCATTTAGAAGAGTGAAAATCGGTAAACTAATAATAATAATAATACAATTAAATATTGAAGTCATTCACATTATAATATAAGCATTGTGTACCTAATTAATGATTTCTTAAGAGGGGACTAGCCCTCTCCCTCTCACCTAAAACACATGCTCCCGGTCGTATTTTTGATCCAAGGATAGATTTTTTTGTGTCTTAAATTGAAGCTAATAATTATTTGTCCCCGCTTTTAAACTCAACATCAATATTCAAGAGACATTATTTTTAGGGTACCTTGCCTCAGAATGAAAAAACGGGAACTCTTATAGGATCTCTCTGTCTGTCTATCTGATCCCCCCGCCCCCCTTATCTCCGAAACTACTGAGCCTAAAATTTTGAAAAAATAAGGGAATATAGGGCCTCACGCATAGTTTACAGGAAAACCTAAACGAAAGTCCTTAAATTCCCACCGGAAGCGGAAATTTAGGCGTAGAGCTGTACCAAGTCTATCAAATATACCATTGTTTGTGCCGTGGTGGTCACCACGAAGAGCCGGATTCAAATCCAACTGACGATCCGTGATTGTTTTTAACATTGGAAATGTTTATGTTCGTATATGGGGGCAGAGTTACGAGTTTTCGTTCAAGGCCAAAAGACAACGGTGTCGCGATCAAGTGAGGAGCAATCATGCAAAATTGAACAAGTGCAATTTTTTCGAAATGTGTTTTATATCATGTCTAGTTAATTGAGAGGTATTTGCGACGATCTGCGGTGTTATTTTTGAGCAAATGTTAATAAATACTGTAGAAAAATCCATTTAAAAGTTAAGTAATCAAGCAAAAGTGAACGCGTATATAACAGAAGAATAATAGGGCTATTCCTGACAAAACTAAACAGTGCATTGATAAATATTGTGTGTATAATAAACAGTTAATTATGTTTCATATATGCTGTCATCATTTCCAATGTCCTCGATGGTTGCAAGGGTTGCGAAATCTGTGAATTTTTTACTTTAAAAATATACTTTAAATTTGATACGGAAAAAAAGATCAAAATAAAATATAAGTAAACAACTTTTTAAAAGCAAATCTGTTAATTGTATTACCCCTACCTAACTCCTTATTTTTACTTGACCGGTATTTTGTGCATCCATATTAAAATCATCACCGCGACCTATCATTTGAATGAGACAAGTTCGTTAATCAAAATTCAACTGATAGTGGAATAATATTTAATTAATGTGGACCTTACGCAGTTGGTTGTTCGTTGTGGCAGCTGTCATGACGTCACGAGTTCATTGTGACCATTGAGGTTATAGAGAATATATAATTTCCTGTGGTAACAAATAACAATACATGAACTGCAGGGATACTGAATTTCTCAAATTTCCACTTTCATGACCATTTTTTTTATAGACAAGCTTCTTATAGCGAGTGCATTTTGTGATGTCAGAGCCGCACGCTAAGAAATAATTCGCTCTGGCAGTTAAACTATTTAGTACAAATAGGGACACTTAAGGAAATTTACTAAAGAAGTGAACATTTTTCAACTACAAAATTTCATCAAAACAGTGAATGACGATCACTGTATTAAATAAATTTACTTCATTATTATAACAAATAAGTCGTTCACTGCTCTAGTAAAAATAAAATTTGTCATAAGTTAGAATCTTATAACAACTGGCGTAAAATGAAAATACTGACCGAGTCAAAATGTTTAACTAACTCTGTAGAAATAGAAACACTGAATTAGTGATACTTTCCTACTAGAATAAAAATACATTATTAACTAACACAGTGAATTTTAATCACTGGATTTAGTATTTATTTTAACTGTTCCATTTAATATAATTTACTGTAGCGGATCAGCCTATACTAAAAACTTCTACTGGTGATTCTACAAGCAATTTTTTAGAAATAATTTTATATGAAACATGTATCTAATATCAATTTTTTGTATTTTCAAAAATGTTATGATTAATTATTAATCATGACATTTTTGAAAATACAAAAAATTGATATTAGATGTTTCATATAAAATTATTTCTATAAAATGACTTGATAGAATCATCAGTAGAAGTTTTTAATAGGCTAATCCGCTACAGTAAGTTATATTAAATGCCGATGTGCTTTCTTTCTGTACAATTATTGTACAGAAAGAAAGCAAATCGGCTTCTTTACAGTTCTGTAATGCAAGACTGCAGCTGATAAATATAATTCCACATAAAATTTTAATAAAACAACTTTTCCAATTATTTATAGAAATTTTTAATACTAGTTATCAATCATAATAATATAATATAATTTTCAATAAAAACTGAAAATAACAGCAGACAATTGGCAGGGGTTGTAACGTGAGGCTTAACTTTTGCAATGTTTCTTGGCTTGCGGCGATCCTTTTATTCAATGAACTGCTATCCTAAAAAATAAACAAGAAATAGTAAAATATTCTTGCCTCTTGGAAAATAAGACATATTATGTATAATAGCTAATAATTTAATTTACCGTTAAATGAAGCAGGAAACTCTCCTGTACTTCTAATTTGGACCGTCACCAGTTTTTTTTTAATTGATTTTTGTTATACATAGGTTTCGCACGTACTAGTTCCTATAAAAATCCAACGACATTGACAGCATCTACAAAAATAAAATTACATTGGATTTGAAAAAGGAATTATAATTAAGAATTAAATGAAACAATTTTTTTGTCGAAAATGTTTTTTCCAGCTTGCACAATTATAATCAAGTAATGAATTATGCTCATCGTTTGCTTCTAAATTTTTATTTAGCTTTTTTTATAACTTGTACCATTTTTTTTATCATATTGCTGTAAAAACAGGCCATTCCGAAAATAATGTTAACTCTTTCCCTGGGTATAAGTAATTAAAACCCTTGAGTAACTGAAAAATATAAATTATCGTTGTCTGTCGTTACCTGTTTTCATTTTTTTATTATAAATATATAGTCTACAACTGATACGTAAGAAAAAAACATTTTCGATATTATTTTATTATAGTACCCCTATTACAAGTTGTAAACATAATATTATGCGTACTTACCAAAACAAAACACCTTTATTTATCTCACAGAATATTAATCTGTTAATATTATTAATTTCAATACCCGCTCTATCAGTTTAACACTAACATCGGATTAATAATGTCGGCAGTTGAATGGCGTCTGTAAAATTTATAATTTATATTGCGCAATGTCATGTAAACTAATAAATGATTCCATCGAGAAGCAATTTTTCTCAGTTTCTCTTAAAGCGATTTATATGACACTATCCTTTTCTTCAATCTTTTAATATCGGGTAAGTACAGTTTTACTAGAATAATCAACACTATTCACTAAACCAGTGAATAAATTTAACAAAAGTAATACAATTAGAACGTTTTAACTGGGTTGTTAAACAATGTTTTAATTTTTACTGAAAATACTTAACAAAAACGAAACAAACGAAAAAAATCAACTATTCGAGTTAAAACAAAATCGACTAGCAGAGTATTTCTTGTTTCTCTATCTAACTCAAAGACCAATTCAGTAGTATAGTAATTAAATGTAACTGATCTAGCTAACGACGTCAGTTATTTTTTCTTCACTGTAGGTTTAAATCGTCATTAACTAAGTTGTTAACATTTTATCTAGAGGAGTTAATTTTTCAGCTATTCTAGTTAACATTTTGCAGTTAAAATAATTTCGTTCTGAAAGCGAATGCTTTTCTTAGCGTGCGCGGTAGCGGCACATGAGTCTCCTATATCAGGATGATTTTTTAATATTTCGAAAAATAAATAAATAAAACTTTTTTTGTCCCTGGAATTTTTGTCGTATCTCGCTTCGTTTTCGAGAAAAAAAATAGTAACCTCTATATATTATGAAGTATTAGAAATACCTTGTATTTTTGATGTCCGTCTTGTGACTTCCTGTGTTTTAACACGACGCGTTTCAGCAACGAGTTGCTATCTTCAGGTGTGGTTAAATTTTTTTTAAAATTACACATTGAGTATCCGTAACTTTAAGCACATGCGTATTATGTAGTGGATTGTGGAGTAACCTCTATCCTGCACTTATTTATTCCGTCAAGCAATTTATTCACAGTAAACCAATAAAACAATTTATTAGAATAAATTTATGAAATTGGTGGAATTCCAGAGACAAAAAAGTTTTGTTTGTCTCGCAAACGAATCGTTTTCGGACATGTTCACGTAGGAACTTTTTTTCTCATTTTTATCCAAAGAATCTCCCCTTTAATGTCTCGCGATATTAAAGAATCACTTGTATAATGCAACGTAGTAACTACAAAAAAAACTTTTTACCGGAAAAAAACCTTCAAAAAAGCCACTAAAAAAGGAAAATAGTGTCGCCGTCTAGACAAGACAAGACTTTCAGAGTCTTGTCTTGTCTTGTCTTGAAATATCAAGACTTCAAAAAGTCTAAGTCTAGATTAAAAAAGTGTTGTCTTGTCTTGAAAATTTCTAGACAAGACTTTTGCAAGTCTTGTCTTGAAAATCTAGACAAGGGTCTAGAAAGTCTAAATCTAGACGGCAACACTAAAGGAAAATAAAAAAATTTTGAGGTCTGCGCCATTTTAATAAAATATGAAGTCGGTTAAAAAGTATATAGTAGAGTAATTAATATCTACTTTTTAACCGACTTCATATTTTATTACATTGGCGCCGACGTCAAAATTTTATTATTTTCCTCTTTTTAGTGGCCATTTTAGTTAAAAAGTTATTTTTTACATAATTAAATGAATGCATAATGACTGCAAACAGTATATGAAACACCTGAGTAAGAACAAAGAGAGAAAGTCGATCGTTTTAAAATATGTCACTGTGTGAGTAATGTCAACTCAGTCCGCCGCGATAGTGGAAAGTTTAGGGTTAAAATCCCTACGGTGACATAGGTTTGAATTAATGAATTTTTCCACTGATTACAGCATTGTGTTACGTCATTGTTCTTACAACAGGTGTTTTCATATACTGTTTGCAGTCATTATGCATTCATTTAATTATGTATTTGTTCACGACGTCCGTGTTAAAATTTGTATTTATTGTTATTTTTAGTGTATTTGCCATATGGCACATACACTAATTGGCGTCGGTCGGATGGCGGGACCTAGGGGTCGGACCAAAATTTCTCGACGTTTCATAGCCTCCTGAACAATTTGGCACCATTTTTGGAAATGTTTATATATATATGTGTGTGTGTGTGTGTGTTCGCGGCATAACTCTCGAAAGACTTAATTGATTTGAACGAAATTTGGTACACACGTTGGAATCCCTCACCGCAAGGAACCTATTTAAAATGGGCCCAATCGGATCATTTTAAGGGTGGGTTTTTAGAGGTTGAAAAAAGTTTTTGGGCCCTAAAATACCGAAAAAAATTTCTGAATGATTTCAAAATTGAAATTTAACCTTTTAGTAAAGATCAAAATGTGCTGCTAAAATTTTAATAAAATCGGCCCGACAGGACCGGACTTACAAATTTTATGAAAACACTAGTTTGCGGATAGTGATTTACTTACTGAAGGGTGTATTTAATTTGGTACAGAGGTTGCATTGATAATAATATTGAAATTAAGAAAAAAAAATATTGTTTTAAGGGATGTATTAAGGGGTTAAATTTTTCATTTGGTCCAAAAACAAACTTAAGTTCACATAATAAAGCCACAATGCCAGTATTAGCAAATACACTATATTGTCGGCAGAATTTTGGCACTGCGACCCAAGTTTTTATTTTCCTCTTTTTAGTGGCCTTTTTTGTTAAAAAGTTATTTTTTACTTTTTAGTGGCTTTACAATAAAAACAGGTCCCGAATATAGAACATCCTTCTTTTTTGAAGTCACATATAGAAGTTTCTTCTAAAAAGATTTACTATAATTTCGTATTTCTTAGTTATAAAAACGTTTCAGTGCAAATTGTAATGTATATGTTGTCTTTGTATTATCTCTGTCTCTTACAGTTTATTTGTAATTATTGTAGAAACAGAGTAAGAGAGAAACATTTACTTAAATGAAAATTCTAGTGTAGTACCCAATAAACGTTTTATTGTGCCATTTCCAGTTAGCTTACATTATGCGCAAGAGAGAAAGCTCTTTAAAAGCTTGTTAATGTGGGGCAAAAAGAGATGAAGATAGGTATCTACTTAACGTATTGATTACGGTTTCTGCTGACTATATAATAATATCCATTACCTACTGTAATCAGAGACGTACCTAGACATTTCAAACTCTGTACAGCCTTAAAATCCGAGATTCACGTATACATAGGGAAAATAACAATGAAACTGATAGAGAAATACCATGAAAAACCTTGCCAAGGTCATCTGCAACTACACAAAATGGTTGATATAATACATGGTGGAGGAACGGGTGTGTGGTGGTAAAACGGGCAGCGTATATGGGTGTGGCTTAGAAAAGGTAACATATAGGGAAAATAACATTGAGAACATTTACAATTTTGTAGTAAGCTATGGGCCATAAGACCTAATGTAAATATCTAGTAGGTGCTTTGATTTTTTTTATTAAGGAGGTTCCGAGTTATTCGTAATAGTCAACCGTTGATATGGAAAATTTAAAATTTAATATGTTGTTACGGCGACTGTTTTAAAACATATATTTCAATTTGCAGAACAAAATGTCGGTATTAACCCCCTCTCTTAGAGGGAAACTTGCTCGCCTAGGTGTTTAAATCGTTCTGCAAGGGGGCTAATACCGACATTTTGTTCTGTAAATTGAAATATATGCGTATATATATATGCATATTGAAATATATGCGTAAAAACATATTAAAATTTGAACCTTGAACTAATAATATAAATTTCGTCAGGTACATGACACGTTTAGGGTGATCTGCCACCCATTTAATACTGACCAATCGATCTGCAAATATTATAATGATATTATTGGGTCACCAACAAGCTATATACAAACAATTTCAGCCTTGAACCAATAATATTTGTGACCATTTTTTTTGTTACATGTTGGGGGCGGTCTGCACCCCTCCCAAACCTCTATCAAGCAAAATCCCTTACACAGGGCACTTTAATATGCCTCTCTCAACATCACAAAAATAAGGCCTTTAATAAATAACACCAAAAAATTGTCACTAGCTCTCGGTCTAATAGAACATTTAGCATTGGGAAAAAATGATTGGATCAGAATGAGCCATGACTCATAATGTATCTATTATAGGGTTCTTATGGCAATATATCATGTAAAAAAAAAATAATTCAAATTAAAATAGAAACTCTAAAAAATTACCATAGCAACCCTATATAAATACGTACATTATGAGTCATGGCTCATTCTGATCCAATCATTTTTTCCGAATGTTAAATGTCCTATGTATACCTTACCTGTTTACATACTGTATAACCAGGCCACCCAACACAGATCGCACCGTCGCTATCAATCAACTATCAACATGGGACATGTGTTAAATATATGGGGTGTAGAAGTAGGCCGTGAAAACTTATAGTTCATCCTATCTAAAATAGTGAGGCGTACGCGTCGTTTAACGCTTTGCGCAAACTTTTACGCAGTCCCATGAGAATTTAAAACTTCAAAAAAATATCACGCAAAAAACACCCCCCTGAGTACGTGCCTGTTTAAATCCACAATCGTGGTATACGTACGCTCAGTTGTCTTATTGACTTATTTTCGTAGAAAACTGATAACGCAGATAAAGCTATATATGAGCTTATTTTTCTGTTTAATATCTTTGGTTATATCCTGCGTTAAAGCTATTTCAATGAAACTGAATTATATAATAAAAAGCAGGTTTGTAATTCCCTTCAATTTCGATAATAAAAAAATCATTCATGAAAGTCATTGAGCTGAATTATTATTATATAGCATTTTGCGATTATTTGAGTTAAAATAGATTAGGAAAGGATCTGGATCAGACTGTCGTAGGTTCGAATCCCGCCTCCGCTCATGGATGTTTTGTGATGTCATTTAGTTTTAAGTTAATTGTAATTTAATGTAATCAAGACGCTATTGATCTAAGTTGTCGACGCGTCTATAATTTACAGTAAAATAAATAAAAAATTAAAAATGCTGAGAGGGGAAAAGCTAAAATGTAATAAGGGGCCATCCATAAATTACGTCACACGTTAAGGGGGGGGGGAGGGAGTCAACAAAATGTGACATCGTGTGACAGGGGCCAGGGGGGGGGTCATAAGCTTTGTGACGTCACATGTTAAAATTTAAATTATTTGTCTTGATATTGATTTTATTGATATCTAAAGAAATAAAAAAAAAATTTTAACTGCTGTTTTATTTAAATTATTTCTAATTATAAAATTAAAAAATATGTGACGTCACACCAAGGGGAGGGGGCTTTAAAAATGTGACCATCTGTGACAAGGACGGAGGGGGGGTTAAAAACCGTAAAATTTGTGTGACCTAATTTATGGATGGCCCCTAATGTATGAAATGTAACTTCGACCGTGCGCTTATGTAGGTGAGGCACATAGGTACCGTTTTTTTTAATCATCAAGTGTTCTCAATTTAACACAAAATTTCCCCTAACTGAGTTATTAATTTGTATATCTATTACACTTTAGACGATTCGTTTCATTTATCGATTTGTGTCAGCAGCAGAGTCATTCAGTTTTCCAAATCAGTGAATCCAATCAATTTAATCTCTCCAATCATCCTGTTGGTGTTGATATTTAATGAAAGTCTAAATTGTTCTATAGGTGATTTTGCATGCCAAGGTAAATTAAAAACGATTATAAATTTTTTTTGTACGATTGATTTTTTATCGACGCTGAGATATAAGTTGAAAATGATCTTTTTGTCACTGAAAAAAAAATTCCAAATCAATTGGGTTTTTAAATGAATTTTTTTTTTACTTAAATGGAAGGACCACATACAAGTTTTAAAGCAAAACTGTTTTTATTTAATTTTTTTGCTTACTAATTAAGAAGTTATATTTAAATAAAAATTAATTTTTAAACTCAGTTCCGATGACGCGCCGAAAGAATCCGAACGCGTATGACGTCATTATGTTATCTATGGTCTTTGTATCCATGTTTACAAAGTTAAAAATTTATTATTTTTGATAGTATGTGTAATACATATACACAAATATCAACAAATGCAGACACATTTTAACATAACGTCACAAACATTCCTGGCGCGTTTTGAAGTCACGTGATATTTTTTAAATTTTTATACATTTTAATAATTTTTAGTAATTTATCTATAGCTTTAAAAAAAATTTTCTTTTCGATTTTCAATATTATTTATGTTAAATTATTAGAAAAAATTAAAAAATTAATAATTTTTTTTAAACTTAAATACCTAATTGGGCGATGGAATCATACCAACTCCAAAAATATTGACATTTGACATAGGTAGGTAGGTAATACAAATATAATAAAAATTCCAAGTTCCAACCAATTGGACGACGAGACCATTCCAACTCCAAAAAATAAAAATACTACATTTGACATAAAATAAATAAAATAAAGTTCCTTTAGTAATCGGTTAGATGTCACACCAAGCAGTGCCGTCTTTACTATAAGGGCATGTGGGGCACGAGCCCAGGGCCCCCGGCCTGATGGGGGCCCCGAAATTCCGAAACCAATAACCAATAAAGTCACTAAACAAAATTACATTCTGATGATTTCATTCACGTTTTTTTTTGCTTTCTAAAAAGGCCCCCAAACTCTGTGTGCCCAAGGGCCCCTGCATGGTCAAAGACGGCCCTGACGCCAAGAACACTTAATGCGATGTACCTCATGTCGCTGCCGTACCAGTCGCGGGGTATATGTTAAGGAGTATAACTTCCGCCGTGTGTAAAACACACATGCCTTTTTTTACTGCTAAGTACATTCAATTTGTGTGTCAGTAATTAGGTACAATTTGTGTGTCCGTTCAGTGGTTTTTACTTTTCAGTCAATTCATAAGATTTTTTTGTTCCAACCTGTATTTACGCTCAAGGTAATTGCTCGGATAATATACTTACACAATTCGATCACAACCACCTGTCACACACCGTCTCAAGGGCGAAATGACTACACCTTCAAATAGATAGATAGATAGGGTGTTTGTCTGCTCAGCCAATAGGAAACTTTGTGACACAGATGCCTAACTTTGTGCTACAAATATATTGATGTTTTAACCCTTTGATGCCCAAATTAATAACATGTATCTTTAAGAATAGTATTACTAATTTTAAATCTTTTTAACTTCCCATTGGAAGTTATTGTAATGGGTCCGAAAATCGAAATCAAAAAGGAAAAAAAATTTGTATGTTTCAAGGTCACTACACTATTTTTACACTACTTTTAGAAAGATGTCTGTGTGTGTGTATGTGTGTGTGTGTACGTATGTACGTACGTACGTACGTTACGTATGTATGTGTCCATTTCTTTCTAAGACGAAATCTCGAGAATGAAAAATGATATCGACTACGTTAGGGTGCCAATCGACGCGTATTAACGTAAATATGATCTGAAAGAAATTTTTTCAAAATCGGTTCAGCCGTTCTTTTTTCTTAACCAAATAACCTCCAAAAAAGTAGATTTTACACAATATCTCGCGAATAAAAAATTATATTGACTTCGTAAGGGTGTCAATCGAGGCGTGTTAACGTCATTTTGATCCGACATAAATTTTATAAAAATCGGTTCAGCCGTTTTTTTAACTTCCCACTGGAAGTTATTGTAATGGGTCCGAAAATCGAAATCAAAAAGGAAAAAAAATTTTTATGTTTCAAGGTCACTACACTATTTTTACACTACTTTTAGAAAGATGTCTGTGTATGTGTGTGTGTACGTACGTACGTACGTACGTATGTGTACATTTCTTTCAAAGACGAAATCTCGAGAACGAAAAATGATATCGACTACGTTAGGGTGCCAATCGACGCGTATTAACGTAAATATGATCTGAAAGAAATTTTTTCAAAATCGGTTCAGCCGTTCTTTTTTCTTAACAAAATAACCTCCAAAAAAGTAGATTTTACACAATATCTCGCGAATAAAAAATTATATCGACTTCGTAA
This sequence comes from Mongoloraphidia duomilia, assembly GCA_039654895.1. NCBI lineage: Eukaryota > Metazoa > Arthropoda > Insecta > Raphidioptera > Raphidiidae > Mongoloraphidia > Mongoloraphidia duomilia. The sequence goes on from CM077516.1 coordinate 6,367,329, forward strand.
GGGTGTCAATCGAGGCGTGTTAACGTCATTTTGATCCGACATAAATTTTATAAAAATCGGTTCAGCCGTTTTTTTTTTTTTTTTTTTTTTTTTTTAGTTATTGATGTTTTAATGATTGAAATGATTACTTTTCTGTGTAATATCTAATTTAATTATTATTATTAAATATTTATCAAACTGGGAAGTTCGTCGTGTGGACCTCAAGGGTCGCACTTTAGTCCTAATAAACGACCCACCTCACGGCTTGTTTAGTCTGTGTTATGATGCTCCGCATCCTGTAAGAGTCGACCATATGTTTGAAAAAATAAAAATAAATAAGAAACACGCTTAGGTATATCAACATATCAAAACGTACCAAAAAATTTAAAAGCGTGGGACACTCACTGTACCTATATTTCATTTAATTCGTCGAGTGCCCCAGGCTTTTAAACATTATAGAAGGGAAAGAAATTTATTTTCGACTTGTTGGTGCATTGATATAAGCGTTTTTTAATTTTTTGAAAAAGTGTAGGTATTTTTATTTTTAAATTTTTAATCATAGATATAGGTATTATATTTAAATTTTAAACAACTGGAGACACATTTTCCCACCATCTAGACCGTCACTTCCAACACAAATTTTTATTTTTACAAGCTTTTATTTAACTTGCAATGTATGTTAGTTAGTTAGTTAGTTTGTGTGTTTGTTTAGGTTAAAACTTCCAAGTCAATTTTGAATGACTTCCACGTATCCGATCGATTTGAAAGTACACATATGTATTCCCGATGACAATACATGAATAAATTGTTTTTAGAAATAAATTCAACCCCTAAGGGTTTTTTTTGACTAATCAACATCCGGGTCAAATCGCCGAAGCTAGAAACTTGAAATTTGGACAGTTGGTTCCTTTTCTGACGTAAGCATCCACTAAGAAAGGATTTTTCGAAATTCAAATCGCTCGCAATTACTGTCTCAAACTGAAAATTTTTTCAACAAAGCAAATCTCTTTACTTAATATTTTCTTCTTAATAATATAAAAACGATGGTCATCTTATTTTTAACAACTAAAATCACAGACATCTTGAGGTAAGTTTGGCTTTGCTCTCAGATGATCCGAGCGCTCTAATGCGTTTGAATTTACATTATTTTTAAATTATTTTATGTGCTCGGGTTATTGTACTATGAACTGGAAATAGTATTTTAATGATTTATGTTTTTGTTTTGTGGAAATATGAATTTTTGCGTTTATTTTGCTATGAATAATGTAAAATATAAATTGTATTACATCAAACAGCGGGTTCCTATAAATAAACTGGAATACATAAATATAATAGAGACGAGAACAAAAATATTTACATATACCTACCATACATTTATGCAAACCATGGAGGTCGAAATAGATTCGTTGATGGAGTTTTATAATGATGTCACATCTGTTAAAAAATATTAACATAACATATAGGTTGTGTGCACGAGGCCTACTAGCGCCGCTAGCGGGCAATAGTGCATTATTGAACTCATTTTTATTGTTATCTGTACCGGGACATTTTATTTAGCTGTGTGCAAATAGTATAAATAGCATAGCATAAAAGGTACGGGCTAATTATTTATTTTAAGTTTTTTCTTCTTCAATTTTGACGTACCTATAATAAAAAATAACTAATTAATTTATATCAGACATGGAGGTGTACCTACACCTATGTCTATGGTTTATATTGACAGACGACAGCCTAACCTCAAACCACGGCGCCTGTAATCTTGTGGACCGGGTTTAAAAGTGTCAAATTTATCGCAGATTTATAGTAATAATTTCCAAATAAGTTAAAAGTAAAATCATGGTTTTACTTACTTGACTTTTTAAACAATGCTCACTGACAATTACGGAAAATTAGAGTTCCGAGTTTACAATGGATCTCACAACGAGCGCTCGCATTGATATTATTATAACTCCGCCCCCTTGCACACAGTCTATATACCGCCGGGAAAGACGTAGTTCCATGTCAAAAAATTTACCTATTTTATTGTTACGGATCATCCTGTATATAAACGGCAGGCGGGAGTTCTGAGAAGCGGTGTCTGCTTGCTGTAACAACTGGTACCTGCACGAAAGTTCTAGAGAACGCTAGAACGCGCTAGGTTTGAGCCGCGCAGCCTATATAAGCAAGCGAGTGCGAGAAAGTCAGGAATCAGTCAATGGTGAGGCGTGCAACCAAGCGGATCAGTGATATAACTATTAATCAACGGTCGAATCAGTCAGTACAGTGATATAAATAGTGGAGTGGATATAAATAAATAGTACTGAAGTAACTGAGTAAATGACCGACATAAATAAACGTTAGAAATAAATCTGATATAAATAGTTCTGTGATATAAATTCACCTGATAAAATAAATATTAGTGTAGTCAATTGTATATAGTTAAGTGTTATTGTTTACTTGTGTTGATTGTTAGAATTGACTTTTCGTTGTTGCGTTCATTATTATTGTGTTTTTAATTATTGTAAATAAATATTTATTCTGCTAACTCAGAAAACAGTTTTGTAACATTATTATATTATTCTCTCTGCATTTTTTACTTCTCCGATATTGCAATGCAAACGACAAAGATAGCAACACTGGAATTGAGTTCGACAGTAAAACTTTTTCAACTTTGATTGCTTCCATTTGTATTCCCCGGTGCGGTGCGGTGGGACTACCAGCAAAGCCCACACCTGTCTCCACCGATGTTGTGCCGCCGCCGAACCCCAATTACAAATCTAAACTAATTTCGGCTACACCTGACGCCGCTCTATACTTCTTTCTCTATTCCTCTCAGCTAATTTCTATCTCACGTTTCTTGTTCAACTCGTGTATTTATTTTGTATTACACAGACGTGTTTTTCATATTGGAAAAAAACGAAAACATTTTTTTATTTAATTTTTTTCCTATACGAAAATTGCTTATTTAATGTAGCGTGAAGTATGGAAGGGCCATAGGTAGTTTTTTTATATTTAGATATCATAAATGTAATTAGGTATATTTAATTAAAAAAAAGTACTATATGTGTCGTTACACTCTGCTGACGTAGACCTCGCGCGGCGAAAGACGAAGCCACCGCGTCATAGTAACGTGAATGCATTGCGCCCGCCTTCTAGCTTGCTATTGGCTGTTTATTGTCATGAATAGCAGTTTGCAAAATTGTACCTAACGTCATAAAACCCAATGTGCAGTTTTGTGTACACGGCACTGTCTGCGGGCAAGCAGACGTTCACTAGCATATTATTGATGACGTGCCTGGCTTCATCTCTCACCGCGGGCACTCTACCTACTTCTTACATATTAGTTGAATGACGTAAAAGACCGAAAGAGAGAGAACGTTGTTCTTGCGCGGCCTTGCGTTGCACTACTCGTTACTGGTACGGCGGACAGAACTCTCCGTACCCCGCGTCTACTGATTATGCACTTCAAACACAATTCAATACTTTTAACAGCATGTAGGTAATATTATAACCTAAACAGTGAACTCTGAATGACAAGTAAAATAGTGAATTGGCATGTACACATAAACTAGCGCACCCCTTCAAAAATAGAATAGACCAGTCCGAACCAAATCTGGTTTCTGGGCATGAGGCGGTTAAGTTTTCTCTAAATGTATGAACTCTAGAAATATATGTATTTAATGTCTACCGTTTAGTAAAAATTGTATGGTAGCCTAGTCGATAGCGTACTTGGTACCAGCCTTTAGACTAGACTGTCAAAAAAAAATTGTGTTTTAAAGACCAACAACAGCTAAGGTTATTTTGGCCTAGCACCAATTCATATTTTTCAATTCATTATTTTTTTTAATACTAAATTGAAAATCCAATTGACACTTTTACCAGTTCTCGGGCTAGAACCCGGGAACTGGGGACTTGTAATAGAAGAACCATAGCAACGCCATATAAAGACTAGACTGTCGTGGGTTCGAAACCCATCGGCGCTCAGGGATGTTTTGTGATGTTATTTAGTTTTAAGTTAGTTGTTATTTAATGTAATTTAAGACGCTAAAGACCTAAGTCGTCGACGCGTCTATAATCTACAATAAATAAATAAATAAAAATTGTATGAAATCAAAACATTTACAAGAATTGCTTGTGAAATATGAAAATCCTTTGCCTCGCATCTAAAGAAACAAAATTGCAAAATAGAAAATATTAAACTCAATGGATATTTGTTTTCTGTCGGAATGTTTTATCGGAAAATGAATTTTATTAAGCCAATGAAATTTCTCGTTTATTCAAATATGTTTTCTGTTATGACAGTAGGATAATAATAAATGAAAAGCTGCTTGAGACTAATGAATTTTAAGATTGTAATCGAAAATTCTTTTTAGTGTTTTCTAAGAAATCTACATTTTTAAAATATAAGAAACCGTTGGAATAAAGTTTTCTCTAAACAGACTTATATTAATGCTTTAGGAACAGTAATGGCTTCCTCTTAAACGACATTTGTAAAAAAAAATTTCATTAAAATACATTAACTGAAAAGAATATATTTTCAGAAATTTCAAAAGGAATTCTTAAAAAAGTTTATAATTAGTTTATGTACAAAACGCTGTTTAAAATTTTTTCACAGATATATAACTTAAGGTGCTTATTGGAAAATAATTATAGAAGTAATGAGAAAGAAATAAGATATAAAAAAAAGTTTTTTGTTTTGTGGTGGAGGGACGGGTATTGGTGGAACAAGAAGCCGTGGAAAATAATTTGATTGTGAACTATTAAACAGTTTCTTGTTTTAATATTTTTTTTAAATGAAAACGATTTGTATTTAATTTTGTGTAAGTGCTTTTATAATCGAGCTTAATTAATATATATTTAAACTTGAGGGCAGTATAGCCTAGTGGTTTGCGTGCTTAGTGCCGCAACCTCTGGACTGGACTGCCGTGGATTCGAATCCCACATGCGCTCATGGATGTTTTGTGATGTTATTTAGTTTTAAGATAGTTGTTATTTAGTGTAGTTGAAAGACGCTAATGACCTGAGATGTCGATCCGCGTCATAATCTACAATAAATAAATAAAATCTATTTAAGCTTCATATTACAAAAACTAGGGTTCGGTTTTATGAAACCACTGTGCAAGCGAAACTTTATTTTTTTAATAAACGAGTAGGTAATAAAAATCGCTGAAAGTTTATATTTATTAACTTCCCACTGGAAGTTATTGTAATGGGTCCGAAAATCGAAATCAAAAAGGAAAAAAAATTTTTATATTTCAAGGTCACTACACTATTTTTACACTACTTTTAGAAAGATGTCTGTGTGTGTGTGTGTGTGTGTGTGTGTGTGTACGTACGTACGTACGTACGTACGTATGTGTCCATTTCTTTCTAAGACGAAATCTCGAGAACGAAAAATGATATCGACTACGTTGGGGTGCCAATCGACGCGTATTAACGTAAATATGATCTGAAAGGAATTTTTTTAAAATCGGTTCAGCCGTTCTTTTTTCTTAACCAAATAACCTCCAAAAAAGTAGATTTTACGCAATATCTCGCGAATAAAAAATTATATCGACTTCGTAAGGGTGTCAATCGAGGCGTGTTAACGTCATTTTGATCCGACATAAATTTTATAAAAATCGGTTCAGCCGTTTTTTTTTTTTTTTTTTTTTTTTTAATTATTGATGTTTTAATGATTAAAATGATTCCTTTTCTGTGTAATATCTAATTTAATTATTATTATTAAATATTTATCAAACTGGGAAGTTCGTCGTGTGGACCTCAAGGGTCGCACTTTAGTTCTAATAAACGACCCACCTCACGGCTTGTTTATAGTAAATTATAGACGCGTCGACAACTTAGGTCATTAGCGTCTTGATTACATTAAATATCAAAACACTTAAAACTAAATGACATCACAAAACATCCACGAGCGGAGGTGGGATTCGAACCCACGACAGTCTGATCTAGAGGCCGCGACGCTAACCACTGGACCAATTCGCAGAAAGTATATAATTTTGTTGATGTGATTTTGATAATGTAATTTGAACCCTGATCAGTATGAGACGAACGTAAGAATCCAGATTCTATCGTTGGTGGTCAATGGGTATTTGATGTGCTGCTCAACTGAATACTCATACGATATTAGTTACTTTAATACTTATATAGACGTGTAATATAGTTATGAACATAGCGTCACTGCTTTTCGATGAGTAGTGATCTGGTCGACTACTATCGAGTGATGGCCGATTACGAGATATTTTAGTCGATTGTTCAAACATCTCGATGACTCTCGATGGTTTTCACTTGGACTCGATTGTTGTTGTTTCATAGTTCACCGCGACCGAGTCGCATAGTACTGAATCGTACAGACGATATAAGGTGCGTTCCACTTGGCGATCGCAACGCCTACAACGACCAAACGTAATAAGCGCGGTCATAAGGCGTGAGCGTAGTGGGCGCAATGGTCGCCAAGTGGAACGCACCTCTACACTGTCGAGAGTAGTGATGGGCGATTACGAGATATTTTAGTCGATTGTCTCGATTGTTCAAACATCTCGATGACTCTCGATGGTTTTCACTTGGACTCGATTGTTGTTGTTTCATAGTTCACCGAGACCAAGTTGCATAGTATTGAATCGTACAGACGATGTACACTGTCGAGAGCCACATAATATATAATCGTTCATCACTCAACAACTGTGGTCGAGTCGATGGATGGTCGATTGTGCAGTAGTCGAGTGCTCTGAGACCGACTGAACAGTGAATCAACGATGAACGAGTAGCGTAAACGTCAGACTTTAATCGACTGGCATATAACCTTGAATCGCGATTATATGTATTCTCATTCGCTGGCAAATAATCGACTTGAACAATCGAACATTTCGATTGTAAAATCAAACTCCGAGTCGATTGTGGACTCGATTGTTATTATGAACGTTTGCAATTGTTTCGATTGTAAAAACATCTTACAATCGCCCATCGCTAATAAATATACATATGTCTCCCTCTCAAGTTTGCCGCTCTTTTCATAGAACTGAATGTATAGTAGGTACTCTTCGGCTGGCCGAATAAAATTATTTCGTAGTTTGACAGGTGTTGATCTGTCATCTACAATAATCTAATGAGGACGGTGTGATGTAACGGTTAGCATAGCGGTCTTTGGATCACACTGTCGAGGGTTCGAATCCCACCTCCGTTCATGGATGTTTTGTGATGTCATTTAGTTTTAAGAGAATAATGTTATTTTATGTATTTAAGACGCTAATGGCCTAAGTTGTCGACGCGTCTATAATCTACAATAAATAAGTAAAACCCCTTTTCAATAAAATTGACCCAAATCGTTAGAGTTGTTTTATCCGTCAGCGTTTCATTAATTTTTGAGTCGGTAATTTTTTTTTGTCAAAATCATTACAATTCTCTATCCTCGCTAACGAAGTATAACTTAAAAAAATTCGACTGATGACCAGTCCTATACTTCCCACCTAGTAAATATTTGCAAAAAATAAACACTCTTTTTTTATTCTGTGAAAAAAAGCATGGTTCTCTTTTTCGTTTAATGATCTACTGATGGCTAGCTTAATATAGCAAAAATCATGGTTACCTTGATTTACGTACAATTTTTATTTTTTGTAAAATATTTTTTTCATATTATAACATCTAGAATTCATTTATATTTTTTTTACCTATGTTAATACGTGTCATTGAGAACGTTTTTTGTAATATCTCAGGATCCACTGAACCGATTTGACTCAAAATCTATTCAGATTTAAGTTAAAGGCTGATAAACACAATAGAACAATAGACATGGCCGTATGTTGTTCCGTTCTTAAAATATCGAAGGCTAAAAATTGACCACACACACACACACACACACATACATACATACAGACATCAGTTAGAAAATGATCTTAAACGATTGCTAGGGTCTCAAAACGGGAAGATCTGTTAAAATCTCAAAATATTTTTTCGGAATAAATCCATTACTTCCCTACCATATAGTAGAGGTGGGAATTAAAAAAACGATCCGTGCAATATATGAAATATACTTTGTACTAAACTTTTATTTAATACTCAGAAGTGGTTTGTTTTATATATCCTTTTTTTTTGTATAGGTTTTTGGACATAATGCCTCGGGTTATGAAAAACTTATTTCTTGAAAACTCACTATTAATACTAAAAGATAAGTTTGCAATGTGGTTTTGTTATATAATCTAGTTGGAAACTTTGAACACCTTTACGCCTACATTTTATACTGGATTATACAATGCTTGGTTTTGCTATCACTTTTGCCTCGAATACATTTTTCGGTTTTGTAATTTGTAATATTAAACGTTTTAGAATGAAAAAATATATCAAAATCGGCCCATACAATTAGATTTAATGAATATAATACCTTAATGATAACATTAAGTTTTAGTGTCATCTGTTAGCGCACTTGTGAACTACAAAAAATATGTTTTAGTGTCATCTGTTAGCGCACTTGTGAACTACAAATGACTTTTTACTCGTATTAAGTTTTTAGTGTCATCTACATATCAAATCAAAAAAATATTTGCACTACTTGGTGAATTTGGCAGTGGGGGGGCATCAGGTGTCTTTGACTCAGGCGCCTCAACCTCTATAGCAGGGGTTCCCAAAGTCGTAGCGTCCCCAAGTGGGGTCACGGCCTGTTTCCGTGAATATAGACTTTATAACTCTCGTGATTATACCATTAGGTAAATTCGAATAATAGAAAACTAAATAAGAACACGAAATCAAATAAAAACGGGGGAAGTGGCGGGAGGGGGTCTCTGGGGTAATAAAGAGAGAGTGAGCCCTCCTTTCCGCCTCCCACTCCCAAGAACTGAAAAATCTTTTATAGACTACTAGCGGACCCGTCCCGGCTTCGCTCGGGTGGTATGAAATTATGATTTAATAGCGGTCACCCATTACTCCGCTCACGTATATTTAGTATAGCTGATCCGGCAAACGTTGTTAATAATTTCTAGGAATAATTACATTACTCACTCGCTTCGCTCGTTCGTTTGAATTTTATTAATACAGTACTCACTCGCTTCGCTCGTTCGCTTGAATATTATAAATACACTACTCACTCGCTTCGCTCGTTCGCTTGAATATTATAATTACATTACTCACTCGCTTCGCTCGTTCGTTTGAATTTTATTAATACACTACTCACTCGCTTCGCTCGTTCGCTTGAATATTTTCGCCTACTCACTCACTTCGCTCGTTCGCTTGAATATTATAAATACACTACTCACTCGCTTCGCTCGTTCGCCATATATGTATTTTTTAAAGCTTAATATAAAAATCGCGATTAAAAATCAGGGGTTGATCGTATAAGGGTGAAAATTTAGAGTTGTATGTATTTTTCAATGCTGAATCATGAAAAAATTAAAACAAAAAATTTTGTCAAAAAAATAAAAAAAAAATTTTTGGGGTGGACCACCCTTAACATTTAGGGGGATGAAAAATAGATGTTGTCCGATTCTCCACCCTACCCGATAAGCACACAAAATTTCATCAAAATCGGTCCAGCCGTTTCGGAGGAGTTCAATAACGTACACCGCGACACGAGAATTTTATATATAAGATTTTGTACATTGTGGGGAAAAAATGTTTAAGGGTCGCGAAGGCTTTTGCAAATTATTTTAAATTAGGGTCATGATCAAAAAAGTTTGGGAACCCCTGCTCTATAGGGACGGCTCTGCACTGCGCAGCCCATTCTCTATGTCAGCCGTAAATATATAAAGCCGTTATTTAAAACTCAATTCCAAAGTTTTTTCTGTTAAATATAGGCAGGTAGACAGGGCTTTTTGTTTGGTAAAGTTTGATAACAAACTGTTATTAAATGAGCTCACATATGAAATATAAAAACTAGTTACAAATCGTAAAGTTAGACATTACGTAACTTTTCTAGACGCAAGTAGAGGTACATCATGGCGCTCGTTTGTTTTAAAGTTATGTTTTTCTTGGGGTTTTAAGCATTTTCAACTTTTACCTTTGTTTTTGATGTGTAACATCTTAGCTCTCGGTATGCGGCATTTGGTGGGACTAATTTCGTGAATGCGACGGAAATGTGTAACAGGAAGTATAGTAAAAAGCGCGCGCTATTCAATTTAATATAACATGATTCTGCGGTGCGGCCTACAGTTGGCGCTTGTGCTGCAGCGTGCCAGCACGCGCACACATTTTCATAGCGTTTGAAAGAGAGAAAGGGAGAAAGAAAAAAGACACAGCTGTGAACCGTTCGTTCTGCTGTAAGACGCGTTCATTTTTTTATCTGATTTTTTGCCATACCCCCTATAAAATAACTGCTTTACATGCATGTATGTATGCATGTGAAGTGACTTTTGACAGGACGGTCTTTCCCGCACTGGTGTGTAATCAATAATTATTTAATCATATATTTTTGCTGTATAAATTGACTAATTATGTATTTTTTTTGTTTCAGGTAAGTTGTTTTTGCAATTCTTACTTACAACTATTCTGTAATTGGTAAGTTAAGTTACAATTTTTATGTACTGCAATATGATAAACATTTTAATTAACTTCAATGATTTGCGAGAAAATTATTTATAGTAACTTATTTAGTTAACAATTATTGGTATTACTTCCTTATTTACTGTACAAATTCACTATTTTAGTGAAATTAACATAAGGACTTCAGACGAAATTAATCGCCACAACATTAATTATTTTAGAAAGGCTACATATGCAGCCTTTCTACAATAATTAATAAGGGCATGTTATGGCGATTAATATCGTCTGATGTCCTTATGTTAATTTCACTAAAATAGTGAATTTGTACAGTATAGGAAGTAATAACAATATTGATTGTTAATCTAATTGTTAACTAAATAAGATACTGTAAGTAATTTTCTCGCAAATAATTGAAATTATTACTAGGCATATCCGGCCTATTTTGAGAAAAGCAACATTCATTGTAGTGTTGTTATAAAAATAAAAATAATATTAGCTCTCGCAGTTTGTGGATTTGCGGTGTATTTGTGCTATATATAAGAAAAGATTAAGTGTACGACGCGATATTGGGTGTTCCGAGTTCGATTCCCGGCGGTGCATTTAAATTTTTTTTATGTAGCCTTTCTACAATAATTAACAAGGGCATGTTATGGCGATTAATATCGTCTGATGTCCTTATGTTAATTTCACTAAAATAGTGAATTTGTACAGTAATTAAGGAAGTAATAACAATAATTGATTGTTAATCTAATTGGTAACCATAATAATTAATATTTAATATACCTACAGAAATGTTTAATGCTTATGTGTGCATTAGTATATGAAACACCCATTTGGTATGACGTAAGATAATGCTGCAACATTGAAAAAATTCATTTTTCCAACCTATGTCACCGTAGGGATTCTAACCCTAAACTTTCCACTGTCGCGGCGGACTGAGTTAACAATTACTCGCACAGTGACACATTTTCGAACGACTAACTATTTCCCTTTGAAGCATTCTGTCACATGAGAAACCACCACATGCGAGAGTCGATTATTATCTAAGGTGCTATATAACCGTACCATCTTACATGTGAGAGCTAATCTCAAACGGGTGAATCTAAGATGACAAATCCATTTTTAATTATTGTCTTTTTTGTTAGCTAAATTCATCGATACATATTCGTATTTTTTCAGTTAAACATAACCTATTGTGTGATTAGTGTGTCAGGCGCGATGTTTTCAGCACGAGTAATAGGCGAGCGCACACGATCTTTGGCGAAAATGAAATTATGTAAGGTTGCGATGTGTGCAATCATAAAGAATCTGTAGATATCCTGCATTCTCATTTCGTATGCATAGGCTATTTTTTCTAGTTATTTCAAAAACCTCGACTGTGCCAATTAGTTCTTATATAACGTTCTGCTGCAGGCTGCAGCCGTTCAACTCATCAGCCAGCTCGTTTTTACCTAAAACAAAAGAGCGCTAATATCATTCACCTTTATTTTTTAACTTTAAGCTGCGATGTGATTCAGAATATTATTCTTTGTCTGTACAAACTGAATTGTTAATATAGCAGTTAAATACTGTCTCTGACTTTGAATTACCGTGTAAAGTATAGACCAGGGATGGCGAACCTTTTCACATCTACGTGCCAATTTTTAACTTTCCATATTGGAAGTTATTGTAATGGGTCCAAAAATCGAAATCAAAGTGTATAGCAAATTTTTATGTTTTAAGGTCACTACACTATTTTTACACTATTTTTAGAAAGATGTCTGTGTGTGTGTGTATGTGTGTGTGTGTGTATGTGTGTAGTGTGTGTGTGTGTGTGTGTGTGTGTGTGTGTGTGTGTAGGTCGTTTATTAGGACTAAAGTGTGACCCTTGAGGTCCACACGACGAACTTCCCAGTTTGATAAATATTTAATAATAATAATTAAATTAGATATTACACAGAAAAGTAATCATTTTAATCATTAGAACTTAATTATTATTTATTTTTAACAATAATTAAAAAAAAAAAAACGGCTGAACCGATTTTGAAAAAATTTCTTTCCGATCATATTTACGTTAATACGCGTCGATTGGCACCCTAACGTAGTCGATATCATTTTTCATTCTCGAGATTTCGTCTTAGAAAGAAATGGACACATACGTACGTACGTACATACGTACGCACACACACATACACGCACACGGACATCTTTCTAAAAATAGTGTAGTGACCTTAAAACATAAAAATTTGTTATACATTTAATTTCGATTTTCGGACCCATTACAATAACTTTCAATGGATAGTTAATAAATAAATAAAAGTGACATTTATTTAACGTATTTTTTAAAACAGATATCATGTAAAAACGCAAGTTGCAAAACTACACGAAAAACCTAAGAAATACAATGCAAAACTACGCGAAAATCCCAAAAAATACGACGCAATACACGCGAAAAATCCAAATTATTTTACGCTCTGCGGTTAAGATAAAATTTCGGTTGAACGATTTCGAAACCGTGGGTTAAGTTTATAATTTTATGTTGAATTATATTTGCTGTCAGAACACAATGTTATCTTTTTTTAGTTTTAATTATGCTTTAATTTACGTAAAACGTGTCAGGGAAATTGAAATTATAAAAAAGGATGATTATTTATCTTTTATATGGAATTAACAACTAACTATATAATATGTCTAAACGCCAACTGAAATAGCAGAACGGGTTCGTCAAAGTTGTTTTTAATAACGAGCTTTTTTATACTTCTACATAACAATGGTGTATCAGATAATATTATTGGTTGGTATAAAATTGCATTACAAGGGTCGAAACATAACGTTTGCAACCAGTGCAAACGCAATGTTTCGTTCCTAGTAATTGCATATTATTTTTCACAAAACTCTACTGCAGATAATTCGATTTGAGGTACCTGCAATTTGGGCGCGCAAAAAAGCCGCAAAAATATTAGATCTGTCAAATCCATGTAACATTTATGTCTGTCATTTTGGCATTTTCGAATATTATATGCGAATTGAAGTTGGCGCAACTCAATCGCTCTATCTCTCTCTTAACAACGTTAAAAAACAGAAAACCGACAACTGAAAATTTTCATCCCTATGGGTACTGAAAATCGAATTTTCGATAGCGGCGCTGTGCAAAAGTTTATTCAACACATGCACGCTTTAAGTGTTTTTTCATGTCTGTAAAGCGGATCTTAAATGGCCGTTTATCGACTGGTGACGTCATTATCAATTATGTAACTCTTTTCGATGCAATAATGAAATGTGGTTACTATATGGTAATGAGGTAAATAAATATTGTATCGAGGCCAATGTTTTTCAAAAAAAAAAAAAAATCGAAAAAAAATTTTTCGATTACTTATTACCACTATGAAAAGTGATTTAAAAATTCGATTTCGAGTTTTTTTGTAAATTTTTACGTTTTATTTACACACACAAGACGTTTCGTAGTGATTCTTTTTACATAGTAAAGTGCTACTTAAGTGTCATATTTCCAGAGAATTATGAGGGCAATATTTTTCCTATAGAGAGGTCAATTTTTAGAGAACTTTAACTGTAGTTCCAAAAAACTTCGTAGAAATAAATCATTATTTTTTGTGGACATGGCGTTTTTTGTATTTAATGCGGTCCTGAATTTTGTTGGGAGGATGAATGGAACAATATTATCGCACCTGTCAATCAAATTAAAATATCAAACGCGCGTTGTACGCTCTCGTTTGTTAAACAGACGAGCATCGCTTTGTGTTCGTTTGATGCATTGTGTGTTACTTTAAAGCGAAGAAAAATTTATATTCAGTACTGTGCGCCTCGAAATAATAGATTAAAAAAAAAACTTGTGTGTGTGTATTTGTGTGATATACAGAGCGTTATCGAAATCGGGTCACGCATTTGCCACAATTCTAATTCGAATTCATTTTGGTTTGGCAGCTCCTACATGTTATCGCTGAGTTTTGTGAATTTTAAATGTTGCGCAAAGGTTTACAAAACTCAATATTTTTAGGGTACCAAAATGTAAAAAACGGAACCTTTTTTGGCTTTAAAGAAATATACAGCTAGTTGCAATATTTTTCTGATGCCTGTCTTCTGAAAGGTCAGATAGCATATATAACTTCACATTTTAATATGTTGTCCCGGCGACTGTTTTAAGCATATATTTCAATTTGCAGAACAAAATATCGGTATTAACCCCATTGCAGAACGATATAAACACCTAGGCGAGCAAGTTTCCCTCTAAGAGAGGGGGTTAATACCGACATTTTGTTCTGCAAATTGAAATATATGCTTAAAACAGTCGCCGTAACAACATATTAAAATTTGTACCTTGAACTAATAATATAAATTTCGTCGGGTTAATGACACGTTTAAGGTGGTCTGCCACCCCTTTAATTGATTTGCAAATATTATAATGGCATTATTGGGTCACCGACAAGCTATACAAACAATTTTAGCCTTGAAGCAATAATAATTGTCACCATTTTTTCCCTTACATGTTAGGGGCGGTCTGCATCCATACGGAGTTTCCTGAGAACTCGAGAATAATGTGAAAAATTCTAAACTTGGAAAAAATCGAAAAGAGGCCGACCCTAAGAATAAGTCAAATAATCAAGTTGCTCTACCACTAAGCTGCATCGCTGAATATTTGCATGATGTTTAGAAATAATATTATTCGGATTTAAAGCAGTAAAGTGGCTAGGGAAATCTAGATATTTTTTTTTTTATTTGAAAACGAAAAAAAAAATACTATGCGACTTGGCTTCTGTGGCCATTATCGCTATACATTAAGATAATTTTTAGATAATTTTAGATAATTTTTAATTCGAAATCTGGGGAGATACATTATATTTGATCTGGGGCCTTCCGATTCAATGTGTTGTTTTGCAGTCGATTTCGGACAATCCCACGGTAAATTTTGCAGAATTTGTGCGTAGTAGCAACTCGACAAAGAAAAATAGAACGAATGAACAATAACGTGTGTGAGAAAAATAGATATAGATGACTGTATGGACATGTTGTGTAGGAAGTGTTTCCGATGTCCCACCGTCCCACTTCCTTGTCCTGCATGTAAATGGAACGCGAACATACGTAACCATACTGAGTGTATATCTGTTTCCGCATTTGCGTATTGTCGTGTTTCATATTTTAATATGTTGGCGGCCGACGGCGCTTGAATGTCAAATAACGCTGACACATTTGAAATTTTGAAATGATATCGCCTGTCTACAGTGTACCTACGTTCCAAATTTACACACTGCAGTGTTCTCAGAGAGCTTAATTTCCCGAAAAAAAGTATATATAAGAATTTTGACTTCTTTATTTCTTGGAACTTCTAAAGAATTGTTCTTCTAGAGCGTAATTTCCTGAAAAAAAGTACCTATATACAAGAATTAGATAAACAAGCAATATGGTTAATTTCCAAGTCTTCATGGTTTCCGGGCTTGTAGGCCGTGGTCCGGTGGTATTTCTACCTGACGTTTCGTCTACAACTGCGGTAGACATTCTCAAAGGCGATGTGCCACTAACTGCGAGAGCTATTAATTTTATAACAACATTACAATGAATGTTGCTTTCTCAAATGGCTGGGAGTGCCTTATAATCAAACACACAATTGAGAAATTTCAAATACGGTATATTAACAATGAGATAAACAATCAATATGATTAATTCCCTAGACCGTAACTAAATACATAAGAATATCAGACGACATTATCTCCATGATATTTATATAGAAGGCTGTATAGGAAAAATGTAAATGCACCGCCGGGATTCGAACCTAGAACTCCCGATTTCGCGTCGTTGACTCGTTATAGGAACTAGAGCCTGGGTAAATCGCCGTGGGACATAATATCTATCTATTTATAAGTTTGTTCCTATATAAATCCAAAAAGCAGTGAAGACAACTTGAATTGAAAATTATCTGTCAGATATTTTTATATCCAGAAGACAACTGTCGTGAGGTGTGAACAAATCTGGCTAATTCGCCTTGATAAGGTACCTTCTAATATTTCACAGTTTTTATGTCAAAACATTGATATAGCTCCACAGTTTAAGAAAGAATATACTTAAAAAAAATGAAAATTGAGTGACGTTCTTTATAATAGTTGACGCAGAGAACTGAATATGCAAATTGGATGTGAAATTTTCCGTGACAAGAGGAGACTCAGAGAAGTCGTAAATGAATTAACGTGGGTGAGAATTTTTGCTTTGAGAGTCGTTGAGCGTTGAATAAAGTTATTTTGTTATATGAGTAGGCGTTAATGCGGATTATAGTAAAGCTAGAGGACGCTGCAGAGGGCAGTGTAGCCTAGTGGATAGCGTGTTTGGAACCGCAGCCTCTAGACTAGACTGTTGTGGGTTCGATCCCACCTGCGCTCATGGATGTTTTGTGATGTTATTTAGTTTTAAGAAAGTTGGTATTTAGTGTAGTTGATAGACGCTAATATGACATGAGATGTCGACGCGTCTATAATTTATAAAAATATTAGTAAAAAAAACTTTTTAGAGACAAGCTTTTATTTAAATGCACTAAAAAAAAAACATAATTTTTAATAATTTAGGTTCATAATTATAAGAGTGGGTCGTGAACTCTATGATAGTTTATTAGTCACGACCCACGCTTTTATAATTATGAACCTAAAGTATTAAAAATTATTTTTTTCTTCTTAGTGCATTTAAATAAAAGCTTGTCTCTAAAAAGTTTTTTTTACTAATATTTATTTTGTTCATTTTAGTCTTTCAAAATTTAACCCCTCTTTGACACCCGTAGGGGTTGAATTTCGAAAAATCCTTTCTTAGTGGATGCTTACGTCAGAAAAGGAACCAGCTCTCCAAATTTCAAGTTTCTAAAACCTCAAACAAGATGGCCGGTACACGAATTACCGTTTCTCGGCGTGAGGCAGTAGGAAAAAGTCCTAGCCACATCTGCCCCCGTCGGGATTCGAACCCAGTATCTTCCCAATGCGAGTCTAGTGCTGTACCACTAAGCTACATCGCTGGGTAACATATATGGAATATGGAATGATTTTTAATCGAAGTAAATTGTAAAAAAAATACTGCTTTGTCAAAATTTGAATAGAGTCGAGTTGTAAATGCACATATTTTGATTTTTTTTGATGAAATACCATCCATATTTTAACACTCTAAAAATTCAAAATTATTTCATACGTAGAGAAAAAACTGGTAGAGTTTAAATTTTAAAAGAGAGAATATAAAAATTCATGAGTTCAAATTGGCGTATGATTAAAGCTAGCGGAGCTTTCGAATCTGTGTTATATTTATAATTCTTTATTTCAGATAAGTTTTCGTTTCATGAATAATATTTAAAAAAAAAATTTTTTAATAGAACCTCCTTAAAAAGTCCGATTTTGCGAATGAAAATTTTTGACATATCTGGACGTTTTGAGGTCCCTAGAGTCCGAATTTATTGTTTTTAGAGAGATGTCTGTCTATGTGGTTGGCGAACATTTTTTTGGCTCGCATATCTCGAGAACAAAGAATGATATCAACTCAGGACCAATTTCATTCGACGCATAATTAGGTATTTAAGTTTAAAAAAATTATTAATTTTTTAATTTTTTCTAATAATTTAACATAAATAATATTGAAAATCGAAAAGAAAAAAATTTTTAAAGCTATACATAAATTACTAAAAATTAATTAAAATGTATAAAAATCTAAAAAATATCACGTGACTTCAAAACGCGCCAGGAATGTTTGTGACGTCGTTATGTTAAAATGTGTCTGCATTCGTTGGTATTTGTGTATATGTATTACACATACTATCAAAAATAATAAATTTTTAACTTGGTTACCATGGATACAAAGACCATAGATAACATAATGACGTCACACGCGTTCGGATTCTTTCGGCGCGTTATCGGAACTGAATTTAAAAATTAATTTTTATTTAAATATAACTTTTTAATTAGTAAACAAAAAAGTTAAATAAAAGCAGTTTTGCTATAAAACTTGTATGGGTCCTTCCATTTAAGTAAAAAAAAAAATTCATTTAAAAACCCAATTAGGTACATAATGAACACCTGATTAGATTTGCATTTTTTTTTTAATAAAAAAAACTAGGGGCATCCAATGGAAAGTTAGCAGTATGATTTTACCCACATACCAAGCCTTTTTTTAGATTTGTTTTTAACTTCTTATTGGAAGTTATTGTAATGGGTCCGAAAATCGAAATCAAAATGTATAACAAATTTTTATGTTTCAGGGTCACTACACTATTTTGACACTATTTTTAGAAATATGTCTCTCTCTGTGTGTGTACGTATGTACGTACGTGTGTCCATTTCTTTCTAAGACGAAATCTCGATAATGAAAAATGATATCGACTACGTTAGGGTGCCAATCGACGCGTATTAACGAAAATATGATCTGAAAGAAATTTTTTCAAAATCGGTTCAGCCGTTCTTTTTTCTTAACCAAATAGACTCCAAAAAAGAAGATTTTACACAATATCTCGCGAATAAAAAATTATATCGACTTCGTAAGGGTGTCAATCGAGGCGTGTTAACGTCATTTTGATCCGACATAAATTTTATAAAAATCGGTTCACCGTTTTTTTTAATTATTGTTAAAAATAAATAATAATTATGTTTTAATGATTAAAATGATTACTTATATTAGAAATCGTGTCCATCGTGATTATAATAAAATTAAGCAAAATCGCAGGATAGTGGACAATATAATTTGATTTATTAAATTAAATGTACGACGTTTCGTCTATAGATTTAGACTTTTTCAAGTACATACATTTTTATGTATGTACTTGAAAAAGTCTAAATCTATAGACGAAACGTCGTACATTTAATTTAATAAATCAAATTATATTTGTGAAGAACTGTTTAATTAAAAACAGAAAAGTGGTGATCCTGATGATAATGAAAGAAGACAGCTTTGAAATGGCTTAAGGATCCAAAAATAATAAGCACGTAAATATAAAACAGTTAATCTGGCAAATAAAAAAAAAATTAAAAAATTTTCTACAATAAAAAATAAAATCAAATTCTATAAAACATAAAGTTTTGAGTATTTCTGTGTACAAAATCAAATCAATAAAACAAATTTTTTTACACTTCAATAAAAACCAAATAAAATGTTAGTATGTTTTTTTTTAAAAAGTTTTTTGGACAATTTTACTGTCATGTTTGACGGCATTTGGTAAGTTAATTAATATTTGTTATATATTATTTTTTAAATATTTTTTCCTAACACAATTTTATAATTTTTTAACAGAGCTCTGAGGATGAGAATATAATTCTCGAAACGTCAGCTTAATAAATGCAATATTAACAGTATTTGCTTATTATTTTTGGATCCTTAAGCCATTTCAAAGCTGTCTTCTTTCAAATTATATTGTCCACTATCCTGCGATTTTGCTTAATTTTATTAAAATGATTACTTTTCTGTGTAATATCTAATTTAATTATTGTTATTAAATATTTATCAAACTGGGAAGTTCGTCATGTGGACCTCAAGGGTCGCACTTTAGTCCTAATAAACGACTCATCTCACGGCTTGTTTTTTTTTAATAACTGTTCTGAAAAGCATGTTAAATACTGTAAATGAATGAGACGAGGTGGAAATGCTAAGGGTTCGAACAGTTGCCGTCCTCATTTTAATTTTATACAAGTTAATTTCACTGCAGCGTAGGTGTATCGCAGATTAAAGAGAAACCGGGGAGGTGGGGCAGGTGAACATCGAACAACGTGAAAGTTTTCTATGCAAGGGAAATTATTAAGTTGTTAAGCGGTATATAGGTATAGGTTAAAGAGACGACGAAGTTGACGATAAATATATATACAACCTCATTTCCCGAAACGTCTGTACAACCGCGATTTTGTACACCTTGAAATGAACTAAAATGTTAATTAGGGTATTGGAAACTTTAATAATCTTTGACCGAAAGACGATTCCAACGACCTACGACGGCTATTCTAGGTCATAAATAAAAAAGGTGAGTAATATGAAAATACATAACTAATTATTAATCAAAATGCTACTATCAAGTAGCTATCAAATTTAAAATATGTAAAAATGTCTCAAAATGCTA
Organism: Mongoloraphidia duomilia; assembly: GCA_039654895.1. Taxonomy (NCBI): domain Eukaryota; kingdom Metazoa; phylum Arthropoda; class Insecta; order Raphidioptera; family Raphidiidae; genus Mongoloraphidia; species Mongoloraphidia duomilia. The sequence continues at coordinate 6,387,808 of CM077516.1, forward strand.
CTATCAAGTATCAAGTAGCTATCAAATTTAAAATATGTAAAAATGTCAAATCGAGTCAATTGCGAAACAAGGCTACTTGATAGTAACGTTTTTAATTAATAATTAGTTATTTTCATATTACACAACTTCTTTATTTATGACTTCTACGACGGCTATTCTAGGTCATAAATAAAAAAGTTGAGTTATACACTGTAAGAAATGAGAAGGCCGATTACATAGATTATCGATGGTCCATTTGTAGCCATCGATTAATCTGGTAATAGGTACACAAAGAGACAATGGCGTCGCAAACAGGTATCGCCTGCACATCGCGTAGATTCCATAAAAACACATTGCGCATGCGTGGTTACAAATTTTACATTGATTTGTTTTGTATTCATCCATTTTATATATGTAACTATACATTTTATTTTGTAATTTTTACACACTTTATTGGAATTTTACACAAATTATGTAATTTTAATTTACTTTATGTAAAAAACACAAATTTGTTTAACTTTACAGTAAAAGTCCAAGTTTTTATGAAGTTTTCTGTGTAAAAATAAATAATAATGTAAAATCACTTAGAAAATCGAGCGAATTCTACCTTAACTTTCAAAGTATTTTTACATCCATTTTTTACTGTGTAATATATGAAAATAACTAATTATTAATCAAAATGCTACTATCAAGTAGCTATCAAATTTAAAATATGTAAAAATGTCAAATGTAAACAATCGAGTCAATTGCGAAACAAGGCTACTTGATAGTAACGTTTTTAATTAATAATTAGCTATTTTCATATTACACAACTTCTTTATTTATGACCTTGAGGTGATCTTCATGTTGTAGGTCTCAATAACGGCTACAAGATAATAATTATTTTTTTATTAGTAAATTCGTTAACTTTTTAAAAGGGTAAATAGATTCCAAGTCTTCATGGTTTCCGGGCTTGTAGGCCGTGGTCCGGTGGTATTTCTACTTGACGTTTCGTCTACAACTGCGGTAGACATTCTCAAAGGCGATGTGGCAGCGGTATAAGTGTCTCACAGGTCAGTGACCTGTGAGCCGCCAAGGAGCACACTTCGACCGCTGTAGTGACCTGTGAGCCGCCAAGGAGGACGCTTATACCGCTGCCACATCGCCTTTGAGAATATCTACCGCAGTTGTAGACGAAACGTCAGGTAGAAATTCCACCGGACCACGGCCTACAATCCCGGAAGCCAGGAAGACTTGGAACAATGCCGCCCGTGAAAGCTTGCACACCTGGTAAATAGATTATTTAAAATATGTGTCACTTCTGGGATTACGCTACGACAAAAGGGGAATGATCAGTGAGCGAAAATAGCGATTTGCACCCGGACTATGCAACTTGTGTGTGTGTGTGTTTTAAAGACCACCAACAGCTAAGGTTATTTGGGCCTAGCACCAATTCATATTTTCAATTCATTATTTAATAAATTGAAAATCCAGTTGACACTTTTACCAGCTCTCGGGCTAGAACCCGGGAACTGGGGACTTGTAATAGAGGAACCATAGCAACGCCATGTAAACAACGGCATTCGACTAGGCAACTTGTCTATAGTAGCTGTTTATTGAAAATAACTGGATATTGCATAACAAATAGCAGAGTGCTGTCGGCGCATAACTGAGAGTTGTTCCACTTCGTTTAAAGTTAATTTATTTTATATCAGTTCTTTGAAGTCGACATCAGCTCCCGCTGGATTGACGCATGCAAATTATATGCTCTGTGCGGCAGAAGACAGCGTAAATATAGAGTATGGCCAGGGTCACTGTTAATAACGACAGCCTTTCCAACTAATAGCTTTTATACCAGTGATCCTCAACCTATGGTATGCGTACCACTGGTGTTATGCAGAATATACTTCCAGGCGGCCGGATTTAGAGTTGCCGCCGCTCTAGGTTCAAACGTTTTGCCCCTCCAGTTTTCAAGTGTGTATACTTGTATTCAGGCGTACCAATTGTATAGATATAGGAATAACTAACAATAGTACTTTACACCTCCTAAAGTTATTCTTTTATCTATACAATTGGTACGCCTGAATACAAGTATACACACTTGCATATAAATAGCTTTTATACCAGTGATCCTCAACGTATGGTATGCGTACCACTGGTGATATGCAGAATATACTTCCAGGCGGCCGGATTTAGAGTTGCCGCCGCTCTAGGTTCAAACGTTTTGCCCCTCCAGTTTTCAAGTGTGTATACTTGTATTCAGGCGTACCAATTGTATAGATAAAGAAATAACTAACAATAGTACTTTACACCTTCTAAAGTTATTCTCTTATCTATATAATTGGTACGCCTGAATACAAGTATACACACTTGCATACAAATACAACAATACACTTACAATAGCTTCCATAACTTTCCTCAATTTTGAAAATAGAAACAGTTGTCTAAAATCCATGCTAATAACAACATCGTTCAAATAATGTTCATAAATCATAATTTCACTATAAAATAATATTACTGATGATGCCTAAAAGGGCGAAACGTTTATTATAAATATAACTCGTTCGAATAAATAAATTGGCTGCAAAAATGTTTCCAAAAAAACCCAATAATAATTTATTTTGTCTATAAACGGATAAAAATATATCCTGACACGTCCAACATATTATATATACTTACAAAAGATGCAAAAAAGAATACATAAAAACTGATAATAAATAAATTAAAATAAAGTATAGTGTGCAACGCTTGTGCTAAATCTTTATGCGTCAGGCGTGATGTTTTTAGCACGAGTAGTAGGCGAGCGCACACGAGCCTTAGCGAGTGTGCATCGCGAGCCGCAATACGAGTGCTGAAAACATCACGCCTGACGCATAAAGGTGTATTTAGCACACTAGTTATACTATATACTATTTTGATACTGTAAAGTTGGTACCTAACCTGGCTTGTTATAGTTTTAGGTGGTATATGCAAGAAAAATGGTTGAGAACCTCTGAGTTATACAATTGCCCAACCCGGTCAGTTTTATATAAAACTTGACGCCTTTTATTCAACCCACATGAACGTTATTTGAATTTCTAAAAATATTTTTTGAATTTTTTATACAGTTTTCGATAGCAACAGTTGACTATTATGACTAACTCGGAACCTGATAAATAAAAAGAACTACATGTTTACATTAGTGATAGGCCATAGCCTACTACAAGATTGTAAATGTTATTTTTCCTGTTACCTTTTCTAATAACTTATCTAATACTGTGTGTTTCTAACAACATTCTTTATACACACAAGAAATAAACGAAACGTAATTTAAAGTTGCATAAAGCTGTGGCGGAAAATTGGATTTGTAACATTTTAATTTTTCACTTTATGCTAACATTATTACATCGCGTCGATATTGTTTTCTGCCGGGAAGAAAATACACGCTTGCCGGAGCGAGGAACCTTAATTGATTCCGGTTAACGTGACAGTTGCGCATCGCTGTTAGATGTTTTAAATTGTTATCTGTTTAAAAGTCTTTTGTATACTCTTAAATTAATTTCAATTTTGTTGAAATTGTTTAGCTTGTTAGTTATTTTATAGACTTTTAAGCAGGTACTTTATTAGTTATTAAATAAAATTAGTCGAGTACCAAATCCGTTTGTATACAGAAAGTTCCGTAAAAACGGTTGTAAGGAATTATCTAAGGCTCATTTCGCACCAAACTAGTCCAGTTCAGTCGCGTCCAGTCAAGTTTTGTCCAGTCAAGTCACGTCCTTTCGCACTGAATACGTCGCGTCAGCCGTCCCGCAAATTCCGATATCGAAGTTCGCGACAGCAACGATGCGGTCGCCGCGGCACAGTTTTGTGAAGAATTTTGTGTCAAGATGGACGTACTTCTCCAAGGCATAATTTTACGTCGGCTACACAGAAGAAGAAGGATGAAGAAACGACAACATCTGTTTTGGGTTCATCCCATACATACCAGGACTTACTACCATATCATGTCGAAATACTGGTGACATTTATCTTCCACCACCTGTATACCCGTTCTTCCACGATAAAGACAGTTTTCACAGTTTGTTGCTTTTAAAACTCGGCATAATAAAGTGAATTTCATTTAAGACGCAACACATGAAAGTTTTGTTTACCTGGTAGCCACTGAAAACATGAATGCATTAGAGAAAACCGTTTCACTTAAAATGAAACATCCACTGAACAAAAACATACATTAGGTCTAACGATGATGACTATAACAATATTTTAATTAAAAAAAAATATTGATAGCGATGTATGTTTTTGTTCAGTGAATGTTGCATTTTAAGTGAAACGGTTTTCTCTAATGCAACGGTTCCCAACCTTTTTAGTTGTGCGGACCACTAATTTTGTAAAAAAAATTTGAGGCCCACTAATTAAATATACAAATAAAAACTATTGCACACAAACACAAATGGTCGCATATACTCGATTGTTCCCATCTCGACCCCTGAAGCTCCAATAATACGTATTTATTTTGGGTTAGACTCTCGACCAGCGTCCACGGCCCAGTACTACGCTGCCCGCGGCCCATGGGTTGGGAACCGCTGCTCCAATGCATTAATTGTTTCCATAACTACCATGTAAATAAAACCCGCCTATGCTGCATGTTTAGTGAAATTCACTGTATATTCTTACAATATTTTCACGTTTGTTGGAACCCATTATTTAATATTATAGGAAGAGTTATAATGGTAGCTAGTAGCTACCAACGGAATCTGAGTTATAAATGAACCATGTTAGTGAAACGGTATAACTTTTATATATGTATAAAAAATGAAAATAAAGCTAACAATGTCTCGCGCTTTGTGTGCTATATTTATGCTTATATTTGCATACTTTTTGTACAGGCGGTGCTCAAAATAAACGGACATAAAAGAAGTGAAGTATATAAAACAAGCTTGTTTTAAAAAAACACATATTTAAAAAAATAGTACGATTTAAGATATTATCTTAAATCGTGCTATTTTTTTTCTGTTAGGAATAGAGTGATTTGCGTAGTGGTGACAGCGCACTAGGTATACTGGTTTGGAATCCCGTCGGGGGCAGGTGTCTCATACTGGGTTGACATTTTAGAGGTAGGTATTAGATGAAACGGAAATGACATGCGAAACAAAACACAGCATGTATATTGTATAACTATCTTAAGGTCTCAGATACAGTAAACCAGGTAGCCGTGTGGAAAAGTACGAGTCTACCGACAGGTACAAACACCAACCCCAGGTTCGAATCCCCAAGATTTTTTTTTTATTTTTTTTTTAGTAATGAAAATATATAGGTATTGGATAGCAATTTAAAATACTTAAGTATATAAGAAAAAAAATTGCAATTATTTTATTCATTATATTTTACGAAAATTTGATTTTATAAAAACAATGAAATTGGATGTATTCCTTTCCATGATAACGAATATAATTATTTGGGTTTAAGGTATTTCAGCATCTGTCTGTACCCGCGATACAGACATATTTCATCATATCTGTTAAGTTCAATAATAAAATTTTAGTTGAGTTGTCCATTAGACTTTTGTCCTGCTACGATTGGTTAACGCGAGCGGAGCCGATCCCAGATAAACATATTTCTAGTCTGTACGTAAAAACTTTATGATACGGCCTGTATATAAAGCACGTACTTCATATGTTTTATTAAATCTCCAGAGATATTTTTTATCCTTTTTAAATTTTCTATTTAAATAAGCCAATGTAATCATATTTTACATCGTCAGACGTCAGGTTAAATAGAAATATTCTGATAGGATATGAATTTCGATATGTTTAAATTTTTTTTATAAAATTTCAAAATAATAACATGGAACGCTCTATATTTTTCTTACTTTGAGCAATTTCCTCTCTACTACATATTCCGCTTATAGGACCGAACTGGTAAGTTACTAAAACCCCTGGGAATTGAACCGGCCCTTCGTTATTAAGTAAGAAGAAAAAACTGTAAAATATTTTTTTGCCATACCCACTACAAAATAGCTACTTTCGATGTATGTATAGCGCGCCATTAATGACCTATTTAACAGACAGGTGTGCGGAAAATGGTTTACTTTCTGCACTAGCGCAGAAAATAACAGTTGCCATAGCAACTTCTGTTTATTCGCTCTATACGCCTGCGTACGCCTGTCATTACTTACTTGCACGAACTTCGCGACACACTGGAAGGAAAGATGGCGACGCAAATGAACTGTCAGAATTTTTACAAGCTTTTATTTAACTTGCAATGTATGTTAGTTAGTTTGTTTGTGGATTTGTGTGTTAGTTTGTTTAGGTCAAAACTTGCAAGTCAATTTTGAACGACTTCCACGTATCCGATCGATTTGAAATTTTGTGCACATATGTATTCCCGATGACAATACATGAATAAATCGTTTTTAGAAAAAAATTCAACCCCTAAGGGGTTTTAAACGGGAATGTAGGGTTTTTTTTGACTAATCAACGCCCAGGCTAAATCGTTGAAGCTAAAAACTTGATATTTGGACAGTTGGTTCCTTTTTTGACGTAAGCAGCCACTAAGAAAGGATTTTCGAAATTCAACCCCTACGGGTGTTAAAGGGGAGTAAAATTTCGAAAGACTAAAATGAACAAAATAAATATTAGTAAAAAAAACTTTTTAGAGACAAGCTTTTATTTAAATGCACTAAAAAGGAAAAAAATAATATTTAATAATTTAGGTTCATAATTATAAAAGCGTGGGTTGTGACTAATAAACTATCATAGAGTTCACGACTCACGCTTTTATAATTATGAACCTAAATTATTAAAAATTATTTTTTCTTTTTTAGGGCATTTAAATAAAAGCTTGTCTCTAAAAAGTTTTTTTTACTAATATTTATTACATACTGTCATCACTCGTCGTATAATATGCCCCATTACGTATCTAGACAAACAATCTACTATTAAATCAGGCTTGTCTCAATCATATTAAGTGCGATTCAGCATAATTCAAAGCAGCCCTTGAAAATTTCCAAAGTTCCAGACGGCCCTGTCCGCCTATTAGAACGCTTGCCATGTTTTGCGTTACATTTTCTGTTCTACCTGTATTCTATATTTTCTTATTTATAAATATATAGGTAATGTAAATTTAATGATACTGTTATTTATAACAAACATATTTTACCGCATCGAGAATTTACATCGTTATAACCGTAAGTTCTGTAAGGGGTAGTGTTGCCCATTTGCTACTTTTTGTCGCGCGATTTTGCGATTAAGTTACTTGAAAATCGTCAGATGTGGCTATAATAATAGCTTAAAAAGCCGCACATCCTTCGCTGAAATACATAACTGATGTGTCACTAGAAATTTCGAGTAGCTATCGTCAAATCGCGATTTAGCAACTACTTAGATCGCGACTGCATCGCGATTTGTCCATTACGCAGATACTTAAAATTTCTCGTTCGGTCGCGGATTTGGCAACAGCATAGAAACTCAATCGCACTTTCGCCCGATCTAACGATTGATCCATTTATTTAACCTTCGCGCGCCTGCGCGTGAAGTGTGCAGCCTCATATGATGTCGCGCGAACGTGAAACTTATATTATGAAGTATTGGAAATATCTTGTATTATGTCCGTCTTGTGACTTCTTGTGATTTAACACGACGCGTTTCAGCAACGAGGTAACAAATAGACAAACACAAATAGACAGACACACACACACACTTTCGCATTTATAATATTAGTTTGTATACAACAGAAATATTAATTAATGTGGACAAGGACTAATTTATAACGTAGGTATGCTTATCGCGATTTATATTTTTTACTATTTTGAAAAAAAAACTGCATAGGTACAAATAAGCTGAACAATGCGAAAGAAAAGCTCGTTAAGAGTTTATTGTAAAAAAGTTTTTATTATGTAAGTTAAATAACGAGGCTTGTTTATTGCATTGTTGTATATTGTTCGAACGTGGGGAAGTAATTTTCTTCGTTATAACAATAAAATTGAAGTTTTTGTATAAGTTTTTAGATTGTGTATGCACTTGATAAATGATTGTTTCTATTTATGATCACCAGGGGCGTATCTACATTGGGACTAATAGGGCTTAATAATTGGGCCCCCAAGTGTCAAGGGCCCACAAAATTGAATTATCATAAAATTTTAATACTTTTTCATTAACTGCAATGAGCATTTATCGTGTAGTAAAAAATGGGGCCCAATAGGGTATTTGACTAAAATTTTTCTTTGTGTTATATTAATAGAGCAGTAAATTCTGAACAAAATGACACCTAAATCACTTCATTCTGATTTCAAATTAGCTCAAAAATAATTTTTGAGATATTTATGTTAGCCCCGCCCGCTAATAGTTGTTTTTGTTGTACGAACCTATGACGTCATATTTTTATGAATGTACGTTTATATCTACTAACTCGATGCTAATTATATCAGAAACAGAGTGTTGAAAAATACCGTTTTGTAACTATGTGAACATGATTTAAACAATCTAAGTTCCGTTGCTATGGATACATTCATTTTTTACTTAAAATTGACGTCACACGTTCTCACACGGTGTTTGAAGTCACGTGACACATAGATTAAAAATCATGATTTTATTTATTTGTTTAAATATGTTTACGAAACTTAATTAATAAAAATAAAAATTCTAATAACTATTTTAGAGCATACACTTTCATTATAACAAAGTTTTATATTTTATTTTGATCACTGGCCCAATTGAACTTCAATAAGCCCTAGGCCCCGAAAAACCTAGATTCGCCCCTGATGATCACGTATATTTTGACGGAGATTGAGAAGTGCAACTGAATTCGGGTTCTGTGACCAAATATCAAAACGGCGTATCTCTACTATTAATCAAAATGTTAGCGTAAGTGCGATAATGGGTAAGTTCAGTTTGCATTCGATTGAATGAGCCATCGATCTTAAAAATTAAAAAAACAAACATTTCAGTTTTGTTTTTTTAATTTTTAAGATCGATTATCTCAAACATTTGTTACGTGGGTAATTTTAAATAAATAAATAATACTAGGTTTCGTAAATCAAATCACTGATATAATTCGCCGATTAATAAAAAAAATGATATAAATTAATACAAAGTTAAAATTCTTATTAACTATTCAATTAATCACTGGTAATTTTATTATATACAATAACATTTGGTCGATATGCGTTTCTGTTATACAATGGTCAATGAAATATCCGGGAAGGGTACAAAGTGTCAACCCTTCAGATATTTACAGGAGCAAAACATAATGTGCAAATAACGGTCTGGTCATGGACTCCTACGTTGTGTTTTTTTATTATTTTTAAGCCGTACAGACTCAACTTTATACGGACGGGGCAAATTAACGGTCATCGCTAGTGTGAATGTTACGGTACAAATGTCATAGTTCGGGGAAAATGCGTATGTAAAAGAGGGCCGCCGATATGCAAGCACACCCTGTATGTGAGTAACTAGAGCCGTCGATGTACCAACACACTCTGTTTGTATGTGTAGAGGGCCGCCGATATGCAAGCGCACCCAGTATGTATGTGTAGAGGGCCGCCGATATGCGAGCACACCCAGTATGTATGTGTAGTCTACCCAAGCGAACTCAGAGGACTTGCTTTCGTATTGAAAAGTGTTCTGATGTCCATAAATTATGTACCGTTCATGATGCGAGAGCTAATTATTTTATAAAATTGTAAAATAAATTTCTATCTATAGTGCGTAGCGGTTTGAAGAACCGATACGCTATTTCAATATGAGAATCGCGTTATTTGTAAATATAATATGACAGAAAATAATTAAAATTAAAATGAAAATAACAAGTATTAATAATGAAAATTAATACTCGTAACACATTTTCAAATTTAAGATCTCACATTTTGTATACGGCTGTATTCAAAATGTCAAGCTCTATCGGGCTTGAGAATAGCCGAGCGTGTAGCAGTGCTGTTGTTTATATGGCGTTGCTATGGTTCCTCTGTTACAAGTTCCCAGTTCCCTGGTTCTAGCCCGAGAGCTGGTAAAAGTGTCAACTGAATTTTCAATTAAATTCAATTCAATTAAAAAAAATAATAATGATTTGGAAATATGAATTGGTGCTAGGCCCAAATAATCTTAGCTGTTGGTGATCTTTAAAATACACACAACTCAAGCTCTATCTAAATCAGTCAAAGAAACTGTGGGTGGACATTTAAAAAAAAAAGTCGATGACGTTATAACTGAAAAACAAAACACAGTCACGAAAAGTTATTCACCTAGAAAGATGCTCCTTTTAAAAATAAAGTTGACCTGTCCGAGAATTTTTCTAAAAAGCGTCCGTTATAGCTTTATTTCCATAGTTCCATACTTTACGAGCACACTGTATATTATATATTCATTATTAAAAAAATATATATAGATATATATTAAAAGCCTTCGGGATTCGAACCTGGGATTGACTCGTACTTTTCCATACGACCACCATTGTCTGAGACCATAGTTATACAATTATATAATTGGTTGCTTTCCAACAAAAAATTTCAATTGCAATTCAGCCGTAAAAATCTATTCATTTATAGTTACAAATGTCACCCCAGTATCTGACAGACGTTAAAACAAATTTTAAAATTCCATGTATCTGATACTTTGTTGTCGTAACGAATCTGTTTATGAACTTATGTCTAGAATAGGAAATTAATCTTGTCTGCAAAGTGCAACAATATCGATCAAACATCGAATGCAACTTGTCTCTTAACATGATCACTGATGAGGAAATCTGCAGATGTTTCCTCGTCCGGCGGTTCTTCCCAGCTAACCCAACTTCGACACTTTCTAAGGCGACTGTTTAACAGCTTTTAGAACGATGAAGTTTCTCGTATAACACCTGGCTTCGTGTTTATTTATTATAATACCACACTCGTACGTTGAAACAAGTTGACAATGGGGTGTACCACTGATCGCTTATACATGGATTGTGAATGGCGGCCATTGTGTGAAATTGAGTGCAGCGCCATATTGAAAGTAGTGCTTAAACTGAATTGCGTTTGATATTTGATATAACTTGATTCCAATGTTAATCTTATCGAGATATTTTACAATGAATGAATGAATTGTAAATTATAGACGCTCGACAACTGTGGTCATTAGCGTTTGATAGAGATATTTTACGTGTAAAGTCATTAATAATATTCTGGTAAAATCAAAAATTGAGCAAACTTCAGAAATGGAATCAGAATGCCTTTTAAACGAATAAAATTTCCCGTCTTTATCTGGCTTTATCCGGGCGACCCGATTTTTAAACGGTTTTATTTAGCTTGACCCCGTATATTTATTTGTATGTTTCTTTGTTACTATCTTTGTTTCAAATCTTGAGACAGCTTTTTCAACTACTTCTACTTAACCGATTCTTATGAAACTTTGCACACACATTGAGTTCCCGTGACAATACAATATTATGATAATTTCAACTTGGTGACGAGGGTCTGATGACAGTTGAAAGGATGAGGAGTTTGCATAATGATACGGGCCATAAATAAACATTGTTTTTTTTCGGCAGTTTCTAAGAGCTACGCTTTTGAAACAAACAAGTAATTCAAAATTATAATCTCGTTGTGATCAGACCTATTTTAGACTCGTCTTGATAAAATCAAATTTTGTTGTGTTTTATTTATTTGTTATTAATTTTATATAAAGATCTTTATAACACTACGCGTTTCAGCAACGAGTTGTCATCTTCAGGTATGGTTAATTATTTTTAAAAAACACACATTTAAAAATAGTTAACCACATCTGAAGATGGCAACTCGTTGCTGAAACGCGTAGTGTAAATTCACAAGAAGTCACAAGACGGACATAATACAAGGTATTTCTAATACTTCATAATATTCATATAGTGACTTGGAGACCCAACACTCTAAAAATGTAAACTATTCTGTGTTCATTTGCGTGATTTTGTCGTTGCGGTTTTATATACCATGACTCCTTTCGCGGCTGATGTGTGTTCCGTAACTTTGAACGAGCGTGTTACATTTTCTAACTGAAAGTTTTACAAACTTTTGGAACGGAACAACAAACGAATATTTTATTTTGCAGTTTAAAGTGTAACATTGAAACTTTTAAAATGTCTTACCTCTAATGTGAAAAGTGAAATCTACAAAAGTTTGTGCTAAGTGCAGCCGCAGTACCGGTTTTAGAAAGGGGGGAATAGGCGACCGCCCAGGGCGCCAAACCGGAAGCGCGGCGGAAGACTAGATTTTTTTTCAATAACGAATCAAAATTAGTGATGAGCAAAATTGGTCTTTGTTTTGTAGTCTTAAATACGCAAGACCAAGACTAAAGGAGTAAGATCAAGACTACCACTGTCTTGGTTTTGGTTTGCTCCTTTTTCGATTTTAAATTTAAATAGATTTTTAAACGGTTTTATTTAGCTTGACCCCGTATATTTGTTTCAAATCTTGCGACCGATTTTTCACCCAGTTCCCGTGATCCGATTGAGTTGAAATTTTGCACACATATGTAGCTCCGGTGACAATACAATATTATGGTAACTAGTTGACCGGTCCGGCTTTCGTCCGGGTGTAAATCGTATTTTTGAATTTTCACCCACTTCCCGTGATTCGATTGAGTTGAAATTTTGCACACATGTGTAGCTCCGGTGTCAATACAATATTATGGTAACTAGCCGACCGGCCCGGCTTTCGTCCGGGTGTAAATCGTACTGTTGAATTTTCACCCACTTCCCGTGATCCAATTAAGTTGAAATTTTGCACATATGTATAGCTCCGGTGACAATACAATATTATGGTAACTAGCTGACCGGCCCGGCTCCCGTCCGGGTGCAAATCTAGCATTTTTGAATTTTCACGGGCAAAAGGTCTTGCTCCGGTAACGTTTCATGGTGGATCGGATAAATGTAATAAAATCAGACTAAACAAATAAAGCACACTAAAAAATTAAAAATAAAAATAGCCAAAAAAACTTTTAAGTTAAACGGTTTTATAAATGTACTAAAAAGGAAAAGAATAATATTTAATTTAGGTTCATAAGTATAAAAGCGTGGGTCGTGACTGCAATAAATTATCATAGAGTTTACGACCCACGCTTTTAAACTTATGAACCTAAATTAAATATTATTTTTTTCTTTTTAGTACATTTATAAAACCGTTTAACTTAAAAGTTTTTTTACCTATTTTTTTATTAATTACGGTTTATTTACTCATAATTTATAACTTACACATTATCATGATCTATACTCGATGCTAAAAGCTTTTCTAGAGATATCTTGAACTTTTGAAGTATTTTTCGAAGATAATTGAGTTTTATCTCTCGAGTATTTATATACACATTTTAAAATAAAATAATGCCTTTAAATATAATTTCTACAACTGTTGTCAAGGATCAAGTTGCTCTATTTAACTAGCTAATAGCAACTTCGAATTCATAATTTGTTATATATAGGTACCTTCGGACGTGCGTAAGCTAATATTATTGCAAATAAAATTAATTTTTAATTCACAAGTTGGCCATACATTATCAGAATACAGAATACGTGTTTGTTTTTAATTAAAATTAATGTTTATTTAGCATAATTCCGTAATATATGAGGTGTGGGATGATTATATTGTAATTGCGTGTGAGAGAGTGAAACGATTACAAGAAGAACAAAGATAGTTGTAATGTCTGTACAAGGAGATGAAGACAGTTATACAGGGTGGTGAACGTAACTGCTGCACATAGGGATTTAACCCGTAAAATCAAACTTTCGCGATTTCCTGCTTCCCTAATTATTTTAGGAAAAATATCTTCAAATAAATAGTTTTAGAACATAAAATTCTGCATCTAAATTATTAAACAAAATTAATTTTGCATGCTTTGTAACGGCAGAAATTTGATATGAAAATGTCAAAATTACCTTAAAAACAGATAGCGATAGCCATGGAACTTGAACAAAATGATGAGAAATTATTCTGACAACTAAAACGTCATCATTTTGTTCAAGTTCCATGGCTATCTGTTTTTGAGGTAATTTTGACATTTTCATATCAAATTTCTGCCGTTACAAAGCATGCAAAATTAATTTTGTTTAATGATTTAGATGCAGAATTTTATGTTCTAAAACTATTAATTGAAGATATTTTTCCTAAAATAATTAGGGAAGCGAAAGTTTGATTTTACGGGTTAAATCCCTATGTGCAGCAGTTACGTTCACCACCCTGTATATCGATCTATGCCTATGAGAGAGTATGAGAAAGAATGTTTGAATGAGACGGTTAATCTTTAGAGTAAATAAAATATGAGTAAGTTATTTTCAAATCTAACAAAATAACTAACCGATGCTCAATAGATATAGAAATGATTGATAGCACTGTTCGAAAAAGACTACTGTAAAAATATTCGAATCTATATCCCATTTTTCTGCAACTATAATGTAAAAGTTTAGATTAGGGGTCTATAAAATTTTTTTTTTATTAATATTAAGAACACTATACAGTAATTTCAAATGCTTTTTTTTACAAGCTTTTATTTATTCACCTATTAACTTGCATTGTTTGATGTTTGTTTGTTTAGGTCAAATCTTGCAACGATTTCCACGTATCCGATCGATAAAAAATTTGGTACACATATGTATTCCCGATGACAATACATGAATCAATCGTTTTTAGAATTAAATTTAATTCCTAAGAGGGTCAAACGAGGGAGTAGGGTTTTTTGACTATTCAACGCCTAGGCCAAACCGCTAAAGCTAGAAACTTGGAATTTGGACAGTAGGTTTCTTTTGTGACGTAAGCACCCACTATATGAAGGGATTTTTCGAAATTCAGTCCCTAAGGGAGTCCAAAGGGGATAAACTTTTGAACGACTAAAAGGAACAAAATATAATATTAGTAAAAAAAACTTTTCAAAGAGACGCTTTTATTTAAATTTACTAAAAAGAAAAAAATAAGTTTTAATAATTTAGTTTCATAATTATAAAAGCGTGGGTCGTGACTAATAAAATATCGTAGAGTTTACAACCCACGCTTTTGATTTTTGATTTTTGATTTTTTCTTATAGATATAGCCAATCAATCAAGACAGCCGCAGCTTTGCTGTCTGATAATATTGTTACAAAATTGTTTTCTGAGTTGGCGGAATAAATATTTATTTACACTTATTTACAATATTTATTTACAATAATCAAAAACACAACAATAATAAATACAACAACCAAAAGTCAGTTCAATCAACACAAGTAATTAACACTTAACTATATACAATTGACTACACTAATATTTATTTTATTAGGTAAATTTATATCACGGAACTATTTATATCACTGTATTTATATCAGATTTATTTCTAACGTTTATTTATGTCGGTCCTTTACTCAGTTACTTCCGTACTATTTATTTTTATCCACTCCACTATTTATAATATCACTGTACTGACTGATTCGACCGTTGATTGATTAATATTTTTATCACTGATCCGCTTTGGTTGCGACTCACCATTGACTCGTATTCGACACTACCTGACTGACTGATCGCCTAGCACTCGCTTGCTTATATAGGCCGCTTGACTTAGGCACAGCGCGTTCTAGCATTCTCTAGAATGTTCGTGCAGTTACTCGTTGTTCAGCAAGCAGACACCGCTTCTCAATTTCTCTACCTGACTTTTATATACAGGATGATCCGTAACAATATATTATTCACTACTTAATTATTGTTATGTGAATATGGTGTGGATATAAGGGGATAAAAAAATCGTTTGATTTTAATTATTTATTTAGAGCCGTCCACAGTAACTCAATTCTTGTGTTAACTCAACTCGATTGAAAAAATTCCCCCTAAGGGACGTGTCGTTTGTAATTGCTCCTCAACGTTTTGAAAATAAGAAGAAGAAAGAAAAATGTTGAAATTTCGAGAATCATTCTCGTTGTTAAACAGGTCCTTCTCTTCTATTGTTGTCTCTGGACGTTGACCTCGTTACCCAGTGACAATGACAAATTACAGTCGGTCCCATTTCGTGGATGATTAATCCAGCGAAACGACATTGCGTTCGAAATGTGGGTGTGTGTGTGTGTCTGAATGCACCGGCAGTCTGGAACCTGCATGTCAATCATTGAGCTAAATATCTCGGAGCTATGTGTTCCGCCGGCGTCACTGTAATGTCTTGTTTATACAGAATAGATAGTAACTTATAGACGCTTGACAGCTGAGGCCGCATGCGTCTGTTTATACAGGATGTCCCAAAAAGAATGGGACATAAAGTAACAGCTGATTCCTTACAAAAAAATATTGCGATAGACCCGGCATGTCTATTCCGAAAGTTGATATTAAAAGAGATACAGGGTGTGAAAGTTTAATTTTTATTGTTATCATTATGACGCGGCATTTTAATAAGAAACATTGAATTTTTAAATAAAACTGTCAAAATTTAACATGATAACGCCGCGCCGGTGTCGTTGTTTTCAAAGCCACCTATGTTCATTTTCAAAATTTGCCATTTAAAACTATATTGCATCGATTACTTTAAGTACAAATATCTTGAAAAAGGTTACTCCTAACCACTTTTACAAAGTATACTTTTTTTACGTAAAAATGACGGAAAAATCAATGTTTTAATTCAAAAAAATAGTACGAGTGCGTACAAAAAAGTTATGACTATTTGAATGAGTGAAAAGGTGTGTAAGTGGCGCCCCCTACAAGTAAGAGCCATACCAAGGTCAGATTTGAATTTCTCATGTCAAAAAATCCTCATATACAAAATTTCATTAAAATGCCTAAATTATTTTTAAAGTTATTTAAGAAAATCAAAAATCAAAATTAAACTTTGACACCCTGTATCTCTTTTAATATCAACTTTCGGAATAGACAAGTTGGGGTCTATCACAATATTTTTTTGTAAGGAATCAGCTGTTACTTTATATCCCATTCTTTTTGGGACATCCTGTATACAAAGGACAATGTTCTCGCTATCTGAATAAATAATGATGTAAATACGTTCATAATCAAATTTGACTTAAAAGTTTTATAAAAATTGTTTACTTAAAAACAATTTGTTATAAGGCTACGAGCAGAATGACAATAGGCGCCAGCGTGGCAGTTTTCGGAATTTTTCAATGTGTTACTATGGGTAAGTTCGGTTTTACGCTCGATTGATCGAGCCGAGCGAATAGATTTTTGGTCACGTGACAACCGAGCAAATCGAGCCATCTAAACAATTCCGAACGTAATCTAGCAGATTTTTCCAAACGTCAGAATAAAATGGCGCCAATAATTTAAATTCTTATTACTAAAGCTGAAATATATTCTTTATTGCTCCTCATTTTGATTTAATTCAACATTGTTATAATAAAAAATCATGAATCCCAAATTTTTCGTTTTATTCCTTTATTTTAAAATTAATAGTAGTACTGGTTGTTGATTTTTTCGACCCATAGATATAATAAATATTTTATTTAATCATTCTGTGCGATATAGACTTATTGATTATTACTATTCTTTGAATAAATATTATTCGTGTGTTTTTACCTATTGAAAAATTACCTCATATAAATAAACTTCGAAATTTATCCATTCTCACAACAAGTGTTTCCGCTCATTTTTAAAATGAATGCTCTGAAGATGGTTGAATCTGCTTGCTCGCTCGCTTTCCTCGGAGCAAATCGAGCGCGCTCGATCTGCTCCAGATCTTAAAACCGAACGCAGGATAGAGATCTTTCAGAGCATATAAATGTTAACTTAAAAACAATTTGTTATAGGCTTACAGCAGAATGACAATAGGCGCCAGCGTGGCAGTTTTCGGAATTTTTCGATGTGTTACGCTTTGTATTGTTTATACGCGTCATTATTATTTATTTGTTGAATAATCACTAGTTTCATAAGCAAACATATAGGTATATTATTGTATCTTATAATTAGCAGTTCGAGGTTGGGATAACAATGTCGTTATACTGGCCATTACATCAGCAACCTCTGTATCTTGCATCTCCCCTGATACGTTAATAAACACTGATTCAGATGCAATTCACACCGGAATACTAATAATGCACGTGTAGGGAATCTAATTTATAAGTCACTTTCGTGGAAATTGTTGATTATCTTCAATTTACATCGAATGATGCCATCTATTAAGAGATCCAATCTCCTCATACTATATCTAGTTGAAATCGATTTTAGATTCAAATTTGAATTATTTATTCCTCAAATAAAATAGGTATACAAATTTATATATTACTAGCGACTCCGTCCGGCTTCACCCGAGTGCTAAGAAAGCCCGGATGCAATACACTACTCACTCGCTGCGCTCGTTCGCTATACTTATATAACCTTCCGTGCAAAATTATCTAACTCATGGTGAAAACCGCATCAAAATCCGTTGCGTGGTTTCGGAATTACATTACTCACTCGCTACGCTCGTACGCTATATTATATACCTATAAACCTTCCGTGAGAAATTATCTAACTGATGGTGAAAACCGCATCAAAATCCGTTGCGTGGTTTAGGAGGAGTTAGCGGTTAAACAAACAGACAGACGCGGAAAGCGACTTCATTTTATACTATGTAGAGATTAATTATACAAATTAAAGCTTGTAAAAAAAGAGAATTTCCTACCCAACTTGGGTGGCCAGTGCTAGGGTAGGAATTTATGTGACTATTTTAAATTTGTGTAGAAACAGGTTCTAACCTAAGAACTGCTAAAAGTATCACTTAGAATTATTTTTTTTAGTAAATTATTTATCAATTTATTATCAGAAAAAATAAATTTAAAGCATGAATTGTACTAGGTCCAAACAACCTTTCCCCTTTAGCTCCTCACGCTAAAAAAACGAAGTACCATACTTCATTCATATACCGGGTGTCCGGTCTCAAAGTCGAACATAGGGAATTAATTAACGTTGTATGCCATTGTTAAGTATTTTGGCTTTTACTTTCCTATTGCCAAAACATTTTCTTCCTGGCGATTAACTATTTGTCGATTTCCTGCGAAATAATTGTCCTTTTTGAATATTTTATTTCATTTAACAGCAGAACATGACTTTCAAAGTCTTGTCTTATCTTATCAAGACTTCACTAAGTCTAAGTCTAGATTAAAAAACTCTTGTCTTGTCTAATATCAAGACTCTAGGATTATTTTCAAGAGTCTAGATCAGCTGTGTTCAACCTTTTTGAAGTCAAGGGCCAAGAATCTTTTAATTTTGGTTCGGCGGGCCGCAACACAATAGAATGAATGAATTGTGAATTATAGACGCTCGAGGGTTATTAGCGTCGCAACAAAATAGAAATATACCTATACCCGACCTATTATTTTTCCATCACAAATTTATAAGTTACTATTGTTTTGCCAGCGGTTTTTCTCCTGATTTGTATCGCAATAAAAAGTTTACGAAATTATAGATAAATTAAAATAAATGTTGCCAAGCTATTGCTGGGCCGCCACTGAAGCTTCCGCGGGCCGCAGGCGGGCCGCGGGTTGAAGACCCGTGGCCTAGATTAACTGAGTGGTTTCCTTTACCTGCTACTAGACCCTTGAAAATTGTCTAGAGTTTTGGCAAGAGTCTTGATCTAGATAAGGCAAGTCTTGTCTTGTCTTGAAAATTTCTAGACAATACTTTTGCAAGTCTTATCTTGAAAATCTAGACAAGACAAGACAAGAGTCTAGAAAGTCTAGATCTAGATGGCAGCACTAGTCTATATATAGTCGCGGTTCCGATCACCTGTATATGCACCTGTATAAACTTGGTTGATCGCACCGTAAGCAGTATTAATCCATGGGGAATTAACTTCCAATAGCTGCTATCACTTATCTCTATTCGGAAACTCTCACGAGAACTGGACTTTTGATATACGAGAACTCAAGTTATTTTATAGTTCGCTTCGCCGTTTTTGTGTATGTATATATGTTATTATTTTTCTTTTTTTTGTGTTTTCACCTTGGAAAGTTTTATCTCCCTTCAAAAGCTCATTAATATAATTTAATATTCAAAACTTGTTACGAAATATGAACAATTTATACCCGCTACTTACACCATTTTAACTTCGGCGCTTCCACCATATAATATTAATGAGTAGTTGTTTTGAAGATATTTTTATACGGTACTAGCCTTTACCCGCGACTTCGCTCGTATTTTTATGGCCAACAATTGTCAAGGTTATTTGGGTCTAGTGCCAATTAATACTTTCTCTTTGACCAACAACCAGATTTATTTAGACATATCTTATTTTCAAATTATTATTTTTTAAAAATAGATTAAATCCATTTGATATACTTTTACTATAGTCTATAGTTCTTATATTAGAACCTGGGGTACTGGGGGCTTGTAATAGAGGAGTGCACACGCTCGGATATTCTCAAGCTCTATATTTTCAATTTATTATTTGTAATATTAAAATGGAAATCAAATTTTTTTACCAATAATTGTCAGATTAAAACCAGGGATTATTATTTAAAAAAATTCGACTGATGACCAGTCCTATACTTCCCACCTAGTAAATATTTGCAAAAAATAAACACTCTTTTTTTTTTCTTTGAGTAGGCCCAAATAACCTTAGCTGTTGGTGGTCTTTAAAACACAATTTAATTTTTATTCTTTGAAAAAAGCATGGCCCTCTTTTTTGTTTGGTGATCTACTGATGGCTAGCTTAATATAGCAAAAATCATGGTTACCTTGATTTACGTACAATTTTTATTTTTTTTAGTAAAATATTTTTTTTTCGAAAACTATACATTTTAGAGAAAAAAAATATTTACATTTTTTTCATATTATAACATCTGGAATTCATTTATATTTTTTTTACCTATGTTAATACGTGACATTGAGGACGTTTTTTTGAATATCTCAGGATCCACTAAACCGATTTGACTCAAAATCTAATCAGATCTAAGTTAAAGGCTGATAAACACAATAGAACAATCGGCATGCCCGTATGTTGTTCCGTTCTTAAGATATCGAAGGCGAAAAATTGACCACATACACACACACACACAACACACATCACACACACACACACACACACACACACACACACACACATACAGACATCAGTCAGAAAATGATCTTAAACGATTGCTAGGGTCTCAAAACGTGAAAATCTGTTAAAATCTCGAAATATTTTTTTCGGACTAAATCCATTACTTCCCTACCATAGTAGAGGTGGGAAGTAAAAACATCGAAAAAATGTATACATTGAAATATTTGACGTAGAACTACGTCTTTCCCGACAGTATATACGGGGGTTAAATGATGCGAGACGAAAAATGCATCATAAAAATGTGTGACGCAAACTACCATAGTTACGCCATAGTTTGTGTTTTGTATCATGTATGTCATGTTAATATTTTAAGATAAGAAAACTATAGAAGTAGCTCTACGTCTTATAATTGCGGAACAATCGTAATTACTCTGCCCCTTGTCATTTTTAATTGACTTCAAAAAAAGGAGGTTGTTCTCAATTCGGTTGTATTTTTTTTTTTATATTTGTTACCTCATAACTCAGTCATTTAAAAACCGATTTTGAAAAAAAAATTTTTATTTGAAAAGATATATTTTCAGATTGGTCGCATAGAAATTTCATCAAAATCGGTTCAGTAGTTCGGCTGATTTTAATAAAAGTGAGTAACGTGTGATTCTTTAAGGTAAATGTCAGACAGCGTAAGAAAGTCGGTTTAATAAAAGTGAGTAACGGCGTGTGATTCTTTTAAGGTAAATGTCACTTTTTGACACTAAAAAGTAAAAAATTAAAAACTTTTTAACAAAAAAAAAACCTCCTTCAAAAAACCACTAAAAAGAGGAAGATAATAAAATTTTGAGGTCTGTGCCAATTTAATAAAATATGAAGTTGGTTAAAAAGAAGATATTAATCACTATACTATACTTTTTAACCGACTTCATATTTTATTAAATTGGCGCAGACCTCAAAATTTCATTATTTTCCTCTTTTTAGTGTTTTTTGAAGGAGGTTTTTTTCTTTTGTTAAAAAGTTTTTTTATTTTTCAGAAGTTTTATCGAAAGCACAACTACATTTTAATTTTTAATCATTACTTACATTCAAACTCATTCTGTATAGGTAGTTGACAGAGTTAATATATTTTTTTTAAATCGTTGACGATTTATTTCTTTATTTTCATTTTTTTGTTTAAAAAATGATTATCAGCTGCTATTTTTTCATTCATCATTTTTAATATCATGAATGTGTAATAAACAATACACAGTCGGTATATTCATTGTCAACAAGCCATGCTTGAATCAACAATGAACAGCCGTGACAGATATTTATTGTTATAGCTGTACAAACACAAAACGAGTTGTCAATGGATACTTGCTAATTGTTTACTGTCAATGGCTGTTTCCATTCTAAATACCAATCAACAAAAAATAATGCTTTATGTTTCCGTCATTATTAAAATTTATTGTAACGGAGTCTCTCTAAATTAAAATTCACAATACATTTTTAAAGTTGGTTAAATAGACCACACCATTTTTTCTTTCGAGCGGCTGACGTCACATGCTTAGAATATAATATTATCATGGCCTACAATTGGGTTTTTAAATGAAATTTTTTTTTACTTAAATGGAAGGACCACATACAAGTTTTATAGCAAAACTGTTTTTATTTAATTTTTTTGCTTACTAATTAAAAAGTTATATTTAAATAAAAATTAATTTTTAAACTCAGTTCCGATAACGCGCCGAAAGAATCCGAACGCGTGTGACGTCATTATGTTATCTGTGGTCTTTGTATCCATGGTTACCAAGTTAAAAATTTATTATTTTTGATAGTATGTGTAATACATATACACAAATACCAACAAATGCAGACACATTTTAACATAACGACGTCACAAACATTCCTGGCGCGTTTTGAAGTCACGTGATATTTTTTAAATTTTTATACATTTTAATTAATTTTTAGTAATTTATCTATAGCTTTAAAAAAATGTTTCTTTTCGAATATTATTTATGTTAAATTATTAGAAAAAATTAATAATTTTTTTTAAACTTAAATACCTAATTGACGTAAAAATACTTTGAAAGTTAAGGTATAATTCGCTCGATTTTCTAAGTGATTTTACATTATTATTTATTTTTACACAGAAAACTTCATAAAAACTTGGACTTTTACTGTAAAGTTTAACAAATTTGTGATTTTTGCATAAAGTAAATTTAAATTACATAATTTATGTAATATTCCAATAAAGTGTGTAAAAATTACAAAATAAAATGTATAGTTACATATATAAAATGGGTGAATACAAACAAATTAATGTAAAATTAGTAACCACGCATGCGCAATGTGTTTTTATGGAATCTATGCGATGTGGCGATACCTGTTTGCGACGCCATTGTCTCTTTGTGTGCCTATTACCAGATTAATCGCTGGCTACAAATGGACCATCGATAATCTATGTAATCGACCTTCTCATTTCTTACAGTGTAGGGTTGCCAGATCAAAAACCAAGATTTTCGGGACATTTCTAAGGCGAAGGCAATTTATTTCAGGGGGGGGAGAGTTATTGTGAAAAAAAAATGTTTTATTATTTTACTATTTTTTTGTATTTATCATTAGACTTGTCTAATTTTATTCATTTATCACACACCATTACACGGTGAGATGTGGCACGCGCTACTGAGTGTGTAAATCACACTTAATTTCGTGTAAATCTTTAATAATTCATTTTATTGTTCCCAATTTGTCTTTACCGACATAGGGTAAGTCCGAAAAATACAATTAAATACAAGTAAAAACATATATGTACAGAAATTGCAGATAGTGCTAAATAAATAAGTACTACTTAGCATGTAACTTAGTGTCGTTTCTTGCGATCTGAGCACGAATTCGTTGAACTTATGCATTTGCGGGATAGAAGACTTAAATTTCGGGACACGGGACAAACCAACGAATTCCGGGACATTCCCGAAAATCCCGGCCATCTGGTAACCCTATCTACAGCACATATATTTAATACGTCCCATTTTGATACATTTAACGGGTTTTATTTGTTTATTTTCGAGATAGAAGACTTAAATTTCGGGACACGGGACAAACCAACGAATTCCGGGACATTCCCAGAAATCCCGGCCATCTAGAGTAACCCTATCTACAGCACATATATTTAATACGTCCCATTTTAATACATTTAACGGGTTTTATTTGTATTGCAAAAAATTTCAATCAGCTTCAATTAGATTAAAAAGTGTAAAAAACTATAATGTTTAGGTAGACGATGCTGCTTTTATAAATTAAAGAAGCGCGCGCACAAAATTACCGGATGTACACGTTTTGTTCATTTGTAGCGCGCGTTTGATTTCCGTTCTCGACGTGTACAGTTCGCGCTATTCGATTAACCTTTTCTACGTTCTTTTTGCACCATTTCATTTTAAATAGAGCACGTAATAGGGTTGGATTTTATTAAATAATAAATCGTTAATTGGGTTTCTTATTTCTTTTTAATAAAAGGTAATACAGTACTCGAACTATACTGGTGAAATATTAGATTGTATATCTACTCTAGAGTCACGCTGATGACCTTTGTTGTCGAGCGTCTATAATCCACAATTCAATTCTACTCTAGAGTAATAATGAGGTAGGTATATTATACGCACGAGATAACTATGTTAAACTAGACACAGTCGATACAATTATTAGTGCTTGAATTTGACAATTTGTAGTTTTCAGATTTTTACTTCCCACCTCTACTATGGTAGGGAAGTAATGGATTTAGTCCGAAAACAATATTTCGATATTTTAACAGATCTTCACGTTTTGAGACCCTAGCAATCGTTTAAGATCATTTTCTGGCTGATGTTTGTATATGTGGTCAATTTTTCGCCTTGGATATCGTAAAAAAGGAACAACATAGGCCATGCCGATTGTTCTATTGTGTTTATCAGCCTTTAACTTAGATCTGATTAGGTTTTGAGTCAAATCGGTTCAGTGGATCTTGAGATATTAAGAAAACGTTTTCAATGTTACGTATTAACATAGGTAAAAAAAAATATAAATGAATTCTAGATGTTATAATATGAAAAAAATGTAAATATTTTTTTTCTCTAAAATGTATAGTTTTCGAGAAAAAAAATATTTTACTAAAAAAGAAAATTGTACGTAAGTCAAGGTAACCATGATTTTTGCTATATTACTAGCCATCAGTAGATCACAAAACAAAAAAGAGGGCCATGCTTTTTTTCAAAGAATAACAAGCCGTGAGGTGGGCCGTTTATTAGGACTAAAGTGCGACCCTTGCGGTCCACACGACGAACTTCCCAGTTTGATAAATATTTAATAATAATAATTAAATTAGATATTACACAGAAAGTAATCATTAAAACATAATTATTATTTATTCTTAACAATAATTAAAAAAAAAAACGGCTGAACCGATTTTTATAAAATTTCTGTCGGATCAAAATGACGTTAACACGCCTCGATTGACACCCTTACGAAGTCGATATATTTTTTCATTCTCGAGATTTCGTCTTAGAAAGAAATTGACACATATGTACGTACGTACGTACACACACACACACACACATACACACAGACATCTCTCTAAAAATAGTGTAAAAATAGTGTAGTGACCTTGAAACATAAAAATTTTTTCTCCGTTTTGATTTCGATTTTCGGACCCATTACATTAACTTCCAATGGGAAGTTAAAAAAAGAGTGTTTATTTTTTGCAAATATTTACTAGGTGGGAACTATAGGACTGGTCATAAGTCGAATTTTTTCCTTTGTACCTATACGCCTAATGATCTACCTTGATGCCAAATTTCAAGTTTCTAAATCACCTAGAAGTGGTCTAGATTTTTGATAAGTGAGTCAGTCAGTGAGTGAGTTATAAAAATGGCACTTTTTAGACCTTAATAACTCAAGAACTATAATAGATTTATTCATGAAATTTGGAATTCTAGGTGTTCAAGAGGGTCTTATTAGACATGCAAAATTGCAAGTGTGTATACTTAGGTCTAATATTTTTCGAGTTATGGAGGGGTCGAATGTAGTTCAAAATGGTTCGTGTAAATATGCACAGTCAGTGTTTGCCAAAGTTGGCTGACACGTCACACACTACCCTATGTCTAGATATGGCCCTATTATATGTATATAACAATGTGTGTATGTATTATTATGTAACGAACTGGCATCTACTATGTGTCCCCGGCGGCAATCGGTGCGATGCGCACAGATATTATGATTGTTTACATTGGCTCTCCCTCGGCGACTATAAATTGGCCATTATCGACCGTCGTACTTAATGCCATAAATAAAAGCACTTTCTAACATGCTGCGTTTATGCCCTCTAATTTATTGAACTATTCTATTGTAATTATCGCAACTTGCGTAAGTAAATGTATCAAAACTCAGCTGTAGTTTTGCTGATTCTGAAAATGATCGAATTTAAAGTTCTATAGGCACTACCTCAATATTATGATTATTATAAAAATAATATTTTCTGGTAGCATAGGCACTTGTACTTTACTTATTGTGGGCTTTAAGTGGCACCTTATATTATCCAACTAGCGTTTATCCCATGGCTCCGCACACGTGCGATTCGATTTTTTATGTCTTCCCTTACAAACTTCAACACTGCCAGTTTTGCCGATAAATACTGTTACAAAACTGTTTTCTGAGTTGGCGGAATAAATATTTATTTACAATAATTAAAAATACGATAACAATGAATGCAACAACGAAAAGTCAATTCTAACAATAAAAAAAACTTAAACGGTAATTATTGAACTAAACGAGCCACTTAAATAACACTTAACAAATAACTATATATACAAGGATTATTTATTTGTAATTATTTATGTCACTGTATTTATATCAAATTTATTTCGCTGTTCAACACTGTCACAGTACAATCTAAACTGACTGATTCCCGTTGACTGATCAATATTTATATCACTGTTCCGCTTGATGGCACGACTCACCATTCACTGATTACCGATTGCGTGACACCGTCGACTGACCGTCTAATCGCTTCACTCACTCGTTTATATACCTGCGCTGCCTAAGCCCAGTGTGTGCTTGTATTCTCTAGCGTTGTCTAGAATCTTCGCGTAGACACCAGTGTTGTTCAACGTCAGAATTGTTGCCCGCCGTTCATATACATGGTGATCCGTAACAATACGTTTTTTTTTGCTGCTGGCCTATTTTGCACATAACGTGCCGCTATATGTAAGCACAGGTATCTGCCCTATCAGAAAAAACCCTCAAGAAAATGCAATTACAGGCAAAAGTCCCGTTAATTTTTGAAATTAACTTCTTTTGGCGCGTTATGGAAAAATGATGAGAATGAATTTTTAGGATGCGCGCGCATCGCGTCACGAAAATTTATCACCATGAAGTTAGTCGTTAGTAATAACTAGTCGTTACACCAGTCTTAATGTGACAAGAGCGTTTTTAATTTTGAATAAACCCAGCGATGTAGCTTAGTGGTACAGCACTAGACTCGCATTGGGAAGGTACTGGGTTCGATTCCCGGCGGGGGCAGATGTGACTAGGACTTTTTCCTACTGTCTCACGTCGAGAAACGGTAATTCCTGTACCGGCCATCTTGTTTGAGGTTTTCCATGGTTTCCCTCAATTATTCCAGATGAATATCGAGATGGTTCCTTATTCAAGGCCATGGTCGATTACCTGTCAAACTCCTATAATGCTCCCAAAATTGCCTACCTTATCCTAATTTCCTATAATTCCTCCATTCGCACATTGCTATTAATAAAAAAAAAGAGTTGAAGTTTAAAAATGTAGAAAACAACGGGAAGTGGTAAAAATGGAAAAATAGTAATGATGCGAATGGCGTCTGTTATGACATAATGTCGAGAAACGGACGTTAAACGCATTATTATTATTATTAATTTTGAATAACATTAATAAAAGCTTTTGCCATACAAATGCTCGTTTGTGCCGCTTTCGTTAAATATGAGTTCGTACTCCAAACCGTACTGATTTCACATTATTATTTTTCTTCATTATAATATCCTATTATATAGCACTGCTATAAGACGTTTCGTGGTCTAACGGTAATGTCGTGACGTCGTACGCAATAGGCCCCGTGTTCGAATCTCAACACAAACATGAATTTTTTTTTAATAAATAATTAGATATAAATATAATAAATAAATAATTTATTAAATTAAATTAATTTATTTAATATCTTTATTTTATTATTTTATCGTCTTTTTTACAAACGTTTAGTACTGGCACGCGGGATAAAATTTTTGAAGTTATTTTTATTTTGTTACGTAAAAGAAGTATAACTTTTGACGTGCGTACATAGTACACACACACTTTAATTTTATTTTTATTATAATAAAAACTAAATATCAATTTCAATTAACATTGTTTCAGGACGAGAAAAACACATCCAGGTTCCATTGTTCATCTTAGTGACAATCCACAAGATCCTAGCAAGGTAAGTAATTTAAAATACTTTTTATAAATACTTCTTTTCGATTTATATGTCAGATTTATTTATATTGTTTTTTTTTTGTTCTTATTATTTTGTAAAATTATATTTCTTTTATTTTGTATGTACTTATTTATGTAAAGGACATGGTACGACCACCAACCTGAAAATATCAGGAATTTTTTTATAGGTTAAGGAAAAATATAAAAATAGGTACCTACGTTTTTTTTCAAACTTGCAGCGAGTTTACCGCGCGTGCTCTCGCGGCCAAACCCTGTACTACGTATAGTTTTTTTCCACTCATAATGTTATCCTTATACTCATTGTAAGGTAGGTTTTAAATTTTAGAATAAGAAAAACTATTTAACGAGAAGGAAAAAAGTCCGGCAAAATTGAGTTTTAGATAGATATTGAAAAAGTCCGGGATTTTTTTAAGGTAAGATTAACAGATTTTTAATTTGAGAACAGGAAAACTTGCTGCTTTACGAGAAGGAAAAATTCTGGGAAAAATTACTTTTGGCTACTGGAAAAGTCGGGGATTTTGTTACACATATTTGTGGTCAACCTGAAGGAGAACTCCCGTTTTCAGTATTTTTTTATCGTTCTTCACCTGTATAACAAATCGAGTGATTGATTATATCAGAGTGGACCCGAGTGACTTGTTAAAAAACAATGTTACACAAAAAAAGTTCAAACTTTTTTTGTGTACCTATTTTATATTGCATTAAAAGTGACAATAATTGAAATATATTACAAAAATGATAGACAATACTTCCTAAAGGCTAATCTTTCTTTTCGAGTTAAATAAAAAATGAACTTGGAATTGACAGGATTAAAGTGCGTTCATACAATTCGGTTAAATTTATCTTTATTTCTCCGAAATTACTAATTTATTCATTAACATCCCGAATCAAATACTGAAAACAGCTCTTTCAAATTTAAAATTTGTATTTGCCGCCACAAATACTACGTCATCAAAATGGCCGCGAGCACGTTTCCGGTGACGTCAGGTGTTCCGTTATTATAAACAAATGCCATTTGTGATGGCTACTTTATAAGTTTTCACGATATCTACGGGAAGTAGCGTTGCAAATGAGTCAATTATTTCATACCGGCTGATAATTATACCAATGTTAGTTCTCATCCACCTGATGAGACATCCGACCGTCAGCTGCGCCAGTAGCGGTGAGGGTAGTAGTAAGAGGGTGTCAAAGTCGCTAAAAAATAGATTTTAAAGTTATTTCATACCGCATCAAACTTGGTATGGTGATTCTTTATATTTATTAATAAACAATAAGAAAAAAACCGTCAGTTAATTTTGAACACACAAATGAGCAGGCAGTCAGTTTTGCCACAAAGTTGAAATATCTCACTGACAGCTAAAAATATTTAATTCGTTACCATAGCAACAATATTTTATTCCATACGAGAAATATAAGAATATAGTTGCTATGGTAACGAAGTAAGTATTTTTAGCTGTCAGTGAGATTTCAATGAGATATTTTTTTAACGATTTTGATACCCTCTTACTACTACCCCCACCGCGGGTGCGACGACTAGCGCTCGCTCACTTTGGTTACTGTTGATACTTAAGCAATTACTAGAAATAATAATAATGATAATGCGTTTAACGTCCGTTTCACGACATTATGTCATAACAGACGCCATTCGCACCATTACTATTTTCCATTTTACCACTTCCCGTTGTTTTCTACATTTTTAAACTTCAACTTCTTTTTATTAATAGCAATGTGCAATGGAGGAATTATAGGAAATTAGGATAAGGTAGGCAATTTTGGGAGAATAGGAGTTTGACAGGTAATCGGTCATGGCCTTGAATAAGGAACCATCTCGATATTCATCTGGAATAATTGAGGGAAATCATGGAAAACCTCAAACAAGACAGCCGGTACGGGAATTACCATTTCTCGACGTGAGGCAGTAGGAAAAAGTCCTAGCCACATCTGCTCCCGTCGGGATTTGAACCCAGTACCTTTCCAATGCGAGTCTAGTGCTGCACCACTATGCTACATTGCTGGGTAATTCTAGAAATAAGAATTGGTCGGTATGAAATCACTACCTAAAATGCAGCGCTGCCTCCCGTACTATTATATTATTACAACAATTTTAAAACAGTTATTTAAGATAGGTTCTTTTTAAAAGAGCAGGGACGGCAACATCTGCTATTGCTAATAAGAGGTAGAGAACCGTTTTTCCCATCACTAGGTACACATTGTTTCATATAAGGAGACTAATATATATAAGTGTCCCCGGATAGAATATTGAAGGTATTAAAGTTACCCAGGTGTCGTTCTACTAGATAATTTCATTTTGCAGTGCTTAGCTTGAAAATACAGCCATCTTCCACATAGCAGGAACAGGGCCGTAATTATCCAGGTGTGCACGCTTTCACAGCCGGCATTGTTCCAAGTCTTCATGGTTTCCGGGGGCTTGTAGGCCGTGGTCCGGTGGTATTTCTACCTGACGTTTCGTCTACAACTGCGGTAGACATTCTCAAAGACGATGTAGCAGCGGTCGAAGTGTGCCGCCAAGGAGGACACTTCGACCGCTGCCACATCGCCTTTGAGAATGTCTACCGCAGTTGTAGACGAACAGGTAGAAATATCACCGAACCACGGCCTACAAGCCCGGAAACCATGAAGACTTGGAAGGGCCGTAATTGTCTTTGTCCGTAGTTAGAATCAAATTTTAGGTAGGGTATCAGAAATTAAAAGTAAGGCGCAAAGGTAGGTGAAAATTGCAAAAAGTTGGATTTTATTATTTTTATGGTAGGGCATAAATGGCTTCTCCATTAGCGTAATGAAATAGTATATTTTGTAACTTGTGCGCTAAATACATATAGGTATTTATATTTTCAGCACGAGTAGTGGGCGAGCGCACACGAGCCTTGGCGAGTGTGCATCGCGAGCCGAATACGAATGCTGAAAACATTGCGCTTGACGCATATAAAGATTTAGCACACACGTTGCACACTATACTTTATTCAGCACATGCATGGTTTTAGACTTTAATTGAATTAATGTAAAACACCTTAGATTTACTGACAAATAAAAACATTGGCCTTGATACGATATTTGTTTACTTCGTTACCATAGTAACCATATTTTATTATAGCATCGATAAAAGGTACATAATGATTCAATTTGAAACGGGTTTTTCAAATGTTTTTATTATAGCATCGAAAAACGCGTCGTAATGGATCAGGACGTCACCAGTCATTAAACGGCCATTTAAGATCCGCATTATAGACACGAAAAAACACAAAAAGCGTGCATGTGTTGAATATAAGACATAGTAATTTTCTTCCAAGGACCAATGACATTTTTAGCTGCCATAATATTTTTGTTTGTAACAGATTTTAATCGGTTTCGAAACTGGCCAGTTAGCTTTGTGGGATCTTCGTTTGAAGATGGCAGAATGGCGTTGCCACTCGTCAGAACCGTTAAGGTCATGCGCGTGGCATTTCGAGGGCAAACAGTTCATGTGCTCGCATTCTGACGGATCGCTGACGACGTGGATGTTGAGACAGCCGAAACCTATTAATGTGTCTTTTCCGCATGGTTGGTGCTCCTGAATTTGATAATTGTTGTTATAAAGATCTTTTATTTATAGACCGAGAGCTAGTGACAATTTTTTGGTGTTATTTATTCAAGGCCTTATTTTTGTGAAGATGTTGAGGGAGGCATATTAAAGTGCCCTGAGTAAGGGATTTTGCTAGATAGCGATATGGGAGGGATGCAGACCGCCCCCAACATGTAACAAAAAAAATGGTCACAATTATTATTGCTTCAAGGCTGAAATTGTTTGTATAGCTTGTCGATGACCCAATAATGCCATAATAGCATCTGCAGATCGATTGGTCGGTATTAAAAGGGTGGCAGATCACCCTAAACGTGTCATGTACCTACCCGACGAAATTTATATTATTAGTTCAAGGTTCAAATTTTAATATGTTGTTACGGCGACTGTTCTAAGCATATATTTCAATTGGCAGAACAAAATGTCGGTATTAACCCCCTTGCAGAACGCTATAAACACCTAGGCGAGCAAGTTTTCCTCTAAGAGAGGGGTTTAATACCGACATTTTGTTCTGTAAATTGAAATATGCTTAAAACAGTCGCCGTAACAACATATTAAAATTTGAACCTTGAACTAATAATATAAATTTCGTCGGATACATGACACGTTTAGGGTGATCTGCCACCCCTTTAATACTGACCAATCGATCTGCAAATATTACAATGGCATTATTGGGTCACCGACAAGCTATACAAACAATTTCAGCCTTGAAGCAATAATAATTGTAACCATTTTTTAGGTTACATGCTGGAGGCGGTCTGCATCCCTCCCGTACCGCTATCTAGCAAAATCCCTTACTCAGGGCACTTTAATATGCCTCCCTCAACATCTTCACAAAAATAAGGCCTTGAATAAATAACACTAAAAAATTATCACTAGCTCTCGGTCTATTAGCGATTCAATACATTTATCATTTTTTCAATTTATTATTTTCAATAATAGGTAAATAAAGAAAAAAAATCAATAAATTTGCAAGTTTATACACGGTAGACTTATGCGTTTCTCCACGCATCCATCTCGACCGTTCTGTGTGAGCGCTTAACAGACTTATACATGCTGTGTACATTAATGTTTGATTTTTTGTGTCGAGTTCTTTTGGAATCTCTAGTCACGCTAAAGATGCTTCACTTGAAAAATTGCATACGAAATTAGTTTTTTTTTGTCAGAAAACTTCATAATATCTTATTTATAGCAAAAACAACAAAGGAAGGAAAATTAGAACCTTGTAAAGCAATTCAAAAAGTAGACTGGAAGTCATCAAGAACGGGGTATGTATAAATCGTAATAATTTGCAATTGGTTCGTTTATTATTTTTCAATTGCTTTATGATGAACATTTTTCTTTACAGTGAAGCATATGTGATATTCAGTGGAGGAATGGCGTATGATAAAGCCGGCCGCACACCTAGCATAACTGTGATGCATAGTAAAACTACAACCGTTTTAGAAATGGAACATACTGTGGTAGATTTTATCACCCTCTGTGAAAGTCCCTATACTAGTGGTAAGTAATCATTACAAATAAATATACAGGGTGGTGACCGTGACTGCTGCACATAGGGATGTAACCCGTAAAATCAAACTTTCGCGATTTCCTGCTTCCCTAATTATTTTAGGAAAAATATCTTCAATTAAGAGTTTTAGAACATAAAATTCTGCATCTAAATCATTAAACAAAATTAATTTTGCATGCTTTGTAACGGCAGAAATTTGATATAAAAATGTCAAAATTACCTCAAAAACAGATAGCGATAGCCATGGAACTTGAACAAAATGATGACGTTTTAGCTGTCAGAATAATTTCTAATCATTTTGTTCAAGTTCCATGGCTATCGCTATCTGTTTTTGAGGTAACTTTGATATTTTCATATCAAATTTCTGCCGTTACAAAGCATGCAAAATTAATTTTGTTTAATGATTTAGATGCAGAATTTTATGTTCTAAAACTATTATTTAAAAATATTTTTCCTAAAATAATTAGGGAAGCAGGAAATCGCGAAAGCTTAATTTTACGGGTTACATCGTTTAAACAAGGTGCAACAGGGACAGTCTAGTTAATTATAAATAATTGTCCTTAACAGATCAGCAAGAACCATACGCAATAGTTGTACTGCTGCATAACGACCTGGTGGTGATAGATCTTCAGACGGCCGGTTTCCCGTGTATAGAAAACCCATATCCAATGGACATCCATGAAGCAGCTGTCACGTGCTGTTCCTATTTGGCCGATTGTCCTGCAGATCTTGTTCCCGCGTTTTACTCAGTCGGTACTCATAATCGAGCCGGTTTTTCGAAACGAGAATGGCCGATCAGCGGTGGAGAATGGCCGTCCCAATTGTGCGGTTATAGTGAAATAATTATTACAGGGTTAGTTACATTTTTTAACGGTAGACAGCACTTGCTAGTAAAGTAGTCCTTTACCATTAGAGTCCGATCGAAGCTTCGGCTATCTTCGGCTAAAAATTAAACCTTCGGCAAAACATTCAGCTTCGACTAAATTTAGGTCGA
Source organism: Mongoloraphidia duomilia (assembly GCA_039654895.1). Classification (NCBI taxonomy): domain Eukaryota; kingdom Metazoa; phylum Arthropoda; class Insecta; order Raphidioptera; family Raphidiidae; genus Mongoloraphidia; species Mongoloraphidia duomilia. The sequence goes on from CM077516.1 coordinate 6,422,207, forward strand.
ATCCTTAGCCGAAGCCAAATGTTAAAAGATGAATTTACTGAATTATCGAGTTTGAAGTGGGTCGGAGTTGTACAGACACACACAGTGACACAACTCTGCGAACAAAGAATATAAAAAAAATAGAAATTAAAAAAATACTTCTCAGTCTCAACGCAGTTGCGTTCAGTTTACAATAATAAGTATTTTCACTCGCTTTTTTGGCATTGTACAATACCTTTTGCTTCGGATGAAGACGAAAAAAAGCCGAAGTTCAACTTCGATTGAAGGTGAGAAAAAGACGAAATTTGGCTTCGATTGAAGATGAGAAAAACTCGGGTCGCAGTGCCAAACCCTGCCGACAATATAGTGTATTTGCTAATACAGGCCTTGTGGCTTTAATACGTGAACTTAGGTTTGTTTTTGGACAAAATAAAAAATTTAACCCCTTAATACATCCCTTAAAATAATATTTTTTTTCTTAATTTCAATATTATTATCAATGCAACCTCTGTACGAAATTAAATACACCCTTCAGTAAGTAAATCACTACCCGCAAACTAGTGTTTTCATAAAATTTGTAAGTCCGGTTCTGTCGGGCCGATTTTATTAAAATTTTGGCAGCACATTTTAATCTTTACGGAAGAGTTAAATTTCAATTTTGAAACGATTCTGACAATTTTTTCAGTATTTTTGGGCCCAAAAACTTTTTGAAACCCTTAAATACAACCCTGAAAATGGTCCGATCGGGCCCATTTTAAATAGGCTTCGTGCGGTGATGGGTTCCAATGTGTGTACCAAATTTCGTTTAAATCGATTAAGTCTGTCGAGAGTTATCGTGTACACACACATATATATATATATATATAAAAATATATATATAGATATATACATACATATATACATAAACATTTTCAAAAATGGTGGCAAACTGTTCAGGGGGGTATGAAACGTCGAGAAATTTTGGTCCGACCCCTAGGTCCCGCCATCCGACCGACGCCAATAGTGTATGTGCCATATTATGGCAAATACACTAAAAAAGACGAAGTTCGGCTTTGACTGAAGGCGACAAAAAATCTTCGATCGGACTCTAATTACCATAAGTAATAAATAAAATCATATATTTTTTCTGAAAAAAATACGAAGAATGTGAGTATAAATCTAAAGGTACGTGCAGTATGGAGCTGGGATTCTAGATGGTAGCGTAGATCATAGCAGGGCTTGCTTATATTAATGCATTGTTATAATATAATATGCGAGCGTACACAACGAAGCAGTGAGTGTAGCAGGTATAAGCGCTGTTACAAGAGCTGGTAGATACAAGAATGTATCTCACCATTCTTTCAGCGCGCTGACTACACAATCAACGTGTGACAACTGTCAAATGGCCGTTACAAGTTTCGCAATGGATGTGACTAGTTTAATAAGTGAAATTTTGCCAGTTTTTATTTTATTTGTTTTGAGTTATTTCTAAGACGTATTTAAAAGTGTTAGGTTCCATACGTAAATATTCAAAAAACCGGTTTGGGTAAAATTTTAATTCTTGGTATAAATGATGAAATTCGCCATGTTTAGATCGTTTCCTATTAATAGGGTGAACATGATAGCTCCTACCTAAATTTGTATTTAAAATATACCACTTTGTAGCAAAAGAACACAACTATTCGTCTTCGATATCTGACATTTTAAACGCGACTAAAGCTTGTATCAATGCATCAAAGGTCCGTTGTGCAAACCTATAAGCTCTTATAATTTCAGCCACCATCTACCATACATGCTACCATCTAGAATCCCAGCTGCGTACTGCACGTACCTTTAGAAACAAAAAATATCGAATAAAGGTACTTTAAAAATATTCAATTTCGTTTACGAAAAATTATAGTAAATTCAAAGGGTTAATTCTGATTTTTTTTGTTAATTTAGGCATGCAGATGGTAGCGTTAAGTTTTGGGACGGGAGTGCTGGTACACTGCAAATTTTATATAAGCTAAAGACTGCCAAAACATTCGAGAAATCTCGATCACAGTCGATAGACGGTGATAACGAAGATCCGTTCGCAATTCAAATCATATCGCTCTGTCCAGAATCGCGCAAGCTATGCATTGCTGGTGCGGCCGGTTACGTCATACTCTTCACTTTCAAGAAGGGCGAAGAGTCCAGTGAAACTACCGTAAGTTTTGTTGCACCTAAGGGTAAGAGCGAAGACAGACACGGCGGTTTTAACCGAAGCGTTTACCGAGTCGGTTTCCAAGTCGATAGGTCATTTAATCTATATATATAAAACAGTTCCGTTACTGACTGACTGACTGACAGACAACGCCCAGGTCAAACCGCTGAAGATATAAACTTGAAATTTGGACAGTAGGTTCCTTTTGTGACGTAGGCACCCACTAAGAAAGGATTTTTCGAAATTCAACCCCTAAGGGGGTTAAATAGGGGATGAAAGTTTGTATGGAAATTCGTCATTTTTGAAGTTAGAAGCATGAAATTTTGCACAGAAGTTTCTTATATAACGTAGGTGAGCACTAAGAATTTTTTTTTTGAAAATTCAATCCCTAAGGGGGCTTAAAAGGGGATGAAAGTTTGCATGGAAGTTCGTCATTTTTGAAGTTAGAAGCATGACATTTTGCACAGCAGTTCCTTATATTACGTAGGGGAGCAATAAGAAATGATTTTTAAAAATTCATTCCCTAAGGGTGTTAAATAGGGGATGAAAGTTTGTATGGAAGTTCGTAATTTTTTAAGTTAGAAGCATGAATTTTTGCACAGGAGTTCCTTATATAACGTAGATGAGTAATAAGAAAGGATTTTTGAAAATTCGTCCCTTAAAGGGGTTAAATAGGGGATGAAAGTTTGTATGGAAGTTCATCATTTTTGAAGTTAGAAGCATGAAATTTTGCACAGGAGTTCCTTATATAACGTAGGTGAGCAATAATGTATTAATAAAATTCGATTGGACGAGCAAAGCGAGTGAGTAATGTATTATTAATATTCGAGTGAACGAGCGAAACGAGTGCGTAATGTATTAATAAAATTCGAGCGAACGAGCGAAGCGAGTGAGTAATGTTTAATTAATATTCAAACGAACGAGCGAAGCGAGTGAGTATTGTATTATTATTATTCAAACGAACGAGCGAAGCGAGTGTGTAATGTACCAATAAAATTCGAGCGAACGAGCGAAGCGAGTGAGTAATGTATTAATAAAATCCGAGCGAACGAGCGAAGCGAATGAGTATTGTATTATTAATATTCAAACGAACGAGCGAAGTGAGTGTGTAATCAGTAATGTATTAATAAAATCCGAGCGAACGAGCGAAGCGAGTGTTTTATTTGTTTATTGTAGATTATAGACGCGTCGACATCTCAGGTCATTAGTGTCTTTCAACTACATTAAATAACAACTATCTTAAAACTAAATAACATCACAAAACATCCATGAGCGCAGGTGGGATTCGAACCCACGGCAGTCCAGTCCAGAGGTTGCAGCACTAAGCACGCTAACCACTAGGCTATACTGCCCTCGCGAAACGAGTGAGTTATGTATTATATTATAAAAATTCGAGCGAATAAACACCACCAACCCGACATCGCTTCGCAGGAGGAGAATTTCTCGCGGGGGGATAATAAATCATAAATCGAAAAATACGTGGGCGAAGCCACGGGTAACGGCTAGTATAGCATAATAGTGTAAAACACACACACAATCGCCGCACGAAACGCACCGAACGGCACAGCTGTGTGTGTTTTACACTAATATGCTATATTAAACGACCTAACGACTTGGAAATCGACTCGGTAAACGCTTCGGTTAAAACCGCCGTATCTGCCTTTGCCCTAAGTTCGGTTTTTCGCTCAGATCGATCATTATCCTGCGCTCGGATCGTTCTGAGCGCAAAACCGAAATTACCCCTAGTAGACTAGAGACCGAACTATTCTATTCTATTTTAACCGACTTCAAAAAAAGGAGGTGGTTCTCAATTCGGTTGTATTTTTTTTTATGTTTGTTACCTCAGAACTCCGTCATTTATAAACCGATTTGGAAATTTTTTTTTTATTTGAAAGGATATACTTTCAGATTGGTCCCATAGAAATTTCATCAAAATCGGTTCAGTAGTTCAGCTGATTTTAATAAAAATTAGTAACGGCGTGTGATTCCTTAAATGTCACTTTTTGACACATCAGACAGCGTACGAAAGTCGGTTTAATAAAAGTGAGTAACGGCGTGTGATTCTTTAAGGTAAATGTCACTTTTTGACACTAAAAAGTAAAAAATAAAAATCTTCTTAACAAAAAAAAAAACCTCCTTCAAAAAGCCACTAAAAAGAGGAAAATAATGAAATTTTGAGGTCTGCGCCAATTTAATAAAATATGAAGTTGGTTAAAAAGAAGATATTAATCATTATACTATACTTTTTAATCGACTTCATATTTTATTAAATTGGCACAAACCTCAAAATTTCATTATTTTCCTCTTTTTAGTGGCTTTTTGAAGGAGGTTTTTTTTTGTTAAAAAGTTTTTTTATTCATTCTTACTAGGCTAAGATGCATTTTAACATACATGATAATTGATAAGGATTAGGTATAAAAAAGTCGAAATTTTATGTACATAAGATTAAAATTACGTGCTTTTTTTTCAAACAGTAATTTTTGACGTCTGCTGTGACGTAATTCGGTACAAGCAAAATTTTTATAAGTTTTGTTATGTTACAGGTCTTAGAAATTCCAATAGTTTATGAGATACCCGAAGAAGGAGATTGTAGTCCAGACTGTGAATATCCTCCAGCTCCTAGTTTAGTCTCAGGTGTTAAAAGTGATAATTCCGATAATGAAGAAAAAAAGGTTAGTACTATTTCGTTAATTATAAAAACTACAAAGAAAGAATGCTAATGCCCATATTCATAGTTAACCCTTAAGGTAAGTGATAAGGGTCCCTTCGCTGAGGGTCACTTAAGTGCTGAGGGCACCTTATTTAAAGAAGCGTTTCATAGTCATTTCCTTGAGTGAGGGAAGAATTATAGTAAACCTCCATGATTTTTTTTTTATAGTTTCGAGTAAGAATTAAAATGTTCTTTTTATTTGCAGGGTAATTCTTCAGTTAGGGTCAAATCGGGAGTTGTTAAAAAGCCGCCAGGTTTTCAAGCACAATTGGTATGCATAACGCCGTGGAATCAGGGCCAACCACCTAGTCAAATAACAGCTCTTGCTATTAACAGTTCATATGGCCTGTATGTACATTTTTATATTAATTAATTATTATTAATAATGTTTTTAATAATAGATAAATAAACTGAATTTCGTCTATTTAAGTGAGGTATAACCGTGAGGGTGCTAGTAAAAGAACTGTTCGGGGGCAAAGTATCTGATAGGATGCGAGGGGTTTGAGAGAAAAGTATCTGATGGGATGCAAGGGGTCTGTGGGCAAAGTATCCGGTGTGATATGAGGGATCAGGAGACAAAGTATTTGGTGGGACGCAAGGAGTCCAAGGGCAAAGAATCCGGTATGATATGAGGGATCAGGAGACAAAGTATTTGGTGGGGTGCAAGGGATCCAAGGGCAAAGAATTCGGTGTGATATGAGGGGTCCGGAGACAAAGTATTTGGTGGAATGCAAGGGGTCCAAGGGCAAAGAATCCGGTGTGATATGAGAGATCAGGAGACAAAGTATTTGGTGGGATGCAAGGGGTCCAAGGGCAAAGAATCCGGTGTGATATGAGGGGTCCGGAGACAAAATATCTGGTGGGATGTAAGGAATCTGGGGGGAAATTCGTAGAAAATTCAAAACAGTAATTTTAATATATTTCAATTAATTTTGTATATACGATTGCTTCCATGTAAGTAAGATAAAAAGTAAGAATATTTATTTGTGGTGCCAGAATAGTGGGTACAATCGTCATTTTTAGTAGGTCCATCAAGGACTCAATCATCCATAACTTAAAAAGTCATCAAATTTATAAAAAGCGATTGTAAGTAGGAATTCATTCAAGTATTTTTTAAACTTAGACAGTTTATCGGGTTTTTTAATGTTTTGGGGAAGTTTATTAAAGACAGTTATACCGAGACTATTTGGGGATTTTAATGAAATGGTTAAACGGTTAAAAGGAGCTCTGAGTTCAGATTTTGATCTAGTATTTAAGTTATGCATGTCTGAGTTCTTAATGAACCTACTATGATTCTTATAGACATAAACATATGTATGTAGGGTATATAATTTTTGTGGGAATTGATCTGGTTGTATTCGAAAAAATTCCTCCAAGAAAACCCCACCGAAAAATCTCACCGGAAAACTTCCACCAGGAAAAATTCTCACCAAAAATATATGATATAAAATGTATGATATAAAATGTTTGTGGGATTTAATCTTGTTGGCATTTTTTCCTAGTGGAATTTTTTCGGGTGGAAATTTTTCTGGGTGAAATTTTGTTCCTTCTTTTTTCGACTATGATTTTCTTAGTGGATTTTTTTTTTCGGTGAGATTTTTCCCGTGGGATTATTTTTCATTCAAATCAGCAAACTCCTCCGATTATGAATACGTTTCACTTAATGATGACTGTCTCTTTTTTCTCTTCCTGACAGAATGGCGTATGGTAACGAGGCAGGAATAGTAATAGTAGATATAGTTCAAAAAGTCTGTTTATTAAATATGGGTACACCGGATTTGTATGGAGCTCAAGATCCGTATTCGCGGGCACCGCGCAGCCCGAAGCGAGGACTAAATTCAGGTGACGCGTTGGGATTCGGTGAACCACCTCAACCTCAAGCAAGAAGTCCCAGCATAGACCAGGTCAGTGTACAACCGTTGCATGCTTTGCTTGAAAATTTACTGTGTGTGAGTGAACTCTGTGTGATTATCAATGGAATTTTACTGCCATTAGTTGTTGTTAGTGATTGTGTTTTTTTATTACTAGCTAACGCACTTTCAAACTTAAATTGTTTTTTATGTTCTTCTATTCTTCTCTCTCTCTATTAGCATCTTATGCCTGTTGTCAAAAATAAATGCTGAAAACTTTGACGATGCAATATTTAAATGCATCCTGATGGACACTCAACTGTTCTTTGTATTTTGCCTTAATATTTATAGACTTACAGCGCTTTCAGCTGGTTATATTTGTTCATCTTATGCCTGTTGTCAAAAATAAATGCTGAAAACTTTGATGATGCAATATTTAAATGCATCCTGATTGACACTCAACTGTTCTTTGTATTTTGCCTTAATATTTATAGACTTACAGCGCTTTCAGCTGGTTATACTTTGTTACACTAGGCCGCACTAGTATAAACTTTCACCGTGCTCGACTGGTTAGTGTAGAGAGCAGTGCTACAGTGTATCGTGTTCGACTAGTGTGACCTTCAGTGTTAGAGTTCATACATTTAGAGAAAACCAAATCCGAACGGAACCCTGCGCACAAAAACTGGTGGGAGAAGTAGTCAGTGGTGTACGCAAAACAGATTCTGATGCACAGACATAGGTGCTGGGGGTTTAACTAAACCCGATTGTTTCTTTAATTTAATAAATGGAATTAATAAAATCTTTTAAAATCATTCAAACATGCATCACTGATAATGTACTTCAAACACAATTCAATACTCTTTTTTTAACAACATGTAGGTAATATTATAACCTAAACAGTGAACACTGAATGACAAGTAAACAGTGCACTGACATTTACACATAACCTGGCGCACCCCTTCAAAAATAGAATAGACCAGTCCGAACCAAATTTTGTTTCTGCCTAAATGTATGAATTCTACACTTTAACACCTTTGCAGGGAAGTCGTGTAAATAAAGTGCAACATTACAGCGGTAATGATAGAGTAATGGCCTACACGAAGAGCGTGTACACTACTCAACACTGACACGGTGCTAGTGCAAAACTACGCGCTAGTAGTGTTAAAAAATGCATACCAGCTGAAAACTCTATTAAATTAGAACTTTGAACCGGCAAAGTACAATTAATCAAGGCGCGTGCAAATTATAATCGACTATGCAATTATCTAGTAATTATACATAAGTCTAGACATTGAAAATGACCTTCGTCTGCATATAATTTCGATATACAATATTTAACAACAAAATTAACGCACCATTTAGTTACTCTGTTATATTTTTAGTATTGAAGAAATTATTGGACTGTAAGTACGTATTTTCTGAGGAAATCACCAGATATTCGTGAATGAGTGAAGGCATGGAGAAAGATTTATTTAAAGCGTGTCCCGCTTTCCGGTCTCCACTCTCCAATAATTCCTATCTTCCTAGTAATTTTCTTGTAGTTCCCTCTTTCCATTGTTAAGTCCATCTCTCTTAATGAGCTTTTCCTTGGCCTACCCCATCTTGTCCTTTCCGGCGAGGTATCCAATTTAGAATCTTCTTGGGGATCCTTTGTGGTGCCATTCTTTTGACATGCCCATACCATGACATGATGACAGTGTGGACCTTTGGATCACACTGTCGTGGGTTCGAATCCCACCTCCGCTCATGGATGTTTTGTGATGTCATTTAGTTTTAAAGAAGTTGTTATTTAATGTAATTAAGACGTTAATGACCTAAGTTGTCGACGCGTCTATAATCTACAATAAATAAATAAATATACCATGGCAGTTGTTTTGATTGGATGTGGCCTAATATTAGAGAGAAGATTTGCTACCTAAAATATCTCTGCAATGGAACTATTCAGTGGTGGGTCAAGAAGGAACAGAGAAAAAAGTAAAACATTTGCTTTAATGTCCACACATAGTTGTAGAGATATTGCAGAAAGCAAATATTTCTCCAAGTCTTCACCATATTTCACGGTTGTTTTAAACTTACCCTAGTTTCATCAAAAAACAAATCGTCCAGTTATTCCTTCAATACTAAAAATATAACAGGAAGACCGGATGGTGCGTTAATTTTGGTCAGGAGTGTAATTCAATTTTTTAAATTGCTTTTTACAAACACTAGTAACGGGACCTCAGTCTATTTTTCGTTTTGTTGCGGGGTTTTTCGGGGTATTTTAAATGATATACCAGAATCACTCGCAAACGGCTGGATAGGTTTTGATGGAAGTTAGTGCACTATTGACTGATACCTAAAATTAAAGTATACGTTACTTTTTGCCCGGCTACGCTGTAAGATTAAAGGTTCCTGTCAAAATCAATCGCAGTAAAATAGTAAAGTCCCGTCTACAATTGACGTAGATCGCAAGAAGTAAGACTGATGCAATCGGTCGCTTCACGTAAAACTCAGATCGATCCAAGTTGGTTCAAGTCCAACTTTTACGATGCGTTCACGTCTCGTGTTACGCCAGCCAATCAGAGGTAGCTTGAACGAACGAAGTTATAGCAGACATCTCTGATTGGACAACTCAGGCAAAACGCACGTTTATTATATGACGCAATGTCGACTTGCGTGTTGCGTCGCGTCTTGCTTATTTCTTGCGTTTGGGTCTTGCGCATTTCCATAATTTTTGTGTGTCTGTACTGGCATCATTAAAAAAATTGGACAAACTTTAATTATACGCCGGTACCAGAAAAAAAAGTATTGGTACTTATATAAATAAATAAATATACAGAGTGTTAACCATAGATAGAAAATTCAGTGCTTGATAAATAATGTTTTAAAGATCTAGTGCCCTATATAAAATTTATTTATTTTTATCTGGAAAACCAAATTTATCAAATGTTAGACGTAAACAAATGCACAATAAAATGTGATGAAATAATAATTTATTACTGTGGAGTAACTATTCGAAATATTTATAACTGAATAAAGTTTTCAACATTTATTAATTTACAATCAATTTTAGATATATTATTAGATTTAGATAAATATTGCATTTTCTCAGGATTCTAGGAAACTTGGACGTTATATCTATACTAAAACAAATGAACATTTCAGAAACAAAATATGTACTCAATACACAGGGATTTTGTTTTTTTTTATTATCTGGCGACTTAACAGTTTGGAGTATCTACTTTAAAAATAATTTCTTTAATACCTACTTACTTTTTTTCTGCCAACTAAAAAATAAGTGTTTTTTCTTTTCTCTTTTTAAGGCAATTACCAAAATTTAATTATCTACCTATATATTTTGAAAATACTTGTTTTAACAAAAATATTGATTTTCATAAAAGTCGTGAATTTGAAACGTTTAATGGACCTATTTCTCAAAATAAGAACGAGAGATCGTTATTGCTTGTTCTGCAAGAAGAAGAGAGAAAAAATATGGTTGCGCACGCATACCGTGTTCTGCCACCTAACCAGCAGCAGTCTGTCACAACTGATAATATAGACATTAGACAGACTATTGCCTAGGTACGGAATCATGTGTGAACACGGTATGCGCGCGCAACCCAGCTAAAAAAGATACATACGTGGATTGAATTTTGGTAAAAAAAATTAAATTTTATTTTTATGTTGTGGCAGTAAAATTCCATATTTTGGCATGTGTTTTACTTAAAAATAATTTAATAATAATGATTCAGTTTTAATTTTTACACCGAGTCAGGGTTACATGATGTTACATCTAAATAAGATATTAATTGCGAATTTAAACACTTAAAAAGGTATTTTTATAATATTTTAGACTGTCAGTTGTTAATGTAATCCCTGTTTCTTTCATAATACTTAATAGTTACGTAATTACTTTTATAAATTATTCATAGTGCTAGAGAAACTTCTCCATTATTATCTCTATAAATCTGCTGTATTATTTCTATGCTAGTTTTTTACAATTAGTAAAAAGGGCGCATGTACTTTTATAATAGAAGTACGTTTTTATTTAATTTTTATTAGACTAATTAAAATTAAATCTTATTTATGTTTTCCTGTTATATTTCTAAATACATAATTCTGATCATATTGATGAAAATAACTTTCCGTCTGTTTACAGGGTGTACGTTTTAAACAAATTAGTTTTTACATAATATAACATTTGGAAGTTTATTTTTGATTTGTAAGTACCTTTACTGGTATCCCCTGCCCTAAATCTTCAATGTCCGCTGTTCTACCTTTCTTTTTGAGGTTATAAAGTAGCTGTCTAGATTTCAGCTAAATTTTAACAAAAAACAGTTAATACAGCTCACAGATGTGGTAAATTCTTAAATTGTTAATATGTTTGGATCACTTAAATTGCACAAAATGTAGAAAAGCAATTAAACAAAAGTTCGAATTTACTTGTTAAATATTTATCGTTTCTCGACCTCACGCCTTTTTATCAAATTATGTAAGCCAACTTGATTTAAAAAATCCCCCCGATTCCCGAGTGTAAGTGGCCAACTGAAGCAAATATCAGCGCCGAATTTGGAATCAACATTGGACCCCGGCTTTACTGATAGATATTTCCTTTTTGTATAAGAAAAACATCCAATGACGTCACATTACAATGCAATTGTAACGTGACGTCATTGGGTGTTTCTCTTATATATTTTGTTACGAGCGCTTCTCATGAGTGATTTTATATATCTTGCTATTATTTCCTTTTTGTTTTCACTTCATGAATAAACAAAAAAAAAACGATATAACTGGAACCCGAAACTTCCTGCTGTTCATTTTTTTTTGTATAAAAAACTACTTTAACATTGGCTAAAACACTTTTTGAACGTAACTCGGAGAATAAATATTGCCCGTAAAAGACTGCTTTGCTCATTTGCTCCTACACACCCTGTATATGGACGCTTAAAAAAAAAAAGAAATGAGATCTTGTAAATCAAGAATATTTCATTTGAGCTGAAGTTTCATTCCAGATTAATATTAAAACTGTTCAAATTAGCTTCGACAATATCTTGCATTTTTTAGGGTTCCGTACTTTCGAACGGAACCCTATTATTATTCATAAACTAAAGAAAGAAAATATGCAGACTTGTTTTATTGATTCTTATGTTTTTAAGTACTGAATTTTATTTTTATGTGTGTGAAGTTTCCTTATAGATTTTAAAGGATCTATTTTTATGTAATAATATTTAGTCATGCATCATTTCTATCATATACGAATAAATAAGATCAGGATAATATTTTTTTTATTATGTTAAGAAATTTCAATTGTTATTATTTGCAATTTTTTTTTAATTTTTGCTCTTTGTAATTTGTATACCAATTGTTTATTTTTGTTCCTTTTTTCTGTATGTTTCTTCATGCATGGTTAACTGAATATAGGCAAACAAACTACGACTACAAACTACGCCAAATGAGGTCCCTACTCCTTGCCCCTCGAGTCCTTGTCCACCTTCGGATACAACACCATTAGAGCAGTCTGAAGAAGCGATTGAAGACATATCCGAACTACCGTCTGCAATTCCGGAAGAACCTGCACAAACTTTTCAACAAACGCGTAGAAAATCAATTTTAAAGAATTTTAGTTTAAAAAGACAACTTTCAAAAGTCGATATGAAATTAAAAAGTACATTTGCACCGCCAGAAAGAGATAAGGAGAACAAACGAAGTTCTTCAACATTTTATTGTCCGAATATTGAAACATCCGAATGTGATGCATCCGAAATAAGTAAGACAGAAACAGTGTCACAGATTCCTTCATTATCGCCAATAGAAACATCTGATGAATGTTCAACAAGTGAAACAGTTGAATGTGATGCTGTTGAAGAACTTCCGGCTGATATTATTTCAAGTGACGACAATAACGGAGTAACTTGTAGTCAGATGGATAACGTTTTTAAGAAGGTTGAGAATGTTCCTTCTGCTTCCGACAATCAAATCACTAAAGTGTCAAGACCGGATGTCTTAGAATTAGTCGACGAGGAAGGTAAACCTGTACCTCCTCCAAGACAGAAATTTAGAAGAAGTATAGACAAGAGACCAATCGATCATAGAGATCAACGCTTATTGTCTGTGCCTAATATTAAATTCACTAGACAACAGCCACAAGGTGCCGACGTCAAAGATTTACGTCGTGAAAGAGATCCAACCACGGTCGGTCAAACTCAAGGACAGACATTTGCTGGACATCTTATGAGGCGTTTGAGTAAGTTTCAACTCTAACCAAAACAGTAATGGAACTAACATTGTTTTTATTGCGCTTTTACATGAGTTTTAATTGTGTGGTGTCAGTTACACGTTTTATATTACACACTAACAACATTTAATACAGGGTGTGTTTTTTTTGAAAATTATTTATTAAGTGACTTGGTGGTGGATTCATAAGTCTTTTCTAAATAATATATATTATTTACATCTTTTGAACAATTTGTTAAGACGCTTGTGACCTCCGTTATCGAGCGTCTATAATTTACAATATCTAATCGTTCACATACACTTACTTTAATATAATCTCAAATTATCATTCAGATGTGTCAAAGATGTGAATATAAAGTATGGGCACCAGTTTCAGACCACCTACCTTTTATGTTTATAATTATTGACATAACAACAATAGTAGATTGTATATCTAGATGCGTAATGGGGTATATTACTGACGAGTGATGACAGTATGTAAAAAACGGCGATAGCGAGTTTTTACAGTCACACGAGTCGTAATACCATTACGCACGAGATATATATGGTATTTTTTACCATATCCACTACAAAATACCTACTTTTTACTTCATTTAACAAAAATTTGACAGTTCATTTGCGTCGCCATCTTTACAATATGCCGTGAAGGTCGTGAGTATAAGTAATGGCAGATGCACGCAGGCGTATAGTGCGAAAAAACAGAAGTTGCTATGGCTACCGCACTAGTGCGGTAAATAAAACAGTTTCCGCACGCCTACCAGTTAAATAACCCATTACAGGCCGGTATACATGTATCGAAAGTAGCTATTTTGTAGTGGGAATGGCAAAAATAATTAATAATAATGTTGCTGTCAGCTATAAACAAAAAAGTTATCGACCATAGGAGTGGTCAGGAAGCGATGCCTTTACCTAATCAGTTTACTGTTCAACATTTCCAATCTGATTTTTTATATTTTAACACTTTTAAGAGCAACACTAAAGCACTGTACATAAGCTTTTTTACATTTTAGAAAATATAGCTTATAGCTGCTCGGTTTTATAATTGGGACACGTGATGTTAAGCAGTCTGTAAAACGTTGTTTTTTAGAAAATTCAGAATAGGCAGTTCATCTTTCTTTCTTGTAGAACAACACAACGGGTATCAAAATGTTTAGCTACCCACAAGGGGTGTTCTTAAGTAGGTTTGATATTAATCCGCCATCTTGTTTCAAAATGGCGGCCATTTATTCATGTTAATATGCATTATGAATGAATAATTGTTGTTTACGCTTGAATCCTATTGAAAGTAATAGGTACTCCAGCGACCCAAAATAAAATAGATTACAAGAACATTAAAAACTGATAAATAAAAATAATGAAATTGAACCGGCTACAAAAAAGGTGTTAGAATGCACTAAATAGGATAAAATAATTTTTCTATTTGCTTTACAATCACCTACCCTAACCTACATTCAATCAGAAGCCGGCGTAAATAAATCACTTATAATAGAGAAATAATTTCGCAGACCTCTAACTGAATGTAGGTTACGGAAGGTGATTGTAAAAAAAAATACTTTTTTCTTTTTAGAAACATTCTGATTATTTTTTTGAAGCCAGGACATTTTTTTAAAATTATTTTTATTGTTATTAAATCCATCAAATAAATTGGTAAACTGTAATACGTAGCTAATTACTAATTAGTAGTACCTACAAAAATAGTCGATGGTGATTTTAACATGTGATTTTATAGTTTGTTCAACTATGTACTGCCTATTCAGAACATTAGATACCTACCCTAGCTAAATTAGTTTTTTTTTTCTAGTAAGTACAAAGGTTATGAATCCACGTCGTCTTATATATATATTTTTTTATAAAATGGTGTTGGGAATTGGGTTTGTATATGTACTTAGAAAAGTGATTTATTATTCATTTTATGTAGTTTTTTTATATTGACAGTTGAATTTTGTAATAATTCATTAGACAAATCGTAGTAATTTCTTGTTAGATTTGAGAATGATATTTTACATTTTTTGAATAGCTTAGTTAAAATTAGGTGATTTTTTTATTATTCATGTTCGAATTATACACTTATTTGTTACTAAATTATACTTTAAAATTTTATTTCACACTTGGTTTATTTATTTAGCTTGTCTGCTTATTTGCTTTTTGCATTTATTTGTTAAATTAAAAAAGATATACTTAAAATTTAAAATCTACTAAAGGGATATCGAAATAATTAATTTGCGTCTTTTGAAATAACATTTTTAAAAATTTCGTATGTAACCCCTGTCTTTGTGTAAAAAAAATGTTTTGAAATATAAAAAAAAACTGATTTGATTGTGTGATTGTCTATGCACTGCAATTTTTATGTGTTTCTGTGTTGTGTTGTTATACTGAACTCAAAACATCTCAAATGTATTTAAACCAATGCAATTAGTTAGGCATCTCATCAATTTTAAAATGGCGAAATCCAGAGAATCATTCAAAATGGCATACTTCGAGTGATTTTTGAATGAATGGCCGCTTTCTATAACATGCCTTCCTGATACCCCGCGTTACATTTGATTACAACGCTCTTTGATATAACGTAGCGCTACCGGTTCTGCTATCTCAAAATTTGACATAATAGTGTAGGTATCTTGAGAAGCTAAAGTACCTAGGCCACAGCATATAGAAATACCAGCACATTCACTTCAGCACATTAATGTTTGTCAATAAGACACCAGCTGTTTTAAGCGCGCGCTAACTTCGCCCCTAATTTTACTACACGATTGACACTACAGCTTGAGTCTGAATTGGCAGCTGTGCCTGCTAAGAATATGGCGGTTGCTTGCGCAGCATGTATGCGCGAGTTACACTTATGGTGATTTATTAGCTGGTTAATTTGCGCCTAGGTTATAAGAAAGCGGCCATGTGTTAGAATTATAATCAAGTCAGTTTAAAGCATTTCAATTAATTATTTATAATGCCGTTGTATTTCAGCTTACGGAAATATTAGTTTTTAAGTGTTCGCTAAGTTATAAAAACTTTATAGGATCAACGAGATCACAACTGTGGAGAAGAAAGCAAATGTATCAGTTATTTGCTTGGGGATTTTTTGGGTATGGATGATTCTTAGCATGTAGAATTATTATTTTAATCGAATCTGATTAAGGATTAATACTTCGCTAACATTATTAAGCTAGTAATGTCTGTTTTAAGCTAGGATTTAGTTTGTATCTTTAATTTGGTATGCATCAAATACTATTTCTTACTAACATTGATGTAACTTACTGACATTTATCTTTATAATTCTGTTCTGTCTAACTAGTAAGTACCTACTTTTAATTGTTTACGGCGTTACTTGTTGCGCGTTTATAATTTAAAATCATTCATTCTTTGTAATTGTATCGATTGATTTAATATTTTGGCCTGAAAAGTTACGTGCGGTCTTTCGTTTATGTAATCAGGAAAACTTTTATTCTATTCTATTCTGCTACTTATGACGGGCTAATCTAATGTAATCTATTGTATTTTAGAATCACTTCAAAACTTTTAACATTTTTCAAATAACGTGTTACGTTTCTTAAACAACGTGATCACGTATTTTTATTGCATCATCAGAGAGCTTAATGTCACCAATAATAACAACTCATTTAAAACGCGCGCTAAACTTAACATAATCTGACTCTAGCCAATAGCATAACTTTGCGACAAGGTTGGAAAATGCTAATCTTAAGGTAACGTAACCACGATTGTTTGTCTCATTCTACTGTAATGCAAAATATATATCAATGTGGGTATCGCCGTTATCTTCTGGAAAATCTAGAATATAGTTATGAATAAATAAAAGTAGACCAAATCCAAAATATTAAATTTAATGATTAATTGTTACGATCGTTTCGATTGTATTTCAATCATCCTCAGACATCTCAAAACGATCGTAACATTAATCATTAAATTTAATATTTTGGATTTGGTCTACTTTTATTTATTCATAACTATGTTCAATCCAAACTACGAAACTCCTTCCAAATCTAGAATATGTAAACATAAACATAACCAACTGACTGTTGTAACAACATTGTAACGCGAATTTTAATTTAACGGGACGCATTGAGTTCAGCTGTGTGACGTTTTATCCCATTCATCTGGCGATACTCGATAACGACGCAAAAGCCAAAACATCGGGCGTCTATAATATACAATAGCTATATTGTTAGTTTGTTTCGTTATTTATCAATCGCGTATGAACAAATTCGGGCAATACAAGTACGCGTTAAAAGCAGAAGTAACTGTAAGTACTGATAAAATGTCAATAAAATAACATTAATCAAGAGTTATTTAAAAATAGTATTGTGGTGAATATTTCTTTATAAGCTCACGAAAACATAATAAAAATGATTTTTAAAACTGCTTTTAACAAATTTTAAAACACGCTGTCTGTGTCTATTAATGGACAGTAGAAAGTAAGTAAAAACTGAATGTTGAAAAGTTTGTGTTTTCCAAGTAAAATAGATCGTAGAATTTGATAACAGTATTTTTTTAACCTTCATGATTCATATATATTTTGAAATTTCTTGTGGGTTTGACAGTGAATATACTTTTTGGATTTTTTTAATTTTGTAGAAATCATATTTTTTTGTTGTTAAAAGCAGAACATGTAGTCAAATTTTTTTTTGAGTAAATAATTTCATACATCAAGAAAATGTTAATAGGAAATTTAGTACCTTCCTTCATATTCCTGAAGATTTTTTTATTCATAACTATATTTTTCCACATTTCATGTTTTTCGTATTTTTGGTGTTCGATTCTCATAGTACTGTCAAAAATGTCATAATTCAAAAATATATATTACAGATATGCAGTTTTAAATTGATTTAGAATCGTTGTCAACAATTATTAACTGACTTTTGAGTAATAAACTTACTAACTCTTGTAAATTCTTTGACGCCCCAAGTTTACATTTAATCACTTACTTTACTAGTCCAACCTTCCGTCGGATATTCTGAAAACGACGTATTTGTTCGTATAGTTTTATGGCTAGGAGCCGTATGATGTTGGGGAATATTGAAATGTTTGCAAAATGGCCGCTGTAATAATAATATAATAATGTAATCATAATTCTTAATTGCCCAATTGATGACCGTTGCCTTACTGCTACAACCTACATGGATGACCGATTAATTAAATTAGATAGATAATAGAGGATAAGGATAATTTTCCCGCTGCATTTAGACCTACGAAGACCCATTGTGTCCCCCGGCAACTAATTACACTCCGAACAGTCCTGGCCTTTCTTGAGAAGGCACTCATTACAATTGTAACATACCCGACAATTCTCTTGGTTTTCAGTTCGAGTCTGATAGTTTATTGCATGGCCATTTACCCTTATTGTTAGTGTTTGTCTCCAAACAACTCTGACTGAGAGCCTCAGCCCTACTTAGCCCGAAAGTCAGAGCCGTCTTAGGCCATACAGAGGCCCTTGGGCACACAGAGTTTGGGACCCTTTTAGAAAACAAAAAAAAAACTAATGCATGGCCATTTACCCTTATTGTTAGTGTTTGTCTCCGAACAACTCTGAGAGCCTCAGCCCTGCTTAGCCCGAAAGTCAGAGCCGTCTTAGGCCATACAGAGGCCCTTGAACACACTGAGTTTGGGGGCCCTTTTAGAAAACCAAAAAAACGTGAATGCAAACATCACTGAGTTTCGGCATTTCAGGGCCTCCGTCAGGCTCTGGGCTCTTGCCCCACGTACCCTTATAGTAAAGACGGAACTGACGAAATTACATATTTTGACAGTACTAAGTATCGTTATGATTTTCGAAACTATATCTCTTACATCGTTAGTTTTGTGTAGTTTGATACCAACTCCTTATCATGACATTTACATTTTATTAGCATTACTGATAGCTAATAATTAGTTTTTAAATCTGGGGGGGTAAACAATTTTAAAGGCGGTATTCATACATATGTCTGTGAATCATTGTTGTGAAGGCTATTTCCGTAATTCTAGTAAAAGTTTACCATTTTCTTATAATTTTTTTATAGTCCTTTCATTAAATAATTTTGAAACGACCCGAATTAGATTAGTTAGGAAACATACCGTCGTATTTTTAACTTCCATAAAATTCTTCTTGCGTGTTTGATGTAAAGACATTTATATTTTTTTATTATTTCAAGGATTTTATTTTTTATAATTTGAGCACTTCGTACTTATAGTCAATGTGAACCGTGTAGCCAGAAATATCAAACTTTTAAAGTAGTACTTAGTAAACATTCTTTTTTAATAGTTCAACTGTTATGAACGCTCACGGTATTGGTCCGAATCTGAATCTCCATGAACGCTATTGGTTCAAATCTGAAAAGGCAGCCACTATAACTGCTCAACTTTTTCTACTGAATACGCTCGTACATACAGACCGGGAAACTATGATGGCGGGGGTGTTCTCAGGTTTTTGAAGACACCGTCACTTTACCTCCGCTAGGTTCGTCATAGTCGACGTTTCCCACGAAACCAAGACAGATGATATACCGTTGTTTCTTTTTATTCAGCTTGTATCTACAACAAAAAAAGAGACAACAGTTGTATCACCTGTCTCAGTTCCACGCAAAACTAGACTATGGCAAACCTAGCGGAGATAAAGTGTACTTCGAGCGATGTTTTGAAGTCTTAAAAAATAAAGACACCCCCGTTAAAAATCCGACTATACTCTTTCCCACCGAGAGATGTAGTAATCGCTAGACAGAGGATCTATTTACGTATCAAAGATACGTAAATAGATCCTCTATCCTTGTCCAACAATATAGCGATTGCTACATCTCTTGGTGGGAAAGAGTATAGTCGGATTTTTCGTGATATTCTTGGTCCTTGTCCATCTACATCTGTTGATGGGAAAGAGTATAGTTTCCCAACCGTGCCATTGAGCGACCCGTATTCTAACCTGTTGCATAATCAATTCAGCATTAGTTTGCAGGCGTCTATAATTTGCAATAACAAACTGCATATAATGCGTGTAAATATGTCTATAAGTACGGAGTTAAATGTGTTTTTCTTTTGGTTCCGAATCAACATCGTCGTTCGTATCCGTTAAACGTGACGTGTTTCACTTGTCCTTGGGTGACTTTTTGTCTCGTCTCTATCACTGTCTGTCTCTGTCTCTCTATTTGTGTCTGCGACGACGACATGCGTTCAGATAAACGGCATGATCTGCGTCTCGCCAACTGGTACCACCGGTGTTGGAAGCAGCGGCCGCCTTAACCAGGGTGGCAGTGTGATCGGTATGAGCAGTGTTCAATCGACGACGTCAACTTCGCGCGGGCTCGGCAGAAGATCGCGTTCGCAAGGTACACGTAAACTGCACAAGTGCCTGTCTACGGCTAGCTACACAGAGGATAGTAGCGTACAGTCGTCGATGAACGCTTCCCCTTCATCGCCTGCGTCAGGCTCCCCATCCTCTGGGGGCCAGCAGGTCGCCCTTCAGAATAAACATCATCAGAACACGCTGCTCGTCACGCGACAATATTGCAGTTTTGGTAGTACAGTCACCAAGCTTTATTATTATTAAATCACTTGTATTAATAATAGCGGAACCATATCGATTCGAATCGATATATTCCATTTTCAACTCACTTTTTCATGTCGTCATATAGTAGTTTTTTTTTGTAGATATTTCTCACGAAATTTGTAGTTTTTTTATTTGTCAAAAAAGAGTAGTTTTCTTTTTTAATTTGCCATTACGATTTTAAAATTTTAATAATTTATTTTGATAAAAAAAACATTTTAATTGTTTGAAACTTTTTCAGTACTGTCTTTAAATCTCAATTTTTTCTGTCAACTTTTTTTATTCACTTTGTCTATCACTTTCCCATTTCATTCTAAAATACATTTTTCACTTCGCTCTTTTTTACACGAATATTTTTAATTTTTCTGTAATAAGTCCGGGGCACAGATAGTCGCACAAGTCTTAAGTGCGTTATTTAAAACGGTATCAAGGTTTGTGTATATCAAAAATATTTGCGTGCATCTTCGTCGCACATGTACGCGCGTAGAACTGTCTGTTTGCGTTTCGACGCGCGGTTTTGAATCGCAAATGTGTCGCACGTTTGTGCAGGCGGCCCTCAGTTAGCGTCTTTAAATTGGAGTCATTAATTTTGTGACGGTACTAAAAAATAATCTTGTAAACAGTTAAAACTAAAAGAAAAAAGAATGCCCTGTTTTTGTCATTTTAATGCTTTTATAAAATATATTCAGGTGACTTAAAATTATTACAGAAAAATTAAATGGTTTTAGCGATAACCAAGTTACTTAACTATAAGATAATAAAAACGATACCTACTCACACAGTTTAGAATTTTTTCTAATAGTTTTTTGACAGTAATTACTTCTAATAATTTAGTTTTTTTAGTTGAGATTTCAAAATATTTCTTTGCTGTAGTACTTTCCTAGCATTCAAAATTAGTATAAAAATTATAGTGTTCGGAGTGATTAAAGAATTAATGTCCAGCCGATATTTTTTAATATACCCACTAAAAGTTAGAAACAGTTGAAGAGAAATCAAAAAGTTTATTTTTATAATTTTTCTACTTTATTTAAAAAATCCGCTATTTAATTAAATTACTCCACGAATAAAAGCGGTATAAGTTGCATTTTGTATAAATATTTTATAAATTAATTCTTATTCAATTTTATAAAATATGAAGTTGAACTAATAATATTAAATTCACCATCAAAATTAAATTCATTTACTTTTAAAGATAACAAAAATATACCGACTGTTCTAAAAGAAACGTTGTGTAAAAATAAAACATTTTTTTCATTTTAACTTTTTTTGATGTCTGTTCTTTAGTATTTGAGAAAATATCGATTTACACCCACCCAGTATAGTTTTTTTTTGACCCAATTGGGTTTCAGCTGCTTTTTGTCTAATACACCAATCTCCAATTAACGGATAGCGAATAGCGGCCATTGTGGTGTGTGCAGCGCCATATTGGTATTTGATGGGTGAATTTTTTGGCGGGCTATTCAATTTGACATTTTTCAAATCGTATAGTGCTTAATATCAATAGGTACTCCTATGTGAATACTTATTGAAAATATTTTTCTCTATCTATACACATAACGTGCGCTAACTGTATTAGTTATTTTCCGTTAAAATTGTCACCCAATGCTCCCGTTCCCCGTCAGTACGTCTTTTCCACATCCTACGTGTTCTAAGTTTCAGGCGTTGTACAGGGACTATCGCTATCCAATAATTAGAGATCAGTGGTCATCGATAGTTTTTTTTTTAGCTAGCATTTAATATTGGGACCCGCTCATATATTATCTTGAGTTGAAATTTTAATTCTGTTTATTATTTTCCGACAACTTTTTTATGGGAACAGGAACATTTTGTATGTTGATTCTTTATTAATGCTATAATTTTTCGCAGTAAAGTGTATATAAAAAATTTATTTTTATATAGTTTATTTTTGAAAAGAATTTTTAACTAGATCGTTTAATAGTGAAAATAAGTATATCTAATATTTTTAGTGCTACCAGTAATTTTGCTATTTTGACGTAAACTGAGTATGGTATAATTTTTTTAAATGTTTAAACAATATTATAATGTTTATCGTAATTCATAACAACTATTTTTATTCATTCATTTCTCGGTCACTTGAGATAGGCGCTATACATCCTTAATTAATGTTATTATGTAATAAAAATCGCGATTTAATGCTCCTTGGCAAAACGCACCTTCCCTGTTGGGACGGGGGGCTAAATGGCGCGGGTCCATAGGCTGGTGCCTGCTTTGCCTATTTGATAATCCAGCACTGGCTGAAAGTCGTATTAGAAATCCAGCATAAATTGTACTATAGTAGATTCCGTCTATTACGACTTCGTTTATAACGACTAACCGTTTTTAGCGACGTAAATGCAAACTCAAGTTAGGTTTCATATATACAGGGTGTTCAAGACTTGCGTTGTCGGCCGATATATTGATTTTGGGTGAAGATATAAAAGATGTTTAAATACAAAAGTTGTATAAATTTTAATGGTGTATAACCTAAAAATATTTTCAATCATACAGCCTGTCCCACTTAAGCGTGGCAGATCAAAGTTATGTTTTTTTTAACCTAGCACCCTGTTTTTATTTGTTTTTTCAATTCTGCACTTAAATGTGAATAGAAATTGTAAGGGAAGCCATGCTTGAAAATTCAGTAATTTTTGAGTTATTCAAGTTTATTAGAAATTTTTGACACATGCAGACCTTTACCTAAAATTCGACATAGCCAAAACAGAAACCTTTATCAAACTGAAATTTTGAGGATCACTAGATAGTAGACGAACAAATCAATGTTTGTCCTAAAAAAATGAATTTATTGTTAGTAAATATCCCAAAGAATACAATAAAATATTTAAAAACTTGTATTGATCTACCTATAATATTGTTTGAACATATACAATTCATATTATTTAGTTGAAATTGAACATTTTTACAAATTTTTGTTTTTTAAAACCACCAATTTTTTTGTAGTTTAGTAATTGATCCACTCACAGTAGTTTTTGATGTTAGACACTCACACAAGTAGTAAACTTGCCATTAATTACACTGTGATAAAAAGCACTACTATTTCAGGCACCTCTTAAAATTTAATAGTTTTTTGATGTTGTGTTTCTTCAATTTTAAAATGTTTCACTCTCCAGCTTTTGTTAAAAAACCTGAAGGTCACAAAAAGCTTAAAAATTATTGTCACAATAGATGATATCAAATCTGTAGGTTCTCGTCCTACGCCCTTAGAGGATCGATATTTACCATAATTAATATTGATCGTCATTTACGGCGATTTAAATATTTTAGTTTTAAATTTCGTCAAAATAAACTCATCTATCTAAGACACTGAATACTAAAAACCACAAAACACCAAAACACTTTTTCTCAAAGCACGTTTTGCTAACCATGTTAGCATCATCATGATTAAAATAGTTTTAATCACTTACTGATGATGCTAACTTTATCGAAACGTACGTCGAGAAAACAGTGCTTGTGTTTTTATTTGTGGTTACTTTTTTAATATTCAGAGAAACGCATCTACAATCACGGCTGGTTAATGACCTCAGCCGTTAAGCGTCTACTTACTCTATAATGTACAGTCTTTCTCTGTCTACAGTAACGTTTTTTTTTAAACAACAAAGTTATTTTTAACTTAACAAGAACGAAATGTCAATTTTAAAGATATCGATATAAGATATTGGAATTTAAGAATTTTAAGAGAAGCTGCCTGAAAAAGTATGTTTTTTTTTTTGATTACAATGTATACCCAAAACGCATGAAGGATACGTCTCAAAGGTGACATGTACTATCCAAAACTCTGCTCAATCTTTTTTTTTACATTTCGTCTTTGTCTCAAAACAATTCTGTTACTATTGTCTCGAGTCTACTATTACTAACTGTATTATGTGTAATGCTTGATTTTGAGGTTCCATTTTATATTATTTACGTTGAAAACAGCGTATTTATTACAGTGCTGCTTTTGTTATTGCTATTACGTCGGTGATACTGCAATACCGCGTAAAGTCCGATACTCACGATCGAACACCGCAGTACGATTTCGTGGGATACGTCAAAATCGAACGCAATAATATGATCGTGTATGTTCGCCGTCCGACCAACTCGGTGCGATTTACCTGCAGACAAACATGTCAATCTGCAGCTGTACAACACTGTTGGTTGGATCGTTTATTTGATCGTGTATTGTGACTTTCGATTCGATCGTGTCAATTTGGTACTCCGACACTCACGATCCAACGCGGCAATACGATCTCGTTAGATACGACAAAGTACGAAAGTTGATCGTGAATCTTCGCCGTCCGACCAACTCGGTGTAATTTACCTACACTCTACAGCATTACAACACTGTTGGTTGGATGCTTTATTGGATCGTGTATTGTGACTTTCGATTCGATCGTGAGTTTTTGGTATATTTTCGGTTATACAATGCGCAAGAGTCGCTAAAAATATATTTTCGTTCGGTATGTTTACCGTTTGAAAACAATTTTATGTGTGTTATCTCATCGGAGTTCCAACAAAACTGTACTGCAATCGCATTCGACGAAATCGTACTGCAGCGTTAGATCGTGAGTGCCGTACGTTACTCTGCAATACCGCGTAACTGCTTGAAGGCGTGGTCTACAACAATCATTAGCGCATATACATGCGCAAAATGAGCCTGTACTAGTTTGAATTAGCCAATCAGAGATTGATTTAGAACAATATAATACCGCACGATATAAGTTCAATCGAATATTGTATTGTGTAAAATTTAGTTTCCAACGTAACGTTGCGCGATGTTGCAATTTAACCTTACGCGGTTTTACTGAGTAGTGAGTGGTATTGAGCGCTTTTGCAATATCACCGATTAACGGTAATTTGAATACGGCTTGGTTTGCCAAATTTCGTATGGTGGGGTTGTAGTACAATAATCGCTTTAAAGTATTCGAATATACAGATTGTAGTTTTATAGATATTCACAGTTGTAACTTGTTATAAAATCAAGCAATTTTCACGCAACCAAATTTCACATTTAATAATGTTTTTTTCGTTGGAGAGCATCCAATTATATAATTGTTTCGAAACATATAGGAAAAAATCATTTTACCAGCCAGTGGTCACAGTCAAGATTCTAACCTGAACCTTTCCACTTTCGCGGCAGAATGAACTTACAATACTCAACTGTGACAAGATTGCTAAACTAATATTCTCCTTATATGCTTCATTCCGCACATTCCGCAGCGAAAGTGGAAAGGTTCAGGTTAGAATCCTGACTGTGACCACTGGTTGGTAAAATGATTTTTTCCTATATGTTTCGAAACAATTATATAATTGGCTGCTCTCCAACGAAAAAAATATTTTTCAATTGCATTTCAGCCGTATAAAACTATTATTTATCGTCACATTTAATCTTTATTTTCGATTTATTACTCTGTGCGACTATTATTTTCGATTTGATATCTAATCGTATTTTGCCTTACTACGTGTTTTTAAATTTTGAAAATGTATGGCATTTACGCTGTCGTAATTGTTTATGAAAATTGTGAAAATCTTACTAATTTTCAATCCTGTTTTTCACCTCTTTAGGTGTTAAATTTTTAAAATCTCGCTCATAGTGAACGCCTACGTCATTGGAAAAAATCCCTTGATGAGTCGGTCAGTCAGTAAGAACACGTCTTATTGATATATATATTTAGTTAGTGTTCAGTGCCCCGGAAAATCTGGCGCCCGGGGCTCGAGCCCTCGATTTTTTGGTAAATTTTATAATTATTGACGCCAATAACAATGACTAGCTGTGAATATTTGTATAGAATGATTTATTTTGTGATCGCGGTGGCTAAGTAGATTTTTGGGATTATGTTTTTGTATTTTGTAGCTTTTTTGATAATGGTAAAAATGTCCTATACTTACAAACTTCATACTGCAGTGGTTATCAAAACTTTATTTATCGACTATCAGCTGATAATAATAAAAGATATACTTATATTCAGTGCATATAACAAAACTGTTAATCATTTTGAAATTAAAATATGTGCTTTTTAATTTATTTTTATCACGAATGAAGATATTTATATGGGCCTAAAATAGGTGAGAAAGTGAGGTAATAAAAGGAAATATAATTCGTTAACATTATTTACAGAAAACTGTAAAAGTATCATTTTGAAAAGGAAAAATGTTAGGTAAAATAATATTGCATAATTTTGCGAGATGATTAAATTTTATTTTTATATTTTTTACGTGCGGGACTTTGTCTGTGTTCAACAAAGACGGCGAAATAAAATATAAATTTCTAAGAAAGTGTTTATTCTTAAATGAAAAATTGTGATGTTTAATAACGAATTAAAACCGCGCCTGCGCGTTTGCAGCCACATTGTACTGTTGTACACTGAATACCATATCTTCATCTTTTTCAACTGTTTTCAAACGACAGAATAAATAAAACGGAGTTTTAGCAAACATGTGGCTTTTTAGGCACATCAGTAAAGTTTTCATCAATAAACCACCTAACTGCACGGGGTTCTAATCATAAGAATTTTAAAATTCACTGGCAAAGTTTGTTTTTACTTTTTAGGTTGGTTGTATTTTATTTTTTTAGATATATTTTTTTTTTCGGTAAAAAAAGTGCAAAAATCAGTGAACGATTTATTTTTATCATCTCATTTTAGCTAATTCTATAATGAGGTTTATTAATTAGTACAGATTAAATATCTTCATTAATTTTTTAAGTAATCACAATAAACTTTGTCATTTTTAAAGGTATTACTTTTTTTGTAATCGGTATTATGTTTGAAATTAACCGGCTTTTTTTTGTTAATATAGTTAACATTGGGATAATAGCTAATGAGAATTTTTATTTAGTCAATTGTTTAATTTAAAATTACGACATTTCGTATAAATTATAAATATCGGATAGAAATTAATATTAAAGAAATGTCAAAATTAAGAAATTAAAAAGAATTGTTTTTTAAGTTTGACATTTCAGATTTTAATCTGATGGCAAAAATGACGAAACATCAACATTTCAATTTAAACAATTGACTGTTAAAAAAAATTGTGATTGGTTCGATCAACGCGGTAATCATTTTTTTAATGGAACCTCAAAATGAAAGTGTACTTTTGTTATATTGTGTAGTTTCAATAATTATTAATTCTAAAACCTGTGGCTTCTATATGAACTCTACAATAATATCTAATTAAAAATATATCTTTTAATGAATGTTTCAAAAGTAATTTTTGAAACATGCTATTTATCCTTAAAATATCTATTAAAAATGTTGTGCTATTTCTTTATTGTTTTAAAGCATGGCTACATGGTTATTATTTTAATTAAAGTTAAGTTATTTACTTTATAATAATAAACTTTATTATTGTTTGTAACATTTTTGTGTGTGCATTTTGATGTAATGTTGTACGAAGATGCAACTTTAAAGAAAATCTAAACTTAATTACACAATATGGTTATTTAATGAAGCTATGGAGTATTTTTAGACTAATTTAATAAATTTGGCACTTATTTTCAGTACATTTGAATCATGGTATAAGCAGTGCAAATTAAAAGTACAGTAGACTGTCGTTAAGTCAACAGGAACCTCCTCTTAAATATACTGTGAGATCTTACCGCAGTCACAGCATATAGAAACATCAGCAGATTCGCTAGATTGTCGGCACTTTGATGTTTGTCAGCTGTTTTAAGCTCGTGCTAACCCCGCCCCTAATTTTACTACACGACAATTTGCGTTAAAACAGGCAGCTGTGCCTGGTGGTGGATTTTTCAGCGTGTATGCTTACACTTCGAGTGGTTCAGCTGATATATCTTGAAGCTGTGCTGAAGTTTTATCACAACGTGGAGAAGTAGGGATTCTTAACGGTTGTAAACAGTAAGGCGGAAGAGGGGAAAGCGCTTATTCAAAAAGCAACGACTTAATTAAAGGCTACTGTACTATAATTTGTAAAATTACTTTATACATTTAATACAATTTTTTGATTCTTACTACACGCTCTTAAAACTTCAAAAACTTTTAGTTTATTTTTTTCTTGTAGTTGCTTCTTTATAAAAGTTTGTTTAACATTATTTTTTAATTATTTTGTTACCTTTTTGAATGATTGATACGATTTTTTACGATTTTATTATTTTATTGTTTTACTATTTTTATTGTTATTCTTTTTTTTGCAGTTAACTGTGCATCAAGATTTAGAGGTTTCACCGTAGCATTTTTAGTTTTTTAAAGCTTTTTGCAATTTTCTGTTTAAATTTTCTATAACTGATTAATGCTTAAATAATATGCTTGCTGTTATTGAAATGTTTAACAAAATATTTTACGCTTTTTCTAATATGATCGAAGTAATGAAGAATTTAAAGAAATCTTGAATTCAATTCTTAAACGATTTTATTTTACAAATTATTAAATTAAAATAAATTGCCATAAACTTATTACTAGACACCGTACATTTCCAGGGGCGTAACTGTAGGAAGCGGGGCCCCAGGCTTAACTAGAAAAAGGGACCCGTCGACCTAATTTTTTTTACCACAATCTTCTCTAACCTAAAAAAATGTTATTCGCGAAAATTATGGTCTGAATATTGAATTGTTCCCAGTTCCCACTAATGCTAACCATAATACAGTGTCTATTAGAGTCAGTCTATACAATCGTGGTTCTGGTTATAATATATCGGGCGTGTGGGAAATTTGAAATGTTTTTATGTCGGCCTATTTTTGATAAACACAAATAAGTTAAATTAGTTTTGTATTTCTGTAAAATTATATTATTTGTAGATAGTGATGTAAACTTTTTTGTGTATAAAACCAATGGTATAATACCGTATTTTTTCAGTATAAAACGGTTTTTTACTTTTTCACACTACGGTTACGGTGCATTTTTCAGTATTGCCAACTGCATAATAGGAAACGTTCCTGTTCTCATTTTGGTATTAAATGGTGTCAACGTTTTATACGTGCTGTATAAAATAGTAAAATACGCAGTATTTATACCTAGTATAAAACTGGGGTATATTATTTTTTTACATACCGTATAATACCGTTTTATACACAGGTTTTATACTAGAGTATTATACGCATTTACTTCACTATTTGTAGGTACAGAGAAGATTTTTCAAATTCATTCATTCTAAAACTGGATGTTCATAAATTTCTTTGGGGGCCCCTTACTACGCGAGTCCTCGTCAAACCGACATGTCCAATCTGTCAGCAGTTACGCCACTGTAAATTTTTGTTTAAAAACGTTAAAATCGGAGACAGACTTAAAAGACAGCCTGTAACGCAGCTTGATACTTGAAAAACATGGATACGTACTGAACTCCCTGTCAAATAGTGGTCAGACATAGGGATGGCGATTCGTCTCGAAAAAGATCGATTTTTAAATCGATCTGAATCGAAGTCGGAAGAATCGATTCACAAAAAAAATCGAGGTCTAAAAGATCGATTTCTAAAAAATCAATCTTTTTTCTATGTGCTTTATTTGAGCTTTTATTTATATGAAAAATAAAAAAGACACTACAATAATCAATCTTTTATCGTTTTTAACTTTATTAAAGTTGTAAAAGGCGAAGGGAACTAAGGCTATGCAGCCATCTATCGAATTTATGATTAATTAAGTGAAAAACTGTAATTTCTTTACATGTGTTTGGTATGGGTACGTTCAACTTATTGTAAATAATATCACGGTAGCTTTGTTATCGAAACAAAAAAAATCGAGTCTCGATTTTCTAGTGTCTAAGATCGATTGACACAGGTCGGCGACAGGGATAAACTATGGGGCTTCTACCGGGCCACGAGGTGGAGAAGAACCCCGTTGCAAAATATTAATTTTGTTAAATTCCCATTTTTTTTTTAATTTTAATTCAACGTTAAAATTATATTAAATATTTTTGATTCACTATATTTTATTACCTATAATATGTTTACTATTTTTTTTGCGTTTTTTTTTTCGAAGATTTCCGTATGCAACTCGAAAATATTTGACAAATAGGTACAGAAAAAAAGTTCTTCTCGAAAAATTAATTTAGAATCGATTTTACTGCTCGTATTTTAGTAGGCAGGGCCATTTTTTCATGGAACGTTCTAAATTATTTAGACCACTTAAAATTGCGCAACTCTTATCTGCAGTACCATTTTCTTAACCAGGATTATCATTTATCAAGCCATTTCTAAACTTTTCAGGAACCCTGTATTTAGAATATTATATGAATGGTTCAAAATTATTAATCGGCATAAAGAAAGGATTGCGCATTCCCGATCAGCAATTTGCTGAAAATCTGTGTGTTGTGTGAACTAGATGAAACAAATAAATGAAATAAATGAAAGAGGCAGATGTTTGACAACAATTTTACCATTAAATTTCTCAGGAACGTTATTGGTAAAGCTGTCCAAATATGATTAGAAAAGGACGTAAAGAGGCAGCCAGCACTATTTATCTTCTTCTATTGACCGACACATTTTCTGACCTGTATTAGCGGTCCATTCTCTGTGTCAATTGATATTGTAATTACTAATGTTTTTGGAATATATGTTTGTGGCAATTTATTTTTTGTATTAAATGAAAATGATATGAACTTGTTTTCTAATTTGTAAAATAAAATTAGTATTTATCAAGTTTTCTATTTCTGATGGCAAATTAATAATACGCTTTTGCAATTTGCATGTTATTTAGTCTGCACTTTTAGATAGTCTGCACTTTTAGATAGTCTGCACTTTTAGATAACTGTATAACTAATTTTTAAAAATATAATTACAAACTGATTTTTTTCTGTCGTTACAAATTACATGATAATTGATTTTGGTTCATCCTAATAAAAAAATCTAGACGAAATTATCCTCCCATTTTTGAAAAGGGAGTTTAAACTGATTGCCCTGTTAATTTTTGTGGAAAAGTATGACACCGTTAAAAAAAGCAATGATGTAACACACTAGCCAAATTTTGATTTTCCGTGTATGAAATTACACTTTACAGTTCTGGGCCTCTCCAAAAAAAGTTACAAAACTATGCCCTAAAGTAAAATATTTTTTGAAAATGTTTTTCTGCAAACTTTTAATAAGATTACTTTATGGAAAATACCTATGCAACTATTTCGAAGTTTTAAGAAATTTGTAATTATATTTTTATTTTAATTAGGTTATGTTTTACAGACTTTAATTATTGGTTCAAATGGTAAAGGTTTCATGAATTTACATATCACATTGAAGCTTCAAAATGGGGAGACCATTTGATTTAAATTTCCGACTGAGAAAAAAGCTCAAATGATACCTAGATATCCAATACCTAATTGATGAAAACATTTTTTTTATCCTTTTAGCTTGCCCTCCCTTGATCTAGCGTAGCTCAGACGACTTCAGAACACTTTTTCAACTCCAAATGGAAAGATTAAACTCAATTTCTAATTATAATTACTTAAATTATTCCTCGACTAACGTCAACGAGGTTAAGTTAGGTTAGAATAAACGTCACTGGTGAATCAAGTTAGGACATTCATTTTTCATAAATTTTTAATTTCAAATAAAAAAATATTTCACATGAAATAATAAAGTTTTGTAGCCAATAATGACGGGATTTATTAATTATTTTTATGAAACAGTCATTATTTTGGTAAGAAATGTGTTTTAAGAGAATAGTAATGAATATTCCGTTAAACCCCATACATTTTTGAACGCCAATCG
This sequence comes from Mongoloraphidia duomilia, assembly GCA_039654895.1. NCBI lineage: Eukaryota > Metazoa > Arthropoda > Insecta > Raphidioptera > Raphidiidae > Mongoloraphidia > Mongoloraphidia duomilia. The sequence continues at coordinate 6,454,286 of CM077516.1, forward strand.
ACTCCACTTTAAATTTCGCGCTCAAATTAGGACCACCAGCTACTTCTGTAGTCTATTAGATATTCAATTTATTATTAAAAAATTCACAGATTTCGCAATCCTTGCAACCATCGAGGACATTGGAAATGATAACAGCATATATGAAACATAATTGACTGTTTATTATACACACAATATTTATCAATGCACTGTTTAGTTTTGTCAGGAATAACCCTATTATTCTTCTGTTATATACGCGTTCACTTTTGCTTGATTACTTAACTTTTAAATGGATTTTTCTACAGTATTTATTAACATTTGCTCAAAAATAACACCGCAGATCGTCGCAAATACCTCTCAATTAACTAGACATGATATAAAACACATTTCGAAAAAAATTGCACTTGTTCAATTTTGCATGATTGCTCCTCACTTGATCGCGACACCGTTGTCTTTTGGCCTTGAACGAAAACTCGTAACTCTGCCCCCATATACGAACATAAACATTTCCAATGTTAAAATATTTCATATGAAATAATAAAATTTTGTAATAATTATTTTTATGAAACAGCCATTATTTTGGTAAGAAATGTGTTTTAAGAGAATAGTAATGAATATTCCGTTAAACCCCATACATTTTTGAACGCCAATCGACTCCACTTTAAATTTCGCGCTCAAATTAGGACCACCTACTTCTGTAGTCTATTGGATATACAATTTATTATTAAAAAAATAACCAATTGATACTAGGCTCAAATAAACCCTAGCTGTTGATGGCTTTAATAAAAAAAAAAACTCGGGTCGCAGTGCCAAAACCCTGCCGACAATATAGTGTATTTGCTAATACTGGCATTGTGGATTTATTATGTGAACTTAAGTTTGTTTTTGGACAAAATAAAAAATTTAACCCCTTAATACATCCCTTAAAATAATATTTTTTTTCTTAATTTTAATATTTTTATCAATGCAACCTCGGTACCAAATTAAATACACTCTTCAAGTAAGTAATGCACTATCCGCAAACTAGTGTTTTCATAAAATTTGTAGGTCCGGTCCTGTCGGGCCGATTTTATTAAAATTTTAGCAGTACATTTTAATCGTTACTAAAGGGTTAAATTTCATTTTTGAAACGATTCTGAGAATTTTTTCGGTTTTTTTGGGCCCAAAAACATTTTTCAACCCCTAAAAACCACCCTTAAAATGGTCCGATTGGGCCCATTTTAAATAGGCTTCGTGCGGTGATGGATTGCAACGTGCCTACCCAATTTCGTCAAAATCAGTTAACTCTTTCGAAAGTTATAGCCCGCACACACACACACATATACAGGGTCTTCAAAGTTAAGTCGGCACTATTGCTAACTTCGTTATTTTTGGATCTACAAAGTCGGTTAAATTAGCAAACTAGAAGTATTTTTTCCGGTGAATAAAACGATGAAAACAGAAAAACAATTGAATATCGCGTTTTCGAGTTTTATCAAAAATTTCTATTTTTTTTAATGATACACCCGGTATACAATATTCACAATCAATAGACAGTTGATTTCTGAACAAAAAGTGTCCCATAGTCTTCTATCCTTATGTCAAAAATGACTAAGTTAATAATGATTTTTCAAATTCAAATTAAAGGTAGCTGTGTTAGTGGCAGCTTTGGCTCACCATAAAATAGAAAGTGACAAGAATATCCATGAGGTGAAAAATATCGTTTATTTCAAATTATTCTATAACTTGGAAGAAAACAAAATTCAAATAAGATTCTCAAAAACATCACCCTCTTGGTCCAAGCATTTTGTAGCCCGCTTGCAACACTCCTAGTGACTCTGACAATCATAACTTGAAAACGCGATGCTCAATTGTTTTTCTGTTTTCATCGTTTTATTCAGCGGAAAAAATACTTCTAGTTTGCTAATTTAACCGATTTTGTAGATCCAAAAATAACGAAGTTAGCAATAGTGCCGACTTAACTTTGAAGACCCTGTATATATAAACAGACTTTTCCAAAAATGGTGCCAAAGTGTTCAGGAGGCTATGAAACGTCGAGAAATTTTGGTCCGACCCCTAGGTCCCGCCATCCGACCGACGCCAATAGTGTATGTGCCATATGGCAAATACACTAAAAAAATCGTGAATGAAGCTTTAATGTGACATGTTTTCATCATGAACCCAAAAGTCTGTTTTGTTATTACTATAGAAATATTATCTATATGTGAATTAATCTTAATGGGATTATTTCTAAATGCTACGGGGATGCTAATGGGCTATTTGTGTTTATGGGTCGCGTAGACAAACTGGACAACTCGTTCTCAAGATCCCGTTCGTCGTCGATGAGTTCCCTCGACAACGTTAGCTCCGAGAGTATACAGTGCCTCGTCTTTGCGGACTCTTACACAAAAAAGTCAGGTACATATACAGGGTTGTGACTAGTGTTGCCAGATCCAGTTTGCCAAATTTCGGGACAGAAGGCTAAAAAATCGGGATTTTGGTTCTGAAATCGGGACAACTAAAAAAAAACAAGGTGTTCATAAATGAACGTTTATTTTTATTATTAAGTGGTGAAAATAATGTCTTTATATAATATCATCAAAATAATGTCATCATAATCTTTGGATCGTACGCGACGGCAGAAAAGAACGGGAGAGCGCGATACGTTATCGCGCTATTCGCAGCCACAAAACAATATGTGTGAAGTTCGAACCTTTTATAATTACCGATTCAACGTCCCGATCAAGGGTGAATCGGGACGTGTCCACATACCCCTGAAAATCGGGACGTCCCGCGCAAATCGGGACACCTGGCAACACTAGTTGTGACCGTGACTGCTGCACATATTGATTTAACCCGTAAAATCAAATGACAAATATCTTCAAATAAAAGTTTTAGAACACAAAATTCTGCATCTAAATCATTAAATAAAATTAATTTAGCATGCTTTGTAACGGCAGGAATTTGATATGAAAATATCAAAATTACCTCAAAAACAGCTAGCCATGGAACTTGAACAAAATGATGACGTTTTAGCTGTCAGAATAATTTCTAATCATTTTGTTCAAAAATTACTACATCTCCTCCCGCGTATTTGCCACTCTCGCCTTCGACTCGGGTGGCAATTTTATACGCGGGAGGAAATGTAGCACTTTCCTCCCTTGTGGCACAATTTCCATGCTTTGTAACGGCAGAAATTTGATATAAAAATGTCAAAATTACCTCAAAAACAGATAACGATAGCCATGGAACTTGAACAAAATGATGACGTTTTAGCTGTCAGAATAATTTCTAATCATTTTGTTCAAGTTCCATGGCTATCGTTATCTGTTTTTGAGGTAATTTTGACATTTTTATATCAAATTTCTGCCGTTACAAAGCATGGAAATTGTGCCACAAGGGAGGAAAGTGCTACATTTCCTCCCGCGTATAAAATTGCCACCCGAGCCGAAGGAGGAGATGTAGTAATTTCCTCCCGTGTTGCGCATACTATTTTTTCTCCTGCCAGGCCGAAAGTTCGCAAAATTGAAAAAAAATTTTTTTTTAATTATTAAAATTATTAAAAAATAATTTTAAACGAAATAATTTTAATGTGTAGGAGACAGACGTAGGTGCGTGAGAGCCGGCATAAGTACTATTGCGCACGCGCACTTGTCCGTACCACGGGAATAAAAAGCAATTTTGTTCCCGCTTGGCAGGGACGAAAGTACGAACTTTCGGCCTAGGTAGGAGAAAAAATTAATTTTGTTTAATGATTTAGATGCAGAATTTTGTGTTCTAAAACTTTTATTTGAAGAAATGTATTTTTCCTAAAATAATAAGGGAAGCAGGAAATCGCGAAAGTTTGATTTTACGGGTTAAGTCCCTATGTGCAGCAATTAACGATCACCACCCTGTTTAGTTTAGTTTATTATATTTAACAATGAGATAAACAATCAATATGATTAGTTTTCCTAGACCGTAACTAAATAAATAAGAATATCAGACGACCCTATCGCCATGATATTGATGATAGTGTCGTCTGATATTCTTATGTATTTAGTTACGGTCTAGGAAAACTAATCATATTGATTGTTTTTCTCATTGTTAATTATTATTAGATACCGTATTTGAAATTTCTCACATGTGTATTTTTATTTAGTTTATTATGTTTATATTTTGTGATTTTATATTATTGTAGATCCAACAATGTCCGTGGCGACGCTGTGGGTTGGAACCAGTTTAGGCTCAGTACTAACAGTCCTTCTCGTACCTCCGGATGCAGAATCCCGATCATCACAACCTGTTTTTGTATCACCATGCGGAGGGCCAATGTTCAGATTAAAGGGTGCTATATTAGTTATATCATTTCTCGATTGCAGTGGTGCACTTATTCCTAATTCCTTCGAATCATGGCGTGACGAAAATAAAGACAAGAAAGACAGTAAGTTATTTAATATTGTTACCATAGAAAGACAGGAGACTAATCTTAATGCATTCGTCATTCTTCAAAAAGTGAGGAAAATAAGGGTTCCTATCAAGGTTAGTAGAGTATAGGTTGCCTCATTCCGATAGATAGTAGTGGGGGGGATGACGTCACTCAGAATATACCATGCTTACTCACTTTAATAGAAAAGATCAGACGATGGACGCTGCTAATTTTTGGAAATAAAATTCACAGTAACCATGGTATTGTGATATGTTTTTTCAATACCTAATAGAAACATGATTCTTCTGTTAGTGAAAAAATATGATAAGTTGTCAATTTTGCGATAGCTGTTAAGTGTTATGGTGTTTTGTGGTTATTTTTAATATTTTGTGAATATAAAAGATAAAATAATTAATTTATCAATTTGCTAGTTAATTCTATTCGTTTCTTAAATTTAAAAAAAATAGGTAATTAACAAGATCTGCCATTTCTTGAGCATTATTTAATTTTTTGTTTGTTTATATTATAGATATTAAAACCTAAATTTTGTAATAAAAATAAAAATTATCCTATTTTTTAACATCTATTCTTCTATTTATTGTCTCCTGCCAATTTTAAGAAAAAATCTGCACGAAGCAACTAATATAAATTGGCATAATCTTCAACAATTTTTGTACTTGATTTAAACTAAATTCTAGCTGACGTCATTCCCGCGCTTACGTTGATTGGTCAGATGGAATGAGGCAACCTGTACTCTAATAATCTTGCCTATCTCCGAAATAACAGCGAGTAATCGTTACTGCTTGTTCCGCAAGGAGGGCAGTATAGCCTAGTGGTTAGCATGCTTGGTGCCGCAACCTCTAGACTGGACTGCCGTGGGTTCGAATCCCACCTGCGTTCATGGATATTTTGTGATGTTATTTAGTTTTAAGTTAGTTGTTATTTAGTGTAGTTGAAAGACGCTAATGACATAGATGTCGACGCGTCTATAATCTACAATAAATAAATTGTTCCGCAAGAAAAAGTGAGAGAAAAAAGGTTGCGCACGCATACCGTGTCACCTAGACAGCAGCAATCAGTGACAACCGAATTAAACACAATATTGCCTAGTTACCGAATCATCTGTGAGCACGGTATGCGCGCGCAGTCTCGGTAAAAGATACGTGAATTGCGGCGTTAGAGGCCCTGAAGTTATTAGATCTCAAGTAGCTAAGTTACCGGGCGATTTTAATATCGCTTTTTTGCGAAATAGAAATAAACTGAAATAAAAAATAATCGATCAACTCCGCCAATTGTTCTTAAATATTTTAACTAACTACAAACAATATTATTTTGCCGTGGATTCGTTCATAGAAAAGTCGGAGCCTTGTAGCTACAGCGCCGCGCGTAAAACTTTTATGAACCTTTACCGTCATCGATTTTTGGGGCACGCGCTTCGCATTGCGACGTGCGCAGATCAGTCTCCTGTGATTGTTACAAAAAGTACATTTTTTTATACCGTAACTCGTTCCGAAATCGAATATTCTTTGTTTTAGGAACACCGACAAAGACAAATAATAAAATGAGTCCAACGTTGAGTGAGTCTCGGCCATCATCTGTCGAAGGATGTGGAGATAGACAATTTGTTGTTATTGCCAGTGTTTCACAAGCAAGGGTAGTAGCTCTACCCTCACAGACTTGTATATATAGACATCAAATTTGTGAAACAGACTTTATTGTTAAAGCTGATATTGTTACTATGAAAGGTTGGTTAATTTTCTTACTATTTTACAGAATCATTACTAGATTTTAGAAACAAAATTAAGGATAGTTACTTCTTACCACAACAGTTTTATTGATGGATGTATATTTCGAAAGCTATGCTTTCATTTAGCGACACTATACATGTATAGTGTTGCTGAAGATGAAAGAATAGCTTTCGAAATGTACATCCATCAATAAAACTGTTGTGGTAAGAAGTAACTATCCTTAATTTTGTTTTTATTCCAACTACAGTGCTCATATATTTTATTTAGATTTTAGAAGTGTATTTTAACAAAAAACGGTGAATGCTATGACAGTATGTTGCGATTCTTAGAAATTACGATGGAAGTTGAGAAGGAAAACTTAGTGGCTACAGAAACGTTCAAAGGCAATACTGATATTTAAAATTGCATTTATTACTAACGTTTCGACATAATTCATGCCATCTTCAAAGTTTTATTCGCGAATAAAGTTCCCTACAGATGGCCGTAACGGTCCATCCAAGATGGCCGTAACGGTCCATCCAAGATGGCCGTGACGGTCCATCCAAGATGGCCGTATAAGAGATGTCAATAGTTTGTTCTCTTGCAAATTGTGTGCTGTTTTCGTGCCGTAAAAAATATCTTGTAAATTTTCCCATTACAGGACGGTACAATATTTCTTTAGTTTTTTCCAATTTAATTGACAAGTAAACAAGAGAATAATCTGTCAGTCTCTTGTGTTAGTTCAATCAAGGTCCGCATCGCGATGACGGTGCACTTTAATCGCGAATAAATCAGTAAACTTCCAAGTCTTCATGGTTTCCGGGCTTGTAGGCCGTGGTCCGGTGGTATTTCTACCTGACGTTTCGTCTACAACTGCGGTAGACATTCTCAAAGGCGATGTGGCAGCGACCGCTGCCACATTGTAGGCAAAACGTCAGGTAGAAATACCGCCGAACCACGGTCTACAAGCCCGGAAACCATGAAGACTTGGAACAATGCCGTGAAAGTTTGCACACCTGGATAAATCAGTAAACTATTTTTCTTATGTTAAACAGACAGTGTATGCCTTGCTTGTTACGTGTCGTCTGGACGAATGCTGGTATTTAGCCTTCCAAGTTTGCGGCCGCTACTCGACGTTGACTTCCTGCCGTTGGCCGATTTGAGGTAATGTTCCGCACGCTTACATTTAATCACAAGTCATGCAGCAGCTGCCACGCGTACGATTGTTTTTTGCTCTGAAATCGTACGAGCACTAATCAGCTATTTAGCCAATAGCACCTTTTTAGCATTACGTTATTGATTTTATTTACTTCAGTGGACCTTCGTGCATGCTGTACATTAATATTAATGAATTACGTTACTCAGTTTGTCCATATTAATAAAAAAACAATCTATAACGTTAATAAAACGATCGTTCAATAATATATTATTGATATAAGTATTGAATGATCTTTAAGTTTACTTCTTCTGTAGTTGGGAAATATCATTTTTAACAATTTAGCGTAAAATAATAGGACATTGAGTGAAATATCTTCCATTAATAATGCGATTAACGCCACTTACACAATTACTATTCTTCCATTTTCGACGTTTCCGTTAGTTTTTACGATTTTAAACTTCAACTTAGTAGCAATGTGCAAGTGGAGAATTTCTTGGATAAGGTGGCATTGTGTAAGGAACCATCTCGATATTTGTCTGCGATTATTGAGGGAAACCATGATAATCCTTAACAAGATGACTGGTACAGGAAGTACGGTACTTTCTGTACCTGAAACGGTACATCGAGTACCGTTTGACGTTTCTCCGCAGGAGGCAGTAAAATTCTGGCTCTCCCCCCTCCCCCACTAAAGCCGAACTCAGTAAGAGTACATGCCGAATACGAGTTGAGTGCACTCATCACTGTACCACTTGCGTGATCCCATTATCCATACTTCTATAGTCACGGCGACGTTTTTTTTGTTCGTGTACGCTAATTCAGAAACCACTGAACCGATTTAAAAAACTCTTCCACTGTTTAAAAGCCTACTTCTTCTCGAGTGACGACGTGTTTAAAAAAACAAGGTTATGTCAGTAGAATGAATGAAATTTGACAGTTGTGTCGTGTCAATGGGTGAACGTACGTTTAACGCAGATTCTAGTTAGAAGGAGACAGTTGCGAATCCGCCACGAGTTCCTTTCCTAATCTATTAGGAATGTAGGTACATGGATTTAATCAGGTCTGTACTTTCTTTATGCATTCTAGATAATTCTGTCCATATCTTATAGGTTTATTTAAATAATATAGGAACAACTACTTCAGTAAGTAAAATTAAATTACTGTACGTTTTGTATTGCGTTTATATTAATATGGATAAACTTGTTTTCACAACATAACTGCATTTTTTAATAGTTTCAAAATTTGAATTGCTATAGTTTCATTGGTTGTAGTTATGTTTGAAAATTATTTTTTTTTCAATACATTGGTTTCAGAGGAGATAGAAATTAATAACTACATTTTTATTGTTATAGAAAATGATCAACCAAATTAATTTAATTTTAATATTCATGGGAAGGCTTTTGCTTCTGGAATGCTTGTGCCTATTTACGAAATATTTTTTTGTTTAGCCGCAACCTTTAAAAAGTTTCACTTGCTTCTAGATTGGCGTCACCCTAATCTAGTATTTCTAATGCGTAAAAGAGAAGCTCTCTCTGCCTTTATCAAAATTGCGTAAAATTATTTTCAATACTTAAAAGCATAGACTAAAGATATATGTAGATTATATTATTATGCAGGGTGAGGCACATAAAGTGATAAAAGTTAAAATCTCAGAAAGTTTTGAATAAAAACTGTTTGGTATCAAGGGGGACGTATGTTGGTAAAATAAATTTTCTTCTCGATTGATATGCTGTCAGACCGTGTAGATTTTTTACGGAATCTTGTAGCCGTTATTGAGACGAATCCAGCGACTTATGAAATGAGGTTATTCAAGGTCACTTCAAAGTCATAAATAAAGAAGTTGTGTAAACAATAGAATCAATTGCGAAACAAGGCTACTTAATTAGTAACGTTTTAATTAATACTTGGTTATTTTCATATTACACAAGTGCTTTATTTATGACTTTGAAGTGACCTTGAATAACTTCATGTGATAGGTCGTTGGATTCGTCTCAAAAATGGCTACAAGATTCCGTGAAAAAATCCGGATGATCTGATTTAAAAAAATGGAGGTGAACTTGACCCGACCTCAGCATGTCAATCGAGAAGAAAATCAATTTTACCAATTTGGTGATAAATAATGTTTAATAGCTTTTTTTTCCCTGTTTACTCTCAATTTGGGTTTTTGGAGTACACAAAATGTATTTGTTTATTGTATAGTAAAAAATGTATCAATGAAAAAACTAAATTTTATGTGGTGCAAAAACGAAATTGTTGAGACTAAATGGGTAAAGATAAATATATGAGCTTAATCTAGTAAGACATAATTTTCTTCTGAATTTCCTCCTCTGAATCCTTAACTATTGTACATAAAAATTGATAATTTTCTAGCTTTGTATATATCAAACGCAGTTTTTCAACAATTTAATGATGACTATTTCACAACGCCATTTGAATAACTATTTAATAATTTAACTTTTATTTAAAAATAATTATACTTTGATAGGTACACTGTAAACGCTAGGCAACTTTTTTGAAACTTAACACAAAAAATAAGTACAGCTGCTTTATGGATAAATCTTTGCCTGCTAATTAGAGTATACGCACTCTCCTTGTATATACTTCTTATTTTTAAATTGCAAACTAAAAAAAATACAAAATTACAAAAATAACGATTAGGTTAATTATATAATTTCTTGGTCAAAATTAACGGACCACTTGGTTCTGCTATATTTTTCGTGTTCAAGGAATAAGTAATTGAGCTGGAAGCATATTTTGTTTTCTAATAGAATCAGAGATAAGTAAGACGAAGGCCTGGAGAAAGGTTTGCTGCCTGCAATATCTCTACAACTCTGTGTGAGCGTTGAAGTAAATGCCTTCCCAGAACACCAAATATCTCCGCAAGGGAACATTTTAGCGTTTTGGGAACGCATTTGCTTCAATGTCCCGCACAGAGTTGAGAGTAATGTTGTAGAGATATTGCAGACGGCAAATCTTTTTCCAGGCCTTCGTCATACTTAGTTTCATTAGAAAACAAAACATGCTTCCAGTCCAATTATTCCTTTACCGTTAAAAATATAACAGAAAACTGAGTTGTCCGTTAATTTTGACCAGGAATATATGTTTTCAAAATTGAAGTTATGCTCCATTAAAAATTAATAATAGAGAACTAAAAATGGTCACTCGGAGCCAAAAACTTTGGCTCTGAGTGACCATTTTTATTTGGCTTCGAGTGACCATTTTTAGTTCTCTATTATTAATATATGTTTTATTTCTTGATTTTTATGTGGTCATATCTTTTTATGTATATCTAATTTTATGTTTTTGATGTTCCTTCTCCTAATTAAACTGATTTTCTTTTTATATACTTTTCAAATTATTTATAAATGTGGTACACTTCCTTATTTACTCTGTCAAAACCAGAAAATGACAATCTTCAATTAAAAACTTCATTTACAGCTAAATTAAATGTTCGATGTTCAGGTAAAAAGTTGTTGTGAATTATAATTTTGATTCTGTAATTTTAATTTGATTTTCGATGAAAAGAGCATAATAACACCTTCTTGGACAAGATTACTGTACCATTCAGCAACTCTACAGTCTTTTTAGTATTGAAGGAAATTATTGACCTGGAAGTTTCAATAACCAGGGTAAGTTTGAATCCATCAGCTGGTCATGAATGAGTATGGCAAAGGCCAAGAGAAGTATTTGCTGCCTGCAATATCACTGCTATAGAACCATTCAGTGTGGGTCAAGACTGTAGATTATAGACGCGTCAAGCTTCAACGATCGTACAGAGTTGTAGCGATATTGCAGGCAGCCAATATTTCTCCAGGTCTTGACCATACTTGTTCACGACTTGCTGATAGTTTTGATCATATCCTGGTTTCATCAATCCAGTTATTTCTTCAATACTAAAAATATAACAGAAATTCCGAGTGGCAGGGCCGTAAAGAGTAAATACGGGCCCGGGAGGAAAGAGGAGGTCCAACTTACGGATCCATCATCACATTAAGCTTAATCTTCAAGCTATTTATAGTTTATACATTTTAAAGACAATTCCGGGAAATTCATTATATAAAATATCAAGGTTATCCGATTTTTGTACAAAAAAAGAAAATAATTAAGTACTTTTCGTAAAAATCTTTTTACTTTATTTAACACTTTTTGTATTGTATGAACCAAAATTGGACATAACTGATAACATGTTAAAGTTCTATGTCGAATTTCAAAATTCGGACTGAAACACAAGCCCCTCTGAAAAATCCGGGCCCTGAGGGAATCCCCCGCTGCCATCTCCCTCTCGATAGGCTTGCCGAGTAGTACGTTAATTTTGACTAGTAGGCTAGTGTATAATTTGAAATTTTATCTTTCAATTATTTATAAAATGGGTTTAAAAAATGTTTAGATAATCAGGAGTCTAGTGTAAATATAAAAATATAACTGTCTATGTGGTGATTGTCTATCCTTCTTTCTATGTTCCAATTATGTTGTCTTTTACTAATTTATTATGATTTTTTTTTTAATTTTAGGGTGAGACCATAAGCAAATATTCCAAAATACTATCTTATTTCAGTTTTTATTCAAAATGTATTTAATTAATTTGAATCATCATACCTTTCTTTGTGTTGTACAGGAAACAGAAATCAAATTCATTAATTAGATTTTCTATAAAAACGAAAACATGCTGAACTTACACCAATGAAGCAAAACTATTGTAATAAAATACGTTTTTGCATAATTATGCATAAACATTTTCACACCGATACAACAACATGTATAGAGCAGCTTTAAGCAGGTTTAAACATTTTGTTACGGAAATTGTTCATACCGTTTTATTATGGCCGTAAAAATACACTTTTATTAGCTACGTAGTTATACACGTGTGGAACGCGCGTCGCCGTTCGCTGGGATGCCCCAATCCAATCCCCTCCATTTCCGCCTGGAGACCATTCACCGTGTGCCGTGTTGGCACAATTAGTTCTCGCCAGTGCCGCTAGGCTAATACATACGCCTTGTTGTTATTGTCTATGGTTGTGGTAATTGTCTATGGTTATACGCCAGTGAACCTAAGTCGGTAGTACAATAGTCATCAGCCGAACTGAAGCGCCACTGCTCTTGATGCGTGTAACAATTTTGTTGGATGATAAAATACATACGTTTATAATGCACGTTTATGCATTAAACAAAACGCTTCTACGCAGATTTTTGTTTTACACAAAATTATTTTCTTGCTTAGTCGAGTACCTGTAGTGATACCGCGTTTTATATGGCGCTTCCATGGCTCCTCTGTTACAAGCCCCCAGTTTCCAGGTTCTAATCCGAAAACTGGTAAAAGTATCAATTGAATTTTCAATTTATAATTAAAAAAATAATAAATTGAAAATATGAATTGGTATTAGGCCAAACAACTCTGACTGTTGGTGGTCTTGAAAAAGAACTAGGTACGTGTAAACTGCAAATCCCACGCGTCTGAAGTGAAACTTTATGGGTATAACTTGTAAACAGAAAGGGGCGTGTCGATCGAGTTTCACCCCCAACGCATTCGTACTTACCCGCCAGCCAATCGGTTTCAGTTTCGCGCTAGCAGCTCATTTCCCCCACTCTTGACGGTGTCATTTTTCGTTTTCGCAACAGATGATAGATCGAAAATCGCGTAACCACGATTAGGGTGCAAGCATTTCCGTCTTTTTTTGTCGTAACAGCAGAACAGCTCGTTGTTCTAATTGACTATGTAACTGTCATAGATAAAGCATAGAACTTTTGATAAATGGAGATAGGTATACTCCATGCTAACATGTCGGAATAATCTGGGAATAACTTCAAAAAAAGAGACGCAGATATAGTTTTGCTCACCGCACATTGAGTAAATAGACAAAGCAGTAATTTCTATACAGATGCTGTTGAACAAAATTACTCTCATCGCGTTTAAAGAAGTCAAAATAAGAATAATAAGCTTTATTGATGTACGGTCAGCCTGAAACATTTTGACATATTTGACCATGGTCTCGTCTGAACAAAGAAACTAATTTATGAATTGTTATATGTTTTAGGTTCATGTACTAATTACATCTCTACAAACTTTCTTAGCTTTTTAACCTTAATTAACAACTGTAGTGTTGACTGTTTTACTAATTTATCCTATTTTTTGTATTTTGCTGTGCTATAGTTTCCAGACACACTGTAAACAAGGCATAGTAGATCCCATGTTGTCTATATGGGGGCAACAACTCATTGTTAACGAAGATGCAGATCAGTAAGTTGGCCCGATCATACACATTAATATCTCAGACATTTTCAGTCCAATAGTTATTATTTACATAACATTATACATCGATATATTCATTATTTCACTATTTCTTTAAAAAGTCTGCAACTATTATCTGTATCCTAATTTCTAAACAAGGGCGTACGCAGAATTTTGTTCAGGGGTAGCAAGAGCTCTGAGAGCAAAATATCTGCAGAGGAACGCGCTTAGCGCCGATGACATAAGCTGCAATATTGTATTAAAATTGTATCTCCGTAAATAACTTAACGTATTGAAATATAATAAACATCATTGTGTTTGTGGCAATGCTTTCTAATACCTCCCAGAGGGCAGTGTAACCTAGTGGATAGCGTATTTGGTTCCGCAGCCTCTAGACTAGACTGTCGTGGGTTCGAATCCCACCTGTTTACATGGATGTTTTGTGAAGTTATTTAGTTTTAAGAAAGTTGTTATTTAGTGTAGTTGAAAGACGCTAATGACCTGAGATGTCGACGCGTCTCTAATCTACAATAAATAAAATAAATCTAATACTTCCCCTGCCCGTCTTGTGTACGCCCATGATCTTAAGCAGTTTATTGAACTATTTTCATGGTAGATAAGCGCGAAATAATTTTTTTTTGTCTGTCTGTCCGGTTTTAACTCAAAAAGTGCTGGGTCAATGATGAAACTCGCACTGGAAGCAATTTAGTTTTTATATTTTAATTCGATATCTTAACTGGTTTCGAAATTATTACAAGATAAGTTAGACTTCTCGAAAACAACGCAAACAAGTGCAGTGTGCGTACCGTGGCACTTGGTAATGTGATGAGGTGCGGGGCGGAAGGACTAGGCGTGTATAGTGGAGCGGCTGCTCGCATGTTGGCACTGGCGCATATGCCTTTTTTGCGAGCAAAGCCGGACCGGACATCTAGTTAATAAGTTGTATGGATGTTTGTTAATCAATCACGCCGCAACGGCGCAAGGTATCGAAATAAAATTTTGCATACCTACATGTAATTTATAACTGGGATTAATAAATAGGCTATATTGTATCTCGGTCGATTCAGTAGTTCCCGAGGGATCAAATTTAAATGAATAAAATTTACACGTGTGATAATAGTTGCAGATGTTTTAAAAAAAATCGTTCACAGGCTTGTTTGTTACAGAAAATGAATGCATCGTACAAATTTGCATTTCATAATTTTTTTTTAAATTGTTGTTTTGGAAAGCTGTACATTTTTTAAGTAAAAATATAATGATTTTGATTTTTCAAATGCTATCAAATTATTTGATAATTACTAACTTAATCAGCTAACATAATATTAATTAACTTTTCTAAATATTATTGTTATTTTTAATTTTGTAATGCTCCCTAATATTATTAACATATTTTTAAAGCATGATTATTTTTTCTAATCAAGATTTATTAAAAATATAATATTTGTTGGGAATGGATTTATCGGATTGACATGACTGGTCATTTTAACTGTTATTTTTGATTTGTGGAAGAAGTGTTTTATTTATGTGACATGATTTTAAATTTCATATTAATTTATAGCTTATTGAATCAATTCTGTTTTCATTTAAAATATTCTGACGTGAATTATTTTATAGGAACTCGGTAACTAAATTTAATAGCAGAAAGTTAAAAACAATTAAATAATTAAAACATATCCAAAAATTGAAATTGCCCAACCTTTTGCAGGCCATAGCTACCCAGTGACTATAAACTTTGAAATGTATGTAGGCGTTGCGTTAAGAATGCCGCAGCAAAGGCGCGTATTATACGCAGGATTGCCAGATGTCCGGGTAAAAAATAAAAAGTCCGTGATAGCATCTGTAAGCATTCAACTACTAACCTTTGTCGGCCATTTTCTCATTTTCTCAGGCATTGTGTATGCAAACATATTATACATAGCAGGTCCGAACTGGCAACCATTTTGCTACAGGAAGGTCCGTGATGAGAAAATCCGGGCTCGGGTAAATTTTTTCAATCGAATTGAATTAAGTTTTACTCGGGTCGCAGTGCCAAACCCTGCCGACAATATAGTGTATTTGCTAATACAGGCCTTGTGGCTTTAATACGTGAACTTAGGTTTGTTTTTGGACAAAATAAAAAATTTAACCCCTTAATACATCCCTTAAAATAATATTTTTTTTCTTAATTTCAATATTATTATCAATGCAACCTCTGTACGAAATTAAATACACCCTTCAGTAAGTAAATCACTATCCGCAAACTAGTGTTTTCATAAAATTTGTAAGTCCGGTTCTGTCGGGCCGATTTTATTAAAATTTTGGCAGCACATTTTAATCTTTACGGAAGAGTTAAATTTCAATTTTAAAACGATTCTGACAATTTTTTCAGTATTTTTGGGCCCAAAAACTTTTTGAAACCCTTAAATACAACCCTGAAAATGGTCCGATCGGACCCATTTTAAATAGGCTTCGTGCGGTGATGGGTTCCAATGTGTGTACCAAATTTCGTTTAAATCGATTAAGTCTGTCGAGAGTTATCGTGTACACACATATATATATATATATAAATATATATATAAATATATACATACATATATACATAAACATTTTCAAAAATGGTGGCAAACTGTTCAGGGGGGTATGAAACGTCGAGAAATTTTGGTCCGACCCCTAGGTCCCGCCATCCGACCGACGCCAATAGTGTATGTGCCATATTATGGCAAATACACTAAAAAGAAACTAAATTGAAAAAACAATAATCCGTCGGAAAAAACCAGGCGCGGGGTTAATTAAAGTCGGTCTTATCCTAGCTTGACAGAGAGTTCATGTTGTCCTTAAATAGTACAAAATTTTGACCAGAAAAAGTATTTTTGTAATCCAGATGTTACGTACATAAAACAAAATTGATTCGTTAAAATTTATTATTAGGAACGAATCTACAAAATATTAAAAATAACCACAAAACATCAAAACGTTTTACAATTCTCGACGTACGTTTCGCCAACCTTGTTGGCAACATCAGGAAATAGTTTTAATCATCTTCTGATGATGCCAACAATCAACATGGTTGGCGAAACGTACGTCGAGAATTGTTAAACGATTTGGTGTTTTGTGGTTATTTTTAATATTTTGTATCTTAACATTGAAGGTTCCATCACTCAGCACTCTTCAAAGAGCGAATCTATTTATTAAAAATGTATTAACAAGTACAAAATTAACAGTTAAAATGGTTCAAACTATGTGTTGTTACAAACAAGTCTTTTTTAGCATAGAATATAATAATTATTATTTTTCCATGAATTATATTACACTATGGTTTTCACATTTCAGGTTACCAATTTTTACAAATTTGTTAAATGATATTGTTTATTTGAAGATAACAGTGTTGTACCTACAGTAATTAACCAACCACTCAATATTTCTATGACTCTTTTTAAATGTTCTTTTTCCTGATTGGCTTTTCTGAAAGCACCATATATTTTCTTATATAACGGCACTGCATGTAGTCTAACCCGGCATTTATTAGTACAGTAATACTGTCACTGTCATGACAATTGACTGTCACTATCTTAACAATTGACTATCACTATCTTAACAATTGGTTGTCATTATCTTGATAATTATGACTGTCACTTTTTTGACAATAAACTGACACTATCTTAACAATTAATCGGCACTATTTTAACAAATGACTGTCATGTAATAACAAATTACTTTCACTGTCTGATGTCTTATCAACTGACTCACTATCTTGACAATTGACTGTCAGTATCTGGACATTTAACTGTCATGTTTTAACAATTGACTGTCACTGTCTTGGCAACTGACTGTTACTATCTTGACAATCGAATTTCACGTCTTAATAATTATTTTGACTGTCAGTATCTTGACAGTTGACTGTCACTATCTTGACAGTTGACTGTCACTATCTTGACAACTGACTGGCGATGTCATAACAACTGATTGTCGCTGTCTTGATAATTTATTATCTAATGTAAATAAGTAGCTATACCTACAACTTTTTTCATAGTTAGCGCAATTAAAAGACAATGCCATTGACTGTAATAAGTAAAAAAAATGCATTCTGTCGAAATAATTATTCAATAAATTAAGTACGTCCAGTGTCAGTTTTCTTCGTCAAAGTCGAAAAATGTATTTTTTATATAATTAGTTGGGTAAATTAAGAATAATTTAATATGATAACATTTCGTAACAAATTGACATCCCAGAATTATCTGGCAAGACAGCTTGACAAACAGTATTTATTGTCCCATGTAAGTGTCGAGTATCGAACTTTCTAGTTGCATTTAAAAAAACACCGTTTTATGTAAATACATAAGTTTATTATTGATATTGTTACAAGATATTTGTGAGAATATTTTGTCGGTTTGACTAGATATTTCAACTTAAAAAAATGAAAATTTTAGTGACGGTAATCTCAACAGATTTTGTTTCAAACATTACATGTAATTAGGCATAATGTTCACGTCCAGTAAATATGAATCAAAATAGAGGTTAACGGGTACGTGAACAACAACAAAACAATTAAACTATTGTTGAAAATGCGACGTTTCGTCTTTTATGAAGACTTTATCAAGCAACTGAGAAATAATTATAATATACATTATATAAACAATAAAATAACATACAAAAGGTAAAAAGGTATAAAAAATATGACAAATAATACTTCAACGTTGTCAAATTGTATGTCAAATTAATAGTTTAAATTAGTAGGTACACGTTTCAAATGTAATCTTTGTCATTGGAATATTATATTATAGAGGAAGTTTGCAAATGAAAATAAAATGCTCATAAAACGTTTATTTGTAGTCATCTTGATAATTTAATTGCTTATTATAATTTAATTATAATTTGTAACGTTTTCTTAATTAATAAAAACTAAAAAAATATGGGGTACTCTAATTCAGGTTTCTGTTGGGATTTAGGAATAGGACCTTTTTAAGCCACGGGCCACATTACTTTAGGAAGGACCAATACAGTCGACAGTATTGTATGCATATTTCTAAGAATACTCCTTAAAAAGAAATTAAACACGTTTTTTAAAGAAAATTTTAAATTACCACAGATTTATTTTTTATACAAAAATTAACATTAATAATAAAACCCGTAGTTTGGACGCTACTGGACTTAACGTCTTTCATTTGTTTAATCCGCCACTGTCACTTCAATCAAAAGTAATTTTGTAATTATGTTTTTCTATTCATGATAACTGATCAAATTAGAGTCCAAACGCTGTAATAAGTTAAACACCACTATGCGTCATCAGCCTAATGGCCCAGTCAAACGCCGCCCTCACTTAGCAACGGCTGCTTGACTGCGTTGACTGACCAAGGATAAATTATTTAAATAAATAATATATTAATATAGCACACTACGTTACTGAGTTTAAGTAGGCGGAGATCGAGAACAACTGCCGTTGTCGAGCGGTGACGTAGCGGTGTTTAACTTACAGCGTTTTAACTTTACAGTAATGTGTCAGTGTCCGCACTTCGTTTTAATTCAGTTATAAATTGTGACAGCAGCTGTTAGTTGAATTAGTTTTGAAACATACGGACAAAATTTGTTCGTTTATAATTATTTTAAACAGTATTTCATTAGTACTTTAATTTAAGGTAGTTGTCTTGTGATAATAACATCCAAAAGTTTCGCTCATAATACGCTGTAAAACAATAAATAAGTATAGTGTTAAATGTAAAAAAAATTTGTTAGAGATTGTCGTAAACTGTTGTTCACATAGTTACACATATTTCACTTAGTTTGTTCGCTTGGATTATATAAAAATATCAATCTTTTCTCATAAATTGTTGAACTTTGCGTTATTATATCTCAACAATAAAAAGGTCAATAATTTTTGGATTTTCTTTTTTAAACTCAGAACAAAAACATCAATGAACAGTTAGTTTTTTGAACATTTCTGTCTGTTACTTTTTTTTTAAATTAAAAAACTTGTCAAAAACACAACCTTTCCTATGCTCTCCGTGTTAGTTATCCAAACTTTAATTAAGTTTATCTCGAGTTAGAGATGGTCAATCAACTTCAAATTTTATTGGTATTTATATTATAGTATCCTTAATAAGTATACGGAAATTTAGAATTTTCTGACACTATGCCCATAGCACGACAACTACCTTAATGCTCGATTGCTGCTTCGCCTTTTTCAACGCTAAATCTCCACTGCAAAGTACTTTTATCACTAAAATACGTAGGTAACTTCGGCCACTGAACGTGACATTACGAACGAAAATAATATAACAACTTCATAGTAACTTTTATAGTAATTTGTGTTTGTTTTATATTTTTTTAATATCTCTAATTTGTCAAAAAAAAAGACCTCTGGACGAAGTAAAGTAATTTTTTTAAGTTAGAATTTCTAGTTGGTATTTTTGCTATGAGAGCGACGACAAAATATTAACATATGAAAAAAACTTTGAAGTTTTGCTTGAAAAATTTGCGATCAGTTGCAAAATTTTAAATTTTCTGAAAAATTTGTTAATGTTTTCTAACTGCATGTTTATCCACCATCCCTGGTGGTTTAAATGTTCAAAAATATTAAAAATTATATGTTTTTAATACATTCTTGAAAATGTCTAAAATTGCTCTTTAAATGTAAAAAAATTGAATGTATTTTTGTCAGTTCATGAATATGTTCATAAAATTTTCGAAATTTTTGTTTTCAGAATTAAAATTCTTCTTTCCCACTTTAAAAATATTTATTCTTACAATGTTTTAAATTGATAATTTTTCATTTATAGAATTGCCAGAACATTTTGCTTCAGCAATCGAGGACATGGACTATTTTTATCTTCGCCCTCTGAAATTCAAAAGTTCACTTTGTGTACAGAGTTTTGGTACGTATTTTAACAGAGCTGAACGCACTTGATTTTTTTTTACGAGGACAGTGTGGCCTCTGGATCAGACTGCCGTGGGTTCGAATCCCGCCTCGGCTCATGGATGTTTTATGATGTCATTTAGTTTTAAGTGAATACTTATTTAATGTAATCAAGACGCTAATGACCTAAGATGTCGACGCGTCTAATTTACAATAAAATAAAATAAATTGATTTTTTTACAGAACTGTTGAATATTAAATTAACGCATATTAAATTTTTTAGTGTGGGTTTAAATGAAATGATGGGAGAATTATTTTTGTCAAAAATGGAAATGCCAGAAGCACCTAAAGAAAGTTTCATTCGCAGTTGGTTTGGCGGTGGATCCCGAAATTTGGATAGAGAAGAATTATGTAAGTTTTAAGTTTTTAACGAAAATGATTTTGTTAAAAAAATAGCTCTCTGTATTGCTGGTACAGTCAGATGACGTGAATACCGTTTAACACAAATAATATTTGTATTCGTTGTCATAGAAAGAAATACATCGACTTTTATTTATCTTATAGACTGTGTGCAGGGGGTGGAGTTATAATACTATCGACGCGAGCGCTTGTTGTGACATCCGTTGTAAACTCTGAACTGCAATTTTCCGTAACTGTCAGTGAGCATTATTGTTCAAAAAGTCAAATAAGTAAAACCATGATTTTACTTCTAACTTATTTGGAAATTATTACTATACTCTGATAAATTTGACACTTTTAAACCCAGTCCGTAAGAGACTGGGTTTAAAAGTGTCAAATTTATCAGATTTATAGATTACAGGCGCCATGGTTTTAGGTTATATTTCCGTCTGTCAATATAAACCATAGACATAGGTGTAGGCACACCTCCATGTCTGATATAAATTAATCAGTTATTTTTTATTATACGTCAAAATTGAAGAAGAAAACAACTTAAAATCAATAATTTTTACATACCCTTTTATGCTATGCTATTTGTACTATTTACACACAGCTAGATAAAATGGTTATCGTTTATTAAAAAATTTCCCGATATAAGACAACAATAAAAAATAGTTCAATCGTACACTATTGCCCGCTAGCGGCGCTAGTAGGCTTCGTGCACACAACCTATAAAATCAGCTGTTCGTAATGAATAAAATAATTGTAATTTTATTTTTTTTTATATTTTAAATTGCTATCCAATACCTATATATTTTCATTATTAAAAAATATATATACTATATTAAAAGCCTTTGGGATTCAAACCTAGACTTGGCGTTTGTACCTGTCTCGTACTTTTCCGCACGGCCATCTGGCTAAATGTGTCTTAAGACCTTAACATACATGCTGTGTTTTGTTTCACATGTCAACCACTTCCGACTATTTCCGTTTCATCTAATATTTTTAGAATGCCACCCTAACATAAGACATTATAGTTATTTATGTCAAAAGAAAAATTTAAAAATTTTCGATTGATTATATTTCAGTTGGCGAAGCAAGTGGAAAACCTAGTAAATCTCTAGCAAAACATATTCCTGGTTCAGGTGCAAATGTACAAGAGCTGGGACAACGGGCAACCTCAGCTTCAAATGAAGTAAGTAGAGCTCACAAAATGATGGTTGAGCGTGGTGAAAAACTCGGTGAACTAGAGGATCGCACACAGCAGATGATGAATGAGGCAGAAACGTTTCAAAGTACAGCACATTCAGTTATGCTCAAATACAAAGATAAGAAATGGTATCAACTTTAAATCGACATCAGTACTGACTATGAGGTAAGTTTCATAATATTCATTAGAAATACAGGAGGTTTTTTTCCACACTATTATTGTTTGATTAATGAAAGAATGCCGGTCGAAAGAGAGAGAAAAAGAAATTGTAGATTGTGCGTCTATAATGTAGAGTGCCCGCGGTGAGAGATGAAGCCAGGCACGTCATCAATAATATGCTAGTGAACGCCTGCTTGCCCGCAGACAGTGCCGTAAACAAAACTGCACATTGGGTTTTATGACGTTAGGTACAATTTTGACAAACTGCTATTCATGACAATAAACAGCTAATAGCAAGCTAGAAGGCGGGCGCAATGCATTCACGTTACTATGACGCGGTGGCTTCATCTTTCGCCGCGCGAGGTCTACAGTCTCTCTCCTCAACTCTCAACTCTTACACAACTGATAATGGGGTCGTCCCACATCATTTTTAGATAATAGAACAATTTTTTTGAGAATTTTTTCGGAAGATTTTTCTACAAGAAAAAAATTCCTAAAACTGCGTATTTTTCAATGTAATTTTAAACATAGAAACGTAGAATTATACCACCACTAAACACGTCATTCACAGCAAACCTTCTATGATTGGCCTTCACTACATAGATAAAGAGAGAATATTGTACACTGATTTGTTTATGTACAGTTGACATGCCGGCAGTTAGAACTTAGGTTCTTCACGAGACATATCTCTCTTTATCTATGCGTGGACGTATGTCTGGCTTCATTGGTCTGGCTGTGACGTCATCATATGGCGGCTAAGCTCATCCGTTTGAAATGAACACATTTTTTTAATTCTTGTTTGCAATTAAAAGGGAGGATATAAGAACAAGAAAGTCGGTTGACATTATTTGTTTACAGTGGCGGATTCAGGGGGGGGGTAGGGGGTTCAAAATTTTTGGAAGCGCATAGAACAAGACATCCGATTCATATCTTAGCGGCGTTGGGCGTTGCATATTTTCGATATTTTTTTATATTTTCACGTGTAAAAACTGATTTGGTGAGGTAAGTATCAATATAATGTCCTTGTACATAAATATTTTGAACCCCCCCCCCCGAATTATTTTTTTGAATCCGCCCCTGTTTGTTTATGTATGAGGAATAGCATACACAATTTCTTGTATAATATATAGATACATTATTTTGATTTTCCTTTATCGATACGCATATACCAATATACTTATATAATTTTTTTTTTTTATTTCATATATATTTTGTTTTTGTTTTTGTTATATTATTATTATGGTAATTACTTATACACGTCCAAAAAAAAAAAAAAAAGTACCCCTACCCTAGCACTGGCTTCTGCCAAGTTGGGTAGGAGTATCCAATGTATAAATTAATATCAATATGTGTACCTGCCTATTCAAATGGAAAATAAATAAATAAATAAATTCAAAATTATCATATTTTCGTACACGGGATGATCCTATTGCATGTGTGTGCTAGGCCTTAATTAAAGATTAAATTGAAAATGCGTTTAAAAACAAGGCTCTCATATTTTTTGTAATACGCAATTTAATTTACAGATTATTACATTTTTCTGTGCACTGATCTACAGAAGTGTGCAACGTTATTTGCTTGTAAGTCTTTTTACTAGCAAAAGGATCATCGTTAATGATTTTACGCAAATTATATAATCGTTAAGCGGTTTAAAACAAGTACCTAGTAGCGATTTTTAAATTTCATCGATCAAGCGTACGTAAATAAAGCGCCAGTTGTACTTAATAAATCAAATTTGATCCAAAAAAAGGTATTGTGATATTCAATTCATTAATCTATTTATATTTTACCAGAGTTATTGTTATAATATATACATATTATATAAATATTTACCTCATGTTTTTTTTTTGATAAAGTTGAAAATATTTTTTATTATTTCTATTTCATAATCAATTCTTGCACATGGTTTCTGCACAAAGATATTTATTAACGCTTGTTTACTAAAATTAGATTTTGTTTTTCGTTTCTCTTTTTTTATCCATTGGTTTATATGAAATGTCTCACTCGAAAGTGTTGTGTAAAGAAAATTTATCGAAAGACGAATTTTTTTATATTTTTGATTCAGGATAATCATTCTTGAATGAATAGTGTACCTATAATAATACAAATATAATTTTTTAATTAGGTGCTGTTTTCTAATAATAATTAAGAAATGAAATAGTCTCTTGTTATATTACTCAATTCATTTGTTTTATTACTAAACATAATACCTTAGTTATCTGTACTAAAAGTGACAGCAATGTATCAAATTGTATATTTTAAAATTTGGACAGTTGCTGGTCAATTAAAAAAATTATTGTGTATAATTCACTAGTAAATTGTAGCAACGTATACCCTACCATTTTGTCTGTATTAAATTCAATTTTAAAATCCATAATTCGATACATTGCTCATGTCTAGTGTAGACGACTATGGTATTATATTATGTTTAATAACAAAATAAATTCACGATACATACCTACAGAATACATTTTTTCAGTACTTTATAGTTAGTACTACTGTGTTCTGAGAAAAATTTTAAAGTAGTAAAATTTTTATATTTAAGTCAAATATCAAAAACTTTGGATCATAGTTTTTATTTTTTTGGAGTAAATTATAAAACTTAAGAATACAAATTAAGGCTGTCACTAATAATGCAGTTAATAAGCATATATTTTATAAAACAAAATAATATAGTATAATTTTCTGAAACTGCGCTTAGAAAATAAAACAATATATTTCTGTTTTACGTGGTTTTATTAGAATTTCGAAAATCTTTTAATTGTTTAAGACAGCTAATTAATATTTTATTTTGATTGACTATATCTTAAAACCTCGGTTGTCGAACGTCTGTAATTTACAATCATTTAAAATTATAAAATAACCAAATTTTAATCTTTACTAATATTCACTAGCGCTCGCCTCTCGATGCGTTGTGGTCTACAACTATTTTAATAAAAAAGTGATGGGGAAGGAGAGTTACCTATCTATATAATATTCTTCATCTATATTCTATACTAATATACATAAAAAAAATCCGTCATGATTTTATAGCCCTTTTGCAAAACTATTGTCATCCCTATATTATTAAACGAGTAAATCTTGTATATATGTTTCTATGTACCTATATAAATATTTTCTCGAAAACGGCTCTAACGATTTTGATCAAATTTACCGAAAAGGGGTTTCGGGGGGCAAAAAATCGATCTAGCTAGGTCTCATCCCTGGAAAAATTCGTTTTCTTATCGATTTTATCATTTTAAAAAACAGTTTTTTAACGTCATAAAACAGTGTCGTATTGTGAGTAGGCTTTGGAAAAAACAAACTATTTTCATTATTTATGTCAAAATTACTCTAAAAGTCTTTAACTTATTAAAATTAATCAGTAATTATTTGAAAAGTAAAAAAATAACAATAATAAAATCTAAACATAATTATGTAAGTAGTTTTAGATAATATTTAAATAAATAGGTATGTTATTTTTATAATACCTATATAAAATATGTATCGGTAAGTAACGTTAAATGTAGTATGACGTATAATCTTACCTAGACGTTTTTTTCTCAAAAACGACTAACGATTTTGATTAAATTTACAGAATGGGGATTTTTTGGGGCGAGAAATCGATCTAGGTAGGAATTTTGGTTCCAGAGGGGAGCAATTAAAAAAAAGGTGTTTTTTATTTATTATAACTCGCTCAATTAAAGTCAGATTGATTCGAAGTCTATATATATTCAATCTATGAAAATCGGTTTTTGCGAGTTCTTCAGTCAACAAAACAATAACGGCGGTAGATTTGAAAATGGCGACCTAAATAATATTTACAGGAAAAAATGCTTGATTCAAGTTGATACTTAGTTTTTACGCTTAAAAATACACATAGGTTGTTAAAATATCAGAAACAATTATTTTAAATTATGTTACAGAAATAAATTCGTTTCGGAATAATATTCTGAGAAAATAATATCTCACAGCATATTAAGTACTGTTTTTATTGAACTCATCCGAGCAAAGCTCGGCCATTCCCAGATCATTAATATATTATGTAGATTTAATTTTAGTAGGGAGTCGTTAGTTAGAATAATAGCAAATGTTTTAATAGGGTATTAGACGTAGTTTTCTCACTAACAATTATATCATTAACCTTTAGTTAACGTGGTCGTAAACAACAAAAAACGTAGTGTGGTCACATAGACCACCCGTAAGTATCAGATCATATTTTTATCTCCAGATTGTAAATCGCGTGTATTTTAAACATAATGTGGCATCCTTAGAAAAAAATAAAACCCATTTTAATCGGAATCATATTCGTGATCAATGAATTGTTTGGGAAATATCTTCGTAATTTGCCTCTTTTGCCATCGTGTTTTTTTTTTTAATTTTGGTTTTGAAACTGCTGCGTTGTTGTTTTGTGCCCGACGTACTTGATACGGCCATATTTGCACTGAAAATAACCAGGAAAATAACGCAGAAATAAAATTATGTACCTAATAAAAAAAGTTACATTAACGACGTGGTGGGGTCTCACAGACCGCTCATGATTGGCAAAACTTACATCACAGGAGCACGCAAACGCCACATTCACTCATAGCAGTCACTATACAACTAAACTTGAAGCTAGAGAGACGCATGCGCCTGTTCTGTAAGGTGCCGTGAAACATGGCTGTGGTCTCACAGACCACGTTAATTAAAGGTTAAGTTAAATGAAGCTAAATAATAAAACTATGATCCAAACCGTTTTTCATTTCATTATCAGGATGTAATGGTGCTTATACTTAAGAAAAAAAGTAGAATGAAAACTAACTTGTTGAATGTCTTCTTTTCATGGATGTTTTAAAATGAATGTTTTCTGAAAATTATTGTTTGAATGTGTAGTTTGTAGGGACAAATAAATTACATGGGAATCAAAACAAAAGATAA
Organism: Mongoloraphidia duomilia; assembly: GCA_039654895.1. NCBI lineage: Eukaryota > Metazoa > Arthropoda > Insecta > Raphidioptera > Raphidiidae > Mongoloraphidia > Mongoloraphidia duomilia. The sequence goes on from CM077516.1 coordinate 6,481,257, forward strand.
AAATAAACAAAAAAAATCAAAAAAAAAGTGAATGTGAGATTCTATTATATAAACCAATGGTAGATTTGAGATGTTACCTAATCCATAAAAATTAATAGTTAGATGTAATATAAAGAAATAATAGCTTATGTTAAGCATAGTGAATAGAATTTTTAACAATATTTAATTGATAATAATGATTTATAAGTAATTACTGAGTAAGATATAAAAGATTAAAAACTCGTTGAAAAAATATGTCTGTGGTGTCCTAAATAGAATAAAAAATATCACATTCATGGATTGATTTTTAAATATACTAATAACTCAAACATTTCAATTTTTTGTGAATACCTACTTTATTAAATCTGTTTTTGTACTTTTTAATTGTTATTACTGTTTTTAACCGATTTGAATGTTTTGTTTTTAAATTTCAAGTTTCAATTTTTGCAAATAAATTGCTTCATATTTATTATATACTTAAATTGCTTTTTTTTCTTAAAAAAATATCGGCGATGATACCCTACTGCTAATCACTCTGCAATACCGCTAAAGTATTTTACACCGCGCAAACAAATATTCAATGAGAGTGGGCAGTGCCAAACTTGACCGCTAGGGGCGTCAGCTATATAACCACCTCGGTCTGTGGGAAGTAGTGTGTACAGAATAAGTTTATTTAAAATAATAAATCATTGACAATGCCGATGTGCTGTTTTTATTGATGTTTAAAACATAAAGGTTTTACATTTCCAAAGGATCCGGAACTGAAAAAGAAGTGGTAGCATATTATCAAAACTTGATTGCTCGCGCGTATGTCTATGAAAACCAATGATAACTAAGGTGGCTATATACCTGCTGCCATCTATATTACGTTTCTCATGTGCCCAACTCCATTGCGGCGTGATGTTCAGCGGTTTTCAACAATTTACTTCTAAAGTCAATGGCTTCGAAACTTTTTCATGCTACGGCTCACTTGTGTCAGATTTTTATTGCACTCCCTTGAGACTAACTGTCCTATAAGATAGGGTGATGGGCAGTTCAATAGCAGTTGAATCAATAAAAATAGACCACAAAAAATGAATTTTGGAAATCGATAATTGCATCCATGAAAAAATCTAATTATTGCTTCGTTTCATTTATCTGAAACGTGATGCCTTACGCACAAGTTCGCAACATCCCGGGAGTCGCGATGCACAGTTTGGTAACCTCGGTTTTAAGTGTTTTATCAATTCGGAAACTCATTTAAAATTTTCTGTAAACATTTTTTCTGAGTTCTTTGAAATAATAACGTAGTAACAATTAACAAGAATTAAAATCAATAGAAACTTCTTAAGTACATAGTTGATAAAAATTGTACATATCTCCATAAACCTGGGAGCTTAATTATATAACACCTTTAAAAATATATTATTTTAATGCAGAGTTAAAATAAAGAAGTGACAACTTAAATCACTTTTTGTGCAAATCACTTTAACTTGCATAAATATTATAGTAATAAATGACTAAAATATATAATAATTCAAGACTCTGAAAATTCTATCAGCTCAAAACGATTATTTTTTCCTCTTCTGCTGACAATTTTTGAGGCCGAAACGGGATTAGAAAATATCACTAATCTCTGAAGCCCGGCACGCACGACCCAATGCCATAGTACGATTTTGTTGAATACGACAAAATCGAACGCAATTTGGTCGTGTATGTTCGCCGTCCGACCAAGTCGGTGCGATTCAACCGCAAACAAATATGTCAGTATGCAATAGTACAACACTGTATTGTGATTTTCGATCATTTGATGTTGGTATGTTTGCGCCTTTTTCTTTTATTTTCGGTTATACAAAGCGCAAGTGTCGCTAAAAGTATATTTTCGTCAGACATGTTAATCGGAATCAGATTTGTGATCAGTGAATGGGATCAAAATTGTTTGGGAAATATCTTCGTAGTATGTCTCTTTGAAAACAAAACTCGTACTGCAATGTCGCCTCATCCGATTTCCAACAAAATTATACTGAAATCGCAATTCGACAAAATTGTACTGCAGCGTTTGGTCGTGAGTGTGGGGCTTTATACCTAGGTATATGTGCCGTGAATGGCCGCCTTTGCGTAAAATAAACTTGTGCAGCATCATATTGATGCTGGACTATAAAAACGGGCTGTGATTGGCTGGCATATTAACTTGTGCAACGCCATATTACCATGTTTACGCGAAGAGTAAAGTTAACATTAAAACTTTTAAGAACGATCTTAACATCGATTTTCGTACGCATAAACGCACCTAACATCACTTTTCTGTGTTATTAGATTTTCGTACGCATAAACGCACCCTAACATCACTTTTCTGTGTTGTTAAGCCTTAGTAAAAGTGTTAAGTTAACACATCTAACTACACAAACTATACTTACCTGTCAACAACATACTTATAACGACGCATATAGCCTAGTAGCTACGCGTCTTATTAAATAATAAAAAGAAACATCTAACTAAGCAAGTTACTTATTTTCTTATTAGAACGACGGGTATCACAAACGTCAAATGTGTTTTGACATTTGACAGGTGACAATGGCTGACCTGTTAAAAAACTCAACGCGCACAAACGCTGTTATAAAACAAACCACTAACATCGACGTCCGACGATAAAACTCTCAACACGCCTTCGCGTAAACATGATATGATGTGGAACTTTACGCACGAGCTGTCGGGACGTTGGGATTGGCTGATATTTTTCAAATCATTCAAATTTTTCAAAACTTCCTTCTCCCTCATTACGTTCTGTCATAAGTTTTCCTGTCAGTTTACGATGACTCTAGTGGCCCCAAGCGCGGTGCTCCCGAGCGCCCGCCAAGACATTTGCAATCTAATGGCAACATTTTTAAAAATTTAAATGAAACCTTGTATGATTTTTTAAATAATCCTGGGATAATTAGATTTTTAATTTTTTTAAATCGAACTTATCCAAATTGTAAATTTAATTAATATATCATTTTGAAAAAAAAATTTGAAACTTCTAATTGTATTTTTTTCAATATTTTTTATAAGTGGTTTTAAAATAAGAAAAAAATGCATCGTAAACAGAACAGCCGTTTTAATCGTTTTTATTTGACTTTTGAATTTCAGTGGTCTTGAATATTTGGAAGACAATAACAATTTTGTTATGTTTTCTTTTTTATGGTTGGTATACTGCTACTATAATTATTATTTTCTAAATTGATACACAGTACATGTTCACTAAATCGAACCTCGTTTATCGGAACGGGAAAATTTCAGCAAAAAAATATTTTCCAATTTGGGCAGAAGAACATTATGCCATGCATAACCACATTTTAGAAACAATTTAGAAAGGACACAAATGTCAACTTTCAAAAAATAAATAAAAATTCGATTATTTTGGGAATACATAAAAGAAACACTGATAAATATTTTAAATTGAATATTTATATAATATTAATCATATAAGTACCTATACGTTTTAAGAAACCTGTTTTTTTTTAAATTGTCCTTGTTTGGTACCTAATTCGAACTTTTCGTTAATCCGAACCCTCTCAGTTTTTATTAGTTTGGATTAGCGAGCATATACTGAATTTGAAAATCAAAATTACGATTTTCAGGTTATTCACAATATATTACCTATCTAATAAACTAGTCGTTACCCGTCATTTCGCTCGCGTTAATGTCTGTTTTTTGGCTATTTCTCAGATCCCTTTTTAGAAGCGTGATGATATATTGCTTAGTTATCTTATTCTTTGATGTATAATCAACCATAATTCAAAATCCGGTCAGTATATATTATAGTTAGCCCGAAAGCTGGAACAAACAAGTATATAAACAGCCAATAATTCTGAAAATGGCTAATGAATTGTACAATTTTGCTTTTTCATTTAAAATAAACGACCAAGTGCGAGTCGAGCCACAAAAAGAGTAGGGTTCCGTACTACGTAAGCTATGCTAAATCTACAATTTTGATAAAATAAAAACACAATCATAATCTACTCAAAAGACCCTTTTCAACGATGCCCCACAAGAATAGGTACAAAAAAATGTTTTTTGTCCCCCGTTTGCATGTATGGGAGCTTTCTTTTTTCTGTTTTTATTAGTATTTGTTGATTAACTAGAGGATATGAGTGATACTTGACGTGGATTACAGCTTTATAGGTAATGGCGTTGTTAAGATAGACTTGGTAAGAAAATAGGTCTAAAAATTGCAACTTTGATAGTTTCTAAAACCTACAATTTTGATGAAATAAATAAAATAAAAACACACTCATAATCTACTCAAAAGGCCCTTTTCAACAATACCCCACAAGAATAGGTATACAAAAAATAAGTTTGACCTCCGTTTGCATGTATGACCCCCCCCCCCTTAAATAAGTCTTTTTAATCTTTTATTATTCTATCCGTCTTTGGGCCGCGGTAATACCTACATATTATGTGTGAATTTCTTATCTCATGACAGACAGGCATCGTTTCTTTCTGGTACGGAACCCGAAAAAAGAAAAGTAAACAAATACATTTATAATCTTTAAAAAATTAAATATATAAAATTACACCCAAAAAATAGTTTGTACCTGTATGTAAAATCATACAACAAGGTATTTTGAAGCTGTTTTTCAGAAAAAAAATGTATATGTGCTATTTTTTCTATAATAAAAATAATTATTGTAGCAATGTACGAATTTAAAAATATTTATGGTGTTTTTTATTCTTTTTAATGTTTTCCTCTTTTATTGTGTAACTAAGACAAATGAATATGAAAATATCAAATGTTTGTTACGTATTTTAAAAAACAATGGGATTTTTGATTCGGAAATGATTTTAATGAATATCTTCAAATAATAAAGGGATTAAAAGTACGAAGTATGTATTTCTAAAAATTGACAAAAATATTAAAATTATTTGTGTTAGTTGCATCGAAATTGTACGTAAAAAATTGTATAATGTAATTTTAACAGTACCTTCGTTCAGTTTTTACCGTATTCTTATAACTTTTGTGGGGTGCGTAAATATGATAAAGGCATGCTCAGAAAGTGTTGCCAATTTAAAGGATACTTATGTTTAAAAAAAAGAGTGTGTGTGTACTATGTACGCACGTCAGAAGTTATACTTCTTTGGCGTGACAAAACAAAAATAACTCCAAAAATTTTATCCTGCGTGCCAGTACTAAACGTTTGTAACAAAGACGATAAAATAATAAAATAAAGATATTAAATAAATTAATTTAATTTAATTAATTATTAATTTATTAAATATATTTATTTATTATATTTATATCTAATTATTTATTTAAAAAAAAGCATGTTTGTGTTGAGATTCGAACCCGAGACCTATTGCGTATGACGCACACATACATTCTGTCAGTGTCGACTGTGATCAAATAAATATCTATCTATCTATCTATTCGTTACGCTACGTACATCTTACATAGCAGTGCTATATATAATAGGGTATTATAATCATGAACTTCTGACTAACTTCATGATGTTACTACCGACTAACTTCATGGTGTTAAATTTTCGTGATGTGATGCGCGCGCATCGTAAAAGTTCACTCGCATCATTTTTTCATAACGCGCCAAAAGAAGTATAACTTCAAAAATCAGTTTTGGGATGTAACTAGAAGATATTTTTTGTGAAAAGATTTTTTTAATATTGTTGACTTAATGTTTTTAATAATGAAACTACTTCATAAATTCATTTTTTTTTCGTATTATTTTAATGCATGCTTGTTGATGGGCTATTATTTTAAAATATTATGTGTATGAGATTACAGTATACATATATACAATTTTTTATAAAAAATATAAATTAATTTTTGTAAATTCACTGTATGTTTTTTGACGTCTTCCTCTATTTTATCTATAAATATTAATAATCAGTAGATAAGAATATTGCCAAAAATTTTCATTTATTTATTTAAATGACTTGTTTCTCACAAAAAAAAATTCCTTATGTACATTTCTTAAATAAAACTATTCTGTACCGTAGAAAGGAACAAAACATGAAACTGTATTAAAATGTGCTGTTAATAATCTATAATCTAATTATTTAGAATATTACTAATTTGATTAATTGACGCGTGAACATAAAGAGAAAAATAAATTATTAATAAAATAGTTATAAAATTATTATTTCAATGTAATCACTGATAAATATATATTCTAAAAAGGCTCCTAACCTAATAAAAGATGAAAGTAATATTTATAATAATAATTTTTAAAATAACAATAAACAGTAAACTCCAAAATTTGTACAAAATATGTTTTACCAACAAAATTTTTAATCAAATTTACTGGAGCCTGACTTTACGGCATTTAGGAGCTAAACATATCAAAAGATTTTTTGAAATTTTAAACGACAAACTTTTTGCAAAATTTTATACTCGACTATTTCATTTTTCATAATAGAATTTTTGGAATTATTATGAACACTTATAAATTTTGTGCAAATTTTGGTTTTGTATAAACTAAAATTTAAAATGTATATTTATATACTACATACATTATATTGTGATTTTTTTTATACAAAAGGACAATAATATTATGTGAAATTATGCAAAATTAAATTTTCAAAAGCTAGTTGAAATATTGAATTCTTCTAATTTAAAAAAAATTAACTTGTTTAAATTGTAATTAATGTAGATGCTGACCAAAAGGATTAAATGAAATTGTGAAGAAGAAATGCTAATAGAGACATTTAGGTATTACTTCAATCCAGTGGCCAAACTAGACCATTTAACGCCCGTGTGCGAGTAAAGCAGTCCTGAAAATGCTGCACAAAAAATATTATTATTAAATTTTTTTGGCTCCCGTTGGAGGGCTGCGCTCGTGTGCCGTCGCACACATCGGACACCGATAGTTGCGCCACTGTTTGAATCTTGATAATATATATTATTATAATAGAGCTGCATTAAGAACCATCATGTATTTTTCTCTTATACATACTTAGCTTTTCATGCCATAAGAAAATATAATAACTGACAAAAATGTTTCTATAAAAATTAATCATGCACAATTTAAATTATACCATTAAAAAAGAATAATTTTAAATATATATTACTATACATATATACATATTGAATATAAAAATATTATTTCTTTTTTTCTTTTTTAACTAATGTTAAATGGTATGGCTGTATTATAAAATATTTTATGAAAAAGAAATGTATTAAAAAAACAATCTGTAAAACGAGTGAGCTGATCTCAAAAAAAAAAAAAAATTAAATAAATAAATGAATAAAATAAAAAAAATTTATAACGCCTACATATTATATTATAGTAATATACATAATATACGTTATTATATATAGTAGAAATTGAGATAAATTGAAAATGAAAGAAAAATATGCATCATAGCAACAAAATAATAATATGTTTATTGTTTGTTTTTTTATTTGTAATACTACTGTAATAATTCAATTATTTTTTGTTATTGTAGGTAAAACAAATTACGTATGTATACATTTATATGATCAACCTTCTATCATGTGTACAATGTTAAATAAATAATATAATAACATTTATTTTTTACTGTTAATTTAATAAAAAAATAGGTCTAAAATTACCATTTGAGCGAAGGGGGGATGAAAATATGACAAAAGGTGTGTTTATTCAGGATTCTAACTCGCCGACAAGAGTAGTAAACAAATTCTAAAAATGCATTTTAACACTATATCTTGAAAAAGGTTGAAATCTCTACATAGTATAAAATGAAGTCGCGCTCCGTGTCTGTCTGTATAACCGCTAACTCCTCCTAAACCACGCAACAGATTTTTATGCGGTTTTCACCATCAGTTAGATAATTTTTCACGGAAGGTTTATATATATAGCGACCGAGCGAAGCGAGTGCGTAATGTAATTCCTAAACCACACAACGGATTTTGATGCGGTTTTCACCATAAGTTAGATAATTTTCCACGGAAGGTTTATATATATAGCGAACGAGCGAAGCGAGTGAGTAATGTAATTCCTAAACCACGCAACGGATTTTGATGCGGTTTTCACCATAAGAATCGACCTTGCTCACCAAGAAACGACCTTGCTCACCATAAGAATCGACCAGATCACTAAGAATCGACCTTGCTCACCAAGAATAGACCTGATTTGATCACTAAAAATCGACCAGAGATAAAAAAATCGACTTTGATCACCAGGAATCGACCTAATCACTAAGAATTGACCTGAAAAGAAAAAAAAGAATAAAAAATTTTGAATTCATCCACTAATAAGTTCCCGATCAACGGAAGGTACTTTTTGTGTATTTGAAAATTTGAGAAAGTACGAGTTCAAATTTTTAAATTACCTCACTGATTAAGATTTCAGTGTCTATAATTTGTCACGCGTATCTTCATTACCTACTAATGAAGGAAAAGGAAGAGGGCTTGAGAATAGCCGAGCGTTTAGCAATGCTGTTGTGTACATGGCGTTGCTATGGTTCCTCTATTACAAGTCCCCAGTTTCCGGGTTCTAGTCCGAGAACTGGTAAAAGTGTAAATTAGATTTTCAATTTATTAAAAAAAAAATAATGAATTGAAAATATGAGTTGGTGCTAGGCCCAAATAACCTTAGCTGTTGGTGGTCTTTAAAACACAAAAAGGTAAAAGAAGACTCCGAACTGCTATAACCAGACATCTTGAATAATGAATTTGCTTTCTTGCAGTTGACAATAATTAATATTTACTATAACAACTTCAAAACATTTAGTTGTCGAATGCGAACCCTTCGAGAATAATTTATCGTTTGTGCATATCAAGCATTCACATAGAAAAATTGTACGATAAAATTTCCGTACGTTTTGCTTAGGTGCAGAAGATAAATTTTGTGAAACCGTACGATCTCCGTGTGATAGCTTTCATTCCCTTCAATCAATATAGACCTACCGTACGATTTATTTTCCGTACAGTAAAAGAACCGTACGATAAAAAAATCGCTCGTGTGAAACGGCCCTTACCTCTTACCCATATATTGTATTATACTTATACTTAATGGTTTAATGATGACAATACGCTAGATAATCATTCATTAAACGTCGTTTCCCGAGTTGACTGTTTAGAGGTCACTCAAAACGCGAATAAAATTAATTGGATCGCTTAATAGCACTTGACTGTACATGCTTTAGCTGTGCTTGCTGGTCATGTCCTAGAACGGTTCTAGAACTCTTCAAATAATTCGGACTGAACTATTAGAACTAAATCTGAATTGTTATTTGTAGTTAGAATTTTGATTTTCCAACAAACAGATTTATTATTTAAATCAGTTTTGAGTGTGCATTGCATTTTAAAATTTAAATACACATTTACTTGTAGAGGGGATAATCGGTCCTTGGAACTGCTAGAAGTTGCTAGAACCAAGTCCAAAGAGTCCGAAAATTTGATCAACAAACACGTAGTTCTGACTTTGTCTGTGAAATTCTGGAATGCTAACTAACTAACTGACAGATCCAATTCAGAACTGCACCAACATACCTTTTAGTTGATGAGGTGATGACAACTTCTTTATAAATTAAAAAAGTATATTTTGGAATGCTCTTTTAAGCTCATATTTTAAGGTCAACTGAATTGAAAAGAATCAGTTTTTGAAGGCTTTAAGCTTATTTTAGATACGAAGAATAAGTGTAATTAAATATGGAAAAATATGTGTTTTTAACCGACTTCAAAAAAAGGAGGTGGTTCTCAATTCGATTGTATTTTTTTTTTTTATGTTTGTTACCTCATAATTCAGTCATTTATAAACCGATTTTGAAATTTTTTTTTATTTGAAAGGATATATTTTCAGATTGGTCCCATAGAAATTTCATCAAAATCGGTTCAGTAGTTCGGCTGATTTTAATAAAAGTGAGTAACGGCGTGTGGTTCTTTAAGGTAAATGTCACTTTTTTGACATATCAGACAGCGTAAGAAAGTCGGTTTAATAAAAGTGAGTAACGGCGTGTGATTCTTTTAAGGTAAATGTCACTTTTTGACACTAAAAAGTAAAAAATAAAAAACTTTTTAAGAAAAAAAAACCTCCTTCAAAAAACCACTAAAAAGAGGAAAATAATGAAATTTTGAGGTCTGTGCCAATTTAATAAAATATGTAGTTGGTTAAAAAGAAGATATTAATCACTATACTATACTTTTTAACCGACTTCATATTTTATTAAATTGGCACAGACCTCAAAATTTCATTATTTTCCTCTTTTTAGAGGTTTTTTGAAGGATATTTTTTTTTTTGTTAAAAAGTTTTTTTTTTATTATCCTTCCTCTACTTACATTTTTATTCTGTGATATTTTTAGGACAAGCTGTTCTTAAAAAAAAGGTCAGGCATGCAGAACGTTACGTACTTCATGCGCTAACGAATCCATTTCTAAAATTGCTGTGGAGTATAATGGAAGTATTTTATATTTCAAAAACCAAAAAGAATTGAAAGATGCGTATAGTTTTCCTCAAAACTTTACCTGTTCCTTCACACAGTGTCGTATCTAAGAGTTCTGGGCTGTGGCTCCCCTGGCGAGGGAGGACTTGGCGCCCCTAGAAAAACTTTTCTTAAAGAACAAAATTTGGTAATAAAATCATGATAACACAGAGTTGAAACGCTGGCCATTAAAAATTTAGCAAATAAATATTGTTGTTTTTCTCTTGCCTTATTATCCCGTTCTTCTGAAGTAAATATTATTTTCCATGTTTTAATGACCAATTGTCACAATACGTTGCAATTATTAATAACGTATATTTGAATTAAATAATTTATTATCATATTTACTGTTGTAGATGTAGGTGTACAAATATACCACAATTTATTTTTGCAGAGCAGGCTGAATAATCAGAGACAATTGATAGACGCACTGATATTTTTAACCGAGTGAGCAAAGCGAGTTTAAAAAAAAAACTACCGAACCGATTTCATAGACATGGAGGGTGGACAGTGCGTTCTCTATCCTACTAATGTTTACTATTGGTGCAAAAATGAGAGAAAAATAGCTATCGTAGATGTAGACGACTATCATTATCTCTTTCTAGAATTGCGATTAGTTTTTCGTCTCCATGTCTATATTTTATACTTTTTATGTTGTCATGTTATTTGAAAACTGAATATTCATAGCAAAGAACCAATCACAATTCTAGAAAGAGAGAATGATAGTCGTCTACAAAAAGTATCGTTTAGCTTCAGAGGATTAAATTTCCTACGGACTCCTAGACAGATTTTTTTTATTCGGTATGGAAGGTACCCGAAACGCGTGTTAAAAACACGTAAAACTCTGTGATGCTTTCAGCTTTGACTGCCTATAACTTCTCAATTTAACATTCGTACCACAGAAAAGTCGTGGGAATGAGAATTTGTAGAAAATGTAATCCTCTTTAAAACATTACAGAGTGGAAGAATTGCTAAGTCGACCGTTTTTTGAAGTCGGTTAAAATAATTGGAAATTCACAGTTTTTGACAATTAACATCAATAAACCGTAAATGTGACCCCTAATTGTGCAAACAAAATTGTATTTATATACAGTTTTTTTGTTAACTATGAAACAATAACACATTGTCCGGAAATAAAACAAGAGAACCAATGACCATGCAGATATGGTGAACATCCTGTCAAATTACTGTAAACAAAATTATAGATATGTGACATTAATTTATTAGTTTTAATGATAGGTAATTCAATTTATATTTCTATCATAAAGCGCAAATTTAAATTTTAATTTTTTTAATTGTTTTCCTAACAGTAATTTTACTAAATCCAAACACACTGAAGTAGGAATCCAAAATGTGATGCCAGTTTTTTGTAACAAGTTGGTGGTTATGATCCTAATTTTTCCACAGATCTCCTCTACACTGTACATTGAGTTGAAAGATAAATAGATACAACTGCTTATACGAAGTTTAAGCTAGGTCTGTCGTCAGAGGGGACAACAAACATGGCGGCCAAACACGGGATGGATTAAGGAATATTATTCTCTTCTTCTTCTTACATATAAAATAAGAGCTGAATAAATATGGCGACTGGCTTAACTTTTAAATGCTTGTAGCGCCTCCGTAATGTCTTAACACAGTGACTGTATTAGTCATTTACGATCTATTATGTTGTGTCTAATTAGCTTTTGTTTTGATTTACATGCTAACTAGCATCCGTGATTGTTTTTGTTTTGTAAATGACGTCGATGTGGTAAATCACAGAGCAACATTCATTATTCATCATTTCACAGTAAATGGTAACAATAACATTGGCATTTTTTTGCACATTTTAATCGTTATAAAATCTTTTTGTCTAACCATATTGTGTAAAAAGGTCGCCGTTATATTATATCAAGTGGTGGATTCAGTTTTTTTATGATTTACAAAAAGTATTTTTAAACAGTTTACAAACAGACATCTTAGTATTAGCGGACATTCGTGAAAAATGGAACTCCATGATTGCCGACGTCTATAGCAGACAGATTGATTAATGACCGGTTTATCGTACATTTTATCACACTGTTAAATTTTGATTGCTACATTCATTGGTTGCTGCGTTTCGTTACTATAGGAACCCGTCATTTAACAGTTTGATAAAAAAAAACAGCACGATAAAAATAATCCCCCATTTTACACTATCCTCGCTGCTATATCACTTCTATATGTAGGTACATCTCTCACTATTTTTATAAACCTACTAGCGGCCCCGTCCGGCTTCGCCCGGGTGCAATACACTACTCACTCGCTTCGCTCGTTCGCTTTTATATATAATTTTTTGTTTCAAAAAAATTATAATTATTGTCAAAGAAAGAATATAACAAAAATAAAAAAATATATAAATAAATATCATGTAGAATTTAGAAAAAAAAGCCAAAAATTCTACGATGCCATCAGTTTCCGAACCCGGGTCCCTGTGAATAGAGTGCTGCGACGTTACCTCTACGCTACGAGTGGAACAGTTATGTACGGTCGTTTTTATGATATAAGTATGTTGCGAATTCTTACGGTCGAGTTACGAATTTAATTAATTATTTATTAATTATGTTATATGTATAAATCTTCCGTGAAAAATTATCTAACTGATGGTGAAAACGCATCAAAATCCGTTGCGTGGTTTAGGAGGAGTTAGCGGTTAAACAGACAGACAGACGCGAAAAGCGGCTTCAATTTATACTATGTAGAGATAAAGTATAAACCCACTATTTTACAGTTTCGAATATTTTAATAATAACGCGTTTCCTTTAAGAAACAGCAAATAACACTGACATGAAACCTCTTCGGTATGTCCGCCCTCTCATCGATGTAAACATCGACCGCGATCTCCACCGCGCTCATCGAGTTATCTTCGGCATTTCCGTACCCTAAGTTTCATTCATTTTCAGTTGATCAACTAAAATCGATCCGTGAGAACCCGCCTTTAAAATCAACCAGTTTCAGTTGGAACCGGTCCTGCATGATCCACCTACATTGCAGCATATATAACATTCTCTTAGCAAGTCACGTTGTCATTCAATCACAGTTGTTTGTATCATTGAATGGTAAAATATATTTGGTGATATTATTTGTTTATTTTATTGTTGTTTAAAATGAAGTTCGCGTTATCATTTGTTGTTTTCGGTAAGTACATACCCTAGAGTGATCCTTAAAAAGGGCGCTGACGAATTTAAATCAATGAGACCATCTTGTTTATCTATAATCAAAATTTACGCTTCTGGTATAATCCAGCTCTTCTTTCTTGTCTAAATCCTGGCACATACCTACAATCAAATTTTTAATCGCTCAACTGTTTCAATTGTTTATCAAAAGGCTATGGAATCAGAAGGGACTGCGCATACTATCCTTGACTGAATATTTCTTCACTCAACGATACTATCGGCACTGTAGTTGAGCGACAAAAAAATCAACAGACCGCATAGATCGTCTTTTGATTTTTCTGTTGAACAACTATCATCGGCAGCTTATGTCCACAGCTGTGTATTGACGCTAGCATAAGCTCGACTAAGTAGTTGATCGGCGACCCATTAGTTTAATAGCAAAATTATGGCACAACTGATTGATAGTAAGCGCACCTCTAACAACTAAACAGTTTAGTCAAGTTGAAATCTCGACATGTACATTGTACACAACTTGTTGACTAAACTGTTTAGTCGTGGATACAATTGTGTGTATGCGCTAGGGTTGCCAGATCAAAAACCAAGATTTTCGGGACATTTCTAAGGCGAAGTTATTGTGAAAAAAAATGTTTTATTATTTTACTATTTTTTATCGCAAATCGCGACTGTTATAACCTGTCACTTAAGACATTAGTTGCATAAATTACTAAAATATACATATTTTTTAAAAATCAGCTGCGATTGTTGCCGTCGCATTTTCTGCTGAAAAGAAGAAGCCAACACAGAAACCATGCATAAATGTCTGCAAAGATGATTACACACCAGTTTGCGGACAAGAAGGAAACGACGCCAAGAAACTGGTTACTTTTGGTTCCCCTTGCATCATGGAGAATTACAAATGTGAATCTGGAAAAGGTATTTGAATTATCAAAAAAAATATAAACTAGGGTGCGGTTTTATGAAACCACGGTACAAGTGAAACTTTATTGCCATAACCCTAAACGTTTTTAACCGGAAATCGCCGAAAGTATATCATTTTGTTTTTGCAACACTTGCATCAAAAGTACAATTTTAGATGGATGTGTACCGTTTGTTAAGTGATTCTTTATGGAAGCTTCTGATGTGTTCGAACGGTAGTGTTTAAAGTAAATTTTAACGCACTCCGTGTTATAAAGTAGGTAATACTGTTTTATTTTACTTTAAAACACACGTGCGTAAAATAGTACCTTATAGATTACTTTGCTATAATGTCACTAATAAAATATTTATCCAAATTGTGTTTTATCTGCTTAAAATTGAACTTTTGAAGCAATTGTTGCCAAAAATATTATATGTAACGCGTGTCTAAGGTGACGAATCTGACAGTCTCGATTTTGCAATACTCTCTTAACGTTATGTTGCATTTATACCAGAACGAGTGTGTGTTTACCGCGCGACCCGAAGGCGAGTGCGATAATCCCACGAGTTCTGGTATAAATGCAACATAACCTTGGGCTCGTATCGCAAAATCGCGACTGTCATATATATTATTTGATCATTAAGTATCGACTATATTGATTGCTAAGAATCGACCATATTGATCACTAAAAATCGACCTAGATCACTAAGAATCGAACTAGATCCAGAGCCCGATTATCCAATAGGCAATGTAAGCAACTGCCTATGGGCCCCGCGCCGCCTAGGGGCCCACAACCCGTGAGAAAAATAAGTCATTGTCGAAAAAAAAATATAGAAAATAGAAGAAAATATAAATAAATATCAAGAGGCCCCTAGGCATGGCAAGTCTCGGCGCCCCTCTCTCCTTATGTAGTTAGGTAGCATTTAAACCTTATAACATCACCAAATTTTAATATCTCGGCACTAATGAATGTATGTCATTAATTATTAAAAATTAAAACAAAAATATTTATAGGTAATATAATGTACTTAATTCAGTTTATGCTACTTGCAAATAGTGGTTATAATAATAAAGTCATAACAATGATTTATTTCTTGATTAACTGTAAATCATCATCATCAATCATCAGCAGTCAGAAAACCACATTGGAAACTATTCAAATATCCAATCATATTTTCAAAACGTAACTCCCCTCAGTTTCTTTGATGTGAAGTTTTTCAATATATCTTGAAAGTCGATTTTCTCCATTATATTCAATAGATGACTGCAAGTGCATTTAAACATTTTTGAGCCATTGATGATCGAAGACAGTTTTTTATAAGTTTCAATTTCGAGAAACTTCGTTCGCCAGTTCCATTTGTAATCATTAAACTTCTGTATATTTGCAATGCATTTTGATTTTCCTTTGAATTCGGAAAGAAGCTAACTACAGTCTATGACAAATATTTAAAATTTAAATATCCAATTAATATTCGAAAATTGCACATCAAAAATTATAGTTCAACACAGGAAAGATTATTTCGGTTATGTAGAACTTATAAATTCCGAGCCCTAGTTAGAACGGCTGCTTCATGCGCAAAATGTCGCGGGTTCGAATCCTGCGTAGCACCATTAATTTTAGTTTTTTTAACTTAGTATTCCATATTCCGCCTGAATCTTGATATTTATTTATATTTTTTTCTATTTTCTCTTTTTTATTTAACTATGACTTATTTTTCTTACGGGTTGTGGGCCCCTAGGCGGCGCGGGGTCAATAGGCAGTTGCTTACAGTGCCTATTGGATAATCCGGCCCTGGCTATAAGTGGGCGGTAAAGTTACTTTACCGCCCGGCTTGTCACCGGCCTAAAAGCTATTTTATATAGAGGGTAGGACAAAAAATAAATGTATGTTCATTTAAAAAAAATTAAAGTCGCAATTGTTCGTTAAAAAAAACTGCAACTATATTTTTATATAACATATAATTTTTGTTTTCAGAGTTCAAGAAAGTTAAAGACGGTGAATGCGGAGGAAATGCTCCAGTAAGGCTGTCTTAAAAATATGGGCGTCTTGTATCTCTGGAAAAAATATATTCCTATAAACAATAAAAACAATAATATTTGTGATATATATTATATTTATATCAGTTTGATTTTATATACCTGTGGATTTGTAAAATTTCTTTAATAGATAATTTTTGAATTTAATAAATGAATTTATTTAACAATTTTAAGTTCAGTTTATTCTCCTTGATAGCAAGGAATAAAAAAACTCGGGTCGCAGTGCCAAACCCTGCCGACAATATAATGTATTTGCTAGTGCAGGCATTGCGGCTTTATTATGTAAACTTAAGTTTGTTTTTGGACAAAATAAAAAAATCAACCCCTTAATACATCCCTTATAATTTAATTTTTCTAAATTTTAATATTAGACATGGAATTTAACAGTAAAACATCTGCACCAAATTAAATTATGGAATCAGAGGTGCTGCCCTAGATTTGATATCATCATATCTCTCCGACCGCACACAAACAGTTCAACTGAATAATATAAAGAGCAATCAGATCCAAACTATCAAATCATTTAATCAACCGGTGGTAAGGGGAGTACCTCAAGGTTCAATACTCGGCCCGCTTCTGTTTATACTATATACCAACGATTTTCCTCAAAATGTCGATGATAACATCATACTGTTTGCGGACGACACAGCGGTGGTTTTTGAAAATAAAAATTTAGCTCCTTTGCTCAGGCATATCGATAGCTCTATGGCTTCAATTAAAGACTGGTTTTATCAAAATAGTCTATCCTTGAATTTAAACAAGACCAAGTTCATTAAATTTGGCAACTATGGAGACTTTCCTGCTAGTTTGAACTTAGCAAATGCTACATCTATTCCCGTAGAAAATACTGTCAAATTTTTAGGGGTTTATATTGATAAAAATTTAAAATGGAACTCGCATGTAGAACATGTAATATCCAAAATAAATAGATACACTTACCTATTAAGGTCAATTAGCAAGTTTGTTCCGATTACCATTTCGTTAAATATTTATCACGCTTTTGTTGAGTCAAACTTGCGTTTTGGCATAATTTTTTGGGGTTCCTCCTTTAACATGGAGGACTTGTTTAAAATTCAAAAAAGAAGCCTTAGAGCTATTGAGAATGTTGGGCCAAGACAGTCCTGTAAACCACTATTTAAAAAGCACAATCTATTAACGCTATTTGATATATATATTCTAGAGAGTGCTACCTTCGTAAAGAAGTATCCGCAGCTGTTTTTAGAACATATTATTCGCAACCACGCACATGACACAAGAACGAAAATCAACTATGTCACATCTCGCGTTAAAGTCAATAAAGGGCCCTTAAACGTTATAATAAAAATATATAACAAGCTGCCGCAACAAATAAGAAATTTGCCAGTTATAAAATTTAAAAAAAAATTAAAATACTTTCTATTAAAAAAAAATTTTTATTCCGTCAACGATTTTTTTAATACGCCAATTGATTTCGTAGACTTTTAACTATACCTACTATATATAGGTTGAGGTAGTTTTAAAATTTAATTTAATGTACGTTTTCTTTTTTCTCTTTTTAAATTTGAATTTTAAATGTAAATTTTAAATGTAAATTTTTGTTAATTGTGACTCATTCTACACTGTAAACCAGTTCTTGAATAAAGTATGCTATTATTATTATTAATTATTATTATTAAATACACCCTTCAGTGTAAGTAAATCCGTATGCGCAAATTAGTGTTTTCAGAAAATTTGTAAATGCGGTCCTGTCGGGCTGATTTTCAATAGAGATAGCTCACGCCAGGGATGCCCGAAGCGTTATTCATTTCAAAGATTTATAAATATGTGTTTTGATTAAGTGTTTAAATATGATAAAAAATTGATGGTGTGTCATTAGAACATGTTCCGTTGAAGTTTTTGTCATTTTTAATTTTAAATATTTTGTTACGGAAATTGTTTATACCGTTTTATTATGGCCGCAAAAATATACTTTTATTAGCTACGTAGTTATACACGTATGGAACGCGCGTCGTCGTTCGCCGGAATGCCTCTGACCTCCCCCCATCCGCCTGGGGACCATTCACCGTGTGCCGTGTTGGCACAATTAGTTCTCGCCAGTGCCGCTAGGCTAATACATACGCCTTGTTGTTATTGTCTATGGTTGTGGTAATTGTCTATGGTTATACGCCAGTGAACCTAAGTCGGTACTACAATAGTCATCAGCCGAACTGAAGCGCCACTGCTCTTGATGCGTGTAACAATTTACTTATTTTTATTTTTGATATATCAAGACGAAAAGTTGTACCTACAATATATTAAGAAAAAATTAGAGAATGTTTTAAAAGAACTCACCTTCATTCTGCCTCTGGCATTTAGAAAAAATTGTAAAATTGTGTTTTAAAGACCACAAACAGCTAAGGTTATTTGGGCCGAGCACCAATTTATATTTTCAATTCATTATTTTTTTTAATAATAAATTGAACATCCAATTGACACTTTTACCAGCTCTTGGGCTAGAACCCGGGAACTGGGGACTTGTAATAGAGGAACCATAGAAACGCCATGTAAACAACAGCTTTGCTACACGCTCTCTGGCATTTAGCCACAGTAAAGACACTCAATAGAATATATTTAGAAATTTCCCCAATGATCCATGCCGCATACAGGTGAAATAAATGAAGAACATAATATTATTGCGGGACAAAGGCGTAGTCAAGGGGTGAGGGGCAAAAGAGGACACGTGCCACCCCTTGGCATGAGCTACATTCCCCATGCTCAAAAAATGTTTATTTGTATGTAATACTTATACTCCTAAGTATTAAAGTCATTGGTTACCTCAGGGGGGCTTCGGGAATCCAAATCTCTCAAATTAAAAAAAAATCGTCTGCAGCGCTAACCACGGGAACTGCGCTGTGCGGGCCCGGGGGTCCTGGGTACCTATTGTGTAACTCATTTCTAGTGATGTCACTAAAGTGAGATTGTTCACGCGAATATGCATTTTTCGCACTAGTGAAATAGAACCATTTAACGTGAATTTATTCGCCATCGAATTTGTCAGTGAAACGTGAAATATTTCACGTTTCACTGACAAATTCGATGGCGAATAAATTCACGTTAAATGGTTCTATTTCACTAGTGCGAAAAATGCATATTCGCGTGAACAATCTCACTTTAGTGACATCACTAGAAATGAGTTACACAATAGGTACCCAGACATTCTCTTCCCCCCGTCAGCTCGCTTTGCCCCTCCCTACTCAAAATCCTGGCTACGCCCTTGTTGTGGGGCACGAAGTTCTAGCCTCTACGCTATAAGCACATAGTGTAATTAGCTGTAAGTAGGTAATTAATAATAATTAATTTGCACAGAAGTAAAATAAAAAAGAACTTTATTATGACCGTTTAGATCAGTTTAATCAACAATGAGCTTATTAGATACAATACTTATTATTTATTATTCTTACAGGTTTTAGAACAATTTGTAAAAAAGTATAATAATGTTGACATATTTTTTTGTTTAAACTTTACACCAAACTTTCACATGCACCGTCACTGACCTTCACCAAACCTGAAACAATTTTTTTTTAAAATTAATTTTGAAATAGAACTTTGAGACTAATTGATCTATTTAGTAGACTAAACATCGGCATTTTTTAATTCAATATATATAGGTAATGTTGAAAGAAGGTTTCTATCCATACAAAAAAAATGCGTGTGTGCTTATGACCACACGATAGAAATGAAAACTTCAGATTTTATAATTTTTGGTGTTATCTATTATCATTTATGAACTAAAAATAATTTATTACTGAATTAATAAAATTGTATTTTTAATTAATTTCACCTTGGTTTCAAAAAAATTATAATTATTTTCAAAGAAAGGATATAACAAAAATAAAAAAAATATATAAATATCACGTAGAATTTAGAAAAAAAACGCCAACAATTCTACGCTGCCATCAGGCCTCGAACCCAGGTTCCTATGCATAGAACGCAAAGACTAAACCAACTGCGCTATGGGTGGCCGTGTGAAGACGGTCGTTTTTATGATATAAGTATGTTGCGAATTCTTACGCAAAATTGTGAACGCTTCACGTCATTTCATCACCCAGGCAAAAAGTGCACAACGCGTCTAAGGAAGTTTTCATTTCAAAAAAGTGGACCGTATAAAAAAATGATTTATGAAATATGATCGGAATCGTTTGATCCGTTTTTAAAATTGAATTGTGTTTTAAAGACCACCAACAGCTAAGGTTATTTGGGCCTAGCACCAATTCATATTTTCAATTCATTATTTTTTTTAATAATAAACTGAAAATCCAATTGACATTTTTACCAGCTCTCGGGCTAAAACCCGCGAACTGGAAACTTGTAATAGAGGAACCATAGCAACGCCATGTAAACAACAGCATTGCTACACGCTCGGCTATTCTCAAGCCTTTTGATCCGTTTTTACGTGACAATATAATATACCCATAGATGATGGTGTCTCTAGTCAGATTATGACGAATTTATCGACAGTGTCATAAGATTCGTTACAAATGAGGTGTCGATTCCAACAATGAACAATTTAATGTCAGCAAAAGATGACATAATTTTTACCTTCATTTGGTTTACGACACGTTGCTACATCCAAAGCGCATTGATTGGGATAAGTGGTTCTTAGACCGCTTCTATTTTCTGCACATACAGGTCGGTAGTCAAATGTACAAACAATATCACATTCTTCAGAATTGTCCTGTGGACGACCCTGTACTTCAGAAGCATAATATAAAACAGCTACAGCTGAAATCAGTCATGCAAAATAATTGTAATTTTTGGTTTATTTATCATTTATAAAAAAAATCACAGATTTCAGAATCCTTGCAACCATCGAGGACATTGGAAATGATAACAGCATATATGAAACATAATTAACTGTTTATTATACACACAATATTTATCAATGCACTAATAAAAAATGGTGGAACCTTTGGTGTAAAGATACGAAATGTTACAATTACCACAAAACACCAAACCATAACAAACACTCTCGACGTACGTTTCGCCAACCAAGTTGGCATCATCAGGAGATGATTAAAACTAAAAAACTTTTTAGTTTTAATCATCTCCTGATGATGCCAACTTGGTTGGCGAAACGTACGTCGAGAGTGTTTGTTATGGTTTGGTGTTTTGTGGTAATTGTAACATTTCGTATCAATGCACTGTTTAGTTTTGTCAGGAATAACCCTATTATTCTTCTGTTATATACGCGTTCACTTTTGCTTGATTACTTAACTTTTAAATGGATTTTTCTACAGTATTTATTAACATTTGCTCAAAAATAACATCGCAGATCGTCGCAAATACCTCTCAGTTAACTAGACATGATATAAAACACATTTCGAAAAAATTGCACTTGTTCAATTTTGCATGATTGCTCCTCACTTGATCGCGACACCGTTGTCTTTTGGCCTTGAACGAAAACTCGTAACTCTGCCCCCATATACGCACATAAACATTTCCAATGTTAAAATAATGAAGTTCAAAATTGTTGGTCGGATGACCTCATAGGACAATGTTTGCGCTTGCATTCTAATTTCTAATAGCCAATACGAGTACAGCCAGCAGGAATCAGGCGCGGATTCAGACCTCAAAAAAGGTTGTGGTCACCCGAAAATCGGCCAAGGCGAGTCGGATTACGGACTCGCTCACGATCGATACGTTGCATTCCTACAAAGGAGACGCAGGGGGGTGCATTAAGGGGCAATGCCCTACCTTAAAACATCCAGTGCCCTACTTTAAGGAATTATAAATAAGCCGCAAAGACTGTCACGACAGAATGACAGACTTGATCTATCTGACATTTGGAAAAACAAGATTAAATTCGTTGAATCTAAATGAAGTTCTTCGGAAATTTGATAACATGGCAAGTTCTGTATTATTTTTTTTGATTAAATTGTCATTTACCGTTTTTTTGCTTTTGTAATTTGATATCACCAGATGAGGTGGGCAATCCAATTAATAAATTGTAGTCTTTTGCTTCAGCCCTACCTTTAAACATCCAGTACCCTACTTTAAGGAATTATAAATAAGCCGCAAAGACTGTCACGACAGAATGACAGACTTGATCTATCTGACATTTGGAAAAACAAGATTAAATTCGTTGAATCTAAACGAAGTTCTTCGGAAATTTGATAACATGGCAAGTTCTGTATTTTTTTTTTTTTGATTAAATTGTCGTTCACCGTTTTTTTGCTTTTGTAATTTGATATCACCAGATGAGGTGGGCAATCCAATTAATAAATTGTAGTCTTTTGCTTCAGCTCTACTTTAAACTTTCAGTGCCCTATCTTGAATTTAGCTCTAGCTACGGCCCTGAGGAGACGTTTACAAAATGTATGACGTCCCGGCCAAGATCTTGCACTAGTGTATTGGCCCACGCGGGGAAAGCCGCGGGCCGGGGCGAACACTAGTAAATTAATAAACCTGTATAATGTCAGTCTGCTTGCTCACGAAAATTACAAAAGTAAATGTTTGTTTGTTTGCACATCACAATATCACATCTAGACTCTAAACTACTAAACCGATTTTGATGAAACTTTTACAGCTTGAAAGCATATCAGATTTAATTAAAAGTATACATTTTACACTGATTTTATTAAGGCATTGGATATAACATCAGTCTATCGACCTTAATTAGGGTTGTGGGCATGCCCACCGTGCCCACAACGGTGGATCCGCGCTTGGCAGGAATGTATTTACATTGTGTATTTACAAAATATGTCAAGCACCTGTCAGTGGCGGACTAAGCCCGTCGGAGGCCCGGGGCGGCAGAATTAAATGAGGTCTACATGTTACTAAATTGAGAAACAAAATTTAATGGATATTAAGAAAATAATTAGACTTACCAATAAACACTAACCACGGACGAAACATTTTCAAACTTATATTAAAACTGTCTGGAAAATCATTTTAGTATTTATATATTTTCGATGACCCCTTCTTTCAGCATATTTTTAAAACATAAATAAACAATACCACGTGATATCTGTTCATAAATCGCAAGTTATGTGAAGTTTTATTGTTGTGTGCACGTCTTATTAGTAATTATCTTTTCCCATGGTCATGGACGATGGAAATAGGTACAATATGTTAACAACAATGATAGTAAAAAAAACTCGGGTCGCAGTGCCAAACCCTGCCGACAATATAGTGTATTTGCTAATACAGGCATTGTGGCATTATTATGTGAACTTAAGTTTGTTTTTAGACAAAATAAAAATTTAACCCCTTAATACATCCCTTAAAATAATTAATTTTTTCTAAATTTCGATATTAGACATAGATTTTATCAGTACAACATCTGCACCAAATTAAATACACCCTTCCATAAGTAAATCCATATCAACAAACTAGTGTTTTCATAAAATTTGAAAGTCCGGTCCTGTCGGGCCGATTTTATTAAAATTTTAGCAGCACATTTTAATCTTTACTAAAGAGTTAAATTTCAATTTTGAAACGATTTTGACAATTTTTTTGGTATTTTTGGGCCCAAAAACTTTTTGGAACCCCTAAATACAACCCTGAAAATGGTCCGATCCGGCCCATTTTAAATAGGCTTCTTGCGGTGATGGGTTCCAATGTGTGTACCAAATTTCGTTTAAATCGATTAAGTCTGTCGAGAGTTATCGTGTACACACACACACACACACACATATAAACATTTTCAAAAATGGTGCCAAATTGGTCAGGAGGCTATGAAACGTCGAGAAATTTTGGTCCGACCCCTAGGTCCCGCCATCCGACCGACGCCAATAGTGTATGTGCCATATTCTATGGCAAATACACTAATAACGCTAACAATTTAGAGTAAGTAATGGTGATCTTTATTTTGTAGATTGAAGGAAGAAACATCGGTGGCATAGGATGTCTATTCATTTTCAAGACAGAGTGATCTGTGTGTGTGATCAGCTCGTGTCCCGTTGTTTCTTGAGTTGTGATTGCTCGGTCTGGACAAAATTTTGCAAATGTACTGGACCGTATTCACCTATTTATTTTGTTGTAAGCTGTAGAAAAGAGACACTAGAATGCATTTTTTCAAATTACTCTATCTTGCAAATGAATAGGTACTATCCAAGTACTGTCACTGATCTATCAAACTATCGAGTGAAGCGTTTTAATTCGACTGTTGGGCATTTTGTTCTGGTTGTTGGATAAATTTAAACGAAATTTGGTACAAACATTTTTGGTCAAACGACGCGGATGTTTAACAGTTTAGTTGTGTAAATTACGTTCTTAGAAGTCTTAAATACTAGCCTTAAATAAAAATAATTAAGCAAATTATGTTTTTTTAAATAAATCCAAGTCCAACACAATCAAGCACAGATTAAAGTATTTACACTAAAAATACGCAATTTGAAAAATCTCACGTGAGATTAGGGGAGGGGGTCGAGCAAAATCTCACGACATCTCACCAAGGGGGGAGGGGGGATCGAAAAATCGCCAAAATCACCTCACGTAATTAATGGATGCCCCCAAACGTGCGCTAGAAGTAAATGGATGTGGTTTCCTCGATAGCGGTAGCGCACCACCGTATAACGTAAAAAAGCGGCACCGTCTTTTTTGTTACGGCCATCATTACGGTGAGAAACAGTGCAGTCAACATTTTTTTACGGTGATAAAAAGCAGTGAACTATTTATAATGTCACAAAATAATTGGGCTGTAATGCGCGGTTACATAAACAAGATTTGATTGAATATTATAGATTCCCTGGTATCATGGACACCTCACGCGTCTAGCCAAGGGTTAACTACGACCGACGCATCTGACGGTCGAATTCCCATTTACCCCGTACCGTGGTCATGGGGCGAGCGCTAAGATGATTACACAACAAAAGATAAAAAATCGTGGCAAAAATACCGATTACGTAATCATGTTTAGGTGATTTCTAATTACCCGGGGAAAAAAACAAACCATCATCTTTAGAATATTATGTGTACTACTGCAAATACAATGATTCATTATCATTGTTTATCTTTATATGTACTTATAAGTTATACAAATAATACATACAGGTGTATTCTAATATCACCGACAAACGGCAACTGGAGATTCTATGATCCAAAGACAAAAATTGTTATAAATTGTTACAGCCCTATTATCAATACTGTACTGTTTCCAGAACGTGATAGGTAATTTAAACAAAAAGATGGTGACGAGGCCATAACTGAATTCATATACGAATACAATATGCTATGTTATGAATAATATGTAGATCTGGGATTATTAATACTTGAACAATAAAACAGTTCACGTGTTAAAAGTTTATTAATAACGAGTTTAATTATTTTCCAAAATAATATCAATTTAACAAAATGCTATTCCGAAAATTGTCATTTACGTACAATTTCACAAACTGGTACCCCTTTATCCATAGGGCAAGTGGGACACAGTGGCGTATCTACCACAGGTGTTCCAGGTGGCAATCACCGGGGCCCCCTAACCCCGAGGGGCCCCCAATTTTTGGGTCAACTACTGATTGATTAATCCTTACACTCGATTTTTTTCTCAGTCCAATTATATATGATCTAAGCGCAGATTGCATTTACTTTCTAGATTCAAATACTATTGTTTCAATCAATTGCTTTTTAATATTATTATCTGAAGAATACCAGTAGAACTTCTTTTAATTACAGAGTCGTTTATATGTGACGTAGAACATTTTGAGAATACAATCAAATGGGATGATGATGTCATGAGTAATTGGAAATTTTTCTTAGTTGGGTAAAGTGGGGGAGGGGGGCCCCAAAAAAAAATTTACACGTGGGCCCCGCGAAGTGAAGTTACGCCACTGGTGGGACAGCCGCCCCAGGGCTCTCGACCTCAGGGGCCCCCGTTCGATCCATGAAAAAATGAAACAACGATAAATTGGAAAAAGGAAGAAAAGAAAAAACAAAGATCTAACAAATGCCAGAATTCTTCACATTTCTGAAAATTTTTTATGGTTTCGCGTATTTTTTTAGAATTTGCGATGAATTTTCCAATGAGATATTATTAAGAAGAAAAATCAGGGGCCCCCGGATAAAGTCTGCTCCGGGGTCCTCGAAAGTCTTAAAACCGCACTGAATTACAAACATCAAACAAGTAGGTTTTATTTTGAAATGTCAGAAAATTGATCGAATTTTATAGAAAGAATTAGATTACAAGCCTTATCTGAAGTTTTCATTCTAATTTTGTGAACATTAATAAATAAAACTATCCCTCACTTTTGACCTTTTACCGGCCATTGTGATTGACCTGATCGACCTATGACCTTGATTTTATTATCATTGGATAGATAATTTCATTTTCTACAAGTTTGATCTCTTGGACTTGATTGTACGGGCAATAGCAACGAAGATAAAAAGTTAAAACAAACTTACCCCTATATTGACAGGGGGATGTAACTTCCCCCACCCCCTCGAATACGAAAACTCGGTTTTAGACTCAGGACATGCCCCCGAACACCCCCTCAAAATTTCAGCCATTAAGTATTTTTTTTTAGTAAAATATACCGTTTTACTGTACTATTAGTTTTCTCTTAGAAAATGTGTTACTGACGTCATTGTAAAATATTTAAAAAAAAAACAATATAAATTTATAAAATTATGGTAAGCAAGGGCATACGCAAAATTTTATGCAGGGGGGGCAAGGCTATGAGAGTAAACATCAACATCAAGTTATCATTATGCATTATTAGGTCATAAAGCGGTAGTCCAAACGTTAATTTGGGCGCAAATTCGGGAAATTTTCAGGCGCCAAAGTTCAACAATTAGTATGACACAGTCGTCTAACAGCCACCCAGACTCCTGTCTAGACTCTAGGTTCATGAGCGAAGAGTTGATCCTTCAAATTCTCGGTCATGAACCCGACATAGAATATTACTATCCCAAACGTACTGACGTCAAAAAAATTGCTTCAACTCAAAAACTCGCAAAAATAATCCGGTCAGTCAAAAAGTCTCAAAATTAATCCGGTGATTCACGTCACAAAATGACACACTGTCACTTTCGAGATCTATACCCCGACTGCCCCCCCAGGGGGGACATTGTAATGTGGTTGCTATCGCAAATTGCATTACAATGTTCTTTGGGAATTAGCGCTCCCAGGGACCCGAGCTCGTACCAGTCGGTTTGTGTATGCCAGCTGGCGGATTCTAATACACAAATGGATTATTTGTTGTGTTGAAGACGCTAATGACCTGCGTTGTCGACGCGTCTATAATCTACAATTAATTAATTAATATACCCCGACTGCCATGACAAAATAATCAATAAAGAATTTCTAATAATTACGTAAAATCTTACATAAACCAGACATTTTAGAATTTAGAAATATCAATTCAAATTTTGTGTCTAAACTAAGGTCATAGATAAGAGAGTTATATAGATAGCCCACTCCATCATGAATGCTCTGACCCTTTTAGTACTGACTGCAAAAACTTATGGCGCTAGTGTGCAACCATAGATAGACTAGTATAGATATCCCACTCTATCATTTTAGTACTGATTACTGCCACTATGGAGTATGGCGCTAGTGTGCAACAATGAAAGAAGCGGTAATTTCAAATATTTTACTCGTATCTTTAAATTTAATTTTCCTAGAAATGACGTACAAATTGAAAAGGTTAATTAAAAAATAAAAGAAATGTTTTTTCCAGTTTTATTACAATTTTTCATAATAACAAACTATATTAACATTAAAAAAATAACATTTGAATACAAAATAAGAACTAAATTATTATAATATTATCAAGTCATGTAAATATAAAATAATACAATAAAATATTAATAACATAGTTTTCAGAATTGTTTCATAATATTAATATTGATTTTCACGCCGTCATATTTGCAATCTTCAGAGAAATAAGCTTCACACACTCGGCCATTTTTTCGGACTCGATTCATAGGACTTTCAAGGAAATCCCTACGATTGATCGCAAAAATTCACTGATGAAATCTCTGTAATTAAAACATTATTTAAAGTATTTTAAACACTTGTCAATCCCAGATTTTTAATATTTTAAACATCTGTAAATATTATTTAAATATTAAATATTACTTAATTCAAACAAAATATAACAACGTGATTATATGATTTTTAAGTTATAATATCTTACTCATGTCATAGTCATAGATAAATAAATTATTCTTACCTCAGTTTCCTTAGGAAATGAATAAAATGTAATCTTCCCACTATTAGCATTATTGCAATTCGGAACACAGCACTTAAAAACCATTTTTTTCACTTTTACAAAACACGAATATAATGACTGCATCAGTATACAATGAAACACCCATTTTGACAATGACGTAACATAATGCTGTAGTCAGCTATGTTATGATGCCGCAGTCATTATGCATTCATTTAATAATATACTGCGTTACCTAAGATATTGTGATCATTAATATTCAAAAGTTAGCAGCGCCAATAACTTCGGTTTTTGCAGTCAGAACTAACATGGTCTGAGCTTTTCTATAAGAGTGAGCACACCATGACTAAGGTATAGGCAACTAAACATAGGTACAGTATGCAAAAAAGTGGATTTTCAACCAAGCGTTGCCAAAATTAAGAAGCCTCCTATCATCTATGGGACTACATATGCGACAAAAAAATTTAAAATACATTTTTTTCTAGTTTTGAGAAATTACTCCCATAGCTTTCTTATTCTCAAAACGACATTGTATCAAAGATGGTCCATCCAGACAATTAAAATTCTGGCGTGCTCAACCCCTAGAAAAGATTTTTTTCTCTGCACGAAATAGCGCCGAGTTCAAAAATCGATTTCGTTCTCCTCACCATTTTTATGTATTCCGTGCTTCGCACCCAGCGAATACGACGTAACGAGTTAGCATCGTATTCAACAAACCTGTCAATGATATTCTTTGCTGTCAATTGTGATAGATCTGGATGAGGAAATTGTTTTAAAGGCCACCAATAGCTAAGGTTATTTGAGCCTAGCACCAATTCATATTTTCAATTCATTATTTTTTTGATGTGAAACATCTTATGTCAGGCTGTGAACAGCCGCGTGAGGGGAAATATGCAACGAAATGTTTGATCCACTCCTTCGCTGCTGTTCTCCCCACCACTGCGGCACTGGCTCAGGCATGCACTGTAGCACACGCAATGTTACAGTGCAATATAGCACACGCGGTGTTACAGTGTAGTATATAGGATTACGTCAGCATAACAATTAGTTGCTGCTTTTGAGAGTGCGTATAAATATGACACGAGGCGAGGCTCTGTCTTAATCTTACAGTGGGTGCCAATTGTTACTATGCTAGAAAATGAAACAGAAAATTCTACAGTTTCAATTGTTGCATGCGATGATAATGAATAAATTAAAATTTTATAGTAAAAAAAATATATACTACTACATAGAGAATACCACCGAGTTCAATAACGTTTTCTTTGATGTTTCACATCTGTCGGAGGTCCCGAGACTCACACCCTTTTTTTAATAATAAATTGAAAATCCAATTGACACTTTTATCAGCTCTCGGGCTATAACCCTGGAACTTGGGACTTGTAATAGAGGAACCATAGCAACGCCATGTAAACAATTGCTACGCGCTCGGCTATTCTGGATGAGGAGGTTTCAGGTTGGGCATTATTTTCCTGGTTACCGGAATCGCCGGCGTCGAAATCTTGAGACTGCGAAAACTCTTGCGGTAAAGACATGATGAGAACTCCCCAAATAAACGAATGCCACAACAAAATAAACGAACGCTGACAGTTGCCAAATATAACCAGACGTTCTACACGCTACTATTTATGCCCCGACCACCAACCAATCAAAACTTGTGACTAGAACCTCATCTGAATATGCTAAACATAAAATGGAAAAATGTCTAAAGCTCTGCCGCCGCCCCCATAATATTACTAGGTAAGTTTCAGAAATCAAAGCGGCAATTCCGCTTTGCGTTTTTTATGTTGAAGTGCTTCGAAATCCATCTTGTCTCAATGGACAACATATGTCAATGATCTTAATCACATCCCTTTTCATATTAACCTTTATTTTTCGTCACAAACTGAAATTAACCTTTACTTTAATTGGCGAACGTCTAGATTTCACAAGCTGAAATAAAAATTTAAACCTCCCTTGCCATTCCCATCAATTACAGTTTTTTGTCTATTTTATTGATTTTATGAGATATATTACAGAAGAAAACAAGATAAAATACATGATATTATAAATATTAATTAAAAAAATAAATATAATACAAAATATCTCTTAATGATTCATAAAAATTGATTTAAGAACAGTAGAAAAATTTTCATTCCTAGCTGCTTAATATCGATGAAATCAACCGTACTTTTCAAAGCATATTTATGGCTCTCGAAAAGATTTTAAATCGTCGTGCTATTTGTACTTGGCTCGTCTCAAAACTTTGCCGACCCCTGGATTAGTGACTATTCATAATTCAAATAAACTGAACAGAACAAATCTCTAGATTTATATCAAAGACAACGTCTGTCTGTACACGATAAGCTCGAAAACAAATCAACCTATTTTCATTTGGTTTTCACGAATACATGGAGAAAATATTTGAAAATGTTTTATATTTCATTACATAACAGACATAATGGACGAACGGGGCAAAGCCGGGTAAATATGGCTAGTTTTATATACACCCAATTATTAAAACAGTCGAACTTCGATAACTCGAACCATGACTTGCCACAAAAAAAATCGAGTTATCAAGACTTCGAGTTATCAAATAATATTAATTTTCACTCTTGACGCTACTGTCAACCAATTTTGTTCGAATTATCGAAGTTCGACTGTATGTTATAATAGTCCGGGAGTTAGCGTTGCATTTTAGGTAGTAAAAATAAAACAATAGTTTAGACTCTTCTTACCACAATAATTAAAACCATAGTGCTCTTAATATTCCTATTTTAGGTAGTGTTTTTACGCCGATCGATTGTTATCTTTTTAATATTGCGCATTTCACTTTTTTGCACTGACAGCAGCTGAGACAATTACGTTACTTAGGATTATGATGGCGATATGATCATAATCCTAGCTCAGTCTCAGCTGCTGTCAGTGCAAAAAATTGAAATGCGTAATATTTTACATGTTTTTTTATAAGTTCATGCGAGCAGCTGACGCACAATCCCCCCTTCCACGATGCAGCTGACAATTTTTTTTCAACTCACTATGATGTCAACTATTTATAAAAAAAGTTTCAGCCGGCGTACTATTACTTAAAAAAAAAATTTTTTTTACCACTTTCGCAGCTTCTCACACCTACACCCACCGCGGGTGCGTCAGCTGATGCTTGGTTTACTTATTAGTCATACTAGATTTATCGAAAAAAATAACAATCGATCGGCGTAAAAACACTACCTAAAATGCAACGCAAACTCCCGGGCTAATATTATTAACCCTACAATTTGAAAAAAAAAATTAAGTCTTTTTGGGTGAAGGTGATCGCGACCATGAGCGTTTATCTTTCTCGTCATTTTTGGGTAACGACCAAGATTTAGATTTTGATCTCACTCTTCTCAATCGACTAGGTGATACAAATTTAGAACTATCAATCGATTTATTACTGGAAGATCGAGATCGTCGTTGATCAGTATTTTTGCGTTTTCCTTTTGACGTATTCGATTCGTGTGATCGGCTACGAGAACGAGACTTCCTCCGTGAACTTTTACTAGTACGGGAGTTACTTCTACGATGTCGAGATTTCGAACGACTGTACGATTTTTCCGATCTCGTTCTAGATCTTGATTTATTATGACTACGACTCCGCCGATAACTTCGTGATCTGGACCTAAAAAATAATTAAATGAATGCATAAAGACTGCAATCGGTAAATATGAAGCACCTATTGAAAGAATAATGACGTAACATAATGCTGTAATCAGGAAAAATTCATTAAATCAAACCTATGTCACCGTAGGGGTTCTAACCCTAAACTTTCCACATTCATTTAATTATGTATTTAGTCACGACGTGCGTGTTATTCCTGTATTATTCTAAAAAATAATATTTTAGAAACAAACAAGTTCGCGACAAAATAATTTCTTTAAGTACATTAGTTTAGGCGTGGGAATCATATTCAAACAAGATCGGCGAATAACCGGGCAAATGTCTGGTGGACTGGTACCATATTAAGCCTGGTTTTCGTAAGGACGCAACATGTCAGCTGGCATGTGGGTCGACTTGTCTGTTCTAATGTAAATGAAATATATTTCATGTCGGGACAGTAGGACGATATGTCGATAATAAACGGATGCTTATTATCATATACGCAAGTTGTGAAGGAGTTAACTATTTAATTACGATATGTCAATGTCGGATGCAAAATTCATCCTGACATGTCGAGTCGCTGTTCGTTTGTCACTACGTACACACTCGATATATTTATTTCTGGCAGTTTTATTCACCAGTTCTTCTAGGTCCCCCAAGGGGAACATTGGAATGTAGTTGTTCTCGCAATTGCATTCCAATGTTCTTTGGGATTTGGCGTTCCCAGAAGCCCGAGCTCGTACCAGTCGGTTTGTGTATGCCGGCTGGCAGATTCTAATACACAAATGGATTATTAATTGTTGTGTTGAAGACGCTAATGACCTGAGTTGTCGACGTGTCTATAATCTAAAATAATAATAATAATAGTTCTTCTACTAATTAATCACAATATTAATTTGTAATATTCTTTATATCTGGTACAAAAGTTTTAACAATTATTTTATTCATTAATTTATTAAGTGTTCGAAAAGACCTCCACGTTCTGCCAAACAGTATCCTAATCGATTACAAAAATTTCCCATCACACTGGCTAACATTTGATGGTCAACGGACTGACATGCATTAGAAATTTTGAAAGGCAGCTACAAATAATTTTATTATGTCGGCGGTTGAATTACCACCATAAAACCATTTAATTATTTGGATTTTTTCCCAAACAGTTTAAATTGTCATTTTATCAATAATTTCAGTAGTGACTATTTTTACTGCAGAAAACAACGATGACGCTATAAGGTTGTTCGGTATTTATTTACAGTAACCACAGTAACTTCCAATTAGCGATCATTTATCTCATTCTTTCTTATTGCTTTATGTATCAATCTCTGTCTTACACACAGAATGCTATGCACAGGTTTCATTTGATACAATCTGTATACTTTCGGCGATTTTTATTTACTCATTTATTAAATAAATAAAGTTTCACTTGCACAGTGGTTTCATAAAACCGCAACTAGTTTTTATATTAATTTTTGTTAAAAAATTGAACTGAGGCTGGTCAAATAAGTTGCAAAATGGTGGCCTGTCCAGGTTTGCCTGGAACCAGTATAAAAAAAATTATCAATTTTGCAATATTCAGGCAGAAAATTCTGTGGGCAGCGAAAAGGGAAATTTTTCACAAGAAACAAAAAATAGACTAATGCTGGGTTTATCGTACAATTTTATTTTTTAATCACGCTGTTAAATGATAGTTGCTATGGCCAAAATGAAAACGCAGCAACCAATGAACACGTATCAATAAAAATTTAACAGCGTGATTAAAAAAAACAGCCTGTTAAAATTGTACGATAAACCCAACATAAATCATTTTGAGCATATATGAATACACAACTGCAGACTGGGGCGGAGTTATCCAGGGCGTCACTGAACCTGAACCTGTATCTAGTAATATAAAACACCACAGCAAATTTACGCTATAAAATGATCTTATTTATTTATTGTAAATTATAGACGCGTCGATAACTTAGGTGATTAGCGTCTTGATTACATTAAATAAGAATTCACTTAAAACTGAATTACATCACAAAACATCCATGACCGGAAGCGGAATTCGAACCCACGACAGTTTGTTCCAGAGGTCGCGACGCTAACAACTGGACCACACTGTCCTCTATATAAAATTATCATTAAAACTTACCTAGAATAACTTCTCTTACGCGTTTTAGACCTGGATCTAGATCTACTCTTGCTGTACGACCGAGAACGAGATCTACTTCGGCTTCGTGACCTCGATCTATAGTCTCTTGATCTAGATCTTGATTTTGAATAACTCTTCTCGGATCTATCGTCATGTCCCGAGACTTTTTTGAAATATCTATAATATTCTTCGTCTGCATCGGGGCCATGCATATCAGAATCATATCCAGCTGACGCATTACCTCCACGTCCCCTCCACCCCCTTTTATAATGCGGATTAAAAGCACCTCTTCTCCGTGGGTACATTCCGCGTGGTGTAAGCATCCCCCTTCCTCTCATTGGATACTGGAAATAATTTGAAGGAGGTGGTCCTTGCATAGGTAAACCGTATAAAGCATTGGGATTTGGATACATTGGGCCATAGCCGAACCAATTTGAACTTAACGGATGAAAGTAAGGGTTATTCATGTCAGGGAGCATCTTTGGATAAGCATCGTTACGGTTTTCAGACGGTGCAATTTCATCTAGAAAAAGAAGAAAATAGTTCAATGAGGACTACCATATTTTCATTCGTCAGATAGCGTTAGTGGCAAATAAGGTATGTGTCAAACGTGTACATTTTTTATTCGTCAGATGGCGCCAGTGGCAAGTAAGGTATGTCAAACGTTTAGAGATCAACGGTGTGAGTTTGGTGATTCCTCATTTATCCATTATTAAGGAATCCCTATATTATTAAACGAGCAAATCTTGTATATATGTACCTGTGTAAATATTTTCTCGAAAACGGCTCTAACGATTTTGATCAAATTTACCGAAAAGGGGTTTCGGGGGGCAAACAATCGATCTAGCTAGATCTCATCCCTGGAAAAATTCGCTTTCTTATCGATTTTATCATTTTAAAGAACAGTTTTTTTAACGTTATAAAACAGTGTCGTATGGTGAGTAGGCTTTGGAAAAAACAAACTATTTTCATTATTTATGTCAAATTACTCTGACAGTCAATCTTTAACTTATTAAAATAATCAGTAATTATTTGAAAAGTAAAAAAATAACAACAATAAAATCTAAACATAATATTTACATAATTATGTTTAGATTTTATTGTTGTTATTTTTTTAACTAATATTTAAATAAATAGGTATATTACTTTTATATTACCTATATAAAATATGTAGGTACATACGTTATGTAGTATGACGTATACTGACGTATAATAATATTATCTACTTATTCGCGTCTGACATTAAGGTCGAAGCCCTCTATTGGGCTTAGTCGCGAACTACCCGAGGAGGTCGTAGCAACAGAACAAAGCGTTGAGTGAAGGTAAAAGTGTACAAAATATATGTTTTTCACGAATGACAGTATACAAATGTAAGCATATTGCAAAAAGATACTGTTCAGTGTTCACTTGAAGTTTTGTAATAAATAATTCTGTCGTAATACGACTTTTGAATGAATTGTGAATTATAGACGCTCGACAACAGAGGTCATTAGCGTCTGGCTGAAAATATCGAAATTAAATTTCACTAAAAATGTTTTGTTATGTCAGCACAAATGTTGCAATAGGAACTTACGACGCGGAAAAAAATCATTGCCGTTAAAATGATCACTGAATGAATTGTAAATTATAGTCAGACGCTAATGACCTCTGTTGTCGAGCGTCTACAATCCACAATCCATCCATCCTGTAAATTATAGACGATCGACAACAGAGGTCATTAGCATCTGAATGATCACTGTACAAAAGAGTGCTTTCTGTCATAAGTCTTATTCCAGTTAAACCCATCTATAGCTTCCTCAATTCACTATTTTCAGGAAATTTGTGATTGGAAAATGCTGTCGAAGTATTTCGGCAACAAGGATTTGAACACATGTAAGGCATTTCTGAAACTATTTAATACAAATCACATGTAAGCTAATGTAAACAAACAACGGTTAAAAGTCGTATTGCGACAGAATTATTTATTACAAAACTTGAAGTGAAAACTGAACAATATCTTTTAGCATTATGCTTACCTTTGTAAACTGTCATTAGTGAAAAACATATATTTTTTGCACTTTTACTTTCATTCAACGCTTTGTTCCGTTGCTACGACCTCCTCGGGTAGTTCGCGACTAAGCCCAATAGAGGGCTTCGACCTTAATGTCAGACGCGAATAGGTATGTAATTTTTTTTCTTAAAAACGACTAACGATTTTTATGAAATGGGAACTTTAAGTACTATTTTTTTTGAACTCATCCGAGCAAAGCTCGGTCATCCAGATATTAAATTATTAAATAAATACAAAACTGCGATTTATATTAAATGAATAAATGACAGATACTTTATTTGCTAGTGGCGTCATCAGATGGTGGAAAATATAAACAGTACTGACATCTGAAAGACATCAAAGTGATGTATACGTTGCTTGCGAGTGGTGCTATCAGGTGGTAAAAAAGAAATCTGGTAACCCTCATTTTATTGTGAACAAAATAGGTATTAATTAACAAAACACAGTAGAAAATCTATAACTTGAGCTTCATCTGCATCTTTTCCATACCGCTATCTAGCAAAATCCCTTACTCAAGGCACTTTAATATGCCTCCATCAACAGCTTGACAAAAATAAGGTCTTGAATAAATAACACCCAAAAATTGTCACTAGCTCGCGGACTATAAAAGATTGAATGAATTACCTTCGCTTTTAGATTTTTCTTTTTTCTTCTTCTTTTTCTTCAGAGATAGTTTTCTTTTCGAAGCTTTTGAATCTGAATCCGAATTACTATCTCCTTTATTAGAAAAAGAATTAACAGTCAGTCCAAGAACTGCTTTAATCGTTTCACGTTCTTCTTTGGCTTTGCGAAGACGTTCTTTTTGTTCTTCAAATTGCTTGTCAATTGAAAATTTCATTTTACTTTCCTAAATTAAATATTTACATTTGAGACACAGTATAAATAAATATAACCAAGCACTATTTTAAAAATTTACCATTACAATAATTATTAATTAATTCAACAATGAATTTTTAATCCACAAGGCATCCACTAGGTAGTGAATAGTATTTCTTAACATATCAGTCAGCATATTATGCCATCATGATTGTTAAAGAAATACTATTCACTACCTAGTGGATGCCTTGTGGACTAAAAATTCATTGTTGAATTAATTAAGAACAACTATTCACTACCTAGTGGATGCCTTGTGGATTAAAAATTCATTGTTGAATTAATTAATAATTATTATATTGTTGTCCACAATTAGCTAACTCATATATTGTTATTTATTTACCATTACTGTTAGCAAAAAGTTGTTTAATTTTTTTTTTCGACATAACCTTTAACAAACTAATCAAAACAAAAAAATATTTTTTAGTATCTTTGAAGTGAGCGCCTTCCAACAGTTCCAACGATATGCGATGTTACATGCTAAATAATAAAAAAATACATTTTTACTTTACTGGCTTGTAGAGCATGCAAAAAATTTGGTTTTTGATAAAATTTTTGAACATATCACCATATCCGCATGTTAAACATTAGACGTAACAGACCTGTGACAGACTAGACAGCCGGGCAACGAAGTCTCACGATAAGGGTTCCGATTTTGCCATTTTGATACACAACCATAAAAATGATTGTTTATGACAGCTTAACTCCCAAACATCACACTAATGCCCAGCAGACACTGCATTTTTCTATTATCATTTTTTTGACAGTTGTTTGAGAGAACATTTTGAAGTATTAAAACATAATAAAAGCATCGATTTTTTCAAAGAACGCCGTGAAAATGCAATTTAGATATTTTTGCTGGGGTTCATTACAGTGGCGGACTAGGGGAAGCGGAGGGGGCGGCTCACCGCGGGCCTCTGATCCTGGAAGGCCTCCAAATCTCTAAAAGTCCTTCTTAGTCAAATCCCAAACAAGGCCAAAATATGTTTAGTAAGTAAGAGGCAGTTTGTAATTGGAGGTCCCGTACGTATACAAAATATAAATGTAGGGTAGGTCGTTTGTTATAAATATTTGTTTTTTTTTGTCAGCCATTACATCTATATTATTCATTTTTTACGACATTTACACTACAAATACATCAATTTGTAAGCAGACCGGGGGCCTCGTTTAGTTCTGCTGCCCCCGGCCTCCGACGGGCTTGGTCCGTCACAGGTCCATTAAACACATGTGGTGTTCATGGGTTAATAAATAGGTGATAACAGTAATGGTAATATTTGCAAGTGTAAAGAACAGACTCGTTGCTTACCTCTTTTTCAACTTTAATTTTCTTCTGCAACATCTCATTTTCTTTTTTAACCTATAAAAACAAAAAAAAGTGTCACTAAACTAGAAAACACAAATGCAAAAATATTGACATTGATAGAATTAAAATCCATACAAATTTGAAAAATAAGTCGATCGACACAGCTATATGTACAGATTGTATCAAATTAAACCTGTGCATAGGGCATTCTGTGTGTAAGACAGAGATTGATACATAAAGCAATAAGTAAAAATGAGATAAATGATCGCTAATATGAAGTTACTGTGGTTACTGTAAATAAATAATACTGAACAACCTGATACTTTACTTTTAGCCTTACCTTAAGACGTCGAAACAATTCTTCAGTAAGACGAATAGCTTGAAGTTTCCTTTGAGCACTGAGCAGCTTTTTTTCTTCAAGAATGATTTTTTTGTTTATTTCTTCCGACTCTTTAACTTTCAATAATGAAAATTGTTGAGCCTTTCTTTTCTCCTCACGTTCTCTCTGTCTGCATTCCTTAGCAACTTTAACATTTATTTCTTTTTGTCTACGAACAAATATTAAATTAAAATTTTTAGGTATTCTTACGTTGACAATTTTTAAGAACATTGAAATACGTGACAGCTACCGCGACTGTGTTAGTTCCTAAGCTATGGTGGCGCCATCAGTTCTCTTACCAATAGAATAAGCATATAAAATATAATGACGGATTTGACATGGAGGAGGGGGTGTGGTTTAATCGAGAAAGTCACATTTTTCTATACTTCCATTTTTTGCCACCAGATGTCATAGCGTCAAA
Organism: Mongoloraphidia duomilia; assembly: GCA_039654895.1. Taxonomy (NCBI): domain Eukaryota; kingdom Metazoa; phylum Arthropoda; class Insecta; order Raphidioptera; family Raphidiidae; genus Mongoloraphidia; species Mongoloraphidia duomilia. The sequence continues at coordinate 6,520,599 of CM077516.1, forward strand.
TGTCAAATCCCTATAAGCTGATCTGATAAAGAGGCGTGACCTAATTACGAAATTTTCTTCCATCAGATGTCATAATGTCAAATTTCTATAGAATCTATCTTGACTAAGCCGATCTCAGTAAAAAAAATACTAACCTGTGCATCATCTCTTTATCTTCTTCTTCCTGTTGTTTTTTCCTCTCAACTTCTTCTTTTTCTCTGTCTCTGGCTATTAATCGATCCCTAACGATCTGACGTCTAAGAATCGAAGCATCACTTAAATGTTTCGTTTTGTCGAAATCAACTTTAATATTAACCATTAAGCACTGTTCCGGTTCTTTACGTAATAATTTCATGTTTTTAAAAGCTTCCATTGCGCGTACAAAAGAAATATAATCACGGTATTGTATATACCCTTCAAAAAATATATTCTGATCATAAGAAAATGTTTGTATGCCTGACATGTGTGCTTTCATTTTGTCTCGATAAGGATCACAGATTGGAATATCTACATACCGAATATCACCAAACTTCTGAAATATTCTATGAAACAAATTTTCCGATGGTTTTAAATCTGATGTAGAATCTGTCATATGCTTTGAGACAAACCATTTTATAGGAAGGTTGCTTATGTGCAAGGTATCAGGTCGCTCGCCTGGTTTCATTTCATCCATGTTTTTTGCATCACGGAAATAGGAATCCCAAGTATGTCGCGAAGGAAAATCGGATCTGGCTTCACTTCCACGCACTTTTAAATTTTCACTAAACCCAGTTAGTTTTATTATGTTTCCGTCAAGCCTTGAGAGTACTTTATCAATTTTGGTTCGATCCTCTAGTTCTACCTCAAAACGAATAAATTCTAAAGTACTTTTTGATACCTTCAAGCACAAAAATTCTTCGGGTTTTATCATATTTCGCAACTTCTCCATAACCTCCCAGTTAGAAATTGTGGTACCCGGTTCTTTAAGTGGAGGTAATTGAACTGAGACATTTAATTTAGCAATTGGTTTAAGGAATAAATGTTGAGGTAAATATAAAGGAACTGCGTCCGATATATTTTTGCAATTTTGAAAAGTATTCATGATGACAATTTTTTACACAATAATAATAATAAATACTTTCAAAAATTCAATAAGTAAACTTAAGTAAAAAAATCATATCTTAAGTAGTTTTTTCAACTGACAGTTTACGTTTATAAGTTACAAGCATGAACAGAATACCACAAATACGGAGATGCGTACTTCAATTAAAATACAGACATTTTAAAAAAAACCCGACAGAATACAGATCTAATCCTGTTTTATTTAAAAAAACTTCTAGTTATGGCTATTTGAGGCTTCATTTGCACAAATTATAAAACCGCTTAGTATTAAAACATAATGTTGCTAATATTTCTGCACTATATATTTTAAGGTTAAAAAGAATTATAAATTTAGCACTTAACTTATACGAATTAATGAAATTGCATATATTTACATATTATATTGTATTTCATTTGATTCAAAAATAATATTATTGCACTAAATATTTTAAGGTTAAGAAAGATGAGGAATTTTGACTTTCAACTTTGCCTTACTTTTAAAGTCTGTTATAGTTACTACCCGAATAAAACCTACAACTTATGTAATATGCGCGTTTGTTCTACTTGACCTGTAGTAAGAATTACGGTATTAGTAATTAGACAGATAAGGTAACCTGTTTGTAGCCAACATTAAAGTTTTTCATTCACGCGTTAAATAAACTTTTTCGTTTTATGTTTAATAGAAAATGTTGAAGACGTACGCTGTATGGTAAAAGACAATAAAAAATCTTGTTATTAATAATTTTACCATAAATATGGATTTTTCCAATAGCGTTGTACCTAAATAAATTTTGTAATAATCTCGTGATCTCATTTTCACGTCATAACGTTTTTTAATTATTTCAAAACAAAAATACTAAATGAAAAATTGTATCTGAAGCGTCCCATAAATTTAGACTTTTTGTTGTATTGTTTACAATCGAATTTTTGGCGCTAAACGGAAATGATGGAGAGTTATGTGGGCGGGATTTATTTGTAAAGTATTTAAATTTTAACGGTTCTCAAAATATGATGTCGGTTCAAAGCGACAGGCAGATAAAAGTTTAGAAACTTTTCTCTTGTTAAGGCATCATACAAAATACACAAAAAACTGCAAAATATATAAAGAACCCGTTACAGTTTTTATTTTATAATAATTACCTACATTAGTTCAATGCGGTCGCTCAATTAATTCGAATCAAATCAACAGAAATAGGAACGTTCAAGAATACCAGTACGGCAGTAGGTACTCAGTAATCGATATTACAGTTATACTTTGTTAAGTATAAATTTATAATGCAAATACTCGTATACAGTACTTTCTTTAGAATGATAAATGAAAAATCAAACAAAGCGTTGATTTGTTTATTCTCAATTCAAAAGTGGTTGAAATATTAAATATGTTTTGTGAGTGCTAACACACATTTTGTATTTTATAATACTATCAATGTATAAATATAAATAATAAAAAACGGATGTATATAATATGATTCTGTAAGTTCAATTATTGTTTTATTAATTTACATTCAATTTAAATATTGTCTTTAATAATTTCAGGTACACATTAGTACTTTTTCTCATCCTAAGTTTTAATGGTATATTTTGTGATCGTAAAATTAGAAATATTTTATTTACCAAGGAAGGTGCGACATTCAAGGTAATAACTATATCTACTAATATTATAAAGAGGAAAATGTTTGTGTTCGTTTGACGCACAATGTACATATTTCGAAGAATACCTACTATCTTCGCATTTTTTTCAGATGATCGTTGGTTTTTCGATTCCAATTACCTTAGGCACTAATCAATCTCTGGCATATGTCGTAAATTTCCAATTTCAATATACATTGCCGAAAGAAGTATCAGATTTAAAACCTATCCAAATAGCTAAAAGAAGTCAAGGATCCATCACAAGAAACAATAAAGATGTCAGTAAAGGAGTTTATATCGCCATTGAGTCGATGTTTAATAGGTGCGTAGATTTTATGGAGAAAAAGAGACGGGCAAGTGCGAGTTGGACTCGCGCCACGAGGGTTCCGTACCGTTGCGTTGTCAGTTTAAGTTTATCACGTAATTCCACATAGAATTAGAATTTCGGATTTTTTCCTTTACTTATGCCCTTATTTCGTACCAAATTTCAAGATTCTGGATTCTAAGTCAACGGGAAGTATTCTATAAATTTTGATGAGTGGGTCAGTAAATCAGTATTAGTGTTGCCGTCTAGATCTAGACTTTCTAGACTCTTGTCTTGTCTTGTCTAGATTTTCAAGACAATACTTGCAAAAGTCTTGTCTAGAAATTTTCAAGACAAGACAAGACTTGCTTTATCTAGATCAAGACTCTTGCCGAAACTCTAGACAATTTTCAAGAGTCTAGATAAACTAAGTAGTAGTACGTAAAGGTTTACTTTACCTACTACTACTAATCTAGACTCTTGAAAATAATCTAGAGTCTTGATATTAGACAAGACAAGAGTTTGTTAATCTAGACTTAGACTTACTGAAGTCTTGATATTAGACAAGACAAGAGTTTGTTAATCTAGACTTAGACTTAGTGAAGTCTTGATATTTCAAGACAAGACAAGACTTTGAAAGTCTTGCCTTGTCTTGTCTAGACGGCAACACTAATCAGTATCAAAACACGATTTTTTTAAAGGACAGATCTTTTCATTGCATTATGTTAGAAGCTTTAATTTTTTACAGGACTATGGGGTTGTAGACTTTAGTATTTAATATTAATTTCAACTTGATAACTCTAACCGTTCGTGAGAACAAATTTCATCAACATTTCTGTCTCGTCCCTCCATTTTCGGCTTTTTATTCTTTTATAAATTTCGCAGGAATTCATTACAGCTAGGGAATGCAATCTCAATCTCGCGAGATCTGGATTTAGCGAAATCTCGAGCCATTTTTCGAGATTTAATCTCGTGGGCAGGCACTCTCGTTTTTGAAATCTCGTTCGAGATCTCGTTCGAGATCTCGACCCGATATGGTCGAGATCTCAATTAATGTTTTGTTTTATTTTCAAAATATAACAGCAATAATCCCAAATTACAAAAATAATACGTTCTTTCATTCGAGATCTCGTCAGATTATCTGGCGAGATCTCGATTAATCTCGACAATATCGAGGTTTCGCCTACTAAAAGAAAATCGCGCGATAATCTAACGAGATCTCGAATGACCAATCTCGAACGACCGATCTCGAATGACCAATCTCGAACCCAGACTTATCTCGCGAGATCTCGAAATGCCAATCTCGGCTAGAGATTGCATTCCCTAAATTTACACCACAATAAGCCAGTCGGTGCATTTCATGATTTCTCAAAGCTTAAATAATATCGAGTACCTACTATAAAGTTTAGTTACTATATTTCATAGTTGAAGACAACATTGGACCAGATTTTATAAATATAAATTATAAAATAACTACCTACCTAATAAACTGTTATTTTTTGGAATAAATCATTATTATAAAAGAATGTAGGCTTTCACGGCCGGCGTTAATAGAATTAAGATAAGAATCTTTCGGGCTTATGAGCCGTGGTCTACTGGAATGGCTTCTTCTTCTTCCAGACGTTTCGCTTGCAACTGCGGCAAACATCTTCAGTGGTGTGTTCGACGTGGTCGTAGTGTTCTTCTCGGTGTCTTGCTGTCGACAGCAGGACACCGAGAAGAACACTACGACCACGTCGAACACACCACTGAAGATGTTTGCCGCAGTTGCAAGTGAAACGTCTGGAAGAAGAAGAAGCCATTCCAGTAGACCACGGCTCATAAGCCCGAAAGATTCTTATCTTAATTTCATTATTATTATGCAAGTCTTTATACAAAAATTTGTTTTTTTAGATATGGATTGGATGGGCGTACATATCTTTTGAAATATATTTGTGATAATGCTCAAAATACGTTTGGTCATGAATACAATGGTCTTTATGGACAGCTGTTAGATATTATATTTACGTAAGTATTATTTTACTATTTATTGTTTTTATTTTATTGTATGGAAAAATGCATCACTTAGTTGATGACTGATGTCGACAAATCGTTATTACATTCAGTCCGAAACATTGAAGATTAAAAGCGGAAATAAGCATATTAAAGTTTCTTTTAACATTGGGGAGGGGGTCAACTGTCCCACCCCCGCTGTAATTAAACAAACAATGTTATTTTTCAGTCCTAAGGATGAAGCTGAGGAAAAGCCTGACAAACTATATCAACGATATGTGCAAGCAATGCAAGCCGGAAAATTTGGAATCAAATGTTCGACTCTCTGTTCCAATTAATTTTAAGAAGTTGACCTTGACAAAATAAATAGCGAAAAATTAAGGTTATCATCAGATGTATTTATTAATCATCTAACCGAAGAAAAGATTAATCAATTGAATCTAGCCCATCAAATTACACTTTCTATGATTTTTAATCTATGTATCACGTGACTTCAAACACCGTGTGAGAACGGTGACGTCAATTTTAAGTAAAAAATGAATGTATCCATAGCAACGGAGCTTAGATTGTTTACATCATGTTCACATAGGTACAAAACGGTATTTTTCAACACTCTGTTTCTGTTATAACTAGAATCGAGTTAGTAGATAGGTATAAACGTACATTCATAAAAATTTGACGTCATAGGTTTGTAGAGCAACGAAAGCGGACGGGCTAACTATATTTCAAAAATTATTTTTGAGCTAATTTGAAATCGGAATGAAGTGAGGTGTCATTTTGTTCAGAATTTACTGCTCTATTAATATAACACAAAGAAAAATTTTAGTCAAAATATACCCTATAGTCCAAACTCCAAGCGGCAGGTAATAAATGAAGGGGGTTACCTGGAAAGTATTCCGAAGTTAATGATATTTTGGTGTGTTGTTTGCGGGTACTCTGTGGAGTAGAATCTGAGTTTTCGACCTCGAGGACCCTGTGCTAACGTGGGGGGAGCCGAAAAACCACGAAATTTTACCACCTTTTTCGCTTTTTTCGAAATCTCTCAGAAACGGTCGACTTAAGCAATTCTTTCATTATGTAATGTTTTAAAGAGGATTACATTTCCTACAATTTTCATTCCCAAAACTTTTCTGTGGTACTAATGGTAAGCGCGCTGCAGCTTCTTGAAAATCATCCGCTCGGCTTTTTGTAACCTTGGTAACCAATGTGTAACATGTGTATTTTCAATTTAAAGTTCGATGAAGAACAAAATAAATAAAACTATTGAAAAGAACATTACATTTTAACCATTGGTTACCAAGGTTACAAAAAGCCGAGCGGGTGATTTTCAAGAAGCTGCATCGCGCTTACCATTAGTACCACAGAAAAATTGTGGGAATGAAAATTGTAGGAAATGTAATCCTCTTTAAAACATTACATAATGAAAGAATTGCTTAAGTCGACCGTTTCTGAGAGATTTCGAAAAAAGCAAAAAAGGTGGTAAAATTTCGTGGTTTTTCGGCTCCCCCCACGTTAGCACAGGGTCCTCGAGGTCGAAAACTCAGATTCTACTCCACAGAGTACCCACAAACAACATACCAAAATATCATTAACTTCGGAATACTTTCCAGGTAAAAAGTACCTGACTGCTGGACTACTATTCAAGATTTGAATGTGCGCAGATAGAGAAGGAATTTCAAACAATCAATAAAACAAAAATTACACTAAAACTCCATTTTCTTATTTAAATCATCAAATACAACTCTATTTGATTTAATGGTAAATTTGTCACTATAAATATTCAGACTTTCGACACTTCGAAATTTACAAGTAATCTATGAATAAAGTTTTATTTTTTAAATATTTACTTAGAATAACTTCATAAATGTATCTACAATATATAATATTATGTACACTGTATTAAAACTTATTCCGTTTAAGTATTTCACTATATTTTATCATTTTATAATTAGAATTCTTATGAACATATTTAAAGCAATAGAAAATTCAACTAAATAATATTTACACTATTTATGTAATAAAGCTTCAGATTCAAAAAAGTGTTCATTTCATTTCCCAATTTTAATAGCAAACAATATCACATTATTTTATTCGTTTAAATATTAAATTGCTACGTCCTTACAAAAAATATAAAAATATTTATGGTATAATAAAATAACGAGAGCATTACGAGACTCTGAGATTTTTTCAGATCTGCTGAATTTCCGTGGTACATTGCAGCAGGATGTTCACCTGAAAATTATACAAAACATTGTTAATACAAAAAAAAAAAACTTTTTTTCCCGTACGCACCACAAAATAGCTACTTTCTATGTATGTATACCGGCCTGTAATAGGTCATTTAACCGGCAGGCGTGCCGAAAGTGTTTTACTTACCGCACTACCGTGATAGTTTTGATCTTGCTCCTTTAGTCTTGGTCTTGGTATTGCTTTTTTGCAAGACCAAGACCAACTTTGCTCATCACTATTTGCAATCATATACATATTACCCTATACTGCTGATAGATCAAAAATCGTGAAGCCAACATACGTGCGGGTATATATTTCTGTCTTTTTTTATGGGGGCCCAGCTGGCAGGTTCCTGATTGGCTACTTCCATAGACAAAGACAGAATTTTTAAAAGAGAGCAGGTATACTATTGACCACTGGGGCACTGAGGTTTTACGTCAATGGCATCCATGACATATTTCTTTGTCTTTATATATTACGTTTCAAGTGTTATTTATACTTCAGTTCATGGAATACTTCAGTTGATAGTGATATTATTATGCCCAAAAAGATCCGAAACCTGTGTTTACTTCTTATATCACTATGAATTTCAAGGAATATGAGTAAAAAAACTGTTTTAACAAAATTTAACTAGGTTACGTTAAAATGACAACAGCTGTCAAGCGTTTTGTTTACATTTTGTTCGAAATGAAAGATATCTTTATTTCAACATTTTGTTCAGATGGAACGTCCGTACAGCGACCAATGACATCATCGGAATAAATGCGGAATTACTTCGTCAAAAGAGACACAGATATATTTTTGCTCTCTTTGTAGACTTCACTCACCGCACATTGAGTAAATGGACAATGCGTGGTATATAATTTAAAGTATATGTTTGCAATGAATCATTTACATTGAAAATAATTATTTGAAAATGATTCGTGGGAACTGGGCTTTACAAAACTATTAATCAACTATATCTTACCGTTCAAAATGTGTACTCGAATTTCTGCCGTGTTTGCGTTTGATGGCTGACATGCATAATGACCTGAATCCATTGGAGCAGCTTTTCGTATGAGAAGCCAACTTATAGTTATTGGCCCTTTTTCGGTAACTAGACTAATTCCTCCTCGTGGAGAATCAAAATTTATTTCGTTTGTATTATGTGACCATATTAAATTTGGCGGTGGTTCTGGTGCAAATTTCACTAAGCACGTAAGATTTATTGTAGATCCCTGGTTAATAAACAAATCTGGTCCTCCGAGAATTTCTGTACTTGGTTCTGTGAACAAAAAGTTTACAAAACATAAGTACTTATGTACCAACTGTAATACAATACAAATCGAATTAAAACAAGCCGTGAGGTGGGTCGTTTACTAGGACTAAAGTGCGACCCTTAAGGTCCACACGACGAACTTCCCAGTTTGATAAATATTTAATAATAATAATTAAATTAGATATTACACAGAAAAGTAATCATTTTAATCATTAAAACATAATTATTATTTATTTTTAACAATAATTTAAAAAAAAACGGCTGAACTGATTTTTAAAAAATTTAGGTTGGATCAAAATGACGTTAACACGCCTCGATTGACACCCTTACGAAGTCGATATAATTTTTTATTCGCGAGATATTGTGTAAAATCTACTTTTTTTGGAGTCTATTTGGTTAAGAAAAAAGAACGGCTGAACCGATTTTGAAAAAATTTCTTTCAGATCATATTTACATTAATACGCGTCGATTGACACGTAGGTGTCAAAATTTAACAGAGTGATTAAAAAAACATCGTGATTAAAATGTACGATAAACCAATACACATTATTTACATACCTACAACTGAGAGATATACGGGATGTCCGATGGGCGGTGTTGTGCTAATTTGGCATTCATAGATACCGGAATCTGAGTGTTGAGGGTAACGAATCCTTAACGTCCATTCTTCCGTGTGAGGCGTATGCATCGCCTCAAATCTTTGATCGCTTGTATACGTGTATCGACCGACCGTCAACAAATGAATGTCGCGATGGCGAACCCACGATACCTTTATTGCAAAACGATTTCATGTTAATCGACGTATAACAGATCGTTTAGGTCGCAGCATACTATACAGGTGTAAACGGTTTTCAATAACATTGAGAACATTTACAATTTTGTAGTAGGCTACGGACCATAAGACATAATATAAATATACAGTGGATTACATAGAAAAAACAAACAAAACCGCTTTACAGAAAGTATTGATATACCACCAAAAACATAAATGTGAACAAGCCGTGAGGTGGGTCGTTTATTAGGACTAAAGTGCGACCCTTGAGGTCCACACGACTAACTTCCCAGTTTGATAAATATTTAATAATAATAATTAAATTAGATATTACACAGAAAAGTAATCATTTTAATCATTAAAACATAATTATTATGTATTTTTAACAATAATTAAAAAAAAAAAAAAAAACGGCTGAACCGATTTTTATAAAATTTATGTCGGATCAAAACGACGTTAACACGCCTCGATTGACACCCTTACGAAGTCGATATAATTTTTTATTCGCGAGATATTGTGTAAAATCTACTTTTTTGGAGGTTATTTGGTTAAAAAAAAAGAACGGCTGAACCGATTTTGAAAAAATTTCTTTCAGATCATATTTACGTTAATACGCGTCGATTGGCACCCTAACGTAATCGATATCATTTTTCATTCTCGAGATTTCGTCTTAGAAAGAAATGGACACATGCGTACGTACGTACGTACACACACACACACACACACAGACATCTTTCTAAAAATAGTGTAAAAATAGTGTGGTGACCTTGAAATATAAAATTTTTTTCTCCATTTTGATTTCGATTTTCGGACCCATTACAATAACTTCCAGTGGGAAGTTAAAAAGGGGCCAAGTTCGGTATAAAGAACAGCTTCGCCGAAAAAAGAATTGAGGTCTAAGTAGGTGCCAAGTTTTCACATACGATTCATTTGAAGTTGAAGTTGAATGTTCATATTTTTTTATTGGCACACAAACAACCAAAGGTGTTTATCTGCCAAATACCAGAACTCTAAGAGTTCTTGTTGTCTTAGAATTTAAATGTCACGTCTCTTATTACCCGATTCGTCTCTTATTAGGTGGTTCTCCCTTTTTTATAATATAAAACATGAAAACTTGCAAAGTAAAAACTTGGCACCCACTTAAATCTCAATTCTTTGTTCAGCGAAGCTGTTCTTTGTACCGAACTTGGCCCCTTTTTATTTACATTTATGTTTTTAGTGGGATCTAATTTGAATGACCACTTCCTTCGATTATATCGAAATATCCGTAACTATTCCGTCACTTCCACCATATATGCTCCGTTTTCCCGCCATGCAAAGGTTTGGTTAGGTAATGTATGCAACAATTTTGGAACAATAATAAATTGAGCTCGTTAATGACTGTTCCAAACTAAATATTTTTATATAAATTAATAGATTTTTTTATACGACTGAATTGCAATTGAAAATTTTGTTGGAAGGCAGCCAATTATATAATTGATTCCAAACATATCGGAAAAAATCATTTTACTAGCCATAGTTACAGTCAGGATTCTAACTTGAACCTTTCCATTTTCGCGGTGGAATGAGCTTACATTACTCATTAACACTCGCAAGCTCATTCCGCCGCGAAAGTGGAAAGGTTCAGGTTAGAATCCTGACTGTGACTATGATTAGTAAAATGATTTTTTCCGATATGTTTGGAATCAATTATATAATTGGCTGCTTTCCAACAAAATTTTAAATATTTTTATGTCAAAAAAGCTTCACTTGAACAGTTGCTTCGCTAGACACTTGACAGAACATTATTGAATTATAAATATGAAAAAACAAAACTTGAAAAAGTTCTCCAAACATAATTTTTTTAAAATTCAGTCAAAGATCGTTTCGGGCTATTAACTCATCTTCAGGAGTACAAATTGAACAGTCCAAGTATTTATGCTTCTGAAGATGGAGTGAATTTAAAAAAGATGTCAAATGTTTGTGTTTTTATATTTATTATTCAAAAAAGTTTGTTTTAAAAAAAATTAATGGAGTTTGTTTTGAACTTACAGTTCTATTTCCTAAATTTTTGACACGACATAACAAGTGAACTGTCTTTCCAACAAGTCCTGTTATGTTAGACGGTACCGAGGTGTCAAAGTATGGTCCAGTACCAGGCGTTGGCCAATCTTGTAGAAAATCTGTGCGAAATCGTCTGTTCCCTCCTACTGGTATACCTGCAACAAAACAAAATCAAAATCTCTAATAGGTGGTGTGCAAACTTTCACGGCCGGCATTGTTCCAAGTCTTCATGGTTTCCGGGCTTGTAGGCCGTGGTCCGGTGGTATTTCTACCTGACGTTTCGTCTACAACTGCGGTAGACATTCTCGCTGACCTGTGAACCGCCAAGGAGGACACTTCGACCGCTGCCACATCGCCTTTGAGAATGTCTACCGCAGTTGTAGACGAAACGTCAGGTAGAAATACCACCGGATCACGGCCTACAAGCCCGGAAACCATGAAGACTTGGAATCTAATAGGTGGTGTTTACTTTTACTGATCAGTTTGACTGAACGCAGGACGGCGTCTTGTTTTCCATAGGAAATAGTAGTAGCCAAAACCTACAAACCAAAGCATCGTAGTGTCACCCAATACTGATTTATAATTTATCCCTGCATGCAGTCAAATGACACCCGTTTTCATTAAGTACGAACATTTTCTCACTAGCAGCGCTAGTGGTACGGTGGGTACTGTTCACTGTATGAATGTCCATTTGCGTACTGTCATACATGTAAAAACAGTATCAAAAAAAATGTTTTTGACGGAAGATGACGAGCTAGGGGCAAAATCAAAATTGCCAAATGTCAAGGATAATAATGTAGCGACATTAAAACGTTGGCTATCTTGCCGTAATTTAAAAATTTCAGGAAAGAATGAATTAATTGACAGGTCAGAATGCTAGGTTATATTGATTTTATAGTTGTATTTTTCGAACTCAAATAACAGACGTTCAAAATAATAATAAGTTTAAAACTTATTTCAGAACGAAATACGCGTCAAATATACTAACTTGGTAATTAAGACAATTCAATTAATAATAATTAATGAATTTTATTGTGTAATAAATTAACACCTTGACTGCCATAGCGGTCCCATGGGACCGGCTGATATACTTCATACAGCGCCGTGTCGGTCCCATGGGACCGGTAAGCAATAGATGTATTAAAGTATGTTTCATGAGCCGCCGGTCCATTATATCGTATTATACTTTACAGCAATGGACCGGGGCGGCCTTGCTAAACATTTTGCATGTAATGTTTTTCGATTTTGCTTTTTAGATGCTTAATTAAAATCCATATTTCGGCCAGGTTCGTAAATATTTACACATTACATTTTTTATATTAATTTATTTCATTTTTGAATAGAAAAAATACATAGAAAATTACAAAATTATCAGAACATTTTAGTTTTTATTCCTGCAACATTTGGATCAACTCCTGTTTGCCTATTAAATTTAATAATTTTAGGCTGATTTCCTTGAGGTTTTTGCCAAGGCAACTGACTTTCACTATAGTCTAATGTGGTTTCATCGTCAGAATCTTCAAGAATTGTAGTTGTAGATGTTGCCGGTAGATTTGACGACAAAGGACGTGCAGTAGACCCATCATCGGAATCTTCGAGAATTGAAGCTGTAGAGGTTGTCGGTAGATTCGACGAGAAAAGTCCAATAGACTCACCTAAATGCGCAGCTTTATCACAATTTAAATTAATTTCTATAAAAAGAATTGTACTGCTAGCAAAATAAAACCGAGCAACAATATTATGTAAAGACAAATGTGAATAATACTTACCATACTCTTCATCTTCAGATTCTAAATATGTAGGGTCCTTATATGAATCGTCAGAGTCCTCACCAAATTCTTCATCAGACATATCCAATAAGTCTGCTATTTCTTTTTCGGTCAAACCTTTTTTCATAGCCATTTTTACGAAGTTTATGTTATCAAAACTCATAATATAAGCTACAATAAACAATAAACATTCGAAACATACACTTGCAAAAACACACATGACTTAAACGTGCTGTAACATCAAATAAGCCGGCCGGCACGGCGTGTGTGGACCGACAATGGTCCGGGCCGGCGCTATGTTTCAATTAGTATGCGTTAGCGCCGCGGAGGTCCCATGGGACCGGTAACAGAAAATTTTAAATATCTCAAAAAATATTTTGTATTTTTGAAAACCATAATTACAAAAGTGTTTTAGAAGTAATTAATTATTTAAAAGTATATTCGGCCCCATGGACCTTTTTTTGAAATTTATATCGGCAGTCAAGGTGTTAAGGTTATATTTTTATATACATTTATTAAGTTAGTTAACTACCTATAGGTATAAATTATGATTTTAAGTTATTAGTTTATCATTTACTGACCGTTTTATATGTAAATTTTGTTATTTTTTCTTTTGGCCGTCAATGTGACGTTTTAGGAATTGTATAAAAAAACACGTTTTCATCTGGATATCGATTATATCCGAAGTATAATTAGCAAAACTACAATGTTATGTTAGCATTGTGGTTATATAAAAACATTTTTCTATTTGTTTAATAATTTTAAACAATTAAGTTATACCACTAAAATGACACGACGCAAATGGAGAATTAATCTGTACCCACCACAAGTGCTGCCCTTCGTGAATAATTGAATGGACTACTCTGAGGAAAATGGCTCATTGATCAGTGTGATCAGCGTTGTGTTGAATCTTCTCGTGACGCTCTGATGCTTTGCGTCCTTCAACGTGTTAATAAAATTGCAACGTGGACGTGTGCCCTAGCGGTACATCGCTGTAGTTATTTTTCGAATTCACATGAGTGAGAACGATAGAGTATGGCTGTGGCCTGTCTCTATCCTTTTCTGTACAAGCGATTAGCTATCAGTGTTTCTATCGACTGGGTCGATTTTTTTGTTTGTCTATTTGTACCTAAATCTTTCGGTAACGACTGGATCAATATTGATAAAACTTGGAATATCAATTGTTATCCAATTTTAAAGTGTACCCGACTATGGTCAGGTTAAGATATTGTTTCCGTTAAAACTAATATTAGCTCGAGTGAAGGGGCTTAGAATAGCCGAGTGCGTAGCGATGCCGCTGTTTACATGGCTGTTCCATGTTTCTTCTATTATAATATAAGTTTCCAGATTCTAATCCGAGATTACTGATAATAGTGCTAATTTATTATTAAAAAATAATAAATGAATAAAGCCACTAAAAAAATAAAAATAATTTAAAAAATCAAAAAACCCGACTGCGTAAAAAGTGAACCAAACTACGTACATAATAAATAAAAAAAAACTGAAAAGAAAAAAACAAGCCCTTAGATGTCCGGTGGTCTAGAATTCTAATAGTGGAACAAAACAACTGAACATTCGGATCCATTGAAAAATTTGATTGGCTGTCGAATAATGGATCCCGACTGTTCAGTTGTTATGTTCCACTATTTGAATTCTAGACCACCGGACATCTAAGTGCTTTTCTTTTCAGTTTTTTTTTTTATTATGTACGTAGTTTGGTTCACTTTTTACGCAGTCGGGTTTTTTGATTTTTTAAATTATTTTTTTTTATTTTATACTTTTTGGTTATGAGTACCTAGCTAGCTATTTACCAGACTGAATTTCCTATCAGCATCAGTACTACATCACAATTGCACTGGACTTTAAGTTTAAATTATATGATTTTTTTTTTCAAATGTTTTTAATTAAAAATAAATCGATATAGATCCTAAACGGTCAGTTGAATCGAAAAATGTTGAGGGAAAACTAAAAATAATTTTTAAATACCTATTCAACGATACCCCACTTGACATAGTTTGTTGACTTTCATTTTTTTCATTTTCACAATATGGCGTCCTGTAGTCGCCATTTTGAATTTTCACTAACGTCATGTCTTTAGTGACACTCACCGGACTAAGGGGAATCGATTGACGTGTGAATCATAAAAATCGGCCCAGGCGTTTGGTCTGTATAGTGCTTCAAAGGAACATACAAACATACATACATACATAGGCTGATAAACACATTACCACTCCTTTGCGTCGCGCAGTCGGGTAAAAAGAGGACAATAATAAAATTTTGAGGTCGGCGTCAATTTAATAAAATACGAAGTCGGTTAAAAAGTAGATATTAATTAAATTGGTACTTTTTAACCGACTTCATATTTTATTAAATTGGCGCGGGCGTCAAAATTTTATGATTTTTCTCTTCTTAGTGGCTCTTTTGAAGGAGGTTTTTTTTGTTAAAAAGTTTTTATATTTTTTACTTTTAAGTGGCTTTACAATACGTAGTTTGCACGTTATGTGTCAAAACTTACGCTGTCTCAAAACTGACATTTATCTTAACGGTATTACAGTTCGCTACTTACTTTTTATTTAAATCAGTCGAACTACTGAACCGATTTAAGTAAAATTTATATGGGATCACCCCAAAGGTATGCCCTATTAAATAAAATAATAATCATCAAAATCGATTCACAAATACAGGAGAAATCGGTGAACATATATTCATTCATACATAAAAAAAACATACATCCCGAATATAGACCTTCCTTCTTTTTTGAAGTCGGTTAAAAATAGGAATTGGTAGGTACTATGCCTAAATGACCTTAACTGTTGGTGACCTTTAAAAAGTATAAAAATTTCAAATATTTACCTCTTACCGTTTGTGAGATAGAGCCTTGTGACAGACGGACGGACGGATAGATATCGTACGCAGAGTAACATGGTTCCATACGGAGTACGGAACCCTAAAAATTATTAACTCGAGCGAAGTCGGGGGCAGAGGCTACAGGCCCGCCGCTAGCTGTTTCGTCGCCCGCGTGCAATACCGATTATGCCGCCCTACGACTACTTACTCTGAGTTAAGGATAATTAATGTTTTCTCATGTTCTGAGTTTTGTCAAAAAATGATAATTAATGTTTTCTCATTATGGTGGGGAAAAAAACAACTTAACGAAGATAAAACATTTATTTTAAAACTAAGATTCTTAGTTTTAACGGATGCCAATAGATGGCGGTTTTAACGTCATTCGGTCGGATTTTTTTCTATGCTATGACATATTTTCTTATCCTCTCAACGGGCACGCTACGCGCGCTCCAAGGGGTCCTTGGAGCGCGCTAGGCGCCCCAAGTTGGTATCCTATGCGCGCCCTGCGTAGGAGTCAATCGGCCAATGACTTGAATTAGGTATGAGTCGCTCGATTTGCCGCCCCCTGGGCGTGCCGCCCGTGTGCGGTGCACGCTTTGCACGCCCGCTTACGGCGGCCCTGAGAGGCTAGCATTATTTTATGTCAGAAACTTAAAAAATATTAATGTTAGCATGAACTCCAAACAACATGCACAAACTTCAAAAACGCTTGCAGTAAATTGCAGTAGATAGTTGGCAGCAAATATTTTGCTTTAAATCTTTTCAGACATGACATAATTTATGTGAAAAGTTTCGGTTCTCGAGTTAACATACTACCTAATATAAGTTAAAAATTTTTAGATCGATGACCCTTTTTCTACTTCAACCTGCGGCCCCGCTTCTTAAATATTGTAGATTATAGCTGCTCGACAGCTGAGAGCATTAGCGTCTACGCCTCGCTTTATGTAGTTATGCCCTTTGGCGGCGGAACGACTTTTTGAAGTTATAATTCTTTAGCGAGGATAGTGAATTGGAATGACCTCGAGTCAAAAATTACCGACTCAAAAATTAAACGCTGACAGGGATAAAACTGCTCTAACGATTTGGATGAAATCTGAAAAGGGGTTTTGGGGGCAGAAACTGTACCTGGCTAGGTCTCATCCCAGGAAAAATTCGTTTGTAAATTTAAAAATCACTTTTTCTACATTTCAAAATAGTGTATTGTTACAAAACTGTTTTCTGAGTTGGCGGAATAAATATTTATTTACAATAATTAAAAACACAATAATAATGAACGCAACAACGAAAAGTCAATTCTAACAATCAACACAAATAAACGATAACTAAACAGTAATTACAAAGCAAAACAAACAACTGCATACAATAATTCGTAATTATTATTACTATATATTATACAATTAATTACACTAATATTTATATATAATATCAGGTGTATTTATATCACGGAACTATTTATATTTCTCCAAATACTGTTTATTTATTTCTATATTTATGTCAACTTATTTCGCACTATATTCGCTGTTCAACACTGTCACAATATAATCTACACTGACTGATTCCCGTTGATTGCCTGCGCGACTCACTGTTCACTGATTTATATAGGCTGCGTGGACTGGAGCCCAGTGCTTCTCGCGTTCTCTAGAACATTCGGGCAGGTACTCGTTGTTCAGTATGCAGACCCCGTTTCTCGGAACTCTTTGTTTGCCGTTTATATACAGGGTGATCCGTAACAGTATTTTAGTAAGCAGGTTTTGGATACTTATATTGTATAGATGTTATGATATATCCATGAATTTTATTAATAGGTAATATTTATTATTTATTAATTTTAAAAATGCTGAGAGGGGAAAAACAAAAATGTAAATGTATGAAGTATATCTTCGATCGTGCGCTTATGTGAATGAGGCACAAACACTTTTTTAATGACTCTAGGCCCACGATCACTTATGAGTAATCGATAGCGGAAGTTAGCCTCTGCACTCTTCATCTCAAATCCTTTCCCCTCGCCTATAAAACGTTTCCCGCTTTCCCGACGCTATTTTTAAAGCTAAATGGTTCGGGTAAACGACAAATGAAGGACCATGAATCACACTACAGATCCTACAGGCGAAAAATTGAAAAAACTTACAACTTTTTAAAAAATTACGTAATCTTTCACACGTGTAGAATCCAAAACTTAAAAAAAATGGCCTGTACGATCTGTAGTGTGATTCTCGGTCCTTCATTTAGCGTTAACCCGAACCCTTTACCTTAAAAAATAGCGTCGGTAGAGCGGGAACCGTTTAATAGGCGAGGGGAAAGGATTTGAGATGAAAGGTGCAGGAGGTAATTCCGCTATCAAATACTCTTATGAAAACTTACAATGGAAAGATAAAAATGTTAGGTTAAAATTTTGGAGGGAATTGACGCTATTTTGGGGTGGGCTTAGCCTCCTTCCGCCGCCAATGACTGCTCTATTGCTAGTACGCATACATTATAGAATATTCAAATCTAGTGTAAACAATAACCCGAACTGAATTCGC
Source organism: Mongoloraphidia duomilia (assembly GCA_039654895.1). Classification (NCBI taxonomy): domain Eukaryota; kingdom Metazoa; phylum Arthropoda; class Insecta; order Raphidioptera; family Raphidiidae; genus Mongoloraphidia; species Mongoloraphidia duomilia. The sequence goes on from CM077516.1 coordinate 6,539,023, forward strand.
AATGATGCCAATAATCAGTGCGGGTTTTGCACATTTGTTGCAACGCGATCGCGTCAATCGGGTTGATCGGGATTTACTCGACATGCCCACTGCCTAGCCTTCTGGACTGTGTCGCGCGCACCGAGCTCTGCAACAAGGTAGTAGGTAGTCAATAAATGATGTCTCTACTCTCTGGTAATACTGAAAGTGGACGAAGCGTGGAGCTACATGTTACCAACAGTTCGTGTGTTGTCTATAAGTACTAAAGTTCTACCTACCTAACCGCTACAGCTGTGCCCATTAAAGGCAAAGACAGACACGGCGGTTTTCACCGAAGCGTTTACCGAGTCGGTTTCCAAGTCGACAGGTCGTTTAATATAGTATACTAGTGTAAGTGCATAGGCAGACACAGCGGTTTTTACCGAAGCGTTTACTGCACTGTAAGAAATAATAAGGCCGATTACATAGATTATCGATGGTCCATTTGTAGCCAGCGATTAATCTGGTAATAGGCACACAAAGAGACAATGGCGTCGCAAACAGGTATCGCCTGCACATCGCGTAGATTCCATAAAAACACATTGCGCATGCGTGGTTACTAATTTTACATTAATTTGTTTTGTATTCATCCATTTTATATATGTAACTATACATTTTATTTTGTAATTTTTACACACTTTATTGGAATATTACACAAATTATCTAATTTTAATTTACTTAATGTAAAAATCACAAATTTGTTTAACTTTACAGTAAAAGTCCAAGTTTTTATGAAGTTTTCTGTGTAAAAATAAATAATAATGTAAAGTCACTTAGAAAATCGAGCGAATTCTACTTTAACTTTCAAAGTATTTTTACATCCATTTTTTACAGTGCGAGTCGTTTAATCTATACTAATATTATAAAGCTGAAGAGTTTGTTTGTATGTTTGGTTGAACGCGCTAATCTCAGGAACTACCAGTCTGATTTGAAAAATTTTTTTTTGTTAAATAGCCCATTTATTGAGGAAAACTATAGGCTATATAATATCACGCTACGACCAATAGGAGCGGAGCATCAATGAAAAATGTTTGCAAAAACGGGAAAAATGATTCCTTTTTAGAGCTTCCGTTGCGTCCGCTGCGTAAACGGTTAAAGTTACGCAAAAATCATGTATGACGGAATTGTTCCCCTTTAAAAGTTCTAAAAAAAAGTCCGCGACAACATATGTCTATCTATTAAGGTTGACTCACTATAACTTTTTTATGGTAATCAAATTTGTTCGTGATTATAATATTCAAGCGAACGAGCGAAGCGAGTGAATAGTGAATTTATATTATTCAAGCGAACGAGCGAAGCGAGTGAGTAGTGTATTGCACCCGGGCTTTCTTAGCACCCGGGCGAAGCCGGACGGGTACCGCTAGTATAGCATAATAGTGTAAGGGTACACAGCGGTTTTTACCGAAGCGTTTATCGAGTCGGTTCCCAAGTCGATAGGTCATTTAATATAGCATAACAATGTAAAACCGCCGCACGAAACGCACCGAACGGCAAGCTGTTTTACACTACTTACAGTTGTGCCTATGGATCCGCTACTCTATTTAATGATATCTCTATGATTATACAACGATATTAACGACATTTTTTCATGTTTTGTTTTAATATACAGTGAATTTCACTTAAGACGCATCATAGACGATTTTTGTTTACTTGGTAGTTATAGAAAATATTATTGCATTAGAGAAAATCGTTTCACTTAAAATGCAGTACTATCAATATTTTAATTTAAAGAAATTACTTCTAATTTTTTTCTCACAATTTTTTTTGTTGGTGGGCCGCATGTAATAAATAATAATTAAAATAAATAATATTTAATTCAAGTTCATAAATATTATAAAAGCGTTTAATAATAAATTACTATAGAGTTTACGACCCACGCTTTTATAATTACGAACCTAAATTAATTTTTTTTCTTTTTAGTACATTTATGCAAGGCTTTAATGAAAATAAAACCGTTTTACTTAAAAACATTTTTTTTTCAAATATCTTCTGCTCTGTCTGGCACATGGGATTAATAATTCCTTTAAGTCAAGGGGGATTTAAAAAAATGCCTGCAATTTTTTTGCTCGTAAGTACTCGCAGTTATATCAACACCATTACATAACATAAAATATTAACCGGAACAAGTGTTTTCATAACTTTTTATTGTGCAAGCGCATAGAGTCCCAAAAGACGAAAATAAAACTTCCGAACGACCATTTTCACCCCTGCATATCCGCTTCACTCAAACTGACTGACGAATGGTGATGAACAAGTATGTGCTATAATAATAAGTAAATGTTTGATCAACGCCGTTACTCGTTGAAAGAAAAGTACTTGTCTGTATCGTATTTCCGTTATAGTCCGAGAGCTAGTGACAATTTTTTGGTGTTATTTATTCAAAGCCTTATTTTTGTCAAGATGTTGAGGGAGGCATATTAAAGTGCCCTGAGTAAGAGATTTTGTTAGATAGCGGTATGGGAGGGATGCAGACCGCTCCCAACATTATAACAAAAAAATTCGACTGATGACCAGTCCTATACTTCCCACCTAGTAAATATTTGCAAAAAATAAACACTTTTTTTTTATTCTTTGACTAGGCCCAAATAACCTTAGCTGTTGGTGGTCTTTAAAACCAATTTAATTTTTATTCTTTGAAAAAAGCATGGCCCTCTTTTTTGTTTAGTGATTTACTGATGGCTAGCTTAATATAGCAAAAATCATGGTTATGTCCTTTGATTTACGTGCAATTTTTATTTTTTTTAGTAAAATATTTTTTTTCTCGAAAACTGTACATTTTAGAGAAAAAAAATATTTACATTTTTTTCATATTACAGCATCTAGAATTCATTTATATATTTTTTTACCTATGTTAATACGTGACATTGAGAACGTTTTTTTTAATATCTCAGGATCCGCTGAACCGATTTGACTCAAAATGTAATCAGATCTAAGTTAAAGGCTGATAAACACAATAGAACAATCGGCATGGCCGTATGTTGTTCCGTTTTTACGATATCGAAGGCGAAAAATTGACCACATACACACACACACACACACATGCAGACATCAGTCAGAAAATGATCTTAAACGATTGCTAGGGTCTCAAAACGTGAAGATCTGTTAAAATCTCGAAATATTTTTTTCGGACTAAATCCATTACGTCCCTACCATAGTAGAGGTGGGAAGTAAAAAATAGTCACAGTTATTATTGCTTCAAGGCTGAAATTGTTTGTATAGCTTGTCGGTGAACCCAATAATGTCATTATAATATTTGCAGATCTATTGGTCGGTATTAAAGGGGTGGCAGATCACCCTAAACGTGTCATGTACCCGACAAAATTTATATTATCAGTTCAAGGTTCAAATTTTAATATGTTGTTACGGCGACAACTAAGGTCATTAACGTCTAATTAAATAAAATTACATCAAACTAATAGTCAAGTTCCAAAAATTAAGATAGTGAGTCATGCATAGTTCGCAACAACGTTAATGCAGCGCAAAGCAATGAAACAATGTAAGAATACGCGTCCGTATTTCCGATGCATAAAAACTGTGCCGCTTATGTAAATAGTGAAGTATCTATAAGTGCATGATTCACTATCTTAAATTTTGGAACTTGACTATAAATTAAACGACATCACAAAACATCAATGAACCGAGGTGGGATTCGAACCCACGACAGTTTGATGCAGAGGCCAGCTCGCTGACCGTTACACCAAGCTGTCCTCGATTAGTCTGTTTAAAAACTGAGTATAAGTAATTAGATAATATGCAGAGTAGAGTATCCATTGCCTGTACGTCTATCAGTCTAAAGTCAGAGTTATATTGATTTTATACATAGATTGTTTGTATATAGATGTAAAGGTATACGCATGCGCCAAATTCACTTGCGCAGACGTGCATATATGCAAACTCTCTGTCTATGAATGCCTATATCTATGTGTATGTATGTACCTGCCCTAGGGTTTTTATACAATACCTATAAAGATAAGACATTAATATTACGTCTATATGAGTACTTAATTATGTGACACGAACTTAATGAAAATTGCACAGTTCAAACTTTATTATTTTATACAAAAATTCACACCACCGTTTTTCTCAGATAAAATATATTTTCAAAATTTAAATCTAAAATTTCTGAATAGGTACATAAATTTATAAAAGTTTTAAATGTCGCTATAGGCGCGATTGAATAAAATAAACAAGTCGTGAGGTGGGCAGGGCCGTATAGCTAGAGCTGAATTCAAGATAGGGCACTGAAAGTTTAAGGTAGGGCTGAAGCAAAAGACTACAATATATTTGGATTGCCCACCTCATTTGGTGAAAAAAGCAAAAAAATGGTGAACAACAATTTAAATAATTATATATTTTTTAATCAAAAAGAAAAAAAAAAATACATTTGCCATGTTGTCAAATTTCCGAAGAACTTTTAGATCCAACGATTTTGATCTTGTTTTTTCAAATGCCAGATAGACCAAGCCTGCCATTCTGTCGTGAGTCGTGACGCGGTCTTTGCGACTTGTTTATAATTCCTTGAGGTAGGGCACTGGATGTTTTAAGGTAGGGCATTGCCCCTTAATGCCCCCCCCCCTAGCTACGGCCCTGGAGGTGGGTCGTTTATTAGGACTAAAGTGCGACCCTTGAGGTCCACACGACGAACTTCCCAATTTGATAAATATTTAATAACAATAACTAAATTAGATATTACACAGAAAAGTAATCATTTTAATCATTAAAACATAATTATTATTTATTTTTAACAATAATTAAAAAAAAAAACGGTTAAACCGATTTTTATAAAATTTATGTTGGATCAAAATGACGTTAACACGCCTCGATTGACACCCTTACGAAGTCGATATAATTTTTTATTCGCGAGATCTTGTGTAAAATCTACTTTTTTGGAGTCTATTTGGTTAAGAAAAAAGAACGGCTGAACCGATTTTGAAAAATTTTTCTTCAGATCATATTTACGTTAATACGCGTCGATTGGCACCGTAACGTAGTCGATATCATTTTTCATTCTCGAGATTTCGTCTTAGAAAGAAATGGACACATACGTACGTACATACATACGTACACACACACACACATACATCTTGCTAAAAATAGTGTAAAAATAGTGTAGTGACCTTGAAACATAAAAATTTGTTATACATTTTGATTTCTATTTTCGGACCCATTACAATAACTTCCAATGGGAAGTTAATATACAAACACTTGAAAAATTCTACACATTTATTGATCTCAACGATCGTTTCGGGTTTCTAGCCCATCATCAGGAGTTTTCGTTTGAACTCTCTTGATGATTGGCTAGAAACCTAAAACGATCGTTGAGATTGATAAATGTGTAGAATTTTTCAAGTCTTTGTGTATTTATTTTATTCTAAATATCACTTGAAAACGTCTAAAATTTAGGCGAAAATGTCATGAAAAATTTATATTACCTACTTTATAACATTAATGCATTAGAATTTAGATGATTAGACAAAATCGTTTCACTTAAAATGCAAATTCACTGAACAAAAACACATATCACTATCAATATTTTAATTTAAAAAATAACGAAATACAACGATTTTTTAACCGACTTCAAAAAAAGGAGGAAGGTTCTCGACGTGTATATATTATATATTTTTTTACGTATGACCACGCATAACTTTTTACATAGTAGTCCGATTTTGATAATTCTTTTTTTATTGGATAGGATATACTTCGAAGTTGGTCCCATATAAATTTTACTTAAATCGGTTCAGTAGTTCAGCTGATTTTAATAAAAGTGAGTAACGGCGTGTGATTCCTTAAGGTAAATGTGACTTTTTAACACATCACACAGCGTAAGAAAGTCGGTTTAATAAAAGTGAGTAACGGCGTGTGATTCCTTTAAGGTAAATGTCACTTTTTGACACATCACACAGCGAAATAAGTCAGTTAAGTTTGTAGAAGTGAATCTATTGGCAAGCGACTAAACTACGTATTGTAAAGCCACTAAAAAGTAAAAAATAAAAAACTTTTAACAAAAAAAAAACCTTCAAAAAGCCACTGAAAAGAGGAAAATAATAAAATTTTGAGATCTCGTATAACACTGAAGGTTACACTAGCATCCCACCGACGCCCAGCCGAACACAATACACTGTAGCACTGCTCTCTACACTGACCAGTTGAACACGGTTCTTGGTGAAACTTTACACTAGTGCGGCTTAGCGTAACAAAGTGAAACTGCACACTGTAAAAAATGGATGTAAAAATACTTTGAAAGTTAAGGTAGAATTCGCTCGATTTTCTAAATGATTTTACATTATTATTTATTTTTACACAGAAATCTTCATAAAAACTTGAACTTTTACTGTAAAGTTAAACAAATTTGTGATTTTTACATAAAGTAAATTAAAGTTACATAATTTGTATAATATTCCAATAAAGTGTGTAAAAATTACAAAATAAAATGTATAGTTACATATATAAAATGGATGAATACAAAACAAATTAATGTAAAGTTAGTAACCACGCATGCGCAATGTGTTTTTATGGAATCTACGCTATGTGCAGGCGATACCTATTTGCGATGCCATTGTCTCCTCGTGTGCCTATTACCAGATTAGTCGCTGGCTACAAATGGACCATCGATAATCTATGTAATCGACCTTCTCATTTTTTACAGTGCAGCTAAAAACTATAAAACACCGGTTCTCATCAAAACCGACTAACGTGAGAAAATTTGCGAGAAAAATCGACGTTCACTGGCGAAGCTTCGGGCAAAAACCAATAACAAAGAAATCATAAATCATGATACATAGTATACTTTAACGAGGACAACGTTTTATCATCATATTATTTTTATATAATATACTTAGTTTTCAGTCCGGGTAGATTTTAGTTTGCCAACAATATAATCAAGAACAACCTCATATATCACTTTACTGTAGGTATTTCTTATATAGTGTTACAAAACTGTTTTCTGAGTTGACGGAATAAGTATTTATTTACAATAATTCGTAACAATTAACTATATATATACATTAAATTATTATAAATGCAACCACGAAAAGTCAATTTTAACAATAAAAAAACTTAAACGTAATTATTGAACTAAACGAGCCACTTAAATAACACTTAACAAATAACTATACAGGGTCTTCAAAGTTAAGTCGGCACTATTGCTAACTTCGTTATTTTTGGATCTACAAAATCGGTTAAATTAGCAAACTAGTAGTATTTTTTCCGCTGAATAAAACGATGAAAACAGAAAAACAATTGAACATCGCGTTTTCGAGTTATGATTGCCAGAGTCACTAGGAGTGTTTGCAAGCGGGCTACAAAATGCTTGGATCAAGAGGGTGATCTTTTTGAGAATCTTATTTGAATTTTGTTTTCTTCCAAGTTATAGAATAATTTGAAATAAACGATATTTTTCACCTAATGGATATTCTTGTCACTTTCTATTTTATGGTGAGCCAAAGTTGCCACTAACACAGCTAGCTTTAATTTGAATTTGAAAAATCATTATTAACTTAGTCATTTTTGACATAAGGATAGAAGACTATGGGACACTTTTTGTTCAGAATTCAACTGTCTATCGATTGTGAATATTGTATACCGGGTGTCTCATTAAAAAAAATAGAAATTTTTGACAAAACTCGAAAACGCGATGTTCAATTGTTTTTCTGTTTTCATCGTTTTATTCAGCGGAAAAAATACTACTAGTTTGCTAATTTAACCGATTTTGTAGATCCAAAAATAACGAAGTTAGCAATAGTGCCGACTTAACTTTGAAGACCCTGTATATACAAGGATTATTTATTTGTAATTATTTATGTCGCGGTATTTATATCAGATTTATTTCGCTGTTCAACGCTGTCACAGTACAATTTACACTGACTGATTCCCGTTGACTGATCAATATTTATTTCACTGTGCTGACTGATGGTACGATTCACCATTCACTGACTGATTCGACCGTTGACTGCCTGCCTGATCGCTTCACTCACTCGTTTATATACCTGCGCTGCCTAAGTCCAGTGTGTGCTCGTATTCTCTAGCGTTGTCTGGAATTTTCGATACAATTCCACGCTTTACTACTGTGACCTTTCTTTCTCGTGGTTTCTATTGGAGGCAGTGGCGTAACATCTTGGGGTTTGCTACAATAGTTTAGCCAGCATACGCCAATTTAGGTCAGATATCGCGTGCGCGGAATCCCCTACTACATTTTCGCTAACTGCTCATCCCCCTTTCGTCTTAGCACCGTTTTTACACATTCGTATTAAACTCAGTATAACTGTTGAACCTAGCTTAAAATGCTGGGTTTATCATACAATTTTATTTTTTAATCACGCTGTTAGATGACGGTTGCTATGGTAACGATCAACAATTTGCCAAAATGAAAACGCAACAACCAATGTACACGTAACAATCAAAATTTAACAGCGTGATTAAAAAAACAGCCCGTTAAAATTGTACGATAAACCCAGCGTTAGATTAGTAATATGTAACCTATGTTACTTGGGAAGAAGTAGACGTTTAAATAGTGTAATAATTTTTAGAATCGGTTCAGTAGTTCCTGAGATTACCCGCGACAAATAAACCTACAAACTTTTCCTGTTTGTAATATTAATATAGATTTTATTGTATACAATGTGTCGTATTTTTGTTGTTTCTGCTGAGTAACTCGGACACACGTTCTCCCACCACGAACTCCGGGACTTCCACCATATATAATTTTTTAAATATTATTAGTGCACAATATTATAATATTACTAGCTGCCCCGTCTGGCTTCGCCCAGACTGCAATACACTACTCACTCGCTTCACTCGTTCGCTTGAATATTATAAATACACTAGTCACTCGCTTCGCTCGTTCGCTTGAATATTATAAATACACTATCACTCGCTTCGCTCGTTCGCTTGAATATTATAATTACATTACTCACTCGCTTTGCTCGTTCGTTTTTATTAATACACTACTCACTCGCTTCGCTCGTTCGTTTGAATATTATAAATACACTACTCACTCGCTTCGCTCGTTCGCCATATATGCATTTTTTAAAGCTTAATATAAAAATCGCGATTAAAAATCAGGGGTTGATCGTATAAGGGTGAAAATTTAGAATTGTATGTATTTTTCAATGCTGAATCATGAAAAAATGAAAACAAAAAATTTTGTCCAAAAAATAAAAAAAAAATTATTTGGGGTTGACCACCCTTAACATTTAGGGGTATGAAAAATAGACGTTGGTCGATTCTCAGACCTACCCGATAAGCACACAAAATTTCATCAAAATCGGTTCAGCCGTTTCGGAGGAGTTTGGCAACAAACACCGCGACATGTAAAAATCGCGATTAAAAATCAGAAGTTGATCGTATAAGGGTGAAAATTTAGAATTGTATGTATTTTCAATGCTGAATCATGAAAAAATGAAAACAAAAAATGTTGTCCAAAAAATAAAAATAAAGAAATTTGGGGTTGACCACCCTTAACATTTAGGGGTATGAAAAATAGACGTTGGTCGATTCTCAGACCTACCCGATAAGCACACAAAATTTCATCAAAATCGGTCCAGCCGTTTCGGAGGAATTTGGCAACAAACACCGCGACACGAGAATTTTATATATTGATATATTGTCATTGGAAGTGCATACGACTGCAAAGTTTCAAGTCAATTGGACAAATGGACATTAAAATTTTTTTTTGGGACACGGGCCTGAGAACGCTTACCCGGGGCCCGAAAATCCTAGCGGCGGTCCTGGTTTTATAAGCAAAGTTTTTAAAAAAATCAAGAAACAAGTACCTTTATTTCCACTAAGAAAAGTTGTTTAGAATGCAATTTTATAATCCCATACCAAATTTCAGAAAAATCGAAGAGCTTGGGGGGTTTCAGACCACCTGTACCCTCATCCTAAATACGTGCCTGCCCCGGACACAATATTCCCTTCGCAACAATATTTAAAAAACTCATCATAGATCCTTATATAAAATTAGAAATAAATAAATAAAACACAATAAAATTTGATTTAATCAAGACGAGTCTAAAATATGTCTGATCACAACGAAATTATAATTTTGAATTACTTGTTTGTTTCAAAAGCGTAGCTAATAGAAACTGCCAAAACAAAACAATGTTGTGTCGGCAATGTAGAGTATTATGTTGACTCAAAAATACACAACAATAGTATATTCATTATTGTGTAACTAGTGTGCTAAATACATCTTTATACGTCATGTGTTGAATAAAGTATAGCGTGCAATGCGTGTGCTAAATCTCTATACGTCAGGCGCGATGTTTTCAGTACTCGTATGCGACTCGCGATGCACACTCGCCAAGGCTTGTGTGCGCTCGTCTACTACTCGTGCTGGAAACATCGCGCCTGACGCATAGAGAATTAGCGCACGCGTTGCACACTATCCTTTATTCGACACAATATGCATGGTTTTAAACTTTAATTGAATTACATTCACAGCCTTTTTTCGTTGGACAATTCATTGAAAGTTCTTCAACAAATACGCTGACGATTGGGATAATTAGAAATGGCTGCACAAAAACAAATCGCTGGTATGATTGATCGCATTTTAGTAGACTATGCAAGTCGAGTACAAACATGTCGCTTCCGTATTCCAGTTTTAGTCCGTGATAAAGATAGATATTGTAAATCATAGACGCTCGACATCTGAGGTCATTAGCGATCCGCGATAAAGCTATAACATTACAGTAAAGTCTGTACTCCACGTGGCAAGATGCAAATGTCATGCTATAGGAGAAGACTTCTCGCCGCATTATAAATTGCCAAAGTATCGACCTCAGAACAAACATAGCTATAGAAACAGCACATCACGTCGCTTGTGAAGCAACAACTATACACTAAAGTACGACTTGTCAGGTACACTATGATCATTCGTTGCTTGTATTCAGTAGTACTAATTTATACCCAGCGATGTAGCTTAGTGGTACAGCACTAGACTCGCATTGGGGAGGTACTGGGTTCGAATCCCGGCGGGGGCAGATGTGGCTAGGACTTTTTCCTACTGCCTCACGCCGAGAAACGCTAATTCCTGTACCGGCCATCTTGTTTGAGGTTTTCCATCGTTTCCCTCAATAATTCCAAATGAATATCGATATGGTTCCTTATTCAAGGCCATGGCCGATTACTTGTCAAACTTCCTATGCTCCCAAAGTTGCCTACCTTATCCTAATGTCCTATAATTCCTCCATTCGCACATTGCTATTAAATAAGTTGAAGTATAATAAAAATGTATAAAACGGGAAGTGGTAAAAATAGAAAATAGTAATGGTGCGAATGTCGAGAAACGGACGTTAAACGCATTATTATTATTATTATTATTATTATTATTATTAATATTACTCTTTATGTCGTGTTGTGTGTCTGGATGTTACAATAAAGGTACCAAAGCGTTAATGAAAAATCAAGGTGTATCTTAATGGGGTTTATTATTCACGAGTTGTGACTATGTAAAAACGAATGGGTTTGACAATAGTATATTGCATTGCAAGGTAAGAAGCTTGGTGTTTGCAACCAGTGTGAAGTTTGCTGCCCAAGGTACGAGGGCATGCAACCACACGTGTTGGACACGCCAAGTTTCGTACCGAGTAATTGCATATTATTTTTCACAACAACTCTATTGACAATTCGATCTGAGGTATCTACAATTTGGGCGTGCGAAAAAGTCGCAAAAATATTAGATCTGTCAGATTTATGTATAGGGTTATGTCTATCATTTTGACGTTTATAAATATTATACACGGATTCAATTTATTTGACGTTTTCGAAAATTATATGCGGATCCAATCGCTCTGTCTCCCTCTTAACAACGTTAAAAATAGAGAGAACCGACCTGAAAATTTCATCCCTAGGGATGAAAACGCTCAATTTCAACCCACTAAACAGGTACCGAAAATCGAATTTTCAATAGCGTCGGTGTGAAAATAGTTATTTTCGATACGTGTGCGTAAAGTGAGATATTCTAATAGGCTTAAATAGAGACACGAGCTAAGGGACCGACGCATACACAACGAGATCTCGTGCGCTTACCCCCACTGGCCTAACAGCTCGTGGGGGTATACAGCGCACTCGATCTGGTTGTGTATGCGTCAGTCCCTTTAGCGAGTGCCTCAATTTAAGCCTATTAGATATCTTACTTTAAGCGGACGTATCGAAGATAATTTTTTATAACGATTGCTTCTAAAATTTAATAGAGAGAAAAAAAAATATGAAAACGGAAAATTCGCTCTTCTAGTCCTTAGAACTTTACAATTACAGACTAAGTTACGATTTAGTTTATTTTTATTAAAGTTATTAACTTCTGTATAAATCATTAAAAACATGACTCTCTCATGATGTGGACTTTGTATGCGCGATACTATATATAGGAACACATCGATCAATAGCCAGTAAGTGCTTGTATTGTACAAAGTGCGGAAATTTCGAATTTATAATTTTACGCACTGTGACGGTACTTTTACGCTCGCTTTGGACTTTCACGCACGGTGACTAAAATACGCCTCTTTACGCCCGCCTCACAGTGCTCGAATATTGAACTTTAGAAGCAGGAGTTATAAAAAAATATTTTATTATATTTTCAATTGTTTCCCGCACATCTCGACTGGCTTCAGTTGTAGATACTTACAAGCTGTGATATGCCACTTCTATAGCTATCTCTGTTCTGAGGTATCGACTTAAAGCATTCAACAGATGGAAAAATGTGACACACTTGACTTTTAAATAGACCGAAGCATAAATCGATAAATTCTTCGCATTTAGTAGAACATGATTGAATATAATAAATATAAATACACAAACACTTGAAAAAGTTCTACAGACACACTTTTTTTAAATTCACTCAACGATTTTTAACCTATTGTTACGGATCACCCTGTATATGAACGGCAGGCAACAATTCTGAGAAGCGGTGTCAGACGTTGAACACACTGGTGTCTACGCGAAGATTGTAGACAGCGTTAGAGAATACGAGCACACACTGGGCTTAGGCAGCGTAGGTATATAAACGAGTGAGTGAAGCGATCAGGCAATCAGTCGACGGTGTCACGCAATCGGTAATCAGTGAATGGTCAGTCGTGCCATCAAGCGGATCAGTGATATAAATATTGATCAGTCAATGAGAATCAGTCAGTGTAGATTGTACTGTGACAGTGTTGAACAGCGAAATAAATCTGATATAAATACAGTGACATAAATAATTACAAATAAATAATCCTTGTATATATAGTTATTTGTTAAGTGTTATTGAAGTGGCTCGTTTAGTTCAATAATTACCGTTTAAGTTTTTTTATTGTTAGAATTGACTTTTCGTTGTTGCATTTATTGTTGTCGTATTTTTAATGACTGTAAATAAATATTTATTCCGCCAACTCAGAAAACAGTTTTGTAACACTATCATCAGAAGCACAAATATTTGAACTGTTCAATTTGTACTCCTGAAGATGAGTTAATAACCCTAAGCGATCGTTGAGTGAATTTTAAAAAATGTGTCTGTAGAACTTTCTCAAGTTTATTTTTAATTCAAAAAATCTGTTTCGTGTTTTCTAATTTTATTAACTGTACTACGTAGAATTGAAAAAATTAATGTCATATTCTTAGATATTAGCAGGGGGGTCTAGCCTTACGGGAGAAAACGACCGTCTTATGTGCGCCTTTATTGCATGATTTGTGTCATTTTATGGGACTAAAAACACAAACAAGTAATTTATGTTAAAATTTTAACTAGCACTGAAACTTTAGGAACAAATGTTATTGGCCCACCTTTAGAACACCATGTCCAAATCTGGTCCACCCTAACAAAAAATCTAGCGTCGCCACTGCATCAGAGAGTAAATCGATAAACTATTTCTTATAATATGAAAATGACCTGACAAAGCATAAACTTAATAGAGTGCTGCCCATGCTATGCTCACTTCGTATAATTCCATTAGAATTTCCATTTAGTTCTTACACGATTCGCGGAAGGCGCAACGATCAATTTTTATTTATTGTAACCACGGAAACGTATATATTTTTAATTTTAAACAATTTAGTGTTGACGAGCTGTCATTACAAAAAATAATTGTTTTATAGTAATTTATAAAAAATATTACATATTTTTAAAAAAAATGGTTTATTCTTGTTGTTTGCCGAATTGTGGGAAACCTCAAAATAAGATTAAAATGCAGTTAAAAATCGGTGAAAAATTGGTTCACGACTATTCGAGCTTTGTATCACAAGCCCTGTTTGGAATTCATGTGTCCAAGAAATTTTAATCAGTGGATAATATTTTCATGTGTTTGAAGTTAAATATTTCCTCGAATATTTCTAAATTATTTTTATATACGGACTCAAGTAAATAATAAATTAAAATGATTATATGAAAGATTTGTTATACAGATAAAGTTAAAAAAATTATCATTATTAACTAGATTTAAAAAAAATTTAGTTAAAAATAAAACTGTAAATAGGGTTAAGAAATTACTCTAAATAAATTATAGTTTTGAAAAGAATTGGCAATTTCAATCTTCCTATATCTACAAATATTAATCCTGTAAACTAATTTCAGAGTGTCAATAATCTACATAAACTAGTTTGAAATTTCCGATACTATGTCAGTTATTTTTTTATTTTTTAAGGCCATCAACAGTTAACGTTATTTGGGTCTATCTCAAATTCATATTATCAATTTATTATTTTTTAATAATAAATTGATAATATGAATTTGTGCTAGACCCAAATAACGTTAACTGTTGATGACCTTAAAAAATAAATAAACCTGTGAATAGGGGGCTTGTAATAGAGTATCTATGGAAACGCCTGCAGGCACGTAGTAATACCAGCAGCGCCATAAGCATTAGTGAGTCGTGTAAGAACTAAAACGTAAATTTGACCTTGAAGGTCGAGTGGTCTATCTATAAAACTATCTATTATCTATGGTGCTGCCTATATCTGTATGACTTGTTTACGTCATCGCGGCTTACAGCGATGATGAGACAGCGATGAGTTAGAACTCACAGCGTGTTTAGTTTAGACTTTAGAGTTTAGACTAACAATAAATAAAGAGAAGGGGTTCTTGTTAAGTCAACATTTCCTTCGCCAACAACCCCTTAGGCGCTGACTTAATGAAAGTTTACTGTACAGAATTATAATTGTGCAAAACAAAAGATTGTAATAACAAAACGGAGGACAGTGTAGTCCAGTGGTTAGCGTCGCGGCTTCTAGATCAGACTGTCGTGGGTTCAAATCCCGCCTCCGATCATGGATGTTTTGTGATGTCATTTAGTTTTAAGTGAGTTGTTATTTAATGTAAGCAAGACGCTAATGACCTAAGTTTTCGTGGCGTCTATAATTTACAATAAATAAAAATAAAATAACAGAATGCACAAGGATATACTGCCCGGATAGTAAAAAAATATCAAATTTTGAATACAGGGTGTTACAATATTGGCAAAGTGCAGCGGTCTCCTGCAAGCTTTTTAATCCAAGGGCATCGGAGGCACCAGGGAAGCAGGAGTCCAAGCTTCCCCCCACAAAAGCTACGGCAATCGTTGCAATATTTATTTCAAAACACAATAATTTTTGCGGCACAGAAAAATAAGCGATGGCAAAACTGGTTCGTAACTGAAAATAGAAATTCTTCCCCTCGAAACATGAATTTAAAACATCTTTGGTTTCTCGACAGAAATACCCCTTCCCCTAATTGAAATCTTGGGGCCGCCAGTGGCCATGGGCTACTTTGTCTACTTTAGGAAAGTGTACGGTCCAGGACACGTCACTTTAAAAATTAATAAACAAACACTTGAAAAATTCTACACATTTATTCATCTCAAGTCTCAACGATCGTTTCGGGTTTCTAGTTTACTTTAAAAGTAAACTCCTGATGATCGTTGAGATGAATAAATGTGTAGAATTTTTCAAGTGTTTGTTTATTAATTTTTATTCAATCATGCTCTACCAAGTTCCTAGCGATAATTCTATAGAATTTACATGCCACTTTAGATGCATACATACATACATAACAATGTCAATATGTCATGTACCCGACGAAATTTATATTATTAGTTCAAGGTTCAAATTTTAATATGTTGTTACGGCGACTGTTTTAGGCATATATTTCAATTTGCAGAACAAAATGTCGGTTACCCCCCTTGCAGAACGATATAAACACCTAGGCGAGCAAGTTTCCCTCTATAAGAGAGGGGGTTAATACCGACATTTTGTTCTGCAAATTGAAATACATGCTTAAAACAGTCGCCGTAACAACATTAAAATTTGAACCTTGAACTAATAATAAATTTCGTCGGGCACATGACACGTTTAGGGTGATTTGCCACCCCTTTAATATTGACCAATCGATCTGCAAATATTATAATGGCATTATTGGGTTCACTGACAAGCTATACAAATAATTTCAGCCTTGAAGCAATAATAATGGTGACCATTTTTTTTGTTACATGTTGGGGGCGGTCTGCATCCCTCCCATACCGCTGTCTAGCAAAATCCCTTACTCAGGGCACTTTAATATGCCTTCCTCAACATCTTCACAAAAATAAGGCCTTGAATAATTAATAACACCATAAAATTGTGTCTAGCTCTCGGTCTAATCCGCGCAACCGGTTACTGTAGTTGGCTGCAGTACTCTGTCTTTGATCGACATGTGACTTACAGCTAGGGTTGCTACCTGCCGCTAGTTGATTAAAGGGTTACCAGTATAAAAAATACGGGTTTTAGATATTTTTACGGGAGACAATTAAAACAGCAATGTTTAATGTTAAGATAATCTATTTTTTAAATTTATATTTTATGGTTAGAAGAAACAGCTTTTAAAAGTTCTTCATTTTGAGAAGCAAATATATAAAAATCTTTGCAAGATAACTTAAAATTACATTTGACTTGTAACTTGGAGCTTTATTTACCCCGTATTTTATTTTCGAAATTATGGGTTTTTGTATTATCTTAGCTTGAAAAACGGGGTAACCCGTAAAATACGGACAAGTTGACAAGTTACGGACAAGTTGAGCTGTAAGTAGGGTTGCCAGATAACCCTACTTATAATAATAATAATAATTATATATTTATTCCATCAAGAACCTATTACAGTTATTGGAAACGTCAGAATACAAAAATCACACAGTATTAAAAAATTCCTCTTGTGAGTAAAAACAGCCATCATACAAAAATCTTTTTAGAGTTCTTTTAAAGTTAACAATATTATTAATAATGTTCATACTATTTGGTAGATGATTATAGATCCGTGCGCTCAACTAGTCCGTTACAGGTGCAGGTAGGGTATATGTGAATCATCCTTTAATAGGGGAATAAACATTGTGTACGTTTCTACTGCGTGGGATTGGAAACGGAATTAAACTTCAAATATAGAATGTAGGGATGCAGAAGGATGTTGATAACGGTACCG
Organism: Mongoloraphidia duomilia; assembly: GCA_039654895.1. Lineage (NCBI taxonomy): Eukaryota > Metazoa > Arthropoda > Insecta > Raphidioptera > Raphidiidae > Mongoloraphidia > Mongoloraphidia duomilia. Next base: position 6,556,433 of record CM077516.1, read on the forward strand.
TATCGTCAATAAGGCAATTAATTAAACCATAAATATACATTAAACAAGCAACTTTACACCGTACGCTTAATGGAGTCACGTGGAATGTTTCCAAATTTTAGTAATATGCGGTATAGGAATTACAATATTATACTTATATCAGGAGAGGCCATATAAAGTGGCTTGCTCGTTGAGCAACTCTTTTCACATTGCAAAATAATAAATAATAAAAAAAGTCTTCATGGTTTCCACTTTCCGGGCTTGTAGGCCTTGGTCCGGTGGTATTTCTAACTGACGTTTCGTCTACAACTGCGGTAGACTTTCTCAAAGGCGATGTGGCAGCGGTCGAAGTGTCCTCCTTGGCGGCTCACAGGTCAATGTGTCAGTGACTGGTGTCCTCCCTTCTTTTTATGCCTAGTACCGGTGTGTTCTCTGCAGTGGCGTATCTACCACAGGTGTTCCAGGTGGCAATGACCGGGGCCCCCTAACCTCGAGGGGCACCCAATTTTTGGGTCAACTACTGATTGATTAATCCTTACACTCGATTTTTTTCAGTCCAATTATATATGATCTAAGCACAGATTGCGTTTACTTTCTAGATTCAAATACTATTGTTTCAATTTATTATTTATTTATCCTTAAATATAAAAGAGCGCAATATTATTATCTAAAGAATACCAGTAGAACTGCTTTCAATTACAGAGTCGTTTATATATGACGTAGAACATTTTGAGAATACAATCAAATGTTGATGGAATGATGATGTCATGAATAATTGGAAATTTTTCTTAGTTGGGTAAAGTGGGGGAGGGGGGGCCCCAAAAAAAATTTTACACCTGGGCCCCGCGAAGTAAAGTTACGCCACTGGTTCTCTGTTCGGTCGTAGTCCGTCTTTCTGTAATTGGTCAACTGCGCTGTGTAGTGGTGGGGGTGAGTTCTCTACTCGGTCGTATTCCGTCCTTTGAGAATGTCTACCGCAGTTGTAGACGAAACGTCAGGTAGAAATACCACCGGACCACGGCCTACAAGCCCGGAAACCATGAACACTTGGAACAATGCCGGCCGTGAAAGCTTGCACACCTGAATAAAAAGAGGCTTGGTGTGTGGGTAAAACCATACTGCTAACTTCCCATTGGGTGTCCTTGGAGGTTAGAGACTAGTCTACCGTAGAGAGACTATTTGCAATACAGGTTAACAAATTTTTTTTTGAAATTATACTCTTTTGGCGCGATATGACAAAATGATGAGAGTGAATTTTTACGATGCGCGCGCATCGCGGCACGAAAATTAAACAGGATGAAGTTGCAGCATTAATGATTTCCATAGTTACCATATAAATAAATTCATTCCAGTCCTTTTATTATTTTATTTTTTAATAAATTATTTGCATGCAAATTAAAAATAAGTTCTTAATCACGCCAAAGAGGTATAACTTCTAATGCGCGTACAAAGCATTTTCTAATTGTGAAATGTTTTTATTCACTAGATGATTATTATGCTAATTAATGTATTATTATTGATCTGTCATATTCAAATGTATTTTTGACGCCATGATCAAATAAATACTATACTACTATGTTTTTTTTGTACTTTTGTGTATGTTCATCGATTTTTCCTGTATTCGTGAACCGATTTTAATGATTGTTATTTTATTTTATAGGGTATACCTTCGGTGTGGTCCCATATAAATTTTAATTAAATCGGTTCAGTAGTTCGACTGATTTTAATAAAAAGCGAGTAACAGAATACCGTTAAGGTAAATGTCAGTTTTGACACAGCGTAAAAAGTTTGTAGAAGTGAGCTGTATTAATATAATAGCCGGTGACACAATTAGTTAAAGAAAATAAGTGTTTTTCTTTTTTTAGTTATTTAGTAATCAAATATCAAGACAGACGTCGGTTAATAACGTGCAAACTACATATTGTAAAGCCACTAAAAAGTAAAAAAATAAATAACTTTTTAACTAAACAAAGCCTCCTTCAAAAAGACCACTAAAAAGAGGAAAATAATAAAATTTTGAGGTTGACGCCAATTTAATAAGATAAAAGTGGATAATTACATATAATTAAAAAAAATCAGTAATTAAATTGGTGCCGCCCTCAAAATTTTATTATTTACCTCTTTTTAGTGGCTTTTTTGATAGAGGTTTTTTATTTTGTTAAAAAGTTTTTTAAAATTGGATACCTATCTGAAAAGATAAACTCAATTAGATCAAATACTGCAAATAATTTAGTTTGAGCTTCGATTACTACTGCACTGTCCTCTTGCAAAAGAATCAAAAAATACGTAAAATCGCACTTGACCTTGCAGGAAAAGAGTGGGGATGTCTTAATTCTAATAAAAACTAGATTTCCAAACTTACAAAGCTCAAATACCTCCCGATACTGTTGAAGTGTATTGTAGTGATGGGCGATTGTAAGATGTTTTTACAATCGAAACAATTGCAATCGTTCATAATAACAATCGAGTCCACAATCGGCTCGGAGTTTGATTTTACAATCGAAATGTTCGATTGTTCAAGTCGATTATTTGCCAGCGAATGAATACATATAATCGCGATTCAAGGTTAGTCGATTAATGAAGTCTGACGTTTACGCTACTTGTTCATCGTTGATTCATCGTTCACACTGTTCAGTCGGTCTCAGAGCACTCGATTACTGCACAATCGACCATCCATCGACTCGACCACAGTTGTTGAGTGATGAACGATTATATATTATGTGGCTCTCGACAGTGTACATCGTCTGTACGATTTAATACTATGCAACTTGGTCTCGGTGAACTATGAAATAACAACAATCGAGTCCAAGTGAAAACCATCGAGAGTCGTCGAGTTGTTAGAACAATCGAGACAATCTCGTAATCGCCCATCACTAGTGTATTGTATACGATGAAAATAATTTCTGTTTTTGAACCTGCAAGGCCAAAATTACCTACCATCATGTTTTTCGAACACCTATTTTAAGAAATAACGTAATTTAATCTTAAAAAGGGTAAAAAACAGACTTAACAATAAATTAACAGTTCGATTTTTTATAAAAAACGACAAAAGTAACTTACCAAAATAAAATAATAAAATCGCCATAATCATCACGTAAGACGCCATTTAAAAATGTAATAATGTCAGTCCTTAAAAACTGATCTACACTTATTTTTAAAGAAAACACACATTGTCCATTTAGTAATTAATATTTTTTTAATTGAATTTAAAAGTTTATTTTACATTTCTTAAAAGAACAGATATGTACCTATTTATACCTGTTTTAATATGTATTATTGAATTTATTATTTTATTACAGAGCACATGGGCATCTTTCTATAATCAAATATTGATATGTATCTACAATAATTAATGATAAAATCACTATACGTTATTATTTTGCGTTATTATTTAATGAAAGCACTAACACCCAATCTTTTAAAAAAACGATTAGAACATATTTTCGATAAATTATTTATAAAACGACTTTACGTAACATTATATTATTTTATTATTAAAAAATGTAATCCCTATTGAATAATTTCCTTGACTTATTTTGGTGCTACTAATATATTTTTTTCTATCGGATAGATGGGTATGTTTCTGAACAAATCATTACGCTCTGTAACAGTAAGTACATGCGATTTGTCATAAAGTCGCAAAATTATGTACGTTACATTGTTTACAGATAAAGTAGACTCTATCCATTAAAAGTAATTCATTTCCAAGTATTAAGTTACACAATAACAATTACACAATAACAATACATAATGTAGGTGTTCATTTAGGAGGAAATCTAATCTAATATACACTGACGATTTCACAAAAAATCACATTTAATATTGCATTTATCATATTTAGAATTATTTATATTAGCAGTAAATAAACGATCCAGCTTGATATATCGTATTATAAATATTATTTATGCTGAAATTATTTATTATATTAAATGGCTGTCGTCGACATTGGATAACGCGCGGACGTAGCGCTACGGTTCAGCTCAGACTGCAGGGGAAATAACGACGACACCTAGCCGACGCCATGCGCATCGCAGCAAAATACACCGCCTCGATTCTTCCCATAAACATTCATGACCTCAAAGAACACATACAAATTATCATATTGTAATTTAAATTAGATAGTGTCAAATTATCCATTACTTATCACCGTCTGCAGTTGTTTCTTATCTGTAAAGTTGCAGGATGCTTTCTTTTTTTGTCAAAAATCTCTTTTCATTTTTTAGATGAATGTATTTTTATGCCCGGCGTTGCCCGTGCCCCCCTCATGACTTGGAAAATGTCAAAATAAGATGCCGTTCAAGTATTACGTAACGCAGTTTGGGGGGAGGGGGGGTCTTGTGAAACGTTACGGTGTGTTACAATGGGGAAGGGGGATCAAGCATTGCGTTACGTAACGGTATTTTAGTGATTTTCCGGTATTTTGCGCGACATAATTGACATTTTTGTGAATATCACGATTTTGAGACAAACTTTGTTCCACTACATATTTGCAGTAAGGTCACCCTCGAGGAATATGAAATATATAAAGCTACAAAATTCAACAATACCAACATTCTTAATGACAAACTAACGTTAAAATCGAACATAATATACGACACAATAATTAACACACAAACACCCAATACTCATTAATCGTCCACATATACACTCACACTTCCATTTCATCTACCTACTATATAAATCATAAAATCTCGAAATTTAATTCAGTACTTCACAATCCACAACATAATAGACATGTGCTTAGCATCATAATATTATAACGTGTTACGAATACTCAATGTGTGTTTAATAGTATAAAAAATTAACCACACCTGAAGATGGCAACTCGTTGCTGAAACGCGTCATGTTAACATACATGAAGTCACAAGACGGACACAGGGTATTTCTAATACTTCTTATTATTCATATAGTGACTTGGAGACCTAACACTCTAAAAATGTATTGTTTTGTTTTGTCGTCAAATAAAAAGACAATTTTTTTCAGCGTAAGGTGCTCTTGAAACCACTGGCAACAGTGCGTAATACAGGGTGTTGAATAAATTGAATCGAAAATTTTAAGAGCGAATACTACCTACTGACAAATGAAAAATAGAAGTTCAATCAACATTATTCGCCGCCTAAACTGTCGAACATCTTTGAATGTCTTAGAAATATTTGGCGCAATGCAATAAAAAAACGGAACGTGGTATTTTATTAACTTTTTTATTGCAATATTTTTGTGTTGAGTTGAAGAAAGCATTAAAATTGTATAGACTTTCATGGCCGGCTTCCATTGTAAAACAAGGTGCAGAAAAATTCTTCCGGGCTGATGAGCCGTGGTCAGCTGGAGGTTTTCCAAACGTTTCGTCTCTAACTGTGAGAGACATCTTCAGTGGCACAGTTACGGCGACGTAAGCTTCGACGTTGACACAAAGAAATCTCACCTGAGACTTCTTTGTGTCAACGTCGAAGCTCACGTCGCCGTAGCTGTGCCACTGAAGCAGTGGCGTAACTTCACTTCGCGGGGCCCAGGTGTAAAATTTTTTTTGGGGCCCCCCTCCCCCCACTTTACCCAACTAAGAAAAATTTCCAATTATTCATGACATCATCATCCCATCAACATTTTATTGTATTCTCAAAATGTTCTACGTCATATATAAACGACTCTAATTAAAAGAAGTTCTACTGGTATTCTTCAGACAATAATGTTGCGCTCTTTTATATTTGAATCTAGAAAGTAAATGCAATCTGCGCTTAGATCATCTATAATTGGACTGAGAAAAAATCGAGTGTAAGGATTAATCAATCAGTATTGACCCAAAAATTGGGGGCCCCTCGAGGTTAGGGGGCCCCGGTGATTGCCACCTGGAACACCTGTGGTAGATACGCCACTGCACTGAAGATGTCTCTCACAGTTAGAGACGAAACGTTTGGAAAACCTCCAGTTGACTACGGCTCATCAGCCCGGAAGAATTTTTCACATTGTTTGACATTGAAGAAAGCATTGTCAGAAAATTTTATTTGACATTGACCTTATATTGTGATCACACATATTTCTGCATAAGAAAAGCATTGTAGAACTTCAAATCAAACTTACTAAAAAATAATTGATTGATTGAAACGATATTTTTAACAACATTTTTCAGCGCATTTTGTCACATAATAATCCCACATAGAATTAGAAATTAATGATTTTCGGATTTTTTCCTTTACTTGTACTGTGATACCTTCCTTCGTGCCAAATTTCAAGGTTCTAGGACCTAGGTCAACGGGAAGTATCCTATAGTTTTTGATGAGTGAGTCAGTGCCAAAAAAGTACGTGATCTTTTTAAAATCTTTTTATTGCATTGAGTTAGAAGCTTAAATTTTTACAGCAGGACTTTGGAGCTGTTGGCCTTAGTATTTGGTATTGATTTCAACTTGATACATTTAGTCGTTCCTAAGAAAAAGGGTCTTAACGGACCGACAGACAGACAGACGGATGAACGAACAGACCAGACAAACCAGACAGACAAGACATTATTGTCGGGCGTCTATAATTTACAATTCATTCATTCAGACAAGACAAACCAGACAGACAACAAAGTAATCTTGTAAGGGTTACGTTTTTTTATTCTGAGGTACGGAAACCAAAAAACGCGTGTAAATCGCATCAGTGGTTATCGAGTCTAACGGACAGACAGACAGACGTAGCGTTTTATTTTAAATATATCGTCTTAGTGATGTTTGTTTGTGATTTATGTAAAATATTATACAGTATGTAAACAGATAAGCTGCACATAGGGAAATCAGCATTGGGAAAAAACGAATGGATCAAAGTGAGCCATGACTCATAATGTACGTATTTATATAGAGTTGCTATAGTTATTTTAGTGTTTTTATTTTAGTTTCAATTTTTTTTTATTTTATTTGACATTTAAACAACTATTAAAATAAAAATAATTGAAACTGAAATAAAAACACTAAAAGAACCATAGCAACTCTATATAAATACGTACATTATGAACCCTGGCTCACTCTGATCCTTTCATTTTTTCCCAATGCTAATTTCCCTTATGTGCAGCTTACCTGTTTACATACTGTATATTATTTACATTAATAAACTAATACTAATAATATTTAAAGATGTTTATTTTTTCATTTTTGTCAGTTCTAAACGTCCTTACATTTTCCGAACCTCTTTTTTAACACCCTGTACATCAGATACTATGAAGTGTTGTGGATTCGTGCGCACATACGTTGCGTATAAAAATCTAGAGACATTTTAACGTATCAGGGACACATTGCACATTGAAAGATGTATGCATTATATAAAATCATTTACTAAACCGCACCGACACGGTAACTCACATCTACAGTTTACTGTAGCGTTGGGCGTTCAATTCTAGTTCCTGGACGAACGTCATCTGGCGCTAGGATCGTCTGTTGCAGGACTTGCAGGATAGAATTATACACAAGAGTCTAGACATCAAACCAAGAGGAGCCCCGAACAAGCACGAAGTACTTTTTGAAACTATGTGCAGACAACATCGTTAAACAATTATTTATTATGATGTAGAGACAAACTTTACAATCTACACCGAAATTCACAAAATAAGTGAAGAATATTTTCTGAAACTATAATATTTGATAGATGTACTATATACGGGGTGTCCCAAAAAGAATGGGATATAAAGTAACAGCTGATTCCTTACAAAAAAATATTGCGATAGACCCCAACTTGTCTCATCCGAAAGTTGATATTAAAAGAGATACAAGGTGTCAAAGTTTAATTTTTATTTTTGATTTTCTTGAATAACTTTTAAAATAATTTAGGCAAGTTAATGAAATTTGGTATATGGGGATTTTTTGACATGAGAAATTCAAATCTGACCTTAGTATGGCTCTTACTTGTACGGGGCGCCACTTACACACCCTTTCACTCATTCAAATAGTCATAACTTTTTTGTACGCACTCATACTATTTTTTTGAATTAAAAAACTGATTTTTCCGTCATTTTTACGTAAAAAAGGTATACTTTGTAAAAGTGGCTAGGAGTAACCTTTTTCAAGATATTTGCACTTAAAGTAATCGATGCAATGTGATTTTAAATGGCAAATTTTGAAAATGAACATAGGTGGCTTTAGAAAACGCCGGCGCGGCGTTATCATGGTAATTTTGACAGTTTTATTTAAAAATTCAATGTTTCTTATTAAAATGCCACGTCATAATGATATAAATAAAAATTAAACTTTGACACCCTGTATCTCTCTTAATATCAACTTTCGGAATAGAAATGTTGGGGTCTATCGCAATATTTTTTTGTAAGGAATCAGCTGTTACTTTATGTCCCATTCTTTTTGGGACACCCTGTATAATAATTTTCGATATTAATATTATAAGACGTTTCAATACAACATATGAGCATAAGTTACGTTTTCCGTATCATTAATTCTGTAGATTATAGACGCGTCAACAACTCAGGTCATTACCGTCTTCAACACAACAATTAATAATCCATTTGTGTATTAGAATCTGCCAGCCGGCATACACAAACGGACTGGTACGAGATCGGGCTCCTGGGAACGCCAATTCCCAAAAAACATTGGAATGCAATTGCGAGAACAACTACATTTCAATGTTCCCCTGGGGAAGTTTTCCGTATCATATAATATTATACATTATACATGTACGTCATTTAGCTGTTTCTATTTCATTAATACATTTTATTAGTGTATTTGCCATAATATGGCACATACACTATTGGCGTCGGTCGGATGGCGGGACCTAGGGGTCGGACCAAAATTTCTCGACGTTTCATAACCCCCTGAACACTTTGGCACCATTTTTGAAAATGTTTATATATATATATGTATGTATATTCATATTTATATATATATTTATATATATATTTATATATATATATATATATATATATATATATATATATATATATATATATATATATATATATATATAGTGTGTGTGTGTGTGTGTGTGTGTGTGTGTGTGTGTGTGTGTGTGTGTGTGTGTGTACACGATAACTTTCGACAGACTTAATCGATTGAAACGAAATTTGGTACACACATTGGAACCCATCACCGCAAGAAGCCTATTTAAAATGGGCCCGATCGGACCATTTTCAGGGTTGTATTTAGGGGTTCCAAAAAGTTTTTGGGCCCAAAAATACCAAAAAATTTGTCAGAATCGTTTCAAAATTGAAATTTAACTCTTTAGTAAAGATTAAAATGTGCTGCTAAAATTTTAATAAAATCGGCCCGACAGGACCGGACTTTCAAATTTTATGAAAACACTAGTTTGTTGATACGGATTTACTTATGGAAGGGTGTATTTAATTGGGTGTACTGATAAAATCCATGTCTAATATTGAAATTTAGAAAAATTTAATTATTTTAAGGGATGTATTAAGGGGTTAAATTTTTTTATTTTGTCAAAAAACAAACTTAAGTTTACATAATAATGCCACAATGCCTGTATTAGCAAATACACTATATTGTCGGCAGGGTTTGGCACTGCGACCCGAGTTTTTGTAGATTATAGACACGTCGACAACTTAGGCCATTAGCGTCCTCATTAATACAGTGTTTCGCTTGATATATAGTTTGAGTACAGAGTACAGACCTATATACAGTGCAACCTCGATATTACAAAACTGAAGGGAATTAGAAAATATTCGTTATACCAAGTAATTTCTTACAATGAGGTTTGTTATATAGAGGTTAGATTGGACTACGATTCGTTTTAACAAGGTTTCTCAGCCATTGCAACTTTAAAACTAACAACAGTGACAAACAGCAGTGTTTACATTACTTAGCATCAAACAACAATGATTGTCTTTCGAAAAATTTAACGTGTCTGAACCTGTCGAGACATGAATTATTGTGGAATTGAGTGTGAATAATTGTTAGGATACGTTATGTAAAGGTTATATAGAGGTAAATAATACTTTCAATTTATATTTTGCAATGATTGAAAATTCGTTATAAAGAGGTTTTTGACAAAATGTATTCGTAATGTAAAGGTATATTTTGCATTAGCTCTTACGGGCAGTCCTATAAGATTTCGAAAAATTTGTTAAATCGAGGAAATCGTTATATTGAGGTTCGTTATATTAAGGTTACACTGTATATTGCTACGGTTTATAGTTTCAATATCTACAATATATTATACGTTTTGTCTTACCCACTCCAACTGGATACGAAGCAGAATGCACCTATACTGTTATGCGAAAGGTACTTCGTGCTTGTTCGGGGCTCCTCTTGGTTTGATGCCTAGACTTTTGTGAATAATACCTATACAGTAGAGTCACTAGAAATGAAGACACTGACAGGACGTTGTGGACTACTTTTTTCATCAAATTGTAATGGTGTACGTGGTGTTTTAATAATAAATAACCAGTTCGTGTATCGTCAAATAAACACCAATTTAAATACTTTTTTTAATGACACAGTAACCATAAAAGAAACGTGAACAAATTAATATTGTATACGGTTTATCAAAAACCCAAAAATGTAATAATTTTTTTTTATTTTAAATCTTTGTTAGGTGCTAAATAGTATAACAAAAATGATCGTCCTATTTTCTGATATATTATTATTTACGTGAATATTTTTATAGCTTAAACTAATTAGTTTACCAGTTAATAAACAAATAGTCTTAAATTAATTAAAGATACAATATTAATAATTGATTATTAGCCGGATTTGAAGATCCGTAATGCAAATTTCTTTAAACGATGCGTATATAGAAACGCGATGACTTTATCGGATTTAAGGAAATAAATATTTGATTAGTTTTTTCTGATTTCTCTTTTTAGCCAGCCATTTTGTAATTTCTCTAATTTCAGAGATTTCGCTAATGTGACAGCATAAGACGTGATTGTTTTTATTATTTTTTGATATTTCGTGAAAATTATAAACAAAATAAATCCAAATCTTAATAAATTAATTAGTAGAAATCTAAATCATAAATGCAAATTTAAAACGCACCTACTTAAAGAAATTCGTAAGACGCAACACGCACTCTATAATCATTCTTAAGAATTTTCAAAAAATTTAATAAATTGTAAATCTTGAAATATGTGTTCTAATTTCATAATTAAAACGCTTCTGAATTAAAAATACATTCAGTAAAAAATATATTTAGTACTTCGTTAAAAATAAAAATACTTTGATAAATTGCTAATTAATAATTAATAGAAACCCGGATATAACTGATAACTTATGATTGTTTACTCGTTTTTTGTATCCTAACGCAAGTACTAATATAATTGATACGTAAATAAAATGTGTTTGAATTTCATTAAAAGAGGCGTTGCCTCGAAATCATAATAAAAATTGATACGTTTTGACATCAAATCTTAAGCTTTTACTTATAAATTATCATTTGTCGATAATAAACAAAAAACGTGATTGAAGTGGGTGCGTTATAATTTACAATGTTTGTTTAAGAGAGAGATAAATTGAAAATTGTTAATTTAACGGAAGCCACTCCTTATCCTAAAAATTTAAATGTGTGCTTTGGATGCTCCCAATCATGTTTTTAATGTGCGGCATCACTAAATAATCATTCATAAGTATTGAAAAACTGGAAATAATCCAGAAGTAAAAAACAATTTGTTGACAAACTTCGCGTTTTATAATTTTCTGATTTCCTTAATTAAATTTAGGACTTTTTGTGGTCCCTACATCGCGAAAAAGCGAATTTTAGATGCCCGTCCGTTCGTATATGCTGACACCGTTCAGCGGATTGAAACCAAATTTTCACTTATTTTTTATTTATTGTAGATTATAGACGCGTCGACATCTCAGGTCATTAGCGTCTTTCAACTACACTAAATAACAACTTTTTTAAAACTAAATAACATCACAAAATATCCAGGAGCGCAGGTGGGATTCGAACCTACGACAGTCTAGTCTAGAGGCTGCGGTATCAAGTACGCTATCCACTAGGTTACACTGCCCTCTCCAAATTTTCAAGAGATTCCTTAGGGTTTTTAAGTGAAACTTTTTAGCCTAGTTTTTTTCCCGTTCGGTTCCGCATGTCAAAGTCACGTCACGTCACGTCCAATCGAAAAATCACGTATATATTCCATTCCCAAAACTATTGCAGAACACTATCCCAAACAAACAACTTTGTATAATAATAATAATAATAATATCATAAATGTAGCCTAGTATACACAACTGAATGCGTGGCGTAGGGGTATCGCAGCTGCTTCATACGCAGTAGATCGCTGCAGTTTGAACCCGGGCGGCACCATTAATTTTAGTTTTATTTAACTATTCTATATTTCAATTGATATTTAATCATATTTTTGAGCGAATGCGCACTCGTCTACTACTCGTGCTGAAAACTTCGCGTCTGACGCGTTGCACTCTATACTTTATTCGACACATGCATGGTTTTAGAGCTTTATTGAATTAATGTCAAACAGCGTAGAATCACTGACAGCAGTACATCTCATACTAAAAACGTTGACCTGAATACAATATTTATTTACTTCGTTACCATAGTAACCATATTTCATTATAGCATCGAAAAGCGTTTCATAATGGATCATGACGTCGCCAGTCGATAAACGGCCATTTAAGATCCGCTATACAGACACGAAAAAACACTAAAAGCGTGCATGTGTTGAATAAAACATATTTATTTTTTTAGAAACTGGAAACATAACAGATTGACGTGAACAATATTTTTAATAGCAAGTTTTTAAATACATAAAATATACTTACACAATCATTTTAAACTGTTATTAAAATAAACATTCTAAACTGACAATCATAAAGTTAGTGTATTTTAACGATTAAGTAACATTAACCATGTATTTTTTTATATAAAATTATCAACAATTATCTTAATTATCCGAAAATAAAACTGGCGTGTTGGATGTTAAGTACTGTTGGTAAAAGAATGAAGTTTTATGAAACAAAATTTAAAAAAATATTTTTTTAAAATGTCTCTACCATTATGTTTTTTTGTAAAAAACAATTTAAACTTAGCTAAGAAAATAAATGTTTTTATTCATAACAAAAAAATTAAAATGAAACCTTTTAATAACATTTATACATAAATGATCAAAAACGTAACGAAACTTAGTGAGCTAGAAGATGGATATTTTAAGAGGAAATTACAAAGAATCAGCATCCCGAACCGCAAATTTTGTCAGAATGATTTTGGAACTCACTATACTTATTGTCATGTCGTCTGGCCAAGGTAAATAATATGTGGTGGAAGTCCTGCGTTTGGTGGTGGGAGAACGTGTCTATGGTCGTTTTACAAGCTTTTTTTAACTTGCAATGTATGTTAGTTTGTGTGTTTGTTTGTGTGTTTGTTTGTGTGTTTGTTTAGGTCAAATCTTACAAGTTAATTTTGAACGACTTCCACGTATCCGATCGATTTGAAATTTTGTACACATGTATTCCCGATGACAATACATGAATAAATCGTTTTTAGAAATAAATTCAACCCCTAAGGGGTTCAAACGGGGATGTAGGGTTTTTTTGACTTATCAACGCCCAGGCCAAATTGCTGAAGCTAGAAACTTGAAATTAGGACAGTTGGTTCCTTTTCTGACGTAAGCATCCACTAAGAAAGGATTTTTCGAAATTCAACCCCTACGGGTGTCAAAGGGGAGTAAAATTTTGAAAGACTAAAATGAACAAAATAAATATTAGTAAAAAAAACTTTTTAGAGACAAGCTTTTATTTAAATGCACTAAAAAGGCAATAAAAAATGGTGGAACCTTTGGTGTAAAGATACGAAATGTTACAATTACCACAAAACACCAAACCATAACAAACACTCTCGACGTACGTTTCGCCAACCAAGTTGGCATCATCAGGAGATGATTAAAACAGTTTTAATCATCTCCTGATGATGCCAACTTGGTTGGCGAAATGTACGTCGAGAGTGTTTGTTATGGTTTGGTGTTTTGTGGTAATTGTAACATTTCGCACTAAAAAGGAAAAAATAATTTTCAATAATTTAGGTTCATAATTATAAAAGCGTGGATCGTAAACTATCATACAGTTCACGACCCACACTTTTATAATTATGAACCTAATTTATTAAAAATTATTACAAACTCTTTTTAGTACATTAAAAAAAACTTGTTTTTAAAAAAAATACCTATTTTATTTACTATACAACTCTAAGCTACTTTGCAGTAAGGATGTCAATTTTCAGAAAATAACCGGTTATCGATTCACCGGTTATTTTTAATCAGGTTATAACCGGGCGTAAAAAACCGGTTAATCCAATAACCAGTTATTTTTAAACTTTTAAAATTAATAGAATGGGTTATACTTACCAGGGTTTTAAAATACCGTAATTTGCAATAATTTTATTAATAATAAAAAAAGGCTTAATTTACCAAAAAATAAATAATAAACACAAAATTATTGTAAATGAAAATATATTATTTATTGTCATGTACAAATACAAATACTCGGTCGGTTTTTTTGTCCGGTTATTGAGATAAAAAAAAATAACCGGTTATTGAAATAAAAAAAATTACCCGTTATAACCGGCAGCAAGAAAAAACCGGTTATAACCGGCTAACCGAAACAAAAAAACTGGTTATCCGGAATAACCGACCGGTTATTGACATCCCTACTTTGCAGCCTTAATGTGTTTTTCTGTATGGTCAATGTTAGAACTTACAGTACTGTAAAATTTCTGTCTCATTTTAACTTATGTAATATTCTTACCTTTTGATCATCTATAATTTTACAATTTATCTTTCTCTATTTTAGGTGACTTTGACTTCAGTATGATCGCGTTTGGTTCGCCAAGCAGTATAACAGACGATTTTAACGAAATGAGAGCTTCTTTTCCCCCACCAAACCGAGAATACAGTCCCCCGTTGTTTTTCGCAACGGAAAATAACACTGTTGTTACGACACAAACTGGTTCAACCGCATTATTACCATGTCTTGTAACCAATATTGGAGACGGGATGGTAAGTATTCTATTGTTTGTATTAATATAAAAAACTCGGGTCGCAGTGCCAAAACCCTGCCGACAATATAGTGTATTTGCTAATACAGGCCTTGTGGCTTTAATACGTGAACTTAAGTTTGTTTTTGGACAAAATAAAAAATTTAACCCCTTAATACATCCCTTAAAATAATATTTTTTTCTTAATTTCAATATTATTATCAATGCAACCTCTGTACCACATTAAATACACCCTTCCATAAGTAAATCCGTATCAACAAACTAGTGTTTTCATAAAATTTGAAAGTCCGGTCCTGTCGGGCCGATTTTATTAAAATTTTAGCAGAACATTTTAATCTTTACTAAAGAGTTAAATTTCAATTTTGAAACGATTCTGACAAATTTTTCGCTATTTTTGGGCCCAAAAACTTTTTGGAACCCCTAAATACAACCCTGAAAATGGTCCGATCGGGCCCATTTTAAATAGGCTTCGTGCGGTGATGGGTTCCAATGTGTGTACCAAATTTCGTTTAAATCGATTAAGTCTGTCGAGAGTTATCGTGTACACACATATATAATAATAAATATATATATAAATTATATAAATATATAAATATATAAATTTATATAATTATATTATATATACATACATATATATATAAACATTTTTAAAAATGGTGCCAAAGTGTTCAGGAGGCTATGAAACGTCGAGAAATTTTGGTCCGACCCCTAGGTCCCACCATCCGACCGACGCCAATAGTGTATGTGCCATATGGCAAATACACTAATAAAGTAATTGGGTAATAAAGACCAGCTAAATGTATAAATTCTTTATTATTTGCCAACGTTTCATTGCGAATTTGCAACTTCTTCAGGGCTCTACAACAATGAAGCACAAACATAATTACTTTATATAAAGTAATTATGTTTGTTTCAAATCGATCTGACTTAAACTGAGCGAACTATAAGCAAAAAACCTCGTTTCTTCTAATTTGCTCCCCTCTGGGGCCAAAATTCAAAAATCGGGCGACGTTAGGATCAAATAGACCCCGAGAGGAATCGAACAAAAAAAAGTTTTTAATAATCGGTTAACCCGTTTGGCTGTACGACTGATACAAAAAATCCGTTACAGATTCACAGATTGACAGATTAACAGATTCACAGATTAACAGACGTACAGACAAAGAGAGTGTATATAGGCGCTTCTAACTTCGCTAAGATCGCGCCTAAAAATGGTATTCCATAATCCCCGCCTTTACTCTACATATTTATTTTGTTAGGAAATTCCCAAGCTAAAGAGTGTTTATTGATTTGTAGAGACATTCTGACTCTTTTTTTGGAGGCGGTTAATTTTTTTTTAAATTATATAACATTAATTGTCAAACAGGTGTCATGGATTCGACGGAAAGATTATCATCTACTGACTGTCGCGCTTACAACGTACACCGGCGATGAGCGGTACCAGGCCGTTCATCTTCAGCATTCTGAGGTATGCTACGACCAAATCTGATCTTGTGTCTAGGATACTGATTTGTTTTTTGTATATTGAATCCTTCTTGTATCTTTGATATTTCTTATATCTTGGATACTTTTTGGATTTTGGATACTTTTTGTATCTTGGATTCTTTTTGTATCCTGGATATTTTTTGTATCTTGGATGCTTTTTTAATCTTGGATACTTTTTTTATCTTGGATACTTTTTTTATCTTGGATACTTTTTAAACCTTGGATACTTTTTATATCTTGGATACTTTTTTAATCTTGGATACTTTTTGTATCTTGAATACTTTTTGTATCTTGGATACTTTTTGTAGGATACTTTTTGTATCTTGTATACTTTTTGTATCTTGGATAATTTTTGTATCATGGATACTTTTTGTATCTTGGATACTTTTTTAATCTTGGATACTTTTTGTTTCTTGGATACTTTTTGTATCTTGGATACTTTTTGTATCATGGATACTTTTTGTATCTTAGATACTTTTTTAATCTTGGATACTTTTTGTATCTTGGAACTTTTTGTATCTTGGATACTTTTTGTAGGATACTTTTTGTATCTTGGATACTGTTTGTATCTTGGATACTTTTTGTATCTTAGATACTATTTTGTATCTTAAATACTGTTTTGAATCTTAATCTTAGATACTTTTATCTTATACATTTGTATCTTAGGTACCTACTCTTTATTGTAAAATGTAAGTGTCTTTATCCAAAAATGACAATATTGCTCAAAGGTATAGACTGGTATCATAAAGTAACTAAGACACTTTTTGAAGTATCTAAGATATTTGTAGCTTAAATACTTAAATTATTAAATAAGTATATTATATTTGACACTTTACTTTAGAGCTGTCGGTGGAAAGTATTTTAGATCCTACATTATCTTTTATTTAGATATACTTTCCTATACAAAGTATCTTTTAGGGCATTAACTGTTTGGTACATCTGGTATCTAAAAACTTTTTTCAAGTATCTTCTATACTCTGCAGCTCTGGTTATTTAAAACCTGTTATGCTACCAAATAACCGGTTACTGAAGGTCTACAGTACTGGATAACCGGTTACTGAAGCCCTGCTCCTGAATACCTCATGTTTATTTAAAATCTATTACACATAATCGGTTATTAAAATCTTGTTAACTAATAACAAACTTCTATTTTTTAAATTATATCAATAGGTTATTTTTAAATAACAGTGGCACATGTTATTCAGAAAATAATAACAGTTTTGTCGATCACTAGTTAGAACCACAGATTTATAACGATACGAATGGTCAAACCAACGGTACACCTAACCTAACCCATCCTATTCAAAATCAAGCCAACAATCGATACAAAAGTCGCCACAGGCAGATATACAAAATACTGTCTGTTTGCCTATACACAGGATGTTCACTGTCCAGTAATTCTTCTGTAAGATTTTAACCGGTGATAGCCTGATAGGTCTGGCCATGCGCTATCAAAAATCAAAATAACAAAACGTCCTGAGGAAAACTTCACGGTTTTCAAGACATTTAAACATTTTTTACATTTTAAAAACGCTTATTTACGGCTGTAAAAAATAAATTGTTTATTGTAAATTATAGACGCGTCGACAACTTAGGTCATTAGCGTCTGGTTTGCATCAAATAACAACTCACTTAAAATTAAATTACATCACAAAACATCCATGAGCGGAGGTGGGATTCGAACCCACGACAGTGTGATCCAAAGGCCGATACGCTAACTATAAAAAATAAAAATAATTGTAATTAGTACCTACTCAAAATTTAATAAGGCTCTATTCAAAGAGCCATTTTCCTGAGAGTAGTTCCTTCAATTATCCACGAGAGGCAGCACTTGTGGTAGGTACAAACATTATTTATTCCCCATTAGTATCGTGTCATTTTAGTGGTATAACTTAATTATTTAATTAATTTAACAATAATAATAATTTAATAATTAAGTTATACCACTAAAATGACACAACACTAATGGGGAATAAATAATGTTTGTACCTACCACAAGTGCTGCCTCTCGTGGATAATTGAGGACAGTGTGGTCCAGTGGTTGGCGTCGCGGCCTCTGGATCGAACTGTCGTGGGTTCGAGTCCCGCCTCCGCTCATGGATGTTTTGTGATGCAGTTTGGTTTTAAATGAGTTGTTATTTAATGTAATCAAGACGCTAAATGATCTAAGTTGTCGACGCGTCTATAATTGTCAGGAAAATGGCTCACTAAAATAGTAATATTTTTCTATTCCAAAAAATAATATAAGTGCTTTTTATACCATTTTGGAATCTAGATGAAATAAGCACGTTTTTGATACTATGGGCACAACATGCATTAAAATTTCAAAATTTCGAAACCGTGAGGTTTTTACTGAGATCACTTTTTATAAATTTCGATGGTACGTGGACACCTGGGTAAAATGTCAGCAATTTACAGTTCAGTAATGTAGAAGTATTAAAACAATCATAAATAATGAAATCACAACCGTTTATTATTTACTTCCAACGCCGGAGGATTTTTAATTATAGAATGGCGCTAGTAAATATTGCATCATACATTCATGTTGCAAATAATCTATACTAATATTATAAAGCTGAAGAGTTTATTTGTTTGTTTGGTTGAACACGCTAATCTCAGGAACTACTGGTTCGAATTGTAAAATTATTTTTGTGTTGGATAGTCCATTTATCGAGGAAAGCTTATAGGCTATGTAATATCACGCCACGACCAATAGGAGTGGAGCATCAATGAAAAATGTTGCAAAAACGGGAAAAATTATTCTATTTGAGAGCTTCCGTTGCGTGCGCTGCGTAAACGGTTAAAGTTACGCAAAAATCATGTATGACGGAATTGTTCCCGGAAGGTTTATATATATAGCGAACGAGCGAAGCGAGTGCGTAATGTAATTCCTAAACCACGCAATGGATTTTGATGCGGTTTTCACCATCAGTTAGAATAACCGACTGGTACGAGCTCGGGCTCCTGGGAACATCAATTCCCAAAGAACATTGGAATGCAATTGCGAGAACAACTATATTCCAATGTTCCCCCTGGGGGACATAAAGTAGTATTTTAGTTTCCATAAAGTACCTCAAATTTGGTGGTTCTATCTATTTTCGTTCAATAATATCAGGATATTATATAATAGGACATTATATTTTTTTCTCTTTTATTATTTTCTCCCTACGTTTATCTTCCCCAGATCCTGTTTCCTATAAATAATGTGATGGAAACGTCAAAAATATGTTTGTAGAGTTCATGCATTTAGAGAAAACCAAATCCTAACGGAAACCTGCGCACAAAAACTGGTAGGAGAAGTAGTATGCAAAACAGATTCTGACGCACAGACGTAGGTGCTGGAGGCTTAATTAAATCCGATTTTTTCTTTAATTTAATAAATGGAATTAATAAAATCTTTTAAAATCATTCAAACATGCATCACTGATAATGCACTTCAAACACAATTCAATATTCGATTTTTAACAGTATGTAGAATAATATTATAACCTAAACAAACACTGAATGACAAGTAAATAGTACACTGACAATGTACACATAAACTGGCGGCCCCCTTCAAAAATAGAATAGACCAATCCGAACCAAATCTGGTTTCTGCGCATGAGGCGGTTAAGTTTTCTCTAAATGTATGAACTCTAATATAAATCGTAACATAGATTAATTTAGCAAAGTTTCAGGATTGGACTCTCCAAATAAAATTTGTGCAACAGAGAGATGCTGGTTTATACGAATGTCAGGTTTCATCACATCCGCCCGAGAGTATTTTCGTCCACCTTGCTGTTGTTGGTAAGTTTGCAACAATTAACACCATCAGTAGCTACTCCATGTAACTATAGATCTAATAATTCAATGCAAAAGGTTGTACACATTGAGTCACTCCATGCCACACCTAAAATAAACCTTTTCATCGACGAACATTTTTTTCTGCGCATGTGCCCAATTCCGCCATGTTTTTTAAAGACTTGTCATATTGACAGATGGCAAGTGATTGATTTTGAAAAAAGTAAATAGTAATTAAATAAGATATATTATTTAAAGAAGTGGTACAACACCCAAGAAAAATATTTGAGTACTTTTAAAGATAAACTTTTTACGATAAACAATTTATGACAGGTAGGATTCTAACCTTTCAACCAATTTTCGTTTACTTCCACCAGTTTTCCGGCCGTGGTACTTCAACCACCGTCCCAATTTAGCACAAGTATGTTCTTCCACTGTTTTGTGCACTAATTTAGCACCGTCAGTAACATTTTCATCTAAATTAACATTGAAAAACGGTTCTGACCTAGTCATTGCGTCAAAAAGAGTACGAAAAGCGTATGAAACTTTTGAAAGGCGCGATCATCATGGCGACGGCGCTTGCGCGTAACTACTGGTGAAAAGGTCTATATCCATACCGTGTCTGTCCAGATATTTCTTTCGTACTTCCCGGTGAGTTAGAAGGCTAAAATTCGACACGGAGTGTCCTAAGAACCCGAGAACAATGTGAAAAATTCTAAACTTGACAAATTCGAAAAAGAGTCGAATATATGGCTTCAAAAATGAGTTAAAAATAAAGTTTGTTCGATTGCGCTAAAATTCGATTTCCGGGGATTTTTAATATTGCTAAATACAACCCTATTGTAATTCTTTCGAAATTTGTCGGCTATTTTTAAAATATGCTATAGCTCCCTGGCAAAAACAAGCTTAAATACTAATATGTATGTAATATAAAAGTCGCTTTCAACAAAAATTTTAACAAAGAACTATAATTTTCTTATCTTTTATTGTGCATTTCTTTACAAAGTTTGTTTGAAATGGAGTTCATGATTCTCGATACACAATTCAACAACAACAACAACTTATGTACATGGGAACTCATTTGTTCAAGTTTTGACAGATATGTGTTTATGCGTGACCGAAGGCCAGTTTTTTTACCGAAACCTAACTAGACGCATTTCGTTGAAATTAAAAAGTATTTTAAAATATAATATTTTATACGGCTGTTTTGCAATTGAAAATTTTTGTTGGAAGAGCAGCCAATTACATAATTGATTCCTGCAAATATCGGAAAAAATCATTTTGACGACCATAGTCACAGTCAGGACTCTAACCTGAACCTTTCCACTATCGCGGCGGAATGAGCTTACATTACTCACCCGTGACTTGATTACCAATCTAACATTCTCCATATATGCAAAGGAATCAATAGATTTCCACTACATGCTAGTGTTATTAATTATTAATTAATAACATCTAGTGGAAATCTATTGAATCCTTTGCATATATGGAGAATGTTCGATTGGTAATCATGTCACGGGTGAGTAATGTAAGCTCATTCCGCCGCGATAGTGGAAAGGTTCAGGTTAGAGTCCTGACTGTGACTATGGTTGTCAAAATGATTTTTTCCGATATTTGCAGGAATCAATTATGTAATTGGCTGCTCTTCCAATAAAAATTTTTAAAATGTATTTTTTCATTTCTTGTTTTTTTTAAATATTCTATGTTTGCAGAGTCGTTTGTATGATTAACTAAGATAATACTCAGTCGATTATTCAGTAAATTCAACATTCGAGCTTTGACAAAACCTTTCGCCTAGTTTTGGCCGAAGCTTTGGTCAGATTAGAATGACCAAACTGAAAACCAATTTTTGGAGAAAGCAACTTTTATCTCACTTTGTATATCATTATTATTATTTCATTTAATGTGTGGATTTTTTTCAAATTTTTTCCCGCAAAAATTATAAATTGTATGTTATTTTGCACACTGAAAGATCAATTCATTCAAGCAGTGGTGTTATGCAACACTGAGCATAAAAATGTATAAAAATGAATAAATATGTTATGTAAAATTTTATGATATGACAATAAAATCTTATCTATCTATCTATCTATTATTTCATATTCAAAGCCCTGTTAGGATGAAAAATAACATGTTTCTCTTTTTTAAATTTGGCATATTTTTAATTTTGGAGTAAAATATTATTATTTATTTAATATACAGAATTTTTATAATGCTTATGTGTGCATTAGTATATGAAACACCCATTTGGTATGACGTAACATAATGATTCATCCGTTTGAGATTAGCTCTCACATGTAAGATGGTACGGTTATATAGCACCTTAGTTAATAATCGGCACTCGCATGTAGTGGTTTTTCAATGACAGAATCCTTCAAAGGGAAATAATTAGTCGTTCGAAAATGTCTCACTGTGCGAGCAATTGTTAACTCAGTCCGCCGCGACAGTGGAAAGTTTAGGGTTAGAATCCCTACGGTGACAGGTTTGAAAAATGAATTTTTCCCATGCTTACCATACCAAATAGGTGTTTCATATACCAATGCACACATAAGCATTATAAAATTTCAGAGGACAGGGTGGTCCAGTGGTTAGCGTCGCGGCCTCTGGATCAGACTGTCGTGTGTTCGAATCCCGCCTCCGCTCATGGATGTTTTGTGATGTCATTTAGTTTTAAGTGTGTTGTTATTTAATGTAATCAAGACACTAATGACCTAAGTTGTCGACGCGTCTATAATTTACAATAAAAATAAAAAAATTATAAAATTTCTGTATATTAAATATTAATATAATCCGCGATGTCTTTAACTCGGGTTAAACAATGTATATGTAAAATATTATTATTTATGCAGAGGCACGTGCGGAAATATCGGGCCCAACAGAAAAGTATCTAAAGCCGGGCAGTTTGTTGAGGGTAGACTGCACGGTGGTTCAATGTACGGAACCGCCGATTTACGTGTTCTGGTATCACAACAACAGGATGATCAATTATGACGTGGATCGAGGTATCAATGTGACCACAGATCTCGCAGCTAAAACTAGCACGTTAATTATAATCAGCACTAACACTCATCACTCGGGGAACTACTCGTGTGTGCCGAGCAATGCACAACCAACCAGCACATATGTACATATATTGAACGGCAAGTACCAAAACCTGTCTACACTTTTTGCCTGTATGCTTTAATATTATTTAATTTGCATATCACTGTTTTAACTGACTGTAACAGCCACACTGCTTCTTTCTTAAGGTACGTGCAGTATGGAGCTGAGATTCTAGATGGTAGCGTAGATCATAGCAGGGCTTGCTTAAATTAATGCATTGTTATATATGCGAGCGTACACAACGAAGCAGTGAGTGTAGCAGGTATAAGCGCTGCGTTATAAGAGCTGGTAAATTCAAGAATGTATCTCACCATTCTTTCAGCGCGCTGACTACTACAATCAATGTGTGACAACTGTCAAATGGCCGTTACAAGTTTCGCAATGGATGTGACTAGTTTAAAAAGTGAAATTTTGCCAGTTTTTATTTAATTTGTTTTGAGTTTTTTCTAAGACGTATTTAAAAGTGTTAGGTTCCATACGTAAATATTCAAAAAACCTGTTTGGGTAAAATTTTAATTCTTGGTATAAATGATGAAATTCGCCATGTTTTGATCGTTTTCTATAAATAGGGTGGACATGATAGCTCCTACCCAAATTTGTATTTAAAACATACCACTTTGTAGCAGAAGAACACAAATATTCGTCTTCGCTATCTGACATATTTTCAAACGCGACTTAAGCTTGTATCAATGCTAGTATGAAAGTTTCGTTGTGCAAACCTATAAGCTCTTATAATTTCAGCCACCATCTACCATGCATGCTACCATCTAGAATCCCAGCTGCGTACTGCACGTACCTTTAGAGTTCATACATTTAGAGAAAACTTAATCGCCTCATGCGCAGAAACCAGATTTGGTTCGGACTGATCTATTCTATTTTAGAAGGGGTGCGCCAGTTTATGTGTACATGTCAGTGCACTATTTACATGTCATTCAGTGTTCACTGTTTAGGTTATAATATTACCTACATGCTGTTAAAAATAGAGTATTGAATTGTGTTTGAAGTGCATCATCAGTGATGCATGTTTGAATGATTTTAAAAGATTTTATTAATTCCATTTATTAAATTAAAGAAAAAATGGGATTTAATTAAACCCCCAGCACCTACGTCTATGCGTCAGAATCTGTTTTGCGTGAGTACACCACTAACTACTTCTCCCACCTGCAGTTTTTGTGTGCGGGTTTCCGTTGGGATTTGGTTTTCTCTAAATGTATGAACGCTACATACACTGCGTTTTAGTGTAGAAACAATCCATATATACAGGGTGTATCACAGGATTGAGAACATAGAAAATAAATGAGTGCAACAGGGAAGACATAAACAAAATGGGTAGCGTGACAAAGATAGAATATTCATGGCTAACTCAACTAAATTAATTATCATGGTTTTAAGCATGAAAAAGGGCACAGCAATCACTGATCCTAACTAATTTGCACAATGGAGTTTTCCCTATGTTCGGTTTTCTGTGGTACACCCTGTATATAAACAAATCCCGGATCATCTGCGCTCAAAATCCTTGGACAGGTCTACCTTATTTTTCATCACGCACCTCTTTTAATAGTCGTCTTCTTTTACCACCACTCCTTTCCGGTATGACATCGTCTTTTTTTAAATAGCACCCCCAATTTGTTTTAGATTTGGATCAAAATCTGATTTCATTATTTGACATTTAAAAATAAGGTTGACCTGTCCGAGGATTTTGGCAGCAGGTGATTTGTTTTTACAAGCTTTTATTTAACTTGCAATGTATGTTAGTTAGTTTGTGTGTTTGTTTGTGGTTTTGTAGGTTTGTGTGTTTGTTTAGGTCAAAACCTGCAAGTCAATTTTGAACGACTTCTACGTATCCGATCGATTTGAAATTTTGTACACATATGTATTCCCGATGACAACACATGAATAAATCATTTTTAGAAATAAATTCAACCCCTAAGGGGTCAAACGGGGATGTAGGGTTTTTGTGACTAATCAACGCCCAGGCCAAATCGCTGAAGCTAGAAACTTGAAATTTGGACAGTTGGCTCCTTTTCTGACGTAAGCATCCACTAAGAAAGGATTTTTCGAAATTCAACTCCTACGGGTGTCAAAAGGGGAAAAAATTTTGGAAGACTAAAATGAACAAAATAAATATTAGTAAAAAAAACTTTTTACAGGCAAGCTTTTATTTAAATGCACTAAAAAGGAAAAAGTAATTTTTAATAATTTAGGTTCATAATTATAAAAGCGTGGGTCGTGAACTCTATGGTAGTTTATTAGTCTCGACCCACGCTTTTATAATTATGTACTAAATTATTAAAAATTATTTTTTCCTTCTTATAGTACATTTAAATAAAAGCTTGCTCTAAAAAGTTTTTTTACTAATATTTATTTATGGATTACTTCACACTATAAAACGTATGCAATGCGTAAATTTTTTTACAAGCTTTTATTTTAACTTGCTTTCCTGTCTGTCCAGGACAATACTAACTTTAGCTCATATGTACTTTAATAATTTACTGTTCACTATTAAGTACTGTATCGTATTCTGGAATAAAAAAGCACTGTTACAATTAAAAAATCGGCACTGAGTTTCGCCTGACCTTCACAGCACCACCTATGTGTCTTCTGTCCCCATTGACACTCTATAACTTTTGTATAAAACATTTGTTTTATAGAACATAAAATAATGACCTTCCCAAATATCTATATGTATATATCATTGTTTAATATATGCTAAGGAAAACTACAATAGTCTAGAAACTAATTCCACCTTTCACACTTACAATACTAGGAATAAGGATTGCTTAGCCTTGCCGCTGCACAGACTAAATACAGTACAAAATAGCTATAATTATCTAGCAATAAAACTTTTTAATAAGCTTCCTAGACATATGCAAAGCTTGCCTATTGAAAAATTAAAAAAAAAACTGAAAATGTTTTTAACCTGTAATTGTTTTTATGACACAGAGGAATTTTTTAAATTTGTTTTTTAAATCTAATTGATAATTTTTTTAGTCATAACTTTTACAGTAATTTTGTATGACGTCACTTTTCAAAATTGTTTTGTATAGTGCAAAATAAATCTATCTATCTATCTATCTATCTACCGTTTACGAGATATTTCACTGCACTGTTTAAGATGTGCCACCCTGTATAAATGAATCTCGTGTGAAAAATTTGTATTATCTGTTTCAGGTGAAAATCCTGCGGCAATGCAACATGGCGGTCGTGGTTTATCCTGGCTAAGATGTCCATCAGTTTGGCTTCTTTTAACCGGCATCGTCATTACACTTTGCTAGTAAATACTTTTCGTCTGTGTCCACATCAATCAAAATTTATCTCAATATTAATGGAATAAACATGTAGTGTTTTTTGAGCATGTACATTTTTGAGCATATGACATTACTTACATTCAAAACAACGTTTATTCAAAACGAACTTAATCATTGTAACAGTGTCGTATCTAGAAGTTCCGACGCCCCTAGGGCAAAGGGTGGACTTGGTGCCCCTAGCGAAACGAGTATTTGGCGCCCTTAGCGAAAGGAGGATTTGGCGCCCTTTCATGTCATGAAATTCACACAAGGCTGAACTAAGATTAGAGTTATTAAAAAAAAGTCAAGAGGTGTCATGTGACACTCGACAGAAGCTATGATTTTTACGCATTGTACTTATATAAAACCGAATTTATCAAAGCTATAGACAATACAATTGAAAAGTTATTATTTGACCGCCATTTTGAAATTTGATGAAATTTGATGAAATTTTATTTTTTTGTGTCCTATAAAACTCTTAAATATCAGTTGTCAAAAAGATCTGATAATTTGTACAAAAGTACATGTGGTCGCCATTTTGAAATCTGACGCCATTTTATTTTTTTGTGTCCTATAAAACTCTTAAATATCAATTTTCAAAAAGATCGGATAATTTTTACAAAAGTACATATGGTCGCCATTTTGAAATCTGACGCCATTTTATTTTTTTGTGTCCTATAAAACTCTTAAATATCAATTTTCAAAAAGATCGGATAATTTTTACAAAAGTACATATGGACGCCATTTTGAAATCTGACGCCATTTTATTTTTTTGTGTCCTATAAAACTCTTAAATATCAATTTTCAAAAAGATCGGATAATTTTTACAAAAGTACATATGAACGCCATTTTGAAATCTGACGCCATTTTATTTTTTTGTGTCCTATAAAACTCTTAAATATCAATTTTCAAAAAGATCGGATAATTTTTACAAAAGTACATATGGACGCCATTTTGAAATCTGACGCCATTTTATTTTTTTGTGTCCTATAAAACTCTTAAATATCAATTTTCAAAAAGATCGGATAATTTTTACAAAAGTGCATATGGCCGCCATTTTGAAATCTGACGCCATTTTATTTTTTTGTGTCCTATAAAACTCTTAAATATCAATTTTCAAAAAGATCGGATAATTTTTACAAAAGTACATATGGTCGCCATTTTCAAATCTGACGCCATTTTATTTTTTTGTGTCGTATAAAACTCTTAAATATCAATCTTCAAAAAGATCGTATAATTTTTACAAAAGTACGCCATTTTGAAATCTGACGCCATTTTATTTTTTTGTGTCCTATATAAAACTCTCAGATATTAATTTTACATAGGTCACTGTGCGTGCGCCAGTATATTACTTTCACCGCTGGCCATAGCTATAGATATACTTTTAATAACATGAGCGTAACGCGTGACGCGAACCTATAAGTTTACCCCCTGCCAGAAATCGTCTAACGCGCCTATAGAAGCATAGCTTCAAAAATGGCAAAACAGCGCTGTTTGAAATTTGAACTTTGCAATAATATTGATTTTACTATGTCACCGGCGTCCCTTTGCCCCTAGATACGGCGCTGCATTGTAATGCCAAAATTTAATCAAATTAGGCGTAGCGCTAATTTATTTAGGTATGTCATTCAATGAAATGATACCAACTCGACCAACCAGAAAGTTAAAATAGGAGAAAATCAATATCGTCCTTTTACACAAGTGTTCGGTTAAATACGCTATATATTGTGTCATTTACGAAGAGAAACACAAATAATGACAATGCATTTTGAATTTTAAAAACCTTCATTTCACACAGTAAAAATAAATATTATTACAGCATAATAAATTTGTGAATACTGAAAACATTAATGTATCAATTGTTCCATAATAATATGTACAGGGTGTTTCATAAACATTGTGCCAAACTTGCAGAGGTTGTAGAAGGCATCAAAATAAGCAATTTTGGACAATAAACTACAATTAACCCCTGTTCGGAAATGTGCCGTTTTGGCGGTAGGATCTGTAGTGTGATTCTCGGTACTTTATTTGGCGTTTACCCGAACCATTTAGTTTAAAAAAAATTCACAGATTTCGCAATCCTTGGAACCATCGAGGACATTGGAAATGATAACAGCATATATGAAACATAATTAACTGTTTATTATACACACAATATTTATCAATGCACTGTTTAGTTTTGTCAGGAATAACCCTATTATTCTTCTGTTATATACGCGTTCACTTTTGCTTGATTACTTAACTTTTAAATGAATTTTTCTACAGTATTTATTAGCATTTGCTCAAAAATAACACCGCAGATCGTCGCAAATACCTCTCAATTAACTAGACATGATATAAAACATATTTCGAAAAAATTGCACTTGTTCAATTTTGCATGATTGCTCCTCACTTGATCGCGACACCGTTGTCTTTTGGCCTTGAACGAAAACTCGTAACTCTGCCCCCATATACGAACATAAACATTTCCAATGTTAATAGCGTCGGGAGAGTGGGAATCGTTTTTAGGCGAGTATAGGAAGGATAATTTCCGCTATCGAATACTACTAATACAGCATATGAAAATTGAGCCATTTCGATAGCAACTTGTTAATTCACTACTTAATTGTTAATGCATCTCAATTCACTAGTAATTAATGTTCAGTGTAAATCGCGCTGATAAGTTATTCCGGTAATTGTTCC
The DNA here is from genome assembly GCA_039654895.1 of Mongoloraphidia duomilia. Taxonomy (NCBI): domain Eukaryota; kingdom Metazoa; phylum Arthropoda; class Insecta; order Raphidioptera; family Raphidiidae; genus Mongoloraphidia; species Mongoloraphidia duomilia. The sequence continues at coordinate 6,585,691 of CM077516.1, forward strand.
AAGGTGCTCTTGATTTAAAACATAACCAGATACATCCGTTGACATGTAAAATAAACAAAAAATCTTTTAGAATCAAAACGGCACAATTCAAGACAGGGGTTTATTGACCAAAATTGCGTATTTTGATACCTTCTACAACTTCTATAAGTTTGGCACAATGTTTATGAAACATTCTGTATAGTGCGGTGGCATACTTACCATTTGTTCACTTTTGTATAAAAGCTTCGAATTTGGCATGATGAATGGGCATAGACTAATGCTGGGTTGCAGAAAGCATTGTCAAAACATCTGATTTGACAATAATCTTAGATTGTGATCATATAATTACAGTTTTTATACATGGAGGAACAGTCTAATGTCGTTGTAAAACTATCTGTCATGTAGAACATTAGATGAATATTCATTGGTTTTCTCAAGCTATGCCGCTGCACTGATAAATAAATTATTGCATGGAATAATTATTATTGGAAATGTGTAATGACATTTTTTATTATTAACCAAATCAATAATAACATAATAATTAAAATAATGGCATGCGATATAAATAAGATCACAATATATAAAATAGTAAGGTATAAAAAAAACAATATCGCAATATTGAACAAAAAATAGTACCTGAATATTTAGAAATTTGAAAAATATACGAAAAGTTTATTTGTGAAAATTTGCTTTTTTTACTTCAAAGACGAGAAACCTGTGTGGACGCTTTTAAGACAAATTTTTAAAACAGCAAAAGTACTAAATGAAGTAAGTATCTTTTTTTTAATGATAACATATTGATACCTACTTATATGAACAGAAATATTTGAAATTGAGTATTATTTAACGATGAACTCAAAAATTACTCCCAATTTTATTATCAAAAACATTAATTAGTGAATATAAAGCGTTCTAGGTTTCATAAAAGTTTTTGTAAAAGGCATTTTATAACCTAGAAATATTTTCGTAAACCAAAGAGAATCAATAATTTATTTTTGAACTTACTGAATTTTATTCATTCCGTTGCCTCACACTGTATTTCTGCTTAATTTAGTATGTTTAAAACAAACCTCCACTTCGTTATCTATAATTTTTGTAATAACGCGAACGTGCCAAATTTTTAACCTTACATTTAGAGGTTTATAAAAAATGCTTACGTAATATTTTATGAGTGGTATTACTTTATTATAAACTCTGTCTTTTTCAGTTATAAATAAAACACTAATTTTAAATCCCCTTTTTTGTTTGATAATAATCAATTTCATAAATTGCATAATACTTATATATAAAAGTGTATTCGTAGAATTGATTCCTTTTTACAAGAATCGTGTATCACTATTTAAGAAAACATTTTATTATTTTGAAAATTTTTCGTTGGAAAGCAGCCAATTATATAATTGATTCGAAACATATTGGAAAAAATCATTTTACCAACCATAGTCACAGTCAGGACTCTAACCTAAACCTTTCCACTTTCGCGGCGGAATGAAGGTTCAGGCTAGAGTCCTGACTGTGACTATGGTTGGTAAAATGATTTTTTCCAATATGTTTCGAATCAATTATATAATTGGCTGCTTTCCAACGAAAAATTTTCAATTGCAATTCAGCCGTATAAATCTATTAATTTATTTTATTATTTTTTTATAATCCAGTCTGTAACAGCTGTCTGTCATTTCCCTTGATTTTTAATCACAACAGTTTTTGACATTACGCCGAATTACCAGGTTAAAATCTCAAATAACCAAAAAATGTGGAGTCAAAATACGAGATTACTTACAGTTTGTCTAACATAGCTGTGTTTTTTTTTTGAGGTCACAAACAGCCAAGGTTATTTGGGCGTAGTACCAATTCATATTTTCAATTCATCAAAAAATAGTAAATTGAAAATCCAATTAACACTTCATTTACCAGCTCTCGGATTAGAACCTGGGAGCTAGCAGCTTGTAGTAGCTTATAAACAATGGCCAGACCCGGACTTAAAGACCCAGGGCCCCTAGGCACTTGACAGTTGGGCCCCCCAACCCAAAAAAAAGGGAAAAAATGGAATTGGATGGAAATTTAGCAAAAAAAAAGTTGGGTTATCTTACAAAATGTTTGGACTTTTTTTTCTTTAATTGCCATCTCCGCCCTGGCCGGGGCCCCTCGGCAACTGGGCCCCTAGGCCGGTGCCTTATTGGCCTAGGCAGAAATCCGGACCTGACAATGGCATCACATTCGTCACGTGCTCGGCTGTTCTCAAACCCCATAATTTTGTGAATGAATTTCAGCTTTGTCCATTTAAAACTTTTCTTGCGCTCTAGATTTATTGCCATTGCTACTTTTCGCGAAGTGTACATGTGAATAATTCAAACAAACAGTAAACTACTGACGCTCTGTGAATGCTAGCAGTCAAAACGAGTCACAAATCACCATCACAGTTATGTTAGACAAGCGCGAAGATATGTAATAAAATTTCTTTGGTAGATAACAAAAAATTAAAACAATGTAAATTTTTTATTTGATTTTATATTTATGGAATATTAAGATCCATTAAGAATATAATATTCATAATAATATTTCAGAAGAGTAAAAATATGTGCTCGTGATTGATAAGTCATAAAGATCTATGAAGGAAAAACTGTACGATTAAGAGAATTCTAGCACATTAATAGAGAAATAAATGTATAACTACAAAAATGTACATACAGAATACAAATATAATATTATTATATTGTATAGTTAATAATTATAATGTATACATTTCATAAGCAAAGAAGATACAAATATTTTGGCATTAAAGGCAGAAACACATTTAGCTGACGCAACGCAACGCAGCACCGTGCAACGAGGATCTGACAATCAATTCATCGTAAATGGGAAGTGTACTTACGCGGCTGAAGTGGCTAGAGCCGCCCGGTTATTACGGATGTCTACATTGGAATCAGAGTTTTTGATGTGAAACATCTTTAGGCACGGGTGTAAAATAGTTTGAATGGAACGTCGTTCAGAACGCACGTAGCTACGTCGCGTCTTCCCACACTATACTGTTACACAGTCGCTATATAATACGTGTCTCCCATTTGGTGCCCTTAGATTTATTTTGATGTGAAACATCTTTAGGCACGGGTGTAAAATCGTTTGAATGGAACGTCATTCAGAACGCACGTAGTTACGTCGCGTCTTCCCACACTATACTGTTACACAGTCGCTATATGATACGTGTCTCCCATTTGGTGCCCTTAGATTTATTTTGATGTGAAACATCTTTAGGCACAAGTGTAAAATCATTTGAATGGAACGTCGTTCAGAACGCACGTAGTTACGTCGCGTCTTCCCGCACTATACTGTTACACAGTCGCTATATGATACGTGTCTCCCATTTGGTGCCCTTAGATTTATTTTGATGTGAAATATCTTTAGGCACGGGTGTAAAATCGTTTGAATGGAACGTCGTTCCGAATGCACGTAGTTACGTCGCGTCTTCCTGCACTATACTGTTACACAGTCGCTATATGATACGTGTCCCCCATTTGGTGCCCTTAGATTTATTTTGATGTGAAATATCTTTAGGCACGGGTGTAAAATCGTTTGAATGGAACGTCGTTCAGAACGCACGTAGTTACGTCGCGTCTTCCTACATTATACTGTTACACAGTCGCTATGTTACGTGTGTGTGTAAATATCTATGCATTGCTGTTTTAATACTTTCACAGGGAAAGAGTTTCTCGCGGGGCGAGGGGATAATAAACGCATAAATTCTTATCTCTAAAACTACTGGACCGATTCTAAAAATTCTTTCACTAATTATCTTCGCAGGGGGAGAATTTCTCGTTGGGGGGTAATAAATCCTAAATTCTTATCTCTAGAACTACTGAACCGATTCTTAAAATTCTTTCATATCTTCGCAGGGGGTAGTGTAATAAATCATAAATTCTTATCTCTGGAACTACTGAATCGATTCTAAAAATTCTTTCATTAATTGTCTTCACCGGGGAAGAACAATGAAAATGTTTCACATCTGCGAAGCGTCCCACGACGGCTCACATTTTTTAAAATAGGTTACCTGTATCGGAATTGGATTTAAAATAGCATTATTTATTCCAAATTAAATTATACCCATATTTATTCAAAAAGTGTGCCTACAGCAAAATAATCGTCTTGCGCGGGAGGGAAGTATGCGCAGCTGACGGGATTCAACAATCGACGCCATCGATGTTTAACATCCGTTATAATTATTTCGGATACGGATACAGAATCGGCTGTGAAAAAGTATCGAAAAGTATGCAAAGTAAACGCATCGATTGCTAAATCGAGTAAAATTTCGATAGTATTAATGCTGTTACCAAAATTGCGCGATGGAACGAGAAATTTCGAGTGGCTGAGTAATCGTCAAATCGCGATACAGTCGTGTTGCAATTGCTAAATCGCGCGTTTTCGATACAAAAAGTAGTGTGTGCGCAGGCTCTAATGTGTTTTTGCTTTAGCTATAAAAACAGTTAAAAATTAATTTATTTATTTGATTCTCCACTCATTTTCTGTCCGTAGTTAAATTTACGTTGCTACCTGCTCCCCTTAAAAAAATCTAATGGCGCTTATGGTGATATATTATTAGAAAATAATTATCTTTGATAATTACCAACCAGATAATGTTAACAACTCATATCTGTGTGATTGTTTCTTGCGGAATAAAATGTAATTGTTGTTATTATTAATATTGTTATCTATTATATAAATGTTATTAATATTTCATGATGTAAATACTTATAAAATACTATATTATAATAAACATTTGTCATAACAAGTATTTTTATTTTCTACTAGCGTTTGCCCGCATATTCGCTTGCATAAATGTCGGAAAGCCTATAACTTAAAAAATACGCTATACTTTATTTAGGTATTGTAGCAAACCCCAAGATTCTACGCCACTGCCTCCAATAGAAACCACGAGAAAGAAAGGTCACAGTAGTAAAGCGTGGAATGGTATCGAAGATACTGAACAACGAGTACCTGCCGGAATGTTCTAGAGAAATCGAGAATGTACTAGGCTGGGCTGCGTGACCTATATAAGCGAAGTACGAGTGAGTCAGAAGTCAGTCGACGGTGTCACGTAATCGGTAAGCAGTGAAATAAATATTGATCAGTCAGCGGGAATCAATCAGTGTAAATTGTACAGTGACAGCGAAATAAATCTGATATAAATACCGTGATATAAATTCACCTGATAAAACAAATATTAGTGTTGTCAATTTATATAGTTAAGTGTTATTTAAGTGGCTCGTTTAGTTCAATAATTACCGTTTAAGTTTTTTTATTGTTAGAATTGACTTTTCGTTGTTGCATTTATTGTTATTGAATTTTTAATTATTCTAAATAAATATTTATTCCGCCAACTCAGAAAACAGTTTTGTAACAGTATCATTAAACAGTTAATAATTATACTACTTTTTGAAGTTATACTTCTTTTGGCGTGTTATGAAAAATTGATGAGAGTGCGCATCGCGTCACGAAAATTTAACAGGATGAAGTTGCAGCATTAATATGATTTCCATAGTTACCATATAAACAAATATAAATAAATTCACTCCAGTCTTTTTATTATTTTATATTTCAATAAGTTATTTGCATGCAAATTAAAAATTAGTTCGTAATCACGCCAAAGAAGTATAACTTCTAACGCGCGTACAAAGTACACGCATTCATTTTTTGTAAATTTTACAATGTTCCATCGAAATCCACTGGGAGCGTATAAAATTCTAATCTTTGAGTGTGGAAACCCTGTAATAATGCGTGTACCAAATTTGACTGAAAATCTGTTCGGTCGTTAGTTGACTTTCTATGAAAAATACTTTTATTTGTATGAGAGTCCTACCTTAACGCGATTGAAGCCGGGTATAAAGTAGCCTATCCTTTGAGTTGAGGAGACCTATATACGCGTATCAAATTTGATTGAAATCGGATTACGGATTTAAGAGTTATGGCGGAACAAGCAGATACAAAGATTATAATATTTAATAAAATAATGTTATGTAATCTATAATGGGTTATGTAATTTGTTTTTCCACTGCCGATATGAGTTCGAAATTCCTAATGCGTTATTGAATTTCTGTAAAAATAAAATATCATTAGTATAATAAATTTAACAAAAGAAACAGTACTGAATCGTACACTGTCGAGAGCCACATAATATACAATCGTTCATCACTCAACAACTGTAGTCGAGTCGATGGTCGATTGTGCTGTAATCGCGTAATACGAATTCAATAGTGAAGAGATCACAGAGTAGTAAGTACCGACTGAACAGTGTGAATAGTGAACAATTAACGAGTCGCGTGAACGTCGGTCGACTAGCATATAACCTTGAATCGCGATTATATGTATTCTCATTCGCTGCTATCGCTATAACATATGTGGCAAATAATCGACTTGAACAATCGAACATTTCGATTGTAAAATCAAACTCCGAGTCGATTGTGGACTCACTTGATATTATGAACGATTACAATTGTTTCGATTGTAAAGACATCGTAATCGCCCATCACTAATAATACTTACGTTCATCAATATTCTTGAAATCTTTGGTTCTAAATCTGGCCACAATAAATCTAAAGCTTCTGGCATCAAATCAGTAAACAGTCTGTTAAAAACGTCTTCGAGCTCACCACCTCCCATAATATTGTCAAATTGACACTAAAAACAAAAAAATAATACTCATTCATTCTTATAGTTCGAAAATCTCCAAAGTCAAAAAGTATAAGCTAATATATCTGTGTATATTTACTTATAAGTATATTATAAATATTAATAAAACAAACATACAAACTATTCCTCTTTATGAATGATATATTATTAATATTAATATATCTTAAAGAAGAAAAGCCTGTATGTTTGTTTGTCGCGTGTAATCTCAAAAACTACTGAAGCGATTTAAAAAAATCTTTAACTATTTAAAAGCCTATGCTGTGGTCACACGTGACCGCGTGTTGCGTTAAAACTGTAAAGACAATTCGACGAACGTTTTTGGAATGACTTGTTTTGTTTTGTTTTTTGACGTATTGTAAATGCCGCGTCAGCTGTTCCAACAAACAAGTTTGAGACTAGTTTCCAATTAGTCATATTTAGTGCATGTATAATGAAAAAAGTCAGAATAAATACGTGTTGTCTGCAGTAACAAACTTAATGTGCGATAATACAAACCTTTGATTGGCTGATTTTAAGAATTATATGCAGATCTTCTAAACGGCATGTCAGTTTACACTTCAATAAACTATCCAAATTAATATCAAGATTAAAAAAATCCATTCTACAACAAAGAACTATAACAACATTGGCATAATAATAATAATAAATAACAATATATGAGTTAGGTAATTGTGGACAACAACTAATAATCGTTAATTAATTCAACAATGAATTTAGTCCACAAAGCATTCACTAGGTAGTGAATAGTATTTCTTAACATATCAGTCAGCATATTATGCCATCATGATTGTTAAACGTCAAACGATTGTTTCGGGGCACTGTGTGAGTAAGTGGCAACTCAACCAGCAGGAAACTGGGAATTTCGGGTTCATGTCCCGACAGTGGCTTCTGATTTTTTCCTTATATATCTTATAACAATCGTTTGACGTTTAACAATCATGATGGCATAATATGCTGACTGATATGTTAAGAAATACTATTCACTACCTAGTGAAAGCCTTGTGGATTAAAGTCATTGTTGAATTAATTAATAATTATTATAATAATAATAAGTTTCGCAAGTAATGTGGGAAATGTGACAGTTTTTCTTTAATTTTTTCGTGTTCCCTGAGAAACCCATTCCATCACCTCACGGTTGGAACGGCTGCCTTTGAGGAGATGTTCGGGGAAACACAGTCGTTGTCGAGGCCATGAACTATAAAGGAAGGAGACCGAACTCTGTACATTTTAGAGACTGGCCGAAAAACGAGGATATTTTTTATAGATTTAGCCACTAGAGGCGCTGCGGCAAACTAGTACCAAACAAAACAACATACGAGTATAAGATTGACATACAATGAGATCTGTTAAATAAAAATCGAGTAGGTATTATCATTTATTATTAAGGCATCGAGAACCGGCCATATTTTGAGAACCGGTTCTTTCGGTTCTGAACTTATACCAGAACCGGGTACCCGGTTCTTTCGGTTTTATTGGTTCTTAGCTATAAAACAGTAAGCAGATTATTTTTAATATTATTTATTTTATAGAGTTTTGTTCATTACGAACATGATACAAGGGAAAGATCGTAAATTAAACAATAAATTCCATATCAAAGAATTATTTATTTTAAGAACAATAGTCTTTTTAAGTATTTTAATTACATACTTATCAAATAATCAGTTTTTTGCAAGAACCGTAAGAACCGAATTACCCGGGCTTTTATATTTAGGAACCGGTTTTTATTTTGCTTCTCGGAACCGGGAAAAACCGGTTCTTTTGGAACCGGGAAAAACCGGGTTCGATGCCCTATTTATTATATTACTAATACAGTCGAACTTCGATAACTCTAACTTCGATAACTCGAATTCTTGATAACTGGAACAAAATTAGTTGGCAATAGCGTCAAGAGTGAAAATTAATATTATTTGATAAGTCGGAGTTTTGATAACTCGAATTTTTTTTTGTGGCAAGTCACGGATCGAGTTATCGAAGTTCTACTGTATTTGTATTCGAAATAAGGTTTGTTGACATATTTTATTCTTTGTGCGCGTTACAGACCATCTTTGATGCAGGGCCGTCCCTAGGAGGGATCAAGCGGGTCAAGCTGACCTGGGCGCCGTATCAGAGGGGAGCGCCAATTGAAAATATTTACACTATATACTTTGTGAATTTGGCAGTGGGAGGGGCGCCTCATGTATCTTTGACCCGAGCGCCTCAACCCCTAGGGACGGTTCTGCTTTGGTGCACGTAAATAAATAAACAATGTCATGTGATTCGTATTTCGTAGGGTCCTTACTGAGAACAGCGCTACTTCTGACACTTTCGCAAACTTCGAAAATCACTGGTTTTTGACCCGCGCGCTTCACATTACAGTCCGCGAAGATCATTCTCTTTCCCTTATACTCTATGGTCGAGCCCGTCTCCGTCGTAACGTTTGGCAATATTGAAGCAGATTTCTTCAACACAATGTTAACACATGTCAGTAGTTCGCGTAAATTACTGAGAGTCAATACATATTCGTCTGTCTGTCTGTGCCCGATTTTCTCCGTAACTACTGAACGGATTTTGTTCCGGTTTTCACGATTAGACAGATTGACTCACGAGAAAGGTTTAGAGGAATAATTGAAACTGGCCGGCCAGGCTTCGCCCGGGTGGAAATCAGAAGTAATATTAAAAGAGCGATTTCAAATAATTGTCACTATTCGAAAAAACATAGGTTATAATAACTGGCCGGCCCGGCTTCGACCGGGTGTAAATTGGGTGTTATCTCAGAAATTACTAAACAGTTTTAAAATTTTTTTTCACTGTTCTATATTAATTATAAATTCATAGCACCCGAGCGAAGCCGGACAGGGCTGCTAGTCTAAAATAAATTTAAAAATGTTATCTAATAATGGTATTACCTGCAATCACCTTTACCGAAAACAGGTATTACGCGTGCCGCTAATCCATCAAAATGATATTCTCCTTTGATAAGAATTTGGGGAATTGTCAAATTAAGAATCAATAATCTGGTTACGTAACTGTATTTAACATCAACTGTTTCAAATGTCGATAAGTTAGCTATGTATAATCCATCGATAGATCCATTTAATCTAAAAAATAACCCATAATTTATTGTTTAGTGAAATTTTAAAAATTAAATAGTAAAATGAAATGGGCGAAAAAAAGCCAATCATTTTGGGTAGGCAACGATTAAGCCAATGTTTCTCAGGACATAGCATAGTTTCAAAAAATCACTCTCTACCCAAAATGCACGATTGAAGGACGAATAGCTTACGTTCCAACTTGATGCTTTACATTAAATTTAAAACGGTCTTTCTCATAGGGTTCTAGTGGCGGTATATCCAACAAATGTATTCCATTCGGCATACCCTTACGAAAGAGTTCTAGCAACTTTCTAATGGTAGTTTCCATTACATTATAATTATTAGCATCTTTTGCTGAAATTATTAAAATTATTAAAAGAATAAAAAACCCAACTGCGTCTAACACAAAAGACAAACTTCCAATAGATTTACCTAAAGTTTTATCATTTACTAGTTCCGGGATACAAGGCTAATATAAAAAAAATATGTAAAAAAACTTTTAAGTTAAACGGTTTTATTTTAAATCATCAGCTGTACCAAAAACTAGAAAATAATTAGGACGCAAACCAAGGAGTACTTTGTGTCGCTGCGTCAGCGGAATAAGTAATAAAAACGTGGGGCGCATAAAAATCTGTATAACGACTGTATAACTATTAAATAAGAACGGCTTGTCTAGAAAAATGTGTTTCCAAGCCCACCAACAGAAATATTCCAAATGCACCCCAGCGCAGCGACACAAAGTGCCCCTTGGTTTGTGTCCTAATTATTTTCTAGTTTTTGGTACAGATGATGATTTAAAATAAAACCGTTTAACTTAAAAGTTTTTTTACCTAATTTTATATATATTTTTAGAATTCTTTCATTTAAAAATCCTTGCATTTGATAAAAAAAATAATATTTTTTTTATCTGCAGTGGACAGGTACATGGTAAAAAGCAAAATTTTTTTACCTGTTATTTTCGTTTCAGCATCTTTATTGTCTATACTAACTGAAGCTGTAGCAAAAATAAATTGTGAATAAAATATTATTGTTAATAGTATTTTGGTTCTACGCGTGGCCATCTGCAATAAAACAATCTTTTTAATAAAATAAAAAATTATTTCCTCAATTCAACTAACTACATTTAATTTTCGTATTTAAATTTTCGAATTTTATAGCCATTTATTTCAAAATAACAAAAAAAGCTTTAGAAAAGTCGACACATTTTTTTTTCGAATGAAGATTATGAAATCTGAAATCAAAATGTTTTTTATTCAACACACGCATGCTTTTTGTGCTTTTTCGTATCTGTTTTGCGGACCTTAAATAGCCGTTTATTGACTGGTGACGTCATGATCCATTATGAAACGCTTTTCGATGATATATTGAAAAACATTATGTACCTCTTTTCGGTGTTATAAATGGTAACAAAGTGAATAAATATTGTATCGAGGCCAATGTTTTTATTATGAGATGTACTTCTGTCAGTGACAATAAACTATTCAATTAAAGTCTAAATGCTAAATCTTTATGCGTCCGGCGCTATGTTTTCAGCACTCGTATTCAGCTCGCGATGCTCACTCGCCAAGCCTCGTGAGCGCTAGCCTACTATTCGTGCTGAAAACATCTCGCCTGACGAGATGTATTTAGCACACTTGTTACACAAAATACTATTTTGAACATTAGACAGTACCTACTCACAAAAAAACACATGATTAATCTATAACATAGAAAAAGAATCACACGCCGTTACTCACTTTTATTAAAATCAGCCGAACTACTGAACCGATTTTGATGAAATTTCTATGGGACCAATCTGAAAGTATATCCTTTCAAATAAAAGAAAAATTGTCAAAATCGGTTTATAAATGACTAAGTTATGAGGTAACAAACATAAAAAAAATACAACCGAATTGAGAACCACCTCCTTTTTTGAAATCGGTTAAAAAGATCGCTTTTCAAGCTAAATTTTGATCAAAATGCGTAGAAAGATGTTGTTTCGAAGTGGAAATCGTACAAAAAAACTATGTTAAGTACATGTATACACAGTTTTAAAAAAATATCGTTTCAATCGATCAATTATTTTTGGAGCAGGATCGATTTAAAACTCTACAATACTTTTCTTATGGAGAAATATGTGTGGTCACAATCTAAGGTCATAGTCAAACTAGATTTCCTAACAATACTTGCTGCAACTCAGCTATAAATTCTTTTTTTAATGAGAACGAAAATTAAAAAAATAATTTACCTTTTCCAAACACCGTACACAAAAGATTATGAATGCGAAAAAATCTTAGTATAATATAATTTTTCGATGACATTCCTTATTTTTAATAATTAATTATAATATCTTATCTTATACAGTTATCATTGTATTCTATACAATTGTTCCAGTAAAGAATATAATCAGTATAATTTTATCACAAAAACTAATTCCCTATATTATTTTCTGTTTTGTTTTAACAAAGATATACAGACGGACAGTCCATACAGTCAGATTTCCTATACACGGACAAATTTGCTGTGTGAGTTAGCATTTGGGTCAGACAAATAGGGAGTCGCAATTATTTTTCTTCTGCCGGATCATGGGATGCTGACGTTCCTTCCGATCATTTTTTTGGATTGTCTTCTTATATCATCGGCTACATAAATAAAATTTACGTCTGTAACGTTTTTCCTCTTATTTTTATTATATTTTTAACGTTAGTTTTTTTCTTAGAAAGATTCGATTTAATAATTTAAAATATTTATTTAAAATTATACTTGATCATATACATAATATATTTTATATAACACATGCATGCTTTTAGTGTTTTTTTCGTATCAGTTTTGCGGACCTTAAATGACCGTTTATTGATGAGTGACGTCATGATCCATTATGAAACGCTTTTCGATGAATAATGGAAAAACATTTGAAAAACCCGTAATCTAATGAACATGTACCTCTTTTCGGTGTTATAAATGAAATATGGTTACTGTGGTAACACAGTGAATAAATATTGTATCAAGCCCAATGTTTTTATTATGAGATGTACTACTGTCAATGACATTAAATTATCCAATTAAAGTCTAAAACCATGCATGTGTTATATAAAGTATAGTGTGCAACACGTGTGCTAAATATTTATGCGTCAGGCGCGATGTTTTCAGCACTCGTAATCAGCTCGCGTATGCTCACTCGCCAAGGCTCGTGAGCGCTCTCCTACTACTCGTGCTGAAAACATCGCGCCTGACGCATAAAGATGTATTTAGCACACTAGCCACACAATATACTATTAATTTAATGTTTAAGTAAAGCGTACCAGAAGTCGATTTTAAATATTATTTAATTATTCACTTTTTTTTTATAAATATTAGATCGAAAAAAAAAACTATTAATATTTCTAATATTTTCAAGTGCTTTTTAAGTCCAGCAGTTTCTACTCAAAAAATTAGAGATGAATGAATTGATTTTAACACGAAAAAAGACAATTTTAATGTCTTGACTTTAAGCAAGGTCGCAATCACAATGAATTAGATAAATGATTGCACATTGCATAATTTCTTACATTTTATGAATAAAATTTTTAAAAAATATATGAGTAACTGATTTTATTTCAACATATTGTCAAAATTAATATTTTGACAATATGTTGCACGTCAAAATGTCGGTCTCAACGTGCACTTCCATATTATTATAAGGCGTCAGAGTTCATCCTGCAGCAACCCCTTGGCAGCCCTAATTTTTCAATTTCCGACAGAATAAAAATAATTGTGGCTCCCTATTTGTTGTTCGATACATATAGGAAATCAGACGATCGGTTCTGGCACATAAAAATGAAATGACGTGAACAAAAAATTTTTTTTTAAGTTAAACCGATTTCAAAAAAGGTGTCAGAATGTCTCTAAAAAGGATAAATTAATTTTTCTCTTTGTTTTACAATCACCTTCCCTAACTTATATTCAATTATTAGAAGTCGGCGTAAATAAATCACTGTGATTAGTATAGGTACCTAATAGAGAAATAATTTCGACATCTTCTAATTGAATGTTGGTTAGGGAAGGTGATTGTAAAACTCTCGTGCGGCAAATTCCACGCTCGAGGAATCTTCTCTTTCTCCCACTAATCGCACAATATACCTACTATTGTTTGTCAGCAGGCAAAAAACTATTCTTTGTAATTATTACGCCATAAAAAATTGTAAACTTAGTTTATCTTATGTCGTAATTTTAACCCTTAACCACCTACACCCTATTTTTGTTGCATTACCACCTACGTGCGGTCATGGTGACCCCAGGAAGTAATTTGCGTTTTGGGTTTTCTATATGCAAGATTTGGGAAATATATATTGAAAAATATATTTTAAGTAACGTAGTTCTTTATTTAAAATACAAATAAAATAACAAATATACTTCTGCATAACTAAAAAAACAATACGAAATTAGAAGTAGACTTTTTTTAAACAAAAATAACATAATGTTTTTCTAATGAGCAAAAAAAAAAAAGAAAAATTAAACACAGTTTATCAGTTCATTTTATAATCATATATGAACCTATAAATAGGAACCAACAGTATTTCGTAATAAAAAAAATTTTTTTTGCAAAATTGCATGTCTTAAATTTTTACATTTTTTCTCGACACGTAATACTTAATTTTTGTGAACATTCAACACAAATGGGTTTTTTTGCGGCTAACTATTGGAACAGAAGACCATCGATACCGATTCTTACTGAAAAAGTTCCGTGTTCTTGATCTTGATCGATAATTTGCAAGTGGGATATCGTCATCCGAAGACGATGTTGAATCAACAGGTGGTAGTTGAAATTGTTTACCCTCCTTCTCATCAATATCAATTTCGGAATCGGATTCACACGTGTCTTCGATCATATGTTCAACTGAAACTTCCTCCACATCGCTGCAGTCTTCATTCTGTATGTCATCCTCAGAATCCTCTAACCATTGTCTGATAGTATCTTTACTAATAGACAATTTACACTAAAAACAATAAAAATTAATAGGTTAGAAAAAATCACGTAACCACCTACGTGCGGTCATGATGACCGCTAGTGATCAATTTATACTTACCTACAGTAAACGCGAACACGTGTGCACTTGACGAACGCTAAAGTAACACTGGCTGAAGTGACGGAAAGGTACATAAACGCACGCATGCGTACGAATTTAACCGACAAAGAAATTTGAAGAATAAAAGTCGTTGCGGTCACTGTGACCGCATGTAGGTGGTTAAGGGTTAATCAAATAAATCAAAGAATTGGTTATTTATTTCTTTTGAAAAATTTATATTTCCTTAAAATGTAATAAATTTTACGAGTATTTTACTACACCGATAGTTAATTATTGTTAATACCTATCATAAAAAAAATTCAATTAACAATTTTTAAAACAATCTTTTTACGATTTAGCATCATTTAAATGTCGTATTGTAAAATATAATTATCACCAAATAAAATTTTTATTATCGGTTATAGACCGAGAGTTAGTGACAATTTTTCGGTGTTATTTATTCAAGGCCTTATCTTTGTCAAGATATTGAGGGAGGCATATTAAAGTGCCCTGAGTAAGGGATTTTGCTAGATATCAGTATGGGAGGGATGCAGACCGCCCCCAGCATGTAACAAAAAAAATGGTCACAATTATTATTGCTTCAAGGCTGAAATTGTTTATGTAGCTGGTTGGTGACCTAATAATGTCATTATAATATTTGCAGATCGATTGGTCAGTATTAAAGGGGTGGCAGATCACCCTAAACGTGTCATGGACCCGACGAATTTTATATTATTAGTTCAAGGTTCAAATTTTAATATGTTGTTACGGCGACTGTTTTAAGCATATATTTCAATTTGCAGAACAAAATGTCAGTATTAACTCCCTCTCTTAGGGAGGAACTTCCTCGCCTAGGTGTTTATATCGTTCTGCAAGGGGATTAATACCGACATTTTGTTCTGCAAATTGAAATATATGCTTAAAACAGTCGCCGCAACAACATATTAAAATTTGAACCTTGAACTAATTATATAAATTTCGTCGGGTACATGACACGTTTAGGGTGATCTACCATCCCTTTAAAACTGACCAATCGATCTGCAAATATTATAATGGCATTATTGGGTCACCGACAAGCTATATACAAACAAATATCAGCCTTGAAGTAATAATAATTGTGACCATTTTTTTTGTTACATGTTGGGGGCGGTTTACACCCTTCCCATACCTCTATCTAGAAAAATCCCTTACTCAGGGCACTTCAATTATATGCCTCAGCCTCGCTCAACATCTTCACAAAAATTAGGCCTTCAATAAATAACAACATAAAATTTCACTAGCTCTCGGTCGCAATCTACATTTTAAATGAATATTAATTAAAGTAGTTTATAGTCTACTCATAATTTCAATTTTACACATTTAGTAATAAATCGGTATTTTAAAAGTAGGTACCTATAAAAGCAAATTAAACATCGATTAACCAATTAACTATAACGCTGTATTCAGGACAGTTGGTTACGTTTTTATTTTTGGTTTTTTTTTTTTTTAATATATATAATTGGCTTCTACGCTTATTTGCGTAATTAGCCACGTCCTTTTTCTATATTTATTATTATTCAATTTTTGGTTATATTATTAATAAAAATGAAAATTACTTTTTTGTTTGCCATTGGTAAGAAATTTTTGTAATTTATCTATAACATTTTTATGTTATAACTTACCTACGTATATAATCTACATAACATTTATCTATATTATAACATCTATTGAAATCTTATATAATATTGTTGCGACTTGCGAGTGTTTTTGAATAAAATTGACGAGTAATAATAGAAAATGCGTTTAAAAGTTCTCTCCCGCACTTACCTCCTGTCGATTAATACTACACACAAATTTCCAAATTATACAATGACTCTAATAAAATATATCTTATTAGTCCAACATTATAGGTGAAAGCTCGAAATATTTTAAGTAATAAAAAATAGGTAAAAACACTTTGAAGTTAAACGGTTTTATTTTAAATCATCAACTGTACCAAAAACTAGAAAATAATTAGAACACAAACCAAGGGGCACTTTGTGTCGCTGCGTCAACGGAATAAGTAATAAAAACATAGGGCGCATAAAAATCTGTATAGCGACTGTATAATTATTAAATAATAACGGCTTGTCTAGAAAAATGTGTTTCCAAGCCCACCAACAGAAATATGTCCAATGCGCCCCACGTTTTTATTACTTATTCCGCTGACGCAGCGACACAAAGTGCCCGTTGATTTGTGTCTTAATTATTTTCTAGTTTTTGGTACAGCTGATGATTTAAAATAAAACCGTTTAACTTAAAAGTTTTTTACTTATCTTTATTTATTTAGTTTACTTTCATACAAAGTATTTTTTATCTTTTGAGGTATTGACTGTTTGATATTATTTTGTACCTATAGTCACTTTCAAGTGTCTTCTAGTAACAGCTCTGTTATAAGTAGATTATAAAGTACTTATAGTAGATACTTACATACATATTGTTACAAAACTGTTTTCTGAGTTGGCGGAATAAATATTTATTTACAATAATTAAAAACACAATAATAAACAATAACTAAACAGTAATTACAAAGCAAAACAAGCAACTATATACAATAACTCGTAACAATTAACTATATACCAGGACTTTTTATTTCTAGTTATTTATGTTTCAAATATTTATATTCACTGTATTTATATCAGACGCACTATTTGTCGCTCAGTATTCTCCATTGACTGATCCCTCACTCACTCGTACTGTCGTTTATATATGCTGCGTGCCGTAAGCCTAGTGCGTCCTCGCTTTCTCTAGAACTTTCGCGCAGGTACCAGTTGTTCAGTAAGCAGACCCGTTTCTCAGAACTCTTGCCTGCCGTTTATATACAGGGTGATCCGTAACAATATTATAAACTCCAATATTTCAGTGATTGCCATGCTGTGTACTATTAATGATTGTGGTGCAAGTATATTAATTGAAAAAAACATCTGCTCGCACTCAATCCGTCAGTATCTTTGTGGAGCCGCAATTCGCTCCAAGTTGCCATCAATATGCGCCACAGATGAAAATGGGAATGAATATCATTTAACTTCTGTTTGTGATTTACTTGATATACATTGTAAACCGAAGAAGCAAGGTGAGTTTACTTCTAGATGCATACTAACAAATTATTTGCGTAGTGAGTTTAGTACGGTTGAGGATATTGTAGGGTTTTTTGGAAGTTTTTTGCAGCCAATTTATTTATATTGAAAGAGTTTTATTTATATTAAACGTTTCGCCTTTTTAGGCATCATCAGTAATATTCTGAAATGTTATACATATATACATTAAAAAGAACAAGTTATAATACAGTATTTGAAAATAAAGATAAATGAATGAATTAGATTCAAAATACTTACATTTTATAGTGAAATTATGATGTATGAACATTATTTGAACGATGTTGTTATTAGCAAGGATTTTAGACAGCTGTTTCTATTTTTAAAATGAAAGAAAGTTATGGAAGCTATTGTAAGTGTATTGTTATATTTGTATGCAAGTGTGTGTGTATACTTGTATTCAGGAGTACCAATTGTATAGATAAAGGAATAACTTTAGAAGGTGTAATGTACTATTGTTTTAGAGGTACTATTGTATAAATGGAGTATTTTTTAGTGTATTTGCCATAATATGGCACATACACTATTGGCGTCGGTCGGATGGCGGGACCTAGGGGTCGGACCAAAATTTCTCGACGTTTCATAGCCTCCTGAACAATTTGGCACCATTTTTAAAAATGTTTATATATATATGTATGTATATATTTATATATATATTTATATTTATATATATATATATTTATATATATATATATATGTGTGTACACGATAACTCTCGACAGACTTAAACGATTGAAACGAAATTTGGTACACACATTGGAACCCATCACCGCAAGAAGCCTATTTAAAATGGGCCCGATCGGACCATTTTCAGGGTTGTATTTAGGGGTTCCAAAAAGTTTTTGGGCCCAAAAATACCGAAAAATTTGTCAGAATCGTTTCAAAATTGAAATTTAACTCTTTAGTAAAGATTAAAATGTGCTGCTAAAATTTTAATAAAATCGGCCCGACAGGACCGGACTTACAAATTTTATGAAAACACTAGTTTGCGGATAGTGCTTTACTTACTGAAGGGTGTATTTAATTTGGTACCGAGGTTGCATTGATAAAAATATTGAAATTAAGAAAAAAAATATTATTTTAAGGGATGTATTAAGGGGTTAAATTTTTTATTTTGTTCAAAAACAAACTTAAGTTTACATAATAAAGCCACAATGCCAGTATTAGCAAATACACTATATTGTCGGCAGGGTTTTGGCACTGCGACCCGAGTTTTTTTTTTATTAATGAGGGGTGTATTTGTTTTATTTTCTTTATTTGGATTTTTTTTCTTTTAGTGTAAGAGGCTGAAGTATATAGAATTAAAGTTTTTTATATCAGTTTTATAATTAATTGCATTTTTGTGTTTTTAATTTGAAGCATTTCGTGAATCTAGTCTTTTTTTGAAATTTTTTTCTGTTATGAAGATTTTAGGTGATTGAAAATTAAAATTATGCATATTGTCTACTGCGTGGTCACTTAATGCAGTATTCGGGCTATTGGGTGTAAGTTTTTTTTGTGATGGAATTTTTGTGTTAAATAAAACTCTTTCAATATAAATAAATTGGCTGCAAAAAACTTCCAAAAATCCCTATAACAAATTATTGTGAGTAGAGTGCGGACGAGATAGCCACATTGGCTTGTCCGAACCCTAATAAAGGAATTTATTATTATTATTATTATTAACAAGCACGAAGTTTAAAAAACTTTTTAAAACAAAAGACAAGAGGCACAGTAATAACGATTGTGCCGCAACTGAAGACGTAGAACTACTTCACATTGTTTTATCTTACAATTAATGATTTTTAATATTATTATGTAATCAAAATACAGAGTGGGCCAATGAAAACAGTCCAGGCAAGTTTTGGCCACTTAACATCAGTTTTGCGAAAAAAGCTCGCACACGTCAATTTTAGAATCAAGGGGGACATCCAAATCGATTAGTATTATTTACGTAACTTCAACCCTGAGAGCAGGATGAATTGCACCCCAAAAATTTTTAATGGAAAGGCGTGTCAAACGATTTGCAGTTCGAAAGGCCTCTCAATTCTTTTTACAATAGTCTTTTTGTTTTTCAAATCCGATCATTAACTGCGGAGAAAATGACATTTTAATTTGTATCAAATAGTCAACAATTGAACTACTTTTTTTTTAATATGATGGAAAAATTCATTTATTTACGGCCACCCGCGTTTGCGGGCAGTGTAGGACTCGGCCGCAGCAATATCCCACCCTTCCGTCCTGCCAACCTGGGACCGCTTACGCACTATTTGATACAAATTACAATGTCAAAATGTGATTATTTTTTAGCGTTTCTGTTTAAGGCGGGTCAATTTTTTTATAAAAAGTTTTATTTTTCAATCCCCGCCCTCCGATTTTTTCACGGTTTGGAAGCACTTTCTATAAGTAATCCAAATTTTAAAGCTCCAGGTCATCTAGAAGTTGGTTTTCTTATTTTCGAACAAACATCCATACATACTTTCAGCTTTATATACAGGGTGTTTTCGGTGTAATTACTTATTTTATTTTTAATGGGCAATAAACTCAAAAAAAGGCGATTACTGTTAAAACACCTTAGTTAAAAGTTGTATAAGAATTTCGATGCACTTTCCTGTAAATTATAGCGTTTTTAGCTGGTTACAATTTGTTACACTAGACCACACTAGTGTAAACTTTCGTTAAGAACCGTGTTCAACTGGTCAGTGTAGAACGCAATGCTACAATGTATCGTGTTCGACTGGACGTCGGTGGGATGCTATAGCGTGACCTTCAGTGTTACACTTTTACCACCGTCGCTGCAGGGAGATCGTGTAAAGAAAGTGCAACATGACAGCGATAATGACAGGGTAATGGCCTACACTAAGAGCGTGTACACTAATCAGCACTGATACTGTTCTAGTGTTACACTCGTGCAAAACTACGCGCCACTAGTGTCAAAAAGTGCATACCAGCTTAAAACGCTATTAGTATTGTCAACTAATTTAATATTAGAAGATGCATTTAGAAAATCATTTTCCTCTCTGATCATACAACTACCACGGTACCACCCATAAAAAATAAAATAAGTAGACCGAAAACACCCTGTATATTGACTAATAATTGCTTTCCGAAAATTTATCATAATATATTATAAGATTTTTTCGTTGGAGAGCAGCCAATTATATAATTGTTTCGAAACATATAGGAAAAAATCATTTTACCAACCAGTGGTCACAATCAGGATTCTAACCTGAACCTTTCCACTTTCGGGGCGGAATGAGCTTACAATACTCAATCGTGAGTAGATTGCTAAACTAATATTCTCCTTATATGCTTCAGAATCAGTAGATTTTCACTACATAAAAAAAAACTATTATTATAATATATTATATATTATCATAATATTATATTATATATTATCATAATATATTGATAATATATATTGATTCCGAAGCATATAAGGAGACTATTAGTTTAGCAATTTTGTCACAGTTGAGTATTGTAAGCTCATTCCGCCGCGAAAGTGGAAAGGTTCAGGTTAGAATCCTGACTGTGACCACTGGTTGGTAAAATGATTTTTTTCTATATGTTTCGAAACAATTATATAATTGGCTGCTTTCCAACGAAAAAACATTTTTCAATTGCATTTCAACCGTATAAAACTATTATTTATCTTATACAGGGTCTTCAAAGTTAAGTCGGCACTATTGCTAACTTCGTTATTTTTGGATCTACAAAATCGGTTAAATTAGCAAACTAGAAGCATTTTTTCCGCTGAATAAAACGATGAAAACAGAAAAACAATTGAACATCGCGTTTTCGAGTTATGATTGCCAGAGTCACTAGGAGTGTTTGCAAGCGGGCTACAAAATGCTTGGATCAAGAGGGTGATCTTTTTGAGAATCTTATTTGAATTTTGTTTTCTTCCAAGTTATAGAATAATTTGAAATAAACGATATTTTTCACCTAATGGATATTCTTGTCACTTTCTATTTTATGGTGAGCCAAAGTTGCCACTAACGCAGCTAGCTTTAATTTGAATTTGAAAAATCATTATTAACTTAGTCATTTTTGACATAAGGATAGAAGACTATGGGACACTTTTTGTTCAGAATTCAACTGTCTATCGATTGTGAATATTGTATACCGGGTGTCTCATTAAAAAAAATAGAAATTTTTGACATAACTCGAAAACGCGATGTTCAATTGTTTTTCTGTTTTCATCGTTTTATTCAGCGGAAAAAATACTACTAGTTTGCTAATTTAACCGATTTTGTAGATCCAAAAATAACGAAGTTAGCAATAGTGCCGACTTAACTTTGAAGACCCTGTATATTGGCATGTTAACATCTAAATTTTTTCTAGATTCCGTAGTCATCCATGATCGACCGTGTTCTGAATTTTCCTGATTTTTTTGCGAAGTGCCTACTTATTTACATAATGGAAATTGGATATTTTCAAATAAATTAATAATGTATATCGTAATTGTTATACTTAAATAAGATATTAAAATATTTTTAATAGTTTTTGAGTACCTAAGAATACCCTTAACACGATCCCATTCAATTTCGTGGCAAAATGTGGAAGGAAAATATAGCTATTAGAAGCATCGTAACAAATGCGGATCCAGGATTTATGGGGGCGTCAAAATCGTCTTAACTAGCCTAACCTATAAAAAAGAGGATACTTGACATCGGCGACATTAACGTTACCCGATGTAACCTAAAAAAAAATTTTTTTTTTTGATAATATAATTTACGTCCATTTTGAAAATTATTGAGACAATTCACAGGGAATTGTCTCAAAAATATTTTTCTTTATCCCTGCAATGCAAGTCTCCCATTTATTCGTCTTATCTCAATTTTTCTAGTTGAGGGGGGCGTCCCCCGCCCCCCCCCCTGGATTCGTCTTTGCATCGTAATAACATAACATTTATTAACAACGCATTATACTAAATGTACAGTCGCGGACTTAAAAAAATTTACACCTGTATCATCTAGTTACCGGTTTTTTTAATTTTTGCATATTGTAATTTGGCTTTTGATAGTAATGTCTCAATTACTAAGGTTACATCCTAGAAATTCAATAAGAAATTATTATCAAAACACCTCAGTTGTTTATTATACAATCAAAATTACTCAATATTATTCAATTAAAACATAAGAAGATTTGATATAATATTTGCTACTAGCAAATTCCTTCCTCCAATCTTGCAATAATTCATCTTTTTTGGACATCGTTTTAATAATTTCTAGGCATTTAAACGACAATTATTTCTTTTAATTTTTGACATTTACATTTACCTATTAAAAACTAAATTTGTTGCTAAGCTGCTGACTTTTTGTAAACTTACACTGAAAAACTCAAGTGTAAACTTTATTAAGTCCGCGACTAATGTCAGTATAACTATAGTTTTCCTGTAAAGTAGGTATATTATGTCATAGGCTTGCTTAAAACTGTTCTAAAGGCGGAACAAATATGAGCGAACAAGTTTCTCGGAAACATGTCCGACATTCTTTATTTATAAACAAAAATAAGTGTTATAAATTTACAAACAATAAAAAGAAAAAAATTAGAATATACTGTCTGAAATGGCGAGTATTTTAAATTATACATAGAAAAAAAAGATACTTAAGCAAAATAAAATCTTTTAAACTCATATACTATTATGTACATAATAACAAAATTTAACCTAAAGAGAAATTTGTCCGAATATCAATATTTGGACGCAAATGTTCAATAATAGTTCTTGGGCCAATATGTGCCAATACCTTGTTCACAATCTGAAAAAGAAACAATTCGATGTGTGATTATTTCGAACAAATAATATCGGATATTAAACTCTGGATGAATACAATGAATACGTTTTTTTCTCCCGTTCGGTTACACATGTTGAGCATCACGTCAAATCAAAGCAATCGACCAGAACAGTACTCATTGAAAAGCAGCGACGTCTATGTTCATAACTTTATTGTACGTCTATAGATAACTAATATCGTACGAATATTCAATCGAGCAGCACATCAAATACCTACCCATTGACCACCAAGGATAAAATTTTGATTCTTACGTTCGTCTCCATATTGATCAGAATCCAAATTACATTACCAAAACCACGTAAACAAAATTATATATACTTTCGGTGATTTCGGGATAAAAACGTTTATGGGTTATGGCAATAAATGTTTCATTTGCACCATGATTTTTAGATTCTGATTTCTTTTTATTTATTATTTCGCAAGGCTGCAGCGTCCCACTGTAGCTCAACAGCGCAGAGAAGTGGGGATGCAGCATTTCGTTACATGTTGAATCCAATTCACTCTATTCATAGACATTGAAATCTAGGGATGTAGTACAAGCGAGTTGAGAGGTTGCGGTTAAGGGAGGGCGGTGAGGAAGCAAGTGTACCCATATTCTATTGGTTGCTTCAGTTGCGCAAGCGCTGTACGAGCAATTGAGCATGCGCAAAGACGCGGCCAATAGAACGTGGGCACAAGGACACAGCCATATAAGACAGGCATGCAACTTCCCCTGAATGGCTTCCCCCTCGTCTAAAGTAGTACTTTATACTCGTCCCTATAGATTCCTATGTCCATGACTCTATCGTACATAAAGAAATTTCACCTCAAAAACAAATGAATACTTACTGTCATTATTTCTTCTGTAACACGAGGTTTCAGTAACGGCCAAAATTCTTTAAATGCTGAAGGTCCCAGACTACTGAATAAATTATTAAAAGTTTTTCCGCGTTCACCGCCTCCCATTAGATTTTCAAATTGACACTAAAATAAAACAATCTATAATATATTATAATAATAGGTCGGACGTTTTTTTGTGCAACTATTTCCTCCTAAGCTACTGGACTAGGGTTGCCAGATCAAAAACCAAGATTTTCGGGACATTTCTAAGGCGAAGGCAATTTATTTCAGAGGGCAACAAATCACACAGTCACACAGCGTATTATATGTCAATTAATTATTTTGGAAATTTAACTACTTAGGAAGCATAGGGTAAGTTACTATTAGTAACGTTCACGAATATTTGGTTTTAATTGTTCTTAGACATATTCAGTATTCACTTAACTTTGTAATTTGTTAGCCATCTAATGCTTGTTATAAGTTAAATAACTGTCGATTTCACTCAAGAAAACAATTAAATGTCATTGCAGTCAGTGCGCTCGTTCTTGAAATCTCGTTCGAGATCTCGACCATATCGGGTCGAGATCTCGAACGAGATTTCAAAAACGAGAGTGCCTGCCCACAAGATAAAATCTCAAAAATCGAGATCTCGCGAGATTGAGATTGCATTCCCTAGACATTACAACAGTATCTAAATAATATCTACCTTTAGGGTTTTTAAAGCAATATCAACATCTAGGTTCGTAGCTTCCACTGCCCCATCCCTGAACACCAGTTTTGTTGATAAATTGGCAGTTGCATCATAAACATCGACCCTAAAAGAAAATTGAATACTTATTAATTTATACTTTGAATATATTTGTTTGTTTGTTTCTAACCCGAGAACTGGTAAAAGTATCATTTGCACTCTCAATTTATTATTTTAAAAAATGGACCGTGTAGTTTACACTACACGCTACAACAGTGAAACTTCTAGACGCGTGTACGCATGTACGAATATACAGGGTGAGTTCGACCACCCGTATCAGTCGTTTTTTTCGAAAACGGTTAGTCGTAGAGAGTTGTGTCAAAAATTTGTATTATAAAAGCCCTAATAAAGAATCGAATGGTGATAATTTTTTTTTCCGGGAAGGTCGACTTCCCTATTAGTTTGCTCCAGAATGTCCAGAACTCCGGAATTATAAATGTGACGATAGGTCGAAAGTGGTATTGTTGAAAAGATCTTTAAAAAATAAGTAAGTTTTGTAGGGAAATTTTTTTTATTACTGCCACCCCTGTAAATTTCTGTAAGTATAAATATAAATTATTATATATGTTCAAAACTCCGGAATTTTAGAAAGCACGATAGGTTGAAAGTGGTGCTGTTGAAAAGCTCGTTAAAAAATAAGCAAGTTTTGTAGGAAAAATTATTTAATTACTGCCACCCCTGTTAAGTAACAATCGTTTGAAATTATTAAATCAAAATTTCATAATAACGATCGAAGTCGGCATTAAAAATCTAGCAACCTTAGACATTGTCACAAGTGTTCAAACTGTCTTCCATTTACTCTTTAATACATACTACTGAGCTCTTCTGGTTATACTGTGAGTGTACTTCTTCAGTATTTAATGATCGATAGATAGGTAACTAGATTTTAAATGCGGACTTTTAAAAAGTTCGTTATTATGACATTTTAATTTAGTAATTTCAAACAAATATTACTTAACAGGGGTGGCAGTAATAAAAAAAAAATTCCTACAAAACTTGCTTATTTTTTAAAGATCTTTTCAACAATACCACTTTCGACCTATCGTTACATTTATAATTCCGGAGTTCTGGACATTCTGGAGCAAACTAATAGGGAAGCCGACCTTCCCGGAAAAAAAAATTATCACCATTCGATTCTCTATTAGAGCTTTTATAATGCAAATTTTTGACACAACTCTCTACGACTAACCGTTTTCGAAAAAAACGACTGATACGGGTGGTCGAACTCACCCTGTATAGTACGCGTGGTTTGTGATGACTCGTGGCTCGTCTTGGCGTGACCCATGGTTCTAGGTGACTCGTGGATGTTATTTATTTATTATTTATATTTTTGATTACATGTAATTGAAAACAATATGACGTGTTAGTTTATTGTGATATCATATTATTGTAATATTATGAGCCATCATAAAACCTTTTGTCACATTTACCGCCTTCAAAGCGATCCACCGAGTTACGAGTCACGCGCCATTGCGAGCGATCCATGTCTCACGAAGCGTGACTCGTGGTGGCATGTGATGTCTCGACAAGCTAACACGCGACGTGTGACCCGGCCTTTATAATGTCAGCAGTACACTCTCGCCGAGGGATACCAAGACTACTCGAACGCGAGAGTGTACTAGCAACGCTCGGCCGGCCTTGTAGCGTCCTATCTCGCCTCGAGAGCGCTCTGTTTTTTGACCGCGAGTCAAAGGGACCGAGCGGCGAGTGCGAGCGCAGTTACTACACTCTCGTGTTTAGCTGCTTAGTTTATATGGAATTGAGTAGTTTAAATGACATCTGAAACCGAGCCACGCCGAGTATATACACACACACACACACACACACTCGTAGACGCTCGCTTTACCTAATCTCTCAGCGAAATCTCCTACGAGCGAGCTCGGCGAGAGTGTACTGGCAACGCTTGGTCGACCTCGTAGCGCCCTGTCTCGCCTCGGGACGCTCCGTATAAACTAAGCAGCTAAACACGAGTGTATAGTGACTGCGCTCGCACTCGCCGCTCGGTTCCTTTGACTCGCGGTCAAAAAACCGACTTTATACGGAGCGCTCTCGAGGCGAGACAGGGCGCTACGAGGTCGGACGAGTGTTGCCAGTACACTCTCGCGTTCGGGTAGTCTCGTTATCCCTCGGCAAGAGTGTACTGCAGGCATAATATTAACAACGTAGTGGGGATCCAGAAACGTCGTATGTTTCTTTACAATAAATCCAATTCATTCTACAGTTTACCCGTTACCGTGCGTATAAAGAAGTTTCACTTCAAAAGTCTCTGTTAATAAATTAAATAAAATTAGTTTTTATTACCTAAACGGACCATCCCCATGAATTTTTATTAATGATGCGTTAACTGATAGGTTGTATAAGCCATCAATAATAAGATGCGGCACGGATACATTTAATACTATTTCTTGAAGTAGCCAGGTGTATTTGAGATTATCGACCACAAAAGTTGACAAATTGAGTATTTCCACATCATCGAACGTGCCATTAACTCTACACAATTATAAAGATTTAAACATACATGTTTTATATTTTAAAAAGGCAAGGTCTATATTGTGAATTTTAAATTGAATTTCAAGAAAAACCATGATAATTTCTTTATTTCATGAATTAATTTCGCACTAGCAGGTTAATTGTCTACAAGATTTTTTTTTATTAAAAATTTTAAAGTTTACAATTACTGAAGGAGCCCAATTAAGCCTTCTTTTAATGATATAAAAAAACAACAAGAAAGTAAGATCGTTTGTATTTTCCATTTTTAAATATCATATTTTTTACTATTAGTCCAAGCGGCAGGTAATAAATGAAGGTACTCTGTGGAGAAGAATCTGAGTTTTCGACCTCGAGGACCCTGTGCTAACGTGGGGGGAGCCGAAAAACCACGAAATTTTACCACTTTATTTTCTTTTTTCGAAATCTCTCAGAAAAGGTCGACTTAAACAATTCTTTCATTATGTAATGTTTTAAAGAGGATTACATTTCCTACAATTTTCATTCCCACAACTTTTCTGTGGTACTAATGGTAAGCGCGCTGCTGCAGCTTCTTGAAAATCACCCGCTCCGCTTTTTGTAACCTTGGTAACCAATGTGTAACATGTGTATTTTCAATTTAAAGTTCGATGAAGAACAAAATAAATAAAACTATTGAAAAGAACATTTAATACATTTTAACCATTGGTTACCAAGGCTACAAAAAGCGGAGCGGGTGATTTTCAAGAAGCTGCAGCGCGCTTACCATTAGTACCACAGAAAAATTGTGGGAATGAAAATTGTAGGAAATGTAATCCTCTTTAAAACATTACATAATGAAAGAATTGCTTAAGTCGACCGTTTCTGAGAGATTTCGAAAAAAGCAAAAAAGGTGGTAAAATTTCGTGGTTTTTCGGCTCCCTCACGTTAGCACAGGGTCCTCGAGGTCGAAAACTCAGATTCTACTCCACAGAGTACCCACAAACAACATACCAAAATATCATTAACTTCGAAATAATTTCCAGGTAAAAAGTACCTGATTGCTGGACTATATTCAATTGTTCGATATTTCTTTTCCCATAAAAATGTTCACCCAAAACAATATCTTTTCAATGTAGGCTCCTTCAATCTCTACAAAAATTATGTTATTTATGTCTTTCAAAATATACTACCCACACTTACTAAAACAGCCTGTATTAACATACAGAATGATTTATTAGCTCACCGACACATTTTTACAGATGAAAGCTCATCCGTATACCTCTCATAGCTTTTAATAAAAAAAAAGATAAAGTCAACGGCCAAGATATTTTTTAATAGAAAACGATATACTTACTGTCCCATCTCGTTATCAAGACTAAGGTCAAAATGATCTCTGTGAAATGGATCCAAAGGTGGCAAATCTAAAAATGCTATCCCATTTGGCATCATTCCTCTAAATATTTCCAGCAATCTAAGCATGTTCCTCTCGGCCACAAAATCTACTGTATTGTGCACTATAAAATATAAATATAAAATGAACACAAATTTAAAGAAAATCTGAGTACATTAGTACTCTCATAGTGTGCGTAAACATCTTATGTGTGGATGTGAGGTTGATAAATTGTGTTTTAAAGACCACCAACAGCTAAGGTTATTTGGGCCTAGCACCAATTCATATTTTCAATTCATTATTATTTTTTTTTAATAATAAATTGAAAATCCAATTGACACTTTTACCAGCTCTCGGGCTAGAACCTGGGAACTGGGGACTTGTAATAGAGGAACCATAGCAACGCCATGTAAACAACAGCGTCGCTACACTCTCGGCTATTCTCAAGCCCGATGTGAGGTTGAGACTGTGGATGTGTGTGTATGGGTAAGAGAGTGTGCGTGTGTGAGTGTGAGGCTGTGAGTGTGGGGGTGTGAAGCTGTGTGGGTGTGTGTGCGGCCAATTCGTACGTACTCTCATAGTACGTCTAAACATTGTGTATGGCCACTGCAGATGTATGGCTGTGTGTCCAGTTAATACTCTCATATTATTGGAATTCAAATAAAAGAACATTACTTCAGTGCTGAGTTTTAATTATTTAATTATTTTAAACGATTCCTATTATAATAATTGCATTTTTTTATTCAAGTAACGGGTCATATCCAAATTTGACCTATTTTTGCGTCTAAAGTTTGGTAACAAGATTTAAAAACCGTTTACCTATGGGTATTTTATCAATTGTTTGCAAAAGTCCGCCAACTGTCGGTAAACGAAGTTCCAAAAACGGTAGCTTTATATCCAGTAGTTGACATGATGCCATTAAAGCAGATAACAGAAATGTGAAGCTTGACAAATATCTCATTTTTACCTAGAAAAAAAAACTTATAATATAAAACGTATTACCTTCCCCTATACGGAGTAAATAGAAGCAGTCTTGTGATTTGCTCCAAAATAGGGTTTTTGCATGTACATAATAATAATAATAATAATAATAATAATAATAATAATAAAGGACTAACAGAAGTTTTCATTTTTTTTAATCAACATTTTATTTACGAAATGGTAATTATAACATTTCGTATCTTTACACCAAAGGTTCCACCACTTTTTATTGTGAACATTTTATTTTGCATTGTGAAAAGAGCCGCTTAACCATTCCCTGCTGATAGGATTAATACGAATACCAATGTGCAATTCCAATGATTCACAAAAGATTCTTGAACTTTAGTTTAGATTTCTTATCAATAAAGATTAAAGAGATTGGATTTTTTAAATTAAATTGTAGTCAAATAAAATAATTAATATTTAGGTAAATAGATTGCATTTCTCCATTCCTCAATTATTTATTTCTAAATTTCACATCCGTTGATTTTATGTCATATGCAAAAAATAAATTAATATAATATGTAAATCTAACCATTTCAAACCATGGACATTTATTTTTTAAATGATATCACGCAAACTTTCCCGCGTTAATAAAAAAACATATATAGGTATGCTAGGTAGCAGAACGTATTGTCAGAAAATCTAATTTGACAATGACCTTAGATTATGATCACATACATTTCCTCATAAAAGAGTATAACAGAATTCTAAATCGATTAACTGTTTTAAAAAAATAGATACTAATCAGTTGAAACTGTGTAGGTACACATATATTTAACATACCTTTTAGGGTTCCGTAGCCAAATCCTAAATAAGTCGATTGAACCCAATTTATTTATATACCAAAATGTACCGTTTGCCCGTGAGAATAGTTCAAAGTTTACATAAAAATACACATTTTTGTACACTGTTCAGAAATGAGTGAAACAAATTGAATGAAATTTGATAAAAGTGCATTTTAGAAGATTATTCTCCTTTAGGTAATCAAAAAAACCTAAAAGAAATTGTAAAAGGGTTAAATCCACCCTCACCTCCTGACATTTTTTTCAGAACTTTCTTAGGGGTGGTAATACGGTTCTCAAATTTTTTTTAGCGAGAATACTGATTAATTATCTTCATTTTGTTACTCTCGTAAAAATTTCGTATTCCGCATAGTTCCGAAGGAAAAAAATGTTTTCTTAAATAATGCTAACAGATATTCCTAGTACAAGTTTAATAAAATTGTAATACAAAATTGTATGTAAACTTTAAACTCTTCTCACGGGCAAACGGTACATTTTGGTATATAAATAAATTGGGTCCAATCGACTTATTTTGACCTCTACTACACGTGGTAGCTCTGTGTCCCAGCAATTTTAGGACACCCTGTATAGATGAAATTTGGAAGGTAATTAATACAATGGTGTAGTGAAATTACGAAAAAAATAGGGGTGGCACTCCTGAAGGATAGATCATCGCAAATACTGATTGATCATCATAAATCTAGGGTACTTCCAATCGACCTAGAGGTTTGAAATTTGGAACATAGATAATGTTTAAGGTGATAATTACGAGAAAAATCAAAAATCATTAAAAATCCAATATGGCGGATACGTTCTTACCGACAACGGAATCCTTCGCTGTGCGTGGTCCGACACGCACTTGGCCGCTTTTTTGTACAATTTTCTTCCAAACCACGTTTTCCTTATTAGCATTTTAATAAAAATTTAGCATTAAAAACATTGATTTTCTACGTTGATCAGTCATTTGTTTTTCTGTTAATACAACCTAAATGTTCTACATAACAAAAAGTTTGGTAACAAGGTTAAACTGTCTAGTTGCGTCTATAAAAAACTATAATAATATATTTTGGTCACAATCTAAGGTCATTGTCAAATCATATTTTCTGACAATGCGTCCTTCAACCCGGTATTAGAGTTTGCGCGGATCACAAGCTGCATTTAATATAAATAAATTTAATTTAAAAAAATAGGTAAAACAACTTTTAAGTTAAACGGTTTTATTTTAACTCATCAGCTGTACCAAAAACTAGAAAATAATTAGGATACAAACCAAGGGACACTTTGTGCCGCTGCGTTAGCGGAATAAGTAATAAAAACGTAATATTTCTGTTGGTGGGCTTACAAACAGAAATATTACGTTTTTATTTTTTTATACGTTTTTATTACTTATTCCGCTGACGCAGCGACACAAAGTGCCCCTTGGTTTGTATCCTAATTATTTTCTAGTTTTTGGTACAGCTGATGATTTAAAATAAAACCACTCGACTTAAAAAAATTTTTACCTATTTTTATTTTCTATTTTTTAGTTTGATTTCTGGCCCGTATCATTATATACAAACTCCTTATCCTTTCAACTGTCAACCTCCTGATTCTATCATCAGACCCTCGTTACCAAGTTGAAATTATCATAATATTGTATTGTCACGGGAAGTCATTGTGTGTGCAAAGTTTCATAAGAATCGGTTAAGTAGAAGTAGTTGAAAAAGCTGTCGCAAAATTTGAAACAAAGATAGTAACGAACAAATATACGGGGTCAAGCTAAATAAACACGTTTTAAAAGTGTTGGAAGCTGGTAAGCAAACAGTTTTATTTGAATATAGGTTAGGTATCTATTTTTATGGCCATCAACAGCCAGGGTTATTCATATTTTTAATATCTATATTATTTTCTTATAATAAATATAAAATCCAATTGATAGTTTTGCCAGTTTAGACCCTGGGACAGGGCCGCGCCGCCCCTGTGTGCGAAGTGTGCGGCGCACACAGGCGCCAAGACAATAGGGGCGCCGCTATCGAAATTATTTTTGTTACACTTACACAACAACATATTTCTTTGTAGTGGAGTATCGATAAGTAAGTAGGTATAATAGGCGCAACAAATGCCATTTATTTCGGTCAAAATTAACAAATAAGAAATAAAAATAAGTTGAAACATTAAGATTCGTGAAAAAAAGAGGCGCTTCATAGGTTTCGCACACAGGCGCTGTGGGGGGTCGGCGCGGCTCTGCCCTGGGAACTTGGGGCTTGTTATAAAGGAGCCATGAAAACGTCATATAAACAATGGCATCGCTACACGCTCGGCTATTCTCAAGACCACAATTATACGTTTTAAATTTAGATTCGAAAATTTTGGTAAAAAATCAAAACATTCATTATATATGATAAAATGAATTCTTAATAATTATTATTATTTCACAACAGTGAGACAGTACAATAAAAAAATAATATGTAATTATTTATACTATGTAATTATTTTCCAACTTAAAACTTCTCGCAAATAATAAATAATTACGTCATTATAATTATTGACATATACACGTGCGTGCATACAGAATATAAAATACTTAATTTCTGACGTCTCTGTAATTTCAAATATTCAAATCGTATTACTTTTATCTGATTTAATCCAAAACCAAACACCCAACTCGTTCATGCATTATAGAAAATATTCAAATGTTGTCACGTACTTAATTATTGTTTATTTATTACCTTTAATATTTATATTAAATCACAAAAATATTCACTAACAATCAAACACCGTGCAAAGTCACGTTAAAAGTGAAGTCGCGGTCTTTTTCCTGTCCGTCATTGAATAGATGAATCATTTCATAAGTCATGGTACACAGATTATACCGGTGGATCATATAAATTCATTCACATTTTTATCTTACATAGCATAAAATTCATCTGTTTTATAATGCTACATTTACACTGGGTTAAAGTATTTACACACCCTGAATTTTCACAAGCGACTAGGCTCTACGGTCAGGGTCCATTTCTGATTAGTCGAATACCTCATCTTGATGTCGTTTAACACACACCCACACACCTAAACGAACGTAACAACTAACTAGGGATCTCTGTATACTAATATGAATGATAGCGATTAAAAAATGAGTTTTGTATGTGGAGAATGTTCAAACACACATTCTTCAAGACAGGCATTAATGTTCACAAAATTAGAATGAAAACTTCAGATAAGGCTTGTAATCTAATTCTTTCTATAAAAGTCGATCAATTTTCTAACATTTCAAAATAAAACTTCTCCGTCTATCCCCTTCCCCACTAACATTCTTTCCTTGGTAGGGCAGTAAAAAAATTCGAAAAAATAAATAGTTTTTAATATTTAATATTTGAGGAACGCGGCGTCTATATGAACGATATAAAATGACAGAAATATCTTAATTTCATTAATACTTAATTTATCAATTTACTATCTGGTACGAACAAATTATGTACAGTATAGCCTCCCTTTTAGTCGTTACTCTTTAAATCGGTGCTTGTAGTCCTCTCCTTCCTGCACCTTATTATTTTCAACCATTTCCCACTCCTACAAGCCGCAATGAAACTGCGCTAAGTCAGCAGGCCCGGACTTAAAGACCCAGGACCCCTAGTCACTTGACAGTTGGGCCCCCAAGTCCAAAAAAAGAGAAAAAGAGGGGGAAATGAAATTGGATGAAAATTTAGCAAAAAAAAAAATGTCGCCAATTGAGTTACCTTACAAAATTCTTGGACTTTTTTTCCTTTAATTTCCATCTCCGCCCTGGCCGGGGCCCCCTCGGCGGCTGGGCCTCTAGGCCGGTGCCTTGTTGGCCTAGGCAGAAATCCGGGCCTGTAGGTCAGATCTCAAGGTATACGTTTAGCACACTTCAAGGCCGGGTCGTACACGACGCATGATAGCTCGTCGAGCCATCACAAGCCACCGCGAGCATGCGTCGTGTAACATGGGTCGCTCGCAGTGGGGTAGGCGTGTGGCTCGGTGGATCGCCTCGAAGGCGATAAATGAACACAAGTCAAAGGGTTTTATGATGGCTCATAATATCGACAAGCCACCACGAGCATGCGTCGCGTAAGTCTGAGGCTACACTAGATCCGTGTCAGACCAGATCCGATCAGATCAGACCAGACCAGACCAGACCAAATCAGACACTTCAGACGAAGTGGCTACATAGGGAGTGGATAATATCCGACGGACATTTTTCTTTGTTGAACAATAATAATTTTTGATGTGCAAATTTTGAATATTTGGATATTTAAATATTTGTCATAGACTGTAGTTAGCTTCTTTCCGGATTCAAATGAAAATCAAAATGCACTGTTTTTATTATTTTTTATCGTTGTTCAACAATAACATTTATTATACATTTATACAACTGTTCTTTGTTTTTGGGTCCCTGAGTCCTGACCCCTGTCATGAGTATCGGCTGTCGCCAATTATTACTCATTGCTGTGTTTACGTTTTGATTTCAATATGCGATTTATGATTTAGATTAGCGATAGAGATAACATTTTTTTCAGAAATATAATGTAATTTTTTTAATCATTTAACAGTTATGCTATCTGTTATGACTGTCCAGTATTGTTAGATTTAAATTTTATTGTTGGGAAACTTGTGAGGGCCGTGACTTGACAGACTTCAGGATCTTTGTCAAAAATCCAAAAAACAGCTAAATTTTAATTAATTTTAACTATTCGAATAGAAGTTTAAATGAATATTCGAATACTTTAATTTGAAAAATACCGAGCCCTATTATAAACAACAAACAAAACAAACAAACTTCAACAATGCGTTGAAACCGATCAGAGTTAATTTACTTTCATTTTATGGACTACTCATAGATTAATTAATAAATAAATTATATTTTCAAATCATACCTGAAAGATTCATTTTTTCGCCAATATCTCTCCACAAAAGACCTTTCACGTCCCTGTTGTGGTATCTTTTGTCTCTTTGGTCCCAAATAGGAGGCTTTTCACGTACAAGATCAATTAAAAGTGATTTGTCCATATTCACAATTGATATTCAAACACGTTTTTAAAAAATAATACAATACAATAAGACAATCTGGTAATAATAGCTAGCATACACAACACTGTTTGTTGTAAACTGTCAAATGTACGGCCGTAGTCTGACGAAAATTTCAAACACGTTTGATATCATCCGACGGTCGGAACGTGTCTGTTGTAATCTGACATATTCTGGCGCGGTCTGGAGTGAACAGTGTAGCCACTTCATAAGGTTACTGGTGTTTGTTCACATCCGACAATACGGATCTGATCTGGTCTGATCTGATCTGGTCTGAAACGGCGCCAATGTAGCCTCAGCCATGAGTCGCTCCCAGTGACATCTGGCGTGTGGATCGTGACTCGGTGGATCGTCTCAAAGGCGGTAAATGAACACGAGTCAAAGGGTTTTATAATGACCCATAATATTACAAAAATATACATATTACAATATTGACCCTACCTCCTCGAGCCACATAACACCACAAGCCGCGCCAAGACGAGCCACGAGCCATCATAAGTCACACGTTGTGTGACCCAACCTTTAGTTAAACAAGATAATCAGGGGTCCCGGAATGTTCCAAAAGCGGATGATGAGTAAGTCGAACCGCGGTTTACAAAGGGAAATTTTACAATACATTATACTTACAGATTTGTAAAGGATATACAAAAAAAGTGTTCTCAGTGTTATTTTTTACAAAAAAAAAACGTTTATTTCGTCGACAATATTTTTGTTTTTCATCTTCATCTAACAATAGAGCAATTATACATAAATCTTCTAATGATAAATGTGAGAACATTTTAAAATAACTCGCTGTATACCAAAGACTAATTATTTTAAACAAAGCACCTTTATCACAATTAAATTCGTCTGGTGTCTGATAGTATAAATACCTACTGTGTTTGCTGGAACGTTAACGCTACGTTCCCGCCCCGTGTCTGACCGGATAATATAAATCGACCTTTAAGGTACCTACATTTTTACTTCCCACCTCTACTATGGTAGGGAAGTAATGGATTCAGTCCGAAAACAATATTTCGAGATTTTAACAGATTTTGACGTTTTGAGACCCTAGCAATCGTTTAAGATCATTTTCTGACTGATGTCTGTATGTGTGTGTGTGTGTGTGTGTATGTGTGTGTGTGTATGTGTGTATGTGGTCAATTTTTCGCCTTCGATATCTTAAGAACGGAACAACATACGAGCATGCCGATTGTTCTATTGTGTTTATCAGCCTTTAACTTAGATCTGATTAGATTTTGAGTCAAATCGGTTCAGTGGTTCCTGAGATATTCAAAAAAACGTCCTCAATGTCACGTATTAACATAGGTAAAAAAAAATACAAATGAATTCTAGATGTTATAATATGAAAAAAATGTAAATATTTTTTTTCTCTAAAATGTATAGTTTTCGAGAAAAAAAATATTTTACTAAAAAAAATAAAAATTGTACGTAAATCAAGGTAACCATGATTTTTGCTATATTAAGTTAGCCATCAGTAGATCACCAAACAAAAAAGAGGGCCATGCTTTTTTCAAAGAATAAAAATTAAATTGTGTTTTAAAGACCACCAACAGCTAAGGTTATTTGGGCCTAGTCAAAGAACAAAAAAAAAGAGTGTTTATTTTTTGCAAATATTTACTAGGTGGGAAGTATAGGACTGGTCATCAGTCGAATTTTTAGATAAAGCAAACACATTCGTTCATTTCGTAAAAATTCCCCGTGTTGATTTCCACACGGGGAATTTTCACGAGTATTGAGTTCTCAACACACACAACAGGTCTTCCGGCGCCCTCTGAAGACTCCCGACGCTATTTTTAAAGCTAAAGGGTTCGGGAAACCACCAAATGACAAGGCTCTTTTCTAACTTCCCGATAGACACTGTACTACTTAAAAAAGTGTACTGTATTTAAAATGCAGTGTGCAAATGCTTTATCGATCACTTGACCAACTGATTTTTTTTTCGGAAATGATAAAATAAACAATTTAAGTATATGTTTGCTCAACGTCAACAAGTACAGTGAAATGTTATAGGTACTGCTATTTCTTCGCAGATAATACAGTGAATTCACTTAAGACGCAACAGGCGAGTTTGTTTACCTGGTAGTTATGGAAAACATTATGGCATTAGAGAAAATAGTTTCTCTTAAAATGCAACTGAAAAAACATGGTTTTGTTCATTGGATGTTGCGTAACTACTAGGCACTGAGGTAAAGGTTCCTAGAGGCGCTACAAGCATTTAAAAGTGAAGCCAGTCGCCATATTGATTCAACTTTCATTTTATATATGAGAAGAAGAAGAAGAGAATAATAGTGTAGCAAACCCCAAGATGTTACGCCACTGCCTACAATAGAAGCGTCGAGAAGGAAAGGTCACAGTGGTGAGGTGTGGAATGGTATCGAAGATACGAGTACCCGCCGGAATGTTCTGGAGAGCGCGCGAGCGTGCTGGGCCAGGTTGCTCGACCTATATAAGCAAAGTACGAGGCAGTGTGTCGTGTTGAACTGCGAATATAAATACAGTACTGGTATATAAATATAGTTATTGTTCAGTGTTATTTAAGTGTTTCACTTTATTTAAGAATTACTGTTTCGTTATTATTATTGTGTTGATTGTTAGAATTGCCATATAGTTGTTGCGTTTATTGTTACTGAATTGTTAATTATATTAAATAAATATTTATTTCGCCCACGTAGAAAACAGTTTTGTTACAATATTCTCAATCCCTCCGGTGTTGGCCGCCATGTTTACTCGGCCCAGTGACGTCAGACCTGGCTTCAACTTTGTATAAGTAGTTGTACACGGTTTAGCTTCTCTATACCTTTTACCTCTGTGCTACCAAGTTAAAAAAAATTATCGTTGGAAATCGAGCAAAAGTGAACAATTTTTAAAGTATATAAAACCAGCCAGTTTACCTTAATAAATCTAAAGAGCGTTGCAAGGTCAATAGTTAACATTGACTTAGATCGTACAAAACAAAAGGTCTGCTTGTGTAAAATAATAACTATTACAAATTTGTTACAGCTGATACAAAGTATTGTCATAAAATCTAAGTTGACAATAATTAATGTCAGCTAGGGCCTAGACTATGACAATACACAGGTTGCTGAATTGCTTTGCGGGTAATAGGGATTTAACCCGTAAAATCAAACTTTTGCGATATCCTGCTTCCCTAATTATTTTAGGAAAAATATCTTCGAATAAAAGTTTTAAAACATAAAATTCTGCATCTAAATCATTAAACAAAATTAATTTTGCATGCTTTGTAACGGCAGAAAATGTCAAAATTACCTCAAAAACAGATAGCGATAGCCATGGAACTTGAACAAAATGATGACGTTTTAGCTGGCAGAATAATTTCTAATCATTTTGTTCAAGTTCCATGGCTGTCGCTATTTGTTTCTGAGATAATTTTGACATTTTCATATCAAATTTCTGCCGTTACAAAGCATGTAAAATTAATTTTGTTTAAAGATTTAGATGCAAAATTTTATGTTCTAAAACTTTTATTCGAAGATATTTTTCCTAAAATAATTAGGGAAGCAGGAAATCGCAAAAGTTTAATTTTACGGGTTAAATCCCTATATTACCCGCAAAGCAATTCAGCATCCTGTATAAGTACATTCTGTTGTAAGAAAAGCATTACGGAATTTTGAGTCGATCTTGCTTAATAATTAATAAACAATCGATCAACCTATTATTATGTCACTCTAAAGTCTAAATTATATGTACGATGTGGTTTAACCAGGCCCGGATTAAGACCACTGGAGGCCCTGGAGCTGGAGCTGGGAAAACATGGGGCCCCATTAAAAAGAAAAATTTTAAGGTTCAGTTATTAAAAGTCTTTGTGGGGCCCTGGAGCGATCGATCCAACCGCTCCGCCCTTAATCGGGGCCTGGGTTTAATATAGTTTTGTGTACGGTGTAGTACCTACCACTTTCTCTTCAAAAATTATATTTTTCTGGACATTTTTTATCAAAATATAGGTTAAAAAGCGATTATGTTTGTATACGTAGATATAGGTATAGGTATACCTACTGATACAGCATTTATTTTTCTGTATGTAAAATTTAATGTCGTAACAATAAAAAATTGACAGTCTTTCATATAATATGTATTTTTCGAATGAGCCATTTTCCTGAGAGTAGTTCTTTCAATTATCCACGAGCGGCAGCACTTGTGATAGGTACAAGAATTATTTATTATCCATTAGTGGTATAACTTAATTATTAAATTATTATTATTATTAAATTAATTAAATAATTAAGTTATACCACTGAAATGACACGACACTAATGGGGAATAAATAATGTTGAAAGATTTTTTCGTTGGAGAGCAGCCAATTATATAATGCTCTCCAACGAAAAAATCTTTCAATTGCATACAGCCGTATAAAAAAACTATTATTATCATAAATAATGTTTGTACCTACCACAAGTGCTGCCTTTTGTGGATAATTGAAGGAACTACTCTCAGGAAAATGGCTCATAAAGAGTGTTTATTCAAAAAGTACCTACGTAGTTTTTAAAATTATCTACTTATGTATCTCATTTACTTAGTCTTGAATTTATGGGCGTTCAAAGATTTTTGTGAATTTTGCGAAAATTTAAATCAATATCCGTCAAGCCGTTTAAATTCTACGTAGGAATAAAAAATCTTGGCCACATACATATCTAATGAAAAACATAACCCTCTTTTGCTTTCACGCAGACAGGTAAAAATTCTGGAACAGTTTCAGTCAGTAGCTAAAAAGAGTGTACGAGTTTTTACGATCCTATCTGTATTAGAGATTATGTCATAACTCATAACACTCAAAGCATTAACAAGTACATAATTAATAATTATATGGTGTACTGAACCATTAAAATAATAAAAATAAATTTAAATCTATATTTTCCACAAAAACACATAAAAAAACGTTTTAACAAAAAAATTATGACCACACGACAAAAGTGAAAACTTGATTATATGCAAAACATACATAATATTATAATATTATTTTATTATTATATACGTAATAATAAAAAACGTAATTCTTGAAACGATGCACTTCTTGTTAGACAGTAAACGTGGCTGATGACGACTGGACCCGAGTATACACGATTCAGTGCGTCACCAACCTGAGCGCGCTTG
This sequence comes from Mongoloraphidia duomilia, assembly GCA_039654895.1. Lineage (NCBI taxonomy): Eukaryota > Metazoa > Arthropoda > Insecta > Raphidioptera > Raphidiidae > Mongoloraphidia > Mongoloraphidia duomilia. Next base: position 6,626,641 of record CM077516.1, read on the forward strand.
ATGTCGAGTGAAGCCGAGTAAACCCGATTCAGCGTCACCGACTCGAGCGTGACGGTTCACTTTCGCAAAGTGCGCCTAATGAAGTTTTCACTTCAAAAAGAACCTCGTTCAAAAAGGTCACTAAAAAGAGGAAAATAGTAAAGTATTTACTTTTTAACCGACTTCATATTTTATTAAATGACGCTGACCTCAAAATGTTATTATTTTCCTCTTTTTAGTGGCTTTTTTGAAGAAGGTTTTTTTTTGTTAAAAAGTTTTTTACTTTTATTGTCACGGGAACTCAATGTGTGTGCAAAGTTTCATAATAATCGGTTAAGTATAGAAGTAGTTGTAAAAGCTGTCGCAAGATTTGAAACAAAGATAGTAACAAACAAACAAATATACGGGGTCAAGCTAAATAAAACCGTTTAAAAAACGCATGTCGGTAACAGGCAGACGGACAGACATCGAGGTGATTCCATCAGTGTTCCGTTTTGACAATATAAGTGTACATTTTTTTGACTCAACCGTATTATATTTTATAATTCGGTCTTTTTCAGTAGAATAACTTTTAGGTACCTACCATGATATGTCAAAGATGAAAAGATAGATGTAAATAATAGTGTCATAATAAGTGTTATACCTTTCTTGGGGAATTACGCACTGCTGAGTGGTGACGGTAGTAAGTACGTGACTATACCACTTAATTTTGTTTTCTTATTCTCGCATCACACTTTTTTAATTGATTGTGAGAATTATTTTAATTCAAATTTATTATTTTTACACATCAGGCATTCAGGCGTAGAGTTGTTCAAGGTCAGAGCTGTGAATTAGGCAACAAAATACAATTAAAAATCAAATGATTTAACACTTAACAATAATAATAATATTTTTTATTTGGCACAAATCAGAAAAAATATTCATACATTAAACTTATAACACCCCTTTTTTGTCGAGGGTTAAAAACAGAAATTTTCAAAGAAATCATAAATAACTGTAAAAAGAAAAAAAATGTTCATGTTTAAAAATAAATTTTTCTATAATGCTTCAAAAATATCGATAAACAACGTAAAAAATACAAAGTGATTCAAGAGTTCCCGAGCTATATTTTTAAAAATGATTCGGAAAAGATCTCTCGAAATAAGAGCGAGAGATCGTTATTGCTTGTGCTGTAAGAAAAAGAGAGAAAAATATGGTTGAGCACGCGTACCGTGTCCTGCCACTTAGCCAGCGGCAGTCAGTGACAACCGATATAGACAGAGACTATTTCCAGTTACCAGATAATCTGTGAACACGGTATGCGCGCGCAATCCAGGTAAAAAATATATGTGGATTTTCTTTTGTGTTTTGAATGAACGAGTTACACTCTATCATAAATCACATGACAACGTTGGCGTTGACAAGAAGTAAAATCCAAAAGCTAAGTTTGCGGAAAAATGTGACGAACGTTCCATTCAGTTCTTTCAGCTGAAGTTCCTTTGCATTCAGCTCTTTCAGCTGAAGGTCCTTGTTGTTTCTCTCTCACGATCGATTGATCTCGAAAAACCGATGACCGCCTCACACATCTAACTTGACAGTTGACACCTTCCGATTTTTATTTGTGGGGCTACCACAACAATCCTAGGACACTTGCAAGAGCTGCAGAACAACATCCCACTTAACACACTAAAATAGTGTCCATCAACATATAATATCCCGTTTGGTTTTGTGTATCTAATAAAGTGGTGGACAATTCAGCATCTTTTGTACCTAAAGGTTTTCTGATGACATGAGTTTGAATGTACTTAAAATATGTTGTACACCACTATATTTTACATGGATTATATTTTTGGGATTTCAGGGACATTTGAATCACTCTGTAATTTGTAACCATACACGATCCAACAGCGTCGTAGCTAGGGATGGTAACCGGGGCTCGCGCCAGGAGCACTACCCCGAAAAGGGGGCAATCAGCGATGCGAATATGATTATTTTCAAACAAAGAGCGCTAAATTAGAATTTTGCCCTGGGTGCCGATGATCGGAGCTAGTGTTGCCGTTTAGATCTAAACTTTCTAGACTCTTGTCTTGTCTTGTCTAGATTTTCAAGGCAAGACATGCAAAAGTCTTGTTTAGAATTTTCAAGACAAGACAAGGCTTGCTTTATCTAGATCAAAACTCTTGCCAAAACTTTAGACAATTTTCAAGAGTCTAGATAAACTAAGTAGTAGTAGGTAAAGTAAACCACTCGGTTAATCTAGACTCTTGAAAATAATCTAGAGTTTTAATATTAGACAAGACAAGAGTTTTTTAATCTAGACTTAGACTTAGTGAAGTCTTGATATTTCAAGACAAGACTTAAGTGAAGTCTTGTCTTGATATTTCAAGACAAGACACGACTTTAAAAGTCTTGTCTTGTCTTGTCTAGACGGCAACACTAATCGTAGCTACGACGCTGCGATTCAATATAATATAGCATCTGAATATATGGTGGCTTCTTTAAGATCCTGTATACAGTTTTACTATATAGCAATATAACCAAGAAACCAGAGATAAAGAAATAGAACTTGACAGAATTTGAGTAGTGGGGGTGGAACGAAATACGTCGCATATCATGGCGTCGATCATTGGATGCGCTATACGATACTATGCATGCATTTATCTTCCTTGTCTCTACTCTTCCTGCTTTCTCACATTTGTTAGCGACAAGAAGTTATTCACGCAAGAAGACTTTGCATGTGACATATTTCGTCCCTAAACGTCAATGATTTCGTCCCATCCCAACATCAACGTAGAGAATTGGACTGCTAGTCTACCATTGCGCAACTAAAAATGCAGGAAAGAGAACCGATAAAATTGGGGCATATATTATGCATGTCTCTTTCCGACGTTTTCTTATAGGCTCTTTCAGCAGATCTACGTGTTGAGACGGAATATGTCCCAACTTAATCGCTCTCTCTTTCTGCACAATTTGGCTCGCGCAGCCCAGATTAGCAATCAATACATTCCAACCACTCAAATTCGGATTCCTCAACTTCCAATGGGAAGTTAATAATATTATCCCAACGCATATTATTTGTTTTTATTCTTGTTTTGGTTCGATGAGTGACCATTTTTGTTACGAGCAGAGTCATTTTTTTTGTCATTTTCAAACATATTTGGAGGATCTGATATATCTTCTGTGATACTGTGTGGTTTTTTGTCTTCAATGTCCATATCATCATTTTTCGGTTCGATTTTCTCAAGTTTTATTCGCTTATTTAAATGCAAAATAGCATTCGAATTTTCATTCATTTTTGGTGCAATCATTAAAAGATTATTTCCATTACGGTCACACAACGGAAGCGAATTTTGTAGAATTAGTAAGCCGGCCATTTTTCCTTAAAAAAAACAAAAGGTTGCAAAATTAAAATTGTGATATAGTAATATTGTTCCTAGCGTCACATGAGTTACTACCAGGGAGGCAACATTGGATATTTTTCACTTTTAGTGCAACGGCTTACGTCGAAAATACCGCCGAATTTATTCACTTTTGTATAAAAGCATGAAATTTTGAGTGATGAAAGGGTATATCCTAAAGGTCATTTTAAGATATTGGACCACTTCGAAAATTACTCAGAGGTCCTTAAAATCCAAAATGGCGGCCAAAATTTATATTTTATCTGTTTATTTTTAGTTTATAGATTTATTTCCATAAGCTAACTACCTACGAATTCAAAGTTAAATTTAGCATTTTGCAATCAAAAACTGCTATCAAACCAAGATGGCGGCCAAAAATTCCAATTTTGTTATTTAATGTCTGATTATACGTTATGAAATAAGTATACGAAATTTAAATATAGAAAAACTTCTGAGAGAAAACTAATAATTAAAAAACCGGCCAAATACGAGTCAGACTCGCGCATTGAGAGTTCCGTACAATAATAAAAATAAGGAGTTAGGTATGGTTAACAGATTTGTTTTTAAAAAGTTTTTTACTAATATTTTTACTGTTTCAAATTTTTTCTGTATGTTTAACTAAATTATATTTTTAAAGTAAAAAAATATATTAACAAAAATGTTTGATGAATAAAAAAATAAACAAAAATGTTACGATCCGAAACCCGGGATCGAACCAGTGACCTTTCAATCTTCAGTCAAATACTAGAACGCTACGCCACACGGGCGGTGTCATTGCGAGCGCATAATGCAGTATAAGCAATACGACTCCAGTCGTACTGCTGCTATATGTACAGTCGCGGACATAAAAAAGTTTACACCTGTATAGTTACCGGTTTTTTTAATTTTTACATATTGTAATTTGGCTTTTGATAGTAATGTATCAATTAATAAGGTTACATCCTAAAAATTCAATAAAAAAATATTATCAAAGCACTTCAGTTGTTTATTATATAATCCAAATTACTCAATATTATTCAATTAAAACATAAAAAGATTTGATAATATTTAATACTAGCAAATTCCTTCCTCCAATCTTGCAATGATTCTTCTTTTTTGTTCATCGTTTTAATAATTTCGAGGAATTTAAACAACAATTATTAACTTCCCATTGGAAGCTATTGTAATGGGTTCAAAAATCGAAATCAAAATGTATGACAAATTTTTGTTTCAAGGTCACTACACTATTTTTACACTATTTTTAGAAAGATGTCTGTGTGTGTGTATGTATGTGTGTGTGTGTACGTATGTGTCCATTTCTTTCTAAGACGAAATCTCGAGAATGAAAAATGATATCGACTACGTTAGGGTGCCAATCGACGCGTATTAACGTAAATATGATCTGAAAGAAATTTTTTCAAAATCGGTTCAGCCGTTCTTTTTTCTTAACCAAATAGACTCCAAAAAAGTAGATTTTACACAATATCTCGCGAATAAAAAATTATATCGACTTCGTAAGGGTGTCAATCGAGGCATGTTAACGTCATTTTGATCCGAAATAAATTTTATAAAAATCGGTTCAGCCGTTTTTGTTTTTTTTTTTTAATTATTGTTAAAAATAAATAATAATTATGTTTTAATGATTAAAATGATTACTTTTCTGTGTAATATCTAATTTAATTATTATTATTAAAAATTTATCAAACTGGGAAGTTCGTCGTGTGAATCTCAAGGGTCGCACTTTAGTCCTAATAAACGACCCACCTCACGGCTTGTTTCTTTTAATTTTTGACATTTACATTTACCTATTAAAAACTAAATTTGTTGCTAAGCTACTGACTTTTTGTGAACTACTGAAAAACTCAAGTGTAAACTTTATTAAGTCCGCGACTGTACATTGCAGTCAGCAGAGAGCTCTATACTATGAATGTACAATGAAAGTGTAACAACATTAATTTATAAAAATTAATTGATTATTTAATTAGTGCTAATTATTATTTGCCAGGATTTATGCCACAACAACACACAATCTGTGAAAATTTCAACTAGCTATACCTCTTACCGTTTGTGAGATAGACGGACGGACAGACAGGTGGACATCGTAGTCGGGGTAATAGGGTTCCATACGGAGGTACGGAACCCTAAAAATGAAGATAGCATACCGTTCGAAATACAATGACTTCTCTTCAATCTGGCACGTAAACGCAACGAGTGATTTTGTTGCAACGAAGATCGACGAGAACGTGGATGGATGGTGAGGCATCCTTTTTCATTTTCGACAGTAATGTTGGATTCACATTTGATCTGTATCTCCATGTCTGTATGTTTCTTTTGCCATTCTAATACACTCATCAGCAGCTTGATATACCTACATATAATAAATTAATACATTTAGGCCCGTATTCACCAAACACTGTTAAAGATAGAAGTTACTAATCTTAGAATAAATTTATTCCTTGGAATAAATTAACTTTCAATTCACCAAGCAATTCATTCGATAGAATAGTAACTTCACGCAGGGCCGCAGCAAGGAAATCTTGCGCCTGGGGCCAACATTTCAATTTGCGCCCCCCCCCCCAATAAAAATCAAAAAATGCATGATACAAGATTTTTATAAGATATTCCAACACAACCAACTGAAAAACATAAAAAATGTTCACTAATCGACTCCAACAACTCGCACTTTTAGTTTCAAAGATATATAAACAGCATCTAAGAGATTTTTGAGTTTTCTTAAAAATGCCAAATTTGCGAAATTTTTGAAAAATAAATTCGACCCGATTCGTTTGATATTATGTCAATTTATAGAAAAAATGGCGCTGAATCGACTCCAACAACTCGCACTTTTAGTTATATAATATATTTCTATAGAAATTATCGCCAAATTCGTAGCCGTATTCTGACTCATTGAAGATCGTAAATAATTTTTTATGAGCTTCGGTTTACTGAACTATCTCTCACATGAAGTAGTGGTTACGGGAATTGTTAAAAAAATTCTATATGCTATTCCCATGTTTGAATAGCTTTCCACTAAACCCAAATCATGAATTGTTTGTAGTACTCTAAATGTGACATTTTATTAATATTTTCATTTAATGATTCAAGCATTTGCTTTGCGCTTGCTACTTTTGTAATATTAAATACGTAATGTGAAATACAAATTAATAATAAGTGTTATATTTCTTTCTTTAGTCCTATTTGCAAAAGTATTATTATTTATTGTATATTTTATATTTGTCGAATTGTAATTAGCCTGGCAATAATCATTGTCGTTTTTCATGTCAAAAAATACAGCGTCTTCGGCGCCCCTTGCTTAATGCGCCCGGGGCCGTCGCCCCCTCCGCCCTACCCTTACTGCGGCCCTGAGACTTCACGTACAAATTTACTTTATACCATACACCTTGGACATTTTTGTCAAATATTTTGATTCTAAAGCACGTTTTCTAAAGATCCGACCGATGTAGCATCGATCAAAAATGTAAATTTATTTTATTTTACTACAAAAGCCTTTACCTGAAAGATATGGAATTAATATTTATCTGAAAAGGTCGCCAGGTCATAAAGTAATTTGTGCATTTCGTGCCCATCCTATTTTACTAGGCGAATAAATATTTATACCCTTGAAATTGGACAGAATAGTTATTGTTACGATTTATACCTGCAGTAAACTTAACTAGGTCTGGTGAATTGAATTATCGCTATTTATTCCGACTAATAGTTACCAGGGGAATAAATCAATGTAAATAACTAACTAGGCTCGGTGAATACGGGCCTTATATGGCTGATTTGCAATTGAAATTTTTTGTTGGAAAGCAACCAGTTAGATATATAGAGTGTCCCACGACATGACTGTCATAGCCTGGGACTGTGTTTCTGGGGTGATTTCAAGTCAAAAATGTCTAATGAACATATACCCGGAACGCTATCCTAACTGAGCTAGAAGCATTTGAAATTTTAGATAAGTAGTAGTAGGAATTCCCTACTAATTTAAAAACCGTTTAAAAAGAAATCGCTTTATTGAATTAGTTGCTCAAAATGTCCACCCAGTTGCTGTATACATAGTCTAGCTCTTCTTAGAATTGAAGTGGTAGCTCTGCGAAGAGTCTCAGGATCAGCACGAATAGTTTCTGCAGCATCCATGATTCTAGCTACTAGTTGTTCTTTGTTTTCAATAGTTCCTGCATAAACTAAACGTTTTAGTCTTCCCCATAAAAAGTAATCTAGGGGATTAAAGTTCGGTGACCTTGCTGACCAAGGAACTGCAGAAATACTAATGGTGATTCACAGCCACCTGGTCTTTTTAATAATAACAAAACCAACAGCCGAACCTGATACCTGCATTAGTGGGCTTACTTATTTAAAATTTCAAATGCTTCTAGGATAGCGTTCCGGGTATATGTTCATTAGACATTTTTGACTTGAAATCACCCTAGCAACACAGTCCCAGGCTATGGCAGTCATGTCGTGGGACACCCTGTATAATTGAATCCAAACATATCGGAAAAAATCATTTTACCAACCATAGTCACAGTATAAAGGATTCTAACCTGAACCTTTCCCCTTTCGCGGCGGATCAAAACTACCATTTTATAAATTTCGTAATAAGTACATTACCGTATAGCCATCCTCAAGATTTCATTCTTTGATAATTTCTTATCAGGTGGATGAGTCGGCACTAACTTTCTTAGTTCACTAAAAGCACCGCTGACATTTTGTTGACGCCATCTTTCTCTGCTATTTGTAAAAATCTTTTTTACAGCACCTCTTGTTGCTGGTACTTGTGAACTATTGCTGTTCATGTTGTAAGAAACAATTCTAAACTTCTGGTGGTTCAATTTAACACCATTTTTTAACGGGAGATCATCTTCGTCACTATCTAGGATAGAAAAACCGTCTGACATGAGATCGTCATCTTCTGAAAACGAATCTAAGTCGCCTGTTGCAGATGAACGCGATCTGGTAACATCAGAGCTGCAGTCATTGCGCCTAGGAGGAGATGATGTAGTGCTTTGGTCTGTGTTGTCGCCATCACCTGACCAATCCATGTCAAACATTGACGGAGAAAACGTGATTAGAGGCTGGAAAATAAAAAAAGCGGTTAAGTGCGAGTCAGGCCTCGCGCAATGAGCAGGGGAATATTTACAGGGGGAAGGGGCTGAGAGGGCTATAGCCCAGACAGTCGATGCCGAATTTAGAGGTCTGGAGGCACCGGGGCAACAGAGGAGTGGAGGCCCCTGGCCCCAAATTATTTTCCAAATAAAGTGGACAATTTTTTTCAGTCGAGTTCATGATTACTTATTAAAATTATTAACGCGATTTAGCATATTTTCAACGACAAAATTTAATAACCGAGAATTTAGAGAATTTTTTTTCCGAAGTCTCTACTGTGGAGGCCCCGGGGCTGTAGCCCCGGTTGCCCTCCCCTAAATCCGGCCCTAAGCCCAGTGTCCCCCATGGGGGACATTTGAATATGGTTGCTATCGAATTCCAATGTTCTTTGGGAATTAGCGCTCCCAAGGACCCGACATTGTACCAGTCGGTTTGTGTATGCCGGCTAGCGGATTCTAATATACAAATGGATTATTTGTTGTGTTGAAGACGCAAATGACCTGAGTTGTCGACGCGTCTATAATCTACAATTAATTAATTAAATTATAGCCCAGTGCGGCAAGTTCGTAGGGGCGACAAAAAAAAGAAAGTAGCGTTTTATTTACGACTAGCGGTTCCCGTTCGGCTTCGCCCGGGTGCTAAGAGTTTATGATTTATTGTCCCCCCCGAGAAAAATTCCCCCCTGCGAAGCGAAGTCGGGCTGGTGGTGTTTATAATATATGTAATATGTATACTTAGTAGGATTCCGCCTATTACGCTAAAATGCAAAATAATTTCCGAGTTACGTTTTGTTTCTATCCCACAGGAATTATCTCCCCGCGATAAATGTATAAAAATAAAATATAACCTATATTACTCAGGGATAGTGTATAGCTTTCTATTATAGTGAAAGAATTTTTAAAATAGGTTCAGTAGTTCCAGAGATAAGACCTTATTATTTATTAATTATTACCCCCCCGCAAAACTCAAATAGCCTATAACCTATATATATATATATATTATAACCTATAAACGGGCTATCTAACAAAAACATTTTTTTTCAAATCTGTACTAATATTATAAAGAGGAAAAGTTTGTTTGTGAGTTTGTGTGTATGACGTATGTAGGGGGTATTCTCTGGAACTACTAAACCGATTCTGAAAATTCTTTCACTAATAGAAAGCCACACTATCTCTGAGTGCTAAAGGCTATATTTTATTTTGATAAATTTCTCGCGGGGGGATATTATAAAGAGGTAAAATTTGATTGTATATAGGAGGTATTCTCTGGAACTACTGAGCCGATTCTAAAAATTCTTTTACTAATAGAAAGCCACACTATCTCTGAGTGCTATAGGGTATATTTTATTTTGAAAATTTCTCGCGGGGAGATATTATAAAGAAGAAAAATTTGATTGTATTTAGGAGGTATTCTCTGGAACTACTGAACCAATTCTAAAAATTCTTTCACTAATAGAAAGCCACACTATTTCTGAGAGCTATAGGCTGTATTTTATTTTGATAAATTTCTCGCGGGGGGATATTATAAAGAGGTAAAATTTGATTGTATGTAGAAGGTATTCACTGGAACTACTAAACCGATTCTAAAAATTCTTTTACTAATAGAAAGCTGCACTATCCCTGAGTGATATAGGCTATATTTTATTTTGATAAATTTCTCGCGTGGGGGGATAATTCCTGTGGGAAAGTAACAAAACGTAACTCTGAAATTCTTTTGCATTTTAGCGTATTGGCGGAATCCTACTAATATTATAAACACCACCAGTCCGCGGGCGCGACTTCGCTTCGCAGGGGGAGAATTTCCCGCGGGAGGGATAATAAATCATCTCTGGAACTACTGAACCGATTCTAAAAATTCTTTCACTAAAATAGAAAACTACACTATCCCAGAGTGATATAGGCTATATTTTATTTTGATAAATTTCTCGCGGGGGGAGTCGGAACATAATTCCTGTGGGATTAGTAGCAAAACGTAACTCGACTGCAATTTTCTTGCATTTTAACGTATTGGCGGAATCCTATTAAAATTATAAACACCACCAGCCCGACTTCGCTTCGCAGGGGGAGAATTTCCCGCGGGAAGGATAATAAATCTTCTCTGGAACTACTGAACCGATTCTAAAAACTCTTTCACTAATAGAAAGCTACACTATCCCTGAGTGATATAGGCTATATTTTATTTTGATAAATTTCTCGCGGGGGGAGTCGGGACATAATTCCTGTGGGATTAGTAACAAAACGTAACTCGACTGCAATTCTCTTGCATTTTAACGTATTGGCGGAATCCTATTAAAATTATAAACACCACCAGCCCGACTTCGCTCGGTAGTGGGAGAATTTCCCGCGGGAAGGATAATAAACCATCTTTGGAACTACTGAACCGATTCTAAAAATTCTTTCACTAATAGAAAGCTACACTATCCCTGAGTGATATAGGCTATATTTTATTTTGATAAATTTCTGGCGTGGGGGACATAATTCCTTGTGGGAAATTAGTAACAAAACGTAACCCTGCAATTCTTTTGCATTTTAACATATTGGCGGAATCCTATACTGAACACCAGCAGGCTCGGCAGTGGCAGAATTTCTCGCGAGGGGATAATAAATCATAATTTCTTAGCAGCCGGACGAAGCCGGACGGGACCGCTAGTCTACTGTATTCTGTATTTTATATTAACAACAAAAAAGTAGAAAAATAATAACTTACCATTCGATTAGTCCAACTTATCACGCACGCAAAACTGCACTAACTCAACAAAACACCTATTATGTGATATTTATAATAATTAATTGATCAAAGCGAATTTTTAATATCCAAAAAGACACTGTGCCGATAAAACTGAATGATTCCGATTCGAATTTAGAAAAGCAAGTGAAACAGGGTGTCATCGGTAACTGTCATAAACGCGCCTCAAAACTACACTTCGTTACATACTGCATACATACATAATACATACATATTACATAGTGTATGTAGGTGGGTACCAGAGTAGACTACTAAACTGTTCTACTATCTCCAGTACCCGTCAGTTTCCATAGGGTGGTGTGCACTACATATACTACTGACTAAGGACCGTTTCACACAAAGCTATAGGTTGTGTACACGAAGCCTACTAGCGCCGCTAGCGGGCAATAGTGCACGATTGAACTCATTTTTACTTCCCACCTCTACTATGGTAGGGAAGTAATGGATTTAGTCCGAAAAAAATATTTCGAGATTTTAACAGATCTTCACGTTTTGAGACCCTAGCAATCGTTTAAGACCATTTTCTGACTGATGTCTGTATGTGTGTGTGTGTGTGTGTGTGTGTGTGTGTGTGTGTGTGTGTGTGTGTGGTCAATGTTTCGCCTTCGATATCGTAAAAACGGAACAAGATACGGCCATGCCGATTGTTCTATTGTATTTATCAGCCTTTAACTTAGATCTGATTTTCAGTCAAATCGGTTCAGTGGATCCTGAGATATTCAAAAAAACGTTCTCAATGTCACGTATTAACATATAGGTAAAAAAAAATATAAATGAATTCTAGATGTTATAATATGAAAAAAATGTAAATATTTTTTCTCTAAAATGTACAGTTTTCGAGAAAAAAATATTTTACTAAGAAAAATAAAAATTGTACGTAAATCAAGGTAACCATGATTTTTGCTATATTAAGCTAGCCATCAGTAGTAGAAGTAAATTAACTTGTAACTTCAAACTCAACTTACTTGGAAGTAAAATTGTATAATTTGTCCATATGTGCACTATTTAGGATTGAACCAGTGTGTATTGATATGTTGGTTACGCGGCACGACTGAGCTTGAACAGTCCATTAATGTATGGTCGAAGCAAGTCCCATTCAAAAGCCTACCTATAAACGCTGTTGATTAGGTTCGTGTGAAACCAGCCTATAAACACTAGCTCCTATTTATCCCACTTCTGAATCCCAGTCCACCAGTCGATATTTTATTCTATGTTGGTACTATGTATGTAGTACCATTCCGGTATCCATGTGTGTGTGTGCGTGTGTGTGTGAAAAATATTATGTCTGTGTGTGCGAATGCTCCAATACAGCGGTTCAGCGAATTGTTCATCATTATATTACACACGGAGATCGTTTAACATGTGTTGATTACTGCAACCCCAATTCAACGTAAGCCGATTTCAGCATCCCTCACATGTATTATGTACACATAGTTACATATTACGGACACTATCTCTCCGGAACACTCCTCGGTAGTCTGTACCTTCATCACAAAGTAGCGGAATTGCACAAAACAGTTCCATAAAGACGGAACGAACTTTGTTGAGCGGACATCTGCAGGCTTATATTTACGTAGGGGCTGACTAGGCGGCAAAATTCAAGCAAAACTTTTATCAATCCGAATTTGATAAACACTACTGTCATTGGTAGAAAATAATAAACAAATAAGCAACGGGTCAGCGGCAAAATGCCACGTGTCATATACGAGAACGTTTTATTCGTTTGAATCGTGTTATATGTTAGCATTATATCTTTCGAGAGAATATACCTACCTCTTAAGAGTTATTAGCATGCCTCCATAAGAGATCTAGCCTGAGGGCCCGAGATCAGGAGGGGCCCGCCATAGCGGGTCGGCCCAACTATAATAGATGAAGACATAATAGATAAAGACAAACATCTAAGCATTAGTTATAGGGCCGGTAAGGAATCTGGCAAAGATCCTGCCCTAGGGACCCGCTACAGGATGTGGAGGCCATGAATAACACACACACAACACATATCAGGGTCCAGGGAACCCACTCCTTGGTCCTACCAAGCATATCTATGTCTGCTCGTATTTTAAAAATTGAAAACAACAGTCGAAAATCCTCGCTGTTTGACAGTGTACGCCGTACGGTGTACCCGCCTGAGGTACCCACTGTCCTTTCTCATTTTCAAAAAGCCGCTTAATAAAAATTAACACATTGCTTACCACGTATAGTGATACAAACTAAAATTCATTGCGACACTGTATAAGGGAGATTGAAGGACCAATCAAATGAAAGAGGCGTGTTTATAAATTATATAAACCAACCCCTTCAGCGTAACATTTTTCAGTACGTTTCATGGTAAATGTAGAATCCTTTTATCTTTAGTAATAATAATACAATTATAAAAGGGCATTACCTATATATTAAATAGGTATTATGTAGGAGACAATCCGTTTTTTTTGCAAAAAAATTGCGCAATTTTGAAAATGCAGGGGTTTTGGACATTAGGATAAACTTTTATGGCTTCGCACGAGACGAGACAAGAATAAAACTATTTTTGAAAATTTCGTTTCGGTCTCGTTGATATACTAAAGATAAAAAAAACTGTATCGTCTAAACTCTAAAGGGTTTCCATACGTCCGGATTTTTCCGGACATATTCGGGGTTCTTCACATTGTCCGGAATGCGGGCGGAATTTTAACGTGTCCGGAATTTTCGTAATTGTGATGAAAGATTAAAACATCAATCACTTCAATGCAAAATATTAATTATTATTAATATAGAATTCGCCCCGCTAGCTCTATCGTCCGATAGAGAAAAGAGTAAAAGTCGGAAAATCTTCTGGGAAATCACAGGAAAATGTTAGGTACGTTGAGCATATTATTGATTTTTGTTCAACGTACAGTAAAAATCTAAAAGTCATACTTACTTACTGTAATGGAGAGTGACCACTTTTAACAGTCTGTATTTCATAATCATTTGACATAAGTACTTATATAAGTAATTCAATTCTAACTTCGAGGCCCGAAATACCAGGCTCTTTTTTGGTCTTTCGTTAGATAGAAATGTAACGGCGTTATTCGAGAACGGCTCGATCGTTCAGGAACTTCAGTGGCGGCGCTAGGATTTTTTGTTAGGCTGGGACCAGTGTTGGGCATGGTGATCTGAAGGTGGGCCAATAACATACCCAAAATTTTAGTGTTCGGTAAAATTTTAACCCAAGTTACTTGCTGTAGAATTTATAGGAAAAATTGTGGAAATTTATGGGGGTTAAAAACGTATTTAAAAAATTAGACATAATATTGGATAGTAGATAAGTATAACTTAATTCACATAATTATGCACATAAAGACCTACAGTATATAATATATATTTGATTAAATCTTTATAAGGTTCAAATGTGTTATTAATCAGTTTATAATTCGTGAGTTGACAGATGAATGATGATTTATATAGGTATTATGTTTCTATTATTTAATTTTTAAAATAATTTAACCTCGATTGGGGATAATGCCAGGGTGGGCCAAGACAGTTTAAGATGACCATGGCCCACCCTCTGGCGCCGCCACTGAATCAGTTGGTGACCAAAATTAAAGTCGTTAATTACCTCAGTTGTCGAGCGTCTATAATTTACAATCTCATTCTACAAAATTAAATCCTAGTCAGGAATCCTGACTAGGATCATATCAGGCACGGTCGCCAAACCCTATACACCAACCAAGGGTCGGATCTTTGTATCAATCGGGCAGCTGCACATGTAGGTATATAGGTACAAATTCTTATTGAGATATGATGTATTTTTTCACGAAGCATTGGACAATACAACATAGTATTGCGTTCTGAATCGTATTGTTAAAATAAAAAACTTTTTAACAAAAAAAAAACCTCCTTCAAAAAGCCACTAAAAAGAGGAAAATAATGAAATTTTGAGGTCTGCGCCAATTTAATAAAATATGAAGTCGATTAAAAAGTATAGTACCTATAGTGATTAATATCTTCTTTTTAACCAACTTCATATTTTATTAAATTGGCGCAGCTACCTCAAAATTTCATTATTTCCCTCTTTTTAATGGCTTTTTGAAGAAGATTTTTTTTGTTAAAAAGTTTTTTATTTTTTACTTTTTAGTGTTAAAAAGTGACATTTACCTTAAAGGAATCAAATGCCGTTACTCACTTTTATTAAACCGACTTTCTTACGCTGTCTGATGTGTCAAAAAGTGACATTTACCTTAAGAAATCACACGCCGTTACTAACTTTTATTAAAATCAGCCGAACTACTGAAATGATTTTGATGAAATTTCTATGGGACCAATCTGAAAGTACCTATATCCTTTCAAATAAAAAAATATTTTTCAAAATCGCTTCATAAACGACGAATCCGCGAACATACATAAAACATAACCACATAAAACATAAAAAATATATACGGTCGAATTGAGAAACCTCCCTTTTTTGAAGTCGGTTAAAAACCGACATTAACGCGAGCAAAGCCGCTGGTAAAGCTGGTGTATACATAAAATTGTGGGTTATCACTTATCTTAAGCTTGACAATCAATAACTTTTCCGACGGTACTTAAGTGATATGGTGATATTAAATGAAGTTTAAAATAAAATCATCTTTAATGTTTACTGTTTTTTACATAGCGATAGCACGCACATATTAAATAATATCGAAGCATTTTTTACTCATAAATGCATAATATAAAGATAGAAATCAAATATTCATTACTATCCTCACACTGTAATAAAAGCAAATTAATCAACTCAGTACTCTCGAAAGGGAGCTAAATACAGTTAAATCCCAATGAGGATGGACACTATACCAAACTTGACCGCTAGCGACGCCAGCTATACTTATACAGTGTCCCAACTCCCAATAAGATGTAACAAAAGGTGTAATGAACAAAAAAAATTCCGAATTTCGGAATGACATTTGGGGATCTGCTTGATGTAAAACCAATAGAATAGAATAGAATAGAATAGAATAGAATAGAATAGAATAAAATAGAATAGAATTTATTTCTTTCAAATTACAATAGCACTGTACATTTTAGAACAAAAAAAATATATGTTTGAAAGATATAGACTCTTTCTAAGGTAGCACCTGTAGTGAAGAAGCCATTATCAATTTGTGGACAGTATTATACCTAAAACTAAAGTTAAATAAACAATTTTGGACAGCAATCAAACAAGAAAAAAGAACTATATATCATCTAAAACATGAAAAACCAAAGTATTGTGAATAATCATTGTGCTATATCAAAAAATCTTTCCGCATTTTGTTGCGTCATTAGCCATTGTCTTAACATCGACAAAAAAGTGTGCTTTATTTTGCACTGCTGTATGTTCACTGGTAACAAATTAAAAAAATGGGGAGCTAAAAAAAGAAAATATCTTCTAAAAAGTGATATGTTCGGTCTTGGCACATACATATTAGTGCGTCTAAGCATATGACCATTATCATTAGACTGAGCGGTTCCACTTCTTGTATAGAATATTTTTAGCACTTTATAAATGTACCGATAGCTAGTGACAATTTTTAGGTGTTATATTTTATTCAAGGCCTTATTTTTGTGAGGATGTTGAAGGAGGCATATTAAAGTGACCTGAGTAAGGGATTTTGCTAGATAGCGGTATGAGAGGGACCGCCCCCAACATATAACAAAAAAATGGTCACAATTATTATTGCTTCAAGGCTGAAGTTGTTTGTGTAGCTTGTCGGTGACCCAATAATGCCATTATAATATTTGCAAATCGATTGGTCGGTATTGAAAGGGTGGCAGATCACTCTAAACGTGTCATGTAGGTACCCGACGAAATTTATATCACTAGTTCAAGGTTCAAATTTTAATATGTTGTTACGGCGACTGTTTTAAGCATATATTTAAATTTGCAGAACAAAATGCCGGTATTAACTCCCTCTCTTAGAGGGAAACTTGGTCGCCTAGAGGTGTTTATATTGTTCTGCAAAGGAGTTAATACCGACATTTTGTTCTGCAAATTGAAATATATGCTTAAAATAGTCGCCGTAACAACATATTAAAATTTGAACCTTGAACTAGTAATATAAATTTAGAGTGATATGCCAGCCTTTTAATACCGACCAATAGATCTGCAAATATTATAATGCATGATTGAGTTCACCGACAAGCTATACAAACAATTTCAGCCTTGAAGCAATAATAAATTATTGTAACCATTTTTTTTGTCACCTGTTGGGGGCGGTCTGCATTCCTCCCATACCGCTTTCTAGCAAAATCCCTTACTCAGCGTACTTTAATACCCCTCCCTTAACATCCTCACAAAAATAAGGCCTTGAATAAATAACACTCGAAAATTGTCACAAGCTCTCGGCCTATAAAGTATACTTACCAAAAATGAGTTGATTCGGTCTTCTACAAGGCGTTTTATCAGCAAAGCTGTAAAAACGACCAAGAAAAAGTAGGTAGGTACGTTTATTTTTCAAAATATGAAAAAATTTCACGAAGAAAAGTTGTTTAGAATGCAATTTTATAACCTCGTACCAAATTTCAGAAATATCAACAAAAAGAAAATTCGTTAATTATGTGTTTTTTCCGAATCATGAGTCAGTTCAAAAAAACAAAATGCTAGTAAATAATAAGATATAAAAGGCGCTGAAAAATATTTCGCCCGGGGCGCCCGGATAGAAAAATTCATATAACGAGTAGGTACATTAACATATATTATAATATTTAGTATTAAGATACTAATTATAGATATTTCTTAAGAGTTTTTTTAAACCGATTATTGGCATATTACTTTTTATAAGTGGCAAAATTTTATAAAATATGTTTCAATGAGTTTGTGATTGATATTATTTTTAAACCGACTTCAAAAAAAGGAGGTGGTTCTCAATTCGGTTGTATTTTTTTTTATGTTTGTTACCTCAAAACTCCGTCATTTATAAACCGATTTGGAATATTTTTTTTTATTTGAAAGGATATACTTTCAGATTGGTCCCATAGAAATTTCATCAAAATCGGTTCAGTAGTTCGGCTGATTTTAATAAAAGTTAGTAACGGCGTGTGATTCCTTAAGGTAAATGTCACTTTTTGACACATCAGACAACGTAAGAAAGTCGGTTTAATAAAAGTGAGTAACGGCGTGTGATTCCTTTAAGGTAAATGTCACTTTTTGACACTAAAAAGTAAAAAATAAAAAACTTTTTAACAAAAAAAAAACCTCCTTCAAAAAGCCACTAAAAAGAGAAAAATAATGAAATTTTGAGGTCTGCGCCAATTTAATAAAATATGAAGTTGGTTAAAATGAAGATATAAATCACTATACTATACTTTTTAATCGACTTCATATTTTATTAAATTGGCGCAGACCTCAAAATTTCATTATTTTCCTCTTTTTAGTGGCTTTTTGAAGGAGGTTTTTTTTTTTTGTTAAAAAGTTTTTTGTACATGGCACTTCTCGATTGAATCCTCGGACCTATTTGTCATGATCGACTTTCTCGGTTTATGCGCTGCATCGGACCATCAGTACTCAATTAGTTGGGATTTTACTGTACTGTATAGACTAATATCACCGCACGCAGCACGTGCCTGAATAGAATAAAAATTAGGTACATAATATTATGATCCAATAGGCCTACTGATAGATTAAGGCACGTGGCGCGGCTTGTGGAAATAAATAGGGGGTTATAAAATATTAAATGCTCTCAGAAGTGTGTTGAGGCTAGAACTTCAAAGGTTCACACGTTCTGTTACACCGCTTGAGCTCAAACAAACGACAGCGAAAATGCAAAATGATTATTATTAATTTGTATTTCTGTTTCAAGGTCAATACAGTATTTTTTTTTAAAGAAGTAGGTATAAGTATTATGTGTGCGTATAAGTAATTTCTTTCTAAAATGAAATCTTGCGAAAAAAAATTATATTGACTTCGTTCAGAGATCCAATCGAAGCGTATCAACGTAATTATGATCTTAATGATTTTTTTTTCAAAATCGGTCCAGCCTTTTTTTGTTTAAACAAATAGACTGCAAAAAAGTGGATTTTACATGAAATCTCGTGTAATTAGGGTGCCAATCGAAGCATATTTGGGGCCGTTCAAGTATTACGTAAGCAGATTTTTTGCAATTATTAACACCCCCTCCCCCTCGTCATCAAAAGTAAGCAAAGCTCTTACCCCCCCTCCCATGCTTACGTAAACATTGGTACATGCATTTTTCAATGTGTTCTGGTTTCTTTATTGATTCATGAGCTGGAGTTATAAGTCTAGAAATAAGGAATAGGCTTGGAATAGAGAACTTTAACGCACATAATATTTATTTAAGCAAATTTTATGGTATTCAGTTATTATAATCTTAATATATTAACGAACAAAACAAACTTCTTTTAAAATGGTGGTATATTAATTCAAATTAACAGTCCTCAGTCCATAACATACGAATCCATGACTAGTCTTCGATGACATTGGATGTTTGCTGCTCAATGAATAGCGCGCGGTAATTTCCCTACTCGGTTCTAAGTGAGTAAACGTATCCATTATTTTCGGGAATCCCTGAAAATGCATTTCGTTTTCAAGCATAGACAAGTAGGGTTGCCATATGTGTTCAAACCAAAATCGATTAAATTTTGTGGAAAATCCGAAAAAGTAAAAAAATAAATACTGCTGACGTAATCACCATTCAGACCCCCCCATCCCCCATGTCATCAAAAATAAGCAAAGCAAAGATCTCCCCGCCCCCTGTAGTGCTTACGTATTACTTGAATGGCCCCTTAACGTCAATATGACCTGAAAGAAATTTTATCAAAATCGGACCAGACGCATATTCAACTGAACTATTTTCTTTATTTTGACCTACAAGAACACGTCCTCGAAATGGGATTTAGGGAGGAAATAAATAGTTTAAAAACTTTGCGACGACAATATCATAATAATAATAATATGTATTGTAAATCTAGAAAGCTAGAAATCAAAAAAAAAGAAATTTCTGTAAAACATTAGAAAAAAAACTATAATTTTGAGAGCCCTTATTTCAGTAGCGCAACTTTTTTTATTATTTTAAATTCTAGTACAAGGGCGTAGCTAGGATTTCAATCAGGGGTGGACTAAAAAGTATTATTATTTCACACGCAAAAAATATAAATAGTATATTGTGCGGCTAGTGGGAGAAAGAGGAGATTCCTCGAGTGTTGATTTTGCACACGAGCGTAGCGAGTGCGGTAAAACACACGAGTGAAATCTCCTCTTTCGACCAATAGTCGCACACAATATTTTGTTCAACTACCGCAAGAAATATGTCATTTCGTGGCTCTTCTGAGCGTGGGCGACATAATGGGTGGCCTGATTGATTGACGAAATTATCAACACTTGCGTAAACGTTCCCCGTAATGCTATTTAGCCCACTCTCTACGTCTACAGTCAGGGAATTCATTATTTCGCCCACTCTCAGTACAGAGCCACGAAATTACATATTTCTTGCGGGTGTTGAACAAAAATATTTATACGCCAGTCTTCGACAGCTTGAATTAGACCCCCAATACCTTTTATTATTCCTACACAAGAGGAGGGAAGTGTTCCATCCTGACTACCTTTGACCTAAAATTTCGGTTTCTATTTTTTAACCATTCTCCATTATTCCATAGAGAATAATTTCGTCGTAACAAGATAGAAATTACAAAACAATCAAAAATGTATCTCAATGTTTATTTTTCAAAAAAAAAAAAATTATAAAAATATGAAAAATTTAAAATTATATAATTTACAACTGCGAATAAAATTATTTAAATACGTCTCATAATAAAATATTCGTTGTCAACTCTTATCTGTAACAAATAAAAATAATAATATTTGACAAAATGCCATTGCCAGACCCTGTTAATATAAAGGCTCTCGCACGTCGTGAATTACGTATCTGTTAAAGTTATTTTATAGGGAAAAATTAAATGTCTGTTGAAGCATCCAGCGCGAAACTGGAACTTCGAGTTCGTGTCCCGACATCGACTGTTAATTTTTTCCTTTATAGCAGGCCGTCACAGAGCGCTGAAAAAAATAAAGTCAGTAAGTCACAAAAAACTAGGTACTACGTTTATTTAGATAGGTTATATTCTCTTGAAGTAGGTACCTAGGTACATTACGGTACGTGCAGTATGAAGCTGAGATTCTAGATGGTAGCGTAGATCATAGCAGGGCTTGCTTAAATTAATGCATTGTTATATATGCGAGCGTACACAACGAAGCAGTGACTGTAGCAGGTATAAGCGCTGTTATAAGAGCTGGTAGATTCAAGAATTTATCTCACCATTCTTTCAGCGCGCTGACTACTACAATCAACGTGTGACAACTGTCAAATGGCCGTTACAAGTTTCGCAATGGATGTGACTAGTTTAAAAAGTGAAATTTTGCCAGTTTTTATTTAATTTGTTTTGAGTTTTTTCTAAGACGTATTTAAAAGTGTTAGGTTCCATACGAAAATATTCAAAAAACCTGTTTGGGTAAAATTTTAATTCTTGGTATAAATGATGAAATTCGCCATGTTTTGATCGTTTTCTATTAATAGGGTAGACATGATCGCTCCTACCCAAATTTGTATTTAAAATATACCACTTTGTAGCAGAAGAACACAAATATTCGTCTTCGCTATCTGACATTTCAAACGCGACACAAGCTTGTATAAATGCTAGTATCAAAGCTTCGTTGTGCAAACCTATAAGCTCTTATAATTTCAGCCACCATCTACCCATACATGCTACCATCTAGAATCCCAGCTGCGTGCTGCACGTACCTTTAGATTTACGGATAATACAGTAGGTAAGTAAGATCAATAATTTAATTTGGTTACATCTTCATGCATGGAATTTGAAAATTCCCCGAACTGCATGTAAAACATTTGCACTACCGTTTATGATCTAATTTCAGTGCGAATGTCCATGTTTACTTTATAACTCTACCCCCCCCCCTGCCCGAACAAAAGTCTGCGTACGCCTTTGATTGATATCTCATTTTTTATAACAAAGTACCCTGTTATTAAAATATTTTGTATTTTGAATACTTACAAAATCTCATGTGTTTCTATTTTCATACGTTCCATACTTCTTCAATCGGTGCCAAAACAACAATAAGTACTAATATTACAACAATTATTGTAACTACTAACATATAAATTGTAAGCAAAAATTTTCTGTAGCAAGAATTCTGAAATAAAAAGAAAAAAATACATAATTTAATAGTATATTGTGTAACTATGGTGTAGTCCATAATCTAATCTGTTTATTTTCACACTAATACAAATAAATATGAGAAGGGTCGTCACAAAAGAGGAATAAAGCAATTTTATTGAAGTATTTTCAAGGATCACAAATCGCTCTCTCAGAGTAATTAAAAAAACTACAAAAATTACAATTAAAAAAGTCATCAATCTTCAATTAAAAATCTTTGACAAAATTGTTAAATTTCTGTAATAACAAATTTTTTTATGTTATTTGGAAGTGTGTTGTTAAATTTTAACGACGTGTACGTGAAAGTTTTTTGTGTGGCAGTCAGGCCCGAATCTAGGGGGGGCAAGCCGGGGCCTATGCCCCGGGCGGCAAGTTCAGAGGGCGGCCAAATTCAAATTCACACTTTACAGACGAATGGACAACTCATCAATTACTTAACTTTGACCACAGAATAAATAATAGTACAAGTACAGAAATTTCACTCTTGTTTTACTGTGGCCATATCAACTCGACGGATACCCAGGGGTACAGCAGAGCGAAGTTTTAGTAAACTAAAACTAATTAAAATTTTTTTGCGATCTTCTATGAGCCAGTAACGCTTATCGAGTCTTGCAATCTTAGCGATAGAAAATCGAATTGCACACGAGTTAAATTATGACAAGGCCATAGATTTATTTGCTGAACAAAAAGCTCAAAGAGTAAAATTGTAATTTCAATTCACAAATGCAATAATATATTTTATTTTTATTTTAATTATACATATTTTTATTTTACATCCTATCCTGTGCTGTATATGTATAAAATATATATCCTACGACCTACACGTTCATGTCTATACAGGGTGCTTCATAATATATGCGCAGGACTTCAGGATGTGATAGCTCGTCCAAAAATATGAAAAAAAGTTTCTATTAACTTACCCTCTAAAATGCACCATTTTAGAGATACAGGGTGTTGAAATTAAAAAAAAGATTTCGTTTTTTGCGAATATCTCCGGAACCGTTTATCGTACAGAAAACAGCTTTTGTAAGCATTTTCTACTCATAATAAACTATGTTTTATGCGGAAAT
This sequence comes from Mongoloraphidia duomilia, assembly GCA_039654895.1. Lineage (NCBI taxonomy): Eukaryota > Metazoa > Arthropoda > Insecta > Raphidioptera > Raphidiidae > Mongoloraphidia > Mongoloraphidia duomilia. The sequence goes on from CM077516.1 coordinate 6,650,063, forward strand.
TGTTTTTTTTTTTTAAGTCATAATTGGTGAAGGTTTTAAAGGGGTAGTGGGTGTTTTTCTCCCCAACTTCTACGCTACTGGAAAAAGTACGGTTTTGAGACGCCCATTTGAACCGCCAATGTTTTCTACACAAAAAAGGTACTCCTGGTCATAAGCTCTAAAGTCGATCGTTTTCGAGAAAAATCAACTTTTATGTTGAAAAACATGGTCAATTTTTTTAAATAAAATTTTTTTCTTACTAATTAAACAAAATTTATTTTAACGTTAGAACAAGTAACAAAACCAAACGTTAACTTCATAATTGCAAAATTAAAAAAAAAATGAAAAAATGATACAAAAATTGTCTTTTCAAAATTCCCCAAACCGTAAAGGTAACGCATTTAAATATTCAATTTCAACACCCTGTATCTCTAAAATGGTGCATTTTAGATGGTAAGTTAATAAAAACTTTTTTTCATATTTTTGGACGAGCTATCACATCCTGAAGTCCTGCGCATATATTATGAAACACCCTGTATATCTGTAAATAAATAGGCTTAACACAGAAAGAACAGCGATGGATGCATTATTTCCGGAAGGCCTATGTCCAAATGTCAATCAATTAGTGGACATCTTATAACTGAAATTACAAAGATGATAAAGGTAAAAATAAATATAAGTGGGCGGGGGCGGCATTTTTCAGTTTTTGCCCGCCTAAAAAAAATTGAAGATCCGGGGCTGGTGGCAGTCAGCATAATGGTAGACATAGCGAGTTCTTATGTAATGTGTTAATACTCAATAGTTATGAAAATCTGCGTTTATAGTTAAGCCGTCAATTCATCTAAAGGAAAATAACTTACCGGAGCATCTAAACGCGTCTCACCGATTGCCGAACTTCTTCCAGAATTATTCAATTCCTTCATGGGAAAAGATGACACCCGATGTCCAGCAGATCGATCAGATGAACAACCGAAAATCTGAAAACAACAAAATAAATTACAATTCATGACATTCAGTATATAGACCAAGAGCTAGAGACAATTTTTTGGTGTTATTTATACCAGGCCTTCCTTTTGTGAAGATGTTGAAGGAGGTATATTAAAGTGCCCTGAGTAAGGAATTTTGCTAGATAGCGGTATGGGAGGGATGCAGACCGCCCCCAACATGTAACAAAAATAATGGTCGCAATTATTATTTCTTCAAGGCTGAAATTGTTTGTATAGCTTGTCGGTGACCCAATAATTTGCAGAACGATTGGTCAGTATTAAATGGGTGGCAGATCACCCTAAACGTGTCATGTATCCAACGAAATCTATATTATTAGTTCAAGGTTCAAATTTTAATATGTTGTTACGGCGACTGTTTAAAGCATATATTTCAATTTGCAGAACAAAATATGGGTATTAACCCCCTTTCAGAACGATATAAACACCTAGGCGAGCAAGTTTCCCTCTAAGAGAGAAGGTTAATACCGACATTTTGTTCTGCAAATTGAAATATATGCTTAAAATAGTCGCCGTAACAACATATTAAAATTTGAACCTTGAACTAATAATATAAATTTAGTCGGGTACATCACACGTTTAGGGTGATCTGCCACCCCTTTAATACTGTCCAATCGATCTGCAAATATTATTATGGCATTACTGCACAAAAATAAAGCCTTGAATAAATAACACAAAAAAATTGTCACTAGCTCTCGGTCTAATATGATAGATATGTAAATTTGTAAACTGACTTACCGATAACACCAAATGCATCAAAACGTGGAACGTAACAAAGCCCACCAATATCCAATCCATCCATTCAGGAAGTTCGGCCTTATTTAATTTCACAGCGAAGAAAATTGTTATAACTATAAAAGTAGGTAATGAAAAATGATAGATTAGTTTGAGATTTATAAGCTTTCTAACACATCATAATAACAAGAGAGATATAGTGTCCGCGGTGAGAGATGAAGCCAGGCACGTCATCAATAATATGCTAATGAACGCCTGCTTGCCCGCAGACAGTACCATGTACACAAAACTGCACATTGGGTTTTATGACGTTAGGTACAATTTTGGCAAACTGCTATTCATGACAATAAACAGCCAATAGCAAGCTAGAAGGCGGGCGCAATGCATTCACGTTACAATGACGCGGTGGCTTCATCTTTCGCGAGGTCTACCCAATGAGTAATGACGTCACGCTACAAATCAATATCAAAAAAATTTATTTATTCAACATGTCGCCGTCGGGACTCAAACCTGAAACTTTCAGTTTCCCGCTGGCGAAGTTATCAATTACCACCACGTATTTCCCACTATATGCGAGAGCCAAAGTTTTTAACTAGCAAAGTTATGATTGAACCTTCACACATGTCAAATATAGTTTACAATGATCGCGTAGGATTGCGCTACTTTCGTTTAGTTTCGACCCGAAAAGAATTTCCCAAGGGACGAAAACCCTTCTTTTGATCAGTACATGCGCGACTTTTATTTTTCGTCATTGGCATGCAAAAGTCAACTTTCGTCCCCGAAAACAAGCATGTAATGATGCTTTTTCAACGCACGCGTTACGGAAATAAAATTCACTTACTTGCTATAATATGTGCACTATTCCCTCCGAGCCAATGAATCCAATTAAACAACGGTCTTTTAGGACTTCCTGGATGTGGTCTGAAAAGAGCACCGATTGGTTGAAAGAAACAAATTACGGTAGTGATGACTCCTAAAATCGCATGCGGATTTTGTTCAGACGACCAGTCTCTGAGTTCTACGAATATTATGATAAAACCAGCGAGAGTCAGTGTCCACGTCAACACCATTAAGAAACGATGCCACTAGAAAGAACATTAAAATCATTTAATATGTTATAAAGTGTATTTCATTTCAATCGTCATATTGACTTTACATGTAAAGTATCTCAATTTGATTAACATTTGATTCAAGTTAATATATTGTTACGGATCACCCTGTATATAAACGGCAGGCAAGAGTTCTGAGAAACGGGTTCTGCTTACTGTAACAACTGGTACCTGCGCGAAAGTTCTAGAGAAAGCGAGAACACATTAGGCTTACGGCACGCAGCATATATAAGGTGCGTTTGGTATCAAGGTGTAGTGTAAAAAGTGTAAACACTTTTGACACTATTACGTTTGTTATACAAAAGTGTAAAATAACTGACCTGTTTGTTATTTCAGTGTGGGACTAAAGGTGTAACAACTATTAGTCCCGGCTTTTGAGTAAGTGCACGTAGTGTAGTAGAGGTCACGTGATATATGTCTGAATTGACAATCGCTTTGACAGATTTGATTTTTTCGTACTCTGTTTTTTACAATTTTTGTCTCTTAAAAATGAATGAGCTTCAAAATGTAATGGTACAAGGTAAATATGGCAGTGAGTTTAACATTTTTACGACCAAAAAAACTGTAAAAACTATAAATAATGAACTCAGTCAATCTGTCATTTATTTATTTTGTAATGCGCATGTACAATCTACCCAGAATGTACACTAGCCCGTTTGTTACAAGTGTACATTTAGTTTACACTTTTGCTGAACTTTTTACACTTTTCAGTGAAAAGTTATCTACACTACACTACACTACACCTCGATACCAAACACACCTATAAACAGCCAGTACGAGTGAGTGGGGATCAGTCAACAGTGAGTCAAGCCTACGGTGGATCAGTAAGATAAATAGTACCGTGATATAAATAACCAAATTGATAAAATAAATACTAGTGTAGTGGTAATAATTACGAATTATTGTATATAGTAGTTTTGTTTTGCTTTGTAATTACTGTTTAGTTATTGTTTACTTGTGATGATTGTTAGAACTGACTTTTCGTTGTTGCATTCATTATTATTGTGTTTTTAATTATTGTAAATAAATATTTATTCCGCCAAATCAGAAAACAGTTTTGTAACAATATCATATAAGTAGGCTTAGTTCATAAAAACTGTGGCAACGTTATTTTTGATAGTAAATAATTAAAACCGTTACCATGATTTTGGGTAGATTTTAGAGTTAGGCCGGGCGCATACACACAATTCTTTCACGACTAAACTAGTCGAGTTGTGTTTGTGTCGCGATTTCAGTTCGACTAAACTATTTAGTTGTTAGAGGTGTGCATACAATCAATCAGTTGTGCCACAATTTCAATATTAAACTAAAGGACTGTCGAACAACTGTTTATCTATATGTCACGTTTTTCTGGAACATCCTTCTACTTCAATACTTACAGCAAACCAATGATCTTTTCCACACAGCTGCGTTCCAACCCAAGTTTGTCGAAAATATCTTGCGATTAGAATACCAAGAGATGCTGTTCCGATCCATGCAACCAACATGAAAGCTCCATGCAGACGCAATAATATTTTCGATGCTGGAGTAAATCCTGACGTATCTGCCAATGACTTGCTTTCACTGGATGCCAGATAGCCGATGTCGTGGAAATTTACTTTTTGTCCTGATAAAAAATAAATAAGAAAAGTTATTCCTACAGAAATTTTAAAATGAAACAATAACTTCTTTGGTTTCAAATAAGTTTTTTATACTTTTTTTCCATACCCACTATATTATTATTATTATTTGAAGGAGGATTCCTTAAGAATTTTGCATCCACAAGCACCCTAAACTTCAGGTTCGTCACCGTCACACAAGGGATACTTGCGAAGCAAGGTGCAACTATAACCGCGTCTCAAACCATGAAATGGGCGATTACAGTGAGTTTGGGTCGTGCGCACGAAGTACACGGAGCGACCCAATAAGCACAGCCTTTTGCATACGGCAGACTAGTGACTCAGCATTACGCTGACATGCCGGAATAGCTTTTATATTTGCCAACAGTGACGGTTTGGCTCCACCAAGAACACCAATTATAAGGACAATTAATTTAACAGAATAGTTTGGGTACTGCTTCCTAAGCTCAAAGAGAAGATCTTGATATTTTGTCCACTTCTCTGTCTTTATTATTAAAATAGCTGCTTTACACATGTAAAATGACTTTTGACAAGCCGGTGTACTAGAACGTATCTTTCCCACACTAGTGTGAGAAAGCAAGCCATTTCCCTAGTGATTTATGTTTATTCGCTTGATCCGCCCGCTATATATGCCTCGGCCTACTATAGAAGTAAAGTTGGCAACACAAATTAACTGTCAAAAATTTTGAAAATACTGAAAATGAAGTGAAAAGCAGCTATTTTATAGTGGGTATGGCAAAAAATTTCATATAATATATCTCGTCAGTAATGATATTATGACTCGTGTAACTGTCACTAGTCATCAGTAATATGCCTCATTACACAACTAGATATACAATCTACTATTATGGTACAGTTTTCAGTTGGATCGAATTTTTATTTTTACACTTTTTACAGTCATTTAAATATTTGCTTTTTTATTTAGAATATCTATTAAGATACTGATAATCTTAGATCATGATGAGTGTGGTAATGTTTTACCACAGAAATAGCCATTTAACTTTTTTATATTTTACTTACCCTGAACGGATGACCCTGAAGCCAACAATAAATAGAATTTATCATTTATCAAATCATATTTATTCCCACGAACTGTTGACCTGGCTTCTCGGCTCACTCTGCAATAAATCTCACCATCAACAAAACTGCTATTCAGAAGACTTATGTAATTCTGAAACTGAAAACACAGTAAATACAGGATGTTAAAAAAATGGGCCCCGGAATTTAAGAGCGTATAATATTCACTAAAATAATTCAGATACCCATAAAGTCACCTTCAATTTTTGGAAGCTTTTTATTTGATAACCCGACACTATTATAAACCTTATGAAGATTTTTTTCAATTTCATGTGGGGTCGTCCCACATCTTTTTTTGTTGGAATCTACATTACAATTAGATTATGTAGCAATTTTTTGAGAATTTTTCGGAAGCTTTTTCAATAATAAAAAATCCCAAAAGTATGTATTTTTCAATGTAATTTTTTAAACATAGAATTATGCCGTAACAGAAATGACGTAGATAACATTCACACTGTGACTGGCTGACTAGATCTACTGTCACGCCCACTGATCTGTCAAATTGAAAGCAAATTTATATACATCTCTTTCTATAAATAAAGAAGTGTAATCATAAATGGCGGTTTATACTTAGCGTTTAAAATATATATGTCTTTAGTTATTCTTGTTTGCAATTAAGAGAAAGGAAATAAGAACGAAAAAGTTGGTTTACATTATTTATGTACTTTGATACGTGGGACGATCCTATTGTACATAGTGACTTAATAAATGAATTAATTAGGGATGCTCCTAGAACCCCTTTTTACTGGATCTAGTCTTCCAGTAATCTAGGTCGTCTTAGAGCTTCAGAAAATTGACGACTAGATTTTCCTGTGGAAACATGTTGATTCAAAATTAAACTCAAATAATTTTAATTACATACCTTACTAGGTAAACGAATTGCATCCAAATTTGGCCTGGAATTAGTATGGGATAAATATGCCTTAACGCCGGCTTGGTCACGAACACATTCGATGACACTGTCATCTCCCATTTTATCATCACTGGACAATCCGACAGCAACATAAGCAGCTGTATTCATGGCATTCAATTCAAATTCGTATTGTTCACCCCTAACAATACTTGCAACCGCCATTTTACAATTTTTTGTGTTAATACATCCAGCAGGGAACCCAAAACAACTTTTGTTTATATTACAACCATTATAAAAAGCACTAGACGTTTTTTTCGCAACTTCGACATTGTTTTCAAAATTTAAATTGGGTGTTGTTGTCACTACAGTTGGTTTTAAAGGTGTTACAGCTAAACTAGGTGTATATTTTGATCCACGATTAACCACTTCTATTACTGTGGACTCTACACCAACCCAAAATGTTGAATAATCTTGAGCTACTGTGGCACTAGAAAAAAACAACGTTATAGGTATAGCACATATCTCTTCTGCGCATGCGTCGAATTTCCCTAAAAACAGTTGAGATTTTCCTATTTATGCACTTACTTGAAAATAACTCGACCTAAAAATCCAGCTGGAGCTTCCCATTCAAATTCTAACGATTTTTTCTTATTTGTGTTTGCGTGTGTGATAGCATCTTCAGGTGCACCACATTTTAAAACTTTGACACCTTGCGACGGCCACTCCGTAAATCTTCCAATAGGCTGCTCGCTGCCGTCAGACCGCGCTTGCAGTAGAAACCTAAAATAATTTTATATCATCAAGTCTCGATAAATTGAGAGTCAATTGTTTTCTTCTTTTTTTCCTTAATGGACCTATCTCTCGAAATAAGAGCGAGAGATCGCTATTGCTTGTTCTGCAAGAAAGAGAGAAAAAATATGGTTGCGCAGGCATACCGTGTCCTGCCACCTAGCCAGCAGCAGTCAGTGACAACCGATATAGACAGACTATTGCCAAGTTATCGGATCATCTGTGAACATGGTATGCGTGCGCAATTCAGGATTAGATCCAAAAGAGCCCCAGGACCATCTTCAAAAAAAAAAATATGAATTTGGCTAGATTTCACACATGTTTCTTATTTTATCTTTTATTTCCAGATGTCTAGGATGACTTAAAAACGCCACTTTTAAGGTTAAATTGTAAAATGTCTTCCCTACCTTCGCTACTGCAGGAGGGTATGCTATACCCCTCAGATCCCTTGGCAATACACGTCCTGAATTCCAATTATGGAAAGGTAGGAACCCTAAAAACAAAAATAAAGATAGTTACTTCTTACCACAACAGTTTTATTGATGGATGTACATTTCGAAAGATAGCTTTCGTAATGTACATACACTATATGATGTATAGTGTTTGCTGAAGATGAAAGCATAGCTTTCGAAATGTACATCCATCAATAAAACTGTTGTGGTAAGAAGTAACTATCTTTATTTTTGTTTTTATTCCAACCACAGTGCTCATATATTTTTATTAGTAGGAACCCTGTTTATGAGTTTAAAAAAATGTTTTTAAAAAAACGGGCTCTTAAGTTTGCCGCCTGGATCTTTTTTCCTCAAATCCGATACTGATAATATGATTCGTATGTTAATATTCATAGATTAAATTTTCTTATACATACCCCTGAAATTGATTTCCTTGTGGTGATGTGATTGTTACGCGCAACCGTTCATTCGGACCTATCTGCAGAGTATTTGTAGATACTATAAAAGGTGTAGCGTCTGTTTGAGGTGGTATACCACCTCCGTGGTATGGCGTCATTGTTCGACATACTGATGTAGGAGCACCTTGAGGTAATGACCAACTTTTCGAAATTAAGATGATCAAATGTAAGTACGCAGCAAGTATATTACCTAAAAAGAAAACGATATTTATTTAATATAAAAAAACATTGTGAAAAATCCTGCCAATAAAACTGTATACAACCATGAACTGTCAAAGTTGTTTGAGCCTAATAACCAATTCATATTTTCAATTTATTATTATCTTCAATAATAAATTAAAAATTCAATTGATATTTCCATCGGACAAACCATGAAAACCTTGTATAAACAACGAAATTCCAACGGGGTCGCTTATTTTCAACCTCCAACATTTTACGAAATGTTACAATTGCCACAAAACACCAAACCATAACAAACACTCTCGACGTACGTTTCGCCAACCAAGTTGGTTTTAATCATCTCCTGATGATGCCAACTTGGTTGGCGACACGTACGTCGAGAGTGTTTGTTATGGTTTGGTGTTTTGTGGCAATTGTAACATTTCGTATCTTTACACCAAAGGTTCCACCATTTTTTATTGTTACTTCAACATTTTATTTAATTCTTTTTAGTGTTTCAAATTTTTTCCGGTTCAAATTAAAAATATATTAACATAATATTTGATGGAAAAAAAACAAAAATATTACGATCCGAAACACAGGATCTTCGCAATCATAGTAGAGAGTTAGTACTGACGACTAATAATATTGTCTATACTCTGTAGTCTGTAATCTGAATGTACTGTGAACGTGTAACAACATGTTTATTAAAATTAATTGATTATTTATTTAATTATAATTATTATTTGCCAGGAGTCATGCCATAACAACACACAATCTGTGAAAATTTCAACTAGCTACCTCTTATACCGTTTGTGAGATAGAGCCCTGTGACAGACGGACGGACGGACGGACGGATATCGTAGGCAGAGTAATAGGGCAGGGCCGCAGTAAGGGTAGGGCGGAGGGGGCGACGGCCCCGGGCGCATTAAGCAAGGGGCGCCGAAGACGCTGTATTTTTTGACATGAAAAACGACAATGATTATTGCCAGGCTAATTACAATTCGACAAATATAAAATATACAATAAATAATAATACTTTTGCAAATAGGACTAAAGAAAGAAATATAACACTTATTATTAATTTGTATTTCACATTACGTATTTAATATTACAAAAGTAGCAAGCAAAGCAAATGCTTGAATCATTAAATGAAAATATTAATAAAATGTCACATTTAGAGTACTACAAACAATTCATTATTTGGGTTTAGTGGAAAGCTATTCAAACATGGGAATAGCATATAGAATTTTTTTAACAATTCCCGTAACCACTACTTTATGTGAGAGATAGTTCAGTAAACCGAAGCTCATAAAAAATTATTTACCTACGATCTTCAATGAGTCAGAAACGGCTAACGAATTTGGCGATAATTTATATAGAAATATATTATATAACTAAAAGTGCGAGTTGTTGGAGTCGATTCAGCGCTATTTTTTCTATAAATTGACTTAATATCAAACGAATCAGGTCGAATTTATTTTTCAAAAATTTCGCAAATTTGTACAGAGGGGCGTCTTACTTTTGGCATTTTTAAGAAAACTCAAAAATCTCTCAGATGCTGTTTATATATCTTTGAAACTAAAAATGCGAGTTGTTGGAGTCGATTCAGCGCTATTTTTTCTATAAATTGACTTAATATCAAACGAATCGGGTCGAATTTATTTTTCAAAAATTTCGAAAATTTGTACAAAGAGGGGGGTCTTCTTACTTTTGGCATTTTTAAAAAAACTCAAAAATCTCTCAGATGCTGGTTATATCTTTGAAACTAAAAGTGCGAGTTGTTGGAGTCGATTCAGCGCTATTTTTTCTATAAATTGACTTAATATCAAACGAATCGAGTCGAATTTATTTTTCAAAAATTTCGCAAATTTGTACAAAGAGGGAGGTCTTCTTACTTTTGGCATTTTTAAGAAAACTCAAAAATCTCTCAGACGCTGTTTATATATCTTTGAAACTAAAAGTGCGAGTTGTTGGAGTCGATTAATGAACATTTTTTATGTTTTTCAGTTGGTTGTGTTGGAATATCTTATAAAAATCTTGTATCATGCATTTTTTGATTTTTATTGGGGGGGGGGGGCGCAAATTGAAATGTTGGCCCCAGGCGCAAGATTTCCTTGCTGCGGCCCTGTAATAGGGTTCCATATTGAGGTATGGAACCCTAAAACTGACGAAATCAAATTGTTCAAGACGATTCTACAAAACTCAAGCCGAATTACAAGGACAAACTACACGTTGTTATTGAAGTGTCAAGCGTTATCTATAGTGACACCTAACGGATGTCTAACATCGACACCGGCAGGAAATTAGTCACTGAATTTACCACACAAATTGAAACCCTACAGCCGTATACCAGACAATGACATCAAAAAACTTTAAACAAAAAAAATCCTTCAAAAAAGCCACTAAAAGTAGATATTAATTAAATTGGCGCTGACCTCAAAATTTTATTATTTTCCTCTTTTTAGTGGCTTTTTTGAAGCATCTGTAATCTGTCTGCTTCGGTTTTGGAGAACAAATAAAATCACGCGTATTCAAAATATCGAGTCAAAATTCATACTGTTTATTATTAGACCGAGAGCTAGTGACAATTTTTTTGGTGTTATTTATTCAAGGCCCTTATTTTTGTGAAGATGTTGAGGGAGGCATATTAAAGTACCCTGAGTAAAGGATTTTGCTAGATAGCCGTATGGGAGGGATGCAGACCGCCCACAACATGTAAAAAAAATTGTCACAATTATTATTGCTTCAAAGCTGAAATTGTTTGTATAGCTTGTCGGTGACCCAATAATGCCTGCAGTATAATATTTGCAGATCGATTGGTCAGTATTAAAGGGGTAGCAAATCTCCCTAAACGTGTCGTGTACCCGACGAAATTTATATTATTAGTTCAAGATTCAAATTTTAATATAGTTTCGGCGACTGTTTTAAGCATATATTTCAATTTGCAGAACAAAATGTCGGTATTAACCAAAGGTGGGCATTAACTCGTTAATCCGTTAATCGTTAATTAACGAAGTTAACAATCTACTGAACAGATTAACTTTTAAGTTAACTTCAAAAAATGTTAACGCTCTTGTTAACTTCCGTTAAATTGAACTTCCGTTAACTTTAGTCCGTTACATTAGTCGTTTGTTGACATGCTGTCGTCATTTTGTTTGTTTGAATTACGCGCCATGCGCTCGTATGTTCGGCGACTGTCGGCAAGTCGAATGGTGAACGATATCATATATGCGAAGTGCGCGTGCGAGTGTGATGCATATATGTATAATTTATGCTAGGCATGGCGTGAGTGTAAGTAAGCAAGTCTGCTCAGTCAGTGCTACTGCCAGTGAATACGACAAATTGTAACCTAACTTTTTTGTAAGCTACTTTAACTAAACTACTAATTGTGTATTTTTTAGTTTTTTTTTCATTTGTGTTGATTGGATGGTTAGTGGTGTCAGGTGTGAAACTGATCAAATTGTCGTTCACATTCATAAACTCATTACACTTACATCATGGACACTATAGTACTGAAATTAAATCAAATCCTTGGCCTCACTTAAGTGTTTTATTTACCTATTTCTCTCAGGCCAAAAGCAGTATAAGTTTTAAATGGTTAACTTTTAACGGTTAACTTTAACTTGCGTTAAATTTTCGAAAATTTAACGCTCTACCTATTATCGAAGTTAACTTTTTATTTAACGAATTAACGATTAACGAAGTTAACTTTTGGATTAACTGTGCCCACCTATGGTATTAACCCCCTTGCAGAACGATATAAACACCTAGGCGAGCAAGTTTCCCTCTAAGAGAGGGGGTTAATACCGACATTTTGTTTTGCAAATTGAAATATATGCTTAAAACAGTCGCCGTAACAACATATTAAAATTTGAATCTTGAACTAATAATATAAATTTCGTCGGGTAAGTACATGACACGTTTAGGGTAATCTGCCACCCCTTTAATACTGACCAATCGATCTGCAAATATTATACTGACACTATTGGGTCACCGACAAGGTATACAAACAATTTTAGCCTTGAAGCAATAGTATTTGTGACTATTTTTTTGTTACATGTTGGGGGCGGTCTGCATCCCTCCCATACCGCTATCTAGCAAAATCCCTTACTCAGGGCACTTTAATATGCCTCTCAAAACATCTTCACAAAAATAAGGCCTTGAATAAATAACACCAAAAAATTGTCACTACCTCTCGGTCTATAACTTCATAACTTTTATGTCACATCTCGTATATCAGAGCGATCCGTCCAAATTTAAAAATTATTTATGCTTAAATTATTAAGCAAGTTCGCTTAGTTTTTCAGACATAGTTTTCTTTTATTAATGAATGGTTGAGTGAGGGCATTCAAACTTTCACGAATGGCCGAGTGTTAAAGGTCGATAAATCAGCCCTCTGCTGTGTATTTCTGTTAAAATGCATGCACAAGTAGCAGTTCCCAAAAACGAGCATAGTGTGACGAGGAAATTATTACAAGAAAGAAAACGAGTGCTGAGTCATAAATATACAAATTATTGATTCATTATTTTAGAACAAAAATAGCTTACGGTAAACATTAACAGAAATCGATTACCTATACACAGAACTTCAATTTACATAAACATAGGCACGTGCTAAATCGGTTGTTTTAGTTTCCAAATATACGACTTTTCATTGTTGTATTAAAATTTCTTCAGACTTCAGGCAACTGCGTAATTTAATGACAATTGATTTTTGTCCTTATCCCACAGGGCCACAACATCCATATTCCTTATAGTTTAATTTAATAAATTATATGGACATTAAAAATCTACACACATTTCATACCTGGGGAATGGCAGGTGCAGTAGATTAACGTTTAAGAATTCGTTCTAAAGATTTTTCAGTCACACACACCTAGGGAATGCAATCTCGATCTCGCGAGATCTCGAGGCATTTTTCGAGATTTAATCTCGTGGGCAGGCAATCTCGGTTTGAGATATAGATTTGTGTAACTGTTTGCTTTTAATATTATATCGATAACATAAATTAAAAAAACTCGGGTCGCAGTGCCAAACCCTGCCGACAATTAGTGTATTTGCTAATACAGGCACTGTGGCATTATTATGTGAACTTAAGTTTGTTTTTTGACAAAATAAAAAATTTAACCCCTTAATACATCCCTTAAAATAATTCAATTTTTCTAAATTTCTATATTAGACATGGATTTTATCAGTACACCCAATTAAATACACCCTTCGATAAGTAAATCCGTATCAACAAACTAGTGTTTTCATAAAATTTGAAAGTCCGGTCCTGTCGGGCCGATTTTATTAAAATTTTAGCACCACATTTTAATCTTTACTAAAGAGTTAAATTTCAATTTTGAAACGATTCTGATAAATTTTTCGGTATTTTTGGGCCCAAAAACTTTTTGGAACCCCTAAATACAACCCTGAAAATGGTCCGATCGGGCCCATTTTAAATAGGCTTCTTGCGGTGATGGGTTCCAATGTGTGTACCAAATTTCGTTTCAATCGATTAAGTCTGTCGAGAGTTATCGTGTACACACATATATATATATATATATATATATATATATATATATATATATATAAATATATATATATATATACATACATATATATATAAACATTTTTAAAAATGGTGCCAAAGTGTTCAGGAGGCTATGAAACGTCGAGAAATTTTGGTCCGACCCCTAGGTCCCGCCATCCGACCGACGCCAATAGTGTATGTGCCATATTATGGCAAATACACTAATAATAATTTTTTTCTCTCATGAAATCTGCGCTTTACAAAATCTCTATTGTTCACAAGAAAAACGCATAACAATAAACAGTAAAAAAGTCTTTTTCATACATATTATTGTTTACTATCTATCAACCTTGAAGTTTTCCAAGGCTTGTCATGTACAATATAGGTACCTTACTTGTCAACACGCTCACAACTATTGCATTGTCTTCTGCAGATTATATACCTACAATCTACAGAATGTTATTGCAATAAGTGTAAGAAATTTAAGGTGTGGTTATAGTAAAATAAACCAAAGATCTTCGTATTATTTATTGTAAATTATAGACGCGTCGACAACTTAGGTCATTAGCGTCTTGATTACATTAAACAACTCACTTTAAACTAAATTACATCACAAAAAATCCATGAGCGGAGGCGGGATTCGAACCCACGAGTCTAATCCAGAGCCCGCGACGCTAACCGTTGGACCACACTGTCCTCCAAAATACAAAAATTATTTAATAAATTTTAAGTCTGTTGACTAGACCGGTATGCACTTGTGTCAAAAGTCTCGTAACGTAACACCGTTACAGCTAGTGGAAACCGAAAATTGTTGCATACGTGTAAACAATTTGATACGCGTAACCAAATCGGACTGAAGACTGTAAAAAATGGATGTAAAAATACTTTTAAAGTTAAGGTAGAATTCGCTCGATTTTCTAAGTGATTTTACATTATTATTTATTTTTACACAGAAAACTTCATAAAAGCTTAGACTTTTACTGTGAAGTTAAACAAATTTGTGATTTTTACATAAAGTAAATTAAAATTACATAACTTTGTATAATATTCCAATAAAGTGTGTAAAAATTACAAAATAAAATGTATAGTTACATATATAAAATGGATGAATACAAAATAAATTAATGTAAAATTAGTAACCGCGCATGCGCAAAGTGTTTTTATGGAATCTACGCGATGTGGCGATACCTGTTTGCGATGCTATTGTCTCTTTGTGTGCCTATTACCAGATTAATCGCGGGCTACAAATGGACCATCAATAATCTATGTAATCGGCCTTCTCATTTCTTATAGTGAACCATCAGTTGTCGGTTTTTAGCCGTCGCATCAAAGGGATGCAACGTTACGCTCTGCGACAAGTTGAGACGGGCGATACAGTTTTAAGAAATGAGAAGGCCGATTACAAAGATTATCGATGGTCCATTTGTAGCTAGCGATTAATCTGGTAATATGCACACAAAGAGACAATGGCGTCGCAAACAGGTATCGCCTCCACATCGCATGATTCCATAAAAACACATTGGGCATGCGTGGTTACTAATTTTACATTAATTTGTTTTGTATTCATCCATTTTATATATGTAACTATACATTTTATTTTGTAATTTTTACACACTTTATTGGAATACTACACAAATTATGTAACTTTAATTTACTTTATGTAAAAATTACAAATTTGTTTAACTTTACAGTAAAAGTCCAAGTTTTTATGAAGTTTTCTGTGTAAAAATAAATAATAATGTAAAATCACTTAGAAAATCGAGCGAATTCTACCTTAACTTTCAAAGTATTTTTACATCCATTTTTTACAGTGCACCATCGCGGAGATCTCCGTTTCTTATTTTTCAAAATCGTAGGATGAATATAAAATATGAATATAAAATATAATCTCTAGTCTCTACTATACCTTGATTATGTTCCGATATTTATATTTGACCTCAACTTAATGACATATTTTGTAGATTAAAATAAATAAAAAGTTAATGTCGACCTAGTTCTAGAAAGGTGTAGTTATTAAGATATTACCATCATATTATTTTATTATAAGATGTTTCCTTCTGCCATGAATTGTATATAGGGTCCCCATTTTAGACTACCTCATAAATATTCCAATAAAAACCTTATCAGTTGAGTAAAAAATATTTTTTACACTAAATCACAGCTATAGGTATTCCCTGGAATTTATTATTTATAGGTTGCAACTTTTGAAAATATTGTGACTTGGCACTATAACTATATACATACTCATATATATATATACTAGGCTCAGATAACCCTAGCAGTCTTATAAAAACTTTGTGCAAACTATTTCTACCTACCAAATTTACATTAGGTATGTTCATTTATGCATATAATAAAACCATCACTTTCTTCGCGTACGGTTTGATGTAACTGCATTACGTCTGAAATTACTAAGTGAAGGCGATTGTAGGTAATAAAAATATTTTAATTCAATCACAGAAATCAGACAGTATGAAAGTGCAATCGACTGAGAACTCGAAAGCGTAAATCAGTCGATGCTTGATAATATAAACGACTGGCAACTCTACTAACAGCCGTGTCATATCTAGGATTTTGGGTCAGTGACTTGCCGTCACGCATCGCGTGTTTCACCGCCAATTGTCAATGAGTTTGCGCGTACTCCGTCGACAATAGCTCGGCTAACTTCTCCTTATATATTATGTAAATATAGCTCATATAGCTCATGAACTTTAGACACTCTCGGTCGAGACTATAGGGCTTCCATACCGGAATTCCGAGATTTCGCAATTCCGGAATTTCGAACAAAATTTTTAAACATTTCAATTAAGGAACTGAAGAAATTAATATCGGAATTAATGAAAAGATTAAAAATTAATTAAATGAATGCATAATGACTGCAAACAGTATATGAAACACCTGTTGTGTTTACTTTACATGTTGAGTTCAGTGGCGTATCTACACTGTTCCAAGTGGCAATCACCGGGGCCCCCTAACCTCGAGGGGCCTCCAATTTTTAGGTCAACTACTGATTGATTAATCCTTACACTCGATTTTTTTCTCAGTCCAATTATATATATGATCTAAGCGCAGATTGCATTTACTTTCTAGATTCAAATACTATTGTTTCAATCAAATGCTTTTTAATATGAAAATCGCCATGTTTGATTTAGAGTGTACCATATTTGGGATTTCGACTGGAGGATTTATTTATCCTTAAATATAAAAGAGCGCAATATTATTATCTGAAGAATACCAGTAGAACTTCTTTTAATTACAGAGTCGTTTATATATGACGTAGAACATTTTGAGAATACAATCAAATGTTGATGGGATGATGATGTCATGAATAATTGGAAATTTTTCTTAGTTGGGTAAAGTGGGGGGAGGGGGGCCCCAAAAAAATTTTTACACCTGGGCCCCGCGAAGTAAAGCTACGCCACTGGTTGAGTTGTCTGTAGTCTAGCAGTGGTGTTGGAATATTGACTCTCGCATGTAGTGGTTTTTCAGTGACAGAATGCTTTAAAGGGAGAAAGTCGATCGTTTGAAAATGTGCCACTGTGTGAATAATGTCAACTCAGTCCGCCGCGATAGTGGCAAGTTTAGGGTTAAAATCCCTACGGTTACATAGGTTTGAATTAATGAATTTTTCCTGATTACAGCATTGTGTTACGTCATTGTTCTTTACAACAGGTGTTTCATATACTGTTTGCAGTCATTATGCATTCATTTAATTATGTATTTGTTCACGACGTCCGTGTTAAAATTTGTATTTATTAAAAATTAACTAATGTTTGCTTACTCTGGCGACCAGAAAGTGGGTCTTAATATAAATTGTTTATACCATTGATTGATGGTCTCCGTCTCTCTACAGTTGTATAAAGTACTTATAAAAGGTTTTTTTTAATATTAATGTTTGAGTCCATTGTAATTTAATATTAGTAATTTGATGGGAAAGATGGACAATTATTCGTATGTAAAACTTTTTTATTTATCGCCAACGTTTCGTCAACATTGCTGACTTCCTCAGGGCTCGAAATTGGACGTTTTACATATTTTTGACATTGACTAATATGTAAAACGTCCAATTTTGAGCCCTGAGGAAGTCAGCAATGTTGACGAAACGTTGGCGATAAATAAAAAAGTTTTACATACGAATAATTGTCCATCTTTCCCATCAAATTACTAATATGTTTTTTTTTAATTTAATATTTGAAATGTTCTCATATGTTCTCAATAGGTAAGTTAATAGCCATGCGGCGTCTCTCCTACCGCGGCATCTCTCCCGCATTTACCCTATTACTACTCGATAATGTTGATATTTTTGTTGGTTTGCTAATGTCTTCGATTTTAAAAGATATGTTTCTTCTACATGCAGTATTTTTTTAGACCTTTCTCGATATTAGAACCAGTTCCGGAATCCCGGAATTAAGAACCAAATATCGAATCCAGTTACGGAATTGAGGATGATCCGATATTGAAGGCCCTAGTCGGGACTGTGTATACATTCTCAGACATTACACGAAGGGTAAAATTGGAGCACAATTGATTATCACAATATGATAATATCATACTACATGTAACATATATTAAAATAACGGATGGTCAAAAAGAAATGTGATCAGAGCCGTGGCACAAGCGACTAGACCCTGCAGTCAGGGTCCATTCTGATTGGTCGAATATTCCATCTAGATGTCGTTTGACACACGCAAAACACCTAAACGAACATAACAACTAACTAGTGAACTCTGTATACTAATATGGATAGTTGATAGCGATTAAAAAATGGGTTTTGTATGTGGAGAATGTTCAAACACATATTCTTCAAGGCAGGCATTAATTTTCACAAAATTAGAATGAAAACTTCATCGCTAGGTTATCTTTTAAATACGTTTTAACCCTCGAAATTTTGTCTCCTTGTATATTCTATACAGCGTGTCCACGAAAGTTCTTTACAAATGGAATTTTTTTTTATTAATTATTGGAGCAAAATTTTTTTTCTGTGGAAAAGTTCTGCTTCGTCCAAAACCTCTAAAACACCAAAGAAATTTTTTTGGATTTTGGAAGGATAACTGTTCTTTGTATGGAGAGAGATGGAGGACATGCATGTTGAATTCTGATTTATAATTTTGAATAAATAATTACTTAGAAGTTAGTTATGTTATAATTTTGAATTAAATTTGATTATGTAACTAATTTTGCGAAAATCTTGAATATCACAAATAATTTTTATTTTTAGTAAAATAAAACTTTTTGATTTCTCTCGTATAACTTTAGGCCGAAAAAAAATTTCTTTGGTGTTTTAGAGGTTTTGGACGAAGCAGAACTTTTCCACAGAAAAAAATTTTTGCTCCAATAATTAATAAAAAAAAATTCCATTTGTAAAGAACTTTCGTGGACACGCTGTATAACAAGTAACTTAGATTTTATCGAGAACTGAAATTTTGGGAATAAATGTTATTGGCCCACCTTCACCATGCCAAACACTGGTCCACCCTAGCAAAAAACCCTAGCGCCGCTACTGTGTAGGGGGCGCTTTAGTTACTCAGACGTTTTATGAACTTACACTGAAAAAAACTCAGGTGCAGTAAACTATAATATTGTGTCCGCGACTGTACAAGTTCGCGACGCCCCGCGCCTTCGCGACGCTCAGTTTGGGAGCCACTGTATTAACCATTATGGTTTGTACATAAGTGTACCGACAAATTATAATATTATCGAACATATTTTTAACGTCTCATTTGATATACCGTCTACCAATGCTGAACGACCTACAATAGCTTTTCCAGTGTATATATGAGGGTGATTTGCATACAGAAAAATAATGGGAAATCAGGGCCGTACAACAAAATTCTAGGTACGGCAACAGAAAAGGGCGCAAAAAAGCAGATAAAAATTAAAAAAGGCGGGATAAGTTAACTGAACGATATAACAGAACGCTTTTGAGAACCGGGACGCTTTTAAGAACAAGAACATTTTTGAGAACCTCAGAACGTTTTTGAGTTATTTTAGTAACTGTTTAATTCAATAATTTTGGAAACTGTTATTTATGGAACAGGTTCTTTTCCGATAATTGTTCCAAAATAATTGTTCCTGTTATTTTGTCCCACCACTAAATTGTAAATTCCATACAATTCTTAATTTATTTTATGGTCTTATTCGTATGTATAAAACATTTTTAACGTTCATTTTTCGATTATTATGACAATCTGATAAAAATGTACCTACCTATAAGTACGCTATACATATCTTACATAATATTATGTTTACTTTCTCGTATAGTAATTTCTACATGTAGGCTACATCGCCAATTCATAAAAATAGTCCAGTACCTAGTACTTTAATTTCTTCACTGTATACAATATACATAATATAAAAAGTTACTTTAATTACTAGAAATAAATATTAGTAAAAAAACTTTTTAGAGACAAGTTTTTATTTAAATGCACTAAAAAGGAAAAAATAAAATGAACAAAATAAATATTAGTGAAAAAAACTTTTTAGAGACAAGCTTTTATTTAAATGCACTAAAAAGGAAAAAATAATTTTTAATAATTTAGGTTCATAATTATAAAAGCGTGGGTCGTGACTGTCATATAGAGTTCATGACCCACGCTTTTATAATTATGAACCCTAATTATTAAAAATTATTTTTTCCTTTTTAGTGCATTTAAATAAAAGCTTGTCTCTAAAAAGTTTTTTTCACTAATATTTATTTTGTTCATTTAGTCTTTCAAAATTTGACCCCCCTTTGACACCCGTAGCGGTTGAATTTCGAAAAATCCTTTCTTGGTGGATGCTTACATCAGAAAAGGAACCAGCTGTCCAAATTTCAAGTTTCTAGCTTCAGCAATTTGGTCTGGGCGTTGATTAGTCAAAAAAACCCTACATCCCCGTTTGAACCCCTTAGGGGTTGAATTTATTTCTAAAAACAATTTATTCATGTATTGTCATCGAGAATACATATGTGTACAAAATTTCAAATCGATCGGATACGTGGAAGACGTTCAAAATTAACTTGCAAGATCTGACCTGAACAAACTAACTATAGCATACATTGCAAGTTAAATAAAAGCTTGTAAACTACTGAACCGATTTAAAAAAAATTATATGGGACCATTCGGCATTACGTAAACATTCTGAACCCAACGGCGTCAAAATTATTCAAATCGGTTAATCCCTCGAGAAGTTATGGCTGAACAAACATAAAAATTATATAATATGTAAATATAGGCAGGTACACGTCGAATTGATAACCTCTGTTTTCTTTAAGTCATACACCTAAGCCCACCCCTCTGCCAAATTCACCAAGTAAGTAGTGTAAATATGTCAGGGATGACATCTTAAGGAGAACGCTAAAAATAACCTTTTACGCGATACAGCTGTGCCCAAGCTTAAATGTAGCTTGGTAATTATTTACTTATATGGATATTTTTTGGTTTCAAAATATGTTTGATTTTGACACCATCAGAAGGGGCGCCTGGACGCGATCCCCCTAACGCGGCGCACGAGTCAAATTGATCCGACTGACCCCCCTAGGGACGGCGTTGAGTACAACATTACATACTTGTTTTCCGGGACGAAAATTGGCATTTGCATGCCGGTGAAGAAAAATAAAAGTTGCGCAAAGGCAAGACCCCCCCTGCTAATACATTGCCGCGGGAATCAAATATACCCTTGCACTCCCCAACAGCTCCGTCACTGTTACATAAAGCTGCAAGAGTGACAAAACTGCAGGTTTTTTTAATAAAGACGTAGATACTTACAAAATGAACAATATTTATTGTTTGACCTGAACGAAAGAAAGCCGGTCAAGAGAGAGAGAGAGAGAGATTGTAGGTTATACTTATAGACGGTCAATCTACAGTTTTATCTCTCTCATTTGAGCGGCGTTCTTTCATTGATCGAACTATAATTTATGAACTGGCTTTGTAGTATCGTTGATTTTGCCCACAGATACCCTACATACTTTACTAGCCGTGTTTAGCCGGCGTTTCCCAGCAACGACAGCCTTTTGTTATGATAGCGTAATTAGATAATAGCCTGAAACCCTCCCAATTCTTTATCTATTCATAAAAACCGCATGAAAATCGGTCGAATAGTTTCCGAGTTTATCGCATTCAAAAAGACAGGAGTCTATCAAAACGTAAGGGAAGTCTCGATATCGAATGAATGAATTGTGAATTATAGACGCTCGACAACAGAGGTCATTAGCGTCTCTCGATACTAATTGTGAATGTACCAAGTTTCATAAAAATTGTCCAACCGTCTTCAAGTGATGCCGGTACAAAAAGAAAGATACAGATGTACGGAAATTCTGGAGACGCGTTCTTCTAGGTCTACCCGAAAACGACAAAAAACAGGTAAAAAAGAGGAATTATATATAACAAAGATGTTGTCACAATTTTAAATAATTTTAAGTTTTAGTAATGATAAACAAACAAATTAAAATATGAATACAAATTAATTTCCGCAAAAAAAACTGAATCGTAATTTATTACTGAATTACTGTTTATGGTATCAGAGCGTTGGTTTTTATTTGTACGTGAATCATCAAATGGAAAATCCCAAATTTTAACTAGTTCTGTGTAAAAGAGCCGACATTTATCTAAAAATTATCCTCTGTTTCTATGAATCTCATTAAATACATACTTATATTTAGAAAATTTTATTGCCAGAATATAGGATGTGGTTTGTAAACATTGGTATGTTAAATTTTTTGTCTGATTTTACTCAAACTAGAAGGAATGAGATTTGAAAAAGTATTTTAGAAATGAAAGAATTGTCATTGTTTATACAATATAGATAGGACTATAGGAGATTTATTTGTCGCAACTATATTATTACTGTATTGCCTGTGGTCGAATTTCGACCAATTGTGTCTGTAAAGTAAATAACGAAATTCTAATTGGAATTTATAACATCAACATAACTCCAAGTCTTCATGGTTTCCGGGCTTGTAGGCCGTGGTCCGGTGGTATTTCTACCTGACGTTTCGTCTACCGCAGTTGTAGACGAAACGTCAGGTAGAAATACCACCGGACCACGGCCTACAAGCCCGGAAACCATGAAGACTTGGAACAATGCCGGTCGTGAAAGCTTGCACACTTGGATATCAACATAACTGTGCCGACAACGAAGAAATCCGACAAAACGATACCTTCTACACATTGATAGTCCATAGAATTTTCGTGGTGTATCACCAGAGGTCTCAAATTACACCCAACAGCGAGAGAAACAACGCTATGTATTTGTTCGCATGCAATATTCTCCCGTGCAGAGAAACTTTATTTTACCTGCCTTAACGACAACATAAGCACATCTATGGAACAGTACCTGTCGAATGATATAAGTTTCAATCCCCTCCTTTCATAATAAATAGTAAAAAAAAGGTACCAAAATTTTCGGTGTTCACGTATTATCTTAGATAAAATAAAGTCCTATGGTAATTAGCGCACAGTACAAGGCCCCTGTGGAGCATCTAAACCAGCGTATCCGATGACGGAACACTTAACAAATCCCGAAATTTTAACGGAACACCTTGATTATTTTCATAATTTTATTTTTTTATAAGGTAGGTTTTAAACATGTTTCAACTTAGCGTAGCATTTAAAATCATACGAGGACATTATTACTTCCCACCTCTACTATGGTAGGGAAGTAATGGATTTAGCCCGAAAAAAATATTTCGAGATTTTAACAGATCTTCACGTTTTGAGACCCTAGAAATCGTTTAAGATCATTTTCTGACTGATGTCTGTATGTGTGTGTGTGGTCAGTTTTTCGTAAAAACGGAACAACATACGGCCATGCCGATTGTTCTATTGTGTTTATAAGCCTTTAACTTAGATCTGATTAGATTTTGAGTCAAATCGGTTCAGTGGATCCAGAGATATAAAAAAAAACGTTCTCAATGTCACGTATTAACATAGGTAAAAAAAATATAAATGAATTCTAGATGTTAATATGAAAAAAATGTAAATATTTTTTTTCTCTAAAATGTATAGTTTTCGAGAAAAAAAATATTTTACTAAAAAAAGAAAATTGTACGTAAATCAACGTAACCATGATTTTTGCTATATTACTAGCCATCAGTAGCTCACCAAACAAAAAAGAGGGGGCCATGCTTTTTTTCAAAGAATAAAAAAGAGTGTTTATTTTTTGCAAATATTTACTAGGTGGGAAGTATAGGACTGGTCATCAGTCGAATTTTTTTTTATAATTTTTCACGGAACACTTAGATATTGGCTTTCCACGGAACACCAGTATTCCGTGGAAGACAGTTTGGGTAACTCTGATCTAAACTGTGGTTTAGACTTTAAAGCGTCTATTCGTAGTAATTTCAGGAACCACCGGAAACCACTGAATGGATTTTTATACGGTTTTCATAATTCATTGTGTTCTGAAGTATTTTCGAGGAAATTAATTAGCTTATATCTAAAACATTTATCTATATATCAAAAGAAAGTTGAGTAATTAGCGAAAATTAGGAATGGAATCTTATAAAAAAAGTTTCGCTCGCGTGCGAAGCCGGGACGGGCAGTTAGAATATTATTATAAAGAAACAATATCTGAACGGTCTTTATTAACATGCTTTCAGCTTCGCCGAGCGGTTAGATAAAATTTTATTATTCTTATGGCCATTTAATCACGGTGTTTTTTTAATCACACTGTTAAATTTTTATTGCTACGTGTTCATTGGTTGCTGCGTTTCGTTACCATGGCAACCCTTCATTTAACAGTGTGATTAAAAAAACACTGTGATTAAAATGTACGATAAACCGACCATTAGTCAAATAATTATGTGTTCTAGTGATGTGCGGTTACGAGATGTTTTTACAATCGAAACAATTGAAATCGTTCATAATAACAATCGAGTTCACAATCGACTCGGAGTTCGATTTTACAATCGAAATGTTCGATTGTTCAAGTCGATTATTTGCCACATAGGTTATAGCAATTATAGCACAGAAAGAGAATACATATAGTCGCGATTCAAGGTTATATGCTAGTCGACTGACGTTCACGCGACTCGTTAATTGTTCACTGTTCACACTGTTCAGTCGGTACTCACTACTCTGTGATTTCTTCACTATTGAATTCGTATTACGCGATTACTGCGCAATTGAACATCGACTCGACCACAGTTGTTGAGTGATGAACGATTGTATATATTATGTGGCTCTCGACAGTGTACGATTCAGTACTATGCGACTCGGTCTTGGTGAACTATGAAACAACAAAAATCGAGTCCAAGTGACAACCATCGAGATGTTTGAACAATCGAGACAATCGACTAAAACATCTCGTATCGCGCATCACTAATGTGTTTGGTTGCTCGTTTTGGATTTCTCCAAGACCGGCCAAAATGTGTCATCTGACAGAATCAACCCTTAAAAAGAAGTGTGTATTTTTAGAGGTTTCACGCTTTTCCCCACCGATTCGTTCGTGATTTTGCCCGGAAATTCGCTCGAGTTACGTTAATTTTGACAAGAACTCGTATCTTTATATCAACCTGAACATAGACGAGAAAAAATCACCCTTTAAAACTCACAACTGATAGCGTACCAAGTTTAAAATCGGTTCAGCTCTTTACGACAAACATGAACTGACAGATAAACAAAAATTCTTAAAACGCTTTCTCCCGTCTACTATTCATACAAAATATCCAAAAGGCCCGCAGGAAAACAAAATAATTTAGAGATAGTTATCTTGCTACAATTAATATAATAGGTACTTTATACTTAAATATTGATGTGAATGTCATATTAATAGTACCTAGGTACTTATATTAGTACTTACCCTACATATTAATCACAATAAGAAAATAATAAACTCACCTATCGAGAAAATAGTATTCATTTTGAACGATAAAAACTAGAATTTTTTAAATAAACGTAAATTCAGTTTTCTAACTGACTGTTCACTTTTCAAGAAAAAAATGTGCTCATCCACAAATCACAACACCATAAATAAAATCCACTTTACATAATTTAAAAACACATTTGTTCAATAAAGATTTAATACCTACGTACTAAGTAAACGCGACAGGTGTTTTAAATGCATAAAAAATAAACAGCTGGTGTATCTTTTTAAACAAAATTCATTTGTGTTAAATCACATTTGATTATTTGAGAACAATTAAGTATTTGCACTAAACCGTTCGGTGTACAAAATAAATCACACTAAATACATATTTTCAACTAATTTCATCTTCGACTGATTACATAGTTTGGTCAGTGTAACCGCATTACTGCACGATTCTTGCATGCCGTAGCCGCGTTTGTGAGCCCCACACACACACATATAAAGTTAATGTATATGTGTATGAACTATTCTTTTGTATAATAGACGTGTATGCCATAACACTAAATACTGGTTTTTTATACTTCGTGCGTAAGTACTAACTAAAATAGTTATAGACAAAACAGTTCTTTTTTAGTAACAGGTATTACTTTTTCTGTTATTTAAAAAGAACCTGCTCTAAATAACACTCTTTTATTGTAAATTCTGGAAGTTTTTAAGAGGAGCAAACAAAACTCGATGTATCAACTAATTTGTACCACGGTCGTATAATTTGTACACAGCTTGCAGAGGGCTAGAGAATAGCCGAGAGTGTAGCAATGCTGTTGTTTACATGGCGTTGCTATGGTTCCTCTACTTATTAGAAGTTCCCGGGTTCTAGCCGGAGAGCTGGTAAAAGCGTCAATTGGATTTTCAATTTATTATTAAAAAAAAATAATGAATTGAAAATCTGAATTGGTGCTAGGTCCAAATAACCTTAGCTGTTGGTAGTCTTTAAAACACAATTTTATCACAGCTTGCAGAGGTCAGTGTGGTCCAGTGGTTAGCGTCGCGGCCTCTGAATCAGACTGTCGCGGGTTTAAATCCCGCTTCCGTTCATGGATGTTTTGTGATGTAAATTAGTTTTAAGTAAGTTGTTATTTAATGTATTCGAGACGCTAATGACCTAAGTTGTCGACGCGTCTATAATTTACAATAAATAAATAAAACACAGCTTGCAGCTATATAATATCTTACGAATTTGTGGAAAACGCTTATCTAAGAAGCCAGTGCACCGATTTTGATAAGACGTATTTTTCGTTAGTTGTACCTATAATCATGAAAACTGCATGTCTACCAAATGTTATGGTTCTATAATAGGTCAAATTAAAATAAAAAAATCTTACTCGACCTATTTCATGGATACCCCGTGCGACCATCTTAAAAAATTTAAATTTTTTACCCCTTTTTCAATGTAGGCGGAACTTCCCTTATAAATAAAAGCCCAATAAAAAAGTGGGTGTGTGCTTATGACCACACGACAGAAGTGAAAACTTGACTATATGCAAAACATTCATAATATTATTTAATTATTATAAGTATCTAATATATACGTAATAATAAAAACGTAATTCTTGAAACGATCCACTCCTTGTTAGACAGTAAACGTGGTCACCGACCCGAGCGCGCTTGATGTCAAGTGGAGCCGAGTAAACCCGATTCAGCGTCACCGACCCAAGCGTGACGGTTCACTTTCGTTCACTATTCAGAAAGAACGCAAAGTACGCCTAAAGAAGTTTTCACTTCAAAAAGGCATTTATCTGGATTTTAATCGTCAACTAATACAGAATGTAGGTATGTCAATTTCATTATTGTAGCATTTTGTTCAGGAACTCTAGAAGTTATCTTTCTTTTCGAAATAGCAACTTATTTAGCAGCCGTTCTTTAAAGGTTCCTTAAGATCGTACTCTAGACTACGTTCTTTAGGAACCTGTTTTTAAAGAACTGTTATTACAGAGCAGCATACTCCTGAGAACTGTTATTTTAAGAAACGCTTCTTTTCCAATAACAGTTCTAAAATAACTGTTACTGTTATTCAATTCCATCACTAGAGTATGATACTAATAGAGTACGCCTTCTATGCACACACACACACACACTAAGTACCTACCTTGAGCACAAGGTATGAGTAACCCGTTCTTTCCAACTTACTCATTCAAACACATTTTCATATCTTATAAATAACTTTTGCACGCGGTTTCGCTCGTGTTAATGTTGGTTTTTCTCGCAAATTCGCTCGGTTTTGACTGAACCCTATGGTGACTGGAACGTAACCGGATTAAAAAAATCGGGGTAGACTGTATTGTCTACACGGCCGTGGGTGTTTTGAGCGTGACAACGTTTGCCTGGAATAAATATTTCATATTTATAATTCAGATATTATATCTATTTCTGAACAAAACACTACCAAAATGTCTAAAATCGGTCAACGCGTTCACTTGTTACGGCGCATCGACGTGAACTATTCAACTAATTATCCACCCGTTATTGTGTCAGTTTGCACGCAACAAAGCGCGCCCCTTCCCACAGACAGGGGTTTCAACCCTCCGTTCCCCCAGGAGAACATTGGAATGTAGTTGTTCTCGCAATTGCATTCCAATGTTCTTTGGAAATTGGCGTTCCCAGGAGCCCGAGCTCATACCAGTCGGTTTGTGTATGTATACACAAATGGATTATTAATTGTTGTGTTGAAGACGCTAATGATCTGAGTTGTCGACGCGTCTATAATCTACAATAATAATAATAATCAACCCTCCGTTAAACGTATATAGTGGAGGCATTTAGCCAAGGTCTTAAGCTACATAATGTTAAAGAAATATTGCATGCAGGGATGGCGAACCTATGGCACATGACAGAATATTGTCGGCAAGGCATTGACTGAGATACAAAATAATTAAAAATATGTTAGATGCTGTCGAAAAAATTTGACTATCATTCAAATAACATTATGTATTATGAAATCGACACAGATTGATAAAGTTTCATGGCACTGTATCGAAATTTTTTTTTATCTACGTTTGAATAATTTTTTGTCGGAAAAATTTTTAGGTACTTATTAGCACGTCATGGTCACATTTCGTAGTGTGTTAAGTTCAATCGAAATCGGCCCAGCCGGTTTCATTTTATACTCTATAGTCTATAGCATTTGCCCACGGTTTTCCTCGAGTTAATATCAATTTTGACAGGAATCTTATTTTAATCCGCGCGTAACCAAATAAAAATAGTTTATACTTTAAGTTTGTGTACCATTTGATAGTGTACTAAGTTCCATCCAAATTGGTCCAGCCGTTCCCAAATCAGTGGCATGGACAAACTGGGCAGCTGCCCAGGGCGCCATCGAAAAGGGGCGGCACTGATGACCCACGAAAAAAAATTGTTTGTAGTTAAAGAGACAAATTTTCCGTTGAAGTAGGGGCGACAGTGATGAACCGCCATAATTCATTTCTGAAGCAATTAAATGGACATTTTTTTCTAAAATATCGGTGCAATACTTGGAATAAAGCTTCAAATGTTATAAGAACTGAAAAACAGTGGCGGATTTACCAGCAGGCTGAGTAGGCTGGAGCCTAGGGCGGCAGATTTTAGGGGCGGCAAATTTGGGGCCAACATTTTTTTTATATCTTACAGAAATTAAAAAGATTCATATTTATATAGGTACCTAAATGTTATTAGGTCCACACAAACAATTCAACATGTAATAATTAATATGGTTCACCACTTAGATAATTTTTTCTACAATTTGCGTATTGCAATCTTAACTAAATCGTTGGGTTGTAAAAATAATCTAGGAACTGATACATCGATCCCCTAGTTCACACTCATACTAATTACGGGAAAAGGTGGTGTAATTAGGACGATCGATAGTGCACAAATCATAAAGTTACAATATCATTGACGAAAAATTTTAATTAATATGATTGTGAACTAGGGTATCGAATTGTAGAGGTCGGTAAGGGCGGCAAAATTTGAATAGCCTTCTGGCGGCAAATGTGTAAATCCGCCACTGCTGAAAAAGATGAATAAAAAAACAATTTACGCAAAACCTTCAGGAATTTTGTTTTAATATTAATGATAGGAAATTGTGTACACGTTTTATTGACACGGAAATATAGAGGGGGGGGGCGCAAAGAAATTTTTTGCCCAGGGCGTCAAATAGGCTCGCGCCGGCCCTGTCCCAAATTATGCCAATACAATTCTAGAAACACATTTTTAGGTAACTTACAGAATGCCCAAAAATCCCGAAAATATCCCGACAAAACGAAATTTAGACAGCGATTTCGTTATTAAGAATTATATACGTGTATAGTATTGAAAAGTATTTATATTTAATTATTCTCTGAACATACAGGAAAACCAAGTCAAGTTTTTGTACAAAGAATCGTATGAAATAAATTATAAAATTGTTACGTAATTTGCGTTATTTATTTAAAAAAAAGTGAATCATCATGATTATTGGTTTTTTGCGCTTAATTGCGTAATTAACTACATTCAAAATTCTTCTATATTTCATCCTTATTCTTCTAAGTAATGACAAAACAATCGAATACTTCATTCATAAATCATACCCATTCATTCTTTCAATCATATCTCCTTATTTTTTGTTTTTATATTATATTTCAATCAGAAAGTAGCAACAGAATTATACAACTTACAGGATCTCTGTTTTTTTGCGGCATTTTCGAGTATTTTGTACGTACGTAGAGCAGTGATTTCAAACCTTTTGTGTTTGAAAGAACCCTTGAAAGTTGAAATATTTAGTAAAATCTCGGGGAATCCCTACCTGTAATAGTCTTAAATTTTGTTTGTTAAATTTTTTATTATTAGAAATAGTGAATGTTATATTATATTTTACCTGTCTGTCTACCTGCCACCTAAAACAAGGGAGAAAGGCAGCAGACTTACAGATTCTCAAATGTGAAACACATAGTAGGTAGGTGCTTAATACAATACAGATATTTTTTTAAGATATTATGCACGGCAGCAGGACAGCTGGTAATAATTGGTATCCTGATACAAATAAATATAATTATCCTAGCCTTTGAGAAAACAACCACTTTAGTGTACTTTGTTGTATGTTAATTTTGTGAATTGTGCCTACTATGCATAAATTGATTACAGTGTAATTTGATGTCATTGTATGTTGAGAAAATAAATAAATAATTAGTGCCAGGGTTATACGTGATTAGTATTTTTAATCTGCGGATAAACTCGGTATGAACAGGATCGGTTTTAGCCCTTAGGTCGATCGGATTTCCAACATTTTATAAAACTCGTTTAAAAATCATATTCTCAAAATGTCGTGTTTACATCAACATTTCAAGGTTAATTGACTATTTATGCAAATCTCACGAGGACTGATTCATATTAAAATAGGTACCTAGATAATACATTAAAAACTGCAAGTTTTCGCTAAAATGATTCAAAATCGAGCCACTTGCTAAGCGCGGCCCTGGATACAAGTACTGTTGCGATTATTGGCAACAGTCAAATCAATATCTAAGCACTTTTCTTTTGTTAACACTGACAGAACTCAGAAATCATTTTCATCTAGCTAACAGAAGAAAAAATGCATTATTTTCCACTATTATTTTATTTTTTTAACGTGAATAACGTCTAATGTCTACCTGGGGTGGTATTTTATTAGAATTATTAAATGTCGCGGAAACAGGGAAAGTGGTTGACATATGAAACAAAACACAGCGTGCAATGTTTATTCCAGAGAAGGTTTATCCGCTGGGTACAGAGCAGTGCAGACTGCAGAGTACTGTTCTCGCTGGGTGCACCGAATCGACTGCAGCGTACGCTGTGGACAAAATAAGCGTTAAATCTTTCCCATGTTGTGAATAAAAAATGGCGCATTATCGTTGTTGTGTAGTTAATTGTAAAAATACAGGCAGAAATAGTAGCTGCAAATTTTACACATTCCCAACTGCTAGTTGGAAATTAGAAAAAAGAAAGAAATGGATAAATGCAGTTAGGAGAAAAAAGTAAGTAATGTATAACCTAACTTTGAAACGTCAAACGTGTTTACTAAGAATGATGTGGTGTGCTATGTGAGGTAAAAATAATTTTGTACTTTTTATAGTCTTGATGGATCACCGTGGACTCCAAAACCATATGATTGCATTTGTAGCGATCATTTTATTGGAGGCAGAAAAGCAGAAGAGGAGGCAAGTCCGAGCTATATCCCAACAATATTTCCTTCAATTTACAAAAAACCCAAAATAAATGAGAATACAGCTCTAAGCAGGTATATAATTATAACTAATGAATAGCTTTTAAAATTGTAATAATAAAAAAGCAATGGCTTAGTAAATAAAATTTTTGAAAACATGCTTACAGACACACGCGTTTTTTGAACCGGAGAATAGCCCAAAAAAAAATCTCGACAATGAGTACCAGCACTGAAGTTACCCCAGAAAATAACGAAATTAAAATGAATAATACAATTGACCCTGTTACCGTTCGGAACGAAAAAGTTGATAAAGATTGTCAGGTTGATTTTCTTTCCGACTCAAATGAAGCCGAAAAAACATTTATTTGTGTTAGATATAATATGTATGTTAATGCCGAAAAATGTGATGCAGAAATTCAAACAGAAATAGCAGATATTGTGAAAAGTAATATTTATTAGCCCCTTCCAGATGTGGTATTGCACTTATATTTGACACCTATGTATTTTTTTATGTATGTATATTCACCGATTTCTCCTGTATTTGTGAACCGATTTTGATAATTATTGTTTTATTTAATAAAGCATACCTCCGGGGTGGTCCCATCTAAATTTTACTTAAATCGCTTCAGTAATTCGCCAGATTTTAATAAAAAGTGAATAACGGGATGTAACACCGTCAAGGTAAATGTCAAATATCAAGACAGAAGTCGGTAAATAACGTGCAAACTACGCATTGTGAAGCCTTTAAAAAGAAAAAAACTTCTTAACAAAAAAGAAAACCTTTCAAGAAGGCCACTAAAAAGAGGAAAATAATAAAATTTTGAGGTCGTCGCCAATTTAATAAAATATGAAGTCAGTTAAAAAATAGATATTAATTAAATTGGCACTCTGTAACCGACTTCATATTTTATTAAATTGGCGCCGACCTAAACATTTTATTATTTTCCTTTTTAGTGACTTTTTTGAAGGTTTTTTTTTTTGTTTAAAAGTTTTTTATTTATAATATATATATTTTATTTATAATGTACAAACCCTGTCTGAATGACGATGTTCATCTTTGGCTGAAAATTATAAAGACATTTTTATTATTACAAATTTTTAACCTAACTTTTATAAAATAATTGAGAATTTAGAAATTAAAAATAATATAAATCACTATTTTTTTGTAAATTCAGGCAAATGTTCAATTTTTTTTAATTTGGATTATTTTAGCTCTAATGGCTATTATAATTACTATTATTATTATTATTTCTTTTCACAGCTAACATTTTTCCATTCGAAATAAAATGTATTTTGTATTTATTACGATACAGACATACCCATTTTTTATTAAAACAAAAATTATTTGTAGGTACTTACCTTTCGTTTTTTTTATCTATTTTACCACCCCGGTGTCACATCAATGTGCAATAATCCCTCTAATTTATTCGACTGTAGGCATTTGGATGTTTGTCACCGAATTTCTAAAACTTTGAATATAGCTTGTAAGCGCGTGAAAAACCCCACCCTTAATTTTACTACACGGCTGATACAACAGTTTGCATCAGAGCTGACAGCTGTGCCTACTAAGGACATGGCTGTCGATGCGCAGCATGCATGCGCGAAGTAGGTTTTACACTTCAAGTAATTCAACTGATATTTCTCTGTCAGCTGTACAAAGTCTCGACCTAGAGATGCAAATTTTGGAGGGCGATTTAAACGGCGAAAATCAAGTATCACATTTTGAATGGTTAATAAAATACACAACAGTTTGATTCAAAACTGACAGTTGTGCTTACTAAGAACATGGCAGTCGATTGCGCAGTATGTATGCGTGAAACACAGGTTAAAAGATACAGATGATTTATAAGCATTTAAAAGTGAAACCAGTCGGCATTGTAACTCGGCCCTTATTTTATATGTGAGAAAAGAAGAATAGAATAATATTCCCAATCCATCCCGTGTTTTTCCGCCATGTTTACTCAACCCTGTGACGTCAAACTTGGCTTCAAATTTGTATTATACGGCATGTGTCCTATATCTTTTACCTCAGTGGCGTGAAATACGTTTGACGCACATAACTCTATACTTACTGTTACGGATCATCCTGTATATAAACGGCAGGCAAGAGTTCTGAGAAACGGGGTCTGCCTACTGAACAACTGGTACCTGCGCGAAAGTTCTAGAGAAAGCAAGAACACACTAGGCTTATGCCACGCAGCATATCTAAACAGCCAGTGCGAGTGAGGGAATCAGTCAACGGTGAGTCACGCATTCAAGCCTACGGTGGATCAGTAATATAAATAGTGCCGTGATATAAATAACCAAATTGATAAAATAAATACTAGTGTAGTGGTAATAATTACGAATTATTGTATATAGTTGTTTGTTTTGCTTTGTAATTACTGTTTAGATATTGTTTACTTGTGTTGATTGTTAGAACTGACTTTTCGTTGTTGCATTCATTATTATTGTGTTTTTAATTATTGTAAATAAATATTTATTCCGCCAACTCAGAAAACAGTTTTGTAACATTACTAACTGGATTGCTGATGCATATGGAAAAAAATTAAAAATTCGACTGATGACCAGTCCTATACTTCCCACCTAGTAAATATTTGCAAAAAATAAACACTCTTTTTTTTATTCTTTGACTAGGCCCAAATAACCTTAGCTGTTGGTGGTCTTTAAACACAATTTAATTTTTATTCTTTGAAAAAAGCATGGCCCTCTTTTTTGTTTGGTGATCTATTGATGGCTAGCTTAATATAGCAAAAATCATGGTTACCTTGATTTACGTACAATTTTTATTTTTTTTAGTAAAATATTTTTTTTCTCGAAAACTATACATTTTAGAGAAAAAAAATATTTACATTTTTTTCATATTATAACATCTAGAATTCATTTATATTTTTTTTTACCTATGTTAATACGTGACATTGAGGACGTTTTTTTGAATATCTCAGGATCCACTGAACCGATTTGACTCAAAATCTAATCAGATCTAAGTTAAAGGCTGATAAACACAATAGAACAATCGGCATGCCCGTATGTTGTTCCGTTCTTAAGATATCGAAGGCGAAAAATTGACCACATACACACACACACACATACACACATACACACACACATACAGACATCAGTCAGAAAATGATCTTAAACGATTGCTAGGGTCTCAAAACGTGAAAATCTGTTAAAATCTCGAAATATTGTTTTCGGACTGAATCCATTACTTCCCTACCATAGTAGAGGTGGGAAGTAAAAACATGGAACCAATTGATGTGGTAGCCAGCGCCGCATAATATTGGGCCGAGAACTTTCTCTCATTTTTTTGCCAATACTAAGCATTAGTAGGATACACCTTTTCATTATCAATTTTTTTTCTGCGCATGTACCCAATTCTGCCATGCTTTTCAAAGACTTGTCATATTGACAGATGGCAAGTGATTGATTTTGAAAAAAGTAAATAGTAATTAAATAAGATATATTATTTAAACAAGTGGTACAACATCCTAGAAAAATATTTGAGTACTTTTGAAGATAAACTTTTTACGATAAACAATTTATGACAGGTAAGATTCTAACCTTTCAACCAATTTTCGTTTACTTCCACCAGTTTTCCGGCCGTGGCACTTCAATTACCGTCCCAATTTAGCACAAGTATGTTCTTCCATTGTTTTGTGCACTAATTTAGCATCGTCAGTAACGTTTTCATCTAAATTAACATTGGAAAACCTAGTCATTGGGACAATGGCGGATTACAGGATCAGCGTATAAGTGGTTTGATGTTACGAGTGATTCAACTTATATTTAAGTTGCGAGCTTTCTCGGACACTACAAAACTAAATGTCATTTGGCAAGACTAGTTCCGACTTAAAAATTGTTAGAATTGGATAAAATAATAACATATTAATTGGTTTTAGGATTAGGTACTAAATAAATTTATTTCCGATCAACTGATTTTCGATAAATTTACCTGTAATCACATTTAAATATGTACATTAAAATACTTATATATTTATATATATAATATATTATCTAAACATCTCCACTCACAACAACAATCACATATGTCCATATGATTTAAACTAAAATATATTAATAACAATTATATGACATTTAAAGATCTTTTTAATTTTTAAAATTTTTAAAAACAAAACCAGTTAAATAAATATATTAATCTAAGCTCACATACATATAAACATACTTGAAGTATGTATATCGAAATTTATAAAACATATAAATGAAAAATACACGCATATGACACTCCCATCATTGTTTCAAACCCTATAAAATTTTGAAAAAACATATTTCCAAAAATAAATTTTGATTTAATATTTATCGACTCATCGATACCCATTTAAAAAACAACAACAAAAACTTGAATCATCCACTGTTTTTCATTTACCTACTACAGAAAAAATGTTTGATATGTTGTGATGATGCTTCTCTTTTCGCTGAATAATTGATACATTTTGAAACGACTATAATAATAGCAAATTTCATTCATTAAAAAGACAGGCAATTATGAAAAGTTATCCAGCTAAAAAAGAGTACAACTATGATCAATAATATATTACATGTAGATAAATTTTTTGTCTTGAGTCATAGCCTACACAGTGTTGCATAATACAGTTTCAATTAAGAAGTGAACAAAATAGGTTTTAAGTTGGGAACCGTGGTCAAAATAAATATGCCCAAATAGTCCAAGCTCCGACCATACAAAAATCTACTGGACAACACCACTAAAATTTTATAATTGAATTTAACAGATAATATAATGAAAAACATCAAATCGGTGACAGGCTAATTAAATTTTTTTTAAATCATTTTTGATGTGAAACATCTTATGTCGGGCTGTGAACAGCCGCGTGAGGGGAAATATGCGACGAAATTTATGGTCCGCTCCTTCGCTGCTGTTCTCCCCACCACTGCGGCACTCTCTCTCTCTCTCGGCTTCCGCGCGCTCGGGCACGGGAACCGCGTGTGTTACAGTGCAGTATATAGGATTACGTCAGCATAACAGTTAGTTGCTGCTTTTGAAAAAATATATACTACTACATAGAGAATACCACCGAGTTCAATAACGTTTTCTTTGATGTTTCACATCTGTCGGGGGTCCCGAGACCCACATCCTTTTTTGTTGTTAGCATCTCGAATACAGCTAAACACGACACGATGAAATTTTTACAGATTATAGAGAAGTATCAATTATTTACAAATATCATTGTCTGCCTTACATTTTTTTTTTGCATACCTCGCAGACCTAATATATTGAATTTTTGCAGAAAGGTCTGCCATGTATGCAAAACAAAATTTGCAAGACAGACGATAATTGTAAATAATTGATAGTTTTCCATAATCTGTATAAATTTCATCAGGTAGTGTTGAATCGTATTTGAGATATTGACAACAAAAAAAGATTAAAAAAATTGAATTAGTCTGGCACCAATTTGATGTCTGATCACATTATTTGTAAAATTTCAAAAATAAAATTTCAGTAGTGTTGTCCGGTAGACTTTTGTATGGTCAGACCTTGAACTATTTGGGCACCGTGTTTGAGTTTTGTTTTTAATCAAAACCCATAGAGGATACTAGCATGAAATTTTTAGTTGCATTTTTACTATGCAGAATGGCAATTTGCTGCTTTTTTACCTAAAAATAAATAAATATTATTGATTTTAATTTTTAAGCTATTTTCCACTATTCTTGATACCTTTGTCCTAGAGCAAACAGAAGTCAAATTCACTGAATAGATGCTTAAGAACGAAAATAAGACAAGGTTTTTTTTTGGAATGGTTGACTACGGTGCCATCTTAAAGTGAAAAAAAAGGTTGCTTTTACACTACAATATTAATTACTCAATAGCGATTTATAATAAATATTCTCGTTACAACTAAGAGGGCAATAATATTGTGGCAATATGCTTTTTATTTGCTACATCACATGTAATAATTTTTTTTGGTTTACGTATCTCAAATAAAAACAATGATAAGTTGGAAAAAGAGAGATTAAAGTGATAAAGTTAATAATATGAGATGAAACTTGTACTGGACCATACGTGAGATGTTTCATCGAATATCACTGATGTTCGATTTTGAACCAAATATCTTCACGAGCTGGTCTTCGTAGTCATTAATGTTACGCTTCATTAACTGCATGCACGGACCTAACAGTCGTTCAAATGCTTCAACATCCAAAACTGAAAATGAATATTATTATTATTATTGTGAAGGAAGAATTCCTTAAGAATTTTGCATCCGCAAGCACCCTAAACTTCAGGTTCGTCACCGTCACACAAGGGAAACTTGCGGAGCAAGGTGAAACTATAATCGCGTCTCAAACCATGAAATGGGCGATTACAGTGAGTTTGGGTCGTGCGCACGAAGGTTTGGCTCCACCAAGAACACCAATTATTATTATTATTTAAAGAATCTACAGGCATATAACCCATTATTATACATTTTACAAATGGTGATAGAAAGCAAATAATACATTGTAATTGTAATATTCATTAAAAGAAAATGGCATAATTATTAGTGCTGTCATCTTCTGATGTTTTTATTTTATTTAATCTAAGAAAAGTCTTGAAGGTACACATTTTTAGCATATCTTTTAACCTTTTCACTGCGTATTTATTTTACGTGAGTGCATGCTGCTGTGTGCGCAATTTTTTCGGCCGTTCCGCATAGATACGTCTGGAGCAGTCCACTGTTGTTATCAGTGGGGTAAAATAATGAAGCTAAATCCCGTCGAATCATATCAAATTGTTTTTTTTGCCTTTTCTGTTTAAAACATATATTTTTATCAAAAACAGAACAGTCAGTGCATGTATACACGTGTAAAACACGTGTACATACGCATTGACTTTAAAAGAAAAAACCACAACAAAGTTCAGAATTGGTGTTCTAATAGGCGTTGTGCGTATATATACGGCGGTAGCAGTTTATCGCTGTAAAAAGATTCTGCGGTAAATCGCAAAAAACTTTCGGATTGGCCAGTATAATCTGGTAGGCGTTGCTCGTATATATACGACGGTAGCAGTTTATCGCTGTAAGTATTTTTTCTAGCCAGAACGTGAATATACGGCTGGAGCAGTAACCCAGGTAATCGTATATATACGTCTGGAGCAGTCAAAGGGTTAAAAACGGCAATTGAAATTGTAAAAATATTTGGATTAAGGTTATTCCCTAAAATTGTGATTAAAATATAGTACTTTTTCTTTAATCCGCCCACACGATTTAACCAAGCCAGTGTCGGATTAGTGTATACATCAGAGATGGCGAACCAATGGCACGCGACAGAATATTGTCGGCACTGCATAAAATCGATATAATTAAAAATATGTTAGATGTTGTCGAAAAAATTTGACTATCATTCAAATAACAAATATGAGATCGATATAAGTAGACGAAAGTTTCATGGCGCTCAATGCATTATCGAAAAAATTCTTTTCATCTATGTTTGAGATCCACAAAATTCCTGTGGCTGCTTGTTGGCAGATAGATGTAAAAAGGTTCGCGATCAATGGTATACATAGTAAAGGAAAGGATCACACATATTTTGTAACGATAACTCGATTGCGAAATAGAAACACACATACGTAATACGTATGTACAAAAATACGCTAAAAATAACGTACGGAAACGGAAATAATAATGCGCACTGAGTTTATTAATAATAATACCGGCGTGTTGTGGAGCTTACTTTCCCCTATGTAATAACGTTTTAGATAGAACGAGTCAAACTGCACAGATTAAAGAACATGTCATATACAGAACGAGTGGATTAAAGAACGGACCTATCTCACGAAAAAAGAGCAGGAGATCGTTATTGCTTGTTCTGCAAGAAAAAGAGAGATAAAATATGGTTGCGCGCGCATACCGTGTCCTGCCACCTAGCCAGAAGCAATCAGTGACAACTGATATAGACAGACTATTGCCAGAGACAATTAACTATTGCCTAGTTACAACTTACGAGACCATCTGCACGCGCAATCCAAGTAAAATAAGATACGTGGATTTTACATTATTGCTACGACTAGTTAGTCAGTCAGATAATTGAGCGATAGACTAAGGAGAAAGTAATGTATTAACGGGATTTTCATAAGGAGAAACTTACATGCAAGTTTGATGTCTTGAACGGCGTAAGCCGATGCAGCTCGCGCTCTGTGAGTGACAAGTGCCAATTCTCCAAAATAACCGCCTTTTCCAATCCGACTTATTTCAACCTCTCGTCCATCTTCACCGTTAATACAAATTCTTACTTCACCCTCTTCCACAAAATACATTCCGTCAGCGCTGTCTCCTTGTCTTATTATACGATCGCCGGAGCTGTACAAGCGTGGGACTAGTGCGTCTGCCAAGTTCATGCGTTCATACGCCTGCAAGTCGCAAGAAAGTTAATATTATTGGTTATTACATTGAACTATAGGTGGCAGCATGGGCAATGTTCTAAGCGGGATGAACTTGTAATTTTAACAAGTCAATAGATTCAGTATTATCAACTCAATAGAGCTCTCCACCTGCTTTGATCTTTGACGATACACAACTACTATTAAAAATGGGCTTACATTACTAACTATAAAATAGCTCCCAAGTCTTCATGGTTTCCGGGCTTGTAGGACCACGGCCTACAAGCCTGGAAAACATGAAGACTTGGAACAATGCCGGCCGTGAAAGCTTGCACACTTGTATAAAATAGCTACTTTTCACTTCATTTTCAAAAAATGTTGACAGTTCATTTGCGTCGCCACCTTTACTTTTACAGTATGCCGTGAAGGTTGTGAGTAAGTAATAGCAGGCGCACGCAGGCGGATAGAGCGAATAAACAGAAATTGCTATGGCAACCGTTTACTTTACGCACTAGTTGTGTTATGAAAACACTTTCGGCACGCCAGCCTGTTAAATGATCCATTACAGGCCGG
The DNA here is from genome assembly GCA_039654895.1 of Mongoloraphidia duomilia. Lineage (NCBI taxonomy): Eukaryota > Metazoa > Arthropoda > Insecta > Raphidioptera > Raphidiidae > Mongoloraphidia > Mongoloraphidia duomilia. Next base: position 6,690,718 of record CM077516.1, read on the forward strand.
TATGCATTTATCTATTTATTTATTGTAGATTATAGACGCGTCGACAACTAAGGTCATTAGCGTCTTCAACACAACAAAATATAATATATTTGTGAATTAAAATCCGCCAGCCGGCATACACAAACCGACTGTTACGAGCTCGGGTCCCTGGGAGCGCTAATTCCCAAAGAACATTGGAATGCAATTGCGATACCAACTACATCCCAATGTCCCCCCTGGGGGGGGTATGCATTTATCGAAAGTAGCTATTTTGCAGTGGATATGGCAAAAAAAATAATAGTACACTGAAAATATGAATTAGTACTTAAGTTAAAGACTTTAAAATGAACACACCTGCAAAGTTTTCAGCATCGGCACACTCTCAATGAGTGACTCGTACATCTTCCGTTTTTTGAACGCAGACTTGAGTAATATACGTCGGAAAGTTTGCCGATCCATAGCCCACAAACTGCCGTCAGAAGCCGCCTGTACAGTAGCAGCTCGTGGCATATTATAAAGCAGTGCCAATTCACCGAAACTGCCATTATTATCGTAGGTGTGTATTTGTTTCGCCTCATGACCAGGTCCTTCACTCACAAAAACATGGAATTTTCCGCTACAAAAGCACCAAATATATCAGCTATCACAGTAGGTATACATATACTGGGTGCTGATTTGCTTTGCGGCTAATACGGATTTAACCCGTCAAATCAAACTTTCGCGATTTCCTGCTTCCCTAATTATTTTAGGAAAAATATCTTCAAATAAAAGTTTTAGAACATAAAATTCTCCATCTAAATCATTAAACAAAATTAATTTTGCTTGCTTTGTAACGGCAGAAATTTGATATGAAAATGTCAAAATTACCTCAAAAACAGATAGCGACAGCCATGGAACTTGAACAAAATAATGACGTTTTAGTTGTCAGAATAATTTCTAATCATTTTGTTCAAGTTCCATGGCTGTTGCTATCTGTTTTTGAGGTAATTTTAACATTTTCATATCGAATTTCTGCCGTTACAAAGCAAGCAAAATTAATTTTGTTTAATGATTTAGATGCAGAATTTTATGTTCTAAAACTTTTATTTGAAGATATTTTTCCTGAAATAATTAGAGAAGCAGGAAATCGCGAGTTTGATTTTACGGGTTAAATCCCTATTACCCGCAAAGCAAATCAGCACACGGTATAGTTGCACTTCGGTAACTCAAATTTGTAATAACTCGAATAAAATTGGTTGGCAATAACGTCGAGAGTGAAAATTTATTAATAAGTAAATGGATGAGCAGCCAATGTTACGCAATCAATAATGCTATATTAGAAAAATTCATTTTATCAACCTATGTCACAGTCGGGACTCAAACCCGAACTTTTCCACTTTCGCGGCAGAATGAGCTATCAATTACTCTACCGTGACACGATTAAAATTAATGTGTTGAATTTTAATGTCCATGTTATATATGACGATAATCAAATTATTGTGGGATACGGACGATGAAAAAACAAAAATTGAATTTCTAATTTAGCAACGTTTCGTTAATCAATGTTAACTTCTTCAGGCATCTTAGATGTATAAATTTTTTGTTTTGTCCAAATTTAGATTTAGCCGTAGACATTATTTGTATACGTGTTAATGGAAACATTAATTCAGAATGTATGTAAAATGAAAACACTGCTTTTTGAATAAAACTGTGCACTGGATTTCACCATGTGTTAGAATTTTTTTTTTTTTTTTTTTTTTTTTTTTCACCAAAAAAAAAAAAAAATTCTAACACATGGTAAAATGAAAACAATGCTTTTTGAATAAAACTGTGCACTGGATTTCACCATGTGTTAGAATTTTTTTTTTTTTTTGGTGAAAAAAAAAAAAAAAAAAAATTCTAACACATGGTGAAATCCAGTGCACAGTTTTATTCAAAAAGCAGTGTTTTCATTTTACATACATTCTGAATTAATGTTTCCATTAACACGTATACAAATAATGTCTACGGCTAAATCTAAATTTGGACAAAACAAAAAATTTATACATCTAAGATGCCTGAAGAAGTTAACATTGATTAACGAAACGTTGCTAAATTAGAAATTCAATTTTTGTTTTTTCATCGTCCGTATCCCACAATAATTTGATTATCGTCATTAAAATTAATAATAATTAAAATTTAAAAGTGGTTTAATAATAAATAAAGTTTGGACGTGGCTAACTATTCTACGTAACAAAGGCCAACAAATCATAATTAACAAGCCGTGAGGTGGGTCGTTTATTAGGACTAAAGTGCGACCCTTGAGGTCCACACGACGAACTTCCCAGTTTGATAAATATTTAATAATAATAATTAAATTAGATATTACACAGAAAAGTAATCATTTTAATCATTAAAACATCAATAATTAAAAAAAAAAAAAAAAAAAAAAACTGCTGAACCGATTTTTATAAAATTTATGTCGGATCAAAATGACGTTAACACGCCTCGATTGACACCCTTACGAAGTCGATATAATTTTTTATTCGCGAGATATTGTGAAAAATCTACTTTTTTGGAGGTTATTTGGTTAAGAAAAAAGAACGGCTGAACCGATTTTGAAAAAATTTCTTTCAGATCATATTTACGTTATTACGCGTCGATTGGCACCCTAACGTAGTCGATATCATTTTTCATTCTCGAGATTTCGTCTTTGAAAGAAATGGACACATACGTACGTACGTACGTACGTACGTACACACACACACACACACACACAGACATCTTTCTAAAAGTAGTGTAAAAATAGTGTAGTGACCTTGAAACATTAAAATTTTTTTTTCTTTTTGATTTCGATTTTCGGACCCATTACAATAACTTCCAGTGGGAAGTTAAAAAAAAAAATTAAAAATTAACAGATATGTGAAAATTAATATTATTTGATAACTCGAATTTTTTTTGTAGTCGTTTTAAGTGCTGGACAAAAAATTCCAACGGCGTTATTTAAGTTGGACGGGGCTCTTTCTAATGACATAATAAAAAAAATTCGACTGATGACCAGTCCTACTGGGATCCGTCAAATGAGTATATGACAACTGGTGGCAGAAAATTGTACTAAAACGAGGGAAAATTTTACATGCTAACAGTGCAAATTTATCGTGAAAAGTATACCCTGTATATGAAATTTCCCTCCCTCTGCGCCATGTTTTTTAATCTCCACCTATCTGACGGATCCCAATACTTCCCCACTTAGTAAATATTTGCAAAAAATAAACACTCTTTTTTTATTCTTTGGAAAAAAGCATGGCCCTCTTTTTTGTTTGGTGATCTACTGATGGCTAGTAATTACTTATAGCAAAAATCATGGTTACCTTGATTTACGTACAATTTTCTTTTTTTAGTAAAATATTTTTTTTCTCGAAAACTATACATTTAAGAGAAAAAAAATATTTACATTTTTTTCATATTATAACATCTAGAATTCATTTATATTTTTTTTTACCTATGTTAATACGTGACATTGAGAACGTTTTTACGATATCGAAGGCGAAAAATTGACCACACACACACACACAAACAGACATCAGTCAGAAAATGATCTCAAACGATTGCTAGGGTCTCAAAACGTGAAGATCTGTTAAAATCTCGAAATATTTTTATCGGACTAAATCCATTACTTCCCTACCATAGTAGAGGTGGGAAGTAAAAATCGTTTACAGGCTCATTGTGACTCCTTGACATAAAATATGAAAATGAATTACCTTTCAATTACATAAAAGTTGTCCCCATCATCACCTTGTTTGATAATATAGTCTCCTGATTGTACCTTCTTCTCAAACATAGCGTCCAAAACATCCTGCATTTGCTCTTTGTCTAACGAACGAAATAAAAGTATGTTACGCACAGCTTCGGCTAAGCGCTGACGCTGCACGTCCGACTTTGGAAATACAACTTTTGCACCGTCGTCCTCGTCATCTTCTGGATTGTACGTTTCAGCAAACACCGATTTACGCCGAGATGAAAAACGACCAACTGGTGGTTCTTAAAAAAGAAAACAAACATTTTTTATACAGATCTAGACACAGATTATAGTTCAAATGTGTATATGATTTCCGATTAGCGCTAATCAAAATTAGCCATTACCCACGACTTTCATATTTTTCTCAAGCATAGTTAACATTTTATACACTTATTAGCTTCTACCGACAGCGAAAAAGATTACTTTAATAAATAAAACACACAAAACTGGCTATAGCTGTCCAACTTTATTGTTAAATACTACGTTTCGGTCTGTTATAAGAGACCCTTTTCAAGCACTACTGATCTATACACTGTTCAATCAAACTTATTAATACACGAATTCTTAAAATTAAAAGTAGGTAATTAGTAAGTTTTTTCCTCATGACCAGGTCCTTCACTCACAAAAACATGGAATTTTCCACTACAAATGCACCATTCATCCCTTGTCGAGCGTCTATAATTTACAATTCATTCATTCATTCATCCCTGTTTTGACACAAACCTTATCTTTTCAGTATTCAATAGTTATTCATATAACAACCGAATTATGACTAAATCTCACACTAATAATCTTCAACCATAATTAGGTCTTCCGATTCTAAAATCTCATCCCGATTGTGGATCGGAATGACGTTTCTGTAATACTGAGACTCACATAAGGATCAAGATTCGTAAATACATACGGCAATCGGTCATTTGTATTTGAATTTACCGCTAATTTATGACGATTCTATACTAGCGCCCCCTTGACCTTGCCGTGCAAAAATTAAAAGCATACAAAATTAGTACGTTTGGTTAGTATTTTTGTTTGATTACTTGACGCATGTGTAATTTAAACTTTGTTCCTATTGCCAAAGAACAAGAGGCCTGTTAAGTGTTTGTATAATTATTTGTATGTTTAGTTTCAATCATCAAATAATAGTATATTGCATTACAAGGGTCGAAACATTGCGTACCAGTGTGAAATTTCAATAGCGGCGTTGTGAAAAAGAGACTTTTTATGTCAATATATTTGTTTGATTATTTTTATGTTCACATGTCACGTTAAACTTTTTTCCTATTCCCAAAGGACAACTTTTGTTGATAAAAAATCCCAACCCCGAGATCGAGACAGTTATCGGGACTAAAATACCGATATCCGGATTAAAGCCCTAATCATAATATTTGTAATATTACTGCATTATTATTGAATAAAAGACAGTGAATAAATACATTGTCAAACATATAATTTGCATTTTACTGATCTAAACATATTTTAACGAACAAGGTAGAAAACAAGAGAACAATACGTAAGTTCTGGTCAATTAAAAGGAAATTTTACATTATTTGATAAACAAAAATCATGCACTGAAAGACGGTCAGTTAGCAGATAGATTTAATTATCAGTACACCGACTCTGAAATTGAGTAACCCGAATACCCGATTTTACAAGAAAAGATACTCGTCCTCAACTCGGGTTTTGACACATATTAACTGCTATTAGTAAAATTTGTTAAAATTCAACTCTACATTAGTATTTTCGGACAGACAAATTTTCTGCATTGCCTTTATATATTATATAATTACAAATTAACGACCGAATTTTAGCAGACTTCAATAAAATGTTATCAATTATAACGTTTCGGCCTTAAATTTGGACCTTCAAGACATTTAAACAAATTTTAAATACAGTTTGTTTTAGTAATATTATTACTGATGCAATCAAAATCTCTGTAAATTAGACGTAGCTATGTATGTCTGAAAATTTTGAACTAGATAGTTGACTGAAAACACTTTCGTATAAAAAGTTCAACAAACCTTCTTCCCGTGAAATAACAGACTCGTCTGGAGAGGATGGTCCAGTTCCATCAATTATTGCAGTTGACCGTTGATCTCTCACTCGTGTGAAGAACTCTACAGCATATTCCACAACATCATTTGGTTGTTCTAATAGATAGCTTATAGTAAATTCTAATAGAACATCTCGGAGTTCATCAGGAACTTGAATTCTTGACCCTTGCGTTCGACTCATATCTTAATACTGATGCTTTCGCCTATACACATTGAAATGATTAGTATGCTTAGTTTCTATTTCCTCATTAATTTTAACTAATATAGAACATATATTTTAGGACAACTTATGAAACACTTAAACACAAAAAATTGTTCACATAACTTAAACTATAAATAAATAACATTACTATAATCATTACATGACATAAAAAGGGTATAATTTAACAAAAAAAATAAAGTAACTTAGCACAAAACCGATTTTTTACACTGACTTAATAAAATATAATGATCCACTTCAAACTTCAAGAACCGGTCAAAGATGGAGGAAAGTGTTCCCTTATATCAAATAAATAATTATTGTTTATGAGCATTAACGTCAGCCAAATAGTCCTCAGTAGTAACAGTGTTTCCAGAAATACATCTTAGCTAAAATTTTAAAAATACTATTTTGAGTTTGAAGGTATACCACAAAACGAAATTTCTGAAATGACAGCCAAAACTCTAGTGGTAAGTACTGAAACTAAATTTTATACCATAGCCATCTACCGAGTAGTTTGAATGTGACCAATCAAAAACACTTTCATTTTATAGAATATCAATAATTTGGCAGAATTTGGTGTAGGACTCTGATTGCTTATAAATTTTAGTACGAATTTGTGTGCCGTATTGATGTATGGAAGCTGGATGTATTAAAAACAGGAACCTAATGCGCATGTAAAAATACTTCAAAGCTAAAACTACGAATCGGGAACGAGCAAAGGCAGATTCGTGTCATTGACCAAATAAAGGCAGAAACCACAAAAAGTTCAAAATAAACTTATCTTTCTATGAAAAAATATCTTGCAACAAAATTAAGTTGGCCAATGATTCAAACCGATATCAATTGTTTTTTTTTTCAAACTTAATTTTGTTACCTATAAAAACAGTGATGTTTACTCTGTTTTCATAATTCCTATGACCAGTTCAAATCGATTAAATTCCAGGCTGGCCGCCGGTTGGTGACCAATCGAATTGATAAGGTAACAACAGCTCTTATCAATTGTGTTAATTGTTTCAATAATTAGTCCAGCCAAGTCCAACAATGAATAAGTTCTTATGTTTTTATAATTTCTAGCGGCTAGCCTATAAGTCTAGTAATTTATAAAAAATCCTGTGTTTAAACTAATAATTAATTAAGAATTATTTGGATGCTAAGTCTTCGAAGTCCGATCTCTCCATCTGCTCCACAAAACACCTACCGTTTCAAGTAGGCGCTATTGCTAATGCTATTGGCAGGGTCACAGGCACAGTCACAGGGTGCTAAGTATATGGTGGGGACAACTGAATCGACTGCACTGTGACCTGCGGATGAAATGAGCATTAAATTATTCTCACTCATGTAAAATTTGATATACAAATTATATAAAAATGGTTACTTTCAGTTGTTGTGTAATTAATTGTAAAAACACAGGTCGAAATAGCGATTGTAAATTTTATAGTTTTCCAACAGCAAGTTGGAAATTAGAACAAAGAAAAAAATGGATTAATGCAGTAAAAAGAAAAAAGTAAGTAATGTATAACCTAACTTTATGCTACGTGTAAAAAAAGCAATTGTTTATTAAGCGTTAATTAAAAATTAAATAATATTTTTTAGTCTTGATGGATCACCGTGGACTCCAAAACGAAGCAATTATATTTGTAGTGATCATTTTGTTGGGGGTAAAAAATCAGAAGAAGAGGCAAGTCCAAGTTATATTCCAACAATTTTTCCGTCGATCTACAATAAATCAAAAATTAATGAAGCTGCGGCTTTAAGCAGGTATATTATTATAATTAGGAAATTCATAAAATTCGATCAATAATAAAAAATAAATATTTCACAAGTGAAAAAATAATTTCAGACATAAACGTTTTATGAACCGGAGATTAAATAAAAAAGCAACTTCAAAAATGAGTAGCAGGAATGAATTAACAACTCCAGAAAATAATGAAATTACTATAACGAGCATAGTTGACCTTAATTCCTTTCAAAGAGTACGAGATGATAAAGAATGTCAAGTAAATTTTTTTTATAATTCAAATGAAACTGGAAAAACGTTTATTTGCAATAAATATATATATGTAAATGTCCAAAAATGTGATGCGGCAATTCAAACAGATATAATGGACATTCAGAAAAATAACCTAGATATTACAAGCAGCTCGTACCAAAAACGTTGCCATAAAATAGAAGGCCAAGGATACTCACATCGGGTTCATACAAATAATGTTTATACCATAAAACAATAATATTAATTGGATATGATGCTCAAGCAACACAAATTTAGATGGGTATTTCTCAAAATACTATACCATCACCAACCATCGATAGTAATAGCAACAAGTTGTTTTGTGGTCATCGCCATTTACAAAACCAAAACGCTATTGAGGGGGGGTTATCAGAAATTCAGAAGGCTGTGTTAGATGAGGAACCAAATAAAAAACTTGGCAAATGGCAGGGTCCGCAATATGACGAAATTATACGGTGCCCGACGGGCTTTGGGCCAGTGTCACTTTGGATTGCATCGAGTGAGGACTACAAAAGTGGTGTCATTCGAAAGTTAACGATCTGCGCTACAATGAATATTGGGCAACAAAACAATCAACGTTAACGGCGAGACCTTTGTGAAAAGTGACTTACTGCTCAGACACAACCTACCAAATTTCTTTTCCTAATCCCGTCCCGGATGTATAACAAAATATATTAGATACAGTAAAAGTATCATCAAATATCAATAGTTTTTAGTGTTAACCCAGAACAAAGTAGACTGACGGTCAGTAGAGTAGAGTAGCGAGTAGAGTGTTAAGTAGGTGGTAGAGTAGAGTTACTAGCAACATGTGGCAAAGTAACTCTACTCTACTACCACCACTCTACTAGCTACTTTACTCTACCTGCAACTATACCCGTGTAAATGAGCCTTTACTTTTATCGTTGAATGAGAAAAATAATATACTATACTGGACTATTGCATACGTTTACCAACATAACCTAAATTTCAGATTGCAATTTACCTCTGGTGGGTGGATTGATGGGGGTATAATATCATAGATTTGGGTATGGTCTTTTGCGTTTGCCTTCTTATGATACAATAAATTATAAAATCACTTTACGTACTTTATTTTTAAATTATACACACTACAAATACAATTATTATATAGGTACATATATTTTTAAAATTAAATTAATTTTTATATCAGTATTGATGTATATAGATACTACAATCACATTTTTTCTTAAATTTTGATTTTATTAATGTTAAAATATATTGCAGGATCACATCGAAATTAGTGTGAAACCTTTTTGCTTAAATTTGTTTTGCTTTGCTCTCTTCTACGTTTATTTAACGGATTTCTGGGATCGTATATTTCAAACCAATCGTTTCCTTTAGTGTTTGCATCTCGCGCTAATACTGGAGCTGTATCTTGAAAATGTAATTTGTGGTTCATCCTAGAAGATTAAATATGATATTTCAAGATTTTAGAACACGGATTAATTGTATGGAATATCTTGGTACCTATAAAAACAATTGCTAGATTTTCATTTGTTTTTTGTCAATGTTTCAACCAATAGAGTACTTGCATATAATTTTCCATCGTATTTTTTTATGCAGACTGAAAATATACGTTAATTTGAACAAAACTCTAGAATCTAAGAAACATTGAGTGATCCATTCATGTTTCTCACATTTTAGTTTTGTTTGAGAAAGATTGTAGATTATAGACGCTCGACAACTAAAGTCATTAGCGTCTAAGTAAATTTTCGTTATGCTTAATAAAAAAAAATCCATTCAAATAACCTGTTGTAACGAAGATAATAAAAATATGAAAATCTAACAGATGGTTTTTATATTTGGATATTCTCTATAAACATAAAGCGAATAATTTTTCTTACCAATCATCTTCACTAACATCTTCAGTAACGTTCTCTTCGCCATCTTCTGTTTCATTTTCAGATTTATCTTTAACAGTAATCAATCTTTTTTTAAATTTTTCTAGTAACTGTAAAGTATGGGCTTCTCTCGAGGATCCTTTTTTGGAAACAGAGCCTTTCATACTTTTGTATTTTTCTTGACCTTTAAAATATTCGTCTATAGTGTCATTTTTCATCTGTTTAATTGGCACTTCGTTACTAGTTTCCTTTTTTTGATCTTGATAATTACGTTTCAAAAGTTTTATTTCCTTTTTTATGTTATCACTGAAACAATGATTTATGGTGAGCGAATAAAACTACCTTGAACCAAGTTAATTGGTACATTTTAATGAATGAATTCTATGTACACATTTTCTTTCTTTTGTTTAAGATATTTCATCTGAGTGAGCTATAAGCGAAAAAAGGATAGAACAATTAAAAATGTACTTCTTTCTGATGTTAAAACAAGAAAATCGAATTTCAACGGCCATGAAAAAAAATCGATCAAACCGATTTAGTTGTATGCGTGAAAAAAAAATACGTTTGCTTCATCAAAAAATTTTTTAAGTGTCAATTTTTTGGAGTTTACTCCTTAAGAATCGATTTTCATATAAGGCCCCCAGTATGGAAATTTTATGAGGAGTAAAATTTATACAAGCGTTAACTAAAAAGCGTTACGTTTTTCTGCGCAACGTACCTTGCGCACTTTTCACTTTGAAATCATGTATGTGTATACTTTTATACAGCCGACGTGTACAGGGTATGCTGCGCGACAGCTGACGCATGTAAGAAGCAAACTCCAGTCGTGCGTCGGAGCTGACACACACACTTTTTTTATAAAAAAACTACTTACAGTTCGACTTTTTTTTCAGCAGCCCTGTCATCACCTAAACAATAATTTCCAATTTCCTCTTCTTCTGCTTCTTCTGTATTTTTAGAACAATCTTCCTTTTGTTTAGTTTTTAAATTTTCCCCTATTTCAATTTGAACATTTTCTGTATTACTATTTTGCACTTCCGTATCTATGGGTACTGAACTGAGTTTTGGATCATTCAATAAATCATGAGTAGATTTATTTTTCCTTGCAAAATTTCCAATAGCTGCAACTGTCTTTTCCTCATCTTCTTGAGCTTCTTCACCAAAAGACAGTAATTTAAAATTTCTGTAACAATCGAAAATGTTCAGGCCACCGTCTTAACACGTCACCACATAACAATATTTTGAAACTTGCATCTTGCAATACATCTTAAGGTCAATCCTTTAGGCTTAGACCATGCCTGGACTGGACCAGCGAGCCTTATGAGACCGATAATCATAAAAATTGTTTTTTGATGTGAAACATCTTATGTCGGGCTGTGAATAGCCGCGTGAGGGGAAATATGCAACGAAATGTTCTCCTTCGCTGCTGTTCTCCCCACCACTTATATTGTACTATACATATATCAGTAACAACGGCTGTCTAGACAAGTTCATCCGTAGAGTAGTGATACGACTTTAGCCTTCTATGCATGGGGACTTGGGTTCGGAAACTCATGGCATCGTACAATTTTTGACGTTTTTTTTTCTAAATTCTACATATTTATTTATAAAATTTTTTATTTTTGTTATATTCTTTCTTTGACAATAATTATAATTTTTTGAAATTTCATGACACCAAAAATTAATTTTTTTGTTTTTTTAAAAAAACGAAAATTTGGGTAAATTAGGGCAAATTAGAGTAAATTAGGGTAAATTGGGGTAGGTAACTTAAGGCAAAGGGGGCTAAATAAGAGTAAATTAGGGTATTTAGGGAAAACTAGGGTAAATTCAAGAAATTAGGGTAAACGAGGGAAAATGAGGGTAAATTGTGTTAAATTGTAAATTCTTATCTCTCGAACTACTGAATCGATTCTAAAAATACTTTCACTTATTATCTTCGCAGGGGGAGAATGTCTCGCGGCGTTGTAATAAATCATAAATTATTATATCTGGAACTAGTGAACCGATTTAAAAAATTCTTTTACTAATAGAAAGCTACACTATCCCTAAGTGATATAGGCTAGATTTTATTTTGATAAATTTGTCAAGTTCAATAAATAAAAGAATCAAGCTATAAAAATGTTTCACATCTGCCAGGCGTCCCGCGACGGCTCACATTTTTTTTTTAATTATTGTTATATAAAAATTGGTCTGAGGCTAAAAACCACCGCCTTGCTCGGATAACCCGGGCTCTTATGCGCAAAAGCTCAGTTAACATAGGAAGTAAAAATTCGATGTTACCTGAGTAAATCGCGAACTCGGATAAAACAAGCTCGGTTTATCTACTGTAACGTAAATTATTTCACTTACTTTACCCCACATTCATTTCTCGTTTTCTTAGCAGCTTTCTTTTCGGTTTGAGTGTGCACTTTCCTGGGAACGATATCACTGAATGGATTGATCAAAACTTTAGTTTTAAGTATTTTATTCGGATAAAGTGGTCTCTCTTCTGCATCTACTAATCCGTCTCCAAGTTTAAGCATGTTGAAAACAGTTTCTCCAGTGACTTTTCCAAATATTGTGTGCTTATTTTGAAGTTCTGGTGTGGCATTAAGAGTGAAAAAAAATTGAGATCCATTATCATCTTTTCCTGCATTTGCCATTGCAATAAGACCTCGTCGTACGAATCGTAAACGTTGATGGAACTCATCCTAAGTATCAAAAGCGATTTATATGTTAATGATACACAATACTTAATATTGGGCTTGAGAATGGCCGAGCGTGTAGCAATGCTGTTGTTTACATGGCGTTGCTATGGTTTCTCTATTACAAGTTCCCGGGTTCTAGTCCGAGAGCTGGTAAAAGTGTCAATCGGATGTTCAATTTATTATTAAAAAAAAAATAATGAATTGGTGCTAGGCCCAAATAACCTTAGCTGTTGGTGGTCTTTAAAACACAATTTAATTTAATACATAATATTATGGATCTGAATGTGAAAACTGAAAGAATGAATTACAGCGTCTGCAAAACTCATGAAGGATAGAGAGAAAGAAGTCTGATCTTGGCAGGTTCCAATGCGAAGCGCATGTCCCGAAAATCAATTACGGTAAGGGTTCGCAAAAATTCTACATTCAGCTGGGACATGTAAAAAAATATTTCAACATTTTGTAACTAGGGTTATACTTGCACTTATCTATGATATTAACGCTATCCCTAAGAGCTCGACTATTCGAATTTTGATTCTTTATAAATACCTTAAAAGGTTCCCCATAAATAGATACTCCACCTGTACCATCGCCCTTTGGATCACCGCCTTGAACAATAAAATCTTTTACTACTCGATGAAAAATAGTGTCATTGTAATAACCTTCAAGACATAACTGTATAAAATTTCTGCACGTCTTAGGAGCTTCTTTTGTCCATAATTCAATATCTATATCACCTACTGTAGTTTTTAATAAAACCTAAAATAAGAAAATTCAAATAAAAATACGTACAATATCAGCTGTGTTTGCAATTTGTCTAAGTTTAATGTTTTCTGTTTCTAGAAAAAATTGCGAGAAATTTGTGTTCCCACTGACAACTCTGGACTCGTGAGACTTTAATATTTATACTCAGAACGAAGAACAATTTCACTCAAATTATTTTAATAATAATTTTATACCTAAACTTCAATAATACATTTCAGTTTTGTTTAACCGAATGTTATTTGTACTCGAAATTGATATCAGTGAAAGTAAAATTTTAATTTTTGTCTTCAAATCTAATTCATAAAATATTAACGAAAAAGTCGGGGGTTATTACAACAAAATAATTAATAAACAATATATAGGTTAGGCATTTTATATTTTTTTTACCTTTCCAGTACTCAAAGGTTCTTGAATATAAATATTACTCATTGTACTTGATTGTATTGCATCTACTTCTCCACTTGTAAGTTAAATCCGCGTTTGTCGTTTTCGATTTGTGCAGATGTTTTTTGACACTGACAAGTGACAGTTCAAATTTGCTTCTTCCTCCCTGTCATAGACCTATACTACTGGACTTACCAATCTTCAGTCTTCTCAATTATCTACGTCTTCGCTGTGTTAAAAGTGGTCACCTAGAATGAGAGAGATAGACTGTGGTGCGGACATAAACATCGCAAGCAGCTATACACAATTCGAAATCACACATTAGGGCTATCCTTTTCTTTCAAGCGGACACATGGCGGTCGGAGGATTGCTTAGTCTAGTAGTATTAGGTCTGTGCTTTACGTTTCCTGTAAAACACTTCCGTGAACTAATCCGATACAAGAATTAGACAGAAGAATAGCGACGATTCATAATAATATTCAGATTAAGCACCATACGATAAGACGATAAGATCTTGCTTACATCAAAATCATAGAGGTTTTAATTAAATGGGAGTGTGTGAACTTGGCACAGCAAAGGTGAAAAAACATCAAAATTTTGAGTAAAGTTCCTTATAGCACGCCAAATGGTTCTAGAGTATTCGCTAAATTTGAAAAAAAGTTCCGTAAATTTAACCCTAAAAAAATCGACATCAAACAATGCTGTGCCAAGTTCACAATTTCAAAAATTCAAAGCTTCTCACAAGCCATACATAACTGCAATCAAAAGAATATATATGGAAAAAATGTAGACCTATTGCGCGGAGATTTAAAAAAAAAAAACATTTTTTTTTTCAAAATTTCGAAAAATCTATAAAAAAAATTACAGTTCTAGTAGTACGGCGGCTAGATTAATTTTACGTAGATATTTTCAAAATTCGAAATTTTTGCAAAAAGTCAAAATCTGTTTAGCGTTCCATTGGCACGCCGTCTAGATAAAAAAATTGTCTCTAAAGTTTTCTTGTAAATCAATTTTTAACGTAGGTACAGGCACATACATTTTTTTTTCAAAAATCAAAAATTTTCAAAAAGGTCACAATCTGTTCAGAGTTCATTTAGCACGTCTAGTCGTTTAGATAAAGAATTTTTCTCAATAAAGTTTTCTTTTAAAATGATTTTTAACGTAGGTACGGGCAATTGAAAATATTTTTAAAATTTAAAAAAAAAGTGAAAATCTGCTCCGAGGTCCAATACCACGCCGTTTAGATAAAGAACTTTTCTTAATAAATATTTCTTGTAAAATAATTTTTTACATAGGTATGGGCATTTTGGCAGTTATAATAACTCTTTTCATAGAAAAATTAAACCGCCCTCAAAAAAACGGTCAAGTGCGAGTCGGACCGCGCGGACAGGGATCCGTAGTCCGTACTACTCCGCTTCCCGTGGGAATTTACAGACTTAGAATTTTTGTTTAGGTTTTCCTGTAAACTATGAGTGAGAGTTGAGACCCTATATTCCCTTTTTTTTTAATTTTAGGGTCAGTAGTTTCGGAGAAAAAAAGGGGGGAATGCTCGATTTTCGTATATTTTCTTTAACATCTTTTAAATAATGAATTTTAAATTCATAAAAAATATATACCGTCGAACGTCGATAACTCGAACCATGACTTGCCACAAAAAAAATTCGAGTTATCAAATATTAATTTTCACTCTTGACGCTATTGCCAACCAATTTCGTTCGAGTTAACACGAATTCGTGTTTTCAAAGTTCAACTGTATTTGTGTTCTTCACAATGAATCCTTTCATTTGATACGTCACATAATTCACTTGAAAAATTTTTTTTTTAATTTCCCCCCAAAATCAGAATAGGATTTTCGTATAGGTGTTTCTGTAAACTATGAGTGCTGCGGCCCTATATACCCTATTTTTTTTTTCAAAATTTTAGGCTCAGTGGTTTCGGAGATAAGGAAGGAATGCTCGATTTTCGTACATTTTCTTTACTATCTCAGCTATGCATTTGAAATTATAAAAAAAAAATTCTATTCGTCATAACCAGCCGTTTCATTTGATGTCACATTGTCGAGCGTCTATAATTCACATTTTTGAAGTTTTTTTTATTTTCTAATTTGCCACCCAAATAAACTGAGGATTTTTAAAATTATTTCTTTATAACAATATTGTGGATGGATTTTTATACATTTTATATTCAAGGATATTACGGAGCTCCAATTTCGATTCTACGGATAATCCGATACTTTTTCAATAAAAACAGATGTTAAAACTCGATGCCGTAGATCGTTACTTGCGGTGATTCCCGCTCCCTGCGCGTATTTATATTTTGTATTTATCTAAAAAATTATTATTGCGGAGAATGGTCATGCGCTTGCGCATTAAACTGGTTTCAAACATTTCCGCCGTCAACGGTCTACTCTCAATGTGACTGCTCCAAGGGCACGATATAGTAGATATGATGGTCAACTGTGATTGGCTGGCCATAGTTCGCGTCACTTTCATAGCGACATTATCCTATATTTAAAATTATATTGAAAAATAGACTTTAGGGGAGAGTGGAAGGTGACGACCTCATTGTTAATTCACTGAAACGAAAACAAAATTATTAGGGCTTGAGAATAGCCGAGAGTGTAGCAATGCTGTTGTTTACATGGCGTTGCTATGGCTCCTCTATTACATGTCCCCAGTTCCGGGTTCTAGTCCGAGAGCTGGTAAAAGTGTCAATTGGATTTTCAATTTATTATTAAAAAAAATAATGAATTGAACATATGAATTGATGCTAGGCCCAAATAACCTTAGCTGTTTAAAACACAATTTAATTTGAAAACAAAATTAATTAATACTATATAAAATAGTAACAAGATCTGTCTGTAATTTCTTTTTTTTTGTATTTTGTATGAGCCGGGCGAAAAACGTGTCCAGAGTTTTGGTGTGCTGTTTGTACCAGCATCACTCGAGAACAGCAAAAATCATATATGACGGAATTGTTCCCCTTTAAAAGTTCTAAAAAAAAGTCCGCGACAGCATATGTCTATCTTTTAAGGTTGACTCACTATAACTTTTTTTATGGTAATCAAATTTGTTCGTAATTATAATATTCAAGCGAACGAACGAAGCGAGTGAGTAGTGTATTGCACCCGGACGGGGCCGCTAGTTATATAATATTAAACTGTCAGTATCTACAAGTTGGATTAGTTTTGTTTTGACTTATTATTATTATAAAAATATATTAGTGTAACATGCAAATGGGGCTTGAGAATAACCGAGCGTGTAGCAATGCTGTTGTTTACATGGCGTTGCTATGGTTCCTCTATTACAAATCTCCAGTTCCCGGGTTCTAGCCCGAGAGCTAGTAAAAGTGTCAATTGGATTTTCAATTTATTGTAAAAAAAATAATAATGAATTGAAAATATGAATTGGTGCTAGGCGCAAATAACCTTAGCTGTTGGGGGTCTTTAAAACGCACACAACATGCAAATGATTGCTGTCCTACAACGGTATCCATAACTGGAATTCGATAAATGTTTGTTTTTTTTTTTTAATCACATGAACGCTATTGTCTGTAAGTTCATATCGAACATGTGCGACGTATTAAACATTTTACTTAAATTATTATAAACAAATTTAATTCCGCCGATTTAAACGAGAACTGCCTTAATTTCAAATGTTATAACAAGCATTATTTGGTCACCGGATAAAACTTTTGTGAAAATTGAATTTTAATTATTTTAACTAAAATCATTATTTAATACAATTCACTTACAGCAAATTGATAATAAAATGGATTTACTAACAGTTTATCGATTTCTACTATCTATTTTTGTAATTTACACGCATGTTTAGGAGGTTGTGTAATACTATAGGTTGATAATTTCTCTGCGTTCCCTGTAACTTATCAGTGAACATATCAGTAAGCGCTAGTGGGAAAGTACTGTTGTCATGGCAATAGAGGCGGAGCTTGACTATTGGCCAGCTTTTGTCTGTAATCCCGATCTTATGAGGAACATAATATTATCATTGATTAACATATTATATGGGAAGATAGTGATTCCATGTACTGAAAAATATACTATAGCTGCCCGCTTACGTTTCATTCCCCTGGCCCACAAACTCAATGTTGACTTGTGCTTCCACCTATATTATTGTTGAACTAACAGCTCAGATATTGTCAATGCTACCTCTAACAGATCCTAAATAATGATATAAGATATTTACATCACTGCCGCAGCTGACATTATTTTAATGTTTTGAAATTTGTTGAGACTGTATAAAACTTATATAAAGTGAACTTAGTTTAGTTACATAATTTATCTGTAAACGCTATCTGATTTTATATTTCTTTGTCTCTGAATAAAAATTGTTCAAACACTCGTAAAATATATTTTGATGTATTCATAGGCTAAGAGCTGATAACACTTTTTTCATGTGTTTTTATAAGACTTGGAACTTTTTTAAAAGATGAATTTTATATATCTCTACAAGGGGTATATAGTCTGTCATTCCAAACGCGGGGCAAAACCACCCCATATTTTTTTGTTCACTCTTGCGAAAAAAGACTTATGTGTGTTTATCATTAGTAAAGTCTAGAAAAAGTTTTGCCCCGCGTTTGGAATGACAGACTATTTACCCTTTGTAGAGATATTTAAAAGTTATCTTTTAAAAAAAGTTCCAAGTCTTCTCAAAAAACACATAAAAAAGTGTTATCCGCTCTTAGTCTATCATAGCAACTTATACTAATTAGTTAACAAAAGCAAGCAGTTTAAGAGAATTAGATAATCAAATTCATTAAGATTGTAAAATTTGTTGTTAAATAAAAGAATTTAAAATAAATCTTTCACAATTTTTCCAATCGTTAGGGGCCTACACACGATCAGTTTATCTGTGCAGTCAAACTGCACAGTTGTGTGAACTGTACGGTGTGTGGGCTATTTCAGTTTTCTCCTCAATTGTTCTCAGTTTGAAGAGCTTACCCAAAGACTACACATGACTGTGACAACTGTTCAATTAACTGAGCTGACTTCGCAGTTTATCGGTGCAAAGTAGAGTCAAATGCGCAGGCCAAAAGCCTGCGTTAAAATTTGTCGGAACTATGCAGTTATCTCAGTTTATCGCTCAGACATGACGCCACAAGGGTTAAACTGCGCAGTTAAACTGATCGTGTGTAGGCCCCTTTAATGAATTTGATTATCTAATTTTCTTATGTATGAATATTTTTAGTTTGACATAATAATGATTAACATTATTAAGTTTAAAATTAAATAAAATATCAGAATGGTCCAAAAGTCTTGCCCTAATGTTAAATCCAATTAAATTCAATATAATGTCTATAGAAAGCCGGAATCAGTTGGCTAAAGTGCTGTAGCGCTGTCTGGTCATCAAACTAATTCTGTAGACTACTGCAAAAATTTAGGATTATACATAGACAAATACTTAGTGGAATCGCTCATTTTATCATCTTTTAATTATTGTGATATTGTGTACGGACCATGTATAAACCAGTCAACATCGCAGCTTATCCAAAAAATTTAAAATATATGCTTCAGATATATTGTATACAACATAAATTTACATAACGCATACTTCGTAGACAACTTGATCACAACCGGGCAGCCAGATTATCTAAATTGAAATTTAAAATATTTATCAGATTATCATAATAATAATAAAAATACGATGTCACAGGATACTTAGTGGAATCGCTCATTTTATCATCTTTTAATTATTGTGATATTGTGTACGGACCATGTATAAACCAGTCAACATCGCAGCTTATCCAAAAATTTTAAAATATATGCTTCAGATATATTGTATACAACATAAATTTACATAACGCATACTTCGTAGACAACTTGATCACAACCGGGCAGCCAGATTATCTAAATTGCAATTTAAAATATTTATCAGATTATCATAATAATAATAAAAATACGATGTCACAGGATACAACATTGTCAATAAACTTGCATGAAACAAATTTTTATAAAAAATCTTTTACTTATGGTTCTGCCTCTATATACTTATAATAATATTCCTCGTGAATATAAACATCTCAAAAAAGAGGCGTTTCGAAAGAACGTTAGGGGTTGTCTATTAATAGTCACCGCGAAATATTATGCAATATGAACCAATGACGCAAGATTGTCTTAAATAAAATTAAGATGCTAGTCACCAGATGGCCTAACGATTGTCAACACAACTCACTTCTGAAAACTCTACAATTATTCTGTACTCAAAGATTAAATAATAAAACTTAGGATGCTAGTCAACAGATGGCCAATAGTGCGACGTCTAGCTGCCTCTATTAAAAGTGGCCTCATTTACGCTCATAAGGATCAAAATCTTCTAGTAATATGTTAAACAATGATATTATAGTAAAAAGATTGGAGCTAAACAATTCCAAAATAATAATTTCATATAGTAGTTAGCGCCATCAGTTTGCGTTGCCTAGCTGTGAACAAACTCGAACATACTCAATACTATTATAACAAAACTATTAGTGAAATCAATGCGATAAAAAAATCCGCAACAAAAAGATGTAATAGTATACGTAATGGGGCATATTACGGCGAGTGAAGACAGTATGTAAAAACGAGCGAGAGCGAGTTTTTACAGTCACACGAGCCATAATACCATTACGTATGAGACATATATGGTATTTTTTGACATATCCACTACAAAATACCTACTTTTTATGTCATTTTCAAAAAATTCTGACAGTTCATTTTCGTCGCCATCTTTTCTTCTAGTGTGCCGCGAAGTTCGTGCAAGTAAGTAATGACAGGCGCACGCAGGCGTATAGAGCGAATTAACAGAAGTTGCCATGGCAACCGTTATTTTCTGCGCTAGTGCAGAAAGTAAACCATTTTCCGCACACCTGCTTGTTAAATGGGTCATTAATGGCCGCTATACATACATCGAAAGTAGCTATTTTGTAGTGGGTATGGCAAAAAAATGTTACTATTCTTACTAATCATTAAGTTTGAAGAAGAAAAATTAAAATTGTTTTCTTGAAAAATAAAAATATAAATGAAATATGTGAAACGTCAAAATCAAATCTTTTAAAAATGGCGATATGATTTGTAACACAACAAAACAGCAGACGAATCAAGTGAATTATGTCCTAGTTTCGCACGCATTTAATACTACAAAAAAAATTTTAACTCACAATAAAATTAACAATTTTCGATATTAATTAAATTGATATCGGATCAGTTTGTAATAAAGCAACATTTATTGATACCAGCGAAAAAATTCCAAACTAAAAAAAAAGAATACAATATCATCAATTTTATAGCTGTAACAAAAAAAAAAAACACTATCTTGAATCTCGAGCGCAAGCGCAACAATTTCCGAATTTAAGCATTTATTTCTACACAATTATTTAAAAAAATACAATATACGCATTATTGTTCGTTGTTTTGTCAAGGGCTCTAGCCAAGTTAATTTAAAACATAGTTCCAATAAAACGTTTAATTTTATTCACAGAGTATTTTGATAATTGCTTTATGCACACAAAAATTGAAATCATTCTAACTATAAATTTTAACTGTCTTAAATATTATTACGTCAATGCGCAAAAAAGAAAGAAATAGAATATGTATAATAAATTTATATGTAGGTATATAATAATAGTAAATAACTGTAAATAATTTCACAACATATATATGAACGCAGTTCTTGAAAGTACATTGCATTGGCTGCAAACATATTCATCACAGTCGTTGTATAATATTGTTAAGAAAGAGTTCTGATCACCGTACCTTGCACTGGTCACTCCGTTTGAGTGCCGGCGCTAGTTCCTCTCTTTCTGTCTCTTTTTCACTCTTCGATGGCTGTCAGCTGTAGATGTTGGGTGAACACAGCGGACCTACCTTTTGTTGATAAGTCTCGCAGGTATAGTAACGTAACACAATTCCATTATTTTAAACCAAACATAAAATAGCCTAATCGATAATAATATTAGACCCTTTATCATTTTCAGAGCTAGAATAATAGTAATAAGAAATAATAATTTTTCTCATCCCTCGATTTGACCACAAAAAATAAATTTCCGTTAAATTAAACCCAGAAATGTTCATAAATGACATTAAAAAAATAATAATGATGAGACAAATAAAATCCGGACATTTGCAAAAATAAAAACAAAATAAAATTTATTGAGCAAAATTAATGCACATAATTGTTTCAAAAATTTAAAATTTCTTTAAAAATACACATAGTATACTATATTATATAAATATAAACTTCTTTTAATGATAAATAGTGTTCATAATTTCTTTTTCAATAAAACATATAAATAAATTATGGCTATTTTATCAATGCGATTTGTCATTCTCATTTTTAGTGATAAAGAATCTGTGTTTACTATACTATAATTGAGGTACTTAAGTCACCTTACAGTGTAGTTCTATTTATTTAATCATCATACCGACTGTTCCGGTCCTTTCTGTGTTCACTAAACTATCACAGCCAATTCTTGACTTGATGTGATCTCGATTCAGTCATATCATTCATTTTTTGGTGTAAAATTAATTTACAGCATTTTATACACTTTCACACACTCTTGAAAACAACAAATCCACAAATCAGTTCAGCACTAAGTTTGTAACTTAATCAACAATCGATTCATTGTAATTATCTATTTAATTTTTTCCAAACGAGACTAAAATCTTTAACTTGTTGTATTTCTACGTGTGACACATTTATATTACTACGTCAAGCTTCTGCCTCTGTTTCCACTTTGGCAGTTTCTACTTCATCACTCTTTGGACAATGTTCTTGGGGTTCATCTCTCAAGGGTGTCATATTGCCTTCCCGATTATCTTGACGTTCTTCCTTCTTTGCTTCAGAAAAAACACTTTCTTCCGGAAACTCTGGTTTACTCAAACTCTGACTTTCTTCTGGTATTTTTTCTTCAACACTTTTATGTTCTTTAGGATCTTCAAATTGACTTTCATCTTTCAATTCAACCTTAGATTCGTTCTTTTCATCCTTCTGATAACTATTGTCTTCAAACGGTGCGTTTTCATTAGTTTCATCATCTCTAAATCGGCCGTCGTTATTAGCAGAATCGTCAAATTCATTTCTCATACCATTTCTATTATTTCCTTGTTCGTAATGTCTGTTGCCTCCATATTCGTTCATTCTCCCAGGAGAATTATTTCCCCAGCGAGATCTTTTACGATCGTCGGCTTCGAGTGCTTCGTCTGGTCTGAATCGGCGTCTATCGTCATGTGGTCGAGGTCCACCTCGACGCATTGGTGAGTCGTCAAATAGAGGTCTAGGTGGGAAAAAGCCTTCTGGAGGACCTTCAAAACGGGGCATGAAATTAGGTCGCATACCTGGCGGTCCATCCATCCACATCCCTATGTGTATAAAAAAAAAAAACAAAAGATAAGAAAATCTTAAACCTTCCATTTTGAACGAATTCAAAACTAGATTATTCTGGATGCTTGGGAGTCAAAAGTCAACATGGATAATTAAAAAAATCCTGATTTATATGAGACTTGAAAATGTGTTAGTTTTTAGAATAAAATACGACAACTGCTAAAAACATTTTGACTCTTTTTGTAACAGTACTCTTTACAGGTTGGCATTTGTTTACGTATTTAAAATGGCTACTATAATAAATAAAACATGAACTTGGTTATTTGATTGTGACCTTTTAAACCATGTTATTTGCAGAGAAATTAGTAAGTCGGTTGAAACTGCACTGTAAGACGAAATAATTAATATCCTACTGTATAAACATGGCGTTAAATCATCACAATTTAAAGTATTTATAAAAAATCATCAAATTAACCTAAAAATTACAAGATCTTTACTCCATGGCTATTATAAATTCGGTTACTGGTCAAAGGCAAATGCTTTAATCTGAGAATTAATGTAAAACCAGAAAAAGTTAGAGATTTTTTTTCAAATATTTGTGGACACCCTGAAAATTGTAATACTAACTGAATTTTCAATTAATTATTAAATACAATAATAAAATGAAAACAAGAATTGGCAAAAAGGTGTTCCATTGTTTCCTGAATAATCAAAATAAAAAGTGTTGTGTGTAGACGCTGATAGCTTCAGCTGTCGAGTGTCTATAATCTACAATCTTTTTCTTCTAAAAAAGTGTTGTAATATAATATTATACAAACTTACCCGGCCGTGGTCCTCTGGGGCCATGAGGTGGCCCTCCTCTTGGATGGAACGTAAGTGGGGGAGGACCTCTTGGACCGCCCATACCGGGCGGCCCTCTAGGACCAAATGGTACATCCGGACCAGGACCCATTGGTTGTCCTCTCATCATCGGTCCGGGAGGCGGAATGGGTCCTCTAGGTCCAAACGCTTCTCTGGGACCAGGCGCCGGATAAAATTCGCCAGGATGCGGCGGCGGAGGTCCTCCTCTTAAACGCGGATCGAACTCATCTGCACTTCTCCTTTCGTCACCTCGTCTGTCATATTGCATTTCTCTTTGACGCATTTCAAACTCATATCGTTCTCTTTCCATTCTATCCAACTCGTCCGGATGCATCAAAGGCCTCGGAGGACCTCTCGGATATTCGTCTTTGAAATCGCCTCTGTATTCTCCTCTATCGTACTCATCAACCGGCGGTCTTCTTCGGTTTCTTGGATTTTTATTGTACTCGTCCATTTCAAACGGTTCTCTGCCCATTCTTTCTCTTTCAATTCTCTCGCGGTCGACCATCTCATGACCCAAATCTGGTCGCTCCATTTCAATCCTCTCTCTTTCCAATCGTTCCGGCGACAACGGTCTATGAAATGGAGGACCTTGCGGACTTTGGAACGGCGGCTGATTATTTGCATTTCCCGGCGGTATCTCCAACATATTCGGTCTGACAGGTGGCAAATCTAATAATGATGGTGGATTGTGATGTATCTGTGGTGGCAAAAGAGGAGGTTTTTGTGGCGGCATCGGTCTATCATCAACCGGGGGACCAGGAGGACGTCTCAGTGTATAATTGTTATCGTTAGCCATTTCTTGCAAGCGTTCCGATAAAGTCTTTTCAGAACGATTGTGCATAATGGGTCGTTTTGTATCTCTGTCATCGCGATCATTCCTTCTACTGTCTCTTTCGTTCGATGACCAACGATCTTTTCTGTTATTCTTGTCGCGATCGCGATCTCTGTCACGTTCTTTATCTCTGTCACGACCCCTATCATTACCCCTGTCATTATTGCGAACATCTCTCTCCACCCTATCGCGTCTATCTCTGCTATTTCTACGATATCTGTCTCCTCTATCGTTACCTCTGCCCATATTTCGATCGTTACGATCATTTCTGTCTCTGTCTCTATTTTCTCTATCCCTCTCGTTACCTTTATCTTGATCACGGATATCTCTATTATTGTGGTCTCGATTGGGTAGCATGTTTCTGTCGTCTACATCCTGTCGTTGATGTGAAGGTGGAGGTTGGTTCAAAGGCGCTGTTAAAAGGAATTGTTATTAAAAAAAAAACCTTTTTTCGAAAAAAATGGCCAACATAAAATTTTTTTTCAGGCCAGTAACATTTATACACATTTTCATTTTACTTTCTCGAAGTTCTTAATTCAGTTGTGAAAAAGTACTATAAATTTACTTGCAATACTGTCAAAGTTCATAAAATTGGCAATGCCGAAAAAAGCACGACAATATTTACGTAACTTTGAATTAGTGGTACTCTAGAGTCTAGAAAACCGACACCACTTGACACTTGTCTTTTAGTGTACTCAACAGTAAATTACGTACATTTTTCTGATCATATTATTGCAGAAATTATTTGTAGTTGATAGTTATTATTTCTTGCAATATAAATTAATTGATTACACTTACGTCAGCCTACATAAAAATGTAAAAAAACCGCCATTAATGAATTCAAACGCTGTCGCCATCTAGTTTATTTTTTATTAAAGACTACACAACATCTTATCTGATCGTCATCTGGCGATGCAAACAGATTAATGTCGGGTTTATCGTACATTTAACAACACGCTGTTTTGTTAAACGTTGTTAAATTTTTATTTTTACACATAAATCATACGAAATAACCATAGTAACCATAGAAATAACAGCGAATTAACATAACACCGTGATTTATGTACGATAAACCCGACATAAGTTCCGCTCAGATATGGACAGAATTTTGGTATTTTTTAACTGACTTCAAAAAAAGGAGGTGGTTCTCAATTCGGTTGTATTTTTTTTTTTTATGTTTGTTACCTCATAACTCTCATTTATAAACTGATTTTGAAAAAAAAAATTTTATTTGAAAGGCTATACTTTCAGATTGGTCCCACAGAAATTTAATCAAAATCGGTTCAGTAGTTCGGCTGATTTTAATAAAAGTGAGTAACGGCGTGTGATTCTTTAAGGTAAATGTCACTTTTTGACATATCAGACAGCGTAAGAAAGTCGGTTTAATAAAAGTGAGTAACGGCGTGTGATTCTTTTAAGGTAAATGTCACTTTTTTACACTAAAAAGTAAAAAATAAAAAACTTTTTAACAAAAAAAAACCTCCTTCAAAAAACCACTAAAAAAGGAAAATAATGAAATTTTGAGGTCTGTGCCAATTTAATAAAATATGAAGTTGGTTAAAAAGAAGATATTAATCACTATAATATACTTTTTAACCGACTTCATATTTTATTAAATTGGCGCAGACCTCAAAATTTCATTATTTTCCTCTTTTCAGTGGTTTTTTGAGGGAGGTTTTTTTTTGTTAAAATTCATAAATACAGTAATGTATGGATAATCCGAACACTCCAATTGTGTATAGTGGTATCCATAATCCGAGCTCCTGTAACCATTTTATGTTTTAATAAGGTATCTATAATCCGAACGTTTTAGTAAACCGAACGGGTCCTGGCAACATTCTGTTCGGATTATCCAAAGATAACTGTACCTTACATTAGCGCTGCAGCTTTATAGGGGGTCATTTTTTAAAATTAAATCTCAAATGTCGGCAAATTATATGCCAATGAGGGCTACCATATTTTTATTCATCAGAAAGCGCTAGTGGCAAATGAGGTCTACGTCAAATGTTGACATTTTTTATTCGTCAGATGGCGCTAGTGGCAAGTAAGGTATATCAAACGTTTAGAGTGGTTTAGAGATTAACGGTTTGTGTTTAATCCATTCTTCATTTATCCATTATTAAGGATTAAATAATTAAATAAATACAAAACTGCGATTTAGCCATTAAATTATTGGAATGACTGATACTTTACTTTTAGGTAAACAGTACTGACATTTAAATGACATAAGTGACGTATACCTTACTCATAGACATGGAGGGTGAACAGTGCGTTCCCTATAGACCTTTTCACCAGTAGTAACGGGCAAGCGCCGTCGCCATGGTTATGATCGCGCCTTTCAAAAGTTTCGTACGCTTTTTGACGCAATGACTAGGTCAGAACCGTTTTTCAATGTTAATTTAGATGAAAATGTTACTGACGGTGCTAAATTAGTGCACAAAACAGTGGAAGAACATACTTGTGCTAAATTGGGACGGTGGTTGAAGTGCCACGGCCGGAAAACTGGTGGAAGTAAACGAAAATTGGTTGAAAGGTTAGAATCCTACCTGTCATAAATTGTTCATCATAAAAAGTTTATCTTTAAATGCACTCAAATATTTTTCTAGGGTGTTGTACCATTTCTTTAAATAATACATCTTATTTAATTACAATTTACTTTTTTCAAAATCAATCTCTTGCCATCTGTCAATATCACAAGTCTTTGAAAAACATGGCGGAATTGGGCACATGCGCAGGAAAAAATGTTCGTCGATGAAAAAGTCTATCCTACTAATGCTTACTATTGGCAAATAAATGAGAGAAAAAGATAGCTAAATTGTGGACGAATATAATTATCTCTTTCTAGAATTGTGATTGGTTTTTCGTCTTCATTTCTATATTTTATACTTTTATGTTGTCACTTTATTTGGAAAATCATATTCATAGCAACCATACATGTTAGGCAGGGCCGGCGCTAGGATTTTCGGGCCCCGGGTAAGCGTTCTCAGGCCCCTGTTCCCTCAAAAAAAAAATTTTACTCCAAAATTTGTTTTTTTTTTTGGAAATAGTCAGAAAATGTTAATGCAAAAATCATATAACGTCTTTTTTGTTGGGAAAATGTTTTAATGCTCACATATAACAGGTAAGCCTCGGGCCGGCGGGCCCCCTTCGGGGACCCGGACCCGGGGTAACTTTGCCCCGCTTACCCCCCCAACGCCGGTCCTGATGTTAGGGCGAAGAACCAATCACAATAATCTAAAAAGAGTGAATGACAGTCGTCTACAATACAGGGTAAGTTCGGTTTTGAGCTCAGATCGATCTGAGTGCTCTTATGCGTTCGAATTTAACATTTATATGCTCTGAAAGATCTCTATCCTGCGTTCGGATTTAAAATCTGCAGAAGATCGAGCACCCTCACAGTGACTTTATTTTAGACAGTGGCGACAATAGCTGTCCCATTTTTAATTGGCTATTGTAGTCACATGGTATCATCCGCCATTATGTGTCGAGAATTTTGTTGTTTACATGGCGTTGCTATGGTTCCTCTATTACAAGTCCTCAGTTCCCGAGTTACTAATGTTTTGGAAATATGTCATTTTGTTTTATATTCCACTTATTTGAAAAATTCACGCAATGCCATAGCAACGCCATGTAAACAACACCGCCATGTTGTGTCGAAATTTGATTTGACAGTCTATTGTCGCCACTGTCTCTATAAAGTAACTGTATAAGTCCACAATAACTATTTCTTTCTCTCATTTCTGTGCCAAAATTATAGGGGAACGCTCTGTCCACCCTCCATGTATATAACCTTACTAAAGTTACTAGAACTTACTAAAGTTACTTTATACGTTACTTTCCTGTGGCGCTATCAGGTGGTAGAAATACCCAGCGATTCATCTCGCTGAACTTCGACTATCCTTTCTAAAATTCGTACACAAATCCAAAGATCTTTCCCTCACACTTCGAGAGAGTAAACGACAACCAATATAAAACATATAGAGCTCATAAAATCGAAGTTTAAACAAAACCAGTGATAACAAAATAAATAACATTATAAAAGTGGTACACTAACAGTTATTTCTTTGCTTTGCTTCAACACAGTAAAGAATATAACAAAACACTACTCACTGTTATTGATCGAAGCCAGCAACTGATCGCTAAGCGACAGTGACTTGTTTTGTTGCTGTTTGTCTTTGTGATGATCCGCATCCTCCATCTCGATATCCATGTCGTCGTGGTGAGCTCCACCGGTTATCAACGGCTGAATCGGCGTTCCATAAGGCGGAGCACCTAGCAACGAATCAGGTTGCTGCACATTGCCCGGCTGATCCGAAGACGACTGGGCGTTCTTGTCTTGGCTGGGAGCGGCACCCGGATTCGGTAACGGTATCTGCGACATGTGAGGAGGAAGCACGCCCTGTCCAAAACCAATCATCGAGTTTGGTAATAAACCTGCAACAACCAAAACAAAAATATTAGAAAACTTAATCAAAAAGAAAAATGTACCATCAAATAATTAAATGTGTTATTTAAAGAAAATTTCCCTGCTTACCCGGTTGTAAATTCGGTGGAGGCACTCCTATAGGTACATTCGGCGGCATCATGCCAGGTATCTGCATCGGTACCGGACCAAGAAGTCTCGGATTGATTTGAAATGGTGGCACTAACGGCAACGCCATCGGAGGCGCTATCATACCGCCTGGAGTTTGAAGCGGAGGTGGCTGACTGGTGTCTACTTGACCAGCGACGTTACCAGGTGCACCCGCTGATGACGCCGGCGGTTGTACGGTTGGAAGAGCGTCCGGTAACGGTAGAAATCTGTAACAAAATTGCATATTAAGAACATGTTTATTTTTTTTATAACTTTTTATTATAATATTCATCATTAGTGTATAGCAAAGAAATCCTGTCAATATACCAACAACCAGCTATATATTTTTTGTCACTGATTTGTTTAGACAATTTAAAATTATGTGAGCTCAATATTGTTTAGAATTGGTCACCCTTTAGCAGTTTAAATAACACAAAAAAATGTCCAATAAAAATATTCGAAAATTCACAATTTATCCAATTAAATTTTTTCACATTTCTGAGAAAAAAATCACTATCAAAATTTACCAATCAAGAACCAACTTAGTTTGCAAATACAGTTACCTATAAATAAATTAGTAATCGACAAATTATACGTTTGCAATCCTATTAGACCAAGAGGCGGGCGTTAATATATGAAGCTCATTTGTGACAGGATGAAATTTTCAGGGAAGGTAGTATTAATTATGACAAAGAAAAAGCGCTAGGGTTGCCTAGTCAAATCCTGGTGCGACGGCCGGGATAAGCCACTTCCGGTGCAAAATGTCAATTTTTATATGTATATGTATATATGTATAAATTCAAACAGCTCAAAATTACAAAGTGGCCCTTTGTCCAGCATGGTAACCATAGTTTTTTAAAAAATGACATTTCGAAAATTACAAATTGTTAATAACTGCTCAAAATTGGATAAAATATAATAGTTAAATCCTGTATCACGGAAAAAAAAAGTTATACATTTTGTAAAGTAGTATCAGTATATGCAAAAATTTTAATTTTTGATGTGAAACATCTGTAGGTACGGGTGTAAAGTCGTTTAAATGGAACGTCGCCAAATGTCATTTGTTATTGCATTTTGAAACTACGTGGTCAATAATTATAGTTTTTTTACTAACATTATCAGCGGTAATGTGTCATGCATCGTTTTTTTTTTTTTTATTAAAAAAACAGATAGATTATTATGTATTGTTTTTTTTCTTATTGAAAAATTATTAATGTGATATTTTTTAGCACCTTACCTATATTAAAAATGTTAAAAATTCAATTTTCAACAAAAAATATCTCGCATTATTTTCTAATTTAACTAGCATAAAGAGATACCTTTATTAAAAAAAATATATATAATTTTTATTTCATGATTTTCTTGACTTTTTTTCAAAGCAACTACTAACTACGTTTTGTTTAAAAATGTTTACATAATATTATTGTAAAAAAAAAAATATTTTAATAGCACGTTAATATAAGTACGCTTAGAATAAGTAATTTAATAATAACTCATAAAATGTTATTGCCTTTGTTTGGAACATTTTTGAATAGTTTAATGTATACCTAGTAAACTATATTGAAACTCATGTCGATCACTCACGTATGTACCTAATATAATAAAATTAAAAAACCGGTTGATTTGTGAATCAGAATTATCAATCATT
This sequence comes from Mongoloraphidia duomilia, assembly GCA_039654895.1. Lineage (NCBI taxonomy): Eukaryota > Metazoa > Arthropoda > Insecta > Raphidioptera > Raphidiidae > Mongoloraphidia > Mongoloraphidia duomilia. The sequence goes on from CM077516.1 coordinate 6,721,641, forward strand.
GGCAATGTTTGCCTTCTTCAGGCCTAAAATTACATAATTCTAATAATGTAATTTTAGACTTGAAGAAGGCAACAAAATAGTTGCTGAAAAGTTGCCATAATAAAGATTGACAATTCTAACTCACAAATCAATCGGTTTTTTCTTTTATTATAGTAAATTATTATTATTTTCCATTTTTTCATTATAGTTATTTTGGTTTTATATTCGCTTAGTTAACTTTATACCTGCGTCTGATTAAGTTGAATTTCAAGAAAAAATATTAATCGAGGTTCAGTAAAGTCAAATGCTTCAATTAGTTTTTAGTGTCAAACCAAATTTAAAATCACAAACAAAAATCAACCTTTTTTCTCTTTTCGAAACAAACTCCAAACCACCTTTTTTAAAACTTTTATTACAGGTTACTACGACCTTCAAGTAAGTAATTTATACTAATTTATATAAGAGGTGCACGTTGAATTACGTTGAAAAATAAAAATAAGAAATTGCTACCCTAAAATACATAAATTCTTGGGAAAATTGTCAATACCAGATTCAGGCAATTCCTGCGTAATTATACGGATATGAGTTAGAAACCAAATGCGTTGAAAACATAAAGTTATAAATAACTAGACATACGTATGAATGTTTGCCAAACACAAGGCCGATAACTCATTTCAGAACGGTTACAATATATAAGTATACATATATACATAATGTTATTTGACAGCTTAAAAAATGTCAAAAAAACAAATGTAATTTATAAGTTTTCAATGTGTTACCCAAAATTTCCTTAGGCAACCCTATGTATTTCAATACAGCTCTTCGAGATCTACAATATGGCGTCAATTGTATGCTGTCATATAATGACGAAAGATAATTATGAGCTAATGAAATATGTGTATTTTGCACCGGAAGTGAGCTCCTCCCGGCCTTCGCACCAGGATTTGACGAGGCAACCCTAGCATTTATTCTTTGTCATACTAGATTCTACCTTCCCTGAAAATTTCATCCTGTCACAAATGAGCTATAAAAATTTACGCCTAGCTCTCGACCTATATCACCTATATTTCTTGTGCTTGATATTGTTTTGGAATTATTAAATTGAACCGTCTCTATTAAACTCTGTTTAACGGAAGACGATTACTCATTAAGGTGATACTCGGTGTTAACATGTTAAATATGGTCAATTTATAAAGTACTGATCGGGAACATATTTTAAAAATCGAATCAATCCATCTCCGGTTAATTGGGACATCACTTAATCGGAGTAAAAACAACCACAATTCGTTTCATTATAATTCTGATGTGTCCCAAACTTCCAAGTAATTGGAACCTACAGTATTGTTATAGTCGGGAGCGAGGATGATAATATTAAAATGCACTTAGACCAGGGGTCGGCAACCTTTTGAGACGGAAGAGCCAAAAGTTACAATTTACAAAATTTCCCAGTTTTTAAAGAGCCACTAACATTTTTATTTCAATATTATGGTATTTGATTAGGTATATAAATTTGATTTTTTATTTAAAATAATAGCTTTAAATATGAAATAATATTTATTCATATAAAAACATACAAATGTTTCGCTCAAAACATATTACTTTTTGATCGAAAAAGTTCTGACTGCGACCGTTGACGACATCACCAATAACTAAACAAACAGAAGTGTTGCCACATTTAAAAATGACTTGGACAAATCACAGAAAGGTCACCGACACACCCCCCGCCCTCGATTCTTCACGCCTAGCAATAATATTAATATGTAAGCACTAACTACAAATGTAAAAAAAAAGTGGTACTCCAATTTTCATTTGAATAAAATTAATGTCAGCTTGACACTAATCATTGTAAAGCAAAGTTATGTTTTTATGAATTATAACCACAACTGACAATTATTCTGATTTGGTTCTAATAGTCCAATCCGATTTGCCCGAAAGTGTTCTAGGACTTGGCCAACAAACACACCTATGTACAGACACTGCACATTTTATTTATTAAATCATACCATAAAAAACATAAAACGTTGCATAGCCAACTGATAATTATCATTTGATTAAATTTAAATTAAAAAAAAAAAGTCAATATCACTTAATTTTACTGATCGAGTTGAATTTTTTTGTTACAACTGATTTATCATAATATTAATTATAGTACGCAAAACACGATAAACAAATTCTGAATAGACAACAATGATTTTTCTAATTTTAAATGATTTCGTTTGGACTCTGATGATCTGTCATTAAAACAACAGTCTAACAAACTCATGCTTTACTAATGTACTATTAATATTTTCATAGTTATTCGATTTAAGAAAAAAAACAACTATACACATGAAATTATTCTTAAAAACTACAAAAAGAAAAGAAAAACTTACGCACGCAGATATCGATCGCTTCTGTCGACAGATGAAAAATGAAAAATACTTACGTGTGATTCTTGATATGATTGTTCCTATTTACAACTTGACCATGTTAACCAAAAAGTGACAAACCGACAAGAAGATTAAAATGAGTAAGAGAAACTGATTAACGATAAAAATCTGTGACCATTGTGGAAATAAAATAATATTAATAGCCTAATAATTGTGCTGCACTAATAATTGGCTCCTGGCAATTTTTTGGCATATAAAAAAAGACTTTTATGAGTTTCTCGGTACAAATAATTCAAGTTCGCAAAATATGTTGCTTGGTTACTTTTTGGTTAACGAGGTTCAATTATATGTATTTAAGTGACCATAAAAAAGTTTTATTATAGTTCTTAACTGGTGACACTAAATAGCGGGCTAGCAATACGGTTGACTGGTCAATTTGTCCAGTTTAAATTATATTTTGCCACGGGTCAAAACTACTAGAGGTCAAATATCTCATGTTCGCGAAATTTGTCGCTTTGTCACTTTTTAGTTAACAAGGTCCAACTATGTGTATTATGTTGTTGTGTCTTTTTGAGTCAACATTAATACTCTAAAAAACAAAAATAAAGATAGTTACTTCTTACCACAACAGTTTTATTGATGGATGTACATTTCAAAAGCTATGCTTTCATCTTCAGCAAACACTATACATGATAGTGTATACATGTATAGTGTTTGCTGAAGATGAAAGCATAGCTTTCGAAATGTACATCCAACAATAAAACTGTTGTGGTAAGAAGTAACTATCTTTATTTTTGTTTTTATTCCAACCACAACATTGTTTTGTTTTGGCAGTTTCTATTAGCTACGCTTTTGAAACAAACAAGTAATTCAAAATTGTAATCTCGTTGTGATCAGACGTATTTTAGATTCGTCTTGATTAAATCAAATTTTATTGTGTTTTATTTATTTATTATTAATTTTATATAAAGGATCTACGATATTATAAAATATCACAAAAAAGATCTTTATAATGTAAAGTTTTTATGTAACCATAAAAAAGTTGTATCATAGTTCTTAACAGATAGCACTAAATAGCGGGCTAGCAATACGGTTGACTGGTCAATTTGTTCAGTTATCATGACCGTGTTTTTTTCTAGGGGTGCACCGAGGACAGTTATTATCCGGCCAAGTAATAAGAAAATTCAGTCACAAAAAAATTAAATTTTTTTAAAATTAATGTCAAATTCGGTTTTGGGAGGCAGACATAACATGTGCTTATTTTATGGCATTTAAAAAAAAACTATAAACCCATGACAGACAGATGGTCAGAGGAGAAAAGTAATAGGGTTTCAGACTACGAAGTAAATGAACAAAATTATGTGAAGTACTTTACTCTTCTCAGCAAGAGTACCGTAAGCGGCGCTATCTATAGACTGGTAACCAAACTGCGCAGTACTAGCTATGTTCCAACCTACTATAAATGGATCGTTTTGAAACGGTAACGGAACTGTTTTTATCGGTTTTGTGCGCATGCGCCAACCTTGCACGGTTCTGTGACGGTACAAACGTAGACATTGGTTGGAACGCTTTTGTGCATCAAATCATGGCCTCCATGTACCATGCATATGATCAAAAAATATCAATTGTTATTTGTCAAATGTAAATTCCTAATTTCAGGTTTTTTTTGTTGTTAAAAACATTTTGAAAATGAATAACTTATTTGATGGCTAGTCGTAAGAATAATATAAATAAATAAACGTACTAAATGTTTTAACTGTTAAAAACATTTTTTGGTAAAATACTAGCTACATTTTTTTTGGAAATAAAAAATATGCAAATTATTAATTTATAGTCGTGATGTTTTTGAGCGTTTGTTAAAAATTGTATTGTTCGTCTGACATTACTTTTTTAAAATTTTTAGAATTGCACGAATATAAATATAATTAAATTTTATTAACTAAGAATTCAAATATAAATATTTAAATTAATAATTTTGCAAAAACAAACAAAACAAAACAAATCTCAAATGAAGAATAGAGATATTTGATTAGAGACGAGACAAAACAAAAATAAAATAAATTACAAATGAATAAACAACTGTCTCAAGTTGGTATTGAACAGAGACAAACGTAACGAAGTGCTTAATGCGCATGTCAGTTTTACAGCTTCATTTTGGTTTCATGTCTAGAGCATGTACCGAAATGATCGTTCGGAAACCGTTTACAAACTATCACACAATCGGTTGGAATGCTTTAAGAATCGTCCACAAACGATCACAAGTTCGGTTGGAACGCGTTCTATCCACTGCGCATGAGCGTGACGGTAATATTACGGTATTCAGAGTGGTTGGAACAAAGCTTAAATTATCTAAAGAAGTGGTACAACACCCTAAAAAAATATTTGAGTATTTTTAAAGATGAACTATTTACGATAAACAATTTATTTCAACCAATTTTCGTTTACTTCCACCAGTTTTCCGGCTGTGGCACTTCAACCACCGTCCCAACTTAGCACAAGTATGTTCTTCTACTGTTTTGTGCACTAATTTAGCACCGTCAACATTTTCATCTAAATTAACATTGAAAAACGGTTCTGACCTAGTCATTGAGTCAAAAAGAGTACGAAACTTTTGAAAGGCGCGATCATAACCATGGCAACGGCGCTTGCGCGTAACTACGGGTGAAAAGGTCTATTGGCAAGTTGATTTTACAGCTAGGCTATGTCGCGACTAAAATTAGTGCTTATCAAATAGGATCAGCTATCAGAAGACATCTTTTATTTAGGTTTGTTCCATACAAAGCTGAAAAAACTGCTATGCTGCGTTCTCGGTTCATTTAGTAATGCAAATAACAATTTTATGTGACAGAAGACATTATTATGGTCACTTGTTTAATAAAAGTTTCTATATTATGAAGATTAGGATTCAATTTTGAAGATATGTTTAGTAACTTATGGCAGCTGAAAAAATATTGTCAAGTTTTATTTTTAAACAAATCGTTTTTAACTTCAAAAGACTTCAAAGCGATTATATAAATTATATTCAACAATATTTAACCCCAAAAAATTAAGTAACTGTTAAAATTCGCGATGAACTAAAATTTCTGATCACAATTTCACAAATCGTTCATTCTTTGTTGAACTGTGACCAACTTAAATTTCTCGCAGAAAAATTATTATTACAGAAGAAAACAACTCAAATAATAATAAAGTTACATTGAACGTTTCAAACTTTCCCTCATTTTCAAGGTTATATTTGTTTTGACATTTAACATAACCTCACTTAAATTAAATTTTTCTATCTATAGAAGTGACGCAGTTTCAAAATTTAGTTTTTAAAATTACATCCCTTTGGCAATTAATGCACCAATTTTTGCAGGTTATGTGAAGTTATAATATATATTTCCAGCGGATTATTGGTGAGTTACGTGCAGGGTTGCCAGATGCTCCGTATTTTACGGGTTACCCCGTTTTTCAGGCTAAGATAATACAAAAACCCATAATTTCGAAAATAAAATACGGGGTAAATAAAGCTCCCCTATTTTTTACAAACTAAACCAGAGCTGGCTAGCGACACCATACGCTAACGTTTTGGCTGACAGATAGCCGAAACCGACTCAATATTGAGACTGTCAAGGGGGAGTTACAAGTCAAATGTAATTTTAAGTTATCTTGCAAAGATTTTTATATATTTGCTTGTCAAAATGAAGAACTTTTAAAAGCTGTTTCTTCTAACCATAAATATAAATTTAAATTAAAAAATAGATTATCTTCATAAAACATTGCTGTTTTAATTGTCTCCCGTAAAAATATCTAAAACCCGTATTTTTTATACTGGTAACCCTTTAATCAACTAGCGGCAGGTGGCAACCCTAGTTACATGTGACGAGTCACATTTAATTTAAGACCGTTCTACTATCCTTGAACAATCCACAATAAAATTTCAATTTCAACATTAAGAACAATGAGACACTTACCCTGGCGGTGCTCCAACATTAGCGGCAGCAGTTTGCTGATCGCCCGGCGCGACACTGGTTTGCGACACGGCTCCACCGATTATTGTTGTGATCGGTTGAGGTTCGCCGGTCAGAGACGACGCGATCTGTTGCTTCTGCACAGCGTCCATGACGACTTTGCGGTGCTGTAGATCGTTCTCCAGTTTCTGTTTCATCCACTGGGGCATTGTGTCATCATCAATCATACCACCTTCCTCCAACGCCTCAAAGTCCGTTGTCGGCTTCAGCTTGTTCCATGGTATGTACGACACACCGAGGTCTACTTCCCAATAGTCTTTCCATTCTTTGCCTTTCACTCCTTTACCTGGGGCCCAAGCCAACTGAAAAAGACAGAAAAAATTATTATACAAACGCCTTCAGGAATTATAAATAATAGTATCGAAAGTGTACAAGGAATCTATTTTTATACTTTGAACGGCTTTTTAATTTTACTATATGGGTAATTTCTGTTTTTTGTATGTTCATTAGTTGCTTGCACGTTCATAAAGCAAAAACTTGTAAAGTGGGAATTTATTCCGTCATATAACTATATAAATAAACACACGCTACAGCTACGCGTTTAGTTTAAAATGCTGTTTAAGAACATTTTATTTTATTATTTATTTTCAATTTCGTTGATACTTGATACTTAAAAAATTCGACTGACGACCAGTCCTATACTTCCCACCTAGTAAATATTTGCAAAAAATAAACACTCTTTTTTTATTCTTTGAAAAAAAGCATGGCCCTCTTTTTTGTTTGGTGATCTACTGATGGCTAGCTTAAAAGGGCACTGCACAAAAAGTTGCCGATAATAAACCGTTAGAGGCGCTGTCGTCGCTGTAATTGTAATATTTTTCAAAATATTGTGAGTATTTCGTCTACTAGCGTATAGAGGACACTAATATAACAATAATTTTTATAATTGATCTATGATGACAGCAAAGTTAGTAATGATATAATATTTCTGAAATTGCCATGGAAACAATGTGAATAAAAAATTTAAATATTTGAGAAATGTTGACACAAGTGGACACAAGTCGTGTCATAAATAGTTAATAATGTTGAGTTGAAAGCTGAAAAATTATAATTTCAGAGCAGAAAATTAATAAATAAGGACATTTATGAAATCTTATAGAACATGTGCGAAAAAATGTATAAATAAAATCTATTAAAACGCTTGAATCAATCAAAAAGAAATAAAATCTGAGTCAAGAAGAAAGCATTTATGAAATTTCTCCTATTAGAAAAAAATAACTCTATGACAGATCTTGGAATTAGGCAATACTACGTCTGAAAAGCCCAAAAGAAGAATAATTGAAGTGTAATAAAGATTTAAAAGTGCCAAGTGAATTTATAATTTTTTATAATAATGTGAATGTAATGTCACTTTTTATTACCTATATAAATTTACTTTGTGCTTTTTTATTTTACATAAAATTTCTGTGGTGTCATTTTTGTAATAAGCGATATGAAAAGTTTCATTAGTTAATTAGTTCATTTCACTATTCTTACTTGTAAAATGAATAAAATAAATAACAAATCGAAGAAAATTCATGCATAACAGTCTATAAAATGATACTAATATTTTTAAAAATTTACGTCGTTTTGGATTTCGATTATTTCTTCCCATTTCCCTGGTTACTGAACTATTTTTTTTCAGAAAAACCTGGAAAATATAAAAAATCTAATCTCAATTTGAAAATTGTGTACGTGGTACCAACTTTACACAATCAAATAAATTTCTCAAGAGGAAAATTTGATAATTTAAGTTGTCATATTTAGAACATCTTTGAATTCGATACTTTTTATGTTTTCATGTTAATTGAAAATTGATTATTCATATTCATAGCAACCCGTTGCCTTGAAGAAAAAATCTATTTAGAAAACAAAATCAATCTCAAAATCTTTGAAAAACACGAACTGAACAAGAAAACGAAAACTGACATTTATACCATAAATCAAGATGTAAACAAAACGTACGTAGCGTCATTTCTTAGACAATAGCTACACTTTTTTTAGTTATTGATAACACCGCGGTTGCATTATCTGTCATTAGTGACTTTTTACTAAACGATTTGCTGTTATTATTAACAGTTTCGTATTGAAATTTAGCATATCCATTTTTTGTCCTTCAAAGTATGTTTTAAATGTCTAAAAATCCTTTTTCATTGAAAAAAATATTTCAAGTTCAATCTGAATTCCTACTTTTATTAATTTCAATACATGACCCCAAATATGTTTAATACAAAGAATATCATCTATAGAATCTTACAGATCTCACAAATTGACTGTATTGTTTATATAAAAGCTGATTCTTTGAGTAAAAAATTGGGAAAAATGACATATGGTAGCGCCATCTTTTGAAATTGGTGCCAGGCAGATTCCTATTAATATAGCAAAAATCATGGTTACCTTGATTTACGTACAATTTTCTTTTTTTAGTAAAATATTTTTTTCTCGAAAACTACATTTTAGAGAAAAAAAATATTTACATTTTTTTCATATTATAATATCTAGAATTCATTTACTTATATTTTTTTTTACCTATGTTAATACGTGACATTGAAAACGTTTTTTTTAATATCTCAGGATCCACTGAACCGATTTGACTCAAAATCTAATCAGATCTAAGTTAAAGGCTGATAAACACAATAGAACAATCGGCATGGCCGTATGTTGTTCCGTTTTTACGATATCGAAGGCGAAAAATTGACAACACACACACACATACAGACATCAGTCAGAAAATGATCTTAAACGATTGCTAGGGTCTCAAAACGTGAAGATCTGTTAAAATCTCGAAATATTTTTTCGGACCAAATCCATTACTTCCCTACCATAGTAGAGGTGGGAATTAAAAATAAAGTTATAATAATAGTACTGCTAGAACTGCTTGTACACCATTTTAGAATTTAGATTATACGGGTTATTCGAATCTGACAACAAAATATTGATCTCTTCAAAAATAAAATGACCACAAAAAATATAGTTAAATAATGGTTAAATTTTAACACGTGTTGAGTTCATACAGTTTTTAAATGATATGAATATAAAAACAGCATATGGTAAATCTAAGGGTGTTAAGAAAATTTCACAAACGCTACTTACTGTTATCGCTTTTCCTTGCATTTTATGACTCTTCAATTTCGAAAGGCATCGGGACGCGTCCTGTCTTCTGTTCATTACGATGAAAGCGCACCCTCGTGGTGGAATTAGATCGATGCTAACAATGTCGCCAAATTCACCGAACGTGTCGGACAATTCCTCGGCGTGGACCAATTTCGACAAATGACCAACCCAAAGTGTTGTGGTGCAGACTGCACAATAAAATAAATCAAAATATGTAATACAGATTAAAAAATAAGTATCTCTGTATCGCGGGTACAGACAGATGTCGTGAATACCGTTACAAACAAATAATTGTATTAATACATCCACTTTTATTTATCTTATAAAATCAAATGTTCGTAAAATATAATAAATAAAATAATTGTAATTTTATTTTTTTATATTTTAAATTGTTATCCAATACATCTACAGGGTGGCACATCTTAAACAATGCAGTGAAATATCTCGTGAAACAAACCATAAAAAAATGTTTTATACAAAAGTTATAGTGTCAAGGGGGACAGAAGACGGTGATATCAGATTTAACATAGGTGGTGCTGTGAAGGTGAGGCGAAGGTCAGCTTCGATTTTTTAATTGTAACAGTGCATTTTTATTCCAGAATACAATACAGTATTTAATAGTGAACAGTAAATTATTAAGGTACATATGAGCCAAAGTTAATAAATAGTGAGATATTTAGAAGTTAAATAACGACCAAAATGAACGACAATTAGATAAATTATGGCATAGCAGATAGCCATGATATTACGCAACGGCCTTCTTGGCTTGAATTCAATTCATAAAAGAACCGAATTGACAAATTAAATGTGTTATTTAATTTCTAAATATTTGAATATTTATTAACTTTAGCTCATATGTACCTTAATAATTTACTGTTCACTATTAAATACTGTATCGTATTCTGGAATAAAAATGCACTGTTATAATTAAAAAATCGAAGCTGACCTTCACAGCACCACCTATGTTTAATCTGATATCACAGTCTTCCGTCCCCCTTGACACTCTATAACTTTTGAATAAAACATTTTTTTATGGTTTGTACCGTTTACGAGATATTTCACTGCATTGTTTAAGATGTGCCACCTTGTATATTTTAATTATAATAAAAAATAATAATATTAAAAGCCTTAGGGATTCGAACCCGGGCTTGGCGTTTGAAACTGTCGGTAGCCTAGTACTTTACCGCACAGCCAACTGACCTACGTCAACATAGACCTTAACATAGGTATTTGTTTTGTTTTACATGACAACTACTTCCTTCTATTTCCGTAACATCCAATATTTCTCAAATGCCACCCCAGTATGACATTAGACGTTATTCGTATGTGTAAAAATAATTCTTTTCTTATATTTATCCCAATCGTAAATCAGTTTGCCTGTTCAAACTTCGAGTCAATAAAGAAATACCTCGTTTTCAAGGGACCGTAAGAAAGACACTCACCACTGAGATGATCTTTCTTGATAGGCGGCAACCCGCGTTTCCTTCGTTCTCTATCTTTTTCCCTGTCCTTTTCTCTATCCTTGTCTCTGTCCTTGTCCCTCTCACGTTCTCTATCCCTATCTCTCGACCTGCTACGTCTCCTCCTCGACCTTGAACGCGACCGCGAATGCGACCGCCGGCGCCTGTCGCGACCTCTGTCTCGTGATCTGTTTCGGTCGCGTGACCTTGAGTCCGATCTGCTGCGACGCCTCCTAGCTGTACCGCGTTCGTAGCGTTCGTCTATATCGTGCGGAGACTGAGACTGTGAATCAGTTTGGTCCAAGTTGATTACCTGGAGTGCAAAGGTTTAAACAAAATATTATGTCTCGTTCTAACAACGTAATGGAACAATTGAAGGCCTCGGCATAACAAGGATATTAGCTACACACAGTTATTTATGAGATAAACGCGTTTTAAGTTTTGTATAATTGTTTTAAATCTGTTATGGGTATAATAAATAATTATGATTTTTCCAAATTATTCCGCAACTATAGCTAGGACACCTTATCAACAAACTAGGTTACTCCCAGAAAAAAATAAGATAAATTTACAACTTTTTTTAGAAAAAAATGTGGGATATACCCTTTATTCACAAAAAAAAAAAATAAAAAGTTCAGACTTATACCATTGTTCCTACATACACACGTTCCGCCATGTTGAAAATTATGTGGCTTGTACCCTTTTATGACAAACTTTACGTGTCATTTCTGTAGATGAAACAATGATATTTAGGTGCTGTGGCTCCATCTCTAGAGGAATAGACGTACAATTTATTTTAGTGGCTTATATCGTTATTTAACCATGAATTACCAATGAAACGCCAACATAGTTAAATGGTGGCTTATATCCTTGTTATCCCGAGGCCTTCAAATATTAAATTTTTTATACAATCAAATTCTAACTACGGAACTGGATTTTTCATGATACCTTTTAAGGTATAAATTTCGTCACAAATAGGTTACTAGGGCAGTCATGTGCCCGACGAAATTTACATTATTAGTTCAAGGTTCAAATTTTAATATGTTGTTACGGCGACTGTTTTAAGCATATATTTCAATTTGCAGAACAAAATGTCGGTATCAACCGCCTCTCTTAGAGGGAAACTTGCTCGCCTAGGTGTTTATATTGTTTTGCAAGGGGGTTAATACCAACATTTTGTTCTGCAAATTGAAATATATGCTTAAAACAGTCGCCGTAACAACATATTAAAATTTAAACCTTGAACTAATAATATAAAATTCATCAGGTACATGACACGTTTAGGATGATCTGCCATCCTTTTAATACCGACTAATCGTTCTGTAAATATTATAATGGCATTATTGGGTCACCGACAAGCTATACAAACAATTTCAGCCTTGAAGCAATAATACTTGTGACCATTTTTTTTGTTACATGTTGGGGGCGGTCTGCATCCCTCCCATACCACTATCTAGCAAAATCACTTACTCAGGGCACTTTAGTATGCCTACAAAAACATCTTTACAATAATAAGGCTTTGAATAAATAACACAATTTCGAGTGATTTAGCCGGTTAAGTTGGAGCCCCTCGCAATATTTAAACATTACTGGTATTAGGCCCAGACATTGCCTTACACTACTGGACGCGCCGCCCTAGCAGAGTAATAACAAATATTACGTATTGTTATTTTGACTTAAATTCTTAGGTAGGTAGACAAGTACAATAATGAAATAACAAATCTTAAGTTTTGTACGCTTCCTGGAAGCTGCAATAAGGCAGCGAAACAAACTTAAAATTTGTTATTAGTGTATTTGCCATATGGCACATATTGGCGTCGGTCGGATGGCGGGACCTAGGGGTCGGACCAAAATTTCTCGACGTTTCATAGCCTCCTGAACACTTTGGCACCATTTTTGGAAATGTCTGTTTATATATGTATATATATATATATATATATATATATATTTATATATTTGGATATATATGTGTGCGGGCTATAACTTTCGAAAGAGTTAATTGATTTTGACGAAATTTGGTAGGCACGTTGAAATCCATCACCGCACGAAGCCTATTTAAAATGGGCCCAATCGGACCATTTTAAGGGTGGTTTTTAGGGGTTGAAAAATGTTTTTGGGCCCAAAAATGCCGAAAAAATTCTCAGAATCGTTTCAAAATTGAAATTTAACCCTTTAGTAACGATTAAAATGTACTGCTAAAATTTTAATAAAATCGGCCCGACAGGACCGGACTTACAAATTTTATGAAAACACTAGTTTGCGGATAGTGCTTTACTTACTGAAGGGTGTATTTAATTTGGTACCGAGGTTGCATTGATAAAAATATTGAAATTAAGAAAAAAAATATTATTTTAAGGGATGTATTAAGGGGTTAAATTTTTTATTTTGTCCAAAAACAAACATAATAAAACCACAATGCCAGTATTAGCAAATACACTAGATTGTCGGCAGGGTTTTGGCACTGCGACCCGAGTTTTTTTACTTCCCACCTCTACTATGGTAGGGAAGTAATGGATTCAGTCCGAAAACAATATTTCGAGATTTTAACAGATTTTCACGTTTTGAGACCCTAGCAATCGTTTAAGATCATTTTCTGACTGATGTCTGTAGGGTGTGTGTGTGTATGTGTGTGTGTGTGTATGTGGTCAATTTTTCGCCTTCGATATCTTAAGAACGGAACAACATACGGGCATGCCGATTGTTCTATTGTGTTTATCAGCCTTTAACTTAGATCTGATTAGATTTTGAGTCAAATCGGTTCAGTGGATCCTGAGATATTCAAAAAAACGTCCTCAATGTCACGTATTAACATAGGTAAAAAAAAATATAAATGAATTCTAGATGTTATAATATGAAAAAAATGTAAATATTTTTTTTCTCTAAAATGTATAGTTTTCGAGAAAAAAAATATTTTACTAAAAAAAATAAAAATTGTACGTAAATCAAGGTAACCATGATTTTTGCTATATTAAGCTAGCCATCAATAGATCACCAAACAAAAAAGAGGGCCATGCTTTTTTCAAAGAATAAAAATTAAATTGTGTTTTAAAGACCACCAACAGCTAAGGTTATTTGGGCCTAGTCAAAGAATAAAAAAAAGAGTGTTTATTTTTTGCAAATATTTACTAGGTGGGAAGTATAGGACTGGTCATCAGTCGAATTTTTTTATTATTGTACTTGTCCACCTACCTAAGAATTTAAGTCAAAGTAACAATACGTAATATTTATTAGCCCCTTTTAGATGTGGTATTGCACTTATATTTTTTAGCGATCAGAAATTTTATTTTTTTTATTTATAAAAATTTGTCATTCCTTCAACGGATATAGAGCATGATTTAGTGCGGTCGTCAGATATCGTTTTCGTCGCGCACCCAGCCAATATCGTTAAAGTTATTTTCGGATTCACATAACATTTACATGAGTGAGAAGGCTAAACTATGGTTGTGGCCAATCTTTACAGTACTAATTTAAGAGATAGAGATTGGCCACACATCCACTTTTTAACTGCTAAGGCAGGCGCGGATCCAGTTCTCAAAAAAGGTTGTGGTCACGGCTTTCCGAAAATCGACCAAGTGCGAATCGGACTACTGACTCGCTCACGATCTATACATTGCATTTCTACAAAGGAGTAGGGTTGTGGGCATGCCCACCGTGCCCACAACGGTGGATTCGCGCTTGTGCTAGGGCATGTCCAGGTTGTGTAAGTCAATGAACCCAGATAACCATGGCAGTCAGTTGTCAGAGAAAAGAAGCATCTTCGGCAATTCAAATTCCGACCCAAACATGTATTCACATCGGTAAATTTTCAGATTAGCCGGTATTTCTATTGTGACCAACTTCCATTTCACTAACCTCGACATCGGCATTGTTATCGTTACCATCTACATATTCAAGCTCGCTTTCGTTGTGTACCTCGTCCAATAACGGACTATTCTGTCCTTGACCATACTGCATATTCTGAGCCGAGTGCATGTATCCAGGCGGTGGCTGACTGGTGTCGAGCGTCGACGGTAACATGTAAGCTGGTTCGTGTTGCTTAAATTGCTGCTGTGGTGTCGGCTTCAAGTCGCACTCCGAGGCGAATGGCAGATTCTGTACACAGAAAATAAGTCTATAAGCAAAACTAAAAAACAGGCGAGAGCGCTAAAAGTGCAAAAAACGTTTAAGCATCTCCCGATATGTGTATTCATCGAGCGTTCTAAGCATTTCGTTATTGTACGTGCGTTTTCTAACTCTTACACAAATGAAACGCAGTATATACTGTCATTCTAACCTAAAAAGCAGTATCTCCATTTTTCCCCATTTATAGTTATTTCACTTTCTAAGTTACCTTATAGACTGTGTGCATGGCGGCGGAATTATAATAATATCGACGCGAGCGCTCGTTGTGAGATCCATTGTAAACTCGGAACTATAATTTTCCGTAATTGTCAGTGAGCATTGTTGTTTAAAAAGTCAAGTAAGTAAAACCATGATTTTACTTCTAACTTATTTGGAAATAATTACTATAAACCTGATAAATTTGACACTTTTAAACCCGGTCCGCAAGATTATAGGCGCCATGGTTTTAGGTTATGCTATCGTCTGTCAATGTAAACCATAGACATAGATGTAGGTATACCTCCATGTCTGATATAAATTAATTAGTTATTTTTTATTATACGTTAAAATTGAAGAAGACAAAAACTTAAAATGAATAATTTTCATGTACCTTTTATGCTATGCTATTTATACTATACAGCGAAATTAAATGGTATTTGTTTATTAAAAAATTTTGCGGTCATAAACAACAATAAAAATGAGTTCAATAATGCACTATTGCCCGCTAGCGGCGCTAATAGGCTTCGTCCACACAACCTATATCTGGTATTCTACAACGCTAGAAAGCAGTAAGAAGCACTAGATTAACACAAAATATCTGAGGGCAGTATAGCCTAGATGGTAGCGTGCTTGGCGCTGCAACCTCTAGACTGGACTGCCGTGGGTTCGAATCCCACCTGCGCTCATGGATGTTTTGTGATGTTATTTAGTTTTAAGTTAGTTGTTATTTAGTGTAGTTGAAAGACGCTAATGACCTTAGATGTCGACGCGTCTATAATCTACAATAAATAAAACACAAAATATCTTACACTCCTGGCATTTTATGCATCTGACAATCAATTCATAAGCTATAGGAACTTACATGAACACTGTCTCAAAACTAACAATTTGGAGATACTGTATTTTTTTGGTTAGAATGGGAGTATAGGTTTTCAACTAAATGGAGATTTCCATTCAGTTGAAAACAAATGACATATTGTAGTGATGCGCGATTACGAGATGTTTTAGTCGATTGCCTCGATTGTTCAAACATCTCGATGGTTCTCACTTGGACTCGATTGTTGTCGTTTCATAGTTCAACGAGACCGACTCGCATAGTACTGAATCGTACACTGTCGAGAGCCACATAATATACAATCGATCATCACTCAACAACTGTAATCGAGTCGATGGTCGATTGTGCAGCAAACGTGTAATATGAATTCAATAGTGAAGAGATCACAGAGTAGTGAGTACCGACTGAACAGTGAACAATCAACGAGTCACGTGAACGTCAGTTGACTAGCATATAACTTTGAATCGCGATTATATGTATTCTCATTTGCTGCTATTGCTATAACCTGTGGCAAATAATTGACTTGAATAATCGAACATTTCGATTGTAAAATCAAACTCCGAGTCGATTGTGGACTCGATTGTTATTATGCACAATTGCAATTGTTTCGATTGTAAAAACATCTCGTATTCGTCCATCACTAACATATTGTGAGTTTGTCACTTTACATATTGTGCAATGTGATATCTTTTGCTGTATTTTTCGAAATCAAAATTTAAAAAAAACGTATGTCCTACCGGAACAGTTATTGCCAAATGCTTGTCGAATTCATCTTCCTGCATCTTCATTTCACGCAATTTTCGAATTTTCTCTTCCATGTCCAATTGCTGCGCCTGCAGACCCTGCAGCATTTGTGTCTGAGAGAAAACTGACTGGCCGGCAATTTGTTGCTGAAGTTGCAGTTGTAACTGACGTAGCACTTCGGGTGTTAGGATACTGTAAAATGAATAAAAATCTGCTTTAAACAGGGCATAAAAATATCGTGACATTCATATAAATAACAAAGTATCGGATATACAGGGTGTCTCAAAATTGCTGGGACACAGAGCTACCACGTGTAGTAGAAGTCAAAATAAGTTGATTGGACCCAATTTATTTATATACCAAAATGTACCGTTTGCCCGTGAGAAGAGTTCAAAGTTTACATAAAAAAACACATTTTTGTACGCTGTTCAGAAATGAGTGAAACAAATTGAATGAAATTTGACAAAAGTGCATTTTAGAGGATTACTCTCCTTTCGGTAATCAAAGAAACCCAAAAGAAATTATAGAAGGGTTAAAACCACCCTCACCCCCTGACATTTTTTTCAGAACTTTCTTAGGGGTGGTAATACGGTTCTCAAATTTTTTTAGCGAGAAGACTGATTAATTATCTTCATTTTGTTACTCTTGTAAAAATTTCGTATTCCACATAGTTCCGAAAGGAAAAAAATGTTTTCTTAAAGAATGCTAACATATTCCTAGTACAAGTTTAATAAAATTGTAATACAAAATTTTATATACAAAATTTTGTGTAAACTTTGAACTCTTCTCACGGGCAAACGGTACATTTTTATATATAAATAAATTGGGTCCACTTGACTTTGGGATACCCTGTATATTGATATAATGTCCCTACTAATATAATAAATTCGCAAGTTTCAGCGACTGACCAGAGAATAGTCGAGCGTGTAGCAATATCGTTGTTTACATGGCTCTTCTTTTACAGTTCCCCGGTTCTAATCCGAAAACTGACAAAATTATTAAAAGTTAAAAAACTGAAAATACGAAGAAAAAAGTTTTGTCATCCGTAGAAGTTCGTGGGAAACACATACTGAAAATGCGACACTGCGTCAAATGCGGGCGGAGTACTTTCAGTGGGTTTGCATAAGTCGAGGCATTGCTGTATTACAAAAAAGATAAGATCAACGTCACGCTTACCTTGTGATACTTTCAATTCCGACATTCGCCTGCTGTTGCTGCTGTTGTTGAGTCGACTGAGACTGCGATGCGACCTGCGGCGACGAATGTTTGTCATCCTCTTCTTCACTGCCATAATCAAAGTCGAGCAGCTTTCTATCAAATTTGACTGGCTGACCAGACGCCTGTTGCGTTGCTGCTGCATCTCCACTTTGCGGAGTCAATGCTTGCTGTTGTTGTGACAACAAGACGCGCTGAAGAGCTTGCAGCTGGGCCAGAGTGTTTATATCAATGCCCGGAGTACCCAGAAGTGACTGGAATAAAAAAATCACAATAGATGGTCATTCTTTTTGATGTGAAACATCTTATGTCGGGCTGTGAACAGCCGCGTGAGGGGAAATATGCAACGGAAATATGCCACAAAATATCAATGCAACGAAATGTTCTCCTTCGCTGCTGTTCTCCCCACCACTCACTTATATTGTACTGGATAAGTTATACATATATCAGTAACAACGGCTGTCTAGCGAGTATATTAAGTTATACATATATCAGTAACAACGGCTGTCTAGCGAGTATATTCCATAGACTAGAGGTACGACTTTAGCCTCCTATGTATGGGGACTTGGGTTCGGAAACTCATGGCATCGTACAATTTTTGACGTGTTTTTTTCTAAATTCTATATGATATTTATTTATAAAATTTTTTATTTTTGTTATATTCTTTCTTTGACAATTATAATTTTTTGAAATTTCATGACACCAAAAATTAATTTTTTTGTTTTTTTTTTAAAAAAACGAAAATGGTAAATTAGGGTATTTAGGGTAAATTGGGGTAACTTAAGGCAAAGGGGGCTAAATAAGAGTAAATTAGGGTATTTAGGGAAAACTAGGGTAAATTCAAGAAATTAGGGTATACTAGGGTAAATTTGGGTAAATGAGGGAAAATTAGGGTAAATTGTGTTAAATTGTAAATTCTTCTCTCGAACTACTGAACCGATTCTAAAAATTCTTTCACTTATTATCTTCGCAGGGGGAGAATGTCTCGCGGCGTTGTAATAAATCATAAATTATTATATCTATATATATTTAGGGTAAATTGGGGTAACTTAAGGCAAAGGGGGCTAAATAAGAGTAAATTAGGGTATTTAGGGAAAACTAGGGTAAATTCAAGAAATTAGGGTATACTAGGGTAAATTTGGGTAAATGAAGGAAAATTAGGGTAAATTGTGTTAAATTGTAAATTCTTCTCTCGAACTACTGAACAGATTCTAAAAATTCTTTCACTTATTATCTTCGCAGGGGGAGAATGTCTCGCGGCGTTGTAATAAATCATAAATTATTATATCTGGAACTATTGAACCGATTTAAAAAATTCTTTTACTAATAGAAAGCTACACTATCCCTTAGTGATATAGGCTAGATTTTATTTTGATAAATTTGTCAAGTTCAATAAATAAAAGATTCAAGCTATAAAAATGTTTCACATCTGCCAGGCGTCCCGCGATGGCTCACATTTTTTTTTTTTTATATCTTTTAAGGCAAGAATATTCTCGGAGAACGAGAATCAGTCTGAAAATACGACGCGCAAAAGTTCGCATAAAAATCATTTGGGCACAATAAGTCTCCAAAGACTGTTTTCAATAATAAATTCTCGAGGATTCATTATTTCAACGCATTAAATAAAAACATAATACTAACTGAATTGTTAGAAGTGCCTTGAAGAAGAGACAAATTACTGCTCGTGTCTTGAAATGCTGCTTTGGTTGGAGTTTTCAATGAGACCGGTGAACCTAAAAAAATATATAATTTTAAAAACTAGATAAATCACTGTTTTTGTGTAGAAATAACAGTATTTATACAATACCTTTAGCAATATTGTTGATTACACTGTTACCTGCAACCCCATTGGCGGCCTGTGCCTGCTGTGCATTTAGTTCCTTGTGCAATGGGTGGTTAGGATCCGTAAGGTCAAACAGAGGTTGGATCACTTCTGGAGGGAAAACTTGATTTTTTTGCCACAAATTCAGCACTCGGATAACTTTGCTCTATATAAAGGAAAAAACATCATTATAACAAATTCAGACTGAATGTGTTAATGAAATTAAAGTGTTTTGTTTACCTTGTCTTCCGGAGGACATCGAAATAGATTTGCAAACGTCTGCTGCATATTCTTTGCAAATCTTGGTGCAAAGACATCTTTATCAGCTCCAAATTGATGTCTTGATTGACGAACTATAGAATCAATAACGTACAAACCAGGAACTTTATATTCAGGTTTGCATTTCAAAATAAATTTTTCTACACTTTGAACAACATGTTTGTAGAACTTAATAGCTTTGATAGCGCCTCTTGTCAGCGCTGTCATTTTAGCTTTTGAAATTGGAGGTTTCACCTCATAAAGAGATGAAAGCTAAAATAAAGGAAAAAAAAAATTAGTCATAAACATCAGCCGGAGCTCGGAGTCCTTGAATATTTTCAATGTCAAATATATCGTAAATACACTCGTTTTAATTACTGAATCGATATAAATCGGTCTTAAATATGTTTATTTCAAGATTTTTAGATTTTATAGTACATAAAAATGATTCGTATAAAATCAACAGCTTTATATTGACAGCACTAAAAATAAAACTAACCTCCGAGTTGAATGATTTAACTGCATCCATTTTTTACTTATTTTTTAACAACTCATTATATCGAAGATACAAGTATTTATATCCAAATTTAAGTATTATTTTAACAAATTTATGAAGATGCTAAAATATCTTGATCCGCCATACCACAAAATGGCGTCTCGTCTTTCCAGCTTGATTCCAATCAACCACTGATATGAACACCGAACAGATAGTGGATAGTGCTTAAGCGATAGCTAGCCTTCAAATTACACCTCCTTCTCCCAAACGCATGGAGGCTATTCTCATAATCACTTGAGTTAATAGGTAATATAGGCGCTACAAGCATTTAAAAGCACTGAGGTAAGATATAGAGGAGACGTCATACTGTTTATACAAAATTGAAGCCAGGTTTGACGTCACAGGGCCGAGTAAACATGGCGGCAAAACACGGAATGGATTGGGAATATTACTCTTCTTCTTCTTCTCAAATATAAAATGATGGCCGAGTTTCAGTGGTGATTGGCTTCATTCATGCTTCATTTTTAAATGTTTATAAAATATATTAACCCTCTATATCTTTTACCTCAGCGTTTAAAAATCAAAAGTGAAGCCAGTCGCCATGTTTATTGTTCTCATTTTATATGTAAGTTAGATTGCCTACATAAAAATTTCCACAACTTTGACACTTTTGAGCACTAACGAGAAAATTTTGGGGTTTAGCAGCACTAACGATGGGCATAAAATTAAGAAATGAAGGTGACATATACAGCAAATTCTGCGTCGGGAAATAACAAACATCGATGCTAGGGATGATCATGTTCCGATCCATCAAAAAGTATGGATACTAGATATCGATCTGGATCGTATTATAAAGTATTGATAGAGTATAAAATCGTATTATAAAAGATCGATCCTCAATATATTGATACATTATCGATCCAGTATCCCCAAAAATAATAAAATGCAGACGAGCAAAAAAAAAAGAAACTGTAATCCGGCTAATAACCATTCTAAAAGAACTCGACTAGACAATGTATCGATACGCACCAAAATGTATCGATACTAATTATGTATCGCATTTAAAAATCGATACAAAATATCGAGTATCGAAAGCTTAAGTATCGATACACTAAAAGATCGATCCGTATCGCGTATCCCTAATCGATGCTTACATAAACGGGAGAATTGCTCTATTAAGCCAACGAAAACCATTGAAGATATACAAATTGCTACAAATTTAAATAAGCAAAAATCAAAACTAAAGCATATTCTGATTAAACAAAATTTTAAGACATAATTGAAGAGGGTTTTAATAAAATAATATTGTAAGTAATACCACGTATTATTAATAATTCTCTTTTTATCATGAGTATATTTTTATTATCATCATTATACATACGTCCATCTTATTGTCAGCTGACCCATATAGCTAGTGTTACACATAAATATAACATTTATAAAAATATATTACATGTATAAGTTATAAAATTAATCATCATTAAATTGGCATAAATCTTTAAAATATGTGCTTTCACTTATTTATAATAATTTATTTAAAATTATAATCATTTTAACATAAAGTAAGATCATACATATAAATACAAACGGATAGAAGATTGTATGAAAAAATAGTAATATTTCATTTTAAAGTACGTACAAAAATTAACTTAAAAACATTTTATAACTGAAAAATAAACATTCTAATAGTTACAACAAATTTATAATAATCATGTAAATTGGTTAATTTGAATTTTACCGAAGGCACTTATCATTCATAAATTAAAAAAAAATTGTACTTAATTTGTGCAATAAAGCAATGTCCTTTTCATAATTACGAATTTGAATAATTTAAAATGAGTATTGGTAACCACCGTTTTATTTATCTCGTCAGTGGGCATGTGGATCACCCAATAATTTCTTGCTTTCACGGAAAGAGACAGAGATCACATACAGGGTGTGGCTTAGAAAAGGTAACATAGGGAAATAACATTAAGAACATTTACAGTTTTGTAATTTGCTATGGGCCATAAGACCTAATAATGCAAATATGTAGTAGATGCTTTGATTTTTTAACTTTCCGCTAAGAAAATTGTAAATTTTCAAAAATTCGGGAAGTTATTCAATAGATTTCGACGTTTTGAGGTCCTAGGAAGCTATTCTGACTATTTCCAAGTCGATGTCTGTCTGTATGTACGTGTGTGCGTACGTAAACCTTGAATAACTTTTTAACAGATCGACCGATTGAGATCGGGTTTGCGGCATTCGAAAAAGTTTTACTCAATTTAGATATCCTAAAAATTTGAACTTAATTGATTAGTCAAATATTTTAAAAGTTATTTGAAAAAACAAATTAAAAAAAATCAAAAAACATTTTTTTTTAAGTTTTTGTCACATAACTTCTAAACTACACGACCGATTGGTCTCAAAATGTATTTAGATTGAGTCTTGAATAGCTCTTTCGATTGCCGAAAGGCTTACCAAAATCAGTCGATTAGTTTAAAAGATATTGCACAGCTAATATTTCTTTTTTGTTGAGCTCGAAGACAGCGGGAAGTTTCAGGGATAGCCTGCAGGGTCATTTGTTTAAAAAATTCACTGTACTATTTTTTTTCTATTTAATCCACTACATATTTGCATTAGGTCTTATGGCCCATAGCTTACTACAAAATAATATGGCTTATCAAGTGGCTGAACTTTTCCAAATCATTTCGTATAAAAACACAGTCGTAATAAACTCTACAAAATTGTAAATGTTTTCAATGTTATTTTCCCTATGGTACCTATTCTAAGCCACACCCGTAAACCTTCCTACTAGACGAAGTTTACTTGAAAGCGCATATCTCTATCCCATTTTCATTATATCAAAAAAAAATTGTAATCCATAATGAATAAACGTTTCGGCACTGTGTTATAATACCATTGTGCTTCTACTGAAGATGGCTGAGAGGTAGCCAAAAAAACGACATTAGCGTAATTGAAGCCGCTGTCAGAAGCTAGTATCCAAACAAGACCACAGGCGCCGACTACAACGTGGGTGCTCTGGTACTAGAGCACCTATATGGGTATTTCTGTGTGGATACAAGGCATTCATGAATTTTCTCTAATCTTAAAAATGAACGCTCACAAATAAATACCATGTACCGAAATGATCGTTTGGAAACTGTTCACAAACGATCACAAATTCGGTTGGAACGCTATAAGAATCGTTCACAAACGATCACAAGTTCGGTTGGAACGCGTTCTATCCACTGCGCATGAGCGTGACGATAATATTACGGTATTCAGAGTGGTTGGAACAAAGCTAATTTCCAAATCACATACTAATGAATTTCTAATGAACCCGAGCTACGCAACCATGGAGGATAGAGAGAAAGAAAACTGAACTCGATAGGCCGCATTGCGAAGCGCGTCTCGAAAATTGAGGACAAAGGGTTCCTAAAAGTTTAACGCGCGGTGATGTAGCTATAAGGCCTCGAGTCTCCTACGACAACGTGGTATCATTTACTGGCACCTGTATTTGCAACGTCCGCATTTGCAATAAATCTATTAGCAAAAGGTGAAATCAAATAATATTAAAGAGCAATTAATGAATTTGATCGATTATTATTTCAGTTTATTTCTATTTTGTAAAAAAAACGATATTCAAATCGCCCGGCTACCCACTGGCCGCTCTAAGTCCTCACTTCTTGGACAACGGTGAATGCATGGAGATGCCATGGAGATTTATCTCCTTTCTCTTTAATTTTATCCTCCATGTACGCGACACAAGTGAGATGTAAGTGTAATAGAGAATTATTTGATTTGAACCTCAATTGCACGCTTGGAATGTGATTTTACTCTGGTACCAAAATTGAACCTCCTGTTACATGATTTGCTTACAAAAAAAGAGCATTGATTATTGATAAATATTGTAAAAGAAGCTACGACGGCGTTTAAAAGTCGGCGCCAATAAACGAAATAATAGCTTTTGATACATTTAAAATAAATAAATTCTTGCTGTGGCGTAACTACAAGAAGCGGGGCCCCAGGTTTAACTAGAAGGAGCCCTCGACCTCAATTCTTTTCACCACAATTTTCTCTAACCCAAAAAATGTTCATTCGCAAAAATTAATATCTCAAATATAAGTTCACATGTTACAATAAAAATTAATGACGCATGTAACGTATTATTTAAACTTTGCGGTACCCCGGAAACCAGGCATGCCCAGCCTGACAGTAGTGACGCCGTTGGATTTGTGTCATTTTGTTGTTTCAGTCTATCATTTAAAATTATTCCAACGACCAACCGTGAAGGCAGTCATACTTTTAAACGATAAAAATAAATTAAAAGTAAACATATAAAATGTAAATCATTTGTTTTCTTGACTAACCGAATCGAGAAGAATGGAAGCTTCGCACATCATTTTGGCACTGCTTCTGACTAAAAACAATAAATGATATTCTTCATAAACAGTCAGTTGTACTCTTGAACGTACTAAGCCATGAAGGACGGTTGCACGTTCTAAGTCCAACCATCGCTGTAACGCAAACTCCCTGTCCTTAACAGGGGTGCCACTCGTAACATCAAGTGGACCCCAAAGCGTAAACTCTAAAACGGATTTGACCTGAGTTAAAGACACTGACTTTTCCCTTGTTAGTAATTCGTCTATTAATGGAGTAATTTTCGAAGAGGGTAATAATTCATTTAAAGCGGTTAGTCCACATTCACAAAGAGAACCGATGTTTTCTTCATTTGTTGCTTCTGATCTCGAAATTTCCTCAGCTAATCTGTAAATTAAATGCAGCATTATTAACTGAATTAATTTTAGGTCCTCCACAGACGCACGTGCAAGGCCATGCGCAAAAAGACCTAAGTTCCGACTTCCGAGTGTCGACTGGGGGGCGAAACCAATTAAAATGTTGTTTGATTAAGGATTACGAAGGATGAGGGGCGCCAAATTACTATTACTCGAACGCAAATTTTCCTTCACATGGCTCTGCGCACGCGCTTGTCTTAAGGCGTGTCATAAGTCATTCATTAAAATGAGTCTACCCGTAGAAACGCGACTAATATGTTGACAAGTGAGTTAGATGTACGCGCGTACATGTACGACAGAGATGCACATAGAACAGGAAGTCGATGCATTGTTTTGAATAACGCATTTATCTTAACACATGTACTTGTGACATACTTTGACTACGTTTTGAACCGAAGCAATTTGAAAAAATGGAATTTTTTTCGAAATTAGATGTCTCTTAGATAATCATGCTCGTTTGGTTTAGAAGTGATTCCCAGAGCCGTGCGAAGGGAAATTGTGCCCGAGGTATAACATCAATTTGACGCTCTCTTCAAATACCAAATTAGAGGAACTTGTTAGAATAAGTTCTGCCTCTCCCCCGCCCCCCTTAAGCCGGCGCTACAGTGATTCCTATTATGTATATCATATGGACAAATGAGGCTTTTACAGCACTCTGCCTGAAATAGAAAAAAGGGAGGGGGTAGGATGCGGCGTTAAAATACAGACTTGTGTATAAAAACTTACCCTTGTAAGATGCACAGCCTCGAATGCGCATCTCGTTCTAATTCACGGCAGAGTACAAACCCACCGAGAGATAGTGGAGCCTCTTCAATACCTTGCGCCTGTAAACTTTTTAAGGCACTGATGAGTTGAAGTAGTACGAAACAAGCGTCGCGACAAACAGTTGTCTCGTCGCATAGTCCGCTCGAAGGAGATTTATTCCTCAAAGCCGTTCCCATCGACTGGATTGTATCCACTTGCATCCATGGGAATACTGCTACTGTTGCTAAAGAGACAAATCAAAATGAATTAGGGCTTGAGAATAGCCGAGAGTGTAGCAATGCTGTTGTTTACATAGCGTTGCTATGGTTCCTCTATTACAAGTCCCCAGTTCCCAGGTTCTAGTCCGAGAGCTGGTAAAAGTATCAATTGGATTTTCAATTGATTATTAAAAAAAAAATAATGAATTGAAAATATGAATTGGTGCTAGACCCAAATAACCTTAGCTGTTGGTGGTCTTTAAAACACAAAATTCAAAGTGAATTTAAAACCAGTTTTTGGCCGTGCCTTCGCAATAATTTTCCATAGCCGCCTATGGTGGAAATATTACATGGTGTGCTCATCCGATAAATTTCTCGCTCTAAAAATCGTCTCAAATCTTTATAACAAACTATGTAGTCAGGGGTACAGCGCCAATATTTTAAAGTGATTACTAACAGGCTGAATTTTCGTGAGTAGCTTAGTTTTGACGAGTCCCCCAAATCTCTCTCTGCGACAATTCTCGGTAGAGGTATGCAAAGTTCTGCGCAGCCGCTAAACATGTTGATTTGGCGAGTTTTTAAATTTTATACATAACACTTTGTTTTTCAGTCAAATTGCCAGATAATTTATAAAAAAACAGGAAGCTGCCCTTGTCCTACAAAAGCGATGGGTGAATTGGCGAGTCCTCCGTCCCCAATATGTAAAAATAACGAGGTCTGAAATTTTATTACTAACGGGCTGATTTTTAGTTTATTGTGTAATTAATATTTTTGAAATCGAAGGGTCAAATTGTCCTACAAATTGTCCGGTAGGGTTTTCCGGTCCTACGCCCTAAAAGTGTCACCCCAGCTTCAAATTCTAGTTACGCCAATGAACTTTACCTGAAGAACTGCTTGTGTTATTTCAGTGCTGATAAAAAAGTAGTACATATGCTATAAGTTTGGATAGTAATTTATAATATCCATCAAAATCGGTCCAGTTGTTTTCGAGTGACGCCGCCGCCGGTAAAAACAGACAAACATTCTGGAAACGTGTTCTCCTGTCTAGTTAGCAAACTAAATACTCGAAAAACCCGCAAGAAAATGAAATTATAGACAAAGGTCCTGTTACTATTTTATCTCGTCCATAAAGTATTGATAATAATTGAGATGAATTTTGTAGATTATAGACGCGATGGTAGGGGATGCCGTTGTTTCCATGGCTCGTCTATTAAAAACCCACAGTCCTTAAATTCCAATCTGAGAACTGATGAAAGTGTCAATTGAATGTTCAATTTATTACTAAATTGAAAATGCGAATTGATAGTCAGTCATGATAAGCCTGGTAGTTTTGTGAATAAATGAATAATAATTAACTGATTACCTTGAATTTCCTTAACGTCCATATTCATCTTTGGTAAAGACTCTACCGGTACCAAATCGTTGAATTCCGTGATGGGAGTCAAGCCGAAATGCGACAACGAAAGTGTATTTGTTTGCAGTAACGACCCTTGTTCCAACGTAATACAAAGCGTCACATGATGTGCGCCCCATAATGCTGTGTGAAACACCCTTTTACCGACCAAAATTGCCGGTATGCCATCGACTATCGAAAAATCTTTCCATCTCAAGTTTGATGAAGTTTTGAGACACCGTAAAGTTAACGGTATCGTAGATGATTGATTAACCTGGTTATAAGATAAATGCCAATTAACCAAATTACAGAGTTGATAAATAAGCTTTAGATAGTAAAGTTGTCTAGTCCCCATTTCTATCACGCATTAGATTTAGTCGCCTTTGACCAGAAAAAAACCGCAATACCATCCACCATACATGGGGAGTTTACTGATAAAATATCGATAAGGGGAACCATACATGACTTCCATGTTCCAAAATTACTTTTCAAAATTTTCAGTGGAATTTGTCAGAAAGTACTTATAGGGTACCTAGAAGATATTATTATAAGCACAAAATATTCACAAAATTCCAAAACCACCGATCCGATTGGCACCAAAACCAATAGGTCTGGGTCCTTATTGAAATAAACATTTTAAAAAAATCATTCAGATCGGTGTATTTTTTCAAAAGTCAAAACTCTACAAAATAAAATTCCACACACAAAAAAAAACAGACACACATACGCACGTCCGTCATGCGGAAAACCGATTTTCTTTGCGTTTTGAGGGTAGGACAATCAGAATCTGATTTTATCTTGGACACGGAATTTCGACCCCATCTATTTCCTTACGGAACATGGAAGTAAAAAGAAGTTCAAAATGGCCTACGTTTTCTAAAACTTGCACGAGAGCTTCATGATTAGCCACAACAACGGCTCCGTAATTATCCTCCAAGTTTTTATGGACTACACTTCTGCCTTTACGTGATCTTAATTTACAGGTTCTATTTCCTGGAGAAAACCAATCGCTGTCGTCAATCTGTAAATAATAAAAAAATAAATTGTTAATAATTTTAATCAGTGAAAAAATACTGCAAGGATTTTGCTATTAAATTGACTTTCCAAGTCTTCATGGTTTCCGGGCTTGTAGGCCGTGGTCCGGTGGTATTTCTACCTGACGTTTCGTCTACAACTGCGGTAGACATTCTCAAAGGCGATGTGGCAGCGGTCGAAGTGTTCTCCTTGGCGGCTCACAGGTCAGTGAGCCGCCAAGGAGAACACTTCGACCGTTGCCACATCGCCTTTGAGAATGTCTACCGCAGTTGTAGACGACACGTCAGGTAGAAATACCACCGGACCACGGCCTACAAGCCCGGAAACCATGAAGACTTAGAACAATGCCGGCCGTGAAAGCTTGCACACTTGGATAAATTGACTTTTGTATTTAAAAGTCTGAGTAACCGCGATGAATATGTCAATAAAATGCACATAAATGTAAATAGGAAGCTATTCAAACTACCTTTTTCCCAAAATAACTTATTCAAAAATTGCTTCTTGAATGTCATTTACAGCGTTTTTAAATATCGTCATCTGGCAATTATTCGTATCTACGAAATTTCACATTTTACAGGAATGATAAAAATTATTCATATTAATATTTATGTTTTACTATCATGATGAAAGTTAGATTTTCCGATGAGAGATTCTGCATCAATAATAATTAATTTAAACATTTTTACAGACAAGTTTCTAGTATGTTTAGTAAATTAAGTAAGTACAATCGTAATAGTTGATAACTAATTTCATTTTGGACAACCACTGGAGAAATTGTCACGTCGCGGTTGTCCATGATAGCCTTTAGTTAGTATGAATTGACCGATACTTGTTCTGTATTTTCAACGCAATATATATTATAGTAGATGATTTCTTCAGTGGGAGTACATACTGTCTATAAAAGAAATAATTTATTCAAACTTACGTCATTTTCACTGCCGCAAAAACTATATGGTGAGTAGATTTCTGATTCGGTTTCACTTCCACAATACGTCAGTGATGCAGCACGTGGAAAGTTACTTTGGAATTTGCAATAATCAGCCGAATTTTCCATACTGCCATCAGATCTCCTTTGTGGCTGAACTACATTTTTGGATTTGACTATTTGATTAATTGTTGTCAAATCATTTTTTCCATTTGTAAAATCGCTTTCAGGTGAGTTCGATCTGTGAGTCGTCACATATTCATAAATATTTTCCGTATATTCTTTATTTCTTATACTAACAGATTCGTAACCATGATCGTTTTTAATGAGAATTCGTCTTTTTTGTGCTTCCATAGCTGCTACTTCCCTTTCTCTCATACTGGCAGTTCTTACTGGTTTCAGAGGTGCTAAAGCAGATCTGATTTCTCCCAGATTGGCGTATAAATTATTATTAGATGTCGAATTTAGTTTCGTATTGTCAGTCTCATTCGGTAGTTTTTGTTGTCGTAAGAGTTCTGCAGATTTCGGAGGCGGAGGTCGAGAAGGCTTAGAATCTTTCGATTCTTCGGATCTCCGCGGTGGAGGTGGAGGTTTACTGGGTCGAATAGGCGACGGTGTATTTCGTTCGCTACTGAACGAAATTGAACTGTTCGATATATCTGTTTCTTCGTCCAATTTCTTGTCAATATTTAGATTAGTTAACGATTCCGATTTGACGACTTCGACAGCTGACCCATTTAATTCTAATGGATGAACTATTACTAAACGAGGTTTCGGCTGAGGCGTTGGAATTTTCACGTCTTCGATTTTTTTAAACGGAACGGGAGAATGCTTATCCATTTCCTTATTACTACCCATTCTTAAGAATTTTTTTAATGAAAATCTGCCGCGAGCTTTTTTTTTGTCGTCCACAGTTTTATCTAATGGGGTTAGACTATCTTGAGATAACGATAACGATCTCCTAGGGGCAGGTTCTGGCGCCGCCAAATTTGGCGTTGACTCGCCATTAGGATTACTGTTAATTCCATGTCGAAATTTAGGACTACACGATGATGCTCTTTCACGTTTTTCTTTTTCTCTAGCAACAGGAGAATCGCCGTTAACATTAGAATTACTATTTCGAGTATAAACCGTATTCGACACTTCATCTGAGACCGTAGAATTCGGTGGTTTGGGAGCTTTGCGTTTATTCGAAATGCGATTACTTTCCGACCCATTTGAATCTTGCTTTGTTAATGGCGTTTTCTTATACATTTCAATAGTTACTTCATTACTCATCGATACTTCCGGTTCCTCTAGTATTTTATCTTCATTCTCAATAAGAACTTTGTTAACAACCATTTGTGGAGCGACTTGCATTTGAGGTTTGTGGTTTATTATTTGTTGTAAGATTTTGTTAGGTTTGGCAGGAATTCGTGGCTTTTCAATGGCAGACGGTTTTTTTAAAGGATTGTGTAAAAACGAAGGTCTTGGGTCAACAAGAGGTGGCGGTGGACTTCGAGGTAATTCTGGAGGTTCATTTGATATGTCAGGATCTGCCCTACCATCCGGTTCTCCAGCTAACTCTCTACTATCTTCTGCAGTAAATATGTTATCTGTAATTTTCGCTGGAGGAACTGGTGGTAGACCCAATACTTTTTCACTCATTTCTTCAAAACTTTTTTTTCTAACAGACGTAGAATTATTATCGTTTTCAAGTTTTCTTACAACAGTAATAGAAGTCTGATTTGATTCATCTTTAACAGTCTTTTTTTCAGTTTTGCATTCAACGAGATTTTTTCTAACTAAGTCATGATTTTCACTTTCGACCATTTTGTTTTTAATAACCGTTTTTGTAACAGTGTGATTCAAATCTTCTTTAACAATTTTTTCAAAGTTTTTCACATCAGATGATTCGTTTTCAAAATTGTTTGAAGTGATTACCAATCTTTCAGAACTTTTAGACGTATCATTTTTTATCAACGTAGGACTTTTCGCTTCAAGTAAAACAGTTTCCTGAATTTTTTCAACATATTCATTTTCGACAATCGTTTTTTCGGTTACAGTTTTCTTATTTACATTACTACTACCAGTAAGCAATATTACTTTTTCTGATATTAATTTTTCATTATTACAATAATTTTGATAAATGGCTGGTTTTTCTTCACCTCTTTTTATACCTGTATGTCTCGTTACTCCATTTTTCCTTATTTCATTATCATACAAAGATTTCATGCTACTAACACTTAATTTGTTTTCAGTATCTTCAACAGCACCATTACCATTAATAATAACACATTCCGCGCGTGTCATAATTATTTCGTTATCATTTTTTTCAGAAGCGTTATTATTTTTATTGTTTGTATCGTGTTTTGTTTGATTTGCTTCGTTTTTAGAATTTTTAATTTGAACTACCGAATTATTTTTCTCAAGTGTTTCAGTTATTTCTTCTAATAACGACTTTTCTTCAGCCACTGGATCGTCAGTATTTTTACTGAAGGAAGTTAAAATTACATTTGTTTTCGAGTCTAATAACGCGTCTTTGTTTTTAGCGATTGGAATGTGTGATAATTTGCTTTTAAAAACTTTAGGTTGTGCTGCAATGTTAGTCGTAACCGATTCTTGTCCGAACGGGGTAACCGAAACTTTCAGCGTCTGTTTACGTCCTTTCGAATCAGTTTGTGGTTTTCCGAGTAGAAGTTGAGCAAAAGTTTTTCGCATTTCACTAACTGAATTATTTTCATTCAATAAATTTGCGTTGAATGCATTAAATTCAGTGTTCGATTTAGTTAACTTCACAAGATCTTTATCATCGTCGCTATCAGCGGATAATGATTCAACATCATCATCCAATGAGGTTTCAGATAGTTCAAATTCTTCGCTATCACTCCACACTTCGCCTCCATATCCGATAATTTCGCTTTCTTCATTTGGAAAGCAAACCTTTCGTTTCGGTTTCTTACCGAACGAATTTTTTATTATACTTTGAAGCGATGACGTGTCACTTTGTAAAGAGATTTCGGGTGAACCGTTGTGCAAACTTTTATGTACGGTGAAATTGTGTTCTTCTTTAGATTTGAAACAATTTGAACACAAGTCTTTTTTCCACGCATTTTGAACAAAATTCTGGCAGATAACGGACATGTTGCAGCAGAAATATTAGGAATAACTGAAACAAAAATACATCCATATTAGTTTTGCATACCTTTGTATTAATGACGGTAATTTTCACAGGAGTCTACGTTACTATATTTTTATACATATATTTAAATCAAAAAATTCACAGATTTCGCAATCCTTGCAACTATCGAGGACATTGGAAATGATAACAGCATATATGAAACATAATTAACTGTTTATTATACACACAATATTTATTAATGCACTGTTTAGTTTTGTCAGGAATAACCCTATTATTCTTCTGTTATATACGCGTTCACTTTTGCTTGATTACTTAACTTTTAAATGGATTTTTCTACAGTATTTATTAACATTTGCTCAAAAATAACACCGCAGATCGTCGCAAATACCTGTCAATTAACTAGACATGATATAAAACACATTTCGAAAAAATTGCACTTGTTCAATTTTGCATGATTGCTCCTCACTTGATCGCGACACCGTTGTATTTTGGCCTTGAACGAAAACTCGTAGCTCTGCCCCCATATACGAACATAAACAATTCCAATGTTAATAATGTTAAGTAGGTAGTTTAGATTTTAAGCCATGTCACAAAAAGCGCGCAAAAATGTGATGAGTGCTATCCAATGATCCAGTATATTATGTTCATTATAGTAGTAAGTAGGTACCTACTTTACACTACGATACATTTTAGAATGTATTTCTAATACTTCTTATTATTTATACTACGGTTTAAACTATAAACACATAGATGGCAGTTCTTCGGAAAATAGCAAAAGTTGTGTCTATGCACATATAATTCCAATATGTAAAAAAAATCAAAAATGGTGCCGGATCGAGATAAGTACAGCTCATTTTTATGAGTTTCTTCTACTAAACTAATCAAGCTTTAATAAAATCGCATCAGTTAAGTTTGTGCACCAGCTCGGAACTGGCAGACAGAACTACATTTTTAACTTCCCATTGGAAGTTATTGTAATGGGTCCGAAAATCGAAATCAAAATGTATAACAAATTTTTATGTTTAAAGGTCACTACACTATTTTTAGAAAGATGTCTGTGTGTGTGTGTGTGTGTACGTATGTACGTACGTACGTACTAGTGATGTGCCGGATCGTTAAAAATGCATATCCGCGGATACCGATCTGAATACGGATATTTGGTCTCAAGATCCGCGAATACGGATACGGATCTTAACTTTCTTAGAGTACGCGGCGGTAAATACTAAATATTGCACATCGACCTTTGGAAAGAGACTATCTGTTATGGGAAAAAGTTGTTGACCACGATATTAAAAAATAAAAAATAATCTGAATGGAATTTAACTGTTTTTCATTATTACCTAATCACCTATATATATAAAATTTTATCTATGAATTGAAAATTGATAAGGTAAAAGATCCGTAAAAGATCCGCCAAAAAACTAACGGATACGGATACGGACACGGATCTTTCTTTTCCCTCGGATATCCGCGGATACGGATACGGATATCCGGCACATCACTAGTACGTACTAGTGATGTGCCGGATCGTTAAAAATGTATATCCGCGGATACGGATCTGAATACGGATATTTGGTCTCAAGATCCGCGAATACGGATACGGATCTTAACTTTCTTAGAGTACGCGGCGGTAAATACTAAATATTGCTCATCGACCTTTGGAAAGAGACTATCTGTTATGGGAAAAAGTTATTGATCACGATATTAAAAAATAAAAAATAATCTGAATGGAATTTAACTGTTTTTCATTATTACCTAATCACCTATATATATAAAATTTTATCTATGAATTGAAAATTGATAAGGTAAAAGATCCGTAAAAGATCCGCCAAAAAACTAACGGATACGGATACGGATCTTTCTTTTCCCTCGGATATCCGGCACATCACTAGTACGTACGTATGTGTCCATTTATTTCTAAGACGAAATCTCGAGAATGAAAAATAATATCGACTACGTTAGGGTGCCAATCGACGCGTATTAACGTAAATATGATCTAAAAGAATTTTTTTCAAAATCGGTTCAGCCGTTCTTTTTTCTTAACCAAATAGACTCCCAAAAAGTAGATTTTACACAATATCTCGCGAATAAAAAATTATATCGACTTCGTAAGGGTGTCAATCGAGGCGTGTTAACGTCATTTTGATCCGACATAAATTTTATAAAAATCGGTTCAGCCGTTTTTTTTCTAATTATTGTTAATTAAAAATAAATAATAATTATGTTTTAATGATTAAAATTATTACTTTTCTGTGTAATATCTAATTTAATTATTGTTATTAAATATTTATCAAACTGGGAAGTTCGTCGTGTGGACCTCAAGGGTCGCACTTTAATCCTAATAAACGACCCACCTCACGGCTTGTTATTATACTTATTTATATTTATTAGGTAGTCTACAAAATGTTAAAAATGCCACAAAACACCAAACCAAGTTGGAATCATCAGGAAATGATTAAATTTAATTATCTCCTGATGATGACAACTTGGTTGGCGAAACGTGCGTCGAGAAATTTTTAAATGGTTTGGTGTTTTGTCTAAACACTAAAGGTTCCATTACTCTTCATGGATATTAATTAGTAATTAATTTAATTAACATATTAAGGGATTGATTAATTTATAAAATCTCTTTATTCATCTATAATTCGCTGTTTAAGATTGGAACCATGGAACATTACAAAATACAAACCAACCAGTCGAATTTTATTGTTGTCTATTGTGCCAATGTTTTATTTCAGGCAACATGATTGCATCTTATAACTGATATCATAAAATGTATGCAAAACAAAATTTTATACTTACACATTGTACAGTGAAGCGTCCATTGAAATTTAATTGACTTCCTTATTTATACACAGTTCTACAACCGGTTTGCATTTTAAATCTATCAAATTGTTTGCTTGCCTATTTAGGTCAGTTCCCAATCCACAAAATCGATTTATAATAAATATTAGCCAAAAAACTTTTTAGAGACAAGCTTTTATTTAAATGCACTAAAAAGGAAAAAATAATTTTTAATAATTTAGGTTCATAATTATAAAAGCGTGGGTCGTGGACTCTATGATAGTCTAATAGTCACGAGTCACGACCCACGCTTTTATAATTATGAACCTAAATTATTAAAAAATATTTTTTCCTTTTTACTAATATTTATTTTGTTCATTTTAGTCTTTCAAAATTATACCCCCTTTTGACACCCGTAGGGGTTGAATTTCGAAAAACCCTTCTTAGTAGATGCTTACGTCAGAAAAGGAACCAACTGTCCAAATTTCAAGTTTTTAGCTTCAGCGATTTGGCCTGGGCGTTGTTTCGTCAAAAAAACCCTACCTCCCCGTTTGAACCCCTTAGGGGTTGAATTTATTTCTAAAAACGATTTATTCATGTATTGTCATCGGGAGTACATATATGTACAAAATTTCAAATCGATCGGATACGTGGAAGTCATTCAAAATCTACTTGCAAGTTTTGACCTAAACAAACAAACACACAAACCCACAAACACACGAAGAAACATACATTGCAAGTTAAATAAAAGCGGAAAACCATTTTTCTTTACATTTTGAAGAGAGCAGAATCAAAATCTGACGTTATTTTGGACACGATTTTTCGACCCTATCACCATTCTTATTTCCTTACGGAACATGACAATAAAAATAAACCCCCCAGGGGGGACATTGGAATGTGGTTGCTATCGCAAATTGCATTCCAATGTTTTTTGGGAATTAGCGCTTCCAGGGACCCGAGCTCGTACCAGTCGGTTTGTGTATGCCAGCTGGCGGATTCTAATACACAAATGGATTATTTGTTGTGTTGAAGACGTTAATGACCTGAGTTGTCGACGCGTCTATAATCTACAATTAATTAATAAAAATAAATAATAAGTGATCAGTGAGGTTAGGTCAGTAATTAATGGTCAATTATTGTATAAAATTACTTTAAAAAAACACCTGTACTCCTAGCATGAAATGAGTAATGTCTGTTTAATGCGGAAGACTCGATTAACCGATATCGAGGTGACCCATTGACATATAATCGGTGATCTACTATACTTTATTACGAATATAGATTATAATCATAGCTTAGGTACGAATATCAAAATTGTGATTTTTTTTGATCTTTTTAAAATTGTTATAGATGTTAAAAGTGAACACCAAACATGCAGACAAATCTGCGCGTTCATCATTTGAGCGTTTGTTCCCAATGTATTTTTGATCATTAATTTAAATTGTCAAAATATATTAAAATGCACGTTTAAGTTAAAACCCGAAAATCAACTAGTCAAAATCCGAAATTATTGAATGCTTGTTTAAAAAATTTAAAATCCGAATAATTCTGAAAATCATAAAAGTTTGCGGGTAGTCCACGAATTAGTAATAGTAATTCCTATGATCGAGTTAAACTGTGACCGAGTGTTGCATTACAATATTTAAATAATTTCCACAAGTTTTTGAGGTTACCAGTTTTATTTGTTTTTTGTGTATTGTAAACACCGCGTCAGCTGTTCCAACAAACAAGTTTGAAACTAGTCTCCAATGTGTCATATTTAGTGCATACGTTATGGAAAAGTTAAAAACTTATCAGGTAATCCTTCAATCGTAAATTTTCCAGTCTTTGTGTTTTGACAATTGACAAGCGATTTAGATGTATAATAAAATGTTTTAATCCAGAAGGCCATGTTTTGGATAAATGAGTGGTTCTTGCAGATACCCACTTTTCAAGTTGCATTACGATTTAAAATGCCAATATATGCAATTAATAACTATCATTACGCCAATTTCAACATACAGGAGATAGGTACTATTACAAGATACTTCTGTACACTGTACAGTAGGCGTGGACAACCTCTCTCTGTGCTGGGTCTAATAAAAAATTGTTTAGAATTTAGACTTTAGAAATACAATAACGAAACTCTTCAGGTACGACAGGGCCTCACGTTTCGATAAGGTCCGCACTTATAAGATGAACCTTGCGGTTGAGGTTGAAATATTACAGTAAATTAAAAAAATGACTTTCTTTTAAACTTCAAGTGGGATAAGAATATATATGAGCACTGTGGTTGGAATAAAAACAAAAAAAAATATAGTTACTTCTTACCACAACAGTTTTATTGATGGATGTACATTTCGAAAGCTAAGCTTTCATCTTCAGCGAACACTACATCAAATTCGAAATGTACATCCATCAATAAAACTGTTGTGGTAAGAAGTAACTATATTTTATTTTGTTTTTCAAGTGGGATGAGATGACACTAAAACTACATAACATCTTTTTACTCGATTACTTTTCATACTGGTAATTGGAAGGTTATTTTGTACTGTTGTGTTAGTCGTAGTCAGGTTTTTGTATTTTTTTAATAACTTTCTAGTGTTCCATACCAAAATTGGTAAAAATGGAACTGTAGCGTTATGAAGTATTATTTGTTGTTCAAAAAAAATAAATAAATAAATAATCATTTAAAAATATAAGTCCGGCCCTGTCGGGTAACAATTAGGCAAGTTACGTAAGTCCTACCTACGTTGGGTAATATCGGCGTGTCCTGTGTTTGAAAAGAAAAAATTTTAAGCAGTTAAGTTCTCTGAATCGACATGAAAATATAACAAATAAAATATTCGTTAAAAGTTGTAATGTTTTATTACTAAGTTAAAAAAAAAAAGTAATATAATTATTTTAAATATATCCTATTTTCAACTGTTCTAGCTGTTCGATTTATTGGGCCCAGCACCTTATTTTTTCCTTTCCACCTCGAGCAGTTTCGCCACAGAACATTTATGGAATCACCTCGTTGTTTGTCTGCCGTGTCACAGGCATTTTTTACAAGCTTTTATTTAACTTGCAATATATGTTATAGTTAGTTTGTTTGCGGGTTTGTGTTTGTTTGTTTAGGTCAAAACTTGCATGTCAATTTTGAACGACTTCCACGTATCCGATCGATTTGAAATTTTGTACACATATATTCCCGATGACAATACATGAATAAATCGTTTTTAGAAATAAATTCAACCCCTAAGGGGTTCAAACGGGGATGTAGGGTTTTTTTGACTAATTAACGCCCAGGCCAAATCGCTGAAGCTAGAAACTTGAAATTTGGACAGTTGGTTTCTTTTCTGACGTAAGCATCCACTAAGAAAGGATTTCTCGTAATTCAACCCCTACGGGTGTCAAAGGCGGGTAAAATTTTGAAAGACTAAAATGAACAAAATAAAATATTAGTAAAAAAAACTTTTTAGAGACAAGCTTTTATTGAAATGTACTAAAAAGGAAAAAATAATATTTAATAATTTTGGTTCATAATTATTATAAAATCGGGGATTGCGACTAATAAACTATCATAGAGATTACAACCCCCGCTTTTATAATAATTATGAGCCAAAATTATTAAATATTATTTTTTCCTTTTTAGTACATTTCAATAAAAGCTTGTCTCTAAAAAGTTTTTTTTTTACTAATATTTTATTTATATATTATTTTTAAGAAAACTTCCAGTATAAAATGTAATTGTAATTCCTATCGTATAACGTTCCCTTCACTGCAGCTCTCGGAGGTCCCACGGACATGGGGTTGTCCAAGCTGACACCGTTTCAATATAAGTAGAGTACCTCCGTGTATTATGATGTATACAAAGCATTAACATAATATAACGTATAAAATTGGTTGTGTGTTAATGTATTAATAACAGTGATTTGCGCCTGGCGACTTGGAAACACTTTCACTGTGCGGCAGTTCCGCAGGTTGACTTCGGCAGTTATACGTTTGTTTCAAGGTACGCCTACTACGATGCATTTTGTTTTATAACTATATATTTTATACGGATTGTTTTTGTTTCAGTTTCCTTGACGATATCATGAGTTCATTCTTTGTTTATCGCCAGGACTTCCAAGAATTTCGGTCATTTTTAGGGTGCCGTGTCCAAGGGTCGAACCCTCTCACTATTCTCTCTCTGTCACAACCTTTTAGCTCCTAAGCTATAAATGTTACTATTCAAGTTGATGGCCCAAAACCAAATTCTAATTTTTTTAACACGTTGACTGCCGCAATAATCAGAAATATCTGGTCCCTTCTGGCCAGAACTGTTTTGTCCTTGAATAGGATAGCGATAATGTTCTTTAACATTAATGAAAAAAAATAGCTATTTTCTTATTTAGAAATGTAATTAAATGTTGGCTTTTGTTTGAATAAATATAAAAATAATATTTTATCTGAAGTTTCATTGCTTTTTAGTGTAATGTCAACTACAAAGATTTCAATCCCGAGAATCAACTATCGATTCACTCAGGTGCAGACCACGCATAGTTTCTAATGCTTACAGCCGTGTTATTGGGCTGCATGAAAGTTACATTGTGATTGACCTGAGAATCGAATGATGCTTTCTTTGATTATTATAACTTGCGGTGCTTGAGAATGAACTTGTGATACTCGCGGCTGTTATGGTCGATTCTTCGAGCATCAAGTTATACTTCGTACGGCAGTCAACGTGTTAAATTAGACTTACATTTAAATGGTCCGATTTGGTACTCACAAACACCAGTATTGAGTATTACCTATGCCAACATTTTTTCTTTGAAAATTCTTTATAATTTCGCATTTGAACGGCCAGGAAAACGTACACATTTAATTAATGCTTGGCTGATTTAGATTTTGTGAAACTTTTGTAACGTATGGTTGGGTGGTTTCAGTTTTGCGAAACATTCCGTATATACGCAACAATCGGACATAAAGTGAACGCTCCTATTATTGTAATAATTAAAGCCGGTTACACAACTACTAGACATAGATTAGATAAGACTAATAACAATTAATTATGACATTAAAAACTAATAAAAATTCAAACCGTTTCATTTCCTTTAAGCGTTTATGATTTCTCCTCCTTAAAATTCGGTGCCATAGTTAGACTTTTGCTGGCGTCTAAGGCAAATAACTAGTGCCCCATCCCCCGTAATGAAAAAGCTGAGAAAGTTCGACCTTAATTTTTAAAACTTTTTAACAAAAAAAAAAACCTCCTTCAAAAAGCCACAAAAAAGAGGAAAATAATAAAACTTTGAGGTCTGCGCCATTTTAATAAAATATGAAGTCGGTTAAAAAGTAGATATAAATTAAATTGGCACTTTTTAACTGACTTCATATTTGATTAAAATGGCGCAGACCTCAAAGTTTTATTATTTTCCTCTTTTTTGTGCCTCTTTGAAGGGTTTTTTTTGTTAAAAAGTTTTTTATTTTTTACTTTTTAGTTAAAGGAATCACACGCCATTACTCACTTTTTATTTTATATTAAACCGATTTCTTACGCTGTGTGATGTGTCAAAAAGTGACATTTACCTTAACGCAATCACACGCCGCTACTCACTTTTATTAAAATCAGCCGAACTACTAAACCGATTTAAGTAAAATTTATATGGGTACAATTTCGAGGTATACCCTATTCAATAAAAAAGAATTTTCCAAATCGGTTTATAAATGACAAAGTTTTGAGGTAACAAATATAAAAAAAATAAAACCGAATTGAGAACCACCTCCTTTTTTTAAGTCGGTTAATAAAAATACACCGTAACAAAGAAGAGAAATATTATTATGTCAAGACGGAACTAATAATATTTATAGACAACTAGTGGCAAGGCGAGGAACGCGGCAAGGAGCAAGCGCTGCGAGGAAGCGGTGGAAATTCGCGAGCATCGTGTTCCCACGTCGGGTCAACGCCCATTTTACTAAAATTGTTCTCAGCGTTTCCTTATTAAAATTTTCTCCCCTAAAAATCGCGCGCCTGTGGCAAATCCCACCTTTGTAACTTTGTCACGCCCCAGTTGCGGATTAGTATACCTATTACATGACAAATATATTCTGAATTTAAAAATATTAACCCTCAAACACCACACTCCAAAAACCAATCTCAATCACGACAATTTTCAATCACCAGCAATGAAGAGAATGCAAGATGGGCAGGGAAATCAGCTTACTTCATATGAATCCTTTTATTTCCCGTAAGGCTCATTTCGCACCAAACCAGTCCAGTTCAGTCGCATCCAGTCAAGTCGGACGCTACTGGATTGGACATATTAACTTATCGTTGAAATAAAGGCAATGTGTAAATCGGGTTTCATACTAAACGCGTCACGTCCAGTCCGATCGCGTCAAGACTTATCAAGACTGATTGCGACTCAGCCGGTTGAATTTTTAATAACACTCAGAATGGATGTAGAAACCTTAATTTTATTAGTGCAACCAAAAGAGGCAATCTACGATCCTAAGCACGCGAAGCACAGAGATCGGAATTTCATTGCTGCCGCCTGGAGAGGTAGGTATAGCCAGAGAAATAAGTGGTTAAAAAACCGAACACTGGTCTCCTGGTATGTATGGGATGAACCCAAAACAGATGTTGTCGTTTCTTCATCCTTATTCTTCTGTGTAGCCGACGTAAAATTATGCTTTGGAGAAGTACGTCCATTTTGACACAAAATTCTTAACAAAACTGTTGCGAACTTCGATCGGAATTTGTGGTACGGCGACGGCTGACGCGACGTATAACGTATTCAGTGCGAAAGGAAATATTGACTATTGACGTGACTTGACTGGACAAGACTTGACTGGACGCGACTGGACTGGATTGGTTTGGTGCGAAATGAGCTTTATTGAACTTTGGCACCTGAAAATTCCCCGTATTACACTTAGAACGTCTGGACTATCGTTTGTGACCTAATTGCAGTATGATAACCGGGTCCGGATGT
The DNA here is from genome assembly GCA_039654895.1 of Mongoloraphidia duomilia. Taxonomy (NCBI): domain Eukaryota; kingdom Metazoa; phylum Arthropoda; class Insecta; order Raphidioptera; family Raphidiidae; genus Mongoloraphidia; species Mongoloraphidia duomilia. Next base: position 6,764,175 of record CM077516.1, read on the forward strand.
CCATGTTTACTCTCATAACTTTTGCTTTCCCCCCAAAACAAAATTCTGCGTACGCCCTTGATAACCAGTTATTCCTTCTCAATTTAATTAACGAAAAATAATTACTTCATTTTTAATACACGAAACAGATTTTTTGCGAAGGATATCGTCATTTGTCGATTCTACTAGATGATTGCCTCCATGGCTTATGAAGGGAAAAATGCAATATTGTGTGGTTATTTTCATTGTTAACTGATACTCCATTGAAAACGTAGAAGATACGTGATTTTCATGTCTTTTGACTTGCCAATGCACAGCCAGCTTAAAACTAATAAAATAACTACCTCAAGACAGTTAATATAATACAGTCCAAGCAAACCTCCGCAATCTGCATTTGTTAATACCGCAGCCTGCAGGTGCATATTTCACAACCAAATAATTATAATAATAGGTTTGTTCCTACAGATAATCACGGATTTGTCTCTGACAGATGTCTGACATATTAAGCATGCGCTAAATACGTCTAATTGGAAACTAATTGGAACAGGTGACGCGGTGTTAACACACTACGTAAAAAAACAAAATTAATAACCTCAAAAACTGTCATCGAACCCTGTCTAGTTATACTGCTACACACGGTCACATGCACGACCACAGTTTGATACCAACACTGGAATTTTGTCTTTAAGAGAGCTTTATACTTAGCGGCTTTTCTAATTTTTAAATTATCTACTGAGCATGCCTCTGATTAAAAATTCGCGTACTATCCATCCACTTGTCTGACTGTTGGCAAACTATTTACAAATCTTTTGGAACAATTGACTGGTAATCAGGGATTTGATGAGAATGAGACGCCTGTTGGAACAATAAAAATTTCAAGACGCACAATTCTGACATCCAAATTCCACGGATGGTTTTGGATTTCTGTATAGGATCATCGAAATGGGGTACAAATCACTGCAGAACAATTCACAAGCAAACCAACACAATTACCTCCGAGAATTGGAATACAGTCAACGCTATCAAATTACACAGAGCGTTATGATATACAACATATGAAGCATAATTATTACACGAGCATTCCGTAACACTTGCCGGTAATCTATATTTAGTATCATTAAATCATAAAAAATATAATTATATTATATAAAATATATAAATAAAATTGTAATTCCGTCTGTCTATTCGTGCATCATGCAGATACAAGCCATATAATATTGTAGCAAACCCCAAGATGTTACGCCACTGCTTCCAATAGAAACCACGAGAAAGAAAGGTCACAGTAGTAAAGCGTGGAATGGTATCGAAAATTCCAGACAACGCTAGAGGATACGAGGACGCACTGAGTGTACACCGCACGCAGGTATATATAAACAGGAGGTGTCGTGTTGAATAGTCAGTGAATGGTGAGTCGTGCCATCAGTCAGTACAGTGAAATAAATATTGATCAGCCAACGGGAATCAGTCAGTGTAGATTGTACTGTGACAGTGTTGAACAGCGAAATAAATCTGATATAAATACAGTGTAATAAATAATTACAAATAAATAATCCTTGTATATATAGTTAATTGTTAAGTGTAATTTAAGTGGCTCGTTTAGTTCAATAATTACCGTTTAAGTTTTTTTATTGTATTTTTAATTATTGTAAATAAATATTTATTTCGCCAACTCAGAAAACAGTTTTGTAACAATATTTTCAATTGTGAGTTTAGAGCAGGGAGATACATTTTTCATCTATATAAAAATATGGTGGTTAGTGTATGTTTATCCGATCTATTTTATGTACTTCACGAAGCAAAGAAAGTGTAAATTTAGGGGTATTAAACAAGAACTCCTGAACTGATCCGCAAAAATCAGACTACCAGGAATTTCATCCCTAAGGTGTAGAAATTAAAGGATGATATCTAAACAGTTAATAGTGCAGATAGATGTATGTCGTTTGGTTGATTTTACTACTTCCCGACGACCCAAAAAGTTTAATTTTGGGGTGTTATAGAGAAACCCTTTGACTTATTCGTAAAAATCAGACAACCAGGAATTGTACTTCCGAAGGGCTTTTTCTTCAGTAACATTTTTCATATTGTTACAAAACTGTTTTCTGAGTTGGCGGAATAAATATTTATTTACAATAATTAAAAATACAATAACAATAATGCAACAACGAAAAGACTACACTAATATTTATTTTATCAGGTGAATTTATATCACGGTATTTATATCAGATTTATTTCGCTGTTCAACACTGTCACAGTACAATCTAAACTGACTGATCCCCGTTGACTGATCAATATTTATTTCACTGTACTGACTGATGGCACGACTCATCATTCATTGCCTGATTCAACACGACACACTCCTGTTTATATACCTGCGTGCGGTGTACGCTCAGTGCGTCCTCGTATCCTCTAGCGTTGTCTGGAATCTTCGGTACCATTCCACGCTTTACTACTGTGACCTTTCTTTTTCGTGGTTTTTACTGGAGGCAGTGGCGTAACTCTTGGGGTTTGCTACAATATTTAAGTACAAATGAAATTTGCTTGCATTACAATGAAGTTATTTTTCTCTCAATGAGCCATTGGTTCAATATTTTTCTACGGAGATGATGGGCTTTTGTTCGTCATCTGTGACAGGAGGCTTTCGCTTTTTGGAAATGGTACTTAAAATTCCCAACAGACATTTCACCACAAGGCTACCCCTAATACTTCTAATTAAAGACAAGTTGGAGTTAATTCCGCTGAAATATACGCTTACAGATCAAGCAGCAAATTTGCAAAATATTTCGATTAAAATTAAAGTACCGTAATCACAGTTACGTACACAGATGTTATATTTCTAAAATATTTGTAGTCACAAGGCAAACTGGCTTATGTAAGAATTTTTGAGAAAACACGATTAAGTACGATTAACTTAGGCCACTATACTAGTGGCTTAAGTGACGGATTTTGCGATACGAGCCTATTAAGGTTATGTTGCATTTATACCAGAACGAGTATGTGTTTACCGCGTGAGCCGAAGGCGAGTGCGGTAATCACACAGTCGTTCTGGTATAAATGCAACATAACCTGAAGAGAGTATTATAAAATCGCGACTGTTAGATCCATCACTTTAGTCACGCGTTACATACAATATTTTTTGCAACAACTGCTTCAAAAGTTCAATTTTAAGCAAATAAAACACAAGCGGGACGATTCTGCTGTCATCTTAACCTAGTAGCTAAAAGTGTTGGATATTTACGTTTGATAGCATAGTTCTACTCACGTTTTTTAACGTTGCAAGGCCATTTTGTATATAATATATATCCTTACTGACTGTGCAATTGTGTTCCTGAATCTCTTTCTATTTAACTGCGCAAGTACTCCAAGCAGTAGGAAGTAATGATGCGCGATACGAGATGTTTTAGTCGACTGTGTCGATTGTTCAAACATCTCGATGATTCTCGATGGTTGTACTTGGACTCGCTTGTTGTTGTTTCATAGTTCACCGAGACCGAGTCGCATAGTACTGACTACTGAATCGTACACTGTCGAGAGCCACATAATATACAATCGTTCATCACTCAACAACTGTGGTCGAGTCGATGGTCGATTGTGCAGTAATCGCGTAATACTAATTCAGTAATGAAGAGATCACAGAGTAGTGAGTACCGACTGAACAGTGTGAACAGTGAACAATCAACGAGTCGCGTGAACATCAGTCGACTAGCATATAACCTTGAATCGCGATTATATGTATTCTCATTCGCTGCTATTGCTATAACCTATGTGGCAAATAATCGATTTGAACACTCGAACATTTCGATTGTAAAATCAAACTCCGAGTCGATTGTGGACTCGATTGTTATTATGAACGATTACAATTGTTTCGTTTGTAAAAATACCTCGTAAAAGCCCAACACTAGACTAGGAAGTAACTTACAATCTACTCTGAGGTCTTTTTTCGGTGAAAAAAAGAAAAGAGACTTTACTAGTATTTTATAGTCCAAAATGGCGGCGTGTGGAGTAATGTAAATTGCTTCTAGTCAACCAGTCGATACACTTAGAATTTTCGCTAAAATTTAATGCTTCCCGTGGTTGTATTTAACGATCAATCAAAACAAAAAAAAACTACGTTTTGATTATTTATTTAGATACGTATGAGGAATAATGTGTACTGTTAAAAAATAATCAAATTTTGATAATATGTGGGACGACCCTATTACCTTAATTAAATCAGAAATATATTAAAAAATCGACTTGAACCACTTTGCCTTACGGCAATGGCAGGCATAATAAGTAAATAACCTCGATATAGGTATAACTATTTAACCATCTAACATCACAAATTTAACAAAAATCAATTCAAAAATCTTTGTTAACATAAATGAATAAAACATTAATAATATAATATTTTCATGGCTGGTTTTGTGAAAGCATCTACTTTTAAGTAGTGCACCTAATGTTTAAAGTTGTATTTCTCTATTGGCCTACGTCATAAACACATAAACCAGTTTCTCAAGCAGAGATCCACGCGATTAACGGTACAAATATATTATGTACCTAACTGAATATTACGATTCGTACTCAATAATAAATGTAAAAAAAAACAGCAACTTGTAATTTGTGAAATGTCCGGAGGGCCACCAGATGTGGCTTGTATCGTAATTACATGGGTTCACAGGCGCGCAGTAATATCGCGCATTCTTTACCATTCGCTCGGATACGTTCTGAGAATTGTAGTTGTGGAATTAAGGTTGCCCTATACAGGGCTGTCACCTTTTAAATTTCGAAAAACGAGACAAGGCAATCAGGCGCCGACTGGCTAGGGGCGATGAAGCGTCCGAGGCACTGATGGGGGCCCCGAAATGCCAAAACCCAGTGCCAATAAAGTCACTAAACAAAAGTACATTAAGATATTGTTACGGATCACCCTATATATAAACGGCAGGCGGGAGTTCTGAGAAGCGGGGTCTGCTTGCTGTAAACAACTAGTACCGGTACGAAGGTTCTAGAGAAATCGAGGAGGCACTGGGCTTACGCCGCGCGGCCTATATAAGCAGCGAGTACGAGTGAAGTCAGTGTAGATTATACTGTGACAGTGTTGAACAGCGAATATAGTGCGAAATAAATCTGATATAAATACAGTGAATATAAATATTTAAACATAAATAATTAGAAATAAATAATCTTTGTATATATAGTTATTTGTTAAGTGCTATTTATTGTTTACTTGTGTTGATTGTTAGAACTGACTTTTCGTTGTTGCATTCATTATTATTGTTGTATTTATAATTATTGTAAATAAATACATATATTTATTCCGCCAACTCAGAAAACAGTTTTGTAACAATATTTTCTGCATTCACGTTTTTTTGACTTTCTATAAAAAGGCCCCCAAACTCTGTGTGCCCAAGGGCCCCTGCATAGCCTAAGACAGCCCTGAGTTGGAGAAGACCCGGGCCCTCCCATTTCCCAATCCTGACAAATAACAATTGCTCAAGTCTTTCCCTCGGGCCCCTACAACTGTTAGCGTCCCTAAAAAAATATAGCCAGTCCGCGCCTGAAGAGAATGAACTGCGCATAGGGTTACCAGAAAGTCAGGATTTCCGGGAAAGTCCCGGAATACGTCGGCTTGTCCTGTGCCTAGAAATTTATATCTTCTTTATATTAGAAATCGTGTCCATCTTAATTTTATGTCTTCTGTTCCGAAATTGCAAAATATTAAATAAATCTTAGAATTCGTATTCGCAATCGCAAGCGTCGATCTAAACGGTTTTATTTAGCTTGACCCCGTATATTTGTTTGTTTGTTACTATCTTTGTTTCAAATCTTGCGACAGCTTTTTCAACTACTTCTACTTAACCGATTCTTATGAAACTTTGCACACACATTGAGTTCCCGTGACAATACAATATTATGATAATTTCAACTTGGTAACGAGGGTCTGATGATGGAATTAGGAGGTGGACAGTTGAAAGGATAAGGAGTTTGCATAATGATACGGGCCAGAAATCAAACTAAAAACTAGAAAATAAAAATAGGTAAAAAAACTTTTAAATTAAACGGTTTTATTTTAAATCATCAGCTGTACCAAAAACTAGAAAATAATTGGGACATAAACCAAGGGGCACTTTGTGTCGCTGCGTCAGCAGAATAAGTAATAATTAAACAATTTGAACGAAATTAAACTGTTAATAAAAATTATAAAAGCTTTTTTCTGTTTGCTAGAAAAGTCTGTAGCCAAGACGCGTCACAATACTCTCAAACTCGTACCGGTTTCAGCAAATTCGGTGACAACCCTGGTCTTGTACTAGCTGATTGCAGGTGTTGATACCTATCAAGACTTGTATAGACATTTTTATATCTTAATAGCTTTTGCCCGCGGCTTCGCTCGCATGAACGTGAATTTTGCCGGCAGAGTCGCCCGGGATAATATCGGTTTTAAAAGGAATTTTATCTCAATCCGAGTGTGACCGAGAAAAAAGTATACCCCACAGTTTAAGTTTGAGTTGATAGTATACCAAATTTCATCAAAATAGGTTTAACTGATATCGGTACGACAGAACGAGCGAAGCGAGTGAGTAATGTAATGTAATTATAATATTCAAGCGAACGAGCGAAGCGAGTGAGTATAGTGTATTGCAGTCCGGGCGAAGCCGGATCGGGCCGTTAGTTTAAAATATAGACAGTGTACCGCGTTTCATCAAATTTAGTCCAGTTGTTCTCGAATTATGTCGGGATAAACCGATGAAAATTCTAGAAACACGTTTTCCCATCATAGAAAAAAATATTAGTAAAAAAACTTTAGAGGCAAACTTTTATTTAAATGTACTAAAATGGAAAAAATAATATTTAATAATTTTGGTTCATAATTATTATAAAAGCGGGGGTTGTAATCTTGATGATAGTTTATTAGTCGCAACCCCCGCTTTTATAATAATTATGAACCAAAATTATTAAATATTATTTTTTCCTTTTTAGTACATTTCAATAAAAGCTTGTCTCTAAAAAATTTTTTTTACTAATATTTTATTTTGTTCATTTTAGTCTTTCAATATTTTACCCCCCCTTTGACACCCGTAGGGGTTGAATTTCGAGAAATCCTTTCTTATGCTTACGCCAGAAAAGGAACCAACTGTCCAAATTTCAAGTTTCTAGCTTCAGCGATCTGGCATGGGCGTTGATTAGTCAAAAAAAACCCTACATCCCCGTTTGAACCCCTTAGGGGTTGAGTTTATTTCTAAAAACGATTTATTCATGTATTGTCATCGGGAATACATATGTGTACAAAATTTCAAATCGATCGGATACGTGGAAGTCGTTCAAAATTGACTTGCAAGTTTTGACCTAAACAAACAAACACAAACAAACTAACTACCATACATTGCAAGTTAAATAAAAGCTGGTAATAAAAATACCCAAAAATCCCGAAACTTTAAACACAGATTCCCTTGCTATATTTCACTTATATTGTCATTATATTGATAAATTAATATAATACTGATTTCGCTGCTCCATCTATGATCAATTTCTACATTCAATGAAGATTTGCTTCAATAAAATATACTTACGACATTTAATTTAGATTTATGAGGAGATCAATTATTTGAAAGTAAAAACCAAAAGAGTGTCGCCAAAATAACATAATTCCTATGCTGTCAATTTAAACATTTGATAGTCAATGACAATTTAATAAGATGAAAATATAATACTCGTTTAAATTATATTTACGATGAGATCAATTATTTGAAAGTAAAAAAACCAAAACACTGTCTCCATTTAAAGCTATAAAATCTGAACATTCACAAATAAATACAATAAAAGTGTAATCGATAACAGTTTGGTTAGATATTTGAAACGTTTTTTTTTAGTACAGCGGAAGTGTTTATCGCGACAAATTAATCAGATAAAGTGTTTTCATGTCATTAATGTTAATTTGTATATATTTTAACTGAAGAAAATGAGTTTTATTTGCTTTAGATCCACTCGCCGGATACACCTGTATAATTGCATTAACATAGCTATTTGCATGAGTAATACTTAAGTATAAATAATAATGTTTGTTATAAATGACTGAAATGAAAGTAATTATACAAATATAAGTCATTTAAATTCTAGAAATATGACATTTACATTACTTTGAAAAGTTTTTTTTTAAATCGCACTCATACTCAACTGTAGGGTTGCCAACCGTCCTTTAATTCAAAATAAAATCCTTTTGTTTGGTAAAACAAAACATTGGTACGCTACTACAGAAGAGACATGAGCAGTGAGCGAAAAATATAGATTTGCATCCTAATGAAGCTGGACCGGGCTTTAGTTGTGAATTAGAGCTCCGAAGTCCGAATGGTAAGCTTTTCTAGTTTCTTGTTTCTGGTATCAGGCCAAACGCCAGGTATTTTAAATTTCAGAATTCAGAAAGCTGGAAATTGTTTTAATCGCTTTATATTTTGGGGGGTACAAATTATAATTAACATATTAAGTTTTCCCACTCGTTCTTAATTTCCCTTTCCGTAAGTTTTACAGTAAAAATTCACAGATTTCGCATTCCTTGCAACCATCGAGGAAATGATAACAGCATATATGAAACATAATTAACTGTTTATTATACACACAATATTTATGAATGCACTGTTTAGTTTTGTCGGGAATAACCCTATTATTCTTCTGTTATATACGCGTTCACTTTTGCTTGATTACTTAACTTTAAATAGATTTTTCTACAGTATTTATTAACATTTGCTCAAAAATAACACCGCAGATCGTCGCAAATACCTCTCAATTAACTAGACATGATATAAAACACATTTCGAAAAAATTGCACTTGTTCAATTTTGCATGATTGCTCCTCACTTGATCGCGACACCGTTGCCTTTTGGCCTTGAGCAAAAACTCGTAACTCTGCCCCCATATACGAACATAAACATTTCCAATGTTAAAATGTTTCTAATATTAAACAAAATTAAATTCTCTAAAAAAAATTCCCAAGCCCTTTTACAATGGAGGGTTTCGAAGGTAAAGCCACGATAGCTGCTTTTTTCGTACAATGGGCATTTTATATAGTGCTGTCTCCCAAACCCGGACCTATACCTATAGGGGCCACTGAGTCTAGGTGGTTAAAAAGTTACAATTACAAAGTTACAATTTTATTTATTTGTATTGACAAATCATATTAATTGAAAATACGGATTAGAACTATGCTTAAATAGCTTTGGCAGATGGTGACTTAAATAAACATTGATACAGAAAACACGGCCTCGATCACTCCCTAAATCGTTCAAGTCGAAATTTTTTGAATGTATAATTTTTTCAAGCGTTACGAATTCGTCTCATAATTAATCGCTAATTGACAATTACGTTATCCTACCGTAACACAAAGAAGGTGAATCAGAATATTACGTGTTTTTCTAGACTTTTTACCTATATACGGATAAATCGCAGAATGAGTCATGAACATTGAATAAATCATTTTATTTCACAATTATTCCAGCATTTCGTTATTGACAAGTTTAAAAACCAGCACAGACGATCCCAAAAATTCAATTTTTAAACTTAGACCGTCCCTTTCTATGCAACGAAAAAAAACCTTGTCCATACCCAAAATGCAAACCTAATGTAACATTTCAATCATCAATGGACTACTTGATTAAGTGTGTAAATTCAAAGTGTCTTGAACACAGCATATAGGGTACAATCAGCGCTGGATTAAGGATTAAGGGTTGTAGAGGCCCCTGGGGCCTGGGCAATCAAGTCGGTTGGGACACGTCTTCAATATGAACATTTTTGTGGGAGCCCCAGGGCAGTTACCCAGTTCTAAATCCGGCAGAACATGTACCTACAGTATAGAATAGAATATATTTATTGTCCAATATAGCAGTGAGCAGGATTCGTAGTACAAAAATATATAGACTTTCGTAAGTCCTACAGGTCTATCGGGGAAGAAAACTCTGACATAACGGCATTGACTGTTTAATTATTAATTATTATTATATAAAAAAAGTATAATCTATGATTAATAAAAAACCGTGACTTTAAAATTACGCTCAAAACATTTTGTTACTCCTTTATGCAAAGTTTTGTATTTTCATTGAAGAAATAATTTGTGAATGTATAAAAATTTGTGGAGACCCAGGAGCTTCAGCCCCTGTTTCTTCCCTTCCCTAAACCAGGTTTTGGGCAATTGCCATATTGTGTTGCCATCCACAACTGAAAGACACTGGACATTTTTCTGTACTCTTCCAGTACAACATTCCTTCTCCCAGTCCCATTTTGTATACTGTATAGGTTTCAAGGAATAAATTATGGTCAATAGTGTCAATCTACTTCATAATCAAAATTACGTTATACACATAAAGGTCGATTTATATTATCCGGTCAGACACGGTGCGGGAACGTAGCGTTTCCGGCAAGACAAATGTTTTTACATGCATTTCAAATACGAATATTTATACTTAACGGATCCCGTCCGTTTAGACACGTATAATCAATACTCGTATATGAAATGCATGTAAAAATGTTTGTATTGCCGGAAACACTACGTTCCCGCGCCGTGTCTGACCGGATAATATAAATCGAGTTTTAAGGGTGCCTAAGGGCACGTGCAGTATGGAGCTGGGATTCTAGATGGTAGCGTAGATTATAGCAGGGCTTGCTTAAATTAATGTATTGTTATATATGCGAGCGTACATAACGAAGCAGTGAGTGTAGCAGGTATAAGCGCTGTTACAAGAGCTGGTAGATACAAGAATGTATCTCACAGTTCTTTCAGCGTGACAACTGTCAAATGGCCGTTACAAGTTTCGCAATGGATATGACTAGTTTATAATAAGTGAAATTTTGCCAGTTTGTATTTAATTTGTTTTGAGTTTTTTAAAAGGCGGCGTATTTAAAAGTGTTAGGTTCCATACGTAAATATTCAAAAAACCGGTTGGCTAAATTTTAATTCTTGGTATAAATGATGAAATTCGCCATGTTTAGATCGTTTTCTATCAATAGAGTGGACATGATAGCTCCTACCCAAATTTGTATTTAAAATATACCAATTTGTAGCAGAAGAACAGAAATATATTCGTCTTCGCTATCTGACATTCCAAACGCGACTTAAGCTTATATCAATGCTAGTATCAAAGCTTCGTTGTGCAAAAAGCTCTTATAATTTCAGCCACATCTACCATACATGCTACCATCTAGAATCTCAGCTGCGTACTGCACGTACCTTAAAACAAACGGCGTGTGCGGTATGTCACATGACGTGTATGAGATTGAACACCATGTATACACAATCCGACAATGTGTAAACTCACAGCCTTGTGTTAATTCAAAATGCACGAAGTATTGTTTGTTTTGATAATATTCTTTTCGTCCGTTCACCTTATAGAACATTGACGTTGGAGAAAACAAAATAATTTATTTGTAATGGGGAGTTGACAGTAAATTGCAGTAGCTAAATACGTGTTCATCACAATTGTATGTATTATAAGTTATTTAAATGATTAAGTACACACCTATTGTGTGTAAAATAGTCTTAATTGTGTTTATTCGCATAGACATCTCTTAATACAATCAGCTCTAGTAGATACATTATACAGTGTGTTCTATCCGCCGTAGATACTTCAAGGGCCCCGGACTACAATATATACAAGCGACTAGGCCCTGCAGTCAGGGACCATTCTGATTGGTCGAATACCCCATCTTGATGTCGTTTGACACACGCACACACACCTAAACGAACTTAACTAACTAGTGATCTCTGTAAATGTGGACAGTTGATAGCGATTAAAAAATGGGTTTTTGTATGTGGAGAATGTTCAAACACATATTCTTCAAGACAGGCACAAAATTAGAAATTATTCTTTCTTTGATAATAATTATAATCTTTTTGAAACCAAGGTGGAATTAATTAAAAACACAATTTTAATATTTTAGTAATAAATTATTTTTAGTTCATAAATGCGCTATAATAGATGACACCAAAAATTAGAAAATCTGAAGTTTTCACTTCTGTCGTGTGGTCATAAGCACACACCCATTTTTTTTGTAATATTTTTTTCCATCTAAAGATAGTAGGTTTATATTAATTAGAGAATAATACTATTAATATAGGTATATAAAATTATAACTGAACCTTTATCTGTAATTTCCTTTTATAGTAGGGTTTTCACTTTCGCAGTATTTGGCATGACATAGATAGATTGAAATTTGAAAAACATGAAAAAAATTATGAAAACGGAAAATTCGCTCTTCTAGTCCTTAGAACTTTACAATTACAGACTAAGTTACGATTTAGTTTATTTTTATTAAAGTTATTAACTTCTGTATAAATCTTTAAAAACATGACTCTCTCATGATGTGGACTTTGTATGCGCGTTACTATATATACGAACACATCGATCGATACCCAGTAGTGCTTCTATTGTACAAAGTGCAGAATTTACCAATTTTATAATATTAGTTTAGATTAATATGTAGGTACTAGGTAAAGGTACATATACGGGAGAACGCGTTTAAAGAATTTTTGTCTCTGTCTGTTTTACCAGGCTGCATTCGTCGCAACTACATTAACGCGAGCGAATATGTGGGCAAAATTGACGTTGACTCGAGCAAAATTGAAGGTACCATGTCATAAAATAAGTATAAAATAAATATTAGTAAAAAAAACTTTTTAGAGTCAAGCTTTTATTTAAATGCACTAAAAAGGAAAAAATAATTTTTAATAATTTAGGTTCATAATTATAAAAGTGTGGGTCGTGAACTCTTATAGTTTACTAGTCACGACCCACACTTTTATAATTATGAACCTAAATTATTAAAAATTATTTTTTTCCTTTTAAGTGCATTTAAATAAAAGCTTGTCTCTAAAAAGTTTTTTTTACTAATATTTATTTTGTTCATTTGAGTCTTTCAAAACTTTACCCCCGTTTGACACCCGTTGGGGTTGAATTTCGAAAAATCCTTTCTTAGTGGATGCTTACGTCAGAAAAGGAACCAACTGTCCAAATTTCAAGTTTCTAACTTCAGCGATTTGGCCTGGGCGTTGATTAGTCAAGAAAACCCTACATCCCCGTTTGAACCCCTTAGGGGTTGAATTTATTTCTAAAAACGATTTATTCATGTATTGTCATCGAGAATATATATGTGTACAAAATTTCAAATCGATCGGATACGTGGAAGTCGTTCAAAATTGACTTACAAACAAACACACAAACTAACATAGGTTATACATTGCAAGTTAATACGGAACCGTACAAGGTTGACGCATGTGCACAAAACCGATAAAAACAGTTTCGTTACCGTTTCAAAACGATCCATTTATAGCAGGTTGGAACATAGCTAATAATCTAGGAGTAGGAAAGCGATAGCGGAAAAAAGTAACTTTAGAGAAGCGCTGTATTTCTGTATTTCTTCGAAAAATGAAAAAAACACTCTGTATACAAAACTATCGTCGGAAGAATTACTGACAAAATGTGTGTCAAGTGCGAAGTGACTACTAAAAACGCCATGTGTATGTACTGTGAGAATGTCTGGGAAGTAGCACGAAAAACTTCCAAAACAAAACGTGTTTACGTTTAAAGAAACCAGTTGGTAGAAATGTTTTTAAGACTTCGTCTTCTATGATCAATTTTCTCGTATAAAACAATACGAGGGAAAGTTAATAAATCTGATCTAAAGTGCTATGCAAGTGTTGAGAACATCTTAATATTTCAAGACAACAGCATATTTTTAACCAAACCCCCAAACATAATTGCCTGCACCTAGGGTTACCATACATAAGCGGAGAGATGCCTGTCTAGGGTGCCTGGAATGCCTGATTTTTCAGAAAACTGTCTAAAATAAAAAAGCTGTAGGTAGATAATAAAATGTTAGTGACCAGCGCCGGACGCACGCCTGTCTAGACTTTAAAATGCCTGTCAAATGCGGCAAACGCCTGTCAGATGGTAACCCTACGGTTGCACCGTAACTTAGCCCTACTCTCTCTACTGTACCCTAGCGTTGGGCGAATACGAGATGTTTTTACAATCGAAACAATCGCAATCGTTCATAATAACAATCGAGTCCACAATCGACTCGGAGTTTGATTTTACAATCGAAATGTTCGATTGCTCAAGTCGATTATTTGCCAGCGAATGAGAATACATATAATCGCGATTCAAGGTTATATGCTGGTCGAATGAAGTCTGACGTTTACGCTACTCGTTCATCGTTGATTCACTGTTCACACTGTTCAGTCGGTCTCAGAGCATTCGATTACTGCACAATCGACAATCCATTGACTCGACCACAGTTGTTGAGTGATGAACGATTATATATTATGTGGCTCTCGACAGTGTACGTCGTCTGTACGATTCAGTACTATGCAACTTGGTCTCGGTGAAATATGAAACAACAATCGAGTCCAAGTGAAAACCATCGAGAGTCATCGAGATGTTTGAACAATCGAGACAATCGACTAAAATATCTCGTAATCGCCCATCACTACAGTGTGCCCTAGTCCTGTTGCCAGGCCTTAGCTACCCTGGCGCAAAGCCCGGAGGGTGCAATCATGCGACATGATTCCGTAGTTTGAGTAAAGAATTTTTTAAGGCGCGAATCAGAATATTGCCCTGGGCACCGATGACCCGAGCTCTTTAACTAATTGTGCAACAAAGAATTTTTGAAAATGTCTTAGAGGTATAAGGAACTGTTGATAAGGAGGATAAAAGACTGAATGCGTTTTTTTAACCGACTTCAAAAAAGGAGGTGGTTCTCAATTCGGTTGTATTTTTTTTTATGTTTGTTACCTCAGAACTCCGTCATTTATAAACCGATTTGGAAAATTCTTTTTTTATTAGATAGGGTATACCTCGAAGTTGGTCCCATATAAATTTTACTTAAATCGGTTCAGTAGTTCGGCTAATTTTAATAAAGGTGATATATCAGCTTATATTCTCGAACCCTGTTCTAGAAATGCAGCTGATTTAGACCTTATCATTATCCACTATTTTAGGAAAGCGCGCTATTACCAAATCATTCACATATAGACGTTAATTATCTCAGTGTCTATAATCTACAATCTGTCTAACCAAATGTTATGCTTAAAAATGGCGTTGAAAAGACGGAGACAGATTATGGTTGATGGTAATATAGAATTGAGACGAAGAGTTTAAAAGGAGGGATCCGAGTTACTCTTATGATTTACCGATATTTGCGGGGTAAGTCGTGAATGACTGGTATCTACTAATATACTAATTTACTACCCACAACTTGAAACTTTCTTTTCTATTGCTGCGCACCGTTCAATGCACCGAACCAACCATTATGACCCGCGTCTATTTTTGATGGTAATATAGAATTGAGACGGAGAGTTGAAAAGAAGGGATCCGAGTTACTCTTATGATTTACCGATATATGCGGGGTAAGTCGTGAATGACTGGTATCTACTAATATACTAATTTACTACCCACAACTTGAAACTTTCTTTTCTATTGCTGCGCACCGTTCAATGCACTCAACCAACCATTATGACCCGCGTCTATTTTTGATGGTAATATAGAATTGAGACGGAGAGTTGAAAAGAAGGGATCCGAGTTACTCTTATGATTTACCGATATATGCGGGGTAAGTCGTGAATGACTGGTATCTAAATATACTAATTTACTACCCACAACTTGAAACTTTCTTTTCTAATGCTGCGCACCGTTCAATGCACTCAACCAACCATTATGACCCGCGTCTATTTTTACAGCATCTCTAAATAAAACCATACAGCATTATATTCTCAATGGATGCACTTATAACAGTCACTTAAAGTTTCTGTCTTCCGCTCGAATCGATCTCGCTGACATTTCCAGCAACCAACAGTAGGGGAAAGCCGGCTACTAAATATAGCGCACGGTGCTGGCGCATGAAATTAATAATAATAATTTCAAAATATTTGACAGTTACTGTTTCACAGTTGAGTGTACATTGAAACAAAAAGGTGTGTTGAAAATGTCACAGATTTATGTAAATTATATCGTATGTTTCCGGATTTAGTTAACAAAAGAAAAAAAAAATATTTTTAATTTTACGGAAAAACGAAAGGTACAAATTTTTTTACTTGATTTGAAACTTACAAATCATATATGAACCTATTTAAAACTGTATTATTATTACAAGTGGTCTTAAAGCAATAAAAACAAAAAAAGTCTCTAATTAATTATGTGAACAAATCATTGATCAAACAATTTATTATTCGATTAATTATCCACCTTTTTCAGTGCATAATTAAATTATACGGCTCCAGACATCAAAACTTTTGCGAATTTATTCAATAGACCTTTTCATTATCATTTTTTTTTCTGCGCATGTACCCAATTCCGCCATGTTTTTCAGAGACTTGTCATTTTCACAGATGGCAAAATGATTGATTTTGAAAAAAAGTAAATAGTAATTAAATAAGAAATATTATTTAAAGAAGTGGTGCAACACCCTAGAAAAATATTTGAGTTATGATGGGGAAGGGGGGAGGTTCAAAAATAGAGAAACAAAACGGTAGGGGAGAGTTGGATAATACCGCGCGGTTGATAATTCCGCGCGTCAGCGTAATTCAAAAACTATCCACTATTTCTGCGATGCAGTGCGTATACATCGAAGCCGGACATGCCTACACCCTTCCCCGCGCACCGCCATTACGGTCCGTGCGACGACGGAGATAGCACGCGTTGTAGATGTTTTTTTCATCACTCCTTATAATTTTTCGTGTACTTTCGGAAAGAGGTGTAATACTGTATTTATATTGTAATACTTTGATACTATACATTTTTAATGCTTGTATACTGTAGAATTAATGCCAGAATACGTTTTTACGTACTATAATATTTTCCGTATAATTTTGAGGTTAAAAAATAAAATGATCAAGTTTGATAATTCCGCGCCAGGGGCGCGGTATTATCAGTCGATTAATATAACTTGCTGTCTGATATTTAATTGATATTAGGTATTTTAGAGACTGACTAGTCCATATATAATTCAAAGATTTACTAAGACTTCTAGTTATAAAAAAATATTTACGTTTAGTTGTCATAAAGAATTTAAGTTTTTGTTAATACCTATTGCGTGATCCTTAATATACTGATTTAATGTCTAGAAAAAGATTTGGGTCTCCATATCTTCACGCAAGAAAATTACTTAGAATGGTATTCATTTTTTTTATTTTTACTTTTGTTACTTATCCATTTGTGTGCAATTAATGCAGGCACGATATTATCAGACCAGTTTGACAATACCGCGTCTTTATTTTTTTTTGTAAATTGACAATAATTACTTTTTGTTTAAATTTTGGAAGTTTTTGTTATACGGTATGCGTACCTGAATAAATGTCCTACTAATTACTCAATTTTGTTTCTTTTAATATCAAACAGTTTCCTAATTATAGGTCCAAGTCCTTAGGGGCTCGGTATTATCCAACTCTCCCCTACATAATACTTGAATGTTCCCCAATGATTCTTTTTACCCGACTACGCGACAGCAAAGACAAGGTAATTCATTAAAGTATTACGTGTAGTAGGTACTGAGACTCGAGTCGTATTATATAAGGACTGAAGCTACGATAAAAATTTAGGTAACTACATCTCAAATGTAGGTAGTCTAGATTCTAGAAAATATCCATCAGTGTCGTTGTCTACAACGGTATTTCCTTTCCCTATTTATATCCACCCCTTGATCTTTCAAACCTCGCTTTCGCGAGACAAAACAAAAGTGCATCAGTCTGCGTTTCATTTGTCGAGGTCACTTCATTGTCTCATAGTAGGCGTAGAACTGGGTGAATGAAGGTATACATTACGTTATGTTCATTATAAACATAAATTTTAATGCAAATTGTGCAAATTAACGGTCATCCGCCAATTTAATACACATATAAAATGTCGCTGTTTCTTGTACATACGTCATAATTTATGCTTACAGCTAAATTTTATGTTAGAAAGAAAATAAGTAGTATAGGTGAATCAGTGGCATTATTATTGTGTTTTTCCGTTGCATTTTGTTTTTTTAGAAAATAGAATATTGTAGACAGTATACCTATGCTATATGCAGTCGAAACTTTCAGATTACACACAATCGAGACTGGATGTGACCTCAAAATTTTGTTACTCTCCTTTAATTGTTAATCTACTTTTAATTGATCAGTTCTTAATACGTGCAGAGGTCTACTCAGAAATTGAAATGTGCTATTTTTTTGTAAGGGAGAGTTAGGGTGGACGCACAGAGAAAGATCAAAACAGTTTTAGACGTTTTTGACTAAAACAGGTCCATGTAGATGTTTCAATACAAAGTAAATGGACTGACATTAAATATTCGCACATCATTAAGGAATCCGAATACGCTGTATGTATTTAAAATGAAATAGAACATTTTTTGCTATACCCATTATAAAATAGCTGCTTTACATGCATGTATGCATGTACAATGACTTTTGACAGGCCGATGTACGGGCACGTATCTTTCCCACACTAGTGTGGGAAAGCAAGCCATTTTCATAGCGATTTATGTTTTGATCCACCCGCTATTACATATTTCTGTGCGTGCCTCGGCCTACTATAGGAGTGAAGTTGGCGACACAAATGAACTGTCAAAAAATTTTGAAAATACTGAATATGAAGTGAAAAGCTGCTATTTTATAGTGAGTATGGCAAAAAATACCATATATACCTCGTGCGTAAATGGGGCTTGAGAATGGCCAAGCGTGTAGCAATACTGTTGTTTAATGGCGTTGCTATGGTTCCTCTATTACAAGTTCCCGGGTTCTAGCCCGAGGCTGGTAAAAGTATCAATTGGATTTTCAATTTATTATTATAAAAAAATAATGAATTGAAAATATGAATTTGTGCTAGGCCCAAATAACCGTAGCTGTTGGTGGTCTTTAAAACACAATTTCGTGCGTAATGATATTACTCGTGTGCGACTGTTATGCTCGTTTAAATATACTGTCACTACTCGTCAGTAATATGCCTCATTACGCAACTAGATATACAATTTACTATTATAACCACGTAATTCATTTTCACTTTATGTATGTAATTCGGATCACGCTATATTATTTGTTAGTCCTGTCTGTACAGAAGGGTTAATTATCTCCTTTCTCGTCTGGAAATTTAACTTTTAAAACTTTTACTCTCAGCAAGAACAAAGGATAATAATTTAAAAGACCCTTCAAAAGTTAGTAAATTCAAGTTTATCTGTTGTTTAACTTTTTCCCTATTTTTATTTGTGGTTTATTTATTTTAGAAATTTTAAAAATGTAGGTAGGTACTTACTCTATTTAAACTAACAACCTGAGAAGTGAGAGGTACTTTTTATTTTAATTCGGATGCTGTAGGAGTGAATCAATAAGAAATGTTTATGTTACAAATAAATAAATCGGTTTTCGAACAATAATCTCCTCTGTGTTTATACTTTATAGACAAAATAAAAGTATGTAATGTTAAATGTTCTGGTATACGAATCGCACATTGTTTGACCAAAATACATAAATAAAATGATGACCTTTACAATAAAATGTAATATTTTTACAGTTCATTAGTCATTTGTAACACAAACTTGTTTCTTGTATCTAACTTAAATAAAATCGATAAATACTTACAAAATTAAATGTATTCCATATGAATTGAGTTCGTAATCCACTAATTAAAAAAATATAAATTTCACATAATCACTATATGTTTACACTATTGTTTTCACATCCTGTCAAACTCGAACTAAACTCAAATACATGCACTCGCGAAGCCCACTGACCACCAACTAGAAGTTTTCTGACTCAGCCAGCGGTGTTACCGTATTCAAGCGAGTTCCAGTGTGTTGCGCTAGTTAAGTCGAATAAAGCGGAGTTTACACAGACCACTGATATTGTGTATTATTCAGCACAGGGGGGTGGCTGACAGGGCTCTAGCCTGGAGGCCCGGGAGGAGGAGGGTTGGCCAAATAAGAGATGAACAGAAGACAAAAATCGAAACGGTAGGTAGAGGGGTTCGCCAAAGACCATGGCCTGTGGACCCGCTACAGGATGTAGAGCCCATAATGTATCCGTTTAAAAAAAACTTTTGATAAAATTTGAAATTTCTCAGAACTTTTCAAACTTACATGCTTATAGAAAACTGACTGATTCCAGTGAGGACACGCGTGGGTATTTCTGTATTTGTTCTACTTTAGAAGTTTTACCCATTTAAGGTGTCCCAGAAGTGTAAAAAAGTGGGTGTGTGCTTATAACCACACGACAGAAGTGAAAACTTCATATTTTCTAATTTTTGGTGTCATCTATTATAGCGCATTTATGAACTAAAAATAATTTATTACTAAAATACTAAAATTGTATTTTTAATTAATTCCACCTTGGTTTAAAAAAATTATAATTATTGTCAAAGAAAGAATACAACAAAAATTAAAAAATATATAAATAAAAATCATGCAGAATTTAGAGAAAAAAAAAACGCCAAAAATTGTACGCTGCCATCAGGTCTCGAACCCAGGTTCCTTGCAAAAACGCAAACACGTTACCAATTGCGCTATGAATGTCAAGGGTACTGCGTACCGTTTTTGTGATATACTCGTAGCTATGTCAGCCGCGTCACATTTTTGCGAACGATGCCCTTTTTTTAACTACCCAGGAAAAGAGTGCCTAACGCGCCTAAGGAAGTTTTCACTTCAAAAAGCATGTGTCGCGGCACACGCACGACCGAAATAAAATTCTATTGGTATAAAAAAAATTTTAAAAATTGGAAAAATTAAAAAACATAAATAAATAAATATCAAGTGGAAAATTATGGAATAGTTGTAAAAATAACTAATGATGCCGACCGGGATCGAACCGGCGACCTTCTTCGTACAAAGTAAGAGTGTTGACCATTACACTACTTATACGTAACTCCATGGCTGTGTAACAATTTATTTAGGTCTTCATGGTTTCCGGGCTTGTAGGCCGTGGTCCGGTGGTATTTCTACCTGACGTTTGAGAATGTCTACCGCAGTTGTAGACGAAACGTCAGGTAGAAATACCACCGGACCACGGCCTACAAGCCCGGAAACCATGAAGACTTGGAACAATGCCGGTCGTGAAAGCTTGCACACTTGGATAATTTATTTAGGGTTATTATTGGTAATCGCGTCACCACACTTTCGTTTCATCCCAGCATTTTACTCTTCAAATCGTCGAGGCAGTGACGCCTAAGAAGTTTTACTTCAAAAAATCTTAGAATGTCCATCGGTACTCCACGTAGCATAAATGGATTTCATTTGAAATGTAATTTAAATAGTGACTAGTGAGGCTGTCGCTTAACTGATTTCTTTTGTTCGATTTTCTGTCTTCTCTTTATGTATGTCGTAGCTCAGTTTTTAGGTGCGATCAGCGATGTATAGCTCCGAGCGATAAGTGCCTTGTATGCAGTTAATTGCTTTTTTTTTCTTTTATATATAACCAAAATGGAAAGAAAAGTTATTTAGAAATTTAATTCAAATGAAACTTTAAAAAATTGACATCTATATTATGCATCTCAATTGTCAATTAAAAAGTTATTCTACTGACATTTTGCCTTTGAAACAAAATA
Organism: Mongoloraphidia duomilia; assembly: GCA_039654895.1. Lineage (NCBI taxonomy): Eukaryota > Metazoa > Arthropoda > Insecta > Raphidioptera > Raphidiidae > Mongoloraphidia > Mongoloraphidia duomilia. The sequence continues at coordinate 6,785,684 of CM077516.1, forward strand.
TACCGCAAAAACCTGCAGCGGAAAATAAAGCAACTTACATTCTACAAATTTTTTTTCACAGATATATACAAAAATATTGTCGCACCCCTCTTATAACGGGTCTAATCACAAATGATGAAAACTAAAAAAACAAATAATCAGTTAAATGACATGTAAATATACACATCTAAGGAACTAAACAAATTTTTTGTAAGTTAAAACTCAAAAATCGAAGAATAGGTACCCGATTCGCTCAATTTTTCAGCCTGAAAAAGATTAATTAATTATTTCCCCTATTGAAGTCGCCCCCCAAAAATTTGCCGCCCTAGACCCGGACCTAAACCAAAAAAGGCAAAACCACTCCTGATCAGAATATACCTTGAAATATATTTAGTATAAAAAATAAATAAATATTATTATTACTACAATTTACAAAGTACAAACCATCACTCAGATTAAGTTAAATTGAAAAAAAAATGTATTGGCACTAAACCTAAATAACACTAGCAATTGGCGGTTTCTATTAAATTAAAAAAATGTGTGAAAAACAATTTTATAAATAATGTATAATTATTATATGACATAATATTAATTATGTTATCAGATTTACCTCAAAATGTAAGTTGGGTTGCATCATTTTCAGCTGCAGGGATTCCATCATTGATCACTAATAAGTATATTATTACAACGAGAGCGTCTGTATTTATTCATAATCAACCGATTGAAAAATGCAGGACCATCACTAGTAGTCCAGTCACGAGAGGAAGTCCACCTTGCGTTTGGTGCAGCAAATGATTTTATTTTTTTGTGTCCTCAAGCATGTTTAGGAGATGTCAAATCCAAGTTTGCGACCTCTAAAACAGGGCGGGTGAGTTTTGGTGGGCTAAAAACCACGATTTTTTTGCACTTTTTTCGATTTCTTGCTTATAATATGGAAACGGCTGGTCCTATCGAAAAAATGGTCCTATTCAAAATTAAAGGGCACAAAATTTACTTCAAAATGCACTAGTCAAATATGTTAATGTTCCCATTTTTACCGGCTCTACAGAACTTAGAAAATCGCCAAAATTTGCCAAAATGAAAAAAAAGCATTTTTTCAAGCTTTTAACTATTGTAAAACTCGAATAGCCTATAACCTTCCTTAATAAACGGGCTATCTAACAAAAAAAAATTTTTCAAATCGGACCGGTAGTTCCTGAGATTAGCGCGTTCAAACAAAAAAAAAATAAATTCTTTTTTTGTTTGAACGCGCTAATCTCAGGAACTATAAGTCCGATTAAAAAAAATTTTTTTTTGTTAGATAGCCTGTTTATTAAGGAAGGTTTTAGGCAATTCGAGTTTTTTTAAATTCAATCCCAAAGGGGGTAAAACGGGGGTGTAAAATTTTTTGTTATTACAAAAAATCTTACTCCCATGTTTTATCCCCTTCGGGGTTAAATTTAAAATAAACTCGTATATCCTATAACCTTCCTCAATAAACGGGCTATCTAACAAAAATTTGTTTTTTTTAAATCGGACTTGTAGTTCCTGAGATTAGCGCGTTCAAACAAAAAAAGAGTTTATTTTTTTTGTTTGAACGCGCTAATCTCAGGAACTACCAGTCCGATTTGAAAAAAATTTTTTTTTGTTAGATAGCCCGTTTATTAAGGAAGGTTATAGGCTATTCGATTATTTTTTTTAATTCAATCCCACAGGGATTAAAACGTGGATGTAGGATTTTTTGTTATTACAATAAATCCTACACTCCCGTTTTCACTCTTTGGGATTGAATTTTTAAAAAACTCGTATAGGGTCTCATTGATTAGTACTTTGCTTCTTTTACAGACTGGTTGTTCCTGAGATTAGCGCCTTCAAACAAAAAAAGAGTTTATTTTTTTTTTGTTTTTCTAAGTTCTGTAGAGTCGGTAAAATCGGAACAAAAACATATTTGACTAGTGAATTTTGAAGTAAATTTTGTGCTCTTTAATTTTGAATAGGACCATTTTTTCGATAGGACAAGCCGTTTTTATGTTATAAGCAAAAAACGTAAAAAAGTGCAAAAAAATCATGGTTTTTAGCCCACCAAAACTACACCGCTCTGTTTTAGAGGTCGCACACTTGGATTTGACATCTCCTAAACATGCTTGAGGACACAAAAAAATAAAATCATTTGCTGCGCAAAACGCAAGGTGGACCTACCTTTTTAAGCTCTCGTGACTGGACTATAGGTGTGTGTGTGTTTTAAAGACCACTAACAGCTAAGGTTATTTGGGCCTAGCACCAATTCATATTTTCAATTCATTATATTTTTTTTAATAGTAAATTGAAAATCCAATTGACACTTTTAGCAGCATTCGGGCTAGAAGCCGGGAACTTGTAATAGAGGAACCATAGCAACGCCATGCAAACAACAGCATTGCTACACTCTCGGCCATTCTCAAGCCCGCTATCACTGGGTGGGTTAAGCTGACCTGGGCGCCCTGTTAGAAGGGGGTGCCCCAGTCGCCCCTCTGGAGTGTCAAAACCGTTAAATATTTACTTAAATTTTGAAACCGGAAAATTTCCCTATAATTAATCATCTTTTAAAAACGATTGTCTAAAAATACGATTGAATAACTTGTTCATAGTTTATTAGCAATTGTTAGGAAATGCTGTGCTGCCATCTCTGAAAAGAATACCGTCATTAAAAGAATCATTCACATGATTGTTTCCTAGGTAACGTAATGATTACTTGATCTATGGTACTATAGACGCGTAACGACCATGTTATCACTTAGGACAAAAACTCTGTTGCTTGGAAGGTGAACTAAATCTATTTTGGCGGCAATTCAAATGTGACGTCACTGTTTTTCATACAGATGTAATCATAACGTTTTCAAAGTTTTAAAAGTACGCGCGTATTTTCACTATACTCCCTTCCATTATTTTGGCTAAATATGGCGTCTTTGTCCTAACCAAATATATGGTCCTAATTTTTACTAGAGAAACTCTACTTTGACCCGGGCGCCTCAACCCCTAGAGACGGCCCTGGAAAAATGTTAGATGCAAGAGGTTGTATTGAAGGAGAACTGAATGAATGAATTGTAAATTATAAACGCTCGGCAACAGGACAGAGAACTGAGATGGGGGCTTTGAGCTTACCTACAACTTAAAATTTCGCATCAATATGGCGCTGCATAGGTTGTTTTCATATAATGGTCTCCATTCACAATGCAAACTAGAGATCAGTGGTTTAAAATAAATTAAACATATATTGTTTATTTAAAAGGGTCTTTTTTTGTGCCTCTCTCGATCAGTCGGAAACTAAAGTGTACCTCTCTTTAAAGAGAACCCGGCCGCTACGCCACTACAATTGTTACTGCTGTTTTTTGATATTATTCAAAATTCTCTGTAAACATTAGTTGAACTTGGTTGATTTTCCATAAGGGGCCATCCATAAATTACGTCACACAAATTTTACGATTTTTACCCCCCCCCTCCGTCCTTGTCACAGATGGTCACATTTTTAAAGCCCCTCCCCCTTGGTGTGACGTCACATATTTTTTAATTTTATAATTAGAAATAATTAAAATAAAACAGCAGTTAAAATTTTTTTTATTTCTTTAAATTTCTTAATAAAATCTTTAATAAAATCAACATCATGTCAAATAATTTAAATTTTAACATGTGACGTCACAAAGCTTATGACCCCCCCCTGGCCCTTGTCACACGATGTCACATTTTGTTGACTCCGCCCCCCCCCCCCTTAACGTGTGACGTAATTTATGGATGGCCCCTAAGAACCGATACCCATTCTTTATAACGAAAACTCTATAACGAAAGAAATTGCTTTGTCCCTTGTTTCGCTATAGTTTTGACTGTATTTTGAAAAAAAAAAACAAACTTTAATCAAATAAAAAATTTACTGCAATCATTTATTAAAAAAGTACAACAAAAAATTAATCCTATTCGACATTTTCTCTTGGCGCTTTTTCATCTGGTTTAAGTTGTAAAACTTCACTTCCAACAATACTGGTCAATTTATCAATATAAAGTTCATCTAAGGTAAATGACTGCATTATGTGTTTCGCTAAGTTTCCAGCTTCTGAATACCCTGCTTCTACGCAATACTGTACGATAGTCTGAAAAAATATATTCGAAATGCACACGTCATGCTTTATATACAAAGAAAATGTTCGATAAAGTAATTTTATACATACGAAAGTTTTAGATGGCTCGCTATTTTCAATACATTTATCCACATAAAATTTCAAAGCGTCATAACTAATAAGACCTAGAATTTGGCTTGGATCTTTATTGACTGTGTCTATTATTGTAACAGCTTTATTAAATTCATTCGCCCGAAGACAAAGCAATAATATATTGCTTACCATTTCTCCAGTCAAGCTAAAATAAACATTATTAATATATCTTGGTAGCAAATGTTTCCGGGCTAGGTAGCCATGGTCTAATGGATTTTACTCCGAACGTTTCGCCCAAAGCTCCGTTGGGCATCTTCAGCGGCGATTGGCAATACGATTAGACCACGGCTACCTAACCTGGAAACATTTGCTACCAAGATGTCTACCGGCCGTGAAAGCATGAAACTCCAATTATTAATATATGAACAAATCATTCACAAATAAATTTTTGCGACTCAAATTGGAACTAATCAAACTGGGTCAAAAAACAATCCTTCATACAGGTCTGTTCTTTGCATGTTTGTTTAAATGTCTTTTTTACATTAGGGGCCATTCAGTTTTTAAAGATTTTTGAACCTCCCCCCTATAACGCGCCGAAACGTTTCGTTTTACCCCCCAACCCCTAAACATTACGTAACACCCAAATAAACATTTTAACCTAAAATGTCATTATGTCGCGCAAAATACCGGAAAATCACTAATTTTAACAAAAACATAATGTTACGTAATGCGTTTAAAAATTTATTATAGAAACAGCTTTTGATTATTATATTTATAAACTATAACTATTAACTAAAAGGACAGATTTTATTTAAATTTTATAGAGGTGGGTAATAAAGGGATTTATGAATTACTTACGATAGGGTATTTGCCAGTGATCAAAATAAAATATAAATCTTTGTTATAATGAAAGTTTATGCTATAAAATAGTTATTAGAATTTTTATTTTTATTAATTAAGTTTCGTAATGAATAAAATCATGATTTTTAATCTATGTGTCACGTGACTTCAAACACCGTGTGAGAACGTGTGACGTCAATTTTAAGTAAAAAATGAATGCATCCATAGCAACGGAGCTTAGATTGTTTACATCATGTTCACATAGGTACAAAACGGTATTTTTCAACACTCTGTTTCTGATATAATTAGCATTGAGTTAGTAGATATAAGTACATTCATAAAAATATGACGTCATAGGTTCGTAGAGCAAAAACGATTATTAGCGGGCGGGACTTACATAAATATTTTAAAAATTATTTTTGAACTAATTTGAAATCAGAATGAAGTGATTTAGGTGTCATTTTGTTCAGAATTTACTGTTCTATTAATATAACACCAAAAAAATTTTTAGTCAAATACCCTATTAGCAGCAAAAATAACACTGAAAAATTAATAGATACTTGAGGGGAAGAAGGCAATGAATTTTATTTTGACTCATATGATTTTGTTACGTGATTTCTACTTAGTTAATATTAAAACAAACCTCATTTTATTGAAACGAGTCGATTCCTGTACTTTTGTCCAAATATCCCATGCGATTTTCATGAAGCTTTCGTACAAATTGGGTTTATCTACAGGTTCATTCTCAACCATTATTTGCAGAATAAATGATATCAAGTTTTCTCTATTTATGTGATCAAATATTACCATGTCTGACCATATTCTTGGTATTAATTCAATTGCATTATTTAAACTTATAGCACCCAAAACTTCCATCATCACTCCTGGTTCAGGAGTGTATATGTTCGGAACCATTCTATCGTACAACTGCATAAATGTTTCTAACGGTTCCGATTGACACATTAAAGCAAAATAATGCCGACTGAAAGTTAAAAATAAAAAGTAAGTAAGTACATAACTTTACTTCAACGAGGTCAATCTCTGAATTTTTAATTGTAAATTCTGAAATTTCGTAAAAAAATTACATTTCTGTATTTTTTTACGTAAGAAAAAAGGCTGTGAAATATGTAAATTCAAGCATCAAAGCTCACGATGGTGTCATAAACAATTTATAGTTATGTCGTGCTGTGCTAGTCAATTGTCAGTAACCTGACTTATCCAGATATAAAGTTTCCTGTACTGTAAGTCAAGTAGTACCGATTTTCATCAGTCCAGCCATTCTCGAGTGATGTTAGCACAAACAGACAAGACAGACAGTAAAAAATTCTGGAAACACGTTTTTCCATCTAAATACCATTATGCCGAAAAACCCTAAGAAACGGAAATCCCGTTACTATTTTATACAGGGTGTCCCAAAATTGCTGGGACACAGAGCTACCACGTGTAGTAGAGGTCAAAATAAGTCGATTGGACCCAACTTATTTATATACCAAAATGTACCGTTTGCCCGGGAGAAGAGTTCAAAATTTTGTATTACAATTTTATTAAACTTTAGGAATATCTGTTAGCATTATTTAAGAAAACATTTTTTTCCTTCGAAACTATGCGGAATACGAAATTTTTACAAGAGTAACAAAATGAAGATAATTAATCAGTCTTCTCGCTAAAAAAATTTGAGATCCGTATTACCACCCCTAAGAAAGTTCTGAAAAAAATGTCAGGGGGTGAGGGTGGTTTTAACCCTTCTACAATTTCTTTTGGGTTTCTTTGATTACAAAAAGGAGAGTAATCCTCTAAAATGCACTTTTGTCAAATTTCATTCAATTTGTTTCACTCATTTCTGAACAGCGTACAAAAATGTGTTTTTTTATTTAAACTTTGAACTCTTCTCACGGGCAAACGGTACATTTTGGTATTTAAATAAATTGGGTCCAATCGACTTATTTTGACCTCTACTACACGTGGCAGCTCTGTGTCCCAGCAATTTTGGGACACCCTGTATATTAGTATAAATACATACTAGTAAATGGATTCCTTGTATGAGTCTCCAATCAAATTGTAATTGTCTCCTGTATGTAATAAAGCGTCAACACGTTTCGCCAGATCTTTATCGAACAAATGATTACGACACACGTCCATCGCTTTCATAAAGAAATATGTGTCTTTCGGATCGATTATAGTGAATTCCTTTCCTTCAATAATGTTCATTATATCGATGAGAACGCCATTCACTGCCTTTCCTGAAAATTGTTACAAATTAATTGTAGAGTTCCCGCGGTGAGAGATGAAGCCAGGCACGTCATCAATAATATGCTAGTGGACGCCTGCAGACAGTGCCGTGTACACAAAACTGCACATTGGGTTTTATAATTCCACCTCTAGAAAACATTCGACGCTCATGGATCTCCAAAACAGCCAATAGCAAGCTAGAAGGCGGGCGCAATGCATTCACGTTACTATGACGCGGTGGCTTCATCTTTCGCCGCGCGAGGTCTAACAGTGTAACTGCATTGAAAGCTTTGCTCAGAAGGTTACTAAAATCTAAAAATATAGTATATTTGATTTACACAGCACCCAGTCTTAGCAAACGCAGGGCCCAATTTAAATGAATATGGTTGCGAGAAAAACATTTTGAAATTAACTTTTGAATAAGTTTAATACAATTTCGTTTAAACTTTTTGAAATGAACATTTAAAACACATTTTATTCTAGCCCAGGCCCCTGGTGGTGTATAATCTCACAATTAACTGTATTTTATCCAAGTATGCAAGCTTTCACGGCCGGCATTGTTCCAAGTCTTCATGGTTTCCGGGCTTGTAGGCCGTGGTCCGGTGGTATTTCTACCTGACGTTTCGTCTACAACTGCGCTAGACATTCTCAAAAGCGATGTGGCAGCGGTCGAAGTGTCCTCCTTGGCGGCTGACAGCAGTGACTGGTGTTCTCTGTTCGGTCGTACGGAGAGACGGACTACGACCGAACAGAGAACACACTGGTACTGAGCATAAAATAAGGGAGGATACCACTCATTGACCTATGAGCCGCCAAGGAGGACACTTCGACCGCTGCCACATCGCCTTTGAGAGTGTCTACCGCAGTTGTAGACGAAACGTCAGGTAGAAATACCACCGGACCACGGCCTACAAGCCCGGAAACCATGAAGACTTGTAACTGTATTTTGTTAATAAAATACTTACTTTCTCTACACAAAGCAACCAATATGTGATACCATGATGCTAATGATGGTTCTATTCCTACCCTTCTAAATTCGACAAGAGTTTGCAAAATACGACTTTTAGATGTATTATTAGCTGGCATTGAGCTGATACATTCAAGCACTCCATTTAATGTTCCAATATTAGGTTCAAGTTCTTGATTAGTCATCGCTGTTAAAAGCTCCGTAATCAACTCCCATCGTTTGTCGGCGGCTTCTTTTAAGAAAATTGCAACTCTAATAAGTGAATTGTACACTTCAGTTGTCAAAGGTATGTTTTTTGCTTGAGTTTCTTCATATAGCTGCCAAGCTTTTTCTACTTGACAATATTTTGCCATACCCTGGATTAGAGCAGAGTATGCCGCCGAGTCTTGTGGGTCCAATGAGCGAAATATCTTCTCAGCCATATCGTTATCTCTAAAAATAATATATCCTTCAGAATATTTGAATAGATTTTAACATTGCAAATGTTTATGTTCGTATATGGGGGCAGAGTTACGAGTTTTCGTTCAAGGCCAAAAGACAACAGTGTCGCGATCAAGTGAGGAGCAATCATGCAAAATTGAACAAGTGCAATTTTTTCGAAATGTGTTTTACATCATGTCTAGTTAATTGAGAGGTATTTGCGATGATCTGCGGTGTTATTTTTGGCAAATGTTAATAAATACTGTAGAAAAATCCATTTAAAAGTTAAGTAATCAAGCAAAAGTGAACGCGTATAGAACAGAAGAATAATAGGGTTATTCCTGACAAAACTAAACAGTGCATTGATAAATATTGTGTGTATAATAAACAGTTCATTATGTTTCATATATGCTGTTATCATTTCCAATGTCCTCGATGGTTGCAAGGATTGCGAAATCTGTGATTTTTTTTTTTAATATAGGGGGTTACTGGTTGTCTACCATGACGTAATCAGATATCTCAGGTAGTGGCACAGTATTGATTTATAGTTTGTTTATCAATGTAAGTACTGTGACATTATAACATAGACAGAGATGGACTCTAAAAGAGGACAGTCAGCCAGCGGATTTCCTGTCAGTGGAGCACGAGAAACATTCATGAACACTGAATTCTCGGATAATTATGCATTCAAACTATACAACGGAAAAATCTTCTTCGATTGATTGCGTTACTATTTGTTTTTCACAAAACAAAAAAAAGAACAAAAAAAAAAACACTTACTTCCATGTCTTGCGTTGTCGTTCACGAGCCAACACATCTTGTTTAAACCACCTCTCTTCGATCAAATTTTCTGACACTGTATCCGAACTGTTGTAAAAACATAAAAGTTCAAGTAGAGCCTGTTTGGTTTCTTTAGTGACTTCTTGATTTTTACTTTCAAGTAAATTATACACACCAATTGCATCGCTAACTCTCACATCTTTAATAATATCCAATAAAGTGTCTTCACTCACTTCACTATTTTCGTCAAAAACCATTTGAGGTATGTATGCCTTCACCGGTGGGTCGGATAACGTTTGAGTAAATAATTCCGGATGCTGTTCTCTGACCCAAAGGGCCGACTTTCGACCGGATTCCTGTGCCATAGCGAAAGTTCGTTTGCCGACATTGGACTTCGGGATAAGATATGGATCGTCATGATATTTGTAGTGTGCTGCAGTAGGATCTTGCTGAACAGTGCTTGATAAAGCGCGGAGAATGTCTGTTGGACCTCGAGGAATCCGTTTTGGAATTTGTATTTGTTCAACTACTTCTGCATTATTACTATACCATCGCAGAGTTTTGAGTGAAATGCGACTTGTTTGGTACCTACAAAATATTTATTTTATATAAGCGTCTACAATAATTTTACGATCAATCTACAAACACGCACACTGAAAATAGTATTGTGACAGAAATGCATTAATACCTTAACTGATTACAAGTCAGTGCTAATGCATTCATCTTATATGAATTATTATTTTTCTTGGTTAGTTATTTTGCACTAATTGGGCACATTTAATCAAAATGAAATGAGGTTAACTTACTGTCAAAACAAAAGTTCTCTAACCAAAAAATAGATGGAAGCACTGTGTCAAAAAACGCGCAATATGGAAATGTCATTTTTTGACATTAGAAAATTACCAAAAGCCACATGTTTAACACTGTGTGCAAAAGCTTTGTTTTGAAACTATCCAGAATTTTGCAAATATTTGTGTCAGTGTGTAGAAAGTGATTATCTTACGTGTACGTAAATTTGTATAGGTTTAGAGTGTTCCTGTCTAAAAAAATTGTAAAAATTACGTCAGAATTGCAAACATGACATCTAAAAGTGCTTTTCGATTTTTACCTTTTCTTTATAGAAATGTAAGGCAACAGTTGCATCATTATGGTACACCAGTTTCAGTTAACTTACCAGTGTTAACACAGTATAGAAGTATTAATAGATCACCACCATTCTCAAGTGAAACCAAACATGTGTTAGCTTCGTTGCCTTTATCTGAATTAAAAGGAAAGTTTCAACTGATTTTCACATGTAAAAAGTGTAATACTAGGAATGCTAAATTTATAACAAAACAAGCTTATCATAAAGGAGTTGTTATAGCACGGTGTGATGGATGTCAAAATAACCACTTAATAGCGGACAATTTAAATTGGTTTAGCGATATGAATGGAAAAAAGAACATTGAAGACATTTTAGCTGAAAAGGGGGAAACTGTTAGGAAAATATCATTTACTAATGAACATCTGGAATTAGTAGCAAATGAAAATAGTAATGTGAAAGATGAAGATGCTGAAGGGAATCTTCAAATAGTGAAAAATAAAAAAAAATGATCAAAGTTAAAAAAAAAACTTATAAATAAAACTTGAATGATTACACATCATGTCGCATGACTCATAAATTTCAATTATTGTAAACAATACAAATCTGTATCTTCTTAATTTTATAATAAAAAATAAACTTATATGAAACAAAACACAGAAATACGAACTAGATTTTATTATGGCATTTTCATGGTGCAATTTAGGGGCCCGAATAGAAGTCGTAAGTGGAAGCACGAAAATTGCTCATTTTTTTTCAGTACCTAACCGAAAAAAATCAAAGAAATTCAAAGGAAAAATGTGTACATTTTCCAATACCAAATCAGAGTAAAAATCGTACAAATTCGTTTTTATCAATTAAACCACTTTCAACGTTTGTTATATTTTAGTTATGAACTAGTAGCCGTGGCTTCGCCAGAATTAATATCGGTTTTGACAGAAACCTTCTTATTAAAGATAAAAGTAGCCAATACTGTAACTTTGGATAGTAAATAGAACAAGTTTTACCAAAATCGGGCCAGCCGTTATATCGACTAATGTCTGATGCCGATATAGACAGGTACAATAATTCTAGAAACATCAAACACGTTTTCTCATTTAGGTGTACAAAATACCTAAAAAACCGTAAGAAAACGAAATTTCAGATCGTGGTCCCGTAACGGTAATTTTAGTAGGTATTAACTTTTATCTAGAAACGCATTCATCGCGTTGTTGTTTATATGTTCGCCTCTGCCAGCTACCTATGTACCAACGCCACGTCAATGTTAACAAAATTAATGTTATTATCTTATCAAATCATCCATTTAAATAGCACAATAAAATTGACCTTAAAGATTTAGCTTTCGCGTTGCTACTTATCAAAGAGAATTACGTAACTTAATTGTTGAGAATTGAGATCGTTGACACAAGATTTTTACTCTGTCACCGTTTGAAGAAGTAAGTAAAATTCATCAAATTATTTAAAATCAGATTTGTCAAAAACATTTAGTACATAAGTATTAAATTTAAAAGAGATTCATAGAGGACATTTTTTAGGTTATGTTATACCGTTTATTACATCAGCCAAGAAAGATTGCACAAACTTTAAAATTGGTTCGAGTTCAATTGGTCAGAAGGGAATTTTCATATCAATCTGGTAGAATATATGTTTTTATTTCAAAAATATTGTTTTTTAATTCATCTAATAACATTTTTTGCAAATTGCAGTAACATGAGTCAGAATTTGCCTTGCGTCCTGTTAAAGTTAATTGTTAAAAAAATGAAATAGGTACAATTTAAAAAAGTTCTCCATGAGATTCACTTTGTTGTATTTGGCTATAATAATGAGTTATACTCATTATTATAATAATAAAATGAAATTGGCCGTTTATTGAGCTGTTTGTATAATTATATCACTGACCTCAAATTAATGGATAGCGGATACACGTATAGTCTATCTATACAACGATACGCCTAAAACCTCTATTGAAGCAGCAGAATGTAGGAAAGGCGCACTGAGGGAGAGGAGATCTTTGGGTGACAATTTTAATTTTAATTATCAATACAGCTAAAACACGCTATGTTACAGATATTCCGCTAGATATGCAGAACAAGCTGTGAACACTGAACATATTTTAAATAGATGCTCTTATAAGGGTATTGATGTTATCATTAACTATACGGTTTGTAAAATGTTAATTTAAACAGTCCGCCAAAAAAGTTATCAATAATAATTGACGCTAAAATATCGATATTACGTTGGTTTCACGCAATGACCACAATTCACTATCCAATAATTAGAGATCAGTGTAACACATTGTGATTTTTTTTATTCAATTTTGTGTGACAAACGTTTCATCTCTACATAAATACTAATACAACTTATAAATGCTTTTTAATAGCTTGATAAATTTGATCGTACCGTCGTACAAACATTTAACATATAAATTCTTATTTAAAATGCATTTCAAAATAATTTATTTAGAGCCCTTTGGGTTTATTTTTAATTGCAATAATAATTACAAATATTGAAAATTTAATAATAGTTTAAAATACCCAATATACAATTTTGATTTGTATTTAATGCTTGTTCATCGAATCATTACCCTATCCATCACGAATAATTGACATTGTCTTTGCCTCCCTTTCCGACTTCCGTAATCCGTCCGTGTTTTATTACCAACTATAGGTACTTACTCGTTCTGTAATTTAATTAATTGTAGTATTTTTCTTTTTTTAACATCGGAACTGTACTGTTAACAGACTGCCGCAATCACGAAATCGAGCGAAATTCGTTCACCAACGAAATTAAATTCGCAAAAATAATTAATGCTTTTTTTCAGGCAAAAGGGAATTTGAAATAATGCCAAACACTAACGGTATCCGTGTTTTGGATTTGCGGAGCGATACTATAAGTCAACCAACACAAGAAATGAGAAACGCCATGCTCAATGCTGTCGTTGGCGACGACGTTTATGGTGAAGACCCTACCGTAAGCGAATTGGAAAAGCGTTCGGCTGAGTTGTTGGGAAAACAGGCCGGATTGTTTGTTCCAACTGGCACTATGGCCAATTTAATTGCAAGTAAGTTCTTGTAATAATGACAGTATTTATACATAGTTAACATAGTTGTGACCCAGCTATTTTTACCCGAGTATACGCCACTCACTTCGACTAACTCATTTAATGCTTTTTATGAAACAGGCAAAATCGCTATAACTTTGTAAAAATAAAGATATAACGTCCGATCATGTTTGAGGTGTCTTTTGAAGCCAAAGAAGTGCCGTTTCATTATCAACAAAAATAAAGATAGTTACTTCTTACCACAACAGTTTTATTGATGGATGTACATTTCGAAAGCTATGCTTTCATCTTCAGCAAACACTAGTACATGTATAGTGTTTGCTGAAGATGAAAGCATAGCTTTCGAAATGTACATCCATCAATAAAACTGTTGTGGTAAGAAGTAACTATTTTTGTTTTTATTCCAACCACAGTGCTCATATATTTTTATTTTATGCCGTTTTATTATAATTTAAAAAATTGAATGTGCGTTTATTACTTTATTTAGTAGGTAGGTATCACTGAGGTAAAATCTATAGAGGACGCATACCGTATACAACTGCTTGTACAAAAGTGAAGCCAAGTTTGACGTCACAGGTCTCATTAAAGATGGCGGCAAAATCACGGGATGGATTAGGAATATTATTCTCTTCTTCTTCTTCTCATATATAAAATGAGGTCCTAATTACAATGGCGACTGGCTTTACTTTTAAATGCTTATACTCCATCTATAGCTTTAACCTCAGTGGTAGGTATACAATTGAGAAAGAACATCGAAACAAGTATAACATGGAATGTTTTGATTCAAAATATGTAGTCCCCTAAGTCCCACGGAAAACGGCAGTACAACCAAGCGGCGTCGCCAAGGGGGGGCAGTTGCCCCCCCTAGAGATCAAATGTAGCTAGCCGCAAAGCGACCAAAGTGCGAGCAATTGACTACCTTACCTATTAATAAATTCCGCATCGCATGACAAAGACGTAAATAAATTCACAAGGTTTAATGTGATATTGTAGAAAATCTCGAAATAGTTTTTCGGACTGAACCCATTACTTCCCTACCATAGTAGAGGTGGGAAGTAAAAATTTAATGTGTGTTTATTACTTTATTTAGTCAGGTAGCGTATCACTGAGGTAAAATCTATAGAGGACGCATACCGTATACAACTGCTTGTACTGAAGCCAGGTTTGACGTCACATTAAAGATGGCGGCAAAATACGGGATGGATTGGGAATATTATTCTCTTCTTCTTCTTCTCATATATAAAATGAGGTCCTAATTACAATGGCGACTGGCTTCACTTTTAAATGCTTATACTCCCTCTATAGCTTTAACCTCAGTGGTAGGTATACAATTTAAAAAAACATCGAAAAAAGTATACCAACATGGAATATTTTTTTCAAAATATGTAAGTCCCACGGAAAACGGCAGTACAACCAGAATTGAACCCAGCCGATTTTTTTTAACAACTAACGATATTAATTTTGTTTTTCTAATTTTGCAGTTATGGTTCATTGCAATCGAAGGGGATCGGAAGTTATTGCAGGAGATGCAAGCCACACTTTTTTATTTGAACAAGGTACTTATCTTGACATTTCTCACCAATATAATATATCAGTATTAATATATGAAAGTGTAACGAACCCTTCGTAATTTCGTTTTTGTGCAGTATATTATTTTATAACACACCTAATGCTCGTACATAAATATTATGAAGTATTAGAAATACCTTGTATTATGTCCGTCTTGTGACTTCTTGTGATTTAACACTTCGCGTTTCAGCAACGAGTTGCCATCATCAGGCGTGGTTAATTATTTTTTTAAAAACACACATTGAGTATTCGTAACACTATATAATATTATGATGCTAAGCACTGTGTATTATGTTGTGGTTTGTGAAGTACTGATTTAAATTTCGAGATTTTATGATTTATACAGCGTGTCCACGAAAGTTCTTTACGAATGGAATTTTTTTTTATTAATTATTGGAGCAAACATTTTTTTCTGTGGAAAAGTTCTGCTTCGTCCAAAACCTCTAAAACACCAAAGAAAATTTTTTTCGGCCTAAAGTTATATGAGGGAAATCAAAAAGTTTTATTTTACTAAAATAAAAATTATCTGTGATATTCAAGATTTTCGCAAAATTAGTTACATTATCAAATTTAATTCAAAATTATAACATAACTAACTTCTAATAAATTATTTATTCCGAATTATAAATCAGAATTCAACATGTCCTCCATCTCTCTCCATACAAAGAACAGTTCTCCTTTTTTGGTGTTTTAGAGGTTTTGGACGAAGCAGAACTTTTCCACAGAAAAAAAATTTTGCTCCAATAATTAATAAAAAAAAATTCCATTTGTAAAGAACTTTCGTGGACACGCTGTATAGTAGGTAGATGAAATGGAAATGTGAGTATGTGTGTAGACGATTACTGAGTATTGGGTGTTTGTGTGTTGTTAATTATTGTGTCGTATATTATGTTCGATTTTAGTGTTAGTTTGTCATTAAGAATGTTGGTATTGTCGAATTTTGTGGCTTTACATAAGTACTCGCACCCACTTTTTTTTCTGTCTTTTCGCATTCGCATCACGTGAAGATGCCGGGTGGATTGATTTTGATAAAACTTTCTGATCAAGATAAGGTTCCCATTGATATTAACGCGAGCGAATCTGCGGACAAAAAGCTATTAACAAATATTTGTAGAAGGATAACCTTCGCCGAATATCTATTTTAAAACTCAGCAGATTGCTTTTCAAAAAAAGACAACGGACGTTATTTTAACTACAGTAACGTTTTTCAGCTGGACCAGCGCAAATAGCCGGAGTGCAAATGGCAACCGTTAAAAATAAATCGGATGGAACATTTTGTCTCGAAGAAGTTCAATCAAAAATTCGGATAAATCCTGATGTTCATGAACCATTCACGCAGCTAATAATTGTCGAAAATACACATAATATGTGTGGAGGAAAAGTAATTTTGTTTTGAAGAAATTTGTAATTAAAATAATAAATTAAATTACGGTTTTTTTACAGATATTACCTTTAGATTGGTTAGAAAACTTGGCTGAAATTGCTAAAAAACATAAAATAGCATTGCATATGGACGGAGCTAGGTTATTCAATGCAGCAGTAGGAAGTAATACTCCAGCTTCTCGAATTGTACGTGATTTTGATTCTGTGTGTTTCTGTTTAAGTAAAAGTTTAGGTGCTCCAGTTGGATCAGTTTTGGTCGGGACAACAAGCTTTATTAATCAGTAAGTTATTAATTGTCGAATTTTCAAAACCAAAAACGGGCAACAAATTTTTATTGGGAAAAATATCATAAAAATTATTTCCAGTGAGAAAAATTCTTATTTGTATTATTTGGAAAATTCAGGAACATAGGCGTTCCGAACTCAATCGAGACAAAAGAGATCCTCAGATCCTACTCTAACAACACATTAATACATCATTAAACAAGCGACTAGGCACTGCAGTCAGGAACCATTCTGATTGGTCGAATACCCTATCTTGATGTCGTTTGATACACACAGACACACCTAAACGAACGTAACAACTAACTAGTGAACTCAGTATACTAATATGGATAGTTGATAGCGATAAAAAATTGGTTTTGTATGTGGAGAATGTTCAAACACATATTCTTCAAGAGTAAGACAGGCATTAATGTACACAAAATTAGATTGAAAACTTCAGGTAAGGCTTGTAATCTAATTCATTCTATAAAATCGATCAATTTTCTGACATTTCAAAATAAAACTTAATTAAAATTTATCTTTCTTTTCTAATTTCTCAAGGACACTGTCATTGTATAAATTTTGAACATTCTAATATCTCAAATAATAAAATTAAATTAGGTTTTATTTTGAAATGTCAAAAAATTAATGAACTTTTATAGAAAGAATTAGAATATAAACCTTACCTGAAGTTTTCATTCTAATTTTGTGAACATTAATGTGTCTTGAAGAATATGTGTTTGAACATTCTCCACATACAAAACCCATTTTTTAATCGCTATCAACTATCCATATTAGTATACAGAGTTCACTAGTTAGTTGTTACGTTCATTTAGGTGCGTTTGTGTGTGTCAAACGACATCAAGTTGGGATATTCGACCAATCAAAATGGATCCTGACTGCAAGGCCTAGTCGCCTGTCATCATTAAAAGCGTCTTTGTTGTAGGGCTCGAAGGATGCGTAAGGTTTTGGGAGGTGGTATGCGCCAATCTGGTGTAATAGCTGCTTGTGGTATCGTCGCTCTTGATAATATGATAGACCGTTTGAAAGACGATCATCAAAGATTGAAAAAATTAGCTCAGGCTTTGGCGACCCGCAATAGCACATTATTTAAAGTGGAACCTGAATTTTGTCAAACGAATATTCTAATGGTTTGGACAGACAAAACTAGAGTACCAGCAAGCAAGTTTATCAAAAGATCAAGTACGGTGACAGAAAAAGAGACCAATAATGTTCATGTGAAATTGGTGTCGAGGAACGAAAGTTGGATCCGATTCACAATTTATTACCAAATTACGGATCAAGATATCGATTTAGTTATTGAGAAGATTCTTTTTGTTATGGATGAATTTGAAAATGAATTTCGTAATAAATAGACCGTGGTTTTATAAACAAAAATCGTTTTATTAAAAAGAAGAACATCAAACAGAAACTAATTTGAATTTTTTGTTATATTATCAAGTTAAATAGTAAAAATATTTTATAAATCAATAATTACTAATTTTTTGAAACTGATACTGATGTGAATACAAACTTCCTACAATACTATTTTTCATATTGTTATACAGGGTGAGTTCGACCACCCGTATCAGTCGTTTTTTTTTCGAAAACGGTTAGTCGTAGAGAGTTGTGTCAAAAATTTGAATTATAAAAGCCCTAATAAAGAATCGAATGGTGATAATTTTTTTTCCGGGAAGGTCGGCTTCCCTATTAATTTGCTCCAGAATGTCCAGAACTCCGGAATTATAAATGTAACGATAGGTCAAAAGTGGTATTGTTGAAATGATCTTTAAAAAATAAGCAAGTTTTGTAGGAAAATTTTTTTTATGACTGCCACACCTGTTAAGTAATATTTGTACGAAATTACTGAATTAAAATGTCATGTAATAACGAACTTAATTTTAAAAGTCGGCATTTAAAATCTAGTTACCTATCTATCGATCATTAAACACTAAAGAAATACTTAGATACACTCACAGTATAACCAGAAGAGCTCAGTAGTATGTATTAAAGAGTAAATGGAAGACAGTTTGAACACTTGTGACAATGTCTAAGGCTGCTAGATTTTGAATGCCGACTTCGATCGTTATTATGAAATTTTAATTTAATAATTTCAAACGATCTGCAGTAATTAAATAATTTTTCCTACAAAACTTGCCTATTTTTTAAAGAGCTTTTCAACAGCACCACTTTCAACCTATCGTGCTTTCTAAAATTTCGGAGTTTTGAACATATAATAATTTATATTTATACTTATAGAAATTTACAGGGGTGGCAGTAATAAAAAACATTTTCCTACAAAACTTGCTTATTTTTTAAAGATCTTTTCAACAATACCACTTTCGATCTATCGTTACATTTATAATTCCGGAGTTCTGGACTTTCTGGAGCAAACTAATAGGGAAGCTGACCTTCCCGGAAAAAAAAATTATCACCATTTGATTCTTTATTAGGGCTTTTATAATACAAATTTTTGACACAACTCTCTACGACTAACCGTTTACGAAAAAAACGACTGATACGGGTGGTCGAACTCACCCTGTATACTAGTAGATAAATATTGTTGATTACAGACGCTTGACAATTGAGCATCTATTTTTACATTATACTTATAAACCTTATCAATTAATTAAATATTGTATAATATTATATTGAATTTTTGGTATCTTGGAATCTCAATTTTGTATTAAACCAAACGGGTTAATTAATTAAAGTAGCTTGGAAAAAACTACTAAGTAAAAATATTTTTATATTATTATTACTAAAGAAAACTGTATGTAAACATCATAAATAAACGCTACCTACTAAATTTTAAAGTATCTGTATATGCGTAACAAGTTATTAGCACCGTTTGTCCATATACTTTGTGCTATAGTGATTAGCTTTGCTGTAATTGGCTAATAACGAGTTAAAACAATGTCTTAGTGATACATTTTTAGAGTGGTGTGTCTCCAAGTTACTATATGAATATTATGAAGTATTAGAAATACCTTGTATTATGTCCGTCTTGTGACTTCTTGTGAATTTACACTACGCTTTTCAGCATCGAGTTGCCATCTTCAGGTGTGATTAATTATTTTTAAAAAAACACACATTGAGTATTCGTAACACTATATAATATTATGATGCTAAGAACTGTGTATTATGTCGTGGTTTGTGAAGTACTGATTTAAATTTCGAGATTTTATGATTTATATAGTAGGTAAATGAAATGGAAATGTGAGTGTGTGTGTATGTGTGTAGACGATTACTGAGTATTGGGTGTTTGTGTGCTGTTAATTATTGTGTCGTATATTATGTTCGATTTTAGTGTTAGTTTGTCATTAAGAATGTTGGTATTGTCGAATTTAATATAATATAAAGCCACAAAATTCGACAATACCAACATTCTTAATGACAAACTAACACTAAAATCGAACATAATATACGACACAATAATTAACAGCACACAAACACCCAATACTCAGTAATCATCTACACACATACACTCACATTTCCATTTCATTTACCTACTATATAAATCATAAAATTTCGAAATTTAAATCAGTACTTCACAAACCACGACAATACACAGTGCTTAGCATCATAATATTATATAGTGTTACGAATACTCAATGTGTGTTTTTAAAAAAATAATTAACCACACCTGAAGATGGTAACTCGTTGCTGGAACGCGTAGTGTAAATTCACAAGAAGTCACAAGACGGACATAATACAAGGTATTTCTAATACTTCATAATAATGTCTTAGTACTTAAATTCTTATTTTTTGTGTTAATTAACTTATCAAAACAAAATTTGCAACGATGTTGACTTAAAAATAATTGAAAATTTATCTTAAATTACGGATAGGTAGAATGAGTTTCATTTGAATTTGTTTTAAAAACTCCATTAACATTTGTCATTTCTAAAGCACAATATTGATTAAGAACCTCCGCTGTTTTGTAATGTCCGTTTTTGAGAGCAAGTTCTTTTGCAGTTGGCTTAACTGGGCTAATTTGTGCACCGTGTTCAATTAACCATCGAACAAGAGATGTGTGTCCGTATTTCGCAGCAAGATGTAAAGCTGAATATTTTCCGTATTTTTTTGCATTAATATCACAACCTGTGTAGAAATATTTAAGTCAGTTAATATTTTGTTGAAAATATGACCGGGGCTTGAAAATGTGTTGAGAACATCCATAGTTTACAAAAATGACTAGAGATGGGGCGATTATGAATGGTACTAACGAAATCATTCGATTATGACGATTTCTTGATTATTGCCATTACTCATTTATAGCAATACAAAAAAAATAGGACTAGGCAGTTGGGCAGGAAATCCTCTTAATTTTCATAATTATTATATAAATTGTTACACCCATTTTTTTTTGAAGAATAAACAAACTGAAATAAGTAAGTCCATGTGAAAAATCTTAATCGAATGATCATTCGATTATGAGAGTAATTCACGTACTAATTTCATAATCGATTATCATAATATCTCATTAGTACATTATTCGATTATGTAAATCATTCCAAATCGCCCGGGACCTCTGCAATAATCCCGGTACCTGAGAAACCTCATTTAGTTTTGGGATACCGGAACTGGATGCCCTAGTCTTGTACCTAAACTAAATCTTTAATTGAAAATGGTTCCTTTAACCGTTATTTTGTATTAGTTGTGGTCGTTATAAATGAATTCCCCCACGTATAAACGATTTTTAATTATTTAGTTCCTACTTATTGTTTTTGTTCATTTGTCATAAATTACCTGCATAGAACAATCTATGTAAGCCGCGTACATTGTACTTTTGTGGGTTGTTTACCAAATGATAAACGTTTATCATAATGGGAGAGTCTCCTTCAATTGATGAGGAATGAAGATCGGCACCTGAAAATTGCATTAGTTCAAAGACGTTTTTTAATAAATGACACTTCTGTTTTCTAACCCTAATCATTAGCGACTCTGTTTCTACTAGACCGAGAATAGGAATCATTTGAAAATTGAAGGGTAAATGGTAAGAATTTTTTTTCATGTTTAAACAATCAAGCAGTTAATTATTGTCAAAAATTTCTAATACAAATGAATCTTTTGTTTCTTTATCAGACGCTTATGACATCTGTTGTCGAGCGTCTATAATCCACATTTCATTACTTTGTTTCTTTATATCGTTATTTCAAATAT
The DNA here is from genome assembly GCA_039654895.1 of Mongoloraphidia duomilia. Lineage (NCBI taxonomy): Eukaryota > Metazoa > Arthropoda > Insecta > Raphidioptera > Raphidiidae > Mongoloraphidia > Mongoloraphidia duomilia. Next base: position 6,807,582 of record CM077516.1, read on the forward strand.
TTTATTAAAGTTCATAGTTGTATTTATTAAGGTTTTGTTCATTGAATTTATTATTGTTAAAATTTTAAATGTCTGTAGGTATGAGTGCCAATATTTTAATGTAAAAATGTAATACCTACCGATTTCAATCATGTATGAAATTAACTCCTCACAGCCACCATAACAAGCTCTCTGAAATAAATGTGTATCAAATTTAATCGAACAATTTTAATTATTGTAATATCGCATGAATATTTTATCATTGTTTATTAAAAAAAACTTTTTTTTTCAATTTTCGCACTTAGGTGAAGTTAGTTGTAGTTCTTAGTAAGAAATTGGGAGATATATTTCTAATTCCAAATACCTAATTCAGATATTTTTTAATTACCAGAAATGCTGTATATCCATCTGGATATAATTTAATGTTTATCATTTGTGGATATTTTTCAAGAAGTTTAAAACACTTCTTTAGAGCATTAAAGTCTGTGTCAGCTCTCTACAATAGAAAATAATTATGTTAGAAGTAAATCTTGTGTTCATTCTTATTATTTGAATTAATTATACTTACAGATACGTTTTTATTAAGCTCGTACAGTATGAAATATTCTTTATTTACAGTTAAGGATTTTAGATGTGCTACAAAACAAACCAGTTAATTAGTAGGTAAGTAAATAGTAGGTATAGTAAATTGTCATAACTCCAATTGAATGCATCATTTTTTTGAAATTAATACCAGACAACTTAATACTAACCGTAGGCGTAAATTACAGTAAGTATAAAAACGAAATACAAAAATATTATTACTGAATTTATAAGCATCGTATTATAGATTAATAAGAAGTCAAACATTTTATTAAATAATTCTTCCATTTTCAAATTTTCATTTGTTTTTCTAACAACACAATAACATGCTCATTTGTTTGCTTTTTGTAGTGTACACCCAAAGTCAGTAAAGTAGTACTCTTCTTAAAAGTCGGCCGTTAAGCCCTAAAAAACACGTCACGTTTGTGATTGGTTGAATCGTCACTGGGTTTTGTTGGCATCTCTGTTTGTTGATGTGTTTCACTTTCAAACTTCAAACAGAACAAATTGGTCTCAATCTTAAATCTATTGTCTCAATTATGGTTCTATAACCGATTGTCATATTATTTACATTATTATTTATTATAAATAATAAGCATAAAAACATATTATTTAAAAGCGAACTAAGGACAAAAACAAATTATTATTGTTATGTTGTATTATTAATTTGCAAAACAGAAGTCATCAAGACAACGCTATATAACCTGTAAAATGTAAGGTAAGTGAAACAGTTTGAGATGTCAAACCAATGTTGTTAAACTTTATTAAATTTTAAACTAATATAACACAGCTGTATAAAATACTTTAATTTGTAAGTTTATTTAATTTTCGTTTCTTTTTTCTATTGTCGGCAACCTCTAAATTATTGTTGGAAAAGTATGTAGTTTTTTTTCTTTGGAGTTGATAATTCAAAAAATTAATTTTAATGAAAATACGCTGTCTTAGATAAGTTTTTAAAATTATACTGTCAATTTCTATTCGTTTTTTGATTTTTGTAGCTAAAATGGAATTTATGTCATTTGTGTTCAAAAGTTTTAAACTGAAAAATTTTGTAAAAAGATTTTCCAATTGAATAATTAGTTTTTTCCATTCTTCTGATGGTTCAGTTAGACCGCCAAATGATAGAAACTGAATCCAACTCGGAAGACAATAAGAATGTTCTGAAACGATGCTGTACGTATATGCTCCGAGATGTGGGTGAGATTTTTTTAATTTTTTAGCTATCCATCCCGCTAAATACATTAAACCGTCTTGTGACGTTTCATTCTCTGTTTCAGCTTCAGAATATTGTGATGAGGAAGGAGTCGAGAATTCACTTTCTACGGGAACAGGTTCATGCATTTCAAGGTCATTCGATTCTTCGGAACTAAAAGCGACACCGACCTTATCGAAGTAGCGTTGGGCGAATACGAGATGTTTTTACAATCGAAACAATCGCAATCGTTCATAATAACAATCGAGTCCACAATCGACTCGGAGTTTGATTTTACAATCGAAATGTTCGATTGCTCAAGTCGATTATTTGCCAGCGAATGAGAATACATATAATCGCGATTCAAGGTTATATGCTGGTCGAATGAAGTCTGACGTTTACGCTACTCGTTCATCGTTGATTCACTGTTCACACTGTCAGTCGGTCTCAGAGCTGAGAGCACTCGATTACTGCACAGTCGACCATCCATCGACTCGACCACAGTCGTTGAGTGATGAACGATTATATATTATGTGGCTCTCGACAGTGGACATCGTCTGTACGATTCAGTACTATGCAACTTGGTCTCGGTGAAATATGAAACAACAACAATCGAGTCCAAGTGAAAACCATCGAGAGTCATCGAGATGTTTGAACAATCGGACTCAAAATATCTCGTAATCGCCCATCACTATATCGAAGACTTGTGCTAAAATGAATTCGTCTTTAGATTTATCTTCGGTATTAAGGTTTTGCTGAACGACTCCAGAGTTGCTTCCTAAAATGATCAACCTGATTCGATGTAAAGCACTTAGCGGAGAAGGGCATACATACCACCACGCATTCTAATTTGGCCGAATAAATTTTCTAGTGCATCTTGATTCAGCTTGTGTTTTTATTTATTGTAGATTATAGACGCGTCGACATCTAAGGTCATTAGCGTCTTTTCAACTACACTAAATAACAACTAACTTAAAACTAAATAACATCACAAAACATCCATGAGCGCAGGTGGGATTCGAACCCACGGCAGTCCAGTCTAGAGGTTGCAGCGCCAAGCACGCTACCATCTAGGCTATACTGCCCTCGATTCAGCTTGTGTGTTAAAATATAAGTTAAATTGTACTTTTGCTGTAGTTCTTTATATAAATTTTGTAGTGATTTTATGGACATTAGTATTCCCTTTTGGAATGTTTGGATTCCAGTTTTATTTCGACAGCGCATAGTTTTAATCGTGGCGTAAACATCGTTTAAAAGTGAGTCTTGTTCATCAATATGAATTCCATACGCACTTTTGTAAGGAAAAAAAGATGTCGATGGAACGTAAGTGTTCATTAGATCAAACCACAAGTTGATTAGTTCGATAAATAGGCCTGTGCTGACAGCTGCTTCGCCAGGTTTATAATATTGAAGAGCAGCGGCTGTAGTGTGTGACAGTAACTGTGCCGCCAATGACACTCGCTGTCGCTGGGGACCTTCGCAGTCTAAATGCATATCGGTTAGTGATGGGCAGAATCGTATTCTTTTAAAAATCGAAAACCCGGTATTCGAATACTTTTAAGAATCGAATGAGTATCCGAGAACCGAGAATATTATGAATAATAGGATAGTCGTGTTACGTGTGTGTTTATATGTGGAGGGAATAGTTTGACTTTGACTGGATGAGTGCCGGAATCGAGAACGCCGAATCTTCGATTGCAGTTCATTTGCAATTTGCATCGAGCAAATCCGTCAATTTCAATTCTTCTTACGAGAACTCGGTATTCGAATACTTTCAAAAAAGTTTTCGAGAACACCGAGAACTTGAGAATCGGATACTTCTCGATTCTAGCATTCGAATACTCCCATCACTAATATCGGTCAATTTGTGGCATACATTAATTTCAGTATCAGTTATTTTAATTAAGTTGGAAAGTGGCTCTTTGCACACAACAGATCCATCTTCTAATTCAAAGCCAACATCTAATACCCAATTTCGAATTAGTTTTAGATGTGGAGCGTCAGCAAAAAAAAAAATTTTTCCATCGGTTTGTGGGTATTTAACATAGGTTATGCCCTCTTCAATGTTAAAACCTCTCCATAATCCCACATTTGAGCCCCCGCAATCACTCACACAGGCAACAACAGTATAACCCGCATTATACAATTCTGTACTAATTTTGTTTAATAACTCATGCGTCATTTTTGTATCAAAATCAACGTATATGGGTTGTTTCCATTTAGAACAAAGTCCTCTGCAATTAACTACTTGCATGTTTGTAAATGGCCCTGTAATTTGGTAATTTCGCAGGTCATATTCATTAGGACATGATTTGGAGCAGTATTTTAAGAAGTGGAAAGGTGTTTGTCAGTTACATATATAAAACCAAAAATAAAATGATGTATCAATTTATTTTATTTTTATACAGTATTGATTACATTATTGAATAGAATGATTTTTTGATTTTAATGTATTATAATAAAATTTTATTATAATGTTATGTATTTCATTTTTGTATACTATAACGAATTAGGTATATGTGTAGTGAGTTTAGTACGGCTGAGGATATTATAGGGTTTTTTTGGAAGTATTATTGCAGCCAAATTTATTTAGATAGAAAAAAGTTTTTTTCTATCTAAATAAATTTGGCTGCAGTAATACTTCCAAAAAACCCTATAACGAATTAGGTACTGAAAAAACGCAAGATTTCTTATTTTATTTTACGTTACATATTTTGTATAATAAACCATTGTAGGTATCTCAGAAAAGATCTGAGACCATACCACATACATTCATTATAATAAAACACGGTAACCGTTTAATGTTTGGTAAATGGTTTCAATAAAGTGGCTGCTAACATGTACGATACGTTTTGTAAAAGCTTTGGACTGTAAGATACACATAATGAACTATGTTTTGGAACGGAACTCATTTGTAAACCAGAAATTGCCTGTAAGTTTTTTTTACTAAATTTGCTAATGAAATTTATATATAGGTATACATTTTAGTCTGTAAATAAATTCACAGCAATATCAATAAGAAATTACTGGTGCGGTAAAATTATTCATTATAAAGTCCGATCGAAGGCCTGCTTTTAGCCAAAATCGAACGTTGGATTTTTCTCGCCTTCGGTCAAAGCCGACGTATTGTGTAACGCTAAAAAACGAAGGAAAACAGCTGCAAATTCGGCTTAGACTATTTAGTGGGGCCGCCAAGCGACGAATCCAACTTCAACCCTAGCACTTTGTGATAGAGAGATGCCACTCTGTACGAATGCTTGTCGGACCCATATCTTCACTTTAAGATGTGGAGACATTTTGGGCCCTGCGACCGGGCCCTTAGACAGGTGATATCTTAAAGTGAAGATATGGGTCCGACAAGCATTTGTACAGAGTGGCATCTCTCTATCACAAAGTGCTAGGGTTGAAGTTGGATTCGTCGCTTGGCGGCCCCACTAAATAGTCTAAGCCGAATTTGCAGCTGTTTTCCTTCGTTTTTTAGCGTTACACAATACGTCGGCTTTGACCGAAGGCGAGAAAAATCCGTTCGATTTTGGCTAAAAGCAGGCCTTCGATCGGACTCTATAATGAATAATTTTACCGCACCAGTAATTTCTTATCACAAAGTGCAAGGTTGAAACGCTTAACGGCCCCACTAATTGCCGAAGGTTTAATTTTTGACCATAGTTTCGATCGGACTCAAATTATAAAAAAAAACAGATTTTTTTTATTTATAATACATTCTCATACCTGGTAATGGATAGTTTAAAGTACATCTCAAATAAATGTAGCATCGTTTACTGAAGTAACGAATTGTAAACGCTTTAGCTATTTCCTCTGTAGCCCACCGAACACGTTTTTTGTTTTCCAAGATAACGGCCAATTGATTTTTTGAAAATACTTTTGACAATTTGGTTGTTTTTTTATTTTTTATACTGATTTTCTTCAATTTTTTCATAGCTAATGTATGTCTTCGACGCAAACAATTAATTATGCGTTTACATTTTTTTAATTCAGTTTTTAGTTTCAACATTTCTAAACTGACTGACTCAAGATGTTTAGTCAATTTTGCATTTTCGTTCACTAATTTTTCGTTGTCTTCGTTAAGTTTTTTAATAATGCTTTCAGTACGTATTTCTTCATAAGATATTAAATTCGATGTTGCTATATTTAAATAGAGCAATTTGATCCTTGAAAACAGTTGTTATTTCCACATATTCTCACCCACGTTTGTATTATTTTGTAGACTCTGAAGATGGTATAAAGAATACCGAAACGTTAGTTAAATGCAAATTTAATAAAATCAGTATTGCTTTTTATTGATCCTTTGTGCCACGGAAGTTCTCATTTCCAACAATTCTTAAAATAAGATATTAAAGATGATTTCTCTACGGCTATCTTAATATCCTTAATATTTTTGTCGTGTTCTTCGGACTGCTGCAGTAATATTGCAACTTCTTTCTTAGCAATTATTTTTTTCATGCGTTCTTCTTTTTCTTTTTTATTAATGTTTGTATCAGCATTCGATATTAATTTCAATGTTGGAATAGCTGTCGAGAAAAAACTAATAATAATATGAACAGGAAGTAACGACACACGAACTAAGTATACACAATTAAACTAAAATTGAAATTATTATTATGAAATAAACTAATGAAATAATTCAGATAACGACAAAAGCTTTTTATTAATAACTGAAATCAGAAATGACGTTTAGATTTTAGAAAAACCCGTGGTGTGAGTTTAGCTAATAATCTCTTCTCTATGGTATAGCTATATTCACAACAAATCCGATGATGTTGTGACATCATTGGATTTTTCCGCTTACTACCCCTGCCCTCTCTCGCGTCTGGCCTAGCGTCACTTTACAACAATATAATGATTAACCTCCTATACTAGTCTAGCAATCTTGGTGTACACCCCTGTACACAAAAATTACGTAAGTATAAGAATAGTTTTTTTGTTTCTTTTATATAAATCATTTTTGTAAAATACCTTTTTATATTAAATATTTTAATTCAATAAAAGTTCTTGGAACAGCAGCAACAAATGTTTTTAATTATTCTGCACCAAGATACTACAGTGGCGACGAGATAAATAAAATTTACCCTCGCATATTATTAAGAAAATGCCTGATCAAGCGGCTCCTCCACAGTTAACAGAACAGAATTTGGCAAGTTTTGGCCATTTACGGGAATTTGATCCGAGAACATGCAACTGGACTATCTACAGCGCAAGACTGAAGAATTATTTTGAAGCAAACAACATTACTGACAGGGGGAAGAAACGCTCTATATTACTAAATATTTGTAATGAGGAAGCTTATCAATTAATTCACAGTCTGTGCATTCCGAGAGCACCAGAAGATGTTGCTTTCGACGACCTTGTAAAACATTTTGATAAACATTTTCGCCCAGCAACAGCAGTTTTTGCGGCGAGATACAAATTTTATAATGCCGTCAAAGATAAAAATGAATCCATAACAAATTGGTTAGCAAGACTACAAGGACTAGCAAGTCACTGCCAATTCTCCGATGAGTTGTCCATAATCTTACGTGACAAATTTATAATGGGGATTGGTCCAGGACCCATTATGGATCGTCTGTTTGAAGAAGATGTTGCAGAACTAACCCTGAATAAAGCAGTTCAGATGGCTACCAACAAAGAGTCTTCCAGTCAAAATTATAAACTAGATGTACCGGGAGTGAAGATGGAGCCAGCAGAAGTAAATTTTCAGCGGTCAAGAAACAGACTTAGAAATCGACAGTCATCTCAAAACCAGTCAAAAGTATGCCGAGTCTGCGGATGGACAAATCATACAGCAGATCAATGTCGATTCCGTGATTCATATTGCAGCTTTTGTGGTAAGAAAGGACATTTAATTAAAGTATGTCGAAATAAAGTTAAATCTGATAAAGAAGATAAAACTAAATCAAATAATTACTTAGAATCTAAAACCGAAACATTATATAACCTAAACTATAATACTGACGCAATTAAAAAGAAATTAGTTGTCAATGGTTCAGAAATTTGTTTTGAAGTAGATACAGGATCTAGTATAACGGCTATTTCGGAAAAATTTTACAATGATCATTTTAAAAATAATATTCTAAAAACATGCAACAAAGAATTAAAAACTTATACCGGTCACACAATCGTACCTATTGGAGTAATTGATGCCTATGTAACGTACAAAAACCAAAATTATAAATTGGGAATTTATGTTATTAAGAATGGTAGTTCTCCATTATTAGGCAGGGACTGGTTGTCTGTTTTAAACATTGGTCTATCTGAGAACGTTAATAATATAATTGATAAATCGCTTGATACAGATATCACAGCATTATGTAATAAATATAATGAAGTATTTTTGCCAAATTTAGGTTTATTCAATGGCGGTAAAATTAGTTTAAAATTAAAAGACGAATCAGTGGTACCAAAATTTTTTAAATCTCGCCCAGTTCCATTTGCTATTAAAACAAAAATAGAAAAGGAATTGGATAAACTTGTTGATAACGGGGTGTTGACAGCAGTAAATTATAGCCAGTGGGCCAGTCCAATTGTCCCAGTCTTAAAAAAAGATGGAACAATTCGGATATGTGGTGATTATAAAGTGTCTATAAACTCTTATATAGAGATAGACCAATACCCCATACCGCGTATAGAAGAGATTTTCAGTAAATTAAATGGCGGAAAACAATTCACTAAATTAGACTTATCTAACGCATATCAGCAAGTAGAATTAGATAATGATTCAAGGGAATTAGTCACTATAAATACGCATAAGGGTCTTTTTAGATACAATAGACTTCCCTTTGGAGTTGCGTCTGCGCCTGCTAAATTTCAATTTATAATGGACAATGTTCTGCAGGGCATAGATGGTGTTTGTTGTTTTCTAGATGACGTGTTAATTACCGGGAAAACTAGACAATTGCATCTTCGAGCATTAGAATCTGTTTTAGAACGTTTCAAGAAATTTAATTTAAAAATTGCAGTCGATAAATGTAACTTCTTTCAAGATAGTATAACTTATTTGGGACACGTTATAAATTCTGAAGGTCTAAGTACGTCCTCAGAGAAAATTGAAGCAATTAAAAATGCTCCCTGTCCAAAAAATGTTACAGAATTAAAATCATTTTTAGGATTAATTAATTATTACCATAAATTTATTCCAAATGCAACAAATTTATTACATCCACTATATGACCTCTTAAAAAACAATACTCAATGGATTTGGTCAAAAAGGTGTGAGATTCATTATAATAAAATCAAAGACATTATGTCGTCCTTACAAGTGTTGGTGCATTACGATCCTGCGAAAAAGATCACTTTGACTTGTGATGCTTCATCATACGGTTTAGGCTGTGTATTAAGTCATAATATTTCGCCTGGCGTTGATAGGCCTATAGCTTATGCCTCTAGGACTTTGACACCAAGCGAGAAAAATTATTCACAGATAGACCGTGAGGCTTGTGCTATAATATTTGCTGTCACAAAATTTTACCAATATCTTTATGGCAAAAGATTCACACTTATCACTGATCATCGACCACTGGTGTCAATTTTGGGCCCCAAAAAAGGTATCCCTCAGTTGGCCACCAGTAGATTACAAAGATGGGCACTTATTTTGTCAAGTTTCCAATTTGATATTCAGTATACAAAATCTAAAAACAATAATTCTGATTTCTTTTCCCGTTTACCTATTGAGTCAGATAGTACTGAAGAAATAAAATCTAAATTCGAAAATTTTGGTTATTTAAATTACATTGAGCAAAATGAACACGTTATTTTAAATGTCGATGATATTAAGAATGAAAGTAACAGTGACCCAATTTTAATAAAAGTTATAAATTACGTCAAAAATGGCTGGCCGGAAAATTGTAAAGAATTAAAACAATTTTTCAATATAAGAAATAATTTAAATTTAGAAAATGAATGTCTGATGTATGGCTACAGGGTTGTAATTCCAAAAAAGTTTCAGTCTTATGTTTTAAATGAGTTACATAAATCACATTTAGGGATGGTAAAAACCAAATCATTAGCGAGATCTTACGTCTGGTGGCCTAATATGTCAAAAGACATTGAAATTTTTATTAAAAATTGTAATTCGTGTTTACTATCACAAGATTCACCACCGAAATCAGTATTAAGGTCATGGGATTGGCCAACAAAGCCATTCCAACGACTTCATATTGACTTCATGGGTCCGTATTTTAATAAATATTATTTTATAGTACTTGATGCACATACAAAATGGCCCGAAGTATTTCAATTAAGTAACATTACGTCTTCAGCGACTATAAATATTTTGCGAAGTCTTTTTGCTAGATTTGGAATCCCAGAAACAATTTGCTCAGATAATGGCACACAGTTTTGTTCTGTCGAATTTCAAAATTTTTTGAAATTTAACGGTGTTAAGCATGTTACTACCGCTACGTATCATCCAGCCTCTAATGGAGCAGCTGAAAATACCGTGCGTACTGTTAAAAATGCTATACAAAAAGCCGTTTTTCAAAACAAACACGAAGATCATAACGCTATAATAAATCGATTTTTATTAGATTACCGTAATTCTGAACATTTGACAACAGGCAAGAGTCCTGCTATGTTAATGTTTGGGCGTCAACTCAGAACTAAATTAGATTTAATTAGACCTACAGTAAATGATACAAATAATAAAAATAATTCAGTCGAATCTCATGTAAAACGTAAACAAGAATATCAAAAAGAATATTATAACGGCACTAGAGATGTTTCTTTTTCAGAGGGAGACAAGGTACTAGCAAAAAATTATAAGAAAAATAAGGAATTTTGGACTAAAGCTTTTATTAAAAAGAAAATTGGTTCTCGAAATTACATAGTCTTCATGCCTGCTTTAAATATATTTTGTAAAAGACATGTTAATCAATTGAAAGCCGATAATTCACATGATATAAAAATTTCTGATATTCCAGTTTACGTTAAAGATTCTGAAAGTAAAACCGATAATGAAAATAAGCCTGTAAATAATGAAAATGAAATAATAAACACAAATAATAATAATTTTGAATCGCAGAGACCGAAACGAAATACAAAACCTCCTGAGAGATTAGTTTATACATAATTCAAAATTTATAAGGGGAGAAATGTAGTGTACACCCCTGTACACAAAAATTACGTAAGTATAAGAATAGTTTTTTTGTTTCTTTTATATAAATCATTTTTGTAAAATACCTTTTTATTTTAAATATTTTAATTCAATAAAAGTTCTTGGAACAGCAGCAACAAATGTTTTTAATTATTCTGCACCAAGATACTACACTTTTGTTTAAATGAAACATTGTTGCCACTCAGAGAGCATTATTTAAATTTAAATTAATAATTTAAAAAAGCCCCGACACCAAAAATCAAACCTTTAAAAAGTAAGAAATAATTAATTTCTACTGTATCCGTTGACTGAATTCCTTCACTCAACGCTATATCTGACCCGATACACCGAGTATTTCTTCATTTGGATGAAATATTTAATTCATAAATGCGTTGGTGACCACTGCAAAAAGACAAAAATACCAATGTCTCAGCGGTCTCCAACGCATTTATGAACTAAATATTTCATCCCAATGAAGAAATAGTCGCATCGTCAGGCCAGATATAGTATAGAAATTAATTATTTCTTACTTTTTAAGTGTGACTTTTTGCGTCGAGGTTTTTTTAAAATTTTTATTTCATACTTTTGAAACTAACTAATCAAAAACTGAAAAGAGTTCAAACTAAGTATTTAGCTGTAACAGTACCCGTGATTTCTACACAAACTGTGATGAGAGCTGAAGATATTGGAAACGGTTGAACCGATTTGCATCAGACATGGCTAAGAACCATTCGCAAATACCAGCTTTCAAAAACAAAACAAATCACATTGAAATCGGTTCATCCGTTTTGGAGCTACGATGACACACACGGACAAAAGCTTCAAACAAGGCCCCTTTTTGCATTGGGGATTAATAAAAACGAAAATAAAACATTTTCAGTGCATTCAATTATAGTCCCACCGTTAATAGTGTCCATAATTGCTATCTTAATTATGTCTTTCGCATAGGTAATGGAAATGAGAAATTGGGAGCACCTAATCTAGGTTCTAAAAAGTAAAAACGTACAAAACAAAAATTTAAAATACATTGGTTTACATTATTTTTATTCAAAAATGATAAAACGAACTTTACTAGACCAGCCAATAATTCAATCAGCATAACTTATGAAGTACAATTATTGAATTAAAAGAATCGAGGAAGTCACAATCGAGATTGGTCGATACCAACCAGAATGTACTCAAACTCACTTTTAATTTTATAAATTATAATACTCTAGTTGCTAATATCGAATTATGATTATTAAATATTTGTTTTCTTAAAATTATAAATACATATCTTATGATTTTGTGATTATTATATACACATTACATATTTAATTATAGTGGAACCTATGTTACCCGAGCTTCGGTCTTCTAATAATTAGATTTTTTCCTGAAAAATGTTTGTAACATGCTTACCCTTTAAAACAGAGATATGCAAAATGATTGTAATGTAACGATGCATTTGAAATCGAAGATGCAAAATATGTATTTCCAAAATAAAGTGCTTTTTAAATAAAGTTGACTTTTTTATTATTGACTCTAAAGCTTAAGGTACGTGCAGTATGGAGCTGGGATTCTAGATGGTAGCGTAGATCATAGCAGGGCTTGCTTAAATTAATGCATTGTTATATATGCGAGCGTACACAACGAAGCAGTGAGTGTATAGCAGGTATAAGCGCTGTTACAAGAGCTTATAGATTCAAGAATGTATCCCACCATTCTTTCAACGCGCTAACTACTACAATCAACGTGTGACAACTGTCAAATGGCCGTTACAAGTTTCGCAATGGATGTGACTAGTTTAATAAATGAAATTTTGCCAGTTTTTATTTAATTTGTTTTGAGTTTTTTCTAAGACGTATTTAAAAGTGTTAGGTTCCATACGTAAATATTCAAAAAACCGGTTTGGGTAAAATTTTAATTCTTGGTATAAATGATGAAATTCGCCATGTTTAGATCGTTTTCTATTAATAGGGTGGACATGATAGCTCCTACCCAAATTTGTATTTAAAATATACCACTTTGTAGCAGAAGAACACAAATATATTCGTCTTCGCTATCTGACATTTCAAACGCGATTTAAGCTTGTATGAATGCTAGTATTAAAACTTCGTTGTGCAAACCTATAAGTGCTTATAATTTCAGCCACCATCTACCATACATTCTACCATCTAGAATCCTAGCTGCGTACTGCACGTACCTTTAGTTAAAACAGTGTGTATAGAGGGGAAAATTTGGTAACTTGAACCAATTGCGAACAAAATACATCTTCGATATCCTTCCTGACAATAATGTATGTAATTTGTATTTAGTATTTTTAAAATAAAAAATAAGTTTTAACTTTTAAAACCATTCAAATACAAAATGATATTTAGGACGTATTGTATTTTGCGTTTTAAATAGATCGATTTTAAATAAGTCACATCTCTTCTTCAAAGCTTCTACAAATAGAAATAATATATTTGTTTCTTACAAAATACAATATAACAAAACAAATACACTTGATAATAGAAACAATACAGCGCTACCTAAGGTATTCCTGTGCTGGTACAGGATTGTTCAGTGACCTGCTTAAGCTCCTGGAGATATTACAATTTCGTTAATCTACATTTTTTATATTTTTGTTACTTCAACATTTAGGTAATATATCTACAGAAAATCAATGCATGTGCAGTGTGATTTCTCTCTACTATTATTTCGAACATCCTGGATAATCGAAGTTCCACTGTATTTGCATTTTTTTGTCATACAAAGTAACACACTGATAGGCATTTTTATTATAAAAAATACAAACGTAACTACGTTAGAATAAAATAAAAAAACTATCCGCTAGTATCTGCTCCAGTATCACTACTGTGAGAAATTAGTCCTTTATTTTGAATAGCAAAAGAGACGGCTGCATTTAAAAAATCAATATGTTCTGGGGAGTCGCTTGAAGATTTGAGATTTTCGTTTGATTTCGTTACATCGTCCTCTTCATCGTTGGTTTTCATGTGGCATTCGTTGTCCTTATTTTGCAAACATACATCCTCAGTTTCAGTTTGTGGTGACTGGGAGACACTGTTAGTCTGCTCTTCATAGTACGAATTATTCCTCCTATGAAATGGAAGTTCAGTTTCTTTATCTTCTGGCACATTTACACGTTTCTGCGAACAATTACAATGGCCAATAGATTTCCAGCCCGTCACCGGAACTTTATCGTCGTTCGACGTGTTCACAATCTCGACAGTTTTTCTTAAAACTGACTGCAACCCATGCGATTGAATCGCCATCAATATCCCTTCATCTTCAACTAAACCGCCATTTTCGCAATTTTCAACAAAATCTGTTGCATCGAATGGAGCCACCATCCAGTTTTCTAAAACTCTGTTAATTGTGTTATCGACAAAACCTTTTGCGATCTGCCTTGCTTGCCATTTCTTGAGATAATAATCGCTATTTTTAGGATTGGGTTTTACCATTGATACTGGGATGTTATCATTTTCTTCATTTTCAACATACATAAATATGCTGTCAGATTCAGTCAACAATTTGTTGATGCAGTGTCTGTCACTGTAGGCAGTATTTGAAGACGGTTCATGTCTTGATTCCCCAGTTTCTGGATTTTTGTTATCTTCGCTTTCAATGTTTTTTTCTTCACTGACAGACTCTTTGATGTTTTCGTTATTATCTTTCAAATGATATTTACCTTTGACCTGCCAAGCGTATCTAGCTTTTTTAAAAGGCCTTTCACCATTACTATTTTCACCGTTCTGAGAATTTTCACCACAAAAGTCTTTGTTTCCCATAATTACTGCCAAATAAAAAAATATTTTCACACGTGACACAAAAAAAACTGTCTTTTTTATATGTTAAATAAAACACTTCAAAATCAAAGTTTAAATCACTTATGCAAATTAAATCAGCTGTTTGAACTAGTTAAATGTCAAATGCTTATTGCAATCTCCATATTGATTGACTCAAGCAATACAGTAGTACCAACATCTATAATCTATGACAGACAACTCTATGGTACCAACTACCAACTAAAGGAAATCACCAGATCTGGTTGCTTTGTTAAACTTGTAACAATTATAAGAACAAAAGAGTAACAGTAAACCAGATCTGGTGATTCAAATAGATTTGGTTTTGTTAGGTTTTATTGTTTTATTTTATTATTATTTCCGAAATTTTGTCTCTAAAACTGTTCTAGAATAATACTAGATACTGAATCAAATATAATGACAGCCACATAATATAATCTCAAAATAGTTTGATAGCTGACCAAAGAGGATAATACGCTTTCGATTTGGTGACAAGTCGACTCGTGTTGCCAAAAGTGCGTTCTGTGTCACCATCGAAAGTCGATATTTGTCGGTGACTCTCAGCATAATCTCTTCTCTATGCTCTCAGTGATACTGCGAGCTGTGACAAGTTAATTCACGAAATCTGCTGACGAGATACTGAAACTGCGTCACTTCCGTGACATTTTAATATTTTTACTGAGTTACTAAATTGGGGGGGGGGGTAGTATTTAGCTAGTTTTAAATTTTCCACCAAGACGTCTCTACCTAGAATTAAAACAAAAGAGTTAAAAATAAAATGAAAATGTTTGAAATAAAGTGTATTCGTCGACCGGCTGAGCCCTCTGAGGATGCTGCGCTTCCTATTGTGAAGCTTTCGGCTCCACTGAAGGAAGCTTCGCTTCCTATTTCGGAGCCTTCGGCTCCTACTTATAAGATAAGATAAAAAGATTTATTAAACAAATTGTTATATACAGGTTTTTACATAATTATATTAGTGCTGGTACCAAAAAACCACCCAGGACGTTTCATAATTTATATTTACATAATGTTATACCTACTTGTTTGAACTCTTGTCAGTGTGGTGTAACGGAAGTTTTGGTATAACATTGATTTTTGACGATCGGACAGCTAAAGTTGGGGAACCTGTGGTCCCCTTTTTCGGGCCTTTGGCCCTCGAAGGAAGCTGCACTTCCTTATTGGACAAAGCTTCGCTATCTATTGTGGAGCCTTCGGTTCCACTGGAGGAAGCTTCGTTTCTTATTGTGGAGCCTTCGGTTCCAAGCTGAAGGAAACTTCGCTTCCTATTGTAAAGCCTTCGGCTCCACTGAAGGAAGTTTCGCTTCCTATTTCGGTGTCTTCGGTTCCAATCTGTCAGTGTGGTGCAACGGAAGTTTTGGTATAACAGTGGTTTTTGAAGATCGAACAGCTAAACTTGGGGAACCTGCGGTCCCCTTTTACGGGCCTTGGCCCTCGGAGGAGTTTGCGCTTCCTTATTGTGAAGCCGAAAAAAATTTACGTTTTATTACTATCTCACAGGAATTATCCCCCCGCGAGAAATTCTCCCCCTGCGAAGCAAAGGTGTTTATAATATTAGCTATACAAAATTAGAAAAAGTAGCACCTTATCACGATAGATTAATAATTTGTGGAAAAAACAGGAAACAAAGGCTTATTTGTATAAATTTTTTGTTAAAACATAATAATTATTGTAATTTGTACGTCATGATTATGGTGCAATGAGCACCGAAACGTCGGCGTCGAATTCAAATGTTTTAACGAAAAATTTATATATAAGCCTTTGTTTCCTGTTTTTTTCCACAAATTATTAATATTACTTATAGGATTCTGCTAAAACGCTAAAATGCAAAAGAATTGCAAAGTTACGTTTTGCTACTATCCCACAGGAATTATTCCCCCTGCGAGAAATATCAAAATTAAATATAACCTATAATCCATATTACTCAGAGATAGTGTAGCTTTCTATTAGTGAAAGAATTTTTAGAATCGGTTCAGTAGTTCCAGAGATTACTCCTTATACATACAAACAAACTTTTCCTCTTTATATAAATACTAGCGGCCCGGTCCGGCTTCGCCCGAACTGCTATTTCGCTCCCGGGTGGTACATTACTCACTCGCTTCGCTCGTTCGCTTGAATATTATAATTACATTACTCACTCGCTTCGCTCGTTCGCTCTCGGGTGGCGTGATTTATATACAAAATCTTTGTTTTATACTTATATACAGAATAATAATCTTTGTTTTATATACTTATACAGAATAATACATTACGCACTCGCTTCGCTCGTTCGCTCTCGGGTGTTGTGATTTATATACAAAATCTTTGTTTTATATATACAGAATAATAATCTTTGTTTTATATACTTATACAGAATAATACATTACGCACTCGCTTCGCTCGTTCGCTCCCGGGTGAATTTTTCCGATATTTTAATAGTTATTCTGTTAACCAGGGCGGAGACAAATCCAAAAAATCAAAGATCATGAAAATCGGTCCAGCCGTTCTCGAATTATAAATGGTGTAACTAACTAACTTACGCGACTTTCTTTTATACAGATATAATATATATATATTTACTAGCGGACCCGTCCCGGCTTCGCTCGGGTGATATGAAATTATGATTTAATAGCGGTCACCCATTACTCCGCTCACGTATATTTAGTATAGCTGATCCGGCAAACGTTGTTAATAATTTCTAGGAATAATTACATTACTCACTCGCTTCGCTCGTTCGTTTGAATTTTATTAATACAGTACTCACTCGCTTCGCTCGTTCGCTTGAATATTATAAATACACTACTCACTCGCTTCGCTCGTTCGCCATATATGTATTTTTTAAAGCTTAATATAAAAATCGCGATTAAAAATCAGGGGTTGATCGTATAAGGGTGAAAATTTAGAGTTGTATGTATTTTTCAATGCTGAATCATGAAAAAATTAAAACAAAAAATTTTGTCAAAAAAATAAAAAAAAATTTTAAGCACACAAAATTTCATCAAAATCGGTCCAGCCGTTTCGGAGGAGTTCAATAACGTACACCGCGACACGAGAATTTTATATACAGTATGTAAACAGGTAAGCTGCACATAGGGAAATTAGCATTGGGAAAAAATGAATGGATCGAAGTGAGCCATGACTCATAATGCACGTATTTATATAGAGTTGCTATGGTTTTGTCAGTGTTTTTATTTTACTTTCAATTATTTTTATTTTACTTGACATTTAAACGGTAAATAAAATAAAAATAATTGAAACTAAAATAAAAAAAACACTGACAAAACCATAGCAACTCTATATAAATACGTGCATTATGAGTCATGGCTCACTCTGATCCATTCATTTTTTCCCAATGCTAATTTCCCTATGTGCAGCTTACCTGTTTACATACTGTATAAGATATATAGATTAGTATAGATTATAAAGTGGTTCTTAAAATGTTTAATCAGAAATGTTATTGACTGACGTGCATATAAACGTTTTGTAGACATTAATTATTGATGATTTTATATAAATATGCCTTTGTACTTATTACGTAATTGAGACACGAGTGTTTTTGAATGGTTTTGAACAGGTCACCTCACAATTTTCATTCCTGTAGGGCGCGCTATGCTATTCGTGCATTCGCAAGCCTTTGCAGTGTTTCGCCACCAGTTGCTTTCTGGACAGTCGACAGTTGAGTTGCTGTTTCGCAGTGTTCTCTTTGGACTTTCGCGCTTCTTTCATTTTATAAACAGAAATCGTATTTTGCGTGTTGGTGATAAACACTCACGTGCTTTTATTGTGATTAAATGCTGTTTTTTATGCAAATGTGAACGTTTAAAACTTTTATCGTTCGTGACTTTGGTGTGTATCTATTACTGTTTTCAGGTAATTAAAATATTTTGTTATTATTTAAAATAATATGCTTGCTTGACGTACCGTATATTTGAACTAATATAACAGCGCTGTTTTTCGACCCACTCTTTTAGATTATACCTATAACATTTAAAGTTCGAGGTATATTCGATAAATAAATATACTTATTGTAGATTACAGACGCTTGACAACTGAGGTCATAAGCATTATACTTATTCGAGGACTAATAAAAAAGTACGTTGAGCACTTGTTTCACTTTTTTAACTGAAATTCTTAATAAAAAATAATGAGTCGCAGTAAATTCAAGGCCGCGTTGCCGTAATAATCGGGCCAATACGGTAATTGTGTTTTTTTTCTTCAAATCAACACAAGATTGGTACTAAAATTTTTATAGTGTAGTTACTAGTCATACTAATATAATAGGGCCCACTGACGATCAAACTTCATGCCACAGTTCAGTGTTCAGTGAAGTTGGACCGATTAATTGAAAGACTGAATAGTTTTTATGTTGACCACCTCCGCGGTCTCAAAAAAATGTAGCCAATAATATAAATCAAATGCATTTTGCTGGTTCCATGGAAAAGTGGTTAACTTGGATAATAATGGTTTACGAATATACAGGGTGCTGAATTGCTTTGCGGGTAATAGGGATTTAACCCGTAAAATCAAACTTTTGCGATTTCCTGCTTCCCTAATTATTTTAGGAAAAATATCTTCGAATAAAAGTTTTAGAACAAAATTTGATATGAAAATGTCAAAATTACCTCAAAAACAGATAGCGAAAGCCATAGAACTGGAATGATTAGAAATTATTCTGACAGCTAAAACGTCATCATTTTGTTCAAGTTCCATGGCTATCGCTATCTGTTTTTGAGGTAATTTAGACATTTTCATATCAAATTTCTGTCGTTATAAAGCATGCAAAATTAATTTTGTTTAATGATTTAGATGCAGAATTTTATGTTCTAAAACTTTTATTCGAAGATATTTTTCCTAAAATAATTACGGAAGCAGGAAATCGCAAAAGTTTGATTTTATACGGGTTAAATCCCTATTACCCGCAAAGCAGTTCAGTACCCTGTATATGCAGTAGAAATTTCAATCTGTGAAATTTATTGCAATCTAGTAATCTACGTAAGGTATAATATTATAATGTTTATGATCAGAGCTGTTTCGGGTAAAAACTGGATCAATATTCCTTTTTAAAACTCGTGCAATACTAAATTTTTATTACGATAGTAATAGAAATTACGAGATATATGTTTATTTGTTAGATTTGTGTATTTTAACGTATTTGTGTTACTTATTGACAAATTAATATTTATTTTTCTGTTTTAAAAATAGTATACTACTATAATCATTAACAGAGCAAGTTTTTGTTTACATTCATAGATTTGCTCGTCGCATCATTCTAAAGGCAGCGCCACACATGCGGCATTTGTCAAATACCGAACACCGAATATTTGATATATGGCGAATATTTCAGATCTACACATGCGTGAAGTGGCAAATGTTTGGTAGGTATTTGCCAAATTGCCAAATATTTTTCCATCAATTGCCGATAAATTAGCACAAATCAAAGCGAACGAATGTTGATGTTCCATTTTTATTGTTTGTATACTAGCCTTCCGCGGCTTTGCTCGCGTTAATGTCAGTTTTGACAAAAACTTTATCTTAACCTGAACATTTGGTTTACTTAATACTTATGTAACGAATGTCTTACATCGGGGTCGAAATCGGAGTTTTTTATGGATTATAGCGAAATCAGATTAAATTATCACGTTTTTTCATTAAAACAAAAAAAAAGTCAATAGGTGTCATGGGACACCCGACAATTGTTGGTGCATATACGTGTACATAGGCCACTGCGCGTGCGCCAGTATATTACTTTCACAGCTGGCCAAGCGCAATACTTATAAAGTATATCTATAGCTATGAGTGTAGCTATAGATATACTTTTAACATGAGCATGTCGGTGACGTGACGCGAACCCATAAGTTTTTCCCCTCCCAGAAATCGTCTAACGCGCCTATAGAAGCATATAGCTTTAAAAACAAAATAAGGCCCAACTGATAAATAACACGATTACGCGATGCGTGTGTGCTCAGAAAAACTTAATGCGCAGGACAGGAAGAACGCGAAGCGGGCGGGATTCACCGCAAGCAACGATCAACGGCATCGCCGGTACATCCGTTACGGACACGGAATCTGATGTGAAAAAGTATCGGATTATTGTTAGTTTCGGAATCGGAGCTCCGTAACATCCCTGCTTATAAGATCGTGTAGTTTACACTACTCACTACAGAACTGAAACCTTATACTTACGCAAAATCTGCATACGTTCGGCAAATATAATATAGTGCTCTGGAACGCAAGTTTGGGGGTGGGCAAAGCTATACAGTTCGGCCATCAAAATGAGTGTCGACAAGTTGAAATATGGAGCAACATTTTGCTACATATTTCTATCTTTCTCTAATGTAAGATTTTCTATATATAGCAATAGGGGAGTAAAATTAGATGTATATTTAAAATTGATTGTTATTACTTCCCACCTCTACTATGGTAGGGAAGTAATGGATTCAGTCCGAAAACAATATTTCGAGATTTTAACAGATTTTCACGTTTTGAGACCCTAGCAATCGTTTAAGATCATTTTCTGACTGATGTCTGTATGTGTGTGTGTATGTGTGTATGTGTGTGTGTGTGTATGTGGTCAATTTTTCGCCTTCGATATCTTAAGAACGGAACAACATACGGGCATGCCGATTGTTCTATTGTGTTTATCAGCCTTTAACTTAGATCTGATTAGATTTTGAGTCAAATCGGTTCAGTGGATCCTGAGATATTCAAAAAAACGTCCTCAATGTCACGTATTAACATAGGTAAAAAAAAATATAAATGAATTCTAGATGTTATAATATGAAAAAAATGTAAATATTTTTTTTCTCTAAAATGTATAGTTTTCGAGAAAAAAAATATTTTACTAAAAAAAATAAAAATTGTACGTAAATCAAGGTAACCATGATTTTTGCTATATTAAGCTAGCCATCAATAGATCACCAAACAAAAAAGAGGGCCATGCTTTTTTCAAAGAATAAAAATTAAATTGTGTTTTAAAGACCACCAACAGCTAAGGTTATTTGGGCCTAGTCAAAGAATAAAAAAAAGAGTGTTTATTTTTTGCAAATATTTACTAGGTGGGAAGTATAGGACTGGTCATCAGTCGAATTTTTTTTATATGCGTTTAGTGATTAAACAAAAAAAAAATAGTTGAGTCTTTTGAAATAATGAAAACAATATTAAATTTTTTATTTTTATATTCGTAACAAAATATCAATAAAGATTATTTGTAATCTGCAAATTTTTTTAAAAACAAAAACAGTGGTTGTTATTTAGTCTATTAATTGTAACTTGTGTGCAAAAAATAGATGATCGCCATTTTCATTTGATTGAATAAGGATTGAATAATGTCAACAGACCAATAAATTTTAATTGAAATGAACATTTTAATTAAATATTGGCTACGGAATATTTCACTTGACAATACGTAATAAAACTTTTGAATTGAGCTCGGCGACTTTTTGCTTTTTCATTAATAATTTGTTTGTGATTGAAGTATATTTGTGGCCAAAAATCAAAACCGTTTAGGTCACATTTGTGTTAAAATAAGATTAATGATGGTTGAATAATTCATTTAATGATCCAGTTCGTTATTTTCCACTGCAACGTCGAGAAACTTTTTGACGTAAATACGTCTTTAAAATCGAAACAGTATACTGGGGAGCATGCACACTGGAAGTCGAGCGTTACGTTGTTCGAGTTTCCCCCTCAACGCATTCGTACCTGGACTATCCACCAGCCAATCGGTTTTTCCGTTACTTTTTCCGTCATAATATTTTCCGTCATTTTTTAAGTCATATTATCCGTCACTTATTCCTTTACTTTTTTTGGTATTTTTTCCGTTACTTTTTCCGTCATATTTTCAATCATTTTTTCCGTCCTTGTTCCGTCACTTTTTCCGTCATATTTTCCGTTACTTTTTTCGTCACTTATTCTGTTACTTTTTTCCGTCACTTTTTCCGTCATATTTTCCGTTACTTTTTCCGTCACTTATTCTGTTACTTTTTCCGTCCTTTTTCCGTCATATTTTCCGTTACTTTTTTCGTCACTTATTCTGTTACTTTTTCCGTCCTTATTCCGTCACTTATTCTGTTACTTTTTCCGTCCTTTTTCTGTCACTTATTCTGTTACTTTTTCGGTCCTTTTTCCGTCAGTATTCTATTACTTTTTCCGTCACTTTTTCTGTTATTTTTTCCGTTATTTTTCCCGGCACTTTCCCCGTCATTTTGTCCGTCATATTTTCCATGACTTTTTCCGCTATTTTTTCCGTGACTTTTTCCGTCATACTTTCCGTCACTTATTCCGTTACTTTTCCGGATCAACGTTTCCTACATCAGAAAAACAGATGAAAATTGGGTAACAACATTTGAGTTTTTAAAAATTATTTTGACGTCTACAATAAATTCCTGGTATTTGGTGCGTTCCTCCCGACTCACTCTGTATTTATGCATTTATCAATATAACTTGTATTAATTAAAAAGGTCAATGTTTTGTTTACTCTTTTACTTAATATCTTCAAATGCACAGAAAACATTTGTGTAGCAATTTCTGAAGAATTTTTTTATAGTGCAGTCGCACTATAAAACATGTTTACCAAAATACCAACACATTTTATAAGTGAAGATAATATTTCTTGTAGAATCGTCGAACGCCAGTGTTTCCCAAAGTGGGCGATACCGCCCCGATAGGAACGCTGGAGCGATTTATGGGGGCAATAGTATACTCATAAGCAATTGGGAGACGAATAAAAATAAGGGGGCGGTGGAAGCATAAAGAAAGAAGAAAAAAATTTTGAAAAATCGTTTGTAAATAATTTTAGAGCAAGGCGTTTTATTTTTAACATTTCTTTACTCTGTTCGCGTATAGGTAGAAATATAGACAAATAAAACAACGAAAAGTCACTGATGCATGAATGAATTGTGAATTATAGACGCTCGACAACAGAGGTCATTAGCGTCGACACTGATGCATCTTTCTGTTTGTTCGCTTAAAAAAGTAGATTTCTAGTAATTTTTTGATGAAAAGGGGACAGTACATCAAATAAGCATGGTAATCTGATCTAAAGCTTCTTGTCCACTATTGAGCGAATTGTGCTTTTGCCACCATTAACGAAGCTTACGAAGCATCTGTAAATGCAGTGCGTTAGTCACATTTGATTAGCTCTTGAATGATTATTTTCAAGCAAGGAGCACGAAATCAGAATCTTGACCTGGGCGCCGAAAAGCCTAGCTACGACGCTGATAGTGATAAACATAACTTAACTGGCAAAAGAAAATCAGATTTTTTCAAATGTAAGAAGAAGTTGATGTCTTTTAATAGACCGAGAGGTACTGACAATTTTTTGGTGTTATTTATTCAAGGTCTTATTTTTGTGAAGATGTTGAGCATATATTTCAATTTGTAGAACAAAATGTCGGTATTAACCCCCTTGCAGAACGATATAAACACCTAGGCGAGCAAGCTTCCCTCTAAGAGAGGGGGTTAATACCGACATTTTGTTCTGCAAATTGAAATATATGCTTAAAACAGTCGCCGTAACAACATATTAAAATTTGAACATTGAACTAATACTATAAAGTTCGTCGGGTACATGACACGTTTAGGGTGATCTGTTACCTCTTTGATACTGACCAATATCGATCTGCAAATATTATAAAGGCATTATTGCGGGATCACCGATAAGCTATACAAACAATTTCAGCCTTGAAGCAATAATAATTGTGACCATTTTTTTATTACATGTTGGGGGCGAGCTGCGTCCCTCCCATACCGCTATCTAGCAAAATCCCTTACTCAGGGCACTTTAATATGCCTCCCTCAACATCTTCACAAAAATAAGGCCTTGAATAAATAACACCAAAAAATTGTCACTAGCTCTCGGTCTATAAGAGCTGACTCGATTTGATCAGTTCTGATTTTAGTTGTAAGACAGCGCACATAATAATGTATTACAGATAGTTTGCTGGCTCCTTTAGATACAGCAAAGTTCAGCTTTGCTCGTACTTTGCAGTGTAACTTAATAACGGTATTCCACTGTAATCTGGATTCTAGTGAACTGTGAATTAGCTTCAGTAGACAGATAGAATCTCAATTTATGATCGCCTATTTCCTTTCAACATGAAATCGATTTATAAAGGGTGTCATCCAAGGGTATCCCACTTTGATCAATCGTTCGCAAATACACAAGTTTCATAAACGTTGCGACAATTTTGCTTCATTGATTTTTGAAGTGAAAACTTCCTTAGGCGCGTTAGGCGCTCTTTGCCTGGGTAGTGAAATAAAGTGAACCGTTCGCATTCGCACGTTCGCGTTCGCAGTCCGAATGTGACGCGACTGACATACTTATATCATAAAAATGGTACGCCGTGCAATTGCACCGATAGCGTAGTAAGCAGCGTCTTTGCGTTGTATGCATAGAAACCACGGTTCTGAACCTGATGGCACCGTAGAATTTTTGGCGTATTTTTTTTTTAAATTCTACATGATGTTTATTTACCTATATATTTTTTAATTTTTGTTATATTCTTTCTTTGACAATAATTATAATTTTTTTGAAACCAAGGTGGAATAAATAAAAAATATAATTTTAGTATTTTAGTAATAAATTATTTTTGGTTCATAAATGCGCTAATAGATGACACCAAAAAACCTTTTTTGATGAACACTTAGTTGTAGTTTATGAAATAGCTGACACTAAAAAAAAGTAGGTGTGTGCTTATTACCACACGACAGAAGTGAAAACTTATATATATATTTTAAAATTAGAAAATCAGAAGTTTTCACTTCTGTCGTGTTGTCATAAGCACACACCTATTTTTTTTGTCTATTTCTTTGGTCAATATGTACATGCGTTTTTTTTATTAAAATGGGTAGGTATGTCTGTTTTGCGGATACAGACAGATTACGTGCAGAATACCGTTAAACACAAATAATTGCATTCGTTGTCATGGAAATGAACATATCCCACTTTTATTTATCTTCTAAAATCAATTGTAATTTTATTTTTATATATTTTAAATTGTTATCCAATAGTAGATACCTATACCTATATTGTCAATAAAAAAAAAATTAAAACCCTTCAGGATTCAAATTTGGGTTTCGCGTTTGTATCTGTCGGTAGACTCGTAGTACTTTTCCACACATCCACCTGGCTTACTGTGTTTGAGACCTTAACATAGATATACATGCTGTGTTTTGTTTCACATGTCAACCACCTCCGACTATTTCCGTTGCATGTAATATTTCTAAAATGCCACTCCAGTATCATAGTATGAGCATTAGATGTTATTCACGACTAGTGTTGCCAGGTCCAGTTTGCCAAATTTCGGGACAGAAGGTTAAAAAATTGGGACAACTAAAAAAAAACAGGGTGTTTATAAATCAACGTTTATTTTTATTATTACCTAATTGGTAAAAAAAAAGTCATCAAAATAATGTTATCATAATCTTTGGATCTTACGCGGCGGCAGAAAAGAATGGGACAACATAATACCTCTATCGCGCTATTCGCACTCACAAAATAATACGTGCGAAGTTTGAACCTTTTATAACTACCAATTGGCCCTAAATCGGGATATTCGGCGTCCCGATCAAGGGTGAATCGGGACGTGTCCACAGACCCCTGAAAATCGGGACGTCCCGCGCAAATCGGGACACCTGGCAACACTATTCACGACTCACGTCAAAATCACAAGTGGCAATTTAAAATTTTGTTTATCACTGAATTGTTCTTTCTTGTTTCCACAGCACATATGAAACCTTAACCAGACTCGGCATCAAATAATCTTTGATACTAAATTATCTCTACATAGTATAAATTGAAGTCGCTTATCGTGTCTGTCTGTTTAACCGCTAACTCCTCCTAAACCACGCAACGGATTTTGATGCGGTTTTCACCATCAGTTAGATGATTTTTCACGGAAGGTTTATATAAAGGGTTTTCCAATTTTGACGGGTTGATGTTGAAATGGAATAAAACAAGCTGTGTGTGAGGTATTAACGAAATTCTTTATTTATTTGAAAGGCCCATGTATGCCATTATGTATGAAATATGACATCGTTCAAATGTCCGCCGCGGCTTCGCACGGTGGCACGGATCCGAGAGGTCCAATTTTCAATTACTCTGCCGCATAGATCCGGGCGATGGCCTGGGTTATGTTGACTTTGAGGGCATCGGTCGATTGCGGCTTATTGGCATAGACCTGCGACTTCAGAAAACCCCACAAGAAAAAGTCTAGCGGGGTCAAATCGCACGATCTTGGTGGCTAATTCACGCCACCTCTGCCAGAGATAACCATATCCTCAAATCGTTCATGCAGAATGTCCATCGTGGGCGTTCGCTGTGTGGCTCGTAGCGCCGCGCCTGCTGTGGGGTTTTTTATGCCCATAAGCCACAATCGACCGATGTCCTCAAAGTCAACATAACCCAGGCCCAGCTTGTTTTATTCCATTTCAACATCGACCCGTCCAAATTGGAAAACCCTTTATATAGCGAACGAGCGAAGCGAGTGAGTAATGTAATTCCTAAACCACGCAACGGATTTTGATGCGGTTTTCACCATCAGTTAAATAATTTTTCACGGAAGGTTTATATATATAGCGAACGAGCGAAGCGAGTGAGTAGTGTATTGCACCCGGGCTTTCTTAGCATCCGGGCGAAGTCGGACAGGGCTGCTAGTATGTTATAAAAAAGGATAAGTAATTTGATCATTAATAATTTATAAGGTTAAAAAAAATACATTAATATAACGAAAAATCAAATATGTAATTTATTTAATAGAGTCATTTATAAATACAAATTGCAAAATATACCAATAGCGACTTTCAGAATATCGTTTTGAAACGTATAAAATAGCTATTTATTATATCATAATAATGGGAAGTTTTCAGTATATGTCACGGTACTAGGCCGTACTAAAGGCTATAGTAGTTGCACTATTGAAGCGAAACTTAAGGGTATTCTGTACTTTTTTTAACCTGCGATGCAAAAAGAGGGGTGTTGAAGCCTTTGTATATCTGTCTGTGGCACCGTACGGATGAACCAGTTTCAATGCGGTTTTTCTTCGCTGCCTATACTTTAAATGGGGGTATCAGTTGTGAAACTTGCGACCTTCATTCGTAATTCTAGTACAGATAGACAAAAAATTTTTTGGGGAGCATTTTTCTATAGACCGGGCTCCAAGAAACGTTGCGTTTCAAAAACAATAGGGTACCTATTTGACTAAAATTTTTTTTTGTGGTATATTAATAGAGTAATAAATTCTGAACAAAATGACGCCTAAATCTCTTCATTCTGATTTCAAATAAGCTCAAAAATAATTTTTGAAATATTTATGTTAGCCTCGCCCGCTAAAAAATCGTTTTTGCTCTACTGATATATGACGTCATAATTTTATGAACTTGCGTTTATATTAGCTAATAATATTATCTAAAAACCCAGAAACAGAGTGTTAAAAAATACCATTTTGTACCTATGTAAACATGATGTAAACAATATGACCTACGTTGCTATGGATACATTTACATTTTACTTATACTTGACGTCACGCGGTGTTTGAAGTCACGTGACACATAGATTAAAAATCATGATTTCATTTATGTATTTAAATATGTTTACAAAACCTAATTAATAAAAATAAAAATTCTATAATAACTATTTTAGAGCATAAACTTTCATTATAACAAAGTTTCCATATTTTATTTTGATCACTGGCAAATACCCTATTAGGATTCATTCAGAAAGGTGTAAAGAATTAAATTCCGAAAGTTGCTAAACAAAATTTTCCGAACTTTTTTTTTCATTAAAATTAGATTTTCGCTGTTTCATACTAATATAGACTAGGAACGAATTCTAGAAAAGGATGATCGACAAAGATTTCGAATTGTCGACAGTGATTTTTGAATTTAGCAAAATTAGTCTAAAATTGTAAAATGTTTTCCGATTTGCTTCTTGTAAGACGAAAAATTCAAGTGTAGGCTACTTGACTAAAATGACATCTTAAAATAAACATACAATTTTTTAATGAAACATCTCTAATTTGTTTTTCAGAGTCAATTTAAAATAGAACGTAGTTTTAGATGAAAAGTGACGTGTCATGTTTTCTGCAGTTAAATAAAGTATTTTGTAATTATATGAGCACTATAAAATATAAGAAGCGATTGCATTCTTATATAAAAATGAAAAATCAAAAAATGTTTCAAAAATATAATAAAGTATCATATTAGGGTAAAGGCATCGGTTTCCAACTATCCATCTATCGATGACAAGTGGAATTAAAAAAAAATCGGGTTATAAATATGTGTAAACGTTGGCCGTGAGCGTCTCGTGCCTCGCTTCAAAAAGCGGGGCCTCAAATTGAACTAGAAAAAGAGACTCTCGAACTAATTTTTTCTCTAATCCAAATAAAAATGTAGATATCGACAAATATTCATATTTCTAGGTAATTTACCCATTCAAGATTTAATCGTTCATGAATTTCGGGGGCCCCTATCTTTTCGGGGCCTCGGGAATGAGGTTGTCTAGTCTGTCAGTATAGTTAAGCCATCGACTCTGACTCGAGAATGTTTGTTTTTTTTTGGAGGGGGGGGGGGGTAAGAAAGTAGAGAATTGCAATAAATGTATACTTTTCTTTATTACACGCAGTGGCGTATAGCTAAGGTCTTCGGCGTCCAAGGCATTATGAGGGCAGTATAGCCTAGTGGTTAGCGTGCTTAGTGCCGCAATCTCTGGACTGAACTGCCGTGGGTTCGAATCCCACCTACGCTCATGGATGTTTTGTGATGTTATTTAGTTTTAAGATAGTTGTTATTTAGTGTAGTTGAAGATGTAGTTGAGACGCTAATGACTTGAGATGTCGACGCGTCTATAATCTACATTAAATAAAAAAAAATAAATCCAAGGCATTATGGGCAATATTCTTATTTATCAATAAAATTCTTTACTCATTACTACAAATCGTACCGCTGATTGTGCCCCTCGGGGTTTGCGCCCCTGCCATGGCGCGGGCCCCTATTTCTAGGCCCTAGTAACGGCTTTGACAACATGTGCTATCTAACAATATTATTCTATAATAATAATAAAAGTGGTCGAAAACAGGTGGATGGTCGGAAGCCGATGACTTATAAGTAATAAGTTTTTAAGTCGTGTTCTTGAGTATGTGCATCTATATTATACTATGTACAAAATAAAACAATAACTTGTAAATGTAATTCAACCAATTGACTTAATTAACTATCTGCAGAGTTGGCTTTAAATTACGGGTATATTGCAATTGTTTATAGGAGTGACCAAGTGGCCACCGTTATTCGTAAGGACTGACTTATGACTGCCAGCTGCCTCTATAATCTTATCTCTTTTCACAAACGAGATAACAACACCATTTATCTGTTTTATATTCAGATCAGTGGAAAGATGGTACCTACCCAAACATCCCAGATCCTCTCTCCCTCAGTATATTTTTGACTGTGGTTAGGTAGAGAGGCTTGGAATATAAATTTTCTCTTTTGGTGGTCGAAAGTTTACGGCCGGTTTATCGCACATTTTAATCACGATGTTTTTTTAATCACACTGTTAAATGGCGGGTTGCGATGGTAACGAAACGCAGCAACCAATGAACACGTAGCTGTCAAAATTTAACAGTGTGATTAAAAAACATCGTGATTAAAATGTACGATAAATCGGCCATTAGTGAGTTAATTAAACGACGGTGCCTTGAAGAGTGGTCACGAAGAGAGGGAGGGGGGAGAGGGAGAGAAAACTTAATATCAGTATTGCGTTTTTATTTTTATCCTTACGCTAATGCCATGCGAAGACTTTGCCTTCAACCATCATGTAATTTGATTTTTACAAGCTTTTATTTAACTTGCAATGTATGTTTGTGTGTTTGTGGGTTTGTTTAGGTGAAATCTTGCAGGTCAATTTTGAACGACTTCCACGTATCCAATCGATTTAAAATTTTGTACACATATGTATTCCCGATGACCATACATGAATAAATCGTTTTTAGAAAAAATTCACCCTTAAGGGGTTCAAACGGGGATGTAGGGTTTTTTTGACTAATCAACGCCCAGGCCATATCGCTGAAGCTAGAAACTTGAAATTTGGACAGTTGGTTCCTTTTCTAACGTAAGCATCCACTAAGAAAGGATTTTTCGAAATTCAACCCCTACGGGATGTCAAAGGGGGGTAAAATTTTGAAAGACTAAAATGAACAAAATAAATATTAGTAAAAAAACTTTTTAGAGACTTAAGCTTTTATTTAAATGCACTAAAAAGGAAAAAATAATTTTTAATAATTTAGGTTCATAATTATAAAAACGTGGGTCGTGTCTAATAAACTATCATAGAGTTCACGACCCACGCTTTTATTATTATGAACCTAAATTATTAAAAACTATTTTTTCCTTTTTAGTGCATTTAAATAAAAGTCTGTCTCTAATAGTATATTGTGTAACTAGTGTGCTAAATACATCTTTATACGTCAGGCGCGATATTTTCAGCACAAGTAGTAGGCGAGCACACTCGAGCCTTGGCGAGTGTGAATCGCGAGCCGAATACGAGTGCTGAAAACATTGCGCCTAACTCATAAAGATTTAGCACACGCGTTGCACACTATACTTTATATAACACATGCATGGTTTTAGACTTTAATTGAATTAAAAAAACAGTTACATAATGGTTCATTATGTAACTAGTCACATAATGAGCCAATATGTAACTAGTTACATAATGGTTCATTATGCAACTGTTTTTCATTATAGCACTGAAAAGCGTTGCATAATGGATCATTATGCAACTAGTTACATAATGAACCATTATAGCACTGAAAAGCGTTACATAATGGTCACTAGTCAATAAACGGCTATTTAAGGTCCGCAAAACAGATACGAAAAAACACTAAAAGCGTGCATGTGTTATATAAAAAGTTTTTTTTACTAATATTTATAAATTTATTATACTCGATACTTGAAGAAAAGAACTTGTTAACCGAGAACTCGTAAAGCCAAGAACAACCTGCACTGAACCTGTAGTTTAGTAAGTAGTAAAACGCAATAAAACCAATATTTTTATCATCTAATTGAATTACCCATTTGTAGCTTTATATCAGCCATGTCACATAGTATTTTTTCATTATCACAAAAGAACGATACGTAAACGTAACCCATTCGCAGCTATAATTTTTAGGAGTAGTGTGGCCTCTTATAGTAACACGTTGACTGTACAAATATATAGTCCGGCACAAATATCGATCCTCAACCGCCGCATTTGCTGCAGACTGTGAAATGTTTTGTGCAGGTATTTCTAGTGTATTCACTGAGAATTGAAACTATCTAGATGAGCTGTCAACTGTGGTTTTCCTTTCCGTAGTAATTTGCTATTAAAATGTAGCTGAGATACAAGAACAAAATTGAATATAGCTAGAAGGAAGCAGCATGGTTCCAACTAGGGTTGCCAGGTTAAAAATTTGGTTAGCTTTAACAGTCCATTTGGATGGACATCCAACCGGATGATGTAAAACTAAGGGGCAAATAGGCCGTTAAAACAATGTTGATAGATAGATAGATAGATGTCTTTATTTGATTAGTACAAATGTACATAAATAGTGTCAAACAGAAAAAAAATTATAAAAATTCGTTCAATTTGTAGTGAGCTTTAGATTATAAATATTTTTTTAAATTTTTCCTAAACTGTTGATTGGAATTTGCAGTTTTGATCTCCGTAGGTATATTATTGTGTATTCGTATCATAGCGTTGCGGACACCCTTGTGAGTCACCGCAAGTGTACAATTAGTAGTTTTTAAATTATTTTTGTATCTTGTAGTGTATTCGTGATTATTTTGATTTTCATAAAACAAAGATGGATACAATTGTACAAAATTTGCACAATTTAGGATATAAAGATCTATTAGTGTTAGTATGTTGTACTGAATAAATAAATTTTTACAATGCTCTCTAGGTGCCACACCCGCTATGATACGAATACATTTTTTTTGTATTAGAAAAATTTTTTGTGCCCAGACCGAATTGCCCCAAAAGATTATTCCATATTGAATAATAGATTGGAAAAATGCATGGTAGACACTAAGCAAAATATCGGTACTAACATATTTTTTTAAATAAGTAAGAACAAATTTAGCTCTATTTAACTTGGGCAAAATGTAGTCAATATGTTGCTTCCAGTCAAGATTATTATCTATGTATATTCCGAGGAATTTAACAGATTCTTTATTATATGACAAAATGTCTATGTTTAATAATTGTGGAATATTGAAGTAATTCCCAAACTTAATAATGTCTGTTTTGGTGTTATTTATTTTAAGACTGTTATTTGTAAACCATTTGCCTAGGTCTTCCATGCAATTTTCCAATCCACTTTTTAAAAGCGCCTGATCTCTTCCTTCACATATGACAGCAGTATCATCAGCAAACAAGAAGATCTTACTGTTAGTAGCCAACGGAAGGTCGTTTATAAATAATATAAATAGCAGAGGTCCTAAAATGCTACCTTGAGGTACACCTCTCGTATTTGGTTGCCAGTCTGACATACTTTCATTAATACCTGAGTTAGTATTTATTTGAACTTTTACGCTTTGTTTTCTGTCTGTCATATATGAAGACAAGAGATCAAGCGCTTTCCCTCTAACGCCATATTTTTCCATCTTACAAAGTAAAAGATTTTTATCGACACAATCGAAAGCTTTTGTTAAGTCTAATGAGACTAGCAAGCATGTAGTTTTATTTTCCCATAAATTTAATACGCTATCGATAATTTTAAAAATTGAGACATTACTGGAGCTGTTTTTAACAAAACCGTGTTGCTGCTTTGTAATAACTTTATGTTTATTTATAAAATGTAATAAACGTTCCTTTATTATTAGTTCAAAAACTTTTGAGAAGACAGGTAACAATGCCACTGGTCTATAATTTGACATATCCTGATTGTCTCCTTTTTTGTATAAGGGTACAATAATAGCTTTTTTTAAATTTTTTGGGAAAATGCCACTTTCTAAACTCATATTTATAATTTTACTTAGTGGTTCACATATTACGCTTGCACCCTGTTTTATTACTACAGCCGGGATTTCATCCCATCCAGTGGAATGTTTATTTTTTAGTGACATGATTATATTATATACCTCGCTGCTATCAGTGGGTCTAAAAAACAAACTATGTTACAAGTTAGTAATATTTTTTACATTTAAGTTGGGTTTAGGAAGTTTTAGAGATTCGAATATGTTATTAAAAAAATTATTGAATTCTTCGGCAATCTCTTTTGGGTTATTGACAGTTTCATTGTTACCTGTTTTTTTGACTGCAGTTATACATTTTTTCGATTTATTATTTTTACCTATTCTATTTATTAACTGCCAAGAAGCTTTTATTTTATTTTCGGAATCATTAATTTTATTATTATAAAACATCTGTTTTTGTTTACAAACAAGTTTTTTTAAATTTACGCACACTTCTTTGTATTTAGCTTCCAATACGTGTTTATCTATGTCTATATTGATACTTTTAATATCTTTTAACTGTAAAAACAAGTTTCTTTTTTGTTCAGACATTTTTAATATATCAGGAGTTATCCAGCTTTTAGACAAATTGTTATTTTTATTTATAATTTTACTTGATTTTGGAATACAAAAATTGAATGTATATAAAAACTTTTGTAAAAAATTATCATAAACTTTGTTTACATCGTCACTATTAAAAATTTCAGCCCAGTTTTCCTGTGACAAAAAATATTCAAATAAATTTAAATTTTCTTGTGTAAGTTGCCTAAAATTGGAAATCTCCTTATATGTGGGGGAATTCGGTTTGGGTATTGAAAATAAAATAGCTCTATGATCCGATAAATCTGTATCTATCACGTCAGTCTTATAGGACTCCACATTTGTTGCAACATTATCAATACAAGTTGATGAAAACCTACTGAGTCTAGTTGGCTCACTAACTGATAGTTTTAAATTGAACGATAATAACATATTTTTAAAATTTTTAACATTATTGTCCTCAATCATAAAATTAATATTAAAATCTCCAGAAATTATAATTTGTTTATTACATCTAAATATTGTTTCTAAGCATTCATACATTAAGTTAAAAAATATTTCTATGTTGCCCAGCGGCGATCTGTATATACTCACTAAAACTGTATTTAAATTGTCCAAACTAACAGCACAACACTCAAAATCCGTTTCCCTGTTTAAATGTTCAATATTTTGCAAAACTGTATATTGCAAATCTTTTTTTATGAAAATGCCAACGCCGCCATGTCTTTTGTTTGTTCTCGAAAAACCAGAAACTAGCTGTAATTGTCCTATGTAAATTCCACAGGAGAGCTCATGGGTTGTTAACCATGTTTCAGTCAGACATAACGCGTCTAAGTTATACTTTTTTGATTGCAACCAGATTTCAATTTCTTCAATTTTACTTCTCAAACCTTGAATATTAAGACTCATTAACTTCAGTTGACTTTCGGAATCTTCCTTGTTTTGACCGAAAAAATTGAAATCTTTTAATAGTAACCCCTGTAGGCCAAAAATCTTCTGAATAAATTTCTTCTTCTAATTTTAGGTCAGCACCGATTTTAAAACTATTATTTCTGCCTTTTGTTGGAATTTTTTCACAATCAAAACTTAGATTTGGATATTTTCCGTTCAGATATTTTAGAACATTTTCTTCAGTAGTTTCCGGATGAACTCTTCCCAAATACACCCATAATTTCTTTTCAGCTGCTTTTAGCGTTTCACTAAATGCCGCTTTCCCAATAATTTTTCTTTTCTTCTTGTATGTTACTTCTTTAAAATCTTCTTCCTCATTTGAACTCGTTTCTCCAACTGTCATATTGGGTTGTGAATTTTCCACAGCTTTTCCTGTTTTATTTTCTATGGCATTTGCCTTACTTTTAGTCCGTTTTAATTTATCAATAGTATGATTTTGCGTTTTTTCTGTATCATTCGTTGCTATGTAACGTGAAGTGCCATCTGTACCATCAGATGGAATGTCGGGCTTGCCCAAGGTTAGTAGAGTATAGGTTGCCTCATTCCGATAGATAGTAGTGGGGGGATGACGTCACTCAGAATATACCATGCTTGCTCACTTCAATAGAAAAGATCAGACGATGGACGCTGCTAATTTTTGGAAATAGAAATCACAGTAACCATGGTAGTGTGATATGTTTTTTCAATACCTAATAGAAACATGATTCTTCTGTTAGTGAAAAAAATATGATAAGTTGTCAATTTTGCGATAGCTGTTAAGTGTTATGGTGTTTTGTGGTTGTTTTTAATATTTTGTGAATATAAAAGATAAAATAATTAATTTATCAATTTGTTAGTTAATTCTATTCGTTTCTTAAATTTAAAAAAATAGGTAATTAACAAGATTTGCCATTTCTTGAGCATTATTTAATTTTTTGTTTGTTTATATTATAGATATTAAAACCTAAATTTTGTAATAAAAATAAAAATTATCCTATTTTTTAACATCTATTCTTCTATTTA
The DNA here is from genome assembly GCA_039654895.1 of Mongoloraphidia duomilia. NCBI lineage: Eukaryota > Metazoa > Arthropoda > Insecta > Raphidioptera > Raphidiidae > Mongoloraphidia > Mongoloraphidia duomilia. The sequence continues at coordinate 6,843,703 of CM077516.1, forward strand.
TTGTCTCCTGCCAATTTTAAGAAAAAATCTGCACGAAGCACCTAATATAAATAAGCATAATCTTCAACAATTTTTGTACTTGATTTAAACTAAATTCTAGCTGACGTCATTCCCGCGCTTACGCTGATTGGTCAGATGGAATGAGGCAACCTGTACTCTAATAACCTTGGGGCTTGCCGACATTTATATTACACCTCCGAGACATCTGTTTGTTGCTTGACTCAACTGAATTATTTTGTCGAATATTTTATCCACTTATAGTACTAATTAAAACAAACAAGAAAGTCTTAAGGTACGTGCAGTATGGAGCTGGGATTCTAAATGGTAGCGTAGATCATAGCAGGGCTTGCTTAAATTAATGCATTGTTATATGTGCGAGCGTACACAGCGAAGCAGTGAGAGTAGCAGGTATAAGCGCTGTTACAAGAGCTGCTAGATACAAGAATGTATCTCACCATTCTTTCAGCGCGCTGACTACTACAATCAACGTGTGACAACTGTCAAATGGCCGTTACAAGTTTCGCAATGGATATGACTAGTTTAATAAGTGAAATTTTGCCAGTTTTTATTTAATTTGTTTTGAGTTTTTTCTAAGACGTATTTAAAAGTGTTAGGTTCCATTCGTAAATATTCAAAAAACCGGTTTGGGTAAAATTTTAATTCTTGGTATAAATGATGAAATTCGCCATGTTTAGATCGTTTTCTATTAATAGGGTGGACATGATAGCTCCTACCCAAATTTGTATTTAAAATATACCACTTTGTAGTACAAGAACACAAATATTCGTCTTCGCTATCTGACATTTCAAACGCGACTTAAGCTTGTATCAATGCTAGTATCAAAGTTTCGTTGTGCAAACCTATCGCAAAGTCTTGCTCGGTGGGTCGCGGTTGCAAGACAGGTAAAAGTAAAAAACAAGGATTGTAGATCCCACACTACAATAAAAATTAAACAATTTCAGTGAGAAGACTGTGCCTGTTTATTTTTTAATAATTTGTCGAATCGTGGTTCTATTTTTGAGACGCATTTTTCTCGAACAGTATAGTCTCAATAGAAAGAAAATTAAATGCATTTTTCTCGAACAGTATAGTCTCAATAGAAAGAAAATTAAATACGTCGTCTTTGAAATCACTGACATAGTTTTATTACGGTCCTGGAGGCTCGTCAGAATTTTTTTACTTGTAAAGGGACGTCGCGTATTCAAGAAGGTTGAAAACACTGCATTGGATTATCATGAAGGTTTTTTATTAGGAAATAGGTAAATAATTTTATGAAACATATGTCTGAAATTAAAGTAAACTTTTTACATGTCCACCATTAATTCATTTGTAAGATTCTTAGAAAAGAACTTCGCACTCTCTCGAAAATTCCTGGAGTCCCGAGAATCATCTGATAGCCGTTTTCTAACCGTTCTCTCAATTCTTCTAAGTCGTTAACAGCCCTTGCATACACCGGAGTTGCGAACAAGATTATGCATCCAAGTAAGCGGAGGACGTTTTAGACACATCTTGTTGAAATTATACGAATGCACCCGATGGCTGGGTAAAATGAGGATTAGAACCGGAGAAATGGGGGCTTGTAATAGAGGAACCATGGAAACCTTACATGGCTACACGCTCAGCTTTTCACAAACGTTTCAGAGAATTGTTTGCAACGTAAAAGATATAGGTACCTATATCTGTAATAAGTCACAAATACGCCAGTCAATGGTCCTGAAGGGTACGGCCCTGTGACTAATTACTAATTAGTATTATTCTACTGACGACTTATTGACAACAAGAAAACAACGCCCTCTTGTTTGTGTGATGTAGGCGTTGTATTTGTGGCAACAAGACAAAGCGGTTTATGTTTTTTGTATATCTTTCGATAGGTACTTGTAACATTTTTGGTAAAATTCGGAATTTTCCTGATCTTCAAATTAGTCATACTAATACAAAGACGTAGTAGGTATAACATTTTTGGAGAAGTAAAATTTGGAATGTTTCTAATCTCCAGATTATAACCGTGACTTATGAGAGAAAATTAAATAAAAAATTTAAAAAACCCACGATCCAAACGGTTGTTTTCAAAAATGATTATGAAATAATTTAATATTTTTTATTCCTCATCTGATATTCATGAACGCGTTGGGGACTTCTGTTCCCAACGCGTTCATGAATATCGACTGCGTTTATACAGGTTGATTTATTAGTTCACCGACAAAGATTGACAGATGAAAGCTCGTCTAATTAAAAAAAATTGTGTATGCACATATATGTCCCATTTCACTTATTGGAATTAAGCATATAAGAATTGTTGTTTTTACTTGTTAATAACAAAACATTCGTTGTTTTTAAACGGTTTTATTTAGCTTGACCCCGTATATTTGTTTGTAACTATCATTCTTTCAAATCTTGGGACAGCTTTTTCAACTACTTCTACTTCTTATTAAACTTTGCACACACATTGAGTTCCCGTGACAATACAATATTATGATAATTTATTTCAACTTGGTAACGAGTGTCTGATGATGAAATCAGGAGGTGGACAGTTGATAGGATGAGGAGTTTGCATAATGATACGGGCCAGAAATCAAACTAAAAACTAGAAAATAAAAATAGATAAAAAAATTTTTAAGTTAAACGGTTTTATTTTAAATCATCAGCTGTAAGTACCAACAACTAGAAAATTATTAGGACACAAACCAAGGGGCACTTTGTGTCGCTGCGTCAGCGGAATAATAACAAACGTTGGGCGCATTAAAATCTGTATAACGACTGTATAATTATTAAATAAAAGCAGCTTGTCTAGAAAAATGTGTTTCCAAGTCCACCAACAGAAATATTTCAAATGCGCCCCACGTTTTTATTACTTATTCCGCTGACGCAGCGACACAAAGTGCCCCTTGGTTTATACTAATTTTTGTATTTTTTTAATTAGATGAGCATTATCCTGTATATATTATTTGATAAAAAAAAGCTCATAAAAACGACTGGAGACATGTTTTCCCACCACCAATATCAGAACTTCCACAACATGTTAATTTTTCCATTTTTTTAACTCAATATACGCGATGATTAGCTCACCGACAAATTTTGACAGATCCTAATCCTAATGCTCATCTAATAAAAAAATTGCTATATCGATTCGTTGAAATGTCACGGAAATAACCCTCGAAGCTAGACTGTTGGTTAGCAAGTTAATATGCAGCTGTTGCCACATAACTCTTGCAAATATCGTAAACGCATTCTTTTTTTTTTAATTAAAATGAACATTGTAGGTGTGATCGTCGAAGGCGAATTTTTCCATTGTATGTTAAAAATGATCAACTGAATTAGTGCAGTTGTGATGCATGCTGCACCCGCTGAATTAATTTTGTTTACTAGCGTTTACTTACGGCTTCCCTCGCGTTTATGTATAGGTTTTGACAGAAACTTGATCTTAGCAACCTAAAAAGTACACTATAATTACTTTAAGCTCAAGTTTTTTTGACAGTTTGATCAAAATTGATCCTAACATTCTCGAATGATACTACAAATAGACAAATATTCTAGAAACAAGTTTTCGCTCCTTAAGTGTTTGATACAAAATACCCAAAAACCCGCAAGAGGACAAAATTACAGATAGAGATTGTTATTATTTTATATATTAACTAGCCGTTACCCGTGGCTTCGCCCACGTATTTTTCGATTTATTATCCCCCCCCCCCGCGAGAAATTCTCCTCCTGCGAAACGAAGCCGGGCTGGTGGTGTTTATTCGCTCGAATTTTATAATACATAACTCACTCGCTTCGCTCGTTCGCTCGAATTTTATTAATACATTACACTCGCTTCGCTCGTTCGTTTTAATATTAATTATACATTACTCACTCGCTTCGCTCGTTCGTTTGAATATTAATCATAAAATACTCACTCGCTTCGCTCGTCCGATAGAATTTTATTAATACATTATTGCTCACCTACGTTATATAAGGAACTCCTGTGCAAAATTTCATGCTTCTAACTTCAAAAATGATGAACTCCCATACAAACTTTCATCCCCTATTTAATCCCTTTAAGGGATGAATTTTAAAAATCCTTTCTTATTACTCATCTAAGTTATATAAGGAACTCATGTGCAAAATTTCATGCTTCTAACTTAAAAAATTACGAACTTCCATACAAACTTTCATCCCCTATTTAACCCCCTTAGGGGATGAATTTTTAAAAATTCTTCCCTATTGCTCACCTACGTAATATAAGGAACTCCTGTGCAAAATGTCATGTTCTAACTTTAAAAATGACGAACTTCCATACAAACTTTCATCCCCTTTTTAGCCCCTTTAGGGAATGGATTTTCAAAAAAAAATTTCTTAGTGCTCACCTACGTTATATAAGAAACTCCTGGCAAAATGTCATGCTTCTAACTTCAAAAACGACGAATTTCCATACAAACTTTCATCCCCTATTTAACCCCCTTAGGGGCTGAATTTTAAAAAATCCTTTCTTAGTGGGTGCCTACGTCACAAAAGGAACCTACTGTCCAAATTTCAAGTTTATATCTTCAGCGGTTTGACCTGGGCGTTGTCTGTCAGTCAATCAATCAGTCAGTAACGGAACTGTTTTATATATATAGATACTAGCTTTTTCTCATGACTTCTTTCGCGTGTTCTACATGATTTCGTCCCGCGGCTTTGCCCTGAAGTAAATCCACAGATGATTTTTGCTGGGGCCGTCGAAATTTTTGCTGCCGTAACAAATTTTTTTTTAGAATGTGATGACTTTAACTGCATTTATTTTTTATTTATTGTAAATTATAGACGTGTCGACAACTTAGGTCATTAGCGTCAACTTTAACTGCAGTACATCTGTAAATACACTATGTTGAAAGGCTTGTGCTCAGCGGAAACATGTAAATTTTGGAAACTCGATACTCGCGAGGAGACAACATAATATTAGTTGGCCATTGAAAAAGCATGGAGAGCCCAAATATGTATCTCCGCCGCTTTCAATGCTTATTGCTTGCCCTTGAGAATTATTAATATTCACGATAATGTTGCCTTTTGTTTTTAATGAGAACTACAGTCTTTAAAATTCAAAGGACAAATTGTTGGGTATAATGGGGATTGGGGATGCGGGGAATTAATAAGCTAATAAGCTCTCTGCTTTGACCTTGGCTTTGGTAAGAATAATTGTAGCCTTGACAATGTTCCTTCCTAGCAATGTGAGTGTCAAACCGGAGTGTCCAGGTTCTGCATTAATAGAACTGGAACACCAACTATCAGCTCGAGTTTGTGAGGCGACATCCTGGAATCTGGATAACTCCAAGAAGTTCAAAAACTCCACAAGCCGACGACGCTACCGTCGGCTTGTGTCGCCGCGTGTAATCTTTGTCAGTGAATTTTTAATGGCTATTCCATAAGGAACTGTGCGTTTTTTCAGGATAAAAAGTACCCTATGTGCTAATATAGGTTATAGACTATTTCAGCACCAATTGTTATTCAAATCCGTTCAACCGTTACGGCATGATTGAGTAACAAACATTCATTCAAATATCTAAACTTTCGGAATTGTAATATAACTTGGGTTTTAATGGCTATTCCATAAGGAACTAGGCGTTTTTCCTGGATTAAAAATACCCTATGTGTTAATCCAGAAGACAAGTCTATTTCTATACTAAATTTCATCCAAATCCGTTCGACCGTTCTGGCGTGATTGAGTAACATTCATCTAAACATTCAAACTTTAGGAATTATAATATTTGTGGGACTATTGATTACAATAAGGCCGCTAAGTGTTAAGGTCTTTCTTATTTTATCAAAATTGTTAACATAAACCATCTTGCCTTTAAACTATAGCTATTTAATCACGCAGAGAGCAATTCTACGAACAACATAATAATAATGGATATCACGTTGAATAAATAACAAGGAGACACGTCTACAGCTTTCCGTTCGATATTTGTTTTACTAATTCACACCTGCATTAACAAATAAAATCATTACGGGCATAAATATTGCGTATAGTGTATGTAGGGCACTAGGCAGTAGGTAACATTGATTGTAGACATTCAGATAGTCAACGAAAATGCTTAGCTCAAGAGTAGCCGAGGTCGTTGGGATGTCGTTGTTTAGTTCATTTAGGCCCGTATTCACCAAACACTGTTAAAGATAGAAGTTAGAATAAATTTATTCCTTGGAATAAAATAAACTTTCTATTCACCAAGCAATTCATTCGATAGAATAGTAACTTCAGGTAAAAATTTACTATATACCATACACCTTGGAGATTTTGACAAATATTTTGATTCTAAAGCACGTTTACCAAAGATCCGACCGATGGCGCATCGATCGAAAATGTAAAATGGTGAATATTGACATATTTTACTGACAAAAGCCTTTACCTGAAAGATATGAAATCAATATTTACCTGAAAAGGTTGCCAGGCCATAAAGTAATTTATGCATTTCGTGCACACCCTATTTAACTAGGCGAATAAATATTTATACCCTTGAAATTGGACAGAATAACTATTCATACGATTTATACCTGCAGTAAACTTAACTATGTTTGGTGATTTGAATTATCACTATTTATTCCGAGTAATAGTTACCAGGGGAATAAATCAACGGAATAAATAACTATAACTAGGCTCGGTGAATACGGGCCTTAGAAGAATCAAGAGCCAACGCACACATGCTACTTTTTGTATCACGATTGTGTGATTAAGTCGCTTGTAGATCGTCAGATGCAGTTACTATAACAGCGTAAGACAGCACACTAATCGCTGAAATACATAACTGGTGTGTCGAAATTCGAAAACAGATATCACATTCACATAAACACATATAAGACAAAAATCCCTAAAAATAATTAAATTTTTCTAAGTTTTAATATTCGGCAAACATTTTATCAATCTAACATTTGCACCAAATTATGTAGGTACACTTGTGTTGACGTTCGACAGCTAAAGTCATTAGTGTACACCAGGGTTGTTACGGATGCAAAAATTTAGACATCCGCGGATGCAGATGCGGATGCGGATTATTAGAAGTTCACATCCGCGGATGCGGATGCGATGCGGATGCGGATTTTGGGATTTTAAAAGGATAATTATTTAAATTTTAAGTGCATAAATAACTGAAAATCAATTTAATTTTAACTTTTTATTTATTTAATCATATTTTTGGCACGTGCCACTCTGGCTCCGCCCACTTTCTTTACATGTAGTTACTTGCTGATGTAAATCTGCATCCGTAAAAACTCCGCATTGATTGATGCGGATGTGAATGCGGATGCAGATGTCTGAATTAATGCGAATATTCCGCATTTACGGATGCGGATGCGAATATTCGTAACACCCCTGGTGTACACTATACACTAGTGTTGCCACTTAGTCTCCTTTTGATGAAAAAAACTTTTTAACAAAAAAAAACTTCCTTCAAAAAGCCACAAAAAAGAGGAAAATAATAAAACTTTGAGGTCTGCCCCATTTTAATAAAATATGAAGTCGGTTAAAAAGTAGATATTAATTAAATTGGCACTTTTTAACCGCCTTCATATTTTATTAAAATGGCGCAGACTTCAAAGTTTTATTATTTCCTCTTTTTTGTGACTTTTTGAAGGAGGTTTTTTTTGTTAAAAAGTTTTTTATTTTTGCTTTTTAGTTAAAGGAATCACACGCCGTTACTCACTTTTATTAAACCGATTTCTTACGCTGTGTGATGTGTCAAAAATTTACATTTACCTTAAAGGAATGACACGCCGCTACTCACTTTTATAAATCAGCCGAACTACTGAACCGATTTAAGGGAAATTTATATGGGATCAACTTCGAGGTATATTACCCTATCCAATAAAAAAAAATTTTCCAAATCGGTTTATAAATGACGGAGTTCTGAGGTAACAAACATAAAAAAATACAACCGAACTGAGAACCACCTCCTTTTTTTGTAAGTCGATTAAAAAATTGTCATTATCGTCCTCGTCTCGCTACTTTTTCGCATATTTCTGTAAACTTTTCATAAATGAATTCGTTCTACTTCTACACGATCCAAGGACCTCTATATACAGTATACCCTTCTCTCCAATATCTACATACGTGTAGAGGTATTGTGCCATGTTATTGATTGAACAATAATAATTATTCTTGCTGCATTGTGTAGCATAAAAGAAAGGATATAAAGAGCTTGGGACGGTAGAAATTTATGTAATGCCCTGCGAAGCAATGCGAAACCAAGCGGAGTGCATAGTATATTACGCAAAATTGAAATTCAAAAGTTTATTTGTTGGAAACTTTCCCGCGAGAAATTCTCCCTCTGCGAAGCGAAATCGGGCTAGTTAGTTGGATTCCGCAAATACGTTAAATTGCAAAAGAATTTCAGAGTTACGTTTTGTTACTATCCCACAGGAATTATCCCCCCCCCCCTTCGAGAAATTTATCAAAATAAAATATAGCCTATAATACTATAGCACTCAGGGATAGTCTTTAGCTTCTAGGTACTAGTGAAAGAATTTTTAGAATCGGTTCAGTAATTCCAGAGATTACCACCTAGATACAAACTCACAACCAAACTTTTCCTCTTTATAATATTAGTACAGAATAATATAGATACTTAATAAGTCTTGTTTCAGAACAGAAAAAGTAATTATTTTCTATCCATAAAAAAATTGTGAGCCGTCGCGGGACGTCTGGCAGATGTGAAACATTTTTATAGCTTGAATCTTTTATTTATTGAACTTGACAAATTTATCAAAATAAAATCTAGCCTATATCACTTAGGGATATAGTGTAGCTTTCTATTAGTAAAAGAATTTTTTAAATCGGTTCAATAGTTCCAGATATAATAATTTATGATTTATTACAACGCCGCGAAACATTCTCCCCCTGCGAAGATAATAAGTGAAAGAATTTTTAGAATCGGTTCAGTAGAATTTACAATTTAACACAATTTACCCTAATTTTCCCTCGTTTACCCAAATTTACCCTAGTATACCCTAATTTCTTGAATTTACCCTAGTTTTCCCTAAATACCCTAATTTACTCTTATTTAGCCCCCTTTGCCTTAAGTTACCCCAATTTATCCTAATTTGCCCTAATTTACCCTAAATACCCTAATTTACCCAAATTTTCGTTTTAAAAAAAAAAACAAAAAAATTAATGTTTGGTTTCATAAAATTTCAAAAAATTATAATTATTGTCAAAGAAAGAATATAACAAAAATAAAAAATTTTATAAATAAATATCATGTATTTAGAAAAAAATTTAGAAAAAAAACGTCAAAAATTGTACGATGCCATGAGTTTCCAAACCCAAGTCCCCATGCATGGAAGGCTAAAGTCGTACCACTACTCAACGGATGAACTTGTCTAGACAGCCGTTGTTACTGATATATGTATAACTTAATATACCCGGACAATTAATTTATATATTATTTATCCAGTACAGTATAAGTGCCGCAGTGGTGGGGAGAACAGCAGCGAAGGAGAACATTTCGTTGCATTATTTCGTTGTATTATTTCGTTGCATATTTCCCCTCACGCGGCTGTTCACAGCCCGACATAAGATGTTTCACATTAAAAAAATTCCAGCCAATTGGACGACAGGACCAATCCAACTACTGACATAGTCTTCTAAATCAAAACAATAAATAATCATCTTCTTTCTATCTGCCAACGAAAATTATAAATCCCGGAATGGTAGTTTCATTAATTTTATATTATGGTTTCAAAAAACTGGACACTTCATTTTTCCCCTGGACAAGACACTGAAAAATCGAACTGTTCCGGTGAAAACCGGATACCTAGCAATCCTGGTCACGCAGTATACGATCATTTTGTATGCTGTCAAACATGCAGTACCTATACCATACAGGTTCATCCGGTAGCTGTTATCAATCTTGTATAATAGGTAGCCGATCACTAAAGCAATCATGCCTTCGGCTATTCAATTACCTTCTTCCCCGATATCTGTTTCCATGTAATGCTTGTCCATCTACTATATAGAGTATAGACTATTCTCCTTGAGTTTATACAGTCATCGGATTCCGTATAGTTTCTGTGAGCTTCCATTATGAGGGGATTACTAAAGGTAAGCTATATAGTTCCGCTCTGTGACGCTGGAAAAAAATCTATTCCTTCTCTCACAAAGGAAATGGCCTTAATTTTTAAACAGAAAGCTTTGATAGTAGGTGCTTTAAACTGAAACCAATATTTGATTTAGAGAATAGAATTTCCAAATCTCATTCTGGCGAAAATTACATAATTATTAAACTTTCTTCTTGGATGCAGAGAATTAGATTGTTTCTGAGATAGAGATAGACGCTCGACAATTGAGGTCATTAGCGTCTATTGTTTGAGTTAACATTTTTTAAATCGTATAGTAACAGGGGCGGACCGTGAGTTTGTGGGGCCCTGGGCTAATACAACTTAGGGGCCTGCCTAATTAATCAACTAATTGCCATTTTTTCAAAAAACTGTTTTCGATAATGATGTTCTAGGTACAGTGACTTGAAATTATACTGGGCAGCACCTGGCTGAAGTCTAGTCAAACTAGCCAGTTACTAGACAGAAACTAGATTTCATTTCTACTAGGGTGTCCATTGCCTTCAATGGGGGCTGGGGGCCCTTTATATCCACGGGACCCTGGGCTGCAGCACAAAAAGCCCTTATATAGATCCGCCCTTGTATAGTAATATCAATATCTAGCGGCCCCGTCCGGCTTCGCTCGGGTGATAAGAATTTATGACTTATTATCCTCTTCGCGAGAAATTCTCCCTCTGAGAAGCGAAGTCTGCAAACTTCGATACCTTGGGTCAGAATGTACAATTAATGTATGATAAAATTTATAAATGTGATTTTTTTTCATTGCATATTTGAACAGCTGTTTATTTAGTTGGATGTTATAATTTGACAAAATAGAATACGTTCAAATCTTTTAAATAGAATCCAATCGAAGCTTCGGCCAAAATTAGGCTGAAGGTTTTACCGAAGCCGAATGTTGAATCGAGTGAGTATTATTTTATTTATATCACACAAACAACTCCGTAAACAAAGAATATTCAAAACAAAAAAACAAGAAATGAAAACATTCTTCTCAATTGCATTCCGTTTGCATTAGTATGTTACGCAAATTGTTTATACCGTTTTATTATGTCCGTAAAAATACACTTTTATTAGCTACGTAGTTGTACACGTGTGGAACGCGCGTCGCCGTTCGCCGGGATGCCCCAATCCAATCCCCTCCATTTCCGCCTGGAGACCATTCACCGTGTGCCGTGTTAGCACAATTAGTTCTCGCCAGTGCCTTGTTGTTATTGTCTATGGTAATGGTAATTGTCTATGGTTATGGTAATTGTCTATGGTTATACGCCAGTGAACCTAAATCGGTAGTACAAATGTCATCAGCCGAACTGAAGCGCCACTGCTCTTGATGCGTGTAACAAGTAATAAATATTTTCCCTCGCTTTTTTAGCATAATGCAAAACCTTTGACTTTGACCGAAGGTGAGGAAAAAACCGAAGCTCGACTTCGGTCAAAATTGACCTTCGGTGGGATTCTACTTTCAAGTTTTAAACAACAGTTTTAATAGGAAATTGTGTTTATTTTACTTAATAATCTTATTAACACTTTACAATATTACAAATTACAATATTTACTAATTATTCTTTGTAAACAAATCTCACACATTTTATACGTCGTATCTAGGGGACATATCGGGGGGTTATCAGAGCATATTTGAGGAAATTTTTACTGGGCGGTTTTTCCTCAATATTTTTTTTACATTTCAATTCATGCACTATTAACCTCATGGTTTATTGGTCGACATAAGTGTCACCCAGTTTATATAAAATTGCTTTGGAGGTTTCTGCAAAAATTTACTAGCTGCAATTTTTTACAAATACCTATGTGATTTTTTCTAAATAACCATAACATATGGTTTTATCAGATACTTGTTTTTGTAATTCACCTATTTATAGAGTAGTCTCACGATATTATTTTTATGGTCCACTGTAGACCAGTAGTGCAAACGAAAACACGATACCTAATACAGCTCTGGATTAAATTCATTAAGATTTATGCTGGATCTGATACGACTTTCAGCTTTAAATATAGATTTAAGAATATCATTTGTTTTCAACTGAATGGAAATCTAGATTTAAAGCTGAAAGTCGTATCAAAAACCGAATATTAATGCAGTTAACCTTGAAAATATAAGGGCAAGGTTGTATAAACTTTGGTGATTCGCAACGTGCAACAATAAAAGAACAGAAGATTTGGTGACACACATGCTTCACTTGCCTTGAATTTTTTTTTAATTACCGGCTCACCTAAATTTCTTCGCAAATCTTTTTTCGAGAAACCCTGCATTCGAGTTTTTTTCTGGTCGAATATTAATAAATTTGACTAATTGTTATTCTAATTAATTTTGTACAAAAATATTCTACATTTTCATAGCACCTTAGAAATTATATAATGTAAATTGTTTACAGATTATCTCATGTTATATAGTTGAGAAATTGTCCTGTCAGTACAGAATATTTCATTATAACGGTATAACCTTTACGTCGGTAAAAAAATATCAACGTAAACATAACAGAATGAACAATTTTGCAACGATTATTTATAATAGGTATATTTTATTTAATTTCAATCGGGTAAGTTCGGTTTTACGCTCAGATTGATCGGAGTGCTCTAATACGTTCGAATTTAACATTTATATGTTCTGAAAGATCTCTATCCTGCGTTCGGTTTTAAGATCTGGAGCAGATCGAGCGCGCTCGATTTGCTCTGAGGAAAGCGAGCGAGCAAGCAGATTTAACCAACTTCAGAGCATTCATTTTAAAAATGAGCGGAAACCCTTGTTGTGAGAATGGATAAATTTCGAAGTTTATTTATATGAGGTAATTTTTCAATAGGTAAAAATACACGAATAATATTTATTCAAAGAATAGTAATAACCAATAAGTCTATATCGCACAGAATGATTAAATAAAATATATATTATATCTATGGGTCGAAAAAATCAACAACCGGTAGTACTATTAATTTTAAAATAAAGGAATAAAAACGAAAAAAATTGTGAATCATGATTTAATATTATAACAATGTTGAATTAAATTAAAATGAGGAGCAATAAAGAATGTATTTCGACTTTAGTAAAAAGAATTTAACTTGCTGGGGCCATTTTATTTTGACGTTTGGAAAAATCTGCTAGATTACGTTCGGAATTATTTAGATGGCTCGATTTGCTCGCTTGTCACATGACCAAAAATCTGTTCGCTCGGCTCGATCAATCGAGCGTAAAACCGAACTAACCCTAGTAGATTGTATGTCTAGATACGTAATGGGGAATATTACGTCGAGTAATACCGTTACGAGCCGTAATACCATTCCGTACGAGACATAATGGTATTTTTTGCCATACCCACTACAAAATACCTACTTTTCACGTAATTTTCAAAAAATTCTGACAGTTCATTTGCGTCGCCATCTTTCCTTCCACAGTGTGCCGCGAAGTTCGTGCAAGTAAGTAATGACAGGCTCACGCAGGCGCATAGAGCGAATAAACAGGAGTTACTATGGCAACCGTTATTTTCTGCACTAGTGCAGAAAATAAAACATTTTCCGCACATCTGCCTGTTAAATGACTCATTAAAGGCCGCTATACATCAAAACAGGGTTGTTACGGATGCAAAAATTTAGACATCCGCGGATGCAGATGCGGATGCGGATTATTAGAAGTTCACATCCGCGGATGCGGATTTGAGGCGGATGCGTATGCGATGCGGATTTTGGGATTTTAAAAGGATAATTATTTAAATTTTAAGTGCATAAATAACTGAAAATCAATTTATTTTAACTTTTTATTTATTTAATCATATTTTTAGTACGTGCCACTCTGGCTCCGCCCACTTTCTTTAGATGTAGTTACTTGTTGATGTGAATCTGCATCCGTAAAAACTCCGCATTGATTGATGCGGATGTGAATGCGGATGCAGATGTCTGAATAAATGCGAATATTCCGCATTTACGGATGCGAATATTCGTAACACCCCTGCATCAAAAGTAGCTATTTTGTAGTGGGTATGGCAAAAAAAACTATTAGGTACCTACTCTCCGCGATCGCAGTCGGGTAAAAAGTCAGACATTGGTTCATTTTATTGTTTAACAAATATTTTTCAACCATTGGTTGACATTTAAGATCTATGTTTTACAGTCATCTGACAGCTCTCTCTAAAAAAGACGGTTTGGGACCGAAAACACTCTATTTGCGAGTAATAGAGATGCCCAGATTGCACTAATCTAGAAGTTGAGTCTAGTTTAGCATAAAAACATTAAACTAAAGGAAATACTAGACTGAGAAATGTGTGGTAGAGGTCACAGTGTTCTCTATAGTAATCCTAGAGAATTGTCGTTCCTAAGGATTAACAAGCGTCTTTTTCGAGACAGCCGACGATGTCAATAAAACATGCTACTCAAAGAAATCTAGCAGTTAGCTAAATTATTTCAATACAGTGAAACTTATAAACTCGAAAGTCGAACGCCTACATAACCTTCACTGTATGATTATAGACGTTCAATAGTTGAGGTCATCAGCGGAGTTTCACTGTATATTAAACATTACATTGAGGCACTTAATCATTATATTACAGAAATAATAATTTATTTTTAAACAGGAAAATGAAAATTGTGAGTCATTTATAACTGATTTAATTCAACTTTGGTCATAACATTTTTTCTCCAAACTCGTTTATATCACAATTACATATACTTTCATGAACGCTCGCAAATTGGTTAACCAGGATAAGCACAGATTCGTATCCGGAACATCATGGATGGAATTCTCTGTCGAACCAATTCAATATCAGAATGAGCCATGAGATTTACTTATTAGTGTATTTGCCATAATATGGCACATACACTATTGGCGTCGGTCGGATGGCGGGACCTAGGGGTCGGACCATCTCGACGTTTCATAGCCTCCTGAACACTTTGGCACCATTTTTGAAAATGTTTATATATATATATATGTTCGTTCGAATTGATTCACGGATGGAAAATATGCGTTAATATTTAACCGGGAGTACATCCGTTCGTTGTTGTTTTCCATTGCTGGAGGTCGCAGACGTTTCGCCAACATCTCAGTTGGCATCTTCTGTGCGAATGAAGATCTGTGAGAATCAGCCTGCATTTATAGGTATTTTACCACCCCCTCGCCTCGGCCTTAGAGCGTAGCGATTGGTCCTTACTGGGCTTGCCCTCTGCGCCGGAGCGGTGACTGTCGGTGTGGACTGGACGACTAAGAGGTGGTGAATATTAACATATATATACATATATATATTTCATTTCATTTCAATCGATTAAGTCTGTCGAAAGTTATCGTGTACACACACACACACACATACATACATATATATATATATATATATATATATATATATATATATATATATATATATATATATATATATATATATATATATATATATATATATATATATATATATATATATATATATATGATGTGTGTGTGTGTGTGTGTGTGTGTGTGTGTGTGTACACGATAACTCTCGACAGACTTAATCGATTGAAATGAAATTTGGTACACACATTGGAACCCATCACCGCAAGAAGCCTATTTAAAATGGGCCCGATCGGACCATTTTCAGGGTTGTATTTAGGGGTTCCAAAAAGTTTTTGGGCCCAAAAATACCGAAAAATTTGTCAGAATCGTTTCAAAATTGAAATTTAACTCTTTAGTAGAGATTAAAATGTGCTGCTAAAATTTTAATAAAATCGGCCCGACAGGACCGGACTTTCAAATTTTATGAAAACACTAGTTTGTTGATACGGATTTACTTATGGAAGGGTGTATTTAATTGGGTGTACTGATAAAATCCACGTCTAATATTGAAATTTAGAAAAATTTAATTATTTTAAGGGATGTATTAAGGGGTTAAATTTTTTATTTTGTCAAAAAACAAACTTAAGTTCACATAATAATGCCACAATGCCTGTATTAGCAAATACACTATATTGTCGGCAGGGTTTGGCACTGCGACCCGAGTTTTTTATTTCCGGCCTTGACTAAAATTGACTTATTTATAGCGTTGCCATTGGTTACACGCATAATAACATTTCCGTTGCATGTAGTCAAAATGTCTATTCGGTAATCCTATGTCCGTACTTTTGGGTACAAACAGGGCCGGATTAACAATGTCGGGGTCCCTAGGCAATGCAATTCTCGGGGCCCCTTTTCAACCGTTTGAAGATGATCAGCTCTTTTCAAGTTTAAACTAGAGGGCAGTATAGCCTAGATGTTAGCGTGCTTGGCGCCGCAACCTCTAGACTGGACTGCCGTGGGTTCGAATCCCACCTGCGCTCATGGATGTTTTGTGATGTTATTTAGTTTTAAGTTAGTTGTTATTTAGTGTAGTTGAAAGACGCTAATGACCTTAGATGTCGACGCGTCTATAATCTACAATAAATAAATCAAGTTAAAACTTTTTAAATTAAATTCATTCACTCACAAATCGCAATTACAGATCAAGCATTTCAAAACTTTTGTTTATCATACTGTATTTCGACGCATGCTGTCAGTTGATGAAATACTTCATACTTACAGAACAGAACCATCTCGTATCGAGTAGTAGAACTAATAATATGGATGCGTTACGTAGCGTATTGTATGAATCATACAATACGCGTATTGTATGATTCATACAATACGCGTATTGTATGATTCATACAATACGCTACGTAACGCATCCATATTATTAGCTCTACTACTCGATACTAGATGGTTGTGTTCTGTAAGTATGAAGTATTTCATCAACTGACAGCATGCGTCGAAAAAAAGCAATAATACATATTGTCATTGAGGATACAAATTTTCCAATTAAATTTCCACTCTATGAAACATTTTCAATTTCTTTTGTGCGCGCGCGGGGCCTCAGCCGATGCGGGGCCCCTAGGCAGTTGCCTACTCTGCCTAATGGTTAATCCGGCCCTGGGTACAAAGATACGGAATGTAAATTCGGCTGAGATATTTTTTCATCAAATTTTAACAAAAAGAAGATTTCTATATAACTTCACTAAAATAAAATTACATGAGCCTGAAAAACAACATTTTCGAGTAATAATTTAGTTGATTCATTTGTCATCCATGAATAAATAGGTTATAGGTGTGTACTTTCTATATTTTATATTTTCAGTGGTGCGCAAACTTTTGCCTTTTGTCAAACTCGCGTCTCCTCTTCGAGCTACTTCAATAAATGTGCCCATCTAAGAGTTACTTTAACCAGTTTGCAAGTGTTCACGATTACATAAAAAAACACTGTTTCCATCATATTTATAAGTTACATTCTATAACTACCCCTATAAAAAAATATTTAAAATTGTGTTGACTTTTTGAAATTACCTACTATACATTTTTTGTCTATTACCTTAAAATGTTTATTTACAGTTTTAATCTTTTGTTATATTTTTTGGTAATTTTACTTAAAAGTAATAAAACGTTTGAAAATTACAAATTTCTTAAACACTATTTTAAAAAATAAATAAAGTACATAATTTTAAGAGACTAGCTTTTTGTAAAAAATCCTATCTAACAACATAAACTTCGTGAAAATCAAAAACATCAATTACAATTTCAACACATTTAATACAATCGATTCTATTAATCGTCTGTTACAAAACAAATTAAACTACTACCTATACGAAATTCCATTTTCCATTTTCCTGAGAGTAGTTCCTTCAATTATCCACAAGAGTCAGCACGTGTGGTAGGTACAAACATTATTTATTCCTCATTAGTGTCGTGTCATTTTAGTGTTATAACTTAATTATTTATTTAATTAATTTAATAATAATAATAAGTTATACCACTAAAATGACGCGACACTAATGGGGAATAAATAATGTTTGTACCTACCACAAGTGCTGCCTCTAGTGGATAATTGAAGGAACTACTCTCAGGAAAATGGCTCATTAATCAATCTGTACACTAGGTAAACAAAAATGGACGAAAAATACATCCTGTGGCTGTATTATAATTAAATACATTTTTTTAATTAAATGGAAATTTCCATTTAGTTAAAAACAAATAACATTCTTAAATCTAGATTTAAAGCTAAAAGTCGTATCAGAGACCTAGAATTAGTTTTGAAATTTATCCTGATTTCCATGGCAATTCAGTGCTTAACGTACTTTTAGCGTTGAAAGTCGTACCAGAAACCGTGCAACAGTGTGCAGATAGATCTGGAATTCCGTATAGAAAAATCTTAGATAAATTCTATAGAATTATCGCTAGGCACTTGGTAGAACATGATTGAATAAAAATTAATAAACAAACACTTGAAAAATTCTACACATTTATTAATCTCAACGATCGTTTCGGGTTCCTAGCCCATCATCAGGAGTTTACATTAAAACGCTTTTATTTTCATTAAAGTCTTACAAGTTAGGTACATAATTCTACTAAAAAGAAAAAAAATAATATTTAATTTAGGTTCATAATTATAAAGGCATGGATCGTAAAATTTTAATGTAAACTCCTGATGATGGGCTAGGAACCCGAAACGATCGTTGAGATTAATAAATGTGTAGAATTTTTCAAGTGTTTGTTTATTAATTTTTGAAAAATCTTAGGTTATGTTTTTCACTATGTTTTATATGCTATCGCCAAAGTTCGTTTTGTGAGACTGTTCAGTGGTACGCAGACATTTTCAATACCCCCCCACTCTTCATTCTCGAAAATTCGGACATCAACTTTTGCAGGAAAAGCAAAATTTTAAATATATAATGACGTCACATCTATTTTATTTATTTAAGTCGTCACCGTCGGGACTCAAACCCGAAACTTTCAGATTCGCGCTGGAATGTTAAATGACAATTACACTTAAACAAACCAATAAACAATGACATTTGAGCAATTTTAAATTGTTTTGTTTGCCCCAATTTGCGTAGGTACCTAAGGCCTCGCCAGGCCCGAAAAATTTTGTAATTTCGGTTTTTGCCAGACAATCAGACAAACCTAAATGATACATTTTTAGAGTGTTGGGTCTCCAAGTCACTATATGAATATTATGCATAGTATTAGAAATACCTTGTATTATGTCCGTCTTGTGACTTCTTGTGAATTTACACTACGCGTTTCAGCAACGAGTTGCCATCTTCAGGTGTGGTTAATTATTTTTTAAAAAACACTAAAATCGAACATAATATACGACACAATAATTAACAGCACCCAATACTCATTAATCGTCTACACACACACACTCACATTTCCATTTCATCTACCTACTATATAAATCATAAAATCTCGAAAATTAAATCAGTACTTCACAAACCACGACATAATATACCCAGTGCTTAGCATCATAATATTATATAGTGTTACGAATACTCAATGTGTGTTTTTTAAAAAATAATTAACCACACCTGAAGATGGCAACTCGTTGCTGAAACGCGTAGTGTAAATTTACAAGAAGTCACAAGACGGACATAATACAAGGTATTTCTAATACTTCATAATAAACCTAAATGAGTTTTAAGTGACGTCAGAAATTTTATATTTACTTTGAACTAAATTAGATTAGATATTTAGATGTTGTTCACAAAATAGCCATAATTGATAGCTAAGATTTTTATTTAATTCTCAAAATAAAATATAGAATTGTTAAAAAAATTATTACATGTATCAAATCAAGAACAGACGGTGAAGTTTCGAGCTGCAAATTTTCGCTTTAACAGTCCGTTAAATTCGTAGAATGTTTGGGCAATTTTAGAATTGTCGACACAGCGCGTTTTGACGATATCATTCTACATAATATTATAATGTATGCATAAAATTCTTTATAATCAAAGATACAAATTTTCATTATCACAACATAAACTTTATATTAGGTACCTAAAATATAAATTTTACAATCACAATAAAATTGCAAAAATACTTTTGAAATATTCACAAAATTTAATGTCTTGAAAATTGATAAAAGTTAAAACCTATTTTTAGTACTGCTATAAAAAAGCTAGCATAGAAGTTAGTACCTACTTTAAGTTTAAATTTCCGCTGATTTTGTAATAAGTAAAGTATTTTTATTCACAAAATTTAACACAAAAAAGCGAACGAACTATCAAATCTTGTAATCGAATTTTCACCCACTTCCCGTTAACCGATTGGGTTGAAATTTTGCACACATGCTAGTAGTTCCGATGACAATACAATATTATACTAACACTGAACCTTAGTCATACCCCAAACTTTCGGCTCCCAGTGCGCGCGCAGGTTACTCACTCAAGTCTCAACAACCGAAATATTATTTCAAATGACAATCGCTCACCCCACTAGGCACGTGTGCATCTGGGAGCCGAAAGTTTGGGGTACGGCTAAGGTTCAGTTATAGTAACTAGCTGACCGCTTCGTCCGGGTACAACAAGGGCACAAAATAATAACACTTTTTTAGTTTCACAGCTAACCTAAAAATGCATCAAGTTGTGTTGAAAATGTAAATCATTTCGTGTCCATAGTCACGGTTTTAACAGATATCAATAAGAGCAGAGTTTGTTATTTTTTGTGAGAAATTTTTATAAATAGTACCAACTCGTCACACGAACAGAAGACTAAAATAAAAAATAAAATATGTATAGGTATAAAAAAAATTTTTTAAGTAAAACGCTTTTATTTTCATTGAAGTCTTACATACATGTACTAAAAAGAAAAACAAATAATATTTAAGAATTTAGGTTCAGAATTATAAAAGCCTGGGTCGTGACTGTAATATAATAAATTATCATAAAGTTTACGATCCATGCCTTTATAATTATGAACCTAAATTAAATATTATTTTTTTTCTTTTTTATAGAATTCTGTACCTAACTTGTAAGACTTTAATGAAAATAAAAGAGTTTTACTTAAAATTTTTTTCTATATATTTTATTCATTTCGAGAATATATTGAACTTCACTATAAAAATATATTACAATTCCTTAAAAGTAGTCAGTTTTATCAAGCAATTTTCTGCCGGTTTATCAAGTATTTACCGAGTAAAATTTTGCATCATATTGACGTGTTCAAAATGATGACAGATAAGGACATATTCTTGATTTTGATATTTATTTAAACTGTACCACAAGCGTCGTCAGAGACACATTCCTGGATTCTGGGTGCACCATCTTGGCCACATCATTTCGGCGCCAATACCTCTAGTTACTAGCCGATCTCTATGAGTATTCAACCTGGTGAACGTATCCTCGGGGAGTGTCTGCATTTGCACATCATTCTGTAACGGGATGTCGCTCCACAGTCGTTCGGCGAAAGCTGCCGCTCTCGGCCACAATCTACTATCCAACGTTTCTTCATCAACTTGCTCTGTCCATAAACATGCTTCGCCTCCAATCACCAAAGCTCGTTTTTCTGCCGTCAGTCGCATGTGATGCCATGGTCGATGGGCATAAACCGTTTGCCACGTGCGATACGGATCGCAAGCACCTTCCCCAACTCCTCGCCAACTTCCAAAACCACAGTCCAAATACCACGCATCCACGTGCGAGATTATAATCCGATAACCGCTGTCCAGTAAATCGTAAGTCTCCATCCATTGACTGGCACCCCAAGTTTGAACTACAAATTTCTTTCTATCTAAATACTTTAACAAGTACGGTTTTTTGGTAAGGTTACTTGACCAGATAATCACTATAGAAGGTGATTTATTAGCACCCGTTACTTTCTCCAAAGTGTGCAGAGCTAATAGTGTGAAATCACCCCACAAGTCGTGAAGGTCGGTGTAATTAAGCGCGGTTGTATAGGCACTACGTTGCTGTGACCAGCACTCTAAATTTACCTCGTCACCTCCGATATGGAAAACTGCTCGTTCACCAGTTAAATCTAAAATGTCTTTGTATAATTTAGACAGTACTTTAAATACTTGTGGATTGTGCGGATTTAGTTGACCGCAAGGCGGTTCGCCGCAGTATAAACTCCAAGGTTGTTGACCAACACAAAGAGCCAATTGTCCTAACCCTTTTGAAGGTCCCCATGTCCATCCCATTCCGGCATGGGCCGGCGTATCTATTTCAATAACAATTCGAATACCACGAACTTTAGCATATTCGACTAAATCTTTAATATCATTCGCACTATAAACTTGACTAGGAGAATATGCACCTGTTTTAGCCATTTCTGGCACGCTTGGAGCATCGAATGGAAAGCTTTGCGAATCTGATATATGCCAGTGGAATGTATTTAATTTCGAAGCTGCCATTCCGTCTAGAACTCTTTTCAAAGATCTAATCGAGAAAAAATTTCTTGCTGTATCGACCAATAATCCTCGATACGAGAATTTTGGTTTATCTTGTATCGATGCACCTTTGACAACTCTCAAAGTTTCGGATTCATCATCCCAGAAAGTTAATTGAGATAATGTTTCCAGTCCATGCCGAGCTCCGAAGAAAGTTTCCGCATCTATTGTTACTAAAATATCGTGGTTTTGAGGACGCATCGATAATGTATAGTTCTCGTCGGTATTTAGGTCAAGCGATACATAAGGTTGTTGGACATTTAAATCGATCAGAAATTTATTAAAATCCGAATGTTGTTTTGAGAAGTTGGTTGAATCCTTTGGTTGAATCATAGAACGAATGTTTGTCTTCAGTATTTCGAAAGCCTCCTTTAGAAGGTGTTTCACCTGTAGACAAATATGAAAAATAAATTTTTATAGTTTTAAATTGGGAATCTGTTATTTAATGTCAGACATTCAGAAAGTTTCAGAAATGAATTTGGTGGAAACTATTTATGAGAATAAAATGGTATCTACTTAATTAATATATTCGATATGTCGGTTTATAGAAAAATCGGTTCATCGCCCACCTTGCAATTTTCGATTTTCTACTACACCTTCTGGATTTTTTCGAGACAAACAAATAGTGGCATATTGTAGGGTCATTGATGAAATATCGATTTAAGAAATAATTTAAGAAAATCGTTATAGAGTCGCTTTTGAAAAAATTGCAATTTTCGTTCTTCAGTAATCTACTTTAGGATTTTTTCGAAGCAAAAGAATGTCGGCATACTCTAGGGTCATTAATGATATATCGTTTTATGAAATATGATCCCAATCTCTGAAGGAAAAAGGTTGCGCATCATTGCTGTAAAGTACACCAAACATACCTACTTGTTTTGTTGGTGCAAGTGGAGTCTTTCTGGAAAGGAAACATCTATTATATAAAAATACGTACCTCTAGGGGTGCTTTGACGTTGGTAAGCTCGAGCTGATCCACGTGGAAGGCTAGCGCGTGACTCGCTAGCGTGACAGGTCCGGTCGGTTGTGGCCATAGCTGTGTCGATCCGCATAGCATGCTGCAAGTGGCAAACGACGTGCCGCCACCGTTGGGACCGACGCCTCTTTTCCTAGCGCGACGTTCACAATGGTTGTTCACGCATACCCACGTCCAGTACGGCACTGCTTGACTGCAATTATAATATAAACCACACGGTAGTTTTCAGTTAAAATTTCATTTTTGTAGAGAATAATTTTTGTCATCATATTAGAGCAATGAACTACACTGTACACATAATAGTAGTTTATGCAACGAGTGTCTAAAGGGACGGAATATATGCCTATCGCGATTTTGCGATACGAGCCAAAGGTTATGTTGCATTTATTCTTCGGCTCCCGCGGTAATCACAGCCGTTCTTCGGCTCGCGCGGTAATCACAGCCGTTCTGGTATAAATGCAACATAACCTTAGGTTCGTATCGCAACATCGCGACTATCATAATTCGTCACTTCAGACACAATTGTTGCATAAACTATAATTAAAGGCTCGATTCTAATAAATTATTTATACGGAGATTATTAATAACTAGCGTTTACCCGTGGTAAATGTAGGTTTTGACAGAAACGTTATTTTAATCTTTAAATGGCGGATGTACTTTAAAATAATTACTTATGGCGAGAAACTTACAAATATTGTTTATTTCTTAGATTTAAATAAAAATAAACACCACACATAAATGAGATGAGAATTTTTCATACAAAGGGTTTGAGAATAACCGAGCTCGTAGCAATGTCTTTGTTTTAAAGCATTTCCATCAAATCCCGTATTTATCAGGTTTTAATTTGGGAACCGATGATAGTTATCAATAATTTGGATATTCAATTTATTATTAAAACTAATAATAAATTGAAAATTGACATTGGTATACTAAGTAGATTCAGATAGTTCTGGTAGTTGACGAAATTAAATAAAATGGCCCGTGTAGTTAACATGACACACTACAGAAGTGAAACTTCTTCATGACCTACTCATTACAGACAGGAATGCATACGTATACAGTAGAGTCCGTCTATGACGACTTCGCTTATAACGGCTAACCGTTTTTAGCGACCTAAATGCAAACTCAAGTTAGGTTTCATATAGACGTACTATGAAAGCGCATCCGTATAGTACGATTCCGGTTTAAGCGACCAACTGTTTTTAGCGACCTAATTTTATAATAATCGTCCGGTTAGAACGAAATTACAATACATATTGTTCCTCTGATCTGTAATACACACATAAGTGCAATATTTAATTTTCATTAAAGTTACATAATACCTCGCATGTACATAATATGTATTTGTACGTGTTAAGAAATATATTTTGTTTTATTTTCATAGAAATTAATCTATTGTACACTATGTATTATATAAAAACAAGCTTAAATTATGCAGTCGCTTTGTGCGTCGTCCGGTTAATACGACATAATGTCGCCGGTCCCTTGAAAGTCGTTCTATCCGGATTCTACTGTATTATATAAAGACGGGTACTTTTGCGCTGAGTCATCATGACGAATACGCATTTATGTGTCAATATTATTGTCAATGTTGTACTCAATGCATGCTCAGCGTCTGGGAACTTACAAGCACGAATAGGTTTTAGAGACAAGCGTGGTGGGGATCCAGTCGCGTCGACTGTGTAAGTAGATGCACAGTACACACACATCCATACGTCAACAGTGCAGAGAAAAGTAGTGTTGCAGCGTTTCGTTAGCCATTCAGGCGCATAAATCCAATTCACTCTGCCGTGCGTAAAGAAGTTTCACTTCAAAAACGTTTTTATACAAACTGCGCAAGTGTGACACTAATAGAATAGAAATAGAATAGCATAATAGAATAGAATAATAGAATAGAAATAGAATAGAATAATAGAATAGAAATAGAATAGAATAATTTTCATAAAAATATATATGAGCACTGTGGTTGGAATAAAAACAAAATAAAATTTAGTTACTTCTTACCACAACAGTTTTATTGATGGATGTACATTTCGAAAGCTAAGCTTTTATCTTCAGCGAACACCAGTGCCGGATATATATTTTTTATGAGTGTAGGCCACTTTATTTCCGCCGCCCCATGTACATACCTTTCTAAAATAATAATTTTCCATTTATAGTAAAGGGGCCTCCTTTACTACAAATGGAAAATTATTATTTAAATAAACGAATGAATTAGTCATTAAGAAAGAGAGCGTAAAAAAGAAACAAGATATACAATTTTTTACGGGCCTTTTTGATAGCAAAATCATCTATAATATTAATAATAATAAATTCTCGGGAACTTGGATAAAAATAAGTTGATGCTAAATTTTCAAAATTTGCAACGTTTCGTTGGTTTATTTTCCAACTTCTTCAGGCAATATTTGAGGTTAGCATCCTCGTTGAAATATTTTGGTTCATACTACTACCAAGTCTTTAAAAATAATATAAGACCAGATAAATAATTACATGCAAAGATATCTTTCCCAATAGCTTGTCGAATAATTTTCAATAATAATGAATAAATAAAAAATTTATTTAATGAACAACGTGTCAGACGTAGTGACGACTTAATCACAGACTTGGTAGTAGTATGAACCAAAATATTTCAACGAGGATGCTAACCTCAAATATTGCCTGAAGAAGTTGGAAAATAAACCAACGAAACGTTGCAAATTTTGAAAATTTAGCATCAACTTATTTTTATCCAAGTTCCCGAGAATTTATTATTATTAATATTAAATCAACATGGATGCGACTCAACACATGGATCATCTATAATATCATCATAGTTTATGGTGTTCATTATCTCTGCTTCTATTTATTGAAAGTATAAAAAACCATGAGAAAACCAGTGGACGTGTTTGACTTTTATCCTCTGAAATCAAGTGACCGTCCTCTGAAATCTGCCGCCCCTAGGCCGCGGCCTATACGGCCTATTTATAAATCCAGGACTGGCGAACACTACATCATGTAGTGTTCGCTGAAGATGAAAGCTTAGCTTTCGAAATGTACATCCATCAATAAAACTGTTGTGGTAAGAAGTAACTATATTTTATTTTGTTTTTAGAATAATTTTCGATTAAATTTAATGAAGTTTACTATTAATTTTAAATGTTTCTGTATAAAATTGAGAACAATGCAAACACAACAAAAACAGTACAGTAGATTCATTTTACAGATTTACGTAACAAAAGCACTATCTAGGTGTATTGGCCGTTAATCTGCTTTAACAGCGAATTGGGACTCGGGAAGTCGTTAACGAAGCATGACATTGCCGACCGTTAAAGCTCCGCTGGGACTGCAATGGCCAATGGTACATAAATCCAGAACTAGATTGTGCCCAACTTACAACTCAAAATGAAATAATACCGGCGACCGCCGCATAGAGTTTCAGCCATAGGCGGGACTTCAACAACTCATTTGGTAGAAATAATTAAGAGCACTGTGGTTGTTATCAATAAAAAAGGTAACAGTTTAGTCACTTCTACCACAACTTTTATTATATTGGTGAATGTACATTTCAAGAGCTACGCTCCCATCTTCAGCACATACTAAACTGAGTTTAGTATGTGCTGAAGATGGGAGCGTAGCTCTTGAAATGTACATTCACCAATATAATAAAAGTTGTGGTAGAAGTGACTAAACTGTTACCTTTTTTAACTCATTTGGGTTGCAACATAAGGCACCGTGATACCCTAAATTTTTGAAGTTATAAGCTTCTTTTGACGCGTTATGAAAATAGTACATTGTGCCATAATGGAGGAAAGTGCTACATTTCCTCCCGCGTATAAAATTGCCACCCTCGCCTTCGACTCGGGTGGCAATTTTATACGCGGGAGGAGATGTAGTAATTTCCTCCCGTGTTGCGCATACTATTTTTTCTTCTGTCAGACCGAAAGTTCGCAAAATTGAAAAAAAAAATTATTAAAATTATTATTTTTATTTTATTAATGTATTTGCCATATGGCACATACACTATTGGCGTTGGTCGGATGGTGGGACCTAGGGGTCGGACCAAAATTTCTCGACGTTTCATACCCTCCTGAACAGTTTGCCACCATTTTTGAAAATGTTTATGTATATATGTATGTATATATATGTGTGTGTGTGTGTGTGTACACGATAACTCTCGACAGACTTAATCGATTTGAACGAAATTTGGTACACACATTGGAACCCATTACCGCACGAAGCCTATTTAAAATGGGCCCGATCGGACCATTTTAAGGGTAGTATTTAGGGGTTGAAAAAAGTTTTTGGGCCCAAAAATACCGAAAAAATTCTCAGAATCGTTTCAAAATTGAAATTTAACCCTTCAGTAAAGATTAAAATGTGCTGTTAAAATTTTAATAAAATCGGCCCGACAGGACCGGACTTACAAAAATTTTATGAAAACACTGGTTTGCGGATAGTGATTTACTTACCGAAGGGTGTATTTAATTTGGTACAAAGGTTGCATTGATAATATTATTGAAATTAAGAAAAAAAATATTATTTTAAGGGATGTATTAAGGGGTTAAATTTTTTATTTTGTCCAAAAACAAACTTAAGTTTACATATAATAAAGCCACAAGGCCTGCATTAGTAAATACACTATATTGTCGGCAGGGTTTGGCACTGCGACCCGAGTTTTTTTTTATTATTAAAATTATTAAAAAATAATTTTAAAGGAAATAATTTTAATGTGTAGGAGACAGAAGTAGGTGCGTGCAGAGAGCCGGCATAAGTACTATTGCGCACGCGCACTTGTCCGTACCACGGGAATAAAGAGCGACTTTGTTCCCGCTTGGCAAGGACGAAAGTACGAACTTTCGGCCTAAGTAGGAGAAAAAATGATGAGAGTGAATTTTGACGATGCGCGCGCACACGTCACGAAAATTTAACGGGGTGAATTTGCAGCATTAATGATTTCCATAGTTACCATATAAACAAATATAAATAAATTCACTCCAGTCCTTTTATTATTTTATATTTCAATAAATTATTTGCATGAAAATTCAAAATTAGTTTTTAATCACGCCAAAAAGTATAACTTCTAACGCGCGTGCAAAGTACACGCATCCATTTTTTTTAGGGGAGAAGGGGTGGTGGTCAACTGGATTACAAAGACAATTTAATTATTTAAACTGAATATTACAAAATAGTGATGCGCGATACGAGATGTTTTAGTCGATTGTCTCGATTGTTCAAACATCTCGATGACTCGATGGTTGTCCCTTGGACTCGATTGTTGTTGTTTTATAGTTCACCGAGACCGAGTCGCATAGTACTGAATCGTACACTGTCGAGAGCTACATTATATACAATCGTTCATCACTCAACAACTGTGGTTGAGTCGATGGTCGATTGTGCAGTAATCGCGTAATACAGAGATCACAGAGTAGTGAGTATAGACTGAACAGTGTGAACAGTGAACAATCAACGAGTCGCTATTTATACTATTTGCATACAGCTAGACAACAGTAAAAATGAGTTCAATCGTGCACTATTGCCCGCTAGCGGCTCTAGTAGGCTTCGTTTTTATTTATTGTAAATTATAGACGCGTCGACAACTTAGGTCATTAGCGTCTTGTTTACATCAAATAACAACTCACTTAAAACTAAATGACATCACAAAACATCCATGAGCGGAGGCGGAATTCGAACCCACGACAGTGTGATCCAAAGGCCGCTACGCTAACCGTTACACTACTCTGTCCTCTAGTAGGCTTCGTGCATACAACCTATACCTCGAAACCGCATTTCATCAAAATTTTGTTTATACCGCTAAATATATTATAGCTCCCGATATACTAGAATAACAACGAAAGTGGGACATACTATTAAAACAGATTGCTGTGAAATTCAATTGAGTATTAATGAAATTACAACAATCAACAATGGTAATGATAAAACTGAACACTGAAATTTGATTGTAGATGAAAACTGTTCTGAACTGGGACACCGATAATTAACTTAGTGTAGGGCGCGAATTTACCTACACATATACATTATAAGAGCGATAATGCAACCATCAAATGCACTTAAAATGTTAATATAGCACTATTATAATATTATGTAATGCTAGTGTCACTTGACATTAATTAGTGTGCAATGGTATTGCAAGTACATTAAATGCAGGTCTTCGTAACCCACATTATTTTTCGTTTGGGGGAAAACTGTTGAGGCGTATCCGAGAATCGTATCGTACAAACGATTTACCGAATTTATAATTTTATTGACAGCCGATATTAGGATGTAGCGCAGTGGAATTTTTTGATGTTGTTTGAATTGTGTTTAATTGAAATTTGTATTAATTTTTAATAAAATGGTTTATTATAAAATAATAGTTATAATATTTGCACCAATGTAAACTTTTAATTGTGATTAGTTCTATTACAAGATTTATTATTTTAATCTGGCGACGGCTGGTCAGAATAATATTTAATTAATCTTGTTGGCTTGAATATTATATTTGAACTGTATAAAATATTTCTTATAATTTTTAAAATTGACGAGATATGAAAGTAAGGATGCCAGCGACCTTGCATAATAGTCTATTTGATAATCTTTATAAAAATGGCGTTATGTCACTGTACAGAACCGGCATCGTTACAAGGACTTGAGAATAGCCGAGCGTGTAGCAATGCTGTTGTTTACATGACGCTGCTATGGTTCCTCTATTACAAGTCCCCAGTTCCAGGGTTCTAGCCCGAGAGCTGGTAAAAGTGTCAATTGGATTTTCAATTTATTATTAAAAAATAATGAATTGAAAATATGAATTGGTGCTAGACCCAAATAACCTTAGCTGTTGGTGGTCTTTAAAACACACACGACAGCCGACATTCGTTTACGCTTCGTCGTTAGGGATGCTGTTGATTAGGGATTTTAAACCAAAAACCAAGATTTTCGGGGCTATTCAAAAGGGATAAAATGTCTGAACAGGCTTTTTGTAATTTATGCAAGTCTGTATTTGAATGTAAGTGTTGAAAAAATCACAAATCCTAGGATTTCGTTAAAATGATGCATTTCCGTGACAGAAGATTTAAATTCTTGGAAAGGGAACAAGACGATGAATTCCGGTAACTTTCTAACCCGGCCTTGTTGGAACCCTAGTTTATAGTAATTGTGATACCACGAAAGTGTCGATATCGCCACCGGTATCGAAAGAAAAATATCGATTACAGCATCGGTATATTGACATTGAAAGGAGGTTGAAGGAAATTGAATATAGCTGGTAGTGGAGCTTTGCCCACGAGAGTCACTCTATAGTAGAAATGGTCAAAAACTAATATTATTTATATTATGAAGCATTAGAAATACCTTGCATTATGTCCGTCTTGTGACTTCTTGTGAATTTACACTACGCGTTTCAGCAACGAGTTGCCATCTACAGGTGTGGTTAATTATTTTTAAAAGACACATATTGAGTATTCGTAACACTATATAATATTATGATGCTAAGCACTGTGTATTATGTCGTTGCTGAAACGCTTACTGTACATTCACAAGAAGTTACAAGACGGACATAATATAAGGTATTTCTAATACTCCATAATATTCATATAGTGACTTGGAGACCCAACACTCGAAAAATGTATCATAATATTTTTTGTATTATACGAGTTTCTTTACGAAAACCACAGTATGGTTAGGTTTAACTTTTAACAGTTTAATAAATTTATAAATAGAACTTTGCTTGTCATTCTTTATCAAAATCTAGTAAGCCGTCAAAGGAATAACTTCTGACAGCTTATAAGATTTTCTCCTAGCAGTACCGATCACATAGCATCATTATAAATTTATACATGTAGCTTTTCAGATAATGTTATTTTTAAAAAGTAGGTCACGTAAACTAAGTGAAACACATTAAATTATTTACCGTTTGTAGCGAAACAAGTTTCTTTATCTATTGGATCTCAGTCAGAATCCGCTCATTGAAACAAATCTTTTCACGGTATTTACATTTTACATCCCTTTATTCTACTATATTGCGTTTTAATTTACGAAACTTCGAACGGGTTATTCATTTTTTTATGATTTTTGGACGTTTTCAATTAAAAACTAAAATATTAGGCCCGGGAAAGTACCTAATGATATAGACCAAGAGCTAGTGACAATTTTTTGGTGTTATTTATTCAAAGCCTAATTTTTGTGAAGATGTTGAGGGAGGCATATTAAAGTGCCCCGAGTAAGGGATTTTGCTAGATAGCGGTATGGTAGGGATGCAGACCGCCCCCAACATGTAACAAAAAAAAAATGGTCACAATTATTATTGCTTCAAGGCTGAAATTGTTTGTATAGCTTGTCGGTGACTCAATAATGCCATTATAATATTGCAGATCAATTGGCCAGTATTAAAGGGGTGGCAGATCACCCTAAACGTGTCATCTACCCGACGAAATTTATATTATTAGTTCAAGGTTCAAATTTCAATATGTTGTTACGGCGACTGTTTTAAGCATATATTTCAATTTACAGAACAAAATGTCTGTATTAACCCCCTCTCTTAGAGGGAAACTTGCTCGCCTAGGTGTTTATATCGTTCTGCAAGGGGGTTAATACCGACATTTTGTTCTGCAAATTGAAATATATGCTTAAAACAATCGCCGTAACAACATATTAAAATTTGAACCTTGAATTAATAATATAAACTTCGTCGGGTACATGACACATTTAGGGTGATCTGCCACCCCTTTAATATTGACCAATCGTTCTGCAAATTTTATAATGGCATTATTGGGTCACCAACAAGCTATACAAACAATTTCAGCCTTAAAGCAATATAATAATTTTGACCATTTTTTTTGTTACATGTTGGAGGCGGTCTGCATCCCTCCCATACCGCTATCTAGCAAAATCCCTTACTCAGAGCACTTTAATATGCCTCCCTCAACATCTTCACAAAAATAAGACCTTGAATAAATAACACCAAAAAATTGTCACTAGCTCTCGGTCTAATACGCATTGTATATAAAATCGAATTTAATTACATATAAAAGCTAGAGAAACTTTAGCAAGAATACGGGCTTTCCAGCCAACAAGGTGCGTTGCATCCGTGCGTTGCATCGTTCGTGCGTTACACTTTTTTCGTGTTAGGTCTCCTATCTCAAACGTGCGTTAAGAAGCATGCTTCAAAAAACAAGTCGTTTTTTTACAAATTTTTTAAACTGTCGATTATGATTAATAATTATAATTTTGCTAGTGGCTATCGACTATAGATCTCCAGTTTCCACCTATCTTATCGCGTCACAGCATTTATAATTTTTCTTAGATGAACACAGACCTATTTGCAAAGCCGTAAACTGACAATTAAGAATCTCTTGATTAGGTTTGCAAATTAACAAATTAAAGCCTACCCCTCATTTCTAGTACATAAGCTAAATATAAATAGATTTAAATGTAATAAAATTATGCTGGCAGCTCATACTGAAAATATTACGTAGCATCATTTGATCACCAATCACCATAAAGCATTATGATACAATATCCAACTAATAAAAAAGTGAAATAACTTAGTAAAAGCTCAACCAACATTAATTAAACATTTTAAAATAATATTACAAACACATATTAATAACCAATCTCACCTATTTACCTATAATCAAAACATCCGTTGATGAAGCATACATTTTCTAACCAGGAAATACAAAACCCAATTCGTCTAAAATATTTAATATACCAGAAAGCTGCTTACTGCTAGTCCCAAAAGATTAGTAATTAAGTATTAGTTGATTAGTATTCTCGGCTGATGATAACTTATTATGTAATGGAACCAGAATTGAAAAGTGTATTTTAGTGCATACAAATATTGAAATACTTCACAAATCTTCAATTAAAACAAAGGCAAATAATGGACGTCACAGTCAATTGTATAGGTATTTGCGTCTAAAAAAATGTACGCAAATTAGGTTCACAAAGTCTATTTGTATTTTAAAATGCACTTTCCAATTTATAATTTTACCCTGTATAATAAGAACTAATTTCCTAACCTGTTTCTGTTAAAATCGATAGGCCTGAAATAACTGCTGTTGTCTGTTACTCTGTTAAACCTAAAACACGTCAATTTAAATGCATGTTAAATTGTTAATAATTGTTAGTTTTTCAATGGTTTTATTAAGTTCGACATGCCCTATGCAAAGTATGTATGAGTTAAAATTAGTGATTTAAATTTGACCCACTACTCGTTACCCAATTGAGCTGAAATTTTGCAGAAGTGTAAGTCCGGTGACAATGCAATATAAATTTGATCCATTACTCGTTACCCAATTGAGCTGAAGTCTTGCACAAGTGTAAGTCCGGTGACAATGCAATATAGTATGTCTATAATATCGTTCTAAATTCAAAATGGCGGATGCCCCAAGATGGTGGATTACTTTTTTTTCACAACCCTCTTTACATGGGTATCAAATGAAAGGGTTTGACGAGTAGAATACGATAAGCTAGTGGCGTCATTCTAAATTAAAAATGGCGGACGTCCGAAGATGGCGGCCCTCCTTTTTCTTCACAACCCCCTTGACATGCGTATCAAATGAAAGGATTTGACGAGTAGAATAAGATAAGCTCCGTGACGTTATTCTAAATTAAAAATGGCGGACGTCCGAAGATGGCGGCCCTTCTTTTTCTTCACAACCCCCTTGACATGCGTATCAAATGAAAGGATTTGACGAGTAGAATAAGATAAGCTACGTGACATAATTCTAAATTTAAAATGGCGGACTCCCTATTACAAAACTCAAGATTTACAACTTAGATTTGCTTTTTAAATTAAATAAAAATTAATGTATTTTTCAATTGTATGAAATTAAAATAATTAATAAAGACTAAAAAGTAAAAAATAAATAAATAAAAAAAAACTTTTTAAAAACAGTGGTTTTCTTAGAAGAAGAAAATATTTTTTTTTCAATTAAAAAGAAAACCATTGGGCAAAAATGTACAGACAAAGTGATATTTTATGAGCGCCTAATGGTTTTCTTTTTAACTGAACAAAAATTATTTTCTACTTTTTAGTGCATTTTGATTTAAAAGAAATGTTTTAAAAAAGTTTTTTTTTAAATTTATTTATTGTTAATATACTTATGCTTCAAAGCGCTGGCTAAATTTTGCTAACCTTATTTCGTTGATAGTTTCTTCCAATGGAGGTTCAGAGAAAATATTACTTGTTGTGTATTCGTTAATTTCGCTGTTAACACAAAACAATAACAGTAAAACAAAACATAAACATAACGTAATTAATAAAAAAATAAAAATATATTACAAAATAATATAATACAGAAATGATCTTAAAAACAAGCTTATAAGGGACTCCATTTATAATGAAAAATGTCATAAAAATATTTGTGGACACAAAGCATAGTCGCCCATGTCGAAATTTTGAGGTACGGAATACAAAAAATTAATTAAAAATCGACATAAGCCACTTTGTCGTATCTCAATAAAAGAATGACAACCTATAATTATTACAAATTATTAGTTGTTAGTTAAATTGTTAATAACAATTAAAGACAGTCTAGAAGAAAATACATAAGTATAAGTATATATATTATTAATATAGAGAAGCGTCAAAAGTAAGTTTTATTCACCAGAAATTCATTGATATATTTATAGCTGCGACTTGTAAATGAGTCATTTAAATGATTTTATGACTATTGGGATCCGTCAGATGGGTGAAGCTTAAAAAAACCGGGTGAAGTTTAGGGAAAATTTCATATAAGTACGGGGTATATAGTTATGTATGTAATTTTGTGATTTTCATAGTGATAAGGATTGATAAATATAAGTGCAATTTGTGATTGGGCCGGTACGAATCCTAAACAAAGGAATTTCGTTGAAGGAGAACGAATTCTCAAAGCCGGACATATTATCAAATGTGGGAAATATAACGAGAAAAATGAGCTGTCAAAAGTAGTGACCTTTACGGCATATTGTTAAAAACATCAAAATTAATAGAAAATCCCCACGAAATTAATCATCCAAATGCTCCTTTAAAGCTGAGTTAGGTGAACAATATAAACATAATTGCAACATTTTTATATTATAATAAGTAAGTTTCTAACCTCAAAATATTTGTATACATAATACTTTTGGTGCTAAGTTTGTCAGTCATCAGTTGTTTAACTAGTGTAGTACAGTATGATAATGAGTATTAAGTACCTATATCTATTATTTACATAAAATATTTTTTTAATTCACAAAAACAGTTTCTTCACATTTCATTAGAAAATAATTCGCTGTAAAGTAAGTTTTACAAGGCAATAACTGATAGTTGTTTAATGCCATGATATTAGAAAACGTCGCGAATTCCATTTTCGATTAACTTTTTGATTATTTTACTTGTTTTGTTTTTGTAATAAACAATTTCACGATAAATTGGCACTGTTAGCATGTACATTTTTCCGTGATCCAAGTAATTTTTTTCTACCACCAGATGTCATATGCCCATTTAACGGATCCCAATAGGCGTACCGAGGAAGGGCAGGGGGGGGGGCAGTTGCCCCCCCTGAACCTGGACTAATATGTAACTATCTTAAGTGACAATCCCACAACTCACAAGCTGTGCTTTTACTAGTTCATTTAAAATCATTCAAACAAAAAAAAACATTTTACATTAGTTTAATAGTGTATTGCCTGATCGAAGTTTTTTTTTGAAAACAAACAAAATGGCGGCCTCTGACAATTTTTTCGCGGATTTTCAAGGAAAAAAGCAATAGTTTATTGTTTAAATTAAGTTAAATATAATTTATTTACCTACAGGAAATTCCTAATTTGCCCCCCCCCCCAGACTAAAAGCTGGGTATGCCCATGAAACTTTTAGAACATGCATATGCTTACAATTTACCGTGTTTACTAACAAAATCTCTATTGTGAGCGAACATTTGTTTCGAAATATGATATCCGTGTCTAATTATTTAATATCTCATTAAATTGAGGCTCCAATAACGTCATTAAAATTTATAATAAATACAAATTTTAACACGGACGTCGTGAACAAATACATAATTAAATGAATGCATAATGACTGCAAACAGTATATGAAACACCTGTTGTAAGAACAATGACGTAACACAATGCTGTAATCAGGAAAAATTCATTAATTCAAACCTATGTTACCGTAGGGATTTTAACCCTAAACTTTCCACTATCGCGGTGGACTGAATTGACATAACTCACACAGTGACACATTTGCAAACGATCGACTTTCTCCCTTTAAAGCATTCTGTCACAGAAAAACCACTACATGCTATAGAGTCAATTTCCAACACCACTGCTAGTCTAGCAGTGGTGTTGGAATATTGACTCTCGCATGTAGTGGTTGTTGGAATGTATCAAATTACTCGATCTTGGAAATGAATAGACGAGTCATAATATCATTACGCCCGAGATATACAAAATTACAGATCCGATAATGATTTAGTTGCAGTCTGTCATATTGTGGGATCATAAATATGTCACGGCGCCCGGGGGTGGCTTTTATTTCGTAGACAGTCGAGACGGGCCTGGTATCATTATAGACACGAACCGAGTCAATCAAATTCTATATTAACATATTCATATGACCGGAGTGACTGGCCGAACTTATGTAAGTTCAAAGTTCAACAGTTCAGCTTACCTGCGTCCCGAAGATTTGTGTGGAATGAGTGTGGCGCCAGGAATGTCACGCAGCTGATTCCAATATAGCATCACGAACACGAATGCAAAAACGAGCGTGAGCGCGTACAGCGCTCTGCGCATGCTCCAAGCATACGCCATGCGCACAATCTGCAAAAAAATATAATTACATTAGGTCTCGTCAAAATTCCTACCCTGGAACTGCAGGTATTGGCCAAGCTAAGGGTATAGAAAAATTTATATTGTAGCAAACCCCAAGATGTTACGCCACTGCCTCCAATAGAAACCACGAGTAAGAAAGGTCACAGTAGTAAAGCGTGGAATGGTATCGAAGATTCCAGACAACGCTAGAGGATACGAGGTATATAAACAGGAGTGTGTTGTGTTGAATCGGTCAGTGCCATCAGTCAGTACAGTGAAATAAATATTGATCAGTCAACGGGAATCAGTCAGTGTAGATTGTACTGTGATAGTGTGGAACAGCTAAATAAATCTGATATAAATACAGTGACATAAATAATTACAAATAAATAATCCTTGTATATATATAGTTATTTGTTAAGTGTTATTTAAGTGGCTCGTTTAGTTCAATAATTACCGTCTAAGTTTTTTTATTGTTAGAATTGATTTTTCGTTGTTGCATTTATTGTTATTGTATTTTTAATTATTGTAAATAAATATTTATTCCGCCAACTCAGAAAACAGTTTTGTAACAATATAATTAATTATAAATAATGTTCGTACAGAAATCCAAAACCGCCTGTGGACGTCTGGAGTGTGAGCAGTGAAATTTTTATTGTTTTGATAAATCCCTGATTAATCCCTGATTTTGTTCTAATATATTTGCTAACCGTTTGCTAAAAATCGGAAAAGTTTGTGGATAGTACGCAAAATTTTTAATCAAAGGCATGGATCGTGTTAAGGTATACGAACACGAAAGCAGGTTATTCAGCGCCGAAAACCGGCGCTTATTTGTCAGCTCTAGCGCACACAATAAACATCGGTTATTTGCCAGTTTAAAAACGACTTTTGCTCGACCAAGATGTCTAGTTCATCTTCAGAGGGAAATTCTTGGCCCATGCACAAAAAAAATACTGGCTACGTGCCTGCGTATACTGTGAATCGACCTTTAACATTAGGTGAGATATTTGTAAATCGAACAAATTCTCACGAAAAATATATTTCTCAAGTTAAAAAACAAAACATTACTTATTCATCTCACCCACAACCTCTGTAAGTTGATATGGAAACAGGGGTAAGAATATAAATTATGTATTTTCATTCTGAATATCATCATCAATGCATTATTA
This sequence comes from Mongoloraphidia duomilia, assembly GCA_039654895.1. Taxonomy (NCBI): domain Eukaryota; kingdom Metazoa; phylum Arthropoda; class Insecta; order Raphidioptera; family Raphidiidae; genus Mongoloraphidia; species Mongoloraphidia duomilia. Next base: position 6,881,859 of record CM077516.1, read on the forward strand.
AAACAGAACTAACCGCCAATCAATTGTTAATAAATTTTCTATTTGTGGAATAATCAATAATCCAACGTAAATATACATATACAGCGAACATGCCCGAACTGTATAGCTTATTTCAAGATATTTGGTGGTGACTAATGTCATGGAGGATAGACAGAAAGTAAACTGATCTCATCTGGCCTCAATGCGAAGCGCGTGTCCCAAAAATCGATAACGGTAAGGATTTGTAAAAGCTTAACGAGCGGCGCTGTAGCTATAAGGTCCCAAGCCGAGTGCATTGTTGGACCCTTCTGAATGGAACCAGTCTATGATTCTAAACCACGCACTGTAAAAAATGGATGTAAAAATACTTTGAAAGTTAAGGTAGAATTCGCCCGATTTTCAAAGTGATTTTACATTATTATTTATTTTTACACAGAAAACTTCATAAAAACTTGGACTTTTACTGTAAAGTTAAACAAATTTGTAATTTTTACATAAAGTAAATTAAAATTACATAATTTGTGTAATATCCCAATAAAGTGTGTAAAAATTACAAAATAAAATGTATAGTTACATATATAAAATGGATGAATACAAAACAAATTAATGTAAAATTAGTAAACACGCATGCTCAATGTGTGGAATCACGCGATCTCCAGGCGATACCTGTTTGCGACGCCATTGTCTCTTTGTGTGCCTATTACCAGATTAATCGCTGGCTACAAATGGACCATCGATAATCTATGTAATCGGCCTTCTCATTTCTTACAGTGCGGCTGCAAAGTGGTATTGGTTACTGTCAGTTAACCAGATCGATTATTTTTTAATTTAGTTTATTTCTATTTTGCAAAAAAAAACAATATTCAAATCGCCCGGTTACCAACTCTACTTGAAGTCTTATAGCTTCAGTGCCTCTACCGCCGGAATAGGAACGGCGAACACATGGATATTAGTCTCCTTTCTCTATATCTTCCATGACTAAAGCATTAAAGTAGTGATGTGCCGGATCGTTAAAAATGTATATCCGCGGATACGGATCTGAATACGGATATTTGGTCTCAAGATCCGCGAATACGGATACGGATCTTAACTTTCTTAGAGTACGCGGCGGTAAATACTAAATATTGCACATCAACCTTTGGAAAGAGACTATCTGTTATGGGAAAAAGTTATTGACCACGATATTAAAAAATAAAAAATAATCTAAATGAAATTTAACTGTTTTTTATTATTACCTAATCACCTATATATATAAAATTTTATCTATGAATTGAAAATTGATAAGGTAAAAGATCCGTAGAAGATCTGTCAAAAAACTAACGGATACGGATACGGATCTTTCTTTTCCATCGGATATCCGGCACATCACTACATTAAAGTAATTCTAAGCGACAAAGCACACGCACAGTCAAAACTATAATATTATCCATTTTTAAACGGTTTTATTTAGCTTGACCCAATATATTTGTTTGTTTGTTACTATCTTTGTTTCAAATCTTGCGATAGCTTTTTCAACTACTTCAACTTAACCGATTCTTATGAAACTTTGCACACATATTGAATTCCCGTGATAAAACAATATTATGATAATTTCAACTTGGTAACGAGGATCTGATGATGGAATCAGGAGGTGGACAGTTGAAAGGATTAGGAGTTTGCATAATGATACGGGCCAGAAACCAAACTAAAAACTAGAAAATAAAAATAGGTAAAAAAACAAGTTAAACGGTTTTATTTTAAATCATCGCCTGTACCAAAAACAAGAAAATAATTAGGACACAAACCAAGGGGCACTTTGTGTCGCTGCGTCAGCGGAATAAGTAATAAAAACATGGGGCGCATAAAAATCTGTATAACGACTGTATAAAATTATTAGATAAGAATGGCTTGTCTAGAAAAATGTGTTTCCAAGCCCACCAACAGAAATATTTTAAATGCGCCCAAAGTTTTTATTACTTATTCCGCTGACGCAGCAACACAAAGTGCCCCTTGGTTTGTATCCTAATTATTTTCTAGTTTTTGGTACAGCTGATGATTTAAAATAATACCGTCTAACTTAAAAGTTTTTTTACCAATTTTTATTATGTTTTATCCTCGGTTTTAACTTACATTTTAAAATTCAGCAAAGACAGCAACCCCTTCGAATAAATCAAGTTAAAAATTCGTTGTCAAATTATTTTTAATGTTTTACGTTTTTTCTTTCATTTCTTTTGGCGCAACCACATATTTTGAAAGTTGAAATGATCTATATCTGTACATATAAGGTGTAACGGAAAGTTATGCTCAAACTTCTAAAAAAATACTGATCGCAGTATCAAACCCTGTCGACGGTATAGTGTATTTCTTAATACAGACCGAGGACAGAGTGGTGTAACGGTTAGCGTAACGGCCTTTGGATCACACTGTCGTGGGTTCGAATCCCGCCTCCGCTCATGGATGTTTTGTGATGTCATTTAGTTTTAAGTGAGTCGTTATTTGATGTAAACAAGACGCTAATGACCTAAGTTGTCGACGCGTCTATAATTTACAATAAAATAAAAATCTTAATACAGAGAGAGAGATTGTAGATTATTGAAGCTCGACAACTGAGGTCATAGCGTCGATTCGGTAATTCGCATATTACGGCATTTAAATAAATCATTATGTGAACTTTACTTTGTTTACGAACTAAAAAATTCACAGATTTCGCAATCCTTGCAACCATCGAGGACATTGGAAATGATAACAGCATATATGAAACATAATTAACTGTTTATTATACACACAATATTTATCAATGCACTGTTTAGTTTTGCCAGGAATAACCCTATTATTCTTCTGTTATATACGCGTTCACTTTTGCTTGATTACTTAACTTTTAAATGGATTTTTCTACAGTATTTATTAACATTTGCTCAAAAATAACACCGCAGATCGTTGCAAATAGCTCTCAATTAACTAGACATGATATAAAACACATTTCGAAAAAATTGCACTTGTTCAATTTTGCATGATTGCTCCTCACTTGATCGCGACACCGTTATCTTTTGGCCTTGAACGAAAACTCGTAACTCTGCCCCCATATACGAACATAAACATTTCCAATGTTAAAATATTTAAGGCGCGAACACATAGTATAATATGCAAACATTATAAGCATCAAGGCTACAAGCACACACGCTTGAATCAATGTTTTTCAAACATTCGACATGAACATAATATAACCACCGTAGTAGTATGGTAAGGGGCTTCTGGCGCCACATGAATCTCTTGCGCCAAAGGAATCTTAACCACAGGATCTGTTCGGAGTCTGTTCGAATTCCTGTGGTTGAGATTCCATTTGTCGCCAGAAGCCCCCTTACCATACTACTGTGGTTGTGTTATACTATAGGGTTTCGGCAATGTATCTTATGTGTTTGAAACAGTGTTATATAGGATATCGTGTTGTAGGCTAGTGTTACCTCTACCTGTGCCCAAAAAAAGTACGCGGAGGGTGTATTAGTGCTCTTTGATTTTTGATGTGAAACATCTTATGTCGGGCCGTGAACAGCCGCGTGAGGGGAAATATGCAACGGAAATGAATGCAACGAAATAATTTAAATTCTCGTCGGGTAAATATTATGGCTTATACTTTTAATGAATACAAGATATTCCGAGAGAATTCTGCCAAACTTTAGGAACTTATTATTTAAGCAATTTTAAACAAAACAACCCGTGAGGTGGGTCGTTTATTAGAACTAAAGTGCGACCCTTGAGGTCCACACGACGAATTTCCCAGTTTGATAAATATTTAATAATAATAATTAAATTAGATATTACACAGAAAAGTAATCATTTTAATCATTAAAACATAATTATTATTTATTTTTAACAATAATAAAAAAAAAAAACGGCTGAACCGATTTTTATAAAGTTTATGTCGGATCAAAATGACGTTAACACGCCTCGATTGACAGCCTTACGAAGTCGAATTAATTTTTTATTCGCGAGATATTGTGTAAAATCTACTTTTTTGGAGTCTATTTGGTTAAGAAAAAAGAACGGCTGAACCGATTTTGAAAAAAATTCTTTCAGATCATATTTACGTTAATACGCGTCGATTGGCATCCTAACGTAGTCGATATCATTTTTCATTCTCGAGATTTCGTCTTAGAAAGAAATGGACACATACGTACGTACACACACATACACACACACATACATCTTTCTAAAAATAGTGTAGTGACCTTGAAACATAAAAATTTGTTATACATTTTGATTTCGATTTTCGGACCCATTACAATAACTTCCAATGGGAAGTTAAAAAAATATATCAACATAGGTGACAGGTTCAATTCGAAAAAGTTATCGAGTTACAATTTTACGACCAAGGTGCGCCATTTTTTATATGTTTTGGCCTTTCTTCAACAAGTCATAACTCGATAACTTTTTCGAATCGCATCTATGTTGATATAACTTTTTTTGTTTAAAATTACTTAAATAACAAGCCCTTAAGTTTGGCAGATTCCTTCCGGGACACCCTGTATATTAAAAGGTTCGATTTTGAATCTATTTCGGTTACTACGTACGGTACATTACAATACACAAATATATAGATAATAATAATATTTTACCCTTATGATTTTTCGAACCGGACGAAGAAATATTGCCGTCATTGTTGTATTTCTGTTCGCGCAGCTTTTTATAGATCAATGTCGTTATCTATCAGAAAGAACTCTAGATCTCATTTTAGGATGGTCGTGGTAGCGCTGAAGTCAAGTCAAGTCATCATGAGCGTTTAAGAAATCGCGTATTACTGATGGGAGAGCAGCTTAGACCAAACACCGATGCCCTTACTTCTATTTACCCTAAAATTTTCAACATAACTTTCGGTTACACCTTGGATATGTCATGACGATTGTCGGTATAGTAGATATCTACTGCATAGGTATATAGATAGGTACGCGTGCGTTTACTGACGGTATAACGCGAACACGTGACGTTAAGTTAAATCAAGCTGACCGTACTACGAAGGATAACGATTCGTTGTAGAGAACGCGTCGGGCACGACTATGATGACATTTATAAGCTGACCCTGTTTTCCCCGACTGTTATAGATATGCTACGACCTTTTCCATTGTCCGATACAAACGATACGTACAGTTTGGCACCGGTAAACTGAACGTAAAGGTGCCTTGTTTATTACGTTGGCCATTGGTTTAAAGGAATCATATCTACATACATACATACATACATAAATTTCTTTATTTAAGATTCCATGCAGAATATAATAGCGTCAAAAATAAAAGTTACATTAAAAAATTATATTAAAAAATTACATTAAAAAAATCATCGATGGTGTACAAGCAGTACTGAGTGAGTACATTTTTAATTTTTGTTTCAAATTTCTTGTCCGGCAGGTTTTTATACGACTCAGGAAGGTGATTAAATAATTTGATAGAGACATACGTAAAATTTGCCTGTACGGCAGCTAGTTTGTGTAAAGGAGTACTAATATTATTTTTGTTTCTGGTGTTGTAATTATGGTAATCTTTGTTTTTTGTAAACTCGTTGATATTTTTTTTGCATAGATTAAACTATGATAAGTATAAACCGAAGGTAGGGACATTATTTTGAGATCACAAAAAATAGGTTGACAGTGTTCGCGATACGGAGCATTTACTATGACACGTACTGCAGCCTTTTGTAGGATGAAGACAGTTGATACAGTCTTAAGATCAGTACTTACATAACGACGCGACGCGACAAAATTTTGCTTTTAAAAAGTTACGTGTTTTCAAAAGCAGCAATTTTTTCAAGAGCGACGCAGAGGTAGCAGCGCGACAAAATTCAATGCTTCGGAGAGCGGTGTCAGGGCCGCGCCGCCAATAGTGAAGTTTGCGGCGCACACAGGCGCCAGGACATCAAGGGTGCCCCTTTGGCTTCGTAGTCTACAAGCGGAAGCAAAGTACTTTTTCTCTACTTAAAAAACTTTTTAACAAAAAAAAAACCTCTTTCAAAAGCCACTAAAAGAGGAAAATATGAAATTTTGAGATCTGCGCCAATTTAATAAAATATGAAGTCGGTTAAAAAGAAGATATTAATCACTATACATACTATACTTTTAATTGACTTCATATTTTATTAAATTGGCGCAGATCTCAAAAATTCATTATTTTCCTCTTTTTAGTGGTTTTTTGATGGAGGTTTTTTTTTTGTTAAAAAGTTTTTTATTTTTTACTTTTCAGTGTCAAAAAGTGAAGTTTACCTTAAAGGAATCACACGCCGTTACTCACTTTTATTAAAATCAGCCGAACTACTGAACCGATTTAAGTAAAATTTATATGACACCAACTTCGAGGTATACCCTATCCAATAAAAAAAGAATTTTCCAAATCGGTTTATAAATGACGGAGTTCTGAGGTAACAAACATAAAAAAAATACAACCGAATTGAGAACCACCTTCTTTTTTTGAAGTCGGTTAAAAAGAGGCTCTTCATGTATGTTGCGCACACAGGTGCTTGAGGGTCGGCGCCCCCCTGAGTGGTGTTGGGTCGCTATGTGAGAATTGAGTATACGGGCGCGTCTAAAGTCCCCCGCATTTAAACTTTTGAGCTGATTAGAAAATGGCTAGAAGAGGCATGATTTCTAGCTTGTTGTACGGTCCATTTTCTATGTTATTGGTTAATAACGGCTTGTATATTATCAAGTAAGTGCAATAATAAATTATTGTTAGTACCGAAGTGCGCGACTATGGGATTAGCGAAAACAAAAAAAAAAAAGCGACCAAGTGCGTATCGGACTACGCACAGTGAGAAGGGTTCCGTATAGTCGGGAAGAACGTTCACGGTTAAAATTCAAAGTTAATAAAAAACTAAATAATAATTTATAGTCATTTCTTTTTTTAAGTTGAACATAGTATTCCAAAAATAAGTTTGTATTTGTACTGTGAAAAACAAAGTTATTTCTGCGGTCGCTAAAAATAACGTGTAACCGAAAATATCCCATCTCAAAAACTACACAACATATCTTATTCAAACTAATTTTCGTTGGAAGTGTTTTTTAAGTTCTACCACCTTAAATTTTTCGGAATTTTCCACCCCATAGTTAAAAAGTTTTACGACTTTTATTAAGGGTTGTCCATACTTAACCCAAACATTTTTATATAAAAATATTAGGTTTAGGTATGGACAACCCTTAATAAAAGTGTTAGTAAATATCCTAAAGAATACAATTCCAACAAAAAAATAACCTCGTTGTATTTAACAATCAAAAGTTACACGTGATTGAAGTTAGGTAAAAGAAGTACATTATTTTGAACACCCTGTATAATAAATTCATGTTTTTAGGACAGACATTGATTTGTCCGTCTATTATCTAGTGATCCTCAAAATTTCAGTTTGATAAAGGTTTTTGTTTTGGCTATATGTCGAATATTAGGTAAAGGTCTGCACGTGTCAAAAATTTTTAAAAAACTTGAATAACTCAAAAATTACTGAATTTTCGAGCATGGCATCCCTTACAATTTATATTCACATTTAGATGCAGAATTGAAAAAACAAATAAAAATAGGGTGCTAGGTTAAAAAAAACATAACTTTGATCTGCCACGGTTAAATGGGACAGGCTGTATAATTGAAAATATTTTTAGGTTATACATCATTAAAAATTATACAACTTTTGTAATTAAACTTATTTTCTATCTTCACCCAAAATCAATATATCGGCCGACAACGCAAGTCTTGGACACCCTGTATAGTGATGTCAATCAGTAAGACACAGGGCTCTCCCTAGGGGTTATGCGCCCGGGTCAAAGACACCTGATGCGCTACTCCCATTGAAGAGTTATGATGCCAGAGACAGACAAATAAACATATGACCCAAACCAGTAGCCTAACTATAAATTTGGGGCCAGTGGTATATTTTTGTGGTGGGTCCTCTGGCATTTTGAACATTAATTTTAGCTCTTCGACAAAAAGGAACGTTGCCCCCAATCCCCTCCAACCCCTATCTTCGTTTTTAATGGAAGAAAAAGTTTTCAAAAATCCAAGACGAGATATGAAGAACAAGAAACATAATATAGAAGGATATAATATGTACATTTAATTTCGGTTTGCAGATTTTTATAGAATGGTGCGCTGCAAAATGCACATATCCAGTTAGCTGCCGCGGGGCCCCTTGAGGCCGGGGGCCCCTGGCTTTTTGCCAATCCTGCCACTCGACTGTAGTTACGCTACTGACCCAAACACATGTAAATGTAACGTCCCTCTTTTAGAGTACCTATTAGTTCAAGTGAAGGGAATTTATATAAGCGACTAGGCCCTGCAGTCAAGGTTCATTCTGATTGGTCGAATACCCCATCTTGATGTCGTTTGACACACGTACACACACCTAAAAGAACGTAACAACTAACTAGTGAACTCTGTATACTAATATGGATAGTTGATAGCGATTAAAAAATGGGTTTTGTATGTGGAGAATGTTCAAACACATTCTTGAAGACAGGCATTAATGTTAACAAAATTAGAATGAAAATTTCAGATAAGACTTGTAATCTAATTCGTTCTATAAAAGTCGATCAATTTTCTGACACGGTTACTGTATAAATTTTGGACATCCTATATAAGTACGGTCAACAAAGGTCCTGTCAATGCAATGTTGAAAGTGTTTAATAAGTTGCCCCAAGAGATCAAAAATTTACCAGACACCAAATTTAAACAGAAATTAAAATTTATATTATTACAGAAAACTTTTTACTCTGTCGAGGAATTTTTTAATCATAAGTTTTAAACTGTATACTTTTATACTGACGCATTCTACACTGTATAGTGTATATACAGTATTGACAGAATAAAGTTTATGTCTATCTATCTATCTATCTCAAATAATAATATTAAATTAGGTTTTATTTTGAAATGTCAAAAAATTGATCGACTTGTATAGAAAGAATTAGATTACAAGCCTTACCTGAAGTTTTCATTCTAATTTTGTGAACATTAGTGCCTGTCTTGAAGAATATGTATTTGAACATTTTCCATAATATACAAAACCCATTTTTTTATCGCTATCAACTATCCATATTAGTATACAGAGTTCACTAGTTTAGTTGTTACGTTCATTTAGGTGTGTGTGCGTGTGTCAAACGATATCAAGATGGGGTATTCGACCAATCAGAATGGACTCTGACTGCAGGGCCTAGTCGCTTGTGGAATTTATGGACAGATCCTTGAAGTCTTGCCTTAAGTAGCTTTTATTCAATTTGAAAATATGTAAGTAAATATGTATAGTTATATGACTGGCCACGGTAAATTCACAAGTGATATTTTAATATTCCTCACTGTATATAGCGCCCTTGTTACTCAACTGTAACATCAAATCACAATTCTCATGAGTGAGTTTTTAGTAAACATCGCATTCACAAAAACAATATTATTTACGTATGATGCTTCTTTTTATTACACAGCATGTCCCAAAAATAACGATAAAACATTTTTGATGTGAAACATCTTATGTCGGGCAGTGAACACCTAGATAAATGAGTGAACAGCCGCGTGAGGGGAAATATGCAACGAAATTTCTGGTCCGCTCCTTCGCTGCTGTTCTCCCCACCACTGCGGCACTTCTCTCTCGGCTTCCGCGCGCTCGGGCACTGGAAGAGAGAGAGAGAGTATACATACGAACGTACTGTAAAGCAAAAGTATATATGTATACACGTATAAGTATGTAATATAGATACTTCGCTGTGTATTTATCTGGCTCAGGCGTGCTCAAACGCCGCAACCGCGTGTGTTACAGTGCAGTATATAGGATTACGTCAGCATAACAGTTAGTTGCTGCTTTTGAAAAAATATATACTACTACATAGAGAATACCACCGAGTTCAATAACGTTTTCTTTGATGTTTCACATCTGTCGGGGGTCCCGAGACACACACCCTTTTTTTTGTGAAGTTTCGATTCGAAAAGTCCTTTAAAAACATTTTTTTGTCTTGTCATTAATTTATTGTTAAAGTATGATTTTTGTGAAATAGTTGAGCGGTTTAGCTTGATATAACAAAGAATTGTTCACTTATGTACAAAATCATGATTTGGCATGATGAATGGACCTCCCTAAGGGTCATTTTAAGAACACTAAAAATCCAATAAAATGCCAATTTTCTCCAATTATAATGGTTTGACTTGATTGATTTTCAGTTTAGACAGTATTTTCAGGTGCTGAACACGAATTCGACGTTAAAATTTGCATTTGTAATCGAACGCCACTAGAAATAAAGATGGTGGCCACTAATTCCAATTTTGTTATTTATTATCAGATTTGATTGATTTTCGTCTTACATAATTATTTATTATACTGAACTGCTGAGTGTCATTTTGAGGTCAAAATTATTGCCTATATTCTCGAAAAAGGTTCAAAGTGCGTAAAATTTGAAGATTTACAAATTTAATATAAAAATATCAATTAATATATAAAATATAAAAAAATCAATCTTTATGCTGTTGTGTCTTTTTGAGTCAACATAATACTCTACATTGTTGACACAACATTGTTTTGTTTTGGCAGTTTCTATTAGCTACGCTTTTGAAACAAACAAGTAATTCAAAATTGTAATCTCGTTGTGATCAGACATATTTTAGACTCGTCTTGATTAAATCAAATTTTGTTGAGATTTATTTATTTATTTATAATTTTATATAAGGATCTACAATAATATTAAATCAAGCCAAATAGATCTTTATAATGCGTTTGAAAAAAAATTAAATTACGCCATTTAAAAAGTTATCCCAAAAATTGTTCAAGAAATTTTTGGATATCTAAATAAATAGAAAAGTTATAGCGAGTTTTTAAGAACGGATTTTTTCAGTTTTTTCTGAATAAATTCATAATGTGTCAAAATTTAATTATTTTCTGAACAGCATGTTAATTGGCATACGATTCTGCACTACTTTGTCCATTTAATCGACTTTCTATGTCCACTAATAACAAAAATATAAAAACTCGGGTCGCAGTGCCAAACCCTGCCGACAATATAGTGTATTTGCTAATACAGGCATTGTGGCATTATTATGTGAACTTAAGTTTGTTTCTTGACAAAATAAAAAATTTAACCCCTTAATACATCCCTTAAAATAATTACATTTTTCTAAATTTCAATATTAGACATGGATTTTATCAGTACAACATCTGCACCAAATCAAATACACCCTTCCATAAGTAAATCCGTATCAACAAACTAGTGTTTTCATAAAATTTGAAAGTCCGGTCCTGTTGAGCCGATTTTTTTAAAATTTCCAAATTTCGTGAAAATCAATTAACTCTTTCGAAAGTTATTGCCCGCACACACACACACACACACATATATATATAAACATTTTCAAAAATGGTGGCAAATTGTTCAGGAGGGTATGAAACGTCGAGAAATTTTGGTCCGACCCCTAGGTCCCGCCATCCGACCGACGCCAATAGTGTATGTGCCATATTATGGCAAATACACTAACAATGTTAAAAAAGGCCGTCTGTATAAAATACTACCAGTAAAATTACTGCAGTCTCTGCAAAAAACAACTGAATGCAGTCATCATTGCGAGAAGACAAAAGTCAGCGTATCTTTAATTTATTTTAAGGTCAGTACATATTGCTGCGATCCCGGCAACCCTTTTAACACTGTATAAATTTAAATAACAGGATTCTAGGAATTTGTATTCTTGACACAAATAAACTGTTTGAAAACATTAATGAAACGGATCAACACTAATTTTGATTCGTGGAATTCCGTTATTAAATACCTACGTTCAAACCGGTTTCAGATGGAAATAATTTTGTTATTTTTGTTTACACAGCAAACAAAACATTTTGTACAATCATAAAAATATTTTGGGAATCACACATTATAGTCCAGCGGCAGGTAAATGAATGAAGGGGATTATCTGGAAAGTATCCCGAAGTTAAAGATATTTTGGTGTGTTGTTTGCGGGTACTCTGTGGAGTAGAATCTGAGTTTTCGACCTCGAGGATCCTGTGCTAACGTGGGGGGAGCCGAAAAACCACGCAATTTTACCACCTTTTATGCTTTTTTCGAAATCTCTCAGAAACGGTCCACTTAAGCAATTCTTTCATTATGTAATGTTTTAAAGAGGATTACATTTCCTACAATTTTCATTCGCACAACTTTTCTGTTGAAAATCACCCGCTCCGCAATAAAACTATTGAAAAGAACATTACATTTTAAGCATTGGTTAGTTACAAAAAGCGGAGCGGGTGATTTTCAAGAAGCTGCATCGCGCTTACCATTAGTACCACAGAAAAGTTGTGGGAATGAAAATTGTAGGAAAAGTAATCCTCTTTAAAACATTACATAATGAAAGAATTGCTTAAGTCGACCGTTTCTGAGAAATTTCGAAAAAAGCATAAAAGGTGGTAAAATTTAGTGGTTTTTCGGCTCCCCCCACGTTAGCACAGGGTCCTCAAGGTCGAAAACTCAGATTCTACTCCACAGAGTACCCGCAAACAACACACCAAAATATCATTAACTTCGGAATACTTTCCAGGTAAAAAGTACCTAACTGCTGGATTAATATACCAGTTACTAATTCATAGATGTACGGCATGTACCCATGGAGGTTATAGAGATGTATCACTTAAATCAGCGAGAGCCAATATTTATAACAACATTACCGTGAATTGATTATAAGATTTTACCTAAAATTATTGCTTTCCACAAAAACGTTTTAAATTTAAAAATTGACATAGTATTATGACAGTTTATTAACGAAATTTTATTTTCTACTAAGTAATTTGCAAAGTAACTTCTTTGTATTGTTTGACATCACAAATGTAACCTACACTTTAATATCTGCGGGCTCATAAGTCATATATTATGATAAAATGGCTTATGTAAATTTTTTGGTAAAATAAGTCGTGCTGCGGCCGAGTCGTATGAAATGCATTCTTCAGTGTATACTTCAAATATAAATAAATTTCGAAACGGTGTGGTCCCCTGCTTTTGCCAGTTTATTTAGAATTAAAATTTACGTTAGTGAATTAACTTCGTTCGAATCTGTTCGAGACACTTAGGTGGTAGGAACAGGGTCGGATAATTTTAAGCAAGTTTAATAAAGTACTTAAATTACAAAACATACCTATAAATTGTGTGAACATTTGTGTTGTTGAAAGTTTTGTACGGTATTATTAAGAAGTTTTTTTTGGAAAAGCAGCCAAATTTTTGAAGTTATATTTCTTTTGGCGCGTTATGGAAAAATGGTGAGAGTTAATTTTTACGATGCGCGCGCATCGCGTCACGAAAATTTAACACCATGAAGCTAGTCGGAAATAACACCATGAAGTTATTTTTATTAATCTACAATAAAGATGATTGTTTTTCCATTATTAACTACGTCATTACAAAAAAATGCTTTTTAGTTTTAATAATTAATGTTTTTATACTGAAAAGGACTATTTCCTACTCTGTTTATATAAAAACTTATAAGGAAAATAAAAAAAAAAACTTATAAAAAAGTTTTGGCTACTTTTCCAAAAAAATTTCTTAATAAATTTGTGTTTTGTGATCAAAACACAACGGTGACAGTTGAGGTAAAAATGTTGATAATGCAAAAAAAAAACACAAAAAATAACATGCAATTTGCAATTTCTATAAAAAAAAGTTGTCTAAGATGCATGATTTGGCCATTTTATAAAATATGTCCGGTTACTTCTTGGAGACTTTACCCAAACGTTTCCCAAAAAATAAATGTCCGGACATTTAGCAACATTAAAAAAACCAATCTGAAAATCAAAAAAATGACAGAAATTGATCTTAAGCGATTTTGTTTTGTGGTTACAGATGTTTATGTAGAACGATGTAATCAGAACACCGCTCGTACAGATTAAGTACAAAAGAACAAAAGAAACACTCGAACGTAATGTTCTCCTGTACGGGCCGCCCCCCGCACCAACAATTGGCGCCGCCAGAATTGTTGCTCGTCCATCAAGAATAGAACGCAGTGAAATATAAGTAGAAATTATTCTCTATAATCTATATTGAAATGAACAGTTCATTGGTTCAGTGCGAAATTTTAGCAACATTAAATTATTGCTTTTCGCAATACATTTGCTTGAGAATAACCGTGAGTATAGCAGTGCTGTTGTTCATATGGCGTTGCTATGGTTCCTCTATTACAAGTCCCCAGTTCCCGGGTTCTAGCCCGAGAGCTGGTAAAAGTGTCAATTGGATTTTCAATTTATTATAAAAAAAAATGAATTGAAAATATGAATTGGTGCTAGGCCCAAATAACCTTAGCTGTTGGTGGTCTTTCAAACCCAGTTTTTCCCAATACATTTGAAGCTTTTCGACTGCACACAGTACGGGACCTGATGTGAAATTGTTAGATAACCAAACCCATAGTCATTTTGACACTCAATCTACCTAGTGTTGATTCCTGATGTATTCTCATAGCATGTAGGATAACCAAACCCATAGTCATTTTGACACTCAAGGAGGTGTTTGGGCTACTGTGAGAAGACACCTACAATGTAGGTGTCTTCTCACAGTAGCCCAAACACCTCCTTGAGTGTCAAAATGACTATGGGTTTGGTTATCCTACATGCTATGAGAATACATCAGGAATCAACACTAGGTAGATTATGCGAAATGGAGGATGAAACAGCCATCCATATTGTGTTCGAATGTGAAGCCCTAACCTACAGAGGGAACATCTTAGTTTACGTATAGATGAGGACAGAATTCCATAGGATAATCTATAGTGGCCAATCTTCTAAAGCTCATACGAAGATCCAGACTGTCTTGTATTGTCTTGTCTAGACGGCAACACTATTTTGAAGGGGAATTCGTATAAAAAACTAGGTTAAATACATGTATAATTTAGACAAAATAACATTTTAATCGATCGATATGGTCACGAGGGAATTGTCAATTTAGATTTTCTGATAATCAGCTGTACATTGTACAATCCAGAATGAGAATGATCACACAATGTAGGTTTTAAAAGAAATCGATTTATGGAACAGAGAAATTGTATGAAAAGAGATGGCGGTACGGTTTATAAACATCATGAATAAATAATGAGACGCGGGACATGTGTCAGTTGAATATCATTATACATATTTCATTGGATACTGATTATTTTAAACTTTGGAATAGCTGGAGCTCGACCACTGTCATCAAATAAAGACTGAAAAATAAAAGCTGTTAATTAGATTATTCTAAACAGTTTTTTCAATTTCATATACCGGGTAAAATTATTATGATATAAATGTAATTATTATGACCGACTGATAAATTTATACCGCAAGGTTTTGTTTATATAACATCAGTTTTTATATATACATTGTACAGAGCATGCGCATGAATTATTGAAATTCTATATTTTGTGTGTGAAGCATCAATCTACAAGGTTCTTAGACTAGTCCCATTATTTGGATTTATCCAAACGATTAGGACTAAAATAACAGGACACTAAAAGTGCTAAATAATAAAAAATAAAGAAATTGAAACGACTTAAAAAAAGCGGTCAAGTGCGTGTGGAACTCGGGCTACGAGGGTTCCGTACCGTTACAACAATTAAATTAGGTAGACATATTCTGTGAAAATTTCAACCTGCTACATGTTACAGTTCTAAAGATACAGAGCCTTTTTAAAAGGTTTTTCCGTTTTTTGTGTAGGGACCCCCTTTAATTTTTACTTTTTGTGATTTTCGGATTTTTCCCTTTACTTGCGCTGCGAGAGCTTGCTTTTTGCCAAATTTCATGATTCTAGGTCAACGGGAAGTACCCTTTAGGTTTTTGATGAGTGAGTTTGCGAATATTATTATTATTATTGTAGATTATAGACGCGTCGACAACTCAGGTCATTAGCGTCTTTTGCGAATATCAAAATAGGTGTAGGATCCCCTTTAATTTTTACTTTTTGTGATTTTCGAATTTTTCCCTTTACTTGTGCTGCGAGATCTTGCTTTTTGCCAAATTTTATGATTCCAGGTCAACGGGAAGTACCCTATAGATTTTTGATGAAATGACAAAATGGCCGTATCTTTTGATTGCGTTGACCTAGAAGCTTAAATTCTTTATAACTTTAAGGGACCGTAGACCTTAGTATTTCGTATAAATTTCAACTTGTTATCTCTATCAGGTCCTGATTAAATGGATCTTGAAAGACGGACACCCAGACGGACAAACGAGTGATCCTATAAGGGTACCGTTTTTTCTTATTGAAATACGGAACCCTAAAAAGGAATCGGAATGCCTCCAAAAAAGATAAAATAATTTATCCTTTCGTTTTCGACATTCTGATTCCTTTTTGAAGTCGGTTCAAGTTTTCAAAAAAAAATTTATACACTAACATTTCTGGGGCCAAAAATGACAGGGATGTAGGTACGTTGTTTATTGTGCTTTGTTTTATTTTCATCTTAAGCCGCTCCTGTTATACGCTTTCTAAATTATTTACCGTTGTATCTGTAACAGGATAATTCTAACCCGCGTCATTCCCATAAAACAGAAGCGACCTGCAACCGACAAACAAAACACAAACAATGAACGCTATTTTATTGACTATTTGATAGGCAAAACAAACATAACTTCGCGCTAGAAACATCGGTTCACCAAATCAATCTAAATATTGTCACACCTTCATATAAAACAGCCGTTTTTAAACTGTTACTGTCGGATTCTGCCGCATTGAAAACGGAAACGTTTTAAATAATAATTAATTTTATATTGATGTATTTTTAAAATGGATTTTTTCTGTTTAGTGTAGCTCTTTTGTGTATGTTTTTCCTTTTATCGACTGAGAAAGTCGATCAGTTTTCTGTTTTTAACAGACTTCAAAAAAAGAGGTTTCTCAATTCGACCGTATATATTTTTTATGTGGTTATGTTTTATGTGTGTTCGCGGATAACTTCGTCGTTTATGAACCGATTTTGAAATTTTTTTTTTATTTGAAAGGATATACTTTCAGATTGGTCTCATAGAAATTTCATCAAAATCGGTTCAGTAGTTCGGCTGATTTTAATAAAAGTAAGTAACGGCGTGTGATTCTTTAAGGTATAAATGTTACTTTTTGACACTAAAAAGTAAAAAATAAAAAACTTTTTAACAAAAAAAAAACCTCCTTCAAAAAGCCACTAAAAAGAGGAAAATAATGAAATTTTGAGGTCTGTGCCAATTAAAATATGAAGTCGGTTAAAAAGTATAGTATAGTGATTAATTTTTAACTTCCCACTGGAAGTTATTGTAATGGGTCCGAAAATCGAAATCAAAAAGGAAAAAAAATTTTAATGTTTCAAGGTCACTACACTATTTTTACACTACTTTTAGAAAGATGTGTGTGTGTGTGTGTGTGTGTACGTACGTACGTACGTACGTATGTGTCCATTTCTTTCTAAGACGAAATCTCGAGAACGAAAAATGATATCGACTAATTTGGGGTGCCAATCGACGCGTATTAACGTAAATATGATCTGAAAGGAATTTTTTTAAAATCGGTTCAGCCGTTCTTTTTTCTTAACCAAATAACCTCCAAAAAAGTAGATTTTACACAATATCTCGCGAATAAAAAATTATATCGACTTCGTAAGGGTGTCAATCGAGGCGTGTTAACGTCATTTTGATCCGACATAAATTTTATAAAAATCGGTTCAGCAGTTTTTTTTTTTTTTTAATTATTGATGTTTTAATGATTGAAATGATTACTTTTCTGTGTAATATCTAATTTAATTATTATTATTAAATATTTATCAAACTGGGAAGTTCGTCGTGTGGACCTCAAGGGTCGCACTTAAGTCCTAATAAACGACCCACCTCACGGCTTGTTTGTTTTTTTAACCGACTTCATATTTTAATTGGCACAGACCTCAAAATTTCATTATTTTCCTCTTTTTAGTGGCTTTTTGAAGGAGGTTTTTTTTTGTTAAAAAGTTTTTTTTTGGCTCACAATTAAATAAATCCAATTTCCATTCATCAGAGATCAAAGCTGAGAGATCGTCGATTTCGATTTGACGAACCTATGACTAATTATTATTACCATCATTCAAAGAGGAAAATATTAAAACTTTGAGATCCGAAAAAATTTAATAAAATATGAAGTCTGTTAAAAAGTATAGTATAGTGATTAATATCTCCTTTTTAACCGACTTCATATTTTATTAAATTAGCGCAGACCTCAAAGTTTTATTAGTTTTCTCTTTTTAGTGGTTTTTATTAGTGTATTTGCCATAATATGGCACATACACTATTGTCGTCGGTCGGATGGCGGGACCTAGGGGTCGGACCAAAATTTCTCGACGTTTCATAGCCTCCTGAACAATTTGGCACCATTTTTAAAAATGTTTATATATATATGTATGTATATATATATAAATATATATATAAATATATATAAATATATATAAATATATATATATTTATATATATATATATATGTGTGTACACGATAACTCTCGACAGACTTAATCGATTGAAACGAAATTTGGTACACACATTGGAACTCATCACCGCAAGAAGCCTATTTAAAATGGGCCCGATCGGACCATTTTCAGGGTTGTATTTAGGGGTTCCAAAAAGTTTTGGGGTCCAAAAATACCGAAAAATTTGTCAGAATCGTTTCAAAATTGAAATTTAACTCTTTAGTAAAGATTAAAATGTGCTGCTAAAATTTTAATAAAATCGGCCCGACAGGACCGGACTTTCAAATTTTATGAAAACACTAGTTTGTTGATGCGGATTTACTTAGATATGGAAGGGTGTATTTAATTGGGTGTACTGATAAAATCCATGTCTAATATTGAAATTTAGAAAAATTTAATTATTTTAAGGGATGTATTAAGGGGTTAAATTTTTTATTTTGTCCAAAAACAAACTTAAGTTCACATAATAAAGCCACAATGCCAGTATTAGCAAATACACTATATTGTCGGCAGGGTTTTGGCACTGCGACCCGAGTTTTTTTATGACTTACGGCTTCTTGAACACGATTCAGCAATAAAATTGAATTCGAATAATTTTTCATACGAGGACGGTGATTCCGCCTGCCCTATTTACCTCGATCTTCCAACAAAATTAACACTATTTTTAACAGACTTCAAAAAAAGGAGGTGGTTCTCAATTCGCTTGTATTTTTTGATGTGAAACATCTTATGTCGGGCTGTGAACAGCCGCGTGAGGAGAAATATGCAACGAAATGTTTGGTCCGCTCCTTCGCTGCTATTCTCCCCACCACTGCGGCACTCTCTCTCTCTCTCTTGGCTCAGGCGTGCACTGTAACACACGCGGTGTTACAGTGCAGTATATAGGATTACGTCAGCATAACAGTTAGTTGCTGCTTTTGAAAAAATATATACTACTACATATAGAGAATACCACCGAGTTCAATAACGTTTTCTTTGATGTTTCACATCTGTCGGGGGTCCCGAGACCCACACCCTTTTTTATGTTTGTTACCTCAGAACTCCGTCATTTATTTTTGCATAAAAAATAAAAATAAATACGGATCCTTTGTTTTGAATAATTTTTGATTTTACCCGGGTTGCCCCAGGTTGCCCATAGTTTAGATGGAAACGTTTCAATGATTGCAATTTTTAGACAATAGAAAAACAAATGATATTTTAAATTTTATATTCAAGGTTGCAACAACAATACACGAAAGTATTGTTAAAAAATCTTAAATTATTTTTTCCACAATTATTTTATATAACAAATACATATCATGTAAAGCATCTAGAATTAATTAAAATCTTAATTAATTTGACGTCAAATAAAAGTATAAAAATGCAAGATTAATCAAATTTATTGATTAAAAAATGTTTGCAACCTTTTAATTTTCTCTAAAATATGATATCCAATGCTCGCTCTACATAAGGATGGGAAAAATCGAAAACAAAATAGGTCAACACTTTTCAATACAGATGAACGATTTTTGATAGGCCAAAAGTTTAATTACATACCTGAATAATCTGACAGACATATTTATTTGTATAGACGCTCTGTTGTCGAGCGTCTATAATCTACAATTCAATTCAATTCATATTTATTTGTAAAATATTACATACACCATTTACAAATGCAAACTTAAAACTCAGATAGCAATGACAGTTTTTTGTTAATTCTAATCTAGCTTTTGACAGATTTATGTCGTCTTTTGTGGCTTCTGTAAGCTTACAAAAATTTTATTAAAATGTAGTAAAAATGCATTTCTTTTATCAAACATTATTAGGAAATAATTGATTGTTTAAAAACGTGTCAATGTAGAGTAATTGTCAACTCAGCCACCGCGAAAGTGGAAGTTTCGGGTTAGAGTCCCGACGGTGACATAGGTTTGAAAAATGAATTTTTCCATTGTTGCATCATATTGTTACGTCATTTCGATGGGTGTTTCTAACACAAATGCAAACTTTGCATTCATTTGTATAATAAAAAATATGAATAGAATAGAATTTTATTATCATTAAAAACCACACGGTACGTCAAATTAGGAAATTATCCATTTTCGTCAATCTATAGCGCACGATTAATAAGAATAATTTTCTTAAATGGCCTTTCAAAGAAAAATTGTTACACATCACTGATTTAAATATATTTACGTGTCTCAATATATCAACTTTTTTCGATATATCAACTTTTACTGTACCTACTACCTATATAATAAAAATAGATCACTGAATGTAGATAATTTTTTCTAAGCCCTGTTGCTTTTTGATCGCTGTTTTGATCGATGGGCGTCGGCGCGACAACGCCGCGTGACGTCACTATTGCGTGACTCGTCGCTTTTTACGTGACTATAAATATGTACATATAAAACATTTTTTAAGTATACAGAGAAATTATGTTGTTCTCTGTTCCATACGCCTTTTGCTATGCCTAGTACCTACGTCTGTATTGTGCTTGCTTTATGCAAGCTGAACAAAATTTGAAATATAAGTTTCGCGACACAAATAGGTGCAAAAACAGTTGCCAAAAAATAAATAATTACAGACAAATCGCGTTACTATAAGCTGACTTGGAAATTATTATCTCAACAACCCCGTAAGCGGTCTTATAAAGCGATTCAACTCATATAGGCTTAATTCGGGGGTGGTAAGGGGTGGCAGTTGTTTCCCCAATTTTTTGAAGGAAAACAAATGTTCGTAATATTACAAACTTAGAAAGAACTTTACAAGAACGTTTTTCGTTACTCTGCTTAATTTAGCAATGAAACAAAATGATCGTTGCTTAATTGTATATAAGTAAATAATGTTGTTCAATTTGGTGATCGCAAATTGCTCTCAAAAGGCTTTAAACTACCATTTGAATCCTAATTTTTTAAACCACAGGGTCAACACCCCCCGGCAACCCCTCCCCCCCAATCAAAGTAAAGTGTTCAAATTACATGAGTTTCGACTGTATATCATTTACTTTAGAGAAGGCGGCAAATTTAACGGACAAATAACAAAAATAAAACTAAAAGAGTCAGACTTGGTTTGAAAAGTTCAAACGGTGTGCTTACAGAGATTAAAGTTTATGTTATATGTCATTTGACAATGTGTTGCACCGGCCTTTAAAATATTATCTATCATAACTCATAAGTAATTAATTATAGCTGTTTTCTTTTTTTAATTGGATTATCCACTACAAGACCGGAACCAACTCATCGCCATATTATGTTATTTTGTTGCCTTTTACATAATAACTATTTGCATAACTACGCTCTGCTACCATTATATAACGTTAAGATCAGTAGTGGAACGAGCAAATAGTTGAGTTAAAAGAATAATAATTGTTTGAACCTAATTAATAAAAATTGTTTGCTCAACCAGACAAAAAAAATATAACTCTTAGTTTTGACTCTACAGAGTGGTGAACTGCTGCACATAGGGATTTAACCCGTAAAATCAAACTTTCGCGATTTCCTGCTTCCCTAATTATTTTAGGAAAAATATCTTCAAATAATAGTTTTAGAACATAAAATTCTGCATCTATAAAATCATTAAAGAAAATTAATGTTGCATGCTATTTAACGGCAGAAATTTGATATGAAAATGTCAAAATTACCTCAAAAACAGATAGCGATAGCCATGGAACTTGAACAAAATGATGACGTTTTAGCTGTCAGAATAATTTCTAATCATTTTGTTCAAGTTCCATGGCTATCGCTATCTGTTTTTGAGGTAATTTTGACATTTTCATATCAAATTTCTGCCGTTAAATAGCATGCAAAATTAATTTTGTTTAATGATTTAGATGCAGAATTTTATGTTCTAAAACTATTATTTGAAGATATTTTTCCTAAAATAATTAGGGAAGCAGGAAATCGCGAAAGTTTGATTTTACGGGTTAAATCCCTATGTGCAGCAGTTACGTTCACCACCCTGTATACTCAGAAATGTTAGATCGGTCTACAACAAAATTTGTTATATAGAAAAATTGCAAATACGTGCCTCTTTATTATTTCGAAGATATAATATATACCTATCTACGGTACATAATAATATGTAAAACATATCATAAGGGTTGAAACAGTTGAAAACGGTCGCCCGTCATTGGTCAACATAATCCGTATTGTTTTGTTTCTGTCCACGTCGTTTTTGTTTCTTCTAAAATGGAGAAAACGTCAACAGATAGATTAGAGACATTGTTAAAAGCGTTTCGACGTAAAAGATAAATTGGTTTAAATTATTCGTTAATTCATGTAATTCTCTACAAAGTTATTTATAGTTTTGCTGAAAAATCAATAACTAAATATTCGTTTTGTTGAATGTTTTATTTTACTTAGAGTTCTGTCCGTGGTAATATGTGGTGCTATGTTAAAATAACGTTTATTTCTCATTGAAAAATATACGTGTTCAAATAAAAATTAATTACAGCGTACCTCATTACCGGCTGCTTATAATAATAAAAAAATACTTAACTGAAGAACAGAAGTTTTTTATAATAATTTGTAGTATAGTAGGTACCTGAAAAACGTATGTGAATTTAATTATATAAAAAAAAACAAAAATAACCAACTTCCCTTTATTAAATTAAATTGCTTTTTGAGTTATTAATTGAGATAAAAGTCAGTGAGAAAAATCAAACAATACGAACTACTTTTCAGCAGAAACTATTTTTCTCAGGTCCTGAAAATGGAATATATCCTTCGAAACACTGAAATTCAAAATAAATGGTTTCTACTGCGAACAGTTTTTTTAAATTATTTGATTTCCCACAATTTTCATCATAATTAGGTACAATAATTATATTTTGTAAAACGAACCTGTTTGATATGTTTTTTTATAACTATATAAAAATATAGATAAAAAAAACATGTACCTACTTCTGTCCATCAGTTTCGAGTTTGCGCAAAAAGACTGACGCGATTTTAATGAAATTTACATAATTTTTAACCGACTTCAAAAAAAGGAGTTGGTTCTCGATTCTATTGTACTTTTTTATGTTTGTTACCTCAGAACTCCGTCATTTATAAACCGATTTGGAAAATTGTTTTTTATCGGATAGGATATACCTCGAATTTGGTTCCATATAAATTGTACTTAAATCGGTTCAGTAGTTCGGCTGATTTTAATAAAAGTGAGTAGCGGCGTGTGATTCCTTTACACATCACACAGCGTACGAAATCGGTTTAATATAAAATAAAAAGTGAGTAACGGCGTGTGATTCCTTTAACTAAAAAGTAAAAAAAAAAACTCGGGTCGCAGTGCCAAAACCCTGCCGACAATATAGTGTATTTGCTAATACTGGCATTGTGGCTTTATTATGTGAACTTAAGTTTGTTTTTGGACAAAATAAAAAATTTAACCCCTTAATACATCCCTTAAAATAATATTTTTTTTCTTAATTTCAATATTTTTATCAATGCAACCTCGGTACCAAATTAAATACACCCTTCAGTAAGTAAAGCACTATCCGCAAACTAGTGTTTTCATAAAATTTGTAAGTCCGGTCCTGTCGGGCCGATTTTATTAAAATTTTAGCAGAACATTTTAATCGTTACTAAAGGGTTAAATTTCAATTTTGAAACGATTCTAAGAAATTTTTCGGCATTTTTGGGCCCAAAAACATTTTTCAACCCCTAAAAACCACCCTTAAAATGGTCCGATTGGGCCCATTTTAAATAGGCTTCGTGCGGTGATGGATTTCAACGTGCCTACCAAATTTCGTCAAAATCAATTAATTCTTTTGAAAGTTATAACCCGCACACACACACACACACACGCACACACACACACACACACACATATATATATATATATATATATATATAAACAGACATTTCCAAAAATGGTGCCAAAGTGTGTTCAGGAGGCTATGAAACGTCGAGAAATTTTGGTCCGACCCCTAGGTCCCGCCATCCGACCGACGCCAATAGTGTATGTGCCATATGGCAAATACACTAATAAAAAAATTCGACTGATGACCAGTCCTATACTTCCCACCTAGTAAATATATTTTGCAAAAAATAAACACTCTTTTTTTTTATTCTTTGACTAGGCCCAAATAACCTTAGCTGTTGGTGGTCTTTAAAACACAATTTAATTTTTATTCTTTGAAAAAAGCATGGCCCTCTATTTTGTTTGGTGATCTACTGATGGCTAACTTAATATAGCAAAAATCATGGTTACCTTGATTTACGTACAATTTTTATTTTTTTTAGTAAAATATTTTTTTTCTCGAAAACTATACATTTTAGAGAAAAAAAATATTTACATTTTTTTCATATTATAACATCTAGAATTCATTTATATTTTTTTTACCTATGTTAATACGTGACATTGAGAACGTTTTTTTTAATATCTCAGGATCCACTGAACCGATTTGACTCAAAATCTAATCAGATCTAAGTTAAAGGCTGATAAACACAATAGAACAATCGGCATGCCCGTATGTTGTTCCGTTCTTAAGATATCGAAGGCGAAAAATTGACCACACACACACACACACACACACACACACACACACACACACACACATACAGACATCAGTCAGAAAATGATCTTAAACGATTGCTAGGGTCTCAAAACGTGAAATCTGTTAAAATCTCGAAATATTTTTTTCGGACTGAATCCATTACTTCCCTACCATAGTAGAGGTGGGAAGTAAAAAGTAAAAAATAAAAAAATTTGCCATGCTGTATTAAAAATAATTAATAGCGCGTTGATTAAATTAAGTCTGATGCAAATTTAGTTGAACAGTAATTATTGTAGATTGCAGTGAGCACCAGTAAAACGGCTGCTAAATTGAAAATCAATTATAATTCACTTGACCTACTCGGACTGTCAAACGCAATTTAGTGATGTGAAGAGGCATAAATAAGTAATTAACTTGGTATACGGGATAAAAAACAATATTGCATTTGTCCTGGAGCTTGTAAAATAGCACTGGAAATGAATCGTTTTGTTAATTTAAAAGAATATTTCATTGACGTTTGTACTTTTCAAAACAAATGTTCTATAAATATGTTTAAAAAAATTCGACTGATGACCAGTCCTATACTTCCCACCTAGTAAATATTTGCAATAAATAAACACTCTTTTTTTATTCTTTGAAAAAAAGCATGGCCCTCTTTTTTGTTTGGTGATCTACTAGCTGATGGCTAGTAATATAGCAAAAATCATTGTTACCTTGATTAATAATTATACGTACAATTTTCTTTTTTTTTGTAAAATATTTTTTTTCTCGAAAACTGTACATTTTAGAGAAAAAAATATTTACATTTTTTTCATATTATAACATCTAGAATTCATTTATATTTTTTTTACCTATGTTAATACGTGACATTGAGAACGTTTTTTTTTAATATCTCAGGATCCACTGAACCGATTTGACTCGAAATCTAATCAGATCTAAGTTAAAGGCTGATAAACACAATAGAACAATCGGCATGGCCGTATGTTGTTCCGTTTTTACGATATCGAAGGCGAAAAATTGACCACACACACAAACACACACATACAGACATCAGTCAGAAAATGATCTTAAACGATTGCTATAGGGTCTCAAAACGTGAAGATCTGTTAAAATGTCGAAATATTTTTTTCGGACTAAATCCATTACTTCCCTACCATAGTAGAGGTGGGAAGTAAAAATTCATATTTTTAATTAATTATTTTTATTAACAAACTCGAAATGCAATTAATACTTCGTCAGTTTTCCATTTAGAACCTGGGAACTGCATGCATTGTATGCCTTATAATTAAAGATATTCTAGCGCAGTACTGTTTGTTTTCAAACCAAAACTAATTTATTTTAAGCACAATTTTTAACCTTAGTAATTCGTTTTACTTTTTTCATTTCAGGTCAAGACAAATAAATCTTCAAAGTTTGGGAAGAAACATCAGAAAAAACTAAAATTATTTTATATTAGTTTACTTCGGTTTTTAAGTTAATTATAAAGTATAAAGTAAGTGAAAAAAAATCTGAAAATTTTCTACAAATTAAAAAGTGTTTTGTGAAATAGTTTATTTTTTATTTTAAAGATATTTGAATATGTGTTAAATTTATCGTCGAGGAATCTTGAACGTTCTTTTTTTAAATAATTATGATATTTTCTAATAACAAAATTTTGACGCATTGTTACTACCAGACTTATTCAAAATAATATTTAAAAACAATTTTATAAACCGACGATATGTGTTTTAATCGCAAAGCAAAAGGAATAGGTGTAAAAAAGAATTGGAACAGAAACGAAGTGAAGTGTCATTTATAGTAGTGCTGTACGTGATGTCTATGAAGCGGTTAGCCATACTGGCTGCTGCAGGACACGCTGGCGGGCTTAACTTCACCCAGGGAACAACAAACATGACTACTTCACCAGGAGGTAGTGGTCGTCCAGGTGGAGCGGGATCGCTTCACGGGAATGTTAATGTACTACTTGGCGGGTAAGTTTATTAGTATTTAATTGGTAATTTCTAGAGATGCGCCGAATATTCGTTTGGTATTCGGTATTCGGCGTATTCGGCATCTTTTTCACTATTTGTAATCGGCCGAATTATTCGGTTTTGGTGCCAAATATATTCGGTTCAATATTTTTGTAATAATAAGCACCTTTGTTCGTATTTTTAACGTAATCGTGTGATGTTTTGAAGCAAAGTGATAGCGCGGTGTGCGCGGGTGGCCGGTGAGGTACGCTTGTCAACTAGCCAGCAGCGACACGTAGCGTACATGTTAGAACCTGTTTACGCGGCAAAACAATGAAATGGTAAACCGAATAATTCGGCCGAATATCCGGTTCGGTAAAGGTTAAACCGAATAGTATTCGGTATTCGGTTATTCGGTGAAACCACTATTCGGCGCATCTCTAGACTAATTTCCCTTTTTCTGTGTGCTATTTCCAGTTACTTTTAAATCTGATGCAGTGGCAAATCTTAAATCTAACGTCGCGTCGTTGTCAAGTCAGATTTTCGGACAATGCGTTGTGTAAACCCAGCATCATCGGGCTCTCAAATAATTTGAAACGTCCCTGTTTATTATATACGATAAATAGGCATCGTAGGGAATCAGTTTGTTTGACAAAATGACACCGCGGAGCAACCCATTCGCCCAACTCCACTCCCAACGGAAACCAACTGACTGCAATTGATGATCGACTCTGACATCTTGTTCATTTATTTTTTACGCCCCACGAGATTTTGTGAATTATGTCCACGTATATGTTATACCCTGTTTTTCTTCCGCATTGAAAGGTAGATTAGTAACACAGTCGCCTTAGTGAGTTTTTTTTGCGTTCCAAGCAAATGACGAGTTTAGCGTTCTTTAGGAAAATTAACGAAAAGTAATAATTAACCAATTAACTAATTAACCCAAAAATTAATTTTAAAAGTTGAATAAAACATAGCCTACTATAGAGCTTCTGGAATCATAAGAAATATTTAAAAAAAATCATCAAAATTCGTCAAATAGATTTTAAGTTAAATCATTTCCAACACACATTGTTACAAACATGCATACAAAGAATTTTATATAATTATTAGAGATGTGCCGATTATGACTTTGGCCGACCAGCCGATTAGTCGTTGTAAAGAGGCCGATTAGTCGGTTTCGGGGATTTCCGTAACGCTTCGTTTACAGCTGATTCGCGTGAAAGTCGCAAACGCCGCCTGCGAGCATGTCGAAAACTGTTTTGTTTACTTCGCATTGTTTCTTGATTGTTGCTTTTGTAAGGGTCACAGCGGTGTTTTTGTGTAAAAAAATTTTTTTTATGTAAAGATAATACTGTTATTGTTCATTAAAGTGAAATAGCTCAATTAAAATTTAATCATGTCAAAAAGAAAATCTCGTGTATAGATGTTTTTTGAACAATTGGACAATGATTCTACATACATATTACTGAGAAATATATACAAAGTAAGAAGCCGGATAGTCGGCGCTCTTTGCCGAATAGTCGGCGACTAGACGCCGACTTTGATAGTGGCCGGATAGTCGGCTTTACCGACTAGTCACCAACTAGTCGGAACATCTCTAATAATTATAGTATAGATGTTGCAGTCAAAACTCTTAACCAGTCAAAAGTACTATTGACTAGCAAAATCAGTCAAAAGTACTTTTGACTGAACAGGTTGGTCAAAAGTGGTTTTGACTGAAAATTATTGGTTATTAGTACTTTTGACTGCAAATTTGCGGTTAAAAGTACTTTTGACTGACGCTCTTCGTCAAAAGTAGTTTTAACTGCAATAAAGCATCAGTCAAAAGCACTATTAACTCGTTAGATGTGAATAAAAAAGATATTTATTAAATGTGAAATCGTTTATTACGAAAAATTTGGCATTACAATCAATACAAAGAAAACATACACTTAAAAATTGTCATTAAAATAGGTAATCAGAAAATTCACAGGTTATAAAAACACAGTACCTATATTACGTTAATCGCTTTTCTTAAATTCTTTGCAAAAAGCGTTCTTTCTTTTCGTAGTCACTCATTTTTGTTCTAATATCGGCACGTTCTCCACTAATAATGAGTAATATAAAAGTTTATATGTGCGTTTGTTGTTATTTTTATCAACCACCTTAACTTTTTAAGAGTTTTGACTGATACAACCAGTCAAAACCACTTTTGACGGAATCACTTAGTCAAAAGTACTTTAACCAGTTTCACTGGGCAAAAGTACTTTTAACTGTTATTTTAGTCAAAAGTATTATTGACTAAAGCATACGGTCAAAAGTACTTTTGACTGATTTTGCTAGTCAATAGTACTTTTGACTGGTTAAGAGTTTTGACTGCAACATAGATATGGATGATAGCACGTAGAACCCTAGGCGCACAAATCCAACTCGCATTAACTTGTCTGTTGTTTTTTAAGACTTAAAGGCCCGTTGACACTATGCTGGTTGACTAGCACCAGCTGATTAGCGCTAGTCGACTAGCACTACTAGCGCTGTTTACATATTGGTACCAGCAAATTAATACATTTTACTGTTAATTTGGAAGTTTAGTGAAAATAAGTAATGTACCGGATTTGTTATTTTTTTTAATTTTACTTTTCTCCAAACTGTATGTGTCTCTTTAGATTCAATTTTTTTCTTTACCATATTTACTGTCAAATTTTTCATTTTCATTTCACGTTGTAATGTATTCGAATGCACTATTCCGCTTATCACGATTTTTGTAATTTCCATCGCGAACATTCCACAAAATTTCGCACTCTTTATACAAAAAGTAATAAATTTTAAGGATCACGTTCAGTCCATCTGTTAATTGGCGCCATTTTGAAATCGCACGACTAGCAGCAAAAGTAGAAATGCTTTTAACTTTACTGGTACTAGTCGCACTAGCACGGTACTAGCGCTAGTAACCTGTTTACATTATACTAGTAACATGCTAGTCGACTAGCGCTAGTCAACTAGCATAGTGTCAACAGGGTATTAGAGATATACAGGCACTGGAGCGTTGATAAGATATCAAAGATGCGCATTAGGCCATATTAAATTATTCATTTTAAAAATAGGAATTTGAATGGAGATCATAAACAGGAAAATTTACGATAATACAAACTTCTATTACAGTATAATCGACACTATAAAAGTTGGTAAACACGATTTTTATGACTCATTTCGTGTATCGCTATAATTAAAAAGAGTAGCAATAAAAGTTAATAAAACAGTCTATAGATTTATCGATCTTTGAATCTTAATTATATAGAATAATAAATAAATAAATAAATAAATAAATAAATAAATAAACCATCAACCATTTTAGAAAATAGAGTACATACCATTATTAAAGGTAAGTGTAGCACGTCATGTTTTACAGCAAAAACCTTCTCTTCATATACACACTTGATAATTTTCTAGTTAATCACGTTGATATTACTGTCACTAAATAAATCATATTTAAATAAATTAATAAAAGACGTCGTATTATTATTTGATATACTTCTCCAAAGACATACCATTCTTAAATAAAATAGAACAGCTTGCCATTTTTGAACAATGGCCCTATATAAACGACTTTTTTAAATTAAATTATTGGAATGAGCTTCGTCTAACTTAAATAATGTCGTTGGATTTTAAAACGTTCACGGATTTATTGTGATTCACAATAAATTTTTGAAGTTGGGTAAATAAATATTTTTTCTTTCAAAAAGCTGACGTCATTGGTGCCAAACCTCATAGCCCAGGGGTCGGCAACCTTTTGAGACGGAAGAGCTAAAAGTTACAATTTACAAAATTTCCCAGTTTTTAAAGAGCCACTAACATTTTTATTTCAATATTATGGTATTTGATTAGGATTATAACTAAACAAACAGAACAGTGTTGCCACATTTAAAAAATGTCAGCTGTCCGTATACTCTCTACTCCACCTATTCTCACTGTTCTCTGTGTAGTGTTTTTATCCTGTTTAAAGTTTTTTTTGCAGTATAATATTTTTTATGAGTTTTGAAAATAAAATAATATAATTATTAATATTTGCGCATGGAACTGGAGAGCCGCATCTTGACATCATAAGAGCCGCAGGTTGCCGATCCCTGTCATAGCCTACTACTACAGGCCATATATTTAATAATCTATCTCATTTTAGTCGCGCGTTATCAGTGTACAGAGAACATAGGCTTTTCAAGAGAAAAAAAACCTATTAGCAATAAACTTAACATTAGGCGATTGCTGAAGTCACTACTAATTTGTGTTATTATGGATAAGATTAATTAATGCAATGTGATATAACACATTAGGTACATTTATTCTCTTGTTAGTTCTACGGAATACTCGGCGCGCGAGTTATACAAGCACTTGACCGGTCTTGTTTTCAGTTTGATTAAACATCAATAAATATTATAACTGCACATTTTCACTCCACTTTCATTTTGATTTTTTCAATATTTTCTTTTCGCGTTCGCATAAAACGTTATAATATCGGTTGAACGCAGCTGTGTAAGTTAACTAAATTTCACCTGCATTATGGCGGTTGATATCTACAATGTAAACAAAAACTTGAGATAACATTAATTATGATAAAAAAAAATTAAAGTTATGTATACAGTCGCGGACTTAATAAAGTTTACACTTGAGTTTTTCAGTGTAAGTTCAGAAAAAGTCAGTAGCTTAGCAACAAATTTAGTTTTTTATAAGTAAATGTAACTGTCAAAAATTAAAAGAAATAATTGTCGTTTAAATGCCTCGAAATTATTAAAACGATGAACAAAAAAGAAGAATTATTGCAAGATTGGAGGAAGGAATTTGCTAGTATCAAATGTTATCAAATCTTTTTATGTTTTAATTGAATAATATTGAGTAATTTGGATTGTATAATAAACAACTGAGGTGTTTTGATAATAATTTTTTACTGAATTTTTAAAATGTAACCTTAGTAATTGATACATTACTATCAAAAGCCAAATTACAATATGCAAAAATTAAAACGGTAACTATGATAATACAGGTGTAAACTTTTTTAAGTCCGCGACTGTACAGTCGCGGACTTAAAAAAAGATTATTGGACATCGCACATGTCGATTCAAATTCAAATGCAAATAAGTGGACAGTTGCCTGGGCCCCTCTCCAAAAGGCCCCCCAAGGCCATCACCGATTTTTTTTTTTAATTTTTATTCATTGAATTTGTTTAGACCAGGGGTTCCTAATCTTTTTTTTACTGCGACTCCCTATACAGGTTGCAATTTTTTGCGACGCCCTTCAAAAAGAAGGGCTCTAGCAGACAATAAAATTACTTTATTATTCAACTGAAACTCCAAAGCAGGGTTGTTACGGATGCAAAAATTTAGACATCCGCGGATGCAGATGCGGATGCGGATTATTAGAAGTTCACATCCGCGGATGCGGATGCGGATTTTGGGATTTTAAAAGGATACTTATTTAAATTTTAAGTGCATAAATAACTGAAAATCAATTTAATTTTAACTTTTTATTTATTTAATCATATTTTTAGCACGTGCCACTCTGGCTCCGCCCACTTTCTTTACATGTAGTTACTTGTTGATGTGAATCTGCATCCGTAAAAACTCCGCATTGATTGATGCGGATGTGAATGCGGATGCAGATGTCTGAATTAATGCGAATATTCCGCATTTACGGATGCGGATGCGAATATTCGTAACACCCCTGCTCCAAAGAATATAGAATTTTAATTATTAGGTATTTATTAGATTCTAATTCTAATAATTAGAAAACATAAAAAACAGCAAACAATACTACAATATTATTAATGAGAAGGATGAGCTTGCTTTTCTGAGCATATCTTCTCAAATCGGGGCTAAAGTTTTGAAATTTCTACTCTCATTTATTTTTGTAAATTTATTTGTGACCTGCAGTACTTCGATTTGATCTGTGCGTATCGTCTCGCGACTCACCTAGGATAGCGCCGCGACGCCCAGTTAGGGAAACTCTGATTTAGACAATGCAGATATATACAGGGTGCTGAATCGTTTTGCGGGTAATAGGGATTTAACCCGTAAAATCAAACTTTCGCGATTTCCTACTTCCCTAATTATTTTAGGAAAAATATCTTCGAATAAAAGTTTTAGAACATAAAATTCTGTATCTTTAAATCATTAAACAAAATTAATTTTGCATGCTTTGTAACGGCAGAAATTTGATATGAAAATGTCAAAATTACCTCAAAAACAGATAGCGATAGCCATGGTACTTGAACAAAATGATGACGTTTTAGCTGTCAGAATCATTTTGTTCAAGTTCCATGGCTATCGCTATCTGTTTTTGAGGTAATTTTGACATTTTCATATCAAATTTCTGCCGTTACAAAGCATGCAAAATTAATTTTGTTTAATGATTTAGATGCAGAATTTTATGTTCTAAAACTTTTATTCGAAGATATTTTTCCTAAAATAATTAGGGAAGCAGGAAATCGCAAAAGTTTGATTTTACGGGTTAAATCCCTATTACCCGCATAGCAATTCAGCACCTTGTATAAGAGCTATTTAATAATTTTTGAGGTTCTGGAGAAGACACAATTAGTGTTAAAACGTTGACCATTAAAGAATTTAACAAATAAATATTATTATGATTATTTTGATTTGTGTTTCTCCTAAAATTAATTATTTATACTAAAAATAAAAAATATTTATACGTTACAAATTACAGATCGTTCATTACGCTTATCGCAAAGCTAATTATAAAAACAATTACAGTTACAATGCCTATAAAACCAACGTAGGTAAACAAATAAAGGTTGATGGATCTAAACAGAACTATGGAACTTTTTCCTGTAATTTATGTAAACTGGAGAACTTTTGTTCTAGTGAAGTCATTGCCCTATATTGATCGTCACGTTGATGTACACTTATATCGTATAGGTCTAGATATATTTCTATTTAGGTCAAATTCTTTTTGAAGTAAAAACTTCCTTAGGCGCGTTAGGCACTCTTTGCCTGGGTACTGAAATAAAGTGAAGCGTTCGCAACCCGACGGTAAGAATTCGCTGAATCGGGGTTACTCGGCTAACACGTATTAGCAGTATGCTCATGGAATCTACACACGGAATATAAACTCCATGTAACCAGAAGCTTGTTTATTTACACTTTACAGCTGTCAGATGGAAATATTTATGATACTAAATTCACGTCAGTACGGGAAGGAATCCAGCGATGCTCTGGTGGTACAAAATGTAAACGTTAATTTGGATGATATGTTGACAAATTTTGTCAAATTTTCCCATATGAGATTGTACTCCTTGTCTAGCTTCCATGAGTATGGTCGCTCTCTTGGGCTTGAGAATAGCCGAGAGTGTAGCGGCGCTGTTGTTTACATGGCGTTGCTATGGTTCCTCTATTACAAGTCCCCAGTTCTCGGGTTCTAGCCCGAGACTGGTAAAAGTGTCAATTGGATTTTCAATTTATTATTAAAAAAAAAAAAAATAATGAATTGAAAATATGAATTGGTGCTAGGCCCAAATAACCTTAGCTGTTGGTGGTCTTTAAAACACAATTAATGGTCGCTCTCTTACAACAGCTGTGCCCGGCTGACATACTTATATCATAAAAACGGCAAGCTATACAGTTGTATCAATAACTCAGTTAGCAGCGTCTTTGCGTTGTATGCATAGGGACCTCGGTTCGAAATCTGATGGCATTGTAGAATTTTTGACGTATTTTTTTTCTAAATTCTACATGATATTTATTTATATATTTTTTAATTTTTGTTATATTCTTTCTTTGACAATAATTATAATTTTTTTGAAACCACGGTGGAATTAATTAAAAATACAATATTAGTATTTTAGTAATAAATTATTTTTAGTTCATAAATGCGCTATAATAGATGACACCAAAAATTCGAAAATCTGAAGTTTTCACTTCTGTCGTGTGGTCATATGCACACACCCATTTTTTTATTTTCATTATCTTTTCGTGGATCTGTCCAAAAGGTAAAATTGCGTAAGTCGAATATGTGATAAAATAAGGACTAAATTATCCAGTTTAGTTCGTGATCCAGTTCACTATTTTTCACCGTAATAAAAATCGAAAAGAAAGCATTGTGAATGCTTTCGTCGAGCGAAATTCATTCAGAAACGGATAGATCAAATTTAAATAAATAGTGTCAACGTTTTGCGAGTTTATTACGTTAATGAATGACTTTCGTTCGATTCAATATTCATGACGCTCGTGTGGTAGAAGTTGCCTCGAGAGTCAAGACGTGATCAGGGCCTTTCAAAGAAAATGCGAGGCCCGGAGCAACTAATATTTTAGAGGCCCTTCAAAATTTAAAATAAAATTGGGAACAAGAAAATAATGTCTATGGTATTTAGTATTTTTGGATTATTACATTTAATTATTAACTTCCCATTGGAAGTTATTGTAATGGGTCCGAAAATCGAAATCAAAATGTATAACAAATTTTTATGTTTCAAGGTCACTACACTATTTTTACACTATTTTTAGAAAGATGTCTCTGTGTGTGTACGTATGTGTCCATTTCTTTCTAAGACGAAATCTCGAGAATGAAACATAATATCGACTATACGTTAAGGTGCCAATCGACGCGTTTTAACGTAAATATGATCTGAAAGAAATTTTTTCAAAATCGGTTCAGCCGTTCTTTTTTCTTAACCAAATAGACTCCAAAAAGGTAGATTTTACACATTATCTCACGAATAAAAAATTATATCGACTTGGTGTCAATCGACATTTTGATCCGACATAAACTTTATAAAAATCGGTTCAGCCGTTTTTTTTTTATGTTAAAAATAAATAATTATGTTTTAATGATTAAAATGATTACTTTTCTGTGTAATATCTAATTTAATTATTGTTAATAAATATTTATCAAACTGGGAAGTTCGTCGTGTGGACCTCAAGGGTCGCACTTTAGTCCTAATAAACGACCCACCTCACGGCTTGTTAGTGTATTTGCCATATGGCACATACACTATTGGCGTCGGTCGGATGGCGGGACCTAGGGGTCGGACCAAAATTTCTCGACGTTTCATAGCCTCCTGAACACTTTGGCACCATTTTTGGAAATGTCTGTTTATATATGTATATATATATTTATATATTTATATATATATATATATATATATGTGTACGGGCTATAACTTTCGAAAGAGTTAATTGATTTTGACGAAATTGGGTAGGCACGTTGCAATCCATCACCGCACGAAGCCTATTTAAAATGGGCCCAATCGGACTATTTTAAGGGTAGTTTTTAGGGGTTGAAAAATGTTTTTGGGCCCAAAAATACTGAAAAAATTCTCAGAATTGTTTCAAAATTGAAATTTAACCCTTTAGTGAAGATTGAAATGTGCTGCTAAAATTTTAATAAAATCGCCCCGACAGGTCCGGACTTACAAATTTTATGAAAACACTAGTTTGCGGATAGTGATTGTTTTATTTTAAAATACCTAAAGTAATTAGTAAAACCGTAATCAGCTCTTCATCTATTACGACATGCAATCTAAATCTATATGATATAATGACGACCTGCACCTGAATAACACACATGCATGCTTATAGTCATACAGCATGCACTTAGATTTGAAAATTGCCCTACATTTTGCTGAACCTCCTTTCAGTATTCCTGAAAAACCACGAATTAAATACATCGGTTGACAGTTTCTATTTTAATTAAAATAAAGCATAAACGGGAAATTATTATTATTTTTCAGCAGGAATTTAGGTAATGTATTTTCTTACGAACACACTATATGTGGTTTAGAACTTTTCCCTGTGTAAAATAATAATTGTCTTCCAGTGTTCTTTTTTACATAAAAATTGTTGGTTCTATTTTGTGTACCTATGCTACGTAAAAACATTTTTTTTTTCTGGAAGTAAAAAAAAAAAATTTTAATATAAAACTTGTTAAATTAGAAAAGATGACTAGTAACCGTTGAAAAAAAACCCGACAAGTGCGAGTTACACTCGTGCGTCGAGGGTTTCGTACCATCAACCATATTATTTATCTTAGAATTTCGAAAACTATAGCTGTAATAGTTTTTTTTTTTTTTTTTTTTTTTTTTTTTTTTTTTAAGTATTACACGTATACCTTAAAAACATCACTAGTTGTTCAACGCTAATGACCTCTGTTGTCGAGCGTCTATAATCTACAATTCAGTTGTTCAATATGTGAGGTGTACCAGGTACCTACTAGTTTTGGAAATTGAGATCAGTTTTTGAAGTGAGTTTTCAGGAAAATTAGGAAAACTACCTAACATAAAATTCTAACAAGCCGTGAGGTGGGTCGTTTATTAGGACTAAAGTGCGACCCAATTGAGGTCCACAGGACGAACTTCCCAGTTTGATAAATATTTAATAATAATAATTAAATTAGGTATTACACAGAAAAGTAATCATTTTAATCATTAAACATAATTATTATTTATTTTTAACAATAATAAAAAAAAAAACCGCTGAACCGATTTTTATAGAATTTATGTCGGATCAAAATAACGTTAACACGCCTCGATTGACACCCTTACGAAGTCGATATAATTTTTTATTCGCGAGATATTGTGTAAAATCTACTTTTTTGGAGTCTATTTGGTTAAGAAAAAAGAACGGCTGAACCGATTTTGAAAAAATTTCTTTCAGATCATATTTACGTTAATACGCGTCGATTGGCACCCTAACGTAGTCGATATCATTTTTCATTCTTGAGATTTCGTCTTAGAAAGAAATGGACACATACGTATACGTACGCACACACACACACACAGAGAGAGAGAGACAGACAGAGAGAGAGAGAGACAGACAGAGAGAGAGAGAGAGAGAAATAGACATCTTTCTAAAAAAAGTGTAAAAATAGTGTAGTGACCTTGAAACATAAAAATTTGTTATACATTTTGATTTCGATTTTCGGACCCATTACAATAACTTCCAATGGAAAGTTAAAAAAAACTATTACAATGTTTCCAACAGCTATAGTTTTCGAAATTTTAAGATAAATAATATGGTTGATGGTACGAAACACTCGACGCGCGAGTGTAACTCGCACTTGTCCGATTTTTTTTTTGAACGTATGTATTTTAATGTAATTTTTTTCACTGTTCTAGCGCGATGCTGAGCGGCGTAATATTGGTAGTGTTTCTGGTATGCTACTGTTGCCATCGAAATATGCGAAAACACGCATCGCCCTATTCTAACTACTGGCGTGAACCGGAGGTGCCACTCGAGGTTTTTACACTGGCCTCACAAACACAGGTGATTAATATAATTAGCATAATTAATTATTTCCCTGTTTATATTTCTGTAACAAAATGCATCCCAAGCATGGTTGTCGTGAGGTCCCTCGCAATATTCATTCACTAATTTGATTGCTGACGTGTTAGTGAGCCAAGACAAGCATATTAATTTGGTCGCAGCTAAAAAATCTTTCAATTACTTAACTTAAACAAGCCGTGAGGTGGGTCGTTTATTAGAACTAAAGTGCGACCCTTGAGGTCCACACGACGAACTTCCCAGTTTGATAAATATTTAATAATAATAATTAAATTAGATATTACACAGAAAAGTAATCATTTCAATCATTAAACATCAATAATTAAAAAAAAAAAAAAAAAAACGGCTGAACCGATTTTTATAAAATTTATGTCGGATCAAAATGACGTTAACACGCCTCGATTGACACCCTTACGAAGTCGATATAATTTTTTATTCGCGAGATATTGTGTAAAATCTACTTTTTTGGAGGTTATTTGGTTAAGAAAAAAGAACGGCTGAACCGATTTTGAAAAAATTTCTTTCAGATCATATTTACGTTAATACGCGTCGATTGGCACCCTAACGTAGTCGATATCATTTTTCGTTCTCGAGATTTCGTCTTTGAAAGAAATGTACACATACGTACGTACGTACGTACGTACACACACACACACACACACACACACACACAGACATCTTTCTAAAAGTAGTGTAAAAATAGTGTAGTGACCTTGAAACATAAAAAATTTTTTTCCTTTTTGATTTCGATTTTCGGACCCATTACAATAACTTCCAGTGGGAAGTTAAAAAAGTCTCGGATGTTCATTCCCGTAACTTAAGACGTTATGACAAGCTATACGAAGAGAGATATAGACTAAATGAAAGTAAAAAATTTCATTTGGGAACAAAATTATACCGTGTGCTGATTTGCTTTGCGGGTAATAGGGATTTAACCCGTAAAATCAAACTTTCGCGATTTCCTGCTTCCCTAATTATTTTACGAAAAAATATCTTCAAATAAAAGTTTCTTTCAATTATCCACGAGTGGCAACACTTGTGGTAGGTACAAACATTCCCCATTACTGTCGTGTCATTTTAGTGGTATAACTTAATTATTAAATTATTATTATTATTAAATTAATTAAGTTATACCACTAAAATGACACGACAGTAATGGGGAATGTTTGTACGTACCACAAGTGTTGCCTCTCGTGGATAATTGAAAGAAGTACTCTCAGGAAAATGGCTCAATCGCGGCATATACGACCGAAGTAACACTTCGTATGTATGAATAATATAAACAGGGGCGGATTTAGATTTTTGCCGCCCTTGGGCTAAACAAGTTTTTCCCCCTTCATTAAAATTTTCTCACTCATCCTATCTTATCCTCTCCAATTTTTTCCCCAATTCTTCTCCCAAACCTCTTTCCAATCCCTATCACAAATATCGTAAATAAAACACTACTTTCTTCTTTTTTGCCGCCCCTACGAACTTGCCGCCCTGGGCTATTATAGTCCTCTATTCCCCCCTGTAAATACGCCCCTGATTATAGATCAGAATGAGCTATGACTATATGAATTATTGATTTATTTATGGTTGTTATGGTAATTCACGTCACACCATTTTTGTCACCCATTTTCGTTTCCTCATTTTTCCCTTCAAATCGTCGAGGTAGTGCCGCCTATTTGTTACTTTTTAAGTGTTATCTGGTTACATATTATGTTTAAAGTTTTTTTGTAACTATTATCTTTAATTATTGATAAGTAAATACTGAAATTTTATGAAACAGAATTTTTTTAAAAACTCCTGTATGATTTAGTGACGTTTTATTTATAGTAATAAGTAAATAGATATCATCACTACTATATATTATTAATTGTGAATATGTTTTTCTATACGCAAAAGCAATGCTTTTTAAAATATATATTCACATATTATCTTTATGATAGGTGTTTCCTACATTTTTGCTATAGAATTATTTGTGAGCTACATTTATAATATTATGGTATTCCCTTTTATAATAAATGCATTCATATTCAGTATAATAGAGCTTAGAGGAGATAAAATTTCCTATTTGTATCACTGTAATCGCGCTTTTCATCACTTCGATTTCATTTATAATATGTCCTCATCATGAATCTTCATTATGAATCAGAATGTTATTTTCATACGAGGTAAATTCAAATATTGACATTTTAAAATTTTATTTTTGCGTACCGACGTCAAGTTAACTAGACATACATGATTATTGATTAATATTTAGTGTCCAGTTTACTTGACTTGCAAAATTTGCCTTGAGTACCAAGTAAAAAAAACAAAAAATGCCGTTAATCCCGCTATAAGAAAAATGCTTTATAAACACCTTTAAACAGCAGGAGTGGTCCCAAATTTCAATAGTGTATCATTGTCACCAATTACCACCCTTCACAAAAAAATGTTTATTTCGTTTTTTCGCACATATAGTTAAAACAAGGGGGTATATGTTAAAATACGACTTGTTAACTAGTCAACGTATTTTTTGTTCATTCACTTCTCCAACAGATGTCACTAAAATACTGTAAAAATCAATGTTTGGTTTGAATACAGAGACTAGTTAACTAGACGCGGTATTAACTGTAATTTTCTTGCGTCTAGTTTACAAGTCAGACGTAATAAGAAAAACGTATGTAAGCACAAACTGGGATTAGGAAGAAATTATGTTTTTTTGTTCCGGTACGCAAAGTGTTAACTAAACAGAACGCTAAAATAAAAGGATGTTCGATGTCATAGAAAAGTAATTGATAAGATAAAATAAGGATTTATTGTCTCAATATAAAAAATTACAATTTGTTACATACATTTTAAAATCTGGTTTCTATATTATATTACCCAGTGCTAGATAAAATTGTTAAATTGTGTTTTAAAGACCATCAACAGCTAAGGTTATTTGGGCCTAGCACCATTCATATTTTCAGTTCATAATTTTTTTTTAATAATAAATTGAAAATCCAATTGACACTTTTACCAGCTCTCGGGCTAGAACCCGGGAACTGGGGACTTGTAATAGAGGAACCATAGCAACGCCATGTAAACAACAGCATTGCTACACGCTCGGCTATTCTCAAGCCCCCCAGGCCCCAGTGCTATTAGCTTATATTAATGCTAACGTGATTGTTTTTGAAGTGAAAACTTCTTTAGGCGCACTTTGCGTTCTTTCCGAATAGTGAACGAAAGTGAACCGTCACGCTCGGGTCGGTGACGCTGAATCGGGTTTACTCGGCTCCACTCGACATCAAGCGCGCTCGGGTCGGTGACCACGTTTACTGTCTAACAAGGAGTGCATCGTTTCAAGAATTACGTTTTTATTTACATATTATAATATTATGTATGTTTTGCATATAATCAAGTTTTCACTTCTGTCGTGTGGTCATAAGCACACACTCACTTTTTTATAGGTGGTCGTATGTGTTACCATATTTTTTTTTGTAATATAGGAAAAACTCTACGCTAGACTGGGAAAAGTGATTGGATGCTCTAATGAAAGCTTTTAAACAGTAGGTTTGCACAAAATGTCACAATATTCAAATATAATCTATTTATTTTTGAAGTAAAACTTCTTAGGCGGCCCTTCCTCGACGTTTTGAAGGGTAAAATGCTGCCTCGATGAAACTAAAATGGGTGACGCGAATTACATAACAACCCTGAATAAATCAATAATTAATGTAGTCATGGCTATTGCAAAATCATTAGGACATAAGGGATCCCATTAGTATTGCCGTCTAGATCTAGACTTTCTAGACTCTTGTCTTGTCTTGTCTAGATTTTCAAGACAAGACTTGCTTTATCTAGATCAAGACTCTTGCCAAAACTATAGACAATTTTCAAGAATCTAGATAAACTAAGTAGTAGTAGGTAAAGTAAACCACTCGGTTAATCTAGACTCTTGAAAATAATCTAAAGTCTTGATATTAGACTAGACAAAAGTTTTTTAATCTAGACTTAGACTTAGTGAAATCTTGATATTTCAAGACAAGACAAGACTTTGAAAGTCTTGTCTAGACGGCAACACTAGATCACATAGATCAGCGCGGGATAGCGGGATATGTTAGCATTTACATTCAAACGATATCCCGCTATCCCATACCATATAATTTGATCCCGCGCCTAGTTCGTTCCCATTATCGCTGTCCCGTGTGGATCTGTGGAAGCTTTTAAAGAAGTATTTTAACTCTTTTCGTTATGTGTGCAGTGTTACGAAAGCGCCGGCTTATTTTTATCGGAAACTCACTCATTGGAAATTGGTCCTCCGCATCCGATACGACCGCCGACACCCGGACCACCACCTGCTTACGACGCCGTTGTCAGTCCAACGGAAAAGGACAAACTCGCTTCGGAATACAGCGACGGTCCCGATTTTGATAGTTACACCATATCAGAGCCTAAGAGACGAAGATCGTCTTCGCTGTCGGATCGACGATGCGATGGTAACAACATCGGCGAATCATTACCCAGTGACGAAACTGGACTACCTAGTTATGAAGCGGCTCTTAGACTTGAAGCTGGAGGATACGTTTGAACTATTCCAACAACGCATTGCTGTGATAATGTACCATATTCACAATGTGTAATTGTTATAGATTTCGGATAGTAAGATCTACAAACCTCTCATTTCTGGTACGCGTTAGTTGTATTTACTATAGCAGCGTACCAAAAGCATTGCATTGTGTACGACGGTTACCATAAATAAGGGTTACGGATACCACTATCCGTTCTCAAGTTATTTGAATAAAACAGATCATGAATCATTGTTTTCGAACTTCCGAACGGCATTTATCGCTATTTTATGTATTTTATCCATTCACAAACTTGCGTTCCAGATGCAGAATTTTATGACTGTCTAGAACAGGGGTCGGCAACCTTTTGAGACGGAAGAGCCAAAAGTTACAATTTACAAAATTTCCCAGTTTTTAAAGAGCCACTAACATTTTCAGAAACTTTCACGTGTAAAATAATTTGAGGTTATGAATATTCAAAACAGATTTAGAAAGCTCAACACATATAGTTCATATATAATACGTATCATACCAACATGAAACAAACAGAATATATAACGTACAGTATAACTATGAAAATATTTACTTTTTGATCGAAAAAAGTTCTGACTGCGACCGTTGACGACACAGTGCACCAATAACTAAACAAACAGAACAGTGTTGCCACATTTAAAAAATGTCAGCTGTCCGTATACTCTCTACTCCACCTATTCTCACTGTTCTCTGTTGAGTGTTTTTATCCTGTTTAAAGTTTTTTTTGCAGTACCTATAATATTTTTTATGAGTTTTGAAAATAAAATAATATAATTATTAATATTTGCGCATGGAACTGGAGAGCCGCATGCGGTTCGCGAGCCGCAGGTTGCCGACCCTGGTCTAGAATCATTGTTTGCTGGACGGTGTTCGTACAGTTCAGCCGGCGACGGCCGAACTGTATAACCTTGCCCATTCACAAACTAGCGGTTCAGAACACTGACAAAAACATTGTTTGCTATGGACGATGTTCATACAGTTCGATCGTCGCCCACTCACTTGCATTCCAGACGTAAAATATCGTTAAATAGAATAACAGCGATTGTCGGCCGAACTGTATTAACTTTACCGACTCAAAAATCACATAGTCAGACGCTTATGACATCTGATGTCGAGCGTCTATAATTTACAAATATTATATATATTTTAATATGTGATAATAGTATTTTATAATTAGCATTTTCATTTTTTAAATCATTTTTTATAAAAAAAAAATCGCATACCGAATTATAAATTAACTTATGCCAAAAGGTGTAATTATTGTGAATTTATAATCCAGTCAAAGCTGTAAGCTTACACATTTTCTCAGCTAAGTGTGATCTGACAGATTCAATTGTTGTATATGCGTAATAATTGTCGTGATGTGTTTAAAATATTCAACTAAAAAACTGTAAAGTGACATAAATAAAACATTTCAGAAAAATGTGCCTATAAATAAATTGTTATGAAAATCTATTATAAAGTGGAAGTTGATTGTAATTCATAATGGATTCTTTTTTGTCTATCAACAAACCGTATTTTCTGAAATCAAATCAAAATTTCAAAATGGCAGATGACAGAGTCCAGGCGAATTGAAAATAGCATAATAGTTAACACAAACTTCGGCAATGCAGCACTGGTTTTTGTTTAGCGGATTCAAAGAGCAATGCAGTTTCGTAACTTGTTTATAGTTCGA
This sequence comes from Mongoloraphidia duomilia, assembly GCA_039654895.1. NCBI lineage: Eukaryota > Metazoa > Arthropoda > Insecta > Raphidioptera > Raphidiidae > Mongoloraphidia > Mongoloraphidia duomilia. Next base: position 6,926,116 of record CM077516.1, read on the forward strand.
TAAACAAACCAAATCCCACATGTTAATTACAAATTAACACTTCCACACCATGTATTTAATATTTGTACATATAACTGACAAATTCTCGTTTAATTAATAAGTTCAAAGAAATAAGTTTTGGTATTATTGCGAAATGCGAATATTGCAATGTATTATTGCTATGATTTCCAGACAGTAGAACTGCTCCGCATTTTAATTTATATGAGACCATCCTGAATATATTCCCTATTAATTAAAAAAATAATCATCGAAATCAGTTCACAAATTCAGGAGACATGAGGTAACATACATACAAAAAAAATTCAGTCGACTTAAGAACCTCCTCCTTCTTTTGAAGTCTGTTAATAATTTCATGTTGAATATTTGCAATCAAAGTTCCCATGATTTTTAAATTCTTATTATTACAGGGTTCATTTTCCCTCCTACTTCTTCTACTTTTCCTACTAAAAAGTAGGAAAATAGGAAAACTCCTACTTTTGGATAAAATCTCCTACTTCTCCTACTTTTTGGATTTCAGTGATTTCCATTCTTTTTTACATAAAATGTTTTGCAAGTTTGCACGATCATCTATCTTCTTCCTAAGATGAAGTCAACCATTCCATATTATGAAGAAATTTGATGTTTTACGAATTAGAGGTATTTAAACAAGGTGCTGCAGTATTTGTTCTATTAACTTGCTTTTATGATTTAATTTACCTTTTACAAGTATCCTACGTCTGTTATTTTTATTCGTATAAAGCATTAATTAAAAACTAAAAGCACATCTCAACTAACACCTTAACCGGCCATTCGGTTGAGGACATAATATAAAACAATATAAAATGTGTTAAAGTAATTTTTATTCTAATTTACCTATAGCTTACGAAAACCTCCTACTTTTTGGTCAAAAATCTCCTACTATTTAGGCCAAGAAACTCAGTAGGAACCCTGCAATTAGTGTGTATTTTTAGAGCTATAGGGGAAATACATGGTTCAAAAAATGGATTAATGAACAAATTAGTAATCATGCAGCAATTAACATTGTGCAATTTATTATAGAACTTTTATAAACATAAAATCAGAATCAATTAAAATTTTTTATTACGACTTTATTACATCTGTATAGCCAAAACTTATTTCATACATGCATTATTATAAACCAGTGTTTCTCAACTAGTTCACTAAATTACTTGGTAGGTATACTAAGTCCTAGGACAGAATATAAAAAATGGAAGTATAGTGTGCAACGCATGTGCTAAATAAATCTTTATGCGTCAGACGCGATGTTTTCAGTACTCGTATTCGGCTCGCGATGCACACTCGCCAAGGCTCGTGTGCGCTCGCCTAGTGCTTGTGCTGAAAACATCGCGCCTGACGTATAAAGATGTATTTAGCACACTATAGTTACACAATACAACTAATTATTATGTAAAGTGTTAACGATAAAAAAAACATTGTGATCTCCCAAATAATGTAGATATTTGTATAGATTTTTATTGTTTTTAATTTAGAACAAAATATATTTACACATAATTTTACGATTATTACCGTTAAATAAGATAAGTGGAAATCATTGAAAAAAATAAAAATGTTGATAATAATATAAAACGATTAAAAATTTTATGATTTGTTCAGTAAATGCTAATGTGACCTATTTCTAAAAAAAAACTTTATAAATATATATTTGACCTTGAAATTTTGTTTGCGGTTTTAACATAATAAAACATGTCATGAATTATTTTATGCCTGTAATGTTTATTAAAACTAGAAGTCTCTGCCTCTCAACAAAAGACTAGCCGTTGCCCGCGACTTCGTCGGCGTGGATAAGTTTTTTTTCTTCCCTTTGGAAAATTTTAAGAAAACGAAAATATGTCAAAAATTGTGGTTTTCGTATTATCCGTTTAGATTTGCTATAACTTGAGAACTACGAGACCAATTTTAATCAAAGATAACCTAAAATCTGACCAGATAATGTACTTAAATGGGAAAGAAAACCGCATGAAAATCGGTTCAGCGGTTCTCGAGTTATAAACGGACAAACAGGCAGTGGCGTGTTTTATAGGATAGAGGTTTGACGATTTTATAAAAGATCTTTGACACAGGGCCGCCGTAAGCGGGCGTGCAAAGCGTGCACCGCACACGGGCGGCACGCCCAGGGGGCGGCAAATCGAGCGACTTATACCTAATTCAAGTCATTGTACCCCTGGCCGGTCGACTCCTACGCATAGGGCGCGCATAGGATACCAACTTGGGGCGCCTAGCGCGCTCCAAGTACTCCTTGGAGCGCGCGAGGCGTGCCCGTTGAGGGGATAAGAAAATGTCATAGCATAGAAAAAAATCCGACCGAATGACGTTAAAACCGCCATCTATTGGCATCCGTTAAAACTAAGAATCTTAGTTTTAAAATAAATGTTTTATCTTCGTTAAGTTGTTTTTTCCCCACCATAATGAGAAAACATTAATTATTCTTTTTTTGACAAAATTCAGAACATGAGAAAACATTAATTATCCTTTTTTTGACAAAATTCAGAACATGAGAAAACATTAATTATCCTTTTTTTGACAAAATTCAGAATATGAGAAAACATTAATTATCCTTTTTTTGACAAAACTCAGAGTAAGTAGTCGTAGGGCGGCATAATCGCTATTGCACGCGGGCGACGAAACAGCTAGCGGCGGGCCTGCAGTTTGACAAATATAATACCGGCCTAGCTGCTTTATGATGTAATACCAATTTATTATGAAACAATTCTTCAGACTTTTGGTAATTAATTAAGCACTGCAAATGCGTCAGTAATAATTGAACTACAAAAGTGATCGGTGCTTTTCTGATTTTTTAAAAATTGTTATACTTTAGTAAAGATTAGAGACTGTACTATTTATTGATTGTAAATATTTTCTAAATTTGTGTTTTGGTGCTTTAACTATGTTAATTAATCATGAACTGTGTTAATGATCGTAATAATTCAAAATCTGCTGAAATTTGAGACGTAAAAGCTTCATCAATGTGCAAAACTTTTGGTTACACCGTTATTAATATTTTAGGTACTATCATCACAGCACTCAATATTAACGCATGTAAGTACAAAATTTATTCGTATTTTATGTCATTTGTAAATTAGTGTTGTCAACGGCGAAGTATATTTACTTTATTGAAATTTCCATGCCTCGTCTATTACAAACCCATCAGTTTCCATGTTTTGGTGCAAATATCAATAAATTAGATTTTCAATTGAATGATTAATATAAAAAAAGGGTGTGGGTCTCGGGACTCCCGACAGATGTGAAACATCAAAGAAAACGTTATTGAACTCGGTGGTATTCTCTATGTAGTAGTATATATTTTTTCAAAAGCAGCAACTAACTGTTATGCTGACGTAATCCTATATACTGCACTGTAACACACGCGGTTGCGGCGTTTGAGCACGCCTGAGCCAGACACGCAACTAAATACACAGCGAAGTATCTATATTACATACCTATACACGTATACATATACTTTTGCTTTACAGTACGTTCGTATGTATACTCTTTCTCTCTCTTCCCGTGCCCGAGCGCATGGAAGCCGAGAGAGAAGTGCCGCAGTGGTGGGGAGAACAGCAGCGAAGGAGCGCACCAGAAATTTCGTTGCATATTTCCCCTCACGCGGCTGTTCACTGCCCGACATAAGATGTTTCACATCAAAAATTGAATATACTAGGTTCAAAATAAATCGTTATACAGGGTACTGATTTCTTTTTGCAAATTTTTATGAATTTAAAATATTTTTATCAACATTTTTGTTGTAGATATTATTTTGAGATAGGTAACAAACAATTAGGCGGCCAAGGTTAGTACTTAACCTTGTTAGGCGGCATTTCTACCAGTAATACGTAACGATATTAATGTTGAATAAAACAATTACTGTAATTTCATAATTCAAGTAGCTAAATGTATAAAAATTGAATTTTCGATTCTAGAATTATAATTTGTGAAATACAGCAACAGTGTATACAGATTGTATCAAATTAAACCTGTGCATAAGGCATTCTGTGTGTAAGACAGAGATCGATACATAAAGCAATAAGTAAGAATGAGATAAATGATAGTAGGATGTTACGTGGTTACTGTAAATAAATAATATTTATACCAAGGTTATTAGAGTACAGGTTGCCTCGTCCCATCTGACCAATCAGCGTAAGCGCGGGAATGACGTCAGCTAGAATTTAGTTTAAATCAATTACAAAAATTGTTGAAGATTATGCTTATTTATATTAGGTGCTTCGTGCAGATTTTTTCTTAAAATTGGCAGGAGACAATAAATAGAATAATAGATGTTAAAAAATAGGATAATTTTTATTTTTATTACAAAATTTAGGTTTTAATATCTATAATATAAACAAACAAAAAATTAAATAATGCTCAAGAAATGGCAGATTTTGTTAATTACCTATTTTTTAAAATTTAAGAAACGAATAGAATTAACTAACAAATTGATAAATTAATTATTTTATCTTTTGTATTTGCAAAATATTAAAAATAACCACAAAACTCCATAACACTTAACAGTTATCGCAAAATTGACAACTTATCATATTTTTTTCACTAAGAAGAATCATGTTTCTATTAGGTATTGAAAAAACATATCACACTACCATGGTTACTGTGATTTTTATGTCCAAAAATTAGCAGCGTCCATGGTCTGATCTTTTCTATTGAAGTGAGCAAGCATGGTATATTCTGAGTGACGTCATCCCCCCACTACTATCTATCGGAATGAGGCAACCTATACTCTACTAACCTTGTATTTATACAACCTAATAGCGACATCTTTGTTTTTTCACTCCTTCTATGCTGTAAAAATTATAATTTAAAAAAACAAAAAAACACGCTTTAATGAACTAAAAAGTAAAAAATAATTAATTTTATTGTAAAAAAGCGTGGGGTAGTATGAAAATATGATACAAAGCACCCCACGCTTTTTTACAATAAAATTAATTATTTTTTACTTTTTAGTTCATTAAAGCGTGTTTTTTTGTTTTTTTAAATTATAATTTATTTTTGCTTTTTAGTCCTGGAGATCCTGGTCAGGATAATGGGACAAACTTATGGAATTATTGTATTGTAATCGGTCCTTGATAAGTGTGCAGTTTCAGTTCAATCTGAAGTTTTTTGCTTTTTTTTTTTTTAGTCCTGGAGATCCTGGTCAGGATAATGGGACAAACTTATGGAATTATTGTATTGTCGTCAGTCCTTGATAAGTCGACAAAGTTTAAACTAAATCTGACCGTTCAAAGTTGGTCAAAATCAAGTTCAAAGAAGTCGGTTACAAACTGACAAACAAGCAAGCAAGCACGCAAACATACAGGTGAAGCTAATATAAGCGTGTTAAAAATGTAAATCTTTTATCAGTTTAATTTACAGTAACCACGTAACATCATATTAGCGATCATTTATCTCATTCTTACTTATTGCTTTATGTATCAATCTCTGTCTTACACACAGAATGCCCTATGCACAGGTTTAATTTGATACAATCTGTATATAAACCTACCTGTAACAATTCAAATGACCACAATTTGTTAGCAATCGGATGACTACGATTGTCGCGTCTCCGTATCTCTAGTATGAGAAACTCTGTTTGAAACACTGTGTAGAGATTATGAAACGATCGTCGCATTAGAGTCGTAATCGTGTATTATTGGTAGGAAACTGGTCTTAGGGATGTCGAAACTAGGGCCGCCGAGAGGGCAGCTCGGGTCCTCTCCCTTGAACATGCGTTAGGTCCGGTTATTTTTCACTTTATATATTTTCCGGTGTCTGTCGAGCCTTTTGGGCCCGGGAGATCTATTAGTTATTATGTAAGTCTTAAAACGAACATATCATAATATTAAATAATATTAATTGAGAACTTTACGATTTGTTATTTTGAGACGGAATAACTGACAAAATTAATGATACGCTTCTGTAAGCGATTAAGACATCAGAACGTGTTTGTACATAGTGTATTTTTACCCGATTACGTCAAAACTGAGGAAGGTAATATTTTCACGGAGATGTCTGCTGTTACTATTGATAGTTTTCAGAAACTATCGGTAGCGTTCGATAATTTGTTTCAGTTGTGAATTAAAAAGCGTAGTATGTATTTCCCTTTTATGGTACCATTTGAAAAATAAATGATTAAAATTATAAAAAACGTTGGGTATACTTCTTATAATGGGTAATAAATTATTTTATTTCTATAATAAAAAAAAACAGTAATTTTGTTTGTTATCAGATCTATTGCTACTATACGTTTCGGTTCCCGAAGACAATAGTTTTATCGCAAAATTTGTTCTAGTAATAAAAATTTTGTTCAAATAACATTTACATGCGATTGTTAAATGAATGTATCATATGACTTGTAATCAATAATAGACGAGAGCTAGTGACAATTTTTTGGTGTTATTTATTCAAGGTCTTATTTTTGTGAAGATGTTGAGGGAGGCATATTAAAGTGCCCTGAGTAAGGGATTTTGCTAGATAGCGGTATGGGAGGGATGCAGACCGCTCCCAACATATAACAAAAAAAATTGTCACAATTATTATTGCTTCAAGGCTGAATTTATTTGTATAGCTTGTCGGTGACCCAATAATGCCATTATAATATTTGCAAATCGATTAGTCAGTATTAAAGTATTAAACAATTTCAGCCTTGAATCAATAATAATTGTTTGGTATATGATAAAATCAATCGATTTATAACCCCTTATATCCACACCATATTATTCACATAACAATTAGAGGTGAAAATAATAAATATCTCGACAGCTAGGCTGCCATGATTTTTGAGCTATATCTAAGAAAAAATCAAATGACCACTGTCTGGACTTCAACCCGAAACTCCCAGTTTCCGGCTAGGCGAGTTACCGATTTCTCCACAGTGCCCGAGAGTGGAAACCGATCCTTTCTTATATATAGCAATTTCAAGTTGAAAACACACTACATGCGAGAGACGACTTTTCAAATAAACTAGCAAAGCATAGTACATCTATTAAACAGTCGAATCACTATACATGCGAGAGTTAACATTTTATAAGTTTTATCAACTTAATAAACTCGTTAGGCTGGAATGCCTTAGGTTTTACCTATAGATAAACAACGTTTTGAGTTCCTGTGGACAGTAATTAATTGGTATATGATAAAATCAATCGATTTATAACCCCTTACAATAATAATAATTGTGACTATTTTTTTTGTTACATGTTGGGGGTGGTCTGCATCCCTCCCAGTCCCATACCGCTATCTAGCAAAATCCCTTACTCAGGGTACTTTAATATGCCTCCCTCAACATCTTCACAAAAATAAGGTCTTGAATAAATAACACCAAAAAATTGTCACTAGCTCTCGGTCTATAATGCGATGAAAATCGGCCCAAGCCCCAAATATAAGAATTTTTAATTAATAATATTTAATGAATTTAAAAGTGTGACTGAATTCGAATCGCCACTAAAAATATGTTGTTCATAGAGTCCAAGCTCTGACCGTACAAAGGTCTACTGAACAACACAAAAATTTTATTCAGATAATATAATGAAAAACATCAAATCGGTGGTAGACTAATTCAATTTTTTTATCATTTCTTGTTGTCAGTATCTCGATTCTCGAAAATGGCTCAACACTATGAAATTTATACAGTTTATTTAAGGGTACTTCTGTCTGCAAAATATGAGTAGAGGACAGTATGGTTCAGTTGGTAGCGTCGCGGCCTCTGAATCAGTCTGTCGTGGGTTCGAATCCCACCTCTGCTCATGGATGTTTTGTGATGTTATTTAGTTTTTAAGTGATATATTATGATATTTATTGTATTTAAGACGCTAATGACCTAAGTTGTTGACGCGTCTATAATCCACAATAAATAAATAAAATATGAGTACCGCAAACTGTTTTGTGATACGTTCACGGTTTCACCTGAGACATTAAGCTATAAGAAAACACAAAAACACATGTTGCCGAGTCCTCGTGTGGTCTATTCCACCCCTAAGGAAAAGAAAAGGGGTGAATGTGTTTTTTACAGATTTAACAATTCTGTTCATATTATCTTTGAAACATAAAATTTGGAACGTAGGCACACACTAAGAAAGAATGTTTCACAATTTCACTCCTAAGTGCTCATATTTTGCAAACAGAAGTACCCTTTGCGCCTCGTTTAAGTGTCAATTATTTACGATCATCATTGCCTTGCAAATTTTTTTGCAAACCTGGCAGATTTCTTCCCAAATGGATAAATTTTCAGTATGAAGTCTGCCAGATATATATAAAAAAGTCACAAGACAGACGATAATAATTGTAAACAAGCCGTGAGGTGGGTCGTTTATTAGGACTAAAGTGCGACCCTTGAGGTTCACACGACGAACTTCCCAGTTTGAGAAATATTTAATAATAATAATTAAATTAGATATATTACACAGAAAAGTACTCATTTTAATCATTAAAACATAATTATTGTTTATTTTTAACAACAAATAAAAAAAAAGACGGCTGAACCGATTTTTATAAAATTTATGTCGGATCAAAATGACGTTAACACGCCTCGATTGACACCCTTACGAAGTCGATATAATTTTTTATTCGCGAGATATTGTGTAAAATCTACTTTTTTGGAGTCTGTTTGGTTAAGAAAAAAGAACGGCTGAACCGATTTTGAAAAAATTTCTTTCAGATCATATTTACGTTAATACACGTCGATTGGCACCCTAACGTAGTCGATATCATTTTTCATTCTCGAAATTTCGTCTTAGAAAGAAATGGACACGTACGTACGTACACACACACGCACACACACATACACATACACAACATCTTTCTAAAAATAGTGTAAAAATAGTGTAGTGACCATAAAAATTTGTTATACATTTTGATTTCGATTTTCGAACCCATTACAATAACTTCCAATGGGAAGTTAATAACTGATACTTCTCTATAATCTGTATAAATTTCATCAAATAGTAGTGTTGAAGCGTATTCGAGATACTGACAACAAGAAATGATAACAAAATTGGAATTAGTTTGCCGTTTGATTTTTTTCATCATATCTGTTAAATTCAATAATAATATTTTAGTCTACCTTCTTTTGTACGTTCAGAGTTTGAACTAATAGATTATATTTTAATTTTTCAATTGAAAATGTAACCTTTGATACAAAATTTTGAGAAAAAAGTAATATTATGTAAAAACAAATAGTCCAAGCGGCAGGTAATAAATGAAGGGGATTACCTGGAAAGTATTCCGAAGTTAATGATATTTTGGTATAAGTATTGTTTGTGGGTACTCTGTGGAGTAGAATTTGAGTTTTCAACCTCGAGGACCCTGCGCTAACGTGGGGGGAGCCGAAAAACTACGAAATTTTACCACCTTTTTTGCTTTTTCGAAATCTCTCAGAAACGGTCGACTTAAGCAATTCTTTTATTATGTAATGTTTTAAAGAGGATTACATTTCCTACAATTTTCTTTCCCACAATTTTTCTGTGGTACTAATGGTAAGCGCGCTGCAGCTTCTTGAAAATCACCCGCTCCGCTTTTTGTAACCTTGGTAACCAATGTGAACATTACATTTTAACCATTGGTTACCAAGGTTACAAAAAGCGGAGTACCTGACTGCTGGACTAAAAGTAAATTATATGAAATTAGTCGAAAAACGTAGCCATTTTAGTCTAGATATCTGTGTGATCATTAAATTATAATTTACCACTATCTCTTCTGTGGCACCCCCTATAATAGTTGAAACTAAATATAGACACAAAAAATGTTATAGAGCAAATCCAGATATGTAAAATATTTTGTATATAAAGAAAATAAAAAATCGGAAATAAATTTGTTTTTCAATGTTAAAAGGCAACACTTTAATAAATGTGAAAATACCTTAAAAAATGTCGTTACTAGGATTTTTCAGGGTATAAAAACTATCCACTGGTACCATGGTTGCCAGATCGAAAACCAAGATTTCTGAAGTGATGGTTGTATAATTAATTTAAGTTTAACCGCTATTTTTAAAATGTGATATTCTTATTCGTCAGAGACACCTGGGACATCCTGTACAACTAAAGGTCGATTTATATTATCCGGTCAGACACGACGCGGGAACGTAGCGTTTCCGGCAAGACAAACATTTTTACATGCATTTCAAATACGAATATTTATACTTAGCGGATCCCGTCCGTTCAGACACGTACTAATTCTCGTATTTGAAATGCATGTAAAAATGTTTGTTTTGCCGGAAACGCTACGTTCCCGCGTCGTGTCTGACCGGATAATATAAATTGAGCTTAAATTGGGACACAGCATATTTTATGTGTTTTTTAACAGATCATAAAATACTTATTATGCATTACTTTGCCCGAATATAATGGAATACAGAATCGTTAACTAAATATTCATACAAACAGAAATCAGTGGCGGCTCGTGGGGTAGTGCCACAGTACCATGGCACTACCCCTAATTTTTCAATTTTCTCTAAAAATATTTTTTGTTAATATTTTTATTAATATATTTTTTTTAATCAATTTATAAAATTATCGATCGTCCGGACAGCAGAGTTCAGCCTAAATCGCACAAATTTCCTAAAACATTTTCACCACGCGATCAGTAACACGTATCCTGTGCCATTTAATAATAGGCACAGTGTAAACAAAGCATACCTTACGGTCCTTATATGTGAGCAAGAGAGATAGAACTATGACTCAGGATTTCCCTATGCTGTAATGCTAAATCTAAACGAAATGTGTGCCAGGCACATTATTGGCGATATTCTGTTTGGTCATTGTTGGATGATTACGCATTGTTGTTTCGGTTAAATGTTATTGTTGATAACAATTTTGTTTTATTATTTGACGGTTTGCTTTGTCAACATTTTTTTTTAGTTTGTGCAGCTTTGTAGTGTGTGATTTGTGTGACTACAGACAGTATCGTCTTAACTCTTAATTTCCTTAGTTTGTTTTGTATATCTATTGGACATTATTGATAACTATTCGCCGCTATGACCACAAACAAAGTGAATTTTTTAAAAATCTCTTTTAGTGCGCTCTCTTTAAAGGAAAAACTTCAAATAAAAGAATTAAGGCGGCTTCTTTTCTATTTTGACCTTTGTTTTGGCACCATCTGTCTAAACAGGCACGAGCCGCCACTGACAGAAATGTTGAAAATTATATTTGTATAGATAGTAAATCTGATTTTAATTTCCGTGTTCAATTTCAATTAATTATTAGGTATTGTTTTTGTTATTAATGTGTTACAATATCAAACATTATAATAGTTTTAATAATTATAATTAACATTAATTATTATTACAACCGCCAACCCGCTCTAAATGTCGCGCTTATACGAATAAACGTTATATTAAAATTTAATTAAAATATCTGGTGCATTCGGGTGAAAAGAGTTGGATTAGTCTATATCAGTGGTTTAACCTTTATGGAGCTCTAGGACAGTGATGCGCCCCTTCGCAATTTCTCATATTATGAACAAATAAAATATTAGACTTTTTAGAGAAATTATATTAAATATTATTTTTTCCTTTTTAGTAGATTTCAATAAAAGTTTGTCTCTTATAAAAAGTTTTTTTTTACTAATATTTTATTTTGTTCATTTTAGTTTTTCAAAATTTTACCCTCTTCTGATCCCCCTGATTGCGTTCTCTCGCGGTTAGCCACCCTTGCGTGGGCCCCGATTCCAAGGCCCTAACTACGACGCTGTTTGAGGTTACCTGTTTTTTTCCGCATACCGTAAACACCGTGTCACCTGTTTCAACAAACAATTAGGTCATATAATATCTTTTAACATAATATGCATAATAAAAACATCCGAAACTTGTCAGGGAGAAAACCTATTACAATTTAATGCACTTATGGTGCTCTAAAATTACATAATTATCCGGTCCTATAATATATTGCAATTTGAATGATTACAGACGCCTTTTGACCTCAGTTGTCGAACGTCTATAATTTAGAATAACTCATCATGAAATATTCACTGCGTATTGACATGTTTTGAGCGCAGTATAAATTAGAGTAAGCGCAAATAATATTACATATTATAATATTGCAATTGGGCGACACCGCCCAAGACAAGTGATGTTAATTACCAGTTAGTAGACGAGTTAATTATCCGCTTCAACTGCATACGCACAATTACAGAACGTTCCCTTTAGATCATTAAAGCCATACGTTATGCTATGTTAATATAAAACACAGTTAGTACGCTGCTGTTACAGAAAACATCTGTGGCAATAAGTTAAAACCGCTTATGTCGGATTTTACAAGCTTTTATTTAACTTGCAATGTATGTTAGTTTGTTTGTGTGTTTGTTTAGGTCAAATCTTGCAAGTCAATTTTGAACGACTTCCTCGTATCCGATCGATTTGAAATTTTGTACAAATTCCCGATGACAATACATGAATAAGTCGTTTTTAGAAATAAATTCAACCCCTAAGGGGTTCAAACGGGGATGTAGGGTTTTTTTGACTAATCAACGCCCAGGCCAAATCGCTGAAGCTAGAAACTTGAAATTTGGACAGTTTATTCCTTTTCTGACGTAAGCATCCACTAAGAAAGGATTTTTCGAAATTCAACCCCTACGGGTGTCAAAGGGGGATAAAATTTTGAAAGACTAAAATGAACAAAATAAATATTAGTAAAAAAAACTTTTTAGACACAAGCTTTTATTTAAATGCGCTAAAAAGGAAAAAATAATTTTTAATAATTTAGATTCATAATTATAAAAGCGTGGGTCGTGAACTCTATGACAGTTTATTAGTCACGACCCACGCTTTTATAATTATGAACCTAAATTATTAAAAATTATTTTTTCCTTTTTAGTGCATTTAGATAAAAGTTTGTCTCTAAAAAGTTTTTTTTTTCTAATATTTATTTATTTAACTTCACCTGTGATAACTCACAGGTGAAGTTAAATAAATAAATATTAGAAAAAAAAAACTTTTTAGAGACAAACTTTTATTTGACCCAAACATACTAACACAAACTAACGTTTGTGTTAGTATGTTTGGGTCAAATCTTGCAAGTGAATTTTAAACCACTATAATGTATGATTGTATCCGATCGATTGGAAATTTTGAATAAATCATTTTTAGAATTAAATTCAACCCCTAAGGGGTTCCAACGGGGGTGAAATTTTGAAAGACTAAAATGAACAAAATAAAATATTAATAAAAAATTTTGTAAAAAAATTACATAAATGTAGCTTAATTTAATTTTTATTCAAATTGAAAATGGCATTTCGACATTTACAACATCCTGTATTCCTATTCAATAACATAAACAGCAAAATGTATCCATTGATTGCTCTGTAATGTGAACATTGAATAGTTGACCACACTGCAGTTCACATTACAATGTAAATTGTAGGTAAAACCTTATTTGCAGTTTGTGTGCAGTTATGAATATAATTGACCTGAGTTTTCGGGTTTAATTTCGCTTATGTTAACAGGCTCGATTTTTTCGTTTTCAAACGCGAGTCAACACTCAACAGTAAACATCTTTGCTACCCCCTCCCATTCCTTCTAGAGTGACTCGCTTAAATGTCACCGGAAGTGATGTGCCATGGAAGTGACGCAATATTCTACTGTCAGCTATATTTTACTCTCCTTTGATTAATTTATTTTTCTGTCAATAATTTCATATTTAAATTAAGACCGACTAGCTGTACATGCATACAAAAGACGTCTAAAAATTGCAGTGAATTTTTAACAACGCTGTTATTTTCACCACGACTTTTATTTGCACTGTAATTAACGCTTTAATTAATTAAGCTGCATCATTTTGCACAGTTTAAATTGTATACTGGATTACAGTTGGGTTATTAAAGTTGCCTAATGTAATTTCTGTAATCCAATGAACCAGATATTACACTGTCATTTCTAATTATTGCAATTCGACTAAATACCGTAACAAAAGTTAAGGATATCTGTATTTTCACACAAAAAACGTGTTTAAAATGGAAATGTTGTAGTATACAAAGTTGAAAATAGGGTGCTTACATGGAATTTTTATTCGTTTTTTTATTATAATATACATATAGAACGAATACATATAATTTGAACAAAACTCTAAATTACTGTTACAAAACTATTTTCTGAGTTGGCGGAATAAATATTTATTTACAATAATTAAAAACAGAACAATAATAAATACAACAACCAAAAGTCAGTTTTAACAATCAATACAAGTAATTAACACTTAACTGTATACAATTGACTACACTAATATTTATTTTATCAGGTGAATTTATATCACGGAACTATTTATATCACTGTATTTATATCAGATTTATTTCTAACGTTTATTTATGTCGGTCATTTACTCAGTTACTTCAGTACTATTTATTTATATCCACTTCACTATTTATATCACTGTACTGACTGATTCGACCGTTGATTGACTAATATTTATATCACTGATCCGCTTGGTTGCACGACTCACCATCGACTTCCTCGCACTCGCTTGCTTATATAGGCCGCTTGGCTTAGACACAGCGCGTTCTAGCGTTCTCTAGAATGTTCGTGCAGTTACTCGTTGTTCAGCAAGCAGACACCGCCTCTCAGAATTCCTGCCTGACGTTTATATACAGGGTGATCCGTAACATTACGAATTCTGAGAAACATTGAACGATTCGTCGAAACACAATAATTTATCGTAATGGTTATAAGATCCTTCAAAGTAACAATAATTTATTAAAGATGTTTGCTAATTAAATGATATAATTAATAAGTATAATATGTAAATTTTATATTGGTGGTTCAGCCAAATTGCATAATGGATCTGCACTATTAGAAAAAATCACTTTTATCAACCATTGTCGCAGTCGGGAATCAAACCCGAACTTTCCCACTAATTTAATGGTTGATAAAATGACTTTTTCTAATAGTGCAGAATGCATTATGTAATTTGGCTGAACCACCAATATAAAATGTACTTATCTATTTTACAGTCTAACTTCACTCTTTAATAAGTATAATAAAAAAATAAAAAAACAACATGCTTAAATCAACGCATCAAAAGTATATAGAATATATTTCTTTCTCTTCTATAACGTTTAAAAACGTGGGGCACTCGATGAGTTAAATGAAATATAGGCACAGTGAGTGTCCCATGCTTTTAAACGTTATAGAAGAGAGCAATTTATTTTCTACTTTTTGATGCGTTGATATGTTTTTTTTTAAATATGTATACTATATTTTTACTTTTAAATTTATTAGTCATTATAATATAGTTATATTATTTAAATTGCTGTAGACACGTTTTCCCACCATCAATACCGTCACCTCCACCACCTATTTTTTCAGTTTTAAGTTATTATATAAATATTATTATAGCCAAAATATCGGGATATTGTATTGTCATCAAAACTACACACGACTGCAAAGTTTCACGTCAATTGGACATTTGGAAGAGGGGGAAAATCGAGTTGCATGATTTTTTACATACATATAACATACAAGTGAAGCTAATATAAGCGTGTTAATAACTAAACTTCTTTAAAAAGTTCTTCATTTCTGAGTTTTCGTTCTACATAATAAAACTGCGAGTAAAAACTTTTGTTGACCAACGTATTTAATATTTATAAAATGATATTATGACTAAATTATATTTCAATATGAAGTTGTACTTACGCGTTTGTTGCTTTTAATTAAAATTTCTCATCACATAATTTTAATTTATTAAAATTGTACAATTTATTGTTTATATTTCATAAAGTTAAAACAATGAACCTATTTAAATTTTTAAACAATATTAAAAATTATGACAGTTCCATGTATTTTCCTCTTCAACTTATTACTTTTCGCTAGCAAAAATATGGCAAGCTATGCCTTGGCAGAGGATGGACATGGCTATGATACTCGTGGAAAAAAAGCCATAAAACTACCATTGGCAACAAAAGATGTATACAAGCATTGCCCAGAAAATTATTCAGCCTACATCTACAATAAACTACCGGAAAAGTTTAAAAATAATACCTACGCAGTTTTTAAGGAAAATATAAAAAAATTCTTATTAGAGCGAGCATTTTACAGTGTAGATGAATTTATATGTTGCCAGTAATTTTATATTTCTTTTAATGTGAACTTTTTTTTTTTGACGTGTCAAATAGATCTGTATCTCAATTATTGACAAAATAAATATCTGTCTATCTATCTATCTATCTATCTAATGTAGTGTAGGTACTGAAGCATCGAGTTTTTGAGTAGTTTACAGTTTTTAAACCGAGATATAGAAGTGTTCCATTGTTTATTTGGATCGCAGTATCTTTTTCCGTAATCACGGCCATTTTGAAGTAGATTTAAGAAAATATATTTTCTTTTTCACAAATCACATTTTTTCAAACGGGCAAAATTTCAAGATAAATGAATTTTAGTTCAAATGCAAAAGCCTGTCGTATAACAAAATTATTTATATAAATTGAAGAGCATTAAATGCTGGACAAAAAATGTCAAATGATATTTTTCGTAAAAAAGTAGCCGTTTACGAGATGCTCGCAGTGGGCACTTTTTCGTTCCACGTCAAAAACTACTCTTGCTTTTGAATTCATTTGCTCGGCATTATTTATGAAAAATGTCATAGAATATTTTTTGTAGAGTTAAAAACATTTTGGAGTTTTTAGCAAAACACGTTTTCGTTACCTTTCACCCAAAAATGAGGAAAACGCGCATTTTCCGCGGCTGGTACCTTGCATTTTTTATTGTTTAGAACCCCCTGAACTCGAATCTGTCCCACCATGTGAAAATTGACCTTAAATTTTGAGCAAACAAATTAATTGTGTAGGTTTAACTTTTTTTCCAATTATTTGGTTGAATAGTCGCATTCATGTTTGTATAATAATTAATTACTGTTTATCACGTTGTTCATATACCACAAAGAACAAACGAGCTATTTTTACAACTTGATTATTGAACTTGTCCGACTTTCTCCTCTTGTACATACGGAGTAATATTAAAAAAAATTGAAGAGGCCAAACGGTGATTTCGTCTCCACACAGCGAATATTATGCAATAAAAAAGTGACACCACTTATAGACGCTAATGACCTTAGCTGTCGAGCGTCTATCATCTACAATCCTCTGAACATTGCTTGAAACAACTGGTACCTGCACGAAAGTTCTAGAGAAAGCAAGAACACACTAGGTTTATGCTACGCAGCCTATATAAACAGCAGTACGAGTGAATGAGGGAATCAGTCAACGGTGAGTCACGCATTCAAGTCTACGTTGGAGCAGTAAAATAAATAGTGCCGTGATATAAATAACCAAATTGATAGAAAAATACTAGTGTAGTGGTAATAATTACGAATTATTGTATATAGTTGTCTTGTTTTGCTTTGTAATTACTGTTTAATTATTGTTTACTTGTGTTGATTGTTAGAATTGACTTTTCGTTGTTGCGTTCATTATTATTGTGTTTTTAATTATTGTAAATAAATATTTATTCCGCCAACTCAGAAAACAGTTTTGTAACAATACATAACAGAAGAATGTTGAATAATAACTCACTCATGACAGATACTGTAACATTGTCGCTGCTATCAATCACTAAAAAGTGTAGCTATTCTCTAAGAGAGGGCCGCCGCCTTTCGTTTTGTTTACATCGGTATAAATGTCAGTTTTGAATTTCGTGCTGAGTTCGTGTTTTCCAAAGGTTTTGTGATTGATTGTGTTTCAAGTACCGATGCTGTAAAGCCGATGCGGTAAAGTGTAAGCGCGGGGTGACGTCAGATGTGCATTGGCTTATTGTTCGTTCAGAGTCCTCTATATATGCTAGTAGTCGAACTATTCAAAATATTTAAAAAAAATTAGATTGATAAAAATAATATTACACTAAATAACGAGAACAGCGCCTCTAAAGGTTTTTAACGGCAACTTGAAGTGCAGGCCCCTTTTAATACTACTCACAGCTGTACTTTAATTTTAGTCACAGAACAAGTGCATTTACGGTAATTTAACCTTTGTACATCAGACGATAATAATTTCTTTCACGTTCGTCATACAAATTACAGAGAAACTATTTTCAACTCGAACTTTGACATAATATCTTATTCGTGTTGTTTTTTTTCTGTTTTTGATTAAGTCGGTAGGTAATGCTTTCTTATTGCGTATCGATCTTTCTTGTCGCATGATCGTGGACCGTTCATTTTTTAAAAGCATTTATTTAACTTGAGTCGTTCGTCTGTGTTCTCGAGTCATTCGTATGTTTTCTCGAGTCGTTCGTATGTGTTCTCGGTTTCAAAACTTGTACTCGAATTATTTTAACTTACAATTTGGTACACATACACCTTCCCGATGACAAAACATGAATCAATAGTTTTTAGATTTAAATAATTAATAAATTTTTTTATGCATCAAACATCCTAGTTTAACCATAATTAAATAGTAAACTCCTTCACAACTTGCGTATATGATAATAAGTGATAAATCACACAGTTTAATCATAAATATATTAAAATCGGCCTTTACAATTAAATTTAATGAATATAATACCTTAACGATAATATTAAGTTTTAGTGTCATCTGTTAGCGCACTTGTGAACTACAAACTATATATGTTTTAGTGTCATCTGTTAGCAAAGTTGTGAACTACAAATAACTTTTTACTCGTATTAAGTTTTTAGTGTCATTTATTAGCACACTTATGGACTTACACACTATTACCAACCATAATGCAAATACGTGCTTGTCTGAGCCGAGTAGCCCCGATTGTCACCGCCGGGTGCGTTTCACTTCACAGCCCAGGCAAAGCGCGTCTAAGGAAGTTTTCACTTCAAAAAATATATCAGTGTTCCTACTTCAACTCTCGCTACGACGATTCAGTGAGAAAAATGTATGACCACCGAATTATTTGTGGCGATCGCTTTGTTATTTTGACATTTTGAAAAAATATACTGGGTGCATCCATTAAATACATCCAGAATAAAAGAAAACCAATTTTAAACTCTCCATACTAACAGATTAATTATTATAGCAGCAGGTCATTCGATGAGCTAATTTTTAGTACGTGAAAAAATAACCAAGTAAAACACCGGGAAATGCAATTGAAACAGAAGAAAAATTAAGAATTATTTATTTCAGTTATTTAAAGTAACACAGTACAAAAATAGTTTTCATGGAGTTTTTAATAAGTTTACATATTGAGTACACAGACTTAAATTATATAAATTATTAGCCTTTGTTTTAAACATGGATTGAATCCGAATCAAAATAATGTTCGAGTTTTGGTTTTGTCAAGTGTTTCGGTTTGAGAAATTTAATCGGGAAAAACGGATTGATTGGAAGAAGGACTTAGACTGGAGGCATATACATAGCGAATGCTAGTGCTAGGAGATGAAGAACAACTGGGATTATCTCTATTTTCGGTTATGTTCGCTACAAGCTGTAGCATACCGATTTTAAAATCAAGTTTTTGTTTTTTTGTCATGCCTCTCATATCAGATCTAAAACTTAACAAAAATTTTGAATCATCGTCATCACTGTCGGTCTGGGAATTCTTTGGCTGCTGTTTGATAATATTCGGTATTTGATTGGGTGTTTCTTGCTTTATTTTTTTAGTTTTTGATGTAGTTATTTGATTAGGTGTTTCTTGCTTTATTTTCTTAGTTTTTAATGAAGTTATTACTGTGTCTGTGTTACAATTAATACAATTTCCTTCACGTCTGAAACAAAAAATATACCATAAACCTAATTTTTACCACTCACTTTAATTAGTAATGAAAAATCTGCATATTATGCCTCCTCTACACAATAGGCCATGATGGACGATCACAGAATGGGTCATGATTGTCACCACCATTGCGCATCTGTCCACACAATCGTGCATCATCCATTTGATGACCCAACGTCCTTTGGTGTTTGTCGAAAAACCGACACATCGGCGATCACGCTCGATCATCACCAATCATGGGCAATTACAGGCGATTATGCCCTCCATACAATCGTGATCGCCTGTAATCGTTCATCATGGCCGATTGAGTAGAGGAGGCATTAAAATTTTTCTTACAGTTTACTTTCAAAAATCGGATCTAAAAAACTCAAATGATTTGCATAAATATATCGCCTAGATTTTTTCGCTCTTGATTCATTAGGCGTGTTATATTTTTTGTTGTATTCTTTGCGGTAAGAATCCCGTACGTTGGCCCATTTTTTCTTCGTATCATAAGCTAAAAAAAAAATTAAATTTCTAATAATTGTAGTATTACCAACAGGGTGTTATTTCTATACCAACAGGGTGTTTAAAAATAATATCGACAAACTTCGAGAGATGATTCCTTAGTTTATTTTAAGAAAAAAAGTTTCTATAGATGGGAGTTCGAAAATGCTTTACACTATCAGGATGGATAATGTTATGAAAGGTAGAAAACGGCTTTAAGGTGGCTGAAGGATCCAAAGCCGTTTTCTTCCATTATCATCAGGATCACCACTTTTCTGTTTCTAATCAAAACAGATTCTTCACAGTTATGAAAGGTGTGTTTGTTGAATGGTAAGAGTATTAAAGTATTAAAGAGTATTAAAGAATACTCACATAAAGTAATCAAAAATGTTGACGGCATAATATATAACATATTTGACATAAGTAAAAACTACCAAGCTTCTTAAAATATGCTTTTTTGATATCAATATGAATGTAAATATGCATTGGAATAATTCCACGAACATATTCTATAAATCACTATTGTGATCAATTTATTAAATTATGAACAATAATACATATTTTATGTTTAAGGTATTTGCCATAAAAACATAAATAAAAAAAATGTGAGCCGTCGTGGAACGCCTGGCAGATGTGAAACATTTTCATAGCTCTCCCCCTGCGAAGACAATTAGTGAAAGAATTTTTAGAATCGGTTCAGTAGTTCCAGAGATAAGAATTTATGATTTATTACCCCCCCCCCCGGCGATAAATTCTCTCCCTGCGAAGATAATTAGTGAAAGAATTTTTAGAATCGGTTCAGTAGTTCCAGAGATAAGAATTTATTATTACTCCCCCCCCCTCGAGAAACTCTACCCCTGCGAAGATATTTAGTGAAAGAATTTTTAGAATGGGTTTAGTAGTTCCAGAGATAAGAATTTATGATTTATTACCCCCTCCCCCCCGCGAGAAACTCTCCCTATGAAAGTATTGAAACAGCAATGCACAGATGTTTACATACACACGTAACATAGCGAGACGTAAAATAGCGAGTCTCTTGTACTTTTACCCCACCTCCCCCTAACCCACGAAACAGCGGGAAATCACACACACCTAATAGCTACGGCTACACACACACACGTAAACTGTGTAACAGTATACATAATTATAAATATGTGAAGACGCGTCCTTCATTCAAATAAAATCCCACCCGCGGCATAAGATATTTCACATCAAAAAAATTTGGTTAAACATCTTATACGGAGAGGACGGAACAATTACTCAGTAGGGCTGCCGTAAGGCGTAAAACAATTGCAATCTACTGTTATTTAGCTGTAAAACAATAATTTACTATTAGTTGATCTAACATTAGTTAGTTGAAGTGTTTACTCAGTTTGTTAAAATTGCCACACATTTTTACTTACGCCGAATACGCTGATATGGTGTTCTGTACGGGTTTTGCAATAGAATAATAAATTCATTTATGCAGTAATTTAATTGGCTGTAGTACTTTAACCATTGAGAATTGGCCACATGTTTATATAAACTTTTTTGCTCAAAATGAACGATACTATAACATGCTAAGATATGTACTAATGCTCCTGAAACACCCTGTATAAATAATAAAATGTATAATCGGTACATACCTCTAGTTTGTTTTTCTTCATCATCGAGAGTTTCCCAGTCATCACATAATTCACAAAGTACTTGCTCCCATGCAAGGTCTTTTAATTCTCGATTTTGATTATAGTCTTCATGATGAATGTCCCATAGACAAGGATATTTTTGTATAGTAAAAATCATCGTCTCTGTTTCATACATTTTGTTTCTCCAATATTGTAGCAGCTGTAGTTCTACAACGTCCGCACAGCACGGCGATTGCCGCTAGACTGAGAAACCGGTCCGGGAGGCCGGGGGCCGGGGCGTGTGCGACGTTATATGGGAAATATAGGCAGAGCACGCCACTTTCTGACCGGTGCGGTGCGCCCGAGCCGGGAGGCAATTGCTCACCGGTTACATTCTGACCGGACGTTCTGGCCTGTAACTGGTTTTACAATACCTTCAGGTACACGGCCCGGACAGAATCGGCACATTACAGACGAAGACAGCTGTTGATGACCGGTAGTTTTGATATATTATTAAATAAAATATACAGCTCTCTTCGTCTGTAATTTTGTACTTTACTTTCATTCGTGTACCTATTTAGGTACACAAATTATTGAAATGTCCCACTAAATTTTATAATGCATTCAGGGCCGTAACTAGGGGGGGGGCATTAAGGGGCAATGCCCTACCTTAAAACATCCAGTGCCCTACTTTAAGGAATTATAAACAAGCCGCAAAGACTGTCATGACAGAATGACAGACTTGATCTATCTGGCATTTGGAAAAACAAGATTAAATTCGTTGGACTAAATGAAGTTCTTCGGAAATTTGATAACATGGCAAGTTCTGTATTTTTTTTTTTGAATAAATTGTCATTTACCGTTTTCTTGCTTTTGTAATTTGATATCACCAGATGAGGTGGGCAATCCAATTAAAAAATTGTAGTCTTTTGCTTCAGCCCTATTTTAAACTTTCAGTGCCCTATCTTGAATTCAGCTCTAGCTACGGCCCTGAATGCATTGAAGCAGTGATGTGTGCGATCGGTCTAATACATCCCATCAACTAGGGTTACCAGGGGATTTCCGGGAATGTCCCGGAATTCGTTGGTTTGTCCCGTGTCCCGAAATTTAAGTCTTCTATCCCGGAAATGCATAAGTTCAACGAATTCTTGGTCGCGATCGCAAGTAACGACACTAAGTTACATGCTAACTAGTATTTATTTAGCACTATCTGCAATTTCTGTACATATTTTGTATATTTTTACTTGTATTTAATTGTATTCTTCGGACTTACTCTATGTTGGTAAAGACAAATTGGGAACAATAAAATGAATTATTAAAGATTCACATGAAATTATGCGTGATTTACACACTCAGAAGCGCGTCCCACATCGCACCGTGTACTGGTGTGTGATAAATGAATAAAATTACTTAGGCAAGTCTAATGATAAATACAAAAAATAGTAAAACAATAAAACATTTTTTTCACAGTAATTTCTCCCCCTGAAATAAATTGCCTTCGCCTTATAAATGTCCCGAAAATCTTGGTTTTTAATCTGGAAACCCTACCATCAAAAGTCTTGTCTAGACATTTTCAAGACAAGACAAAATTTGCTTTATCTAAATCAAGACTCTTGCCAAAACTCTAGACAATTTTCAAGAGTCTAGATAAACTAAGTAGTAGTATGTAAAGGTTTACTTTACTTACTACTACTAATCTAGACTCTTGAAAATAATCTAGAGTCTCTTGATATTAGACAAGATAAGAGTTTATTAATCTAGACCTAAACTTAATAAAGTCTTGATATTTCAAGACTAGACGAGACTTTAAAAGTCTCGTCTTGTCTTGTCTAGACGGCAACACTAATTATTAAGAAATAAATTATTAAATAAATACAAAACTGCGATTTAGTCTTAAAATTACTGAATGACAGATACTTTACTTGCTAGTGGCGAAAAATATAAACAGTGCTGACATTTGGATGACATCGAAGTGACATATGCACCTCACTTGCGAGTGGTGCCATCAGCTGGTAAAAAGAGGTCTGGTTACCCTCATTGAATACTATTATATAAGGATCGGTTTCCTGGAAGTTAGATCTACTAAAACGTGTATAATTTGGAGTGCATTTCATTAATGGCTTTGTTGCTGCACTTCTCTTCCGCATGTGCATTGGCCACGTTCTTCAACATTCAACACACCTGCCGTTGCTGCAGGAAACCAAGCCTTGGCAGTAACCTTGATTTTAATGTACTTTTCGGAGGCAGTCAGTAGAGCGTTGACAATGGCGCATTATTACAGACATTTGCATATTAAGCTGCCTTCACACGAACAATACAAAATGGCATCAATAAATTTTAAGACGGCTGAAAAAATATTTAATAGATAAATAAATTTTTAGAAAGAGCAGTCAAAATAACATAGTGTTACAAAACTGTTTTCTGAGTTGGCGGAATAAATATTTATTTACAATTATTATTTACAATATTTATTTATAATAAAAGAGCCACACATTGCATCGATAATTTTAAGTGCAAATATCTTGAAAAAGGTTACTTCTAGCCACTTTTACAAAGTACCTATACCTTTTTTACGGAAAAATGACGGAAAAATCAATTTTTTAATTCAAAAAAATAGTACGAGTGCGTACAAAAAAGTTATGACTATTTGAATGAGTGAAAAGGTGTGTAAGTGGCGCCCCCTAGAAGTAAGAGCCATACCAAGGTCAGATTTGAATTTCTCATATCAAAAAATCCTCATATACCAAATTTCGTTAAAATGCCTAAATTATTTTAAAAGTTAATTAAGAAAATCAAAAAAAAAATTAAACTTTGACACCCTGTATCTCTTTTAATATCAACTTTCGGAATAGACAAGTGGGGTCTATCGCAATATTTTTTTGTAAGGAATCAGCTGTTACTGTATATCCCATTCTTTTTGGGACACCCTGTACATGTCGAATTGATAACCTCTGTTTTTTAAGTCGCTTAAAAATACAGCAATGTGGCCCGCAGCAGCGCTGGGCGCTGGCTTATTCAGTGTCCTTTAATTATATATTTGAAAGTTGGCAGCCCTAATTACACCCTTGAATACGTTTGATAGTGTAATAGCGCGTTTATATTATTATAATCGCAGTGCTGCGCTGCGAAGTGCGACTTTTGCTGTATGTTGCAGCTTAAAGGACTGTAACGCACAGGTTAGCGACTAATAGTGATGACGTGGCATGAAAGTCCCCAGTTCAACGTCCGGTAGCGGTGTTAATATCCGGCCGTTTCCACTTCCTCCCCGCTTAGCGCATGTCTTACGTTCTTAACTACCATCAACTAATAACGCACCATCTAATGTTTACTTATGTCGTGTCGAGTCGAACCGAGCGACAGAAAAACTGATAACACTGATAGATTAAACAACTTGATATTTACTCTTAGAGCTAACATTTTATGACACAAATCTCTATACATCTTATATTTTTTTATACATCTTATATTTTTTTATACATCTTATATTTGTAAAAGTGGCTAGGAGTAACCATTTTCAAGATATTTGCAATTAAAGTAATTGATGCATTGTGGTTTTAAATAGCAAATTTTGAAAAAGAACATAGGTGGCTTTGAAAAATGTGTTGAAGTAGGTACATGGTTGTCATTTTGAAAACCTACAATAAAATAAATGTTTTTTATTCGCCATTTAAAATAAAATATTAATTAAAATAAGAAGTATTATTATTTAACTAAAATTTGCCATTTAAAACCACATTGCATAGATTACTTTAAGTGCAAATATTTTGAAAAAGGTTACTCCTAGCCACATTTACAAAGTATACCTTTTTTACGTAAAAATAACGGAAACATCAATTTTTTGATTCAAAAAAATAGTACGAATGCGTACAAAAAAGTTATGACTATTTGAATGAGTCAAAAGGTGTGTAAGTGGCGCCCCCCTACAAGTAAGAGCCATACCAAGATCAGATTTGAATTTCTCATGTCAAAAAATTCCCATATACCAAATTTCATTAAAATGCCTAAATTATTTTAAGTTATTTAAGAAAATCAAAAATAAAAATTAAACTTTGACACCCTGTATCTCTTTTAATATCAACTTTCGGAATAGACAAGTTGGGGTCTATCGCAATATTTTTTTGTAAGGAATCAGCTGTTACTCTATGTCCCATTCTTTTTGGGACACACTGTATAATACAATAATATTTTTTACATACATGGCGGTTCCAGTTTTAACTTTAACCCGCGCTCTTCTCTTTTTTTTTTGACAATAACGGGTGTTACACATAGCGACTTTATTATTTAATTAGGGAAACAAAGCACTTAAAAACCTATTCATTAAAACAAGAGATAGCAGGTGGCTAAACTGGATAGAGATTAATAAATCATCACTAAGTGAGGGAGTAGGCGTGGTTCATTAATTCAACTTAATGGTGATAACTGGTAATTATCTCAACAGTATATCAGATCAAAAAATGTCTAAGGACTTTTCTGCTCAGAATTGTGTACTCTATTTCACTGTACTGTCCGTGGACGCTCGATCTAAGACACTCTGTATATAAAGATTGAAGAAGTCACTAAACTTTCATAAGGATTACCGTTATCAAAATATAAATATTCTTCAATTATTTTTCTCCACATCAAAGCTTATTTTTAATGTTAGCACATTTACGCTCCTACAGTTATTTCAAGTTCGCTATACTCTTTTTTTGTATCGTTCTCCCTCTCCCGGCGGCCCGTTCATAATCATATAGGCAAACTAGGCAACTGCCTAGAGCGCTCGTATTTGAGGGCGCCATATTTCACTCTTTTATATAGAAAAAGAAGGTGTATATACTTTCTATTATGTAAGAAAATAACATCTGTACTCTAATTATTTGATTAAAAATTACACACTTAATCTGTTCACATTTGTGTTTTATTTTGCCGTGAATTTTCTTTAAAGGGCGCCATTTAAGTCTTTCGCCTAGGGTGCCAAGATTGCTCGAGCCGGCGCTGACTGCGAAGCACTGGATTATATTTATATTTAAGCACATCGCTTGTGCTTAAATATAAATAAACTTCAATTAGTTATTAGATGATGGTTGAAGGCGAAGTCTTCGTGTGGCGTAAGGATCAAAAGAAAATCTCAATAGTGATGTTAAGTTCAAAGTTGTGCAATTTATCTAACGTTTCGAATTTCGATAATGTGCCTGATGGTTATATACAGGGTATTAAAAAAATGTTGTCGAATATTTTACCCACTTTTAGTAATATACTCATTAAAACAAACGAAAAAGTCTTTGCCAACAATCATATGCTGACTAAGACTTTTTTATTTGTTTTAGTACTGTAAGTGGGTAAAATTTTTGACAACATTTTTGAAATGAAAAGTTCCTTAGGCGCGTTAGATACTCTTTGCCTGGGTACTGAAATAAAGTGAACCGTTCGAGTTCGCGTACGCGAACGCAACCCGACGGTAAGAATTCGCTGAATCGGGGTTACTCGGCTCAAACGGTACCCCGTCAAAATAGCCCGTGACAAAACAGCCCCGACAAAATAGCCCCGACAAAACAGCCCCGACAAAATAGCCCGTGCCAAAATAGCCCCGACAAAATAGCTCGTGACAAAATAGCCCCGACAAAATAGCCTATTCTGAAAATATTTATTGAAAAACGAATTGTAATTCACTGTTACTTGCCGTGATCGATTTTTTTTGTGCCATCCCTATTTTTTTCATAATTTTTTATCCAAATTTCATCTATACAGGTAGTGCCAATAGTCTCCGAGTAAAATGGCTGTGACATACGGAATGGTGGACAGACGGACAGGACGAAAAAGAGGTCCGTTTCTGCCATTTGGCTACGGAGCCCTAAAAATGAATAATTCAGTTTCGAGCACCGCAGGAACCATTATGGACTTATAAAAAAGCTAATAAAGCCAAAATGGTCGCTCGGAGTTAAAAAATGTACCTACGTCCTACATAATATGAATATAAAAGATAACCTTACTTAAATACGGAGTATTATCTTTCTTAATATTATGGACTTTTGCTTATACTATTGTTATTTTTATATGCCTTCATTAAATTCACACTTTTTAAAATTTTAAAAAGTGTGAATTTAATGAAGGCATATAAAAATAACAATAGTATAAGCAAATTTTTGGGGAATCCGAAAGACAAAACTCCGACGTTAGAAAAGTCTGGTATTTACCAGATTAATTGCGGAACATGTGAAAAGATTTATATTGGCCAAACCAGACGTGCTATTAATACCAGATGGAAAGAACACTTTGCCCATATCAAATACAACAGACCCGAAAAATCAAGTGTGGCGAATCACATATTGGACACTGATCATGATATTAGCATAAAAAATGTAAAACTGGTAAAAGAAATAAGGAGCCAAAATTATTTAGACAGTTATGAGAGTATGTATATAGCCAAGAATGACAAAAAGAAGCTTTTAAATTCCGACAATGGCCCCATCCCCTTTTCAACATTATTTGACCTGTTATAAACATTAACCAACTGCACTAGTTTTATTACCTGTTAGCTATAAGTCTTTGGTTTTCGACCTCCTAGTTATAATTATCTTTACTTATTTTAGTATTAAGTTGTTATATATAAGGTAAAAATTTTGTTACACTTTTAGTTTAGTATTTGCTGATGATGGGAGCTTAGCTCTTGAAATGTACATTCATTAATAAAATTATTGTGGTTAGGCGTGACTAAACTCTTTATTATATCTCTAATGATGACAGGAACGCTGTCGAAACGTTAGATAAATAGCAAAAAACTTTAACATCTGCAGCAGTATTGGGTTTTTATTTTGATCCTTACGCCACACGAAGACCTCGTCTTCAACCATAATCTAAAAAAAACTTATTTATTTTAAACTAACACAGTAATAGTTTTATACCGCAATATTGGGTGTGTAAATGCGTCACATTTTAGACCACCGTCGGGACGGCAACCGGCGCCCGGCGTAAGCCGCACGTGTGTGAAAATATGTTGACTAATAAGTCATGCTGAATAGCATCTATTTATAGTAACTTTATACAGTGTTAATCAAAAGTCAATTAATACATTTTCTATAATTTCTTAAGCAATTTTAAATTTTTATTTTCGAGTGACAACAGGATTCATAGGAGTGCTGTAACGATTTTCCGAAACCGCGATAGACGCTTAAGATCTCTGTTATCGAGCGTCTATAATTTATATATGCCGTTAATAACCCTACATTATGCCACCCGAGGGCAGTATAGCCTAGTGGATAGCGTACTTGGTACCGCAGCCTCTAGACTAGACTGTCGTAGGTTTGTATCCCACCAGCGCTCATGGATGTTTTGTGATGTTATTTAGTTTTAAGAAAGTTGTTATTTAGTGTAGTTGAAAGACGCTAATGACCTGAGATGTCGACGCGTCTATAATCTACAATAAATAAATAAATTATGCCACCATTATTCCAAATCTTCATGGTTTCCGGGCTTGTAGGCCGTGGTCCGGTGGTATTTCTACCTGACGTTTTGTCTACAACTGCGGTAGACATTCTCAAAGGCGATGTGGCAGCGGTCGAAGTGTCCTCCTTGGCGGCTCATAGGTCAGTGTGTCAGTGACTGGTGTCCTCCTGTTCTCTGTTCGGTCGTACGGAGAGACGGACTACGACCGAACAGAGAACACACTGGTACTGAGCATAAAAGAAGGGAGGACATCAGTCACTGACACACTGACCTGTGAGTCGCCAAGGAGGACACTTCGACCACTGCCACATCGCCTTTGAGAATGTCTACCGCAGTTGTAGACGACACGTCAGGTAGAAATACCACCGGACCACAGCCTACAAGCCCGGAAACCACGAAGATTTGGAACAGTGCAGGCCGTGAAAGCTTGCACACCTGGATATGCCACCATTAGTTTGTCTCGGAAAAATTTATAAAGAATTAATGGTAGTTTATCGATGATCGAAAATCCGCGGAAATACGGAGAATTTTTTTAATACAAAACTAAAATTAAAAAATTATATTTAAATACCACTGCTAAATTAAACTGTAAACAGCAAACTTTGTGTGAATTTTAAAATAAACATTTGTGTTTATATTTTATAAATGCATGCTAAAATGCAATGTTTACATTTTCGTATTCATAATAAATTGTTGCAAAAACAAAGTGAGCGATAAGATTATTCCACGCGTGGACTGTCACCTCTTGGAACTGGTTCGAAAGTTCAACTCAGTGCCATAAAATGTTCACAATTTGAGAAACATTGAACGATTCTGTGATGAATAATAATTTATCGAATAAATAACAATATATGAGTTAGGTAATTGTGCACAACAATATAATAATTATTAATTAATTCAACAATGAATTTAATCCACAAGGCATCCACTAAGTAGTGAATAGTATTTCTTAACATATCAGTCAGCATATTATGCCATCATGATTGTTAAACGTCAAACGATTGTTATAAGATATATAAGGAAAAAATCAGAAGCCACTGTCGGGACTTGAACTCGAAATTCCTAGTTTCCGGCTGGGGAAGGAACAGATTTCACTTTCGGGGCACTGTGTGAGTAAGTGGCAACTCAACCAGCCGAAAACAGGGAATTTCGGGTTCAAGTCCCGACAGTGGCTTCTGATTTTTTCCTTATATATCTTATAACAATCGTTTGACGTTTAACAATCATGATGGCATAATATGCTGACTGATATGTTAAGAAATACTATTTACTACTTAGTGGATGCCTTGTGGATTAAAGTCATTGTTGAATTAATTAATAATTATTATAGTTTATTGAAGTTTAACGACATGCGTCGTCCCTCGTATTGACGTGAAAAGTGGGTAAGGCTTATAGGCGCGCATGAATGGATAAATCAATCAACCGATCGAAATATCACTCATTACTACCACAGTTTAAACGTATACAAACAGTTTCTTCACTCGGCAACATTTCTGTGACAAGAAATTCAGTGCGCATGCGTCGACGTAGTATAGTTTTGAGGGCAGGATCGGCATATTATATTTATGCACTTTTTAAACAATAATGCTCACTGACAATTACGGAAGACGCTAATGACCTAAGTTGTCGACGCGTCTTTAATTTACAATAAATAAAAGACAATTACGGAAAATTAGAGTTCCGAGTTTACAATGGATCTCACAACGAGCGCTCGCGTCAATATTATTATAACTACGCCACGCCCCCTGCACACAGTCTATAAAGTGCTATTTTCAAATTTTTATTAAAACTCGTTTCTTTTGTTTTAAGATTTATTGCACGTTTGTTGTAAATTTATGTTTACATAATAACAATAAATTCATTTATTTTTAGAAACAACTGAAGCGATCATGCATTAACAAAGAGCTATAAATTGCAGATTGCAACAAAATAATCACTTTTATAAATAATTGAAAAAAAAAACACTTTAAACTCCGCAGCGTACAGCAATTTTATTATTATTAGTCGTAGTCTTGTCGTTGTTTCGTTGCTAATAACCTTAGCTGTCGAGGGCAGTGTAACCTAGTGGATAGCGTACTTAGTACCAGTCTCTAGACTAGACTGTCATGGATTCGAATCCCACCTGCGCTCATGGATGTTTTGTGATGTTATTTAGTTTTAAGGTAGTTGTTATTTAATGTAATTTAAGACGCTAATGACCTAAGTTGTCGACGCGTCTATAATCTATAATAAATAAATAAACCTTAGCTGTCTAGCGTCTATAATCTACAATCTATCTATCTTGTCGTTGTTTCTCTGCTTCATCCTGTAGAACAGTAGCATCGGAGGCTCCTACATAGATATCATTATGATAATGCATAGCAACCAAACAACAGGACCGCACAAACACATTATACTGAATGTCACAAAAGTCCCTCATTTCAGCGAAACATTGAATTTCAAACTTTGACGGTGGACTGCGTTAGACCAAAAAACATATTGCTCGGTAGAAGGAAACACGCAATGATGTCTGCCTTTTCATGTACTTTTCAGACTCGGACCAATATCGTTCACGGAGAATCAAATTTGGACCAATATCGTTCATAGAGAATCAGACTCGAATCAATGTAGTCGACATTTTATTTTTATTTTATACATAACCATAGTTACCTAAGTGATAGCAATATTTTATCATTTCTTATTGAATAGTCCAGCAGTCAGGTACTTTTTACCTGGAAAGTATTCCGAAGTTAATGATATTTTGGTATATTGTTTGTGGGTACTCTGTGGAGTAGGTTACAAAAAGCGGAGCGGGTGATTTTCAAGAAGCTGTAGCGCGCTTACCATTAGTACCACAGAAAAATTGTGGGAATGAAAATTGTAGGAAATATAATCCTCTTTAAAACATTACATAATAAAAGAATTGCTTAAGTCGACCGTTTCTGAGAGATTTCGAAAAAATCAAAAAAGGTGGTAAAATTTCGTGGTTTTTCGGCTCCCCCCACGTTAGCACCGGGTCCTCGAGGTCGAAAACTCAGATTCTACTCCATAGAGTACCCGCAAACAACACACCAAAATATCATTAATTTCGGAATACTTTCCAGGTAACCCCCTTCATTTATTACCTGCCGCTTGGACTAGAAGGTGTTATTTGCCTTTTTTTCGTGAGCTGAAAATATTCATGAATGATGAATGTGACTATTTTCATTTGCCAAGAACAACAAACTATAAATTTCATGACGCTAGGACTCACCCAGATACGAGTATTTTCTATTTTACAATAACTTAATTGTTCAAAATACGCAGTGACTTTTGAGACAATCTGTATAAAACGGCCATATAAACGTCGCGTCATGCAGAATCCGAACGAATAAACGAACGACCGCGACACGATGATAAAAGTTATAACATATGCATCCGCTTGCTCTTTGATATGGCTGCCTGTGCTGCTTCCGCTTTGTATCAAATGATTATTCATGACTGTCGCAATGTATTGTAATATTACACCAACACTACACTACACTGCACTAGTACAACCGGACCCGGTGCGCCACTGCGGACAGAGTTGCATTCCAAATAATTGGTTATAATTGCCTATATGACACATACCCAGACGTCGGTTGGACGACGGGACTAAAGCATCCAGTCCCAGGATCCTGGGACCAAACGAGATTTCTCAGGTCTCGGAATTATTGTAGAGGTCCCAGGCCTGTTCTAGTCCCAACATTTTAAAACTAGAAGACGCGCGTGCGCCCTCATGCGTCAGCTTTCGCGCTCATACAGCAGTCAGGTCGCCCCGAGCGCTCTAATGCGTTCTAATATACATTATTTTAACATTATATCTAAAAGATCTCTATCATGCGCTCGGATTGAACTGAGTAAAAAACGGAACTGAACCTTGGTCTAGTTTTTGGAAATGTTATATACAGAGCGCACTATTTCTTGACCGTTACCCAGGCTGCACACCAAAGGCCTTGTCCAGATGAGGCGTTTTACGCGCGAGTCGAGTTGCGCGTTTCGAATCGCGCGTTGTTTTTGTTGCGCCCACATGACGCGATTGTCCCGCGAGTTCATTGTGTAGCATATTGGCAGTTCCCCAAACCTTTTTTCTTTTCGTCCGAAGCTCTTCCCAAGCTCTACGTTTTATGTCTCGTTTGGAATTATCTGGAGATTTCATGTCTCACATCGCCACCCTCTTTTCCACTTTGTCGATGAATAGTTCGGTATCGAAGTTAACAAGCTCCATTTTCTCCGTCGTGTGTCATGGTGACGTTCCTAAATACGTCCGGCTGCCGTGACTATCGCACGTGCACTGGACGGAACAATGGCGTCCTTAGTATCTCGACTCGTGCGTTTCACGCGTTGAATACGCGACGAGCGCGCGAGTCGAGAGACCAGCGACCGACATGCGGTTTTCGCACGAGCAGCAAAACGCGCGTTTGCATGGGATGGAATGTATGAACCACAATCGCGCGATTAGAAATTAGAAGCGCGCGATTCAAAACGCCTCATCTGGACAAGGTCAAAGACGCATACAGTATGCACGTTGCAAATGCTTCGATGCATTTGTTATTATGTCGTCGTCATCTGAAAATGATGACTTTTTAATAATAAGAATTAAAAAAAGACGTTATTGGATGGAACATGTGTATTATCAAAAGGAAAGACTGTTGACTTGAATACAAACAACCAGGTTGTTAGCATTTATTTAGTTATTTCAAAATACCCTAAAAACTCGTACGATAACGTAATAATATAGAGATCCCGTTGGTAACGGGATCTCTATATTATTATTATTAATATTATTATTTGTACACATTAATTAATGATTACAAATTAGTTAAAGTACGTGCATACCCTAAATACGACTCTGGAGGATGTCAATGATTGATTTCATTAAATTGCACAAAGATTCACAAATTATGGGAATTTGTGTTGAATACAAATTCTATCAATAGTTACATACGTGATACGATTTAATCTCTAGCATTAATAAAATTGTAGGGTATGTTGTGGTAATGAATAAGTATGTATATACAGGATGCTGAATTGCTTTGCGGGTAATACTTTTGCGATTTCCTGCTTCCCTAATTATTTTAGGAACAAGCCGTGAGGTGGGTCGTTTATTAGGACTAAAGTGCGACCCTTGAGGTCCACACGACGAACTTCCCAGTTTGATAAATATTTAATAATAATAATTAAATTAGATATTACACAGAAAAGTAATCATTTTAATCATTAAAACATCAATAATTAAAAAAAAAAAAAAAAAAAAAAAAACGGCTGAACCGATTTTTATAAAATTTATGTCGGATCAAAATGACGTTAACACGCCTCGATTGACACCCTTACGAAGTCGATATAATTTTTTATTCGCGAGATATTGTGTAAAATCTACTTTTTTTGAGGTTATTTGGTTAAGAAAAAAGAACGGCTGAACCGATTTAAAAAAAATTCCTTTCAGATCATATTTACGTTAATACGCGTCGATTGGCACCCCAACGTAGACGATATTATTTTTCGTTCTCGAGATTTCGTCTTAGAAAGAAATGGACACATACGTACGTACGTACGTACACACACACACACACACACACACACACACACACACACAGACATCTTTCTAAAAATAGTGTAAAAATAGTGTAGTGACCTTGAAACATTAAAATTTTTTTTCCTTTTTGATTTCGATTTTCGGACCCATTACAATAACTTCCAGTGGGAAGTTAAAAATATCTTCGAATAAAAGTTTTAGAACACAAAATTCTGCATCTAAATCATTAAACAAAATTAATTTTGCATGCTTTGTAAAGGTAGAAATTTGATATGAAAATGTCAAAATTACCTCAAAAACAGATAGCGATAGCCATGGAACTTGAACAAAATGATGACGTTTTAGGTGTCAGAATAATTTCTAATCATTTTGTTCAAGTTTCATGGCTATCGCTATCTGTTTTTGAGGTAATTTTGACATTTTCATATCAAATTTCTGCCGTTACAAAGCATGCAAAATTAATTTTGTTTAATGATTTAGATGCAGAATTTTATGTTCTAAAACTTTTATTCGAAAATATTTTTCCTAAAATAATTAGGGAAGCAGGAAATCGCAAAAGTTTGAGTATACGGGTTAAATCCCTATTACCCACAAAACGATTCAGCACCCTGTATAGATAGGCAATATTTATAACTCAGATTTTCTGACGATGCGTTGTGAAAACCCTGTTGAACTAAAAGAGCGTGACAACGTCACAAACGTCGGATTACAAACAAGTGGATGTCTATCTACGGAATTTAAATGTCCGATTATTCGGTATTGCGTTGGATTATGGAACTTGTAGTGCAGCAAAATATTATGAAAGCAAACTTTTTAACAAACTGCAGTGTTTACCTACTTTTGTCACATTCAACATATAATATCAATCGATATCTTAAAGAACATTAAAAATTTATAGAAACTTTTATAATTTAGCGAATGAAATAGTGCTCTTTGTACTACTTGTGTTCTGTGCGCATGCAATGCAAACAAACCTAGATATTTTTAATTGAATTTGTAGTAGTTTTTAGCTCTACCAAGAATTATTACGTACAGTGATCACGTGTTTGCAAATGTAAGTTTTCTGTATAATGCCACATAGTTTGACCTCATTAAAGATTAAATTGAATATGTTACAGTTTCAACGACATGAAAAACAAAGATGATAATAATATACATAGTGATGTATGTTTTTATTCATAGTCAACGAATGGATCCTAGCCGGAAAGTCAGTAAGTGCAAAAACCGACTTCGGGACTTTGTTTGGACTGGTTCATAAAAAAACATATTAAAAGTCCTTGACCCTCGGGTGGGCGCAAGAGGGGGGGGGGACACTTCAAAGGTCCCTTTTTTGTTTTTTCGCGTTTGACTCGAACACAGTTGGTCCTATGAAAAAATTCCATGCATGAAAATTGTAGCTGACAAAATTTCCTACATTTTCTATATTTGAGGTTTTATCTATCTCCAACCGTTAACGAGTTACACGCTGCTCAAAACTTTGGATCAGGTTAAGATAAAATGGTAAACTAATATACCATTTTGAAGGAAATTTAATTCTCTACAACTTTTTTCGTAAAATGAAAGGTTGAGGCGCTAGAGAGAACAGTTCGGCAAAAAAATGTGGCGCGAAAAATAGTGGTTTCCAGAAGAATACGTAACTCGTTAACGGTTGGAGATAGAAAAAAACCTCAAATACAGAAAATGTAGGAAATTTTATCAGCTACAATTTTCATGCATAACATTTTTTCGTAGGACCAACTATTTTCGAGATATACACGAAAAACCAAAAAAAGGGATCTTTGAAGTGCTCCCCCTCTCTCTTGCACCCACTCGAGGTCGGTCTTTGCGCTTATTCACTTTCCGGCTACACCCCTCTTAATTATTAGTTGCTTATTACTTATTTAATATAATAATATTTTATTATTATATAATCTGCTTCTCTCTGACTTGTCATATCTACTGTGTAGTCAAAATGATTAATAAATATTATTATTATTATTGGGATGTATCTTTAAGTTCAAAAAACGATTTTTTCTTTTTAGTTTTCTGGACATTTTCCACTATAATTTTTTTCTGAAGGCGAAAAAAATCTAAAAAAATGTAAGTCTAGATCTCATTATTAGACGAACAAATCCCCGCTAAATAAATCAAAATCAGATCAATTTTACGGATGTGGTAGTTGACAAATTTTCATTTTAGATTGTCGGCAAACTTCAGAGTCACATTTGACATAAGCGATTTTGTATTTAGGCTGCAGTGTATTTTGTGCAATAACAGAAAATTGAGGAGTCAACATTATTCTTTTAACCTGAATAATAAAATCGAAGAATACAAAATGAACTAAAATTTACAATTCAATCATTTGTGTTGACGTATATTGAAAAAAAACAAAACAGAAAATAATGATCCAGTGAACTGAAATTTACAATTCAATCAAATGTTTTGACGTGAATGTTTTCGCCTTTTCATCAGAATATAAATTGATCTCATTTAATTTTTATAATATAAAATTGATGTACGATTTCATTTAGGTACTTACATAAATAATAACTAATTATTATATTATATTAATTAAAAATTCTTACAGATTATTGATGATGCCATATAATGGCGAAACGTCTAATTACTTTCTTATCTATTTTTAATTTGATAACTATTTTGACAAATTTCACAAAAATTTTATTTTTGTAAATGGATCTAAACCTGACTGAACTTTTCCAATATCATTTTATAATTATACAGTCGTAATAAATGCTACATAATATAATAAATAATAGCGTTGTATAAACTTGGAAATCGCTCAGTATTTTACAAGCTTTTATTTAACTTGCAATGTATGTTAGTTTGTGTGTTTGTTTAGATCAAATCTTGCAAGTCAATTTTGAACGACTTCCACGTATCCGATCGATTTGAAATTTTGTACACATATGTATTCCCGATGACAATACATGAATAAATCGTTTTTAGAATTAACGGGGATGTAGGGTTTTTTTTTTGACTAATCAACGCCTAGGCCAAATCGCTGAAGCTAGAAACTTGAAATTTGGACAGTTGGTTCCTTTTCTGACGTAAGCATCGACAAAGAAAGAATTTTTCGAAATTCAACCCCTACGGGTGTCAAAGGAAGATAAAATTTTGAAAGACTAAAATGAACACAATAAATATTAGTAAAACAAACTTTTATTTAAATGCACTAAAAAGGAAAAAATAATTTTTAATAATTTCGGTTCATAATTATAAAAGTGCGGACCGCAATATACTAAATATACGTGAGCGAAGCAATGAATGACCGCTATTAAATCATAATTTCATACCACCCGGGTCCGCTATAAATCATAAATTCATAACACCCGGGCGAAGCCGGACCGGGCCGCTAGTGTAATCATAAAGATAACTTTGCATGTTTATAATACTCAATAGGTCACTCTATTTTTGGCGACGTCTGAATACAAATCTTGCCAATTATAAAAGAGCTTCTTTATATTTTTAAATATCTACCGTCAAAAGATTAAAATGTTCTAGCAGTGGCGCATCGAGCGTTCAGGCGCAATAAGATCTGAACTGAGCCCAGTGACGAATGAAGGCATTTGGGAATTCTCAAACAAAACCTGATTTTGAGGGCTCCTTCAATAAGAAACTCTAGAGTCTAGACTTTCCAGTATCGGACTTCTTCCAAACCCTGATGATGCACCCTAGTTTGAGAAACGTCGGCACAAATGTTTAAAAAAAATTAAAAAATCATTTTATTGATAAATGTATGTTCGCGAAAAAATATTATTATTGGTTATTGATTCACTACCTATTTCTTATTTATGTTCCGTCTAGTTATTATTACTTAATTATTGAAAGGCTGAGACGTCATTGCGAGAAGTTCAGTCTACGGATGTTTATTTATATAACGAAATAGTTGTGTCGTCATAAGCGCTGGTCATTAAGATAAGGACACACAGAGGGTATGGATTTTTACATCTGACTAGAGATCATTATGGTGTGTTGACCAGCGAACGAGACGCTGCGTTAATAATACTTTGCCCGTTTTGAGTCGGGCTTATGATTTGGATTATTATATTTTGATGATTTGATCTAACATGTATGTACGCTTATTAATGTATCAAGTTTTATTAAGCCCAGATCTACTTTATTTCCTCGCAAACATTTAAACATCTGTATAAATCTGTGTGCATAAGATTGATTTATTCTGTATTGATTTACACGTCTTGTGACTTTGGGAAAGAATGGCTTAATTCACACATGGAATATTTTAACTAACATACATTAACATAACAGAGATGATGAGTTAATCGTGAAATCGAACGATTATGCTCTTATTAGTTATTACCATAATAGAGTCCATTCTCTTTTTCAAGCGGATGATTCTCTTTTTTAAGCGGATGATTCTCTTTTTAAGCGGATGAAGTCACACCTTACACTCTCCCAGTTAGGTCTATTCACACACACCAGTGCCTTGACTGGCCCGTGAATACACCGACGAGGTTGAAAATATTCTTCTAGGAATTTGAAGGGCGTTGTTCACACTCGCCCGGCGCGTGACCGTGTCGGTACAAACAGTGCTGCCGCTGTCACAGTACTGTTAGCGTTTGATTACTTGCGGACGATATTTTTCATTTTTCACGGCCGTGCAACTTTTTTTAGTTTTCGAGTTTTCATATTTTTGTTTGTTTCATTTATCATCAGAAACATGAAAGACGAAAAACTTATTGAGTTAGTGCGCAAGTATCCCGTGTTGTATGATCTGTCCAATCTAAAATACATGGACACAGAGTTCTAGAATACTATCCGGAGTAAAATAGGAGCGAAAATGAAAAGAACTCCATAAATTCCTTGTACAGAGTGGCAAATTCCCCCTTCTGTTGTTCTGTTTTTCATGCCTGATGGACACATTCGTTTTTTCATTACTTGTTACCCCTCTTCTTCATCCAAAATCAGAGCAACTATCAAGAGTAATTCATCATCCGAAAACATCGCCATCTTGGCCACTCAAATGCACTGCTAAACGATTAATGTGAATAGAAATCAATATACAGGATGTCCCAAAATTGCTGGGACACAGAGTTACCACGTGTAGTAGAGGTCAAAATAAGTCGATTGGACCCAATTTATTTATATACCAAAATGTACCGTTTGCCCGTGAGAAGAGTTCAAATTTTACATAAAATTTTGTACCTATATAAAATTTTGTATTACAATTTTATTAAACTTGTACTAGGAATATCTGTTAGAATTATTTAAGAAAACATTTTTTCCTTCGGAACTATGCGGAATACGAAATTTTTACAAGAGTAACAAAATGAAGATAATTAATCAGTCTTCTCGCTAAAAAAATTTGAGAACCGCATTACCACCCCTAAGAAAGTTCTGAAAAAAATGTCAGGGGGTGAGGGTGGTTTTAACCCCTCTATAACCCTTCTATAATTTCTTTTGGGTTTCTTTGATAACCGAAAGGAGAGAAATCCTCTAAAATGCACTTTTGTCAAATTTCATTCAAAATTGTTTCACTCATTTCTGAACAGCGTACAAAAATGTGTTTTTTTATGTAAACTTTGAATTCTTCTCACGGGCAAACGGTACATTTTGGTATATAAATTGATTGGGTCCAATCAACTTATTTTGACCTCTACTACACGTGGTAGCTCTGTGTCCCAGCAATTTTAGGACACCCTGTATATGATCACGGTCGGTGGAATCACGGGCCGGTCACGTCACTGGTGTGTGTGAATAGACCTCTATTCTAGCCAGTGCCGGTCTTAGCAAGCGCGGAATTCGATTTGCAAATTTATGGCTGCATTCGGTTAGGAAATTTTTTGAAATGGCCCAATTTAGAACATTTTGGAGGAGCCCCCTAAATTTAAGTATAAAATATTTTAATATAAAACGGCTTTAAAATTACTTCTTTTCTCTTCATAGACATATTAGTATAAATATTTTTTAACGTAATATTTTCTTCCATTGCTTTAAAATATAGAAATATATTTTAAAAAATTACTACTGTACGGGAGGACAGTGTGGTCCAGTGGTTAGCGTCGTGACCTCTAAAAGACTGTCGTTGGTTCAAATCCCGTCTCCGTTCATGGATGTTTTGTGATGTCATTTAGTTTTAAGTGTGTTTGTTATTTAATGTAATCAAGACGTTAATGACCTAAGTTGTCGTCGCGTCTATAATTTACAATAAATAAATAAACCACTGTACGGTGCGCGATTGGTCCAAATTGGTTCGATTGGTCTTACACCGGCCCTGACTCTAGTATAGTCATCGTTAAAAAACTGAGAAATTTAAAAAAACGGGAGCACGACCTTAACAGTAACAACAACCAACGCATGCAATAAATCTGATCTACTTCCAACAGCTATTGTACAGCACTGAACCACAACTTTCACTGTAATTGCAGTAGGTATATTTGTGCAGAAGCCAGAAGACATAGCAAATGAGACTGGCCGCGTGAAATCATATTATACTTATTAAAACAGACCCCGACGAATTTCAACGGAATGAGAATATTTGGAAAAATATCTTACAAATAATATAAATAATTGCAATTGTTTATATTGTTACAAAACTGTTTTCTGAGTAGGCGGAATAAATATTTATTTACAATAATTAAAAACACAATAATAATGAATGCAACAACGAAAAGTCAGTTCTAACAATCAACACAAGTAAACAATAACTAAACAGTAATTACAAAGCAAAACAAAACAACTATATACAATAACTCGTAATTATTACCACTACACCAGTATTTATTTTATCAGTTTATTTATTTATATCACGGCATTATTTATATCACTGATCCACCGTAGACTTGACTGCGTGACTCACCGTTGACTGTGATCCCTCACTTACTCGTACTGGCTGCTTATATATGCTGCGTGGCGTAAGCCTAGTGTGTTCTCGCTTTCACTAGAACTTTCGCGCAGGTACCAGTTGTTCAGTAAGCAGATCCCGTTTCTCAGAACTCTTGCCTGCCGTTTATATACAGGGTGATCCGTAACAATATTATTATTAAGCAGGGAAAAATTGGCAAAATGTATTCAAATTCAAAATAAATCTTTCCAAAGGCCTACATTTTCTTATATACAAGGTTGCCAGGTCCAAAAATAGAAAAGCCAGACTCGGCACTATATATTTAGCCAGACATTTTGCCCTAAAAGCAGTGGCGGACTAAGCCCGTCAGAGGCCCGGGGCGGAAAAACTAAATGAGGCTCCCGGTTTGCTTAGAAATTGATGTATTTGTAGTGTAAATTTCGTAAAAAATGAATAATATAGATGTAATGGCTGACAAAAAAAATCAAATATTTATAATAAACGATCCCCCAGTGGGAACATTAGAATGTAGTTGTTCTCGCAATTTCGTTCCAATGTTCTTTGGGAATTGGCGTTCCCAGGAGCCCGAGCTCGGACCAGTCGGTTTGTGTATGCCGGCTGGCAGATTCTTATACACAAATGGATTATTAATTGTTGTGTTGAAGACGCTAATGACCTGAGTTGTCGACGCGTCTATAATCTACAATAATAATAATAATAATAATATAATAAACGACCTACCTACGTTTATATTTTGTATACGTACGAGGCCTCCAACTCCAACTGCCTCTTATTTACTAAATATATTTTAGCCTAGTTTGGTATTTGATTAAGAAGGACTTCTCGAGATTAGGAGGCCCCCAAGATTAGAGTCCCGGGGCGAAAAGCCGGACTACCTATTAAATAGAAATAGAATCATTTGTATATTTTCAATCGTTTATTAATAATCAACCCACTCGAACGGAACACGTTTCGCCTGCACTGGGTACACCTGTTTGACTTAGTGACATATTTTCCAGTTGTTAGGTTGTTACTATCTATACTCTATAAAATAAACTATAAACAGAAATCGTATAAATGAGAGGTCAATCTGCTTATAGGAGGGCGTTCCTCACATATTAAACCCTAGATGACGCAACAATTTATGCAAAACAAGCTACGTTATATGTGTTGTTATGGATGGAAAACCGGAAACCTAAATATGGGTCCTCAAACAGTCAAAGGTTATAAAAAAGTGCTGCGTTATACTTATAATATTATAATTAGATTCCATACACCGTCGTTAGCGATGTTACTTTTTTTAATTATATCAATACAAATAAATAAAACGTAAATTCGTTTGTCATTGGATCTTTTGTGGGTTTTTCGGTGTTTTGGGTATTTTATATGGCATCTAGATGAGAAAACATGTTTCCAGAATTTTTATCTTTCTGTCTATCAGTTTGTATCAGCATTGCTCGAGGGCAGTTTGATCAATTTTGATGTAACTAGGTACACCATCTTCTTTCCAAATTTAAGCACAGAATATACTCGATTTTATGACAGGACTGATACGAGAATTGGAAGCTTTGCCTGCTGAGAACATGGCGATTGCTTGCGCAGCATGTATGCGCAAATTACGTGTTGCACTTCGAGTGATTCAGCTGATACACACATGCTACTTTTTGTATCGAAACATAGATATCGAAATCTGGGGATGTAGTATAAAGTGCCACTTTAGACGAGGGGGGAAAGTAATTCAGGGGAGGGTGCATGCCTGTCTTATGAACATGTCCATGCTATGCATGTGCGCACGTTCTATTGGCCGCGTCTTTGCGCATGCTCAATTGCTCGTACAGCACTTGTGCAACTGAAGCGACCAATAGAATGTTGCACACTTGCTTCCTCACCGCCCTCCCTTAACAGCAACCACCCCACTCGCTTGTACTACGTCCCTAGATTTCTATGTCTATGTATCGAAAACACACGATTTAGCAACTGTATCACGATTTGACGATTACTCAGCTACTCGAAATTTATAGATCGCGCAATTTGGCAACAGCATGAAAACTCGATCGCACTTTCGCTCAATCTAGCGATCGATGTGTTTACTTTACATTTGCGCGCTGCGCGTGAAAAGTGCAACTTCTTCGGAATCAATGGCATGGAGTAGCGCGAACCTGCGACTAAGTGTGCTATGTGTTTTTGACAATCGCGCGTTCGTGACACATCAGTTATGTATTTCAGCGAATAGTGTGCGGCATATTGGTAGCTACATTTGATAATCTACGAACGACTTAATCGCACAATCGTGATACATAAAGTAGCATGTGTGTTCTGGGCCTAAAGGCTTGTTTTCGTATAATATTGTCTTTTTCATGCAAATGAAGCATGTATAATAGTATTCATGCAAATGAAGCTATGGCCTAGCCTCCTGCATTATGAATCAGTCTATATAAATATTATTGTATGTTCACAAGAATTGTGTCGTCATCAGTCACTGGTTATTATACTGCAAGGTCGACTTGCCGACTGTACGAGCAAATAATGCGCATTGCCAAAAACTGGAAACCATACTGGAATGGAACTAAGTACCTACCTAATAAAAAAAACTTGTCCTTTACAGTGGCGTGCATCTAACATATGCGTAGGATGCGCATTACTTTGTTAACTTACAATTCTCAACTTTCGTCCCAATTATTATAGAAATTAGGAGAGAAAAACTCAGTGGCAAAAGGATCAAAAAAATTGCAATACTGATGATTAAATTTGCATTTATAAGCTTACGTTTCGGTGCTCATTGCAGCATCCTCAGAGCATCAATGCTCTGAGGATGGTGCAATTCGTGTCAAATTCGTGTCAAAAATACGTTTAAAATCGTTTAGAGAATAGAAAATTCACAGATTTCGCAATCCTTGCAACCCTCGAGGACATTGGAAATGATAACAGCATATATGAAACATAATTAACTGTTTATTATACACACAATATTTATCAATGCACTGTTTAGTTTTGTCAGGAATAGCCCTATTATTCTTCTGTTATATACGCGTTCACTTTTGCTTGATTACTTAACTTTTAAATGGATTTTTCTACATTATTTATTAACATTTGCTCAAAAATAACACCGCAGATCGTCGCAAATACCTCTCAATTAACTAGACATGATATAAAACACATTTCGAAAAAATTGCACTTGTTCAATTTTGCATGATTGCTCCTCACTTGATCGCGACACCGTTGTCTTTTGGCCTTGAACGAAAACTCGTAACTCTGCCCCCATATACGAACATAAACATTTCCAATGTTAAAATACATATTTGAATTATGGGAAATAATTAAAATTTCACAACATACTTTCAGTT
Source organism: Mongoloraphidia duomilia (assembly GCA_039654895.1). Taxonomy (NCBI): domain Eukaryota; kingdom Metazoa; phylum Arthropoda; class Insecta; order Raphidioptera; family Raphidiidae; genus Mongoloraphidia; species Mongoloraphidia duomilia. The sequence continues at coordinate 6,970,961 of CM077516.1, forward strand.
TTTGTGAATAGTCATTTATAATCGAATACACGATAAATCATATTATGTTACAATGCAACGCGAGCACACTGTACCATTACATGCACTTGGTGGATTCAATTTGCGGAACTGCGAATTACCATGTATAAAATCCATAAATAAATACTTTCAAGATTAAGTCAAATCGATGCAAATTAATACTTTCTCTTCTACTTATTTTGTAAAGTGACAATATGAATTTTTTTCAGAATTATAAGTTGATTTCCATGGGGCCGTCCTGCTAAATTAAAATTCAAGTTTCTGATTATAGCCCAGTCATTTTTACTTGGCTAAGAATTAAGATACATTATAAGGATTAGGTAGAAGAAAACCATAATTTTATGTGTAAATAAAATGTCATGTTTATTTTAAACAGTAATTTTTGAGTTTTGACTTTTCTGTTGGATTGTGATCTAAATCGAGCAGTTCAGTTCATAGCGGTATTACGACATCATCACGGTAAAATATGAACCAATGAACGACTTATGAACTCGACGTTCGTTTGTTCGCCTTGTATTCGCTGTGAGCTTCTACACTAGCGCCGCCTATTGGTTCGAAAAAGGCATCTTTGCTGTAACTTTAGTATGCGAAATTATAGGAAAGAGCAAAAAATTCGCTTATTACTTGAAATTGAGACAATACCTACAAATTTTCTAATTGTATTGTAAACGTCAAGTGAATATATTCTTCAAAAATTCAATGTAAGTAAGCATTTATTATTCATAAATATTTATTGCTTTAAGTTATTAGGACTATGTAGAGGTTATGTTTCCACATTTTGTTGCTGTATTAGTTTAGGTTCGAACCATATTTGTAACCTGCTTAGATATCTAGTTGCTACGTTTCTCTTAAATTTAGTTTTAAGTTCGAACAATTATTATAAGATTCGTTTATTATCAATTCAGTTTGCCATACAATAAAATTTCTTTATTACCTATCTGTTCTTTCACTGCAACACTACAACACGTTCTCATTAAAAATACAGCATTAACGCATAAAGTCGCCGCATACAGCGCTCGCGAAAAACTGCTTATCCCCTCCTTCTCGAGGCTCACAACGAATAGTCATGTTTAACACACGTTTTAAGTGCGTTATTATTATTGACGACTTTAAATTACGTTTTTCCACAAAATAATAGTTCGCCAAACTATTGCAATATTCTAATAGCTAAGAACCAATGAACTTTTTTCGGAAGGTATTTGATAAAAAATGAAAGTTTGTAGATTGGTGGTAGAAACACCAATTTACAAATCGAAGACCTGCCAGACCGCCATGTGGTTGCTTTCGTATCAAAAGCTGTTCAAAGTTTTGAAAGCTGTCACTTGACGACTACAGATGACAAATAATCGTTAATAAGAAAGTCAGGCCTGCATTTTTTAACAAATATAAGTAAAATTACAACGTTAGATTCTTTTAGGATGTGCGCAAGAAGTTATAGGCAGCCGTCATTTTAAGCATAAAAAATGTTTAAAAAAGTTAATAAAAAAGTTCACTGATGTATGAGCTTTTTGATGATGTTATATAAAATAAATTTATCATTAGAGACCGGATATTGATGTTCCTATATTTATAGTTGGTGATGTGTGCAATGCTTTGGTTCAAGTTTATTAGAAGCTCTGAGCTAAAGTTGTGCAAATCGCGCGTAATATTTCTCAGGACAATACATACATATTATTGCTACAAAACTGTTTTCTGAGTTGGCGGAATAAATATTTATTAACAATAATTAAAAATTCAATAACAATAAATGCAACAACGAAAAGTCAATTCTAACATTAAAAAAACTTAATCGGTAATTATTGAACTAAACGAGCCACTTAAATAACACTTAACAAATAACTATATATACAAGGATTATTTATTTGTAATTATTTATGTCACTGTATTTATATCAGATTTATTTCGCTGTTCAACACTGTCACAGTACAATCTACACTGACTGATTCCCGTTGACTGATCAATATTTATATCACTGATCCGCTTGATGGCACGACCATTCACTGATTCGATTGCGTGACACCGCCCTGATCGCTTCACTCACTCGTTTATATACCTGCGCTGCCTAAGCCCAGTGTGTGCTAGTATTCTCTAGCGTTGTCTAGAATTTTCGATACCATTCCACGCTTTACTACTGTGACCTTTCTTTCTCGTGGTTTCTATTGCAGGCAGTGGCGTAACATCTTGGGGTTTGCTACATTATGTATTAGATTGACATAATTTTAGCGTAAATATTACATAATTTCGATTTAATAAGTAATTTATGATTGAATGGATGCATGTCCTTGGAAAATCTATTAATTTGTTAAATACTACTGTTTTAAGTATAATTTAATAATAAATAATAGTTAAATATTATATCGTAGTAAAAATCTTAAAATACAAATTAAATAAATATACTCTTACTCAGCAGTCAGCACGCTATGTAATTAAATTGTTCATTAATTCACTAAATTATAAAATCGTTGGCACAATTAAATGAGACTTCGAAATGTCGACGTATAAATAAACTTACGTTTTCTATTTATATAATGCCATTAACTCTCGCTCGAGGTTTCGCTCGCGTGATCGATTTTGCCCGAAGATCCGCTTGCGTTAATATGTAGTCGGGTAAAAAATATCGTATTTACTTCAATTTAGGGTACCAACGCAAGGATTACTATATATACCACACAGGTATAGCGAAATACCAACTTCCGAAGTCTTTTACTAATTAGTAACACGTGTTGCCAACATGAAAAAAGCACATATTATCTTGTGTATCTCATGGACATATTGAATGAAATGAAACCTATTTAAAAATAATTATATAGAGAATAGACACAAAAAAATAAATTTAGATTACTAGTAACAATACGCATTTGGCATACACTGACCCAACTACAGTAGAACCTCGTTTATCCGAGGTAATGTGGGGATGAGGTACCTCGAATAAGCGACAACTCAGATAACAAAGAAGAAATAAAAAATTCGAAAATTTTAATCATTTTTATTTACTATAAAGTGAAACGTGTATAACTTGTCACTAACGCGGCTTAAGAAAGTCCATAATAGAGCACTGTTTCAACCCGCTCATTCATTTTTTAGCTGCAATATCTTGCTACCGTTTCATCGATAAGAGGTCACTTGCAATTACTTTCCGGCTGTTCCTCAATATACAGGTGTCCCAAAATTGCTGGGACACAGAACTACCACGTGTAGTAGAGGTCAAAATAAGTCGATTGAACCCAATTTATTTATATACCAAAATGTACCGTTTGCCCGTGAGAAGAGTTCAAAGTTTACATAAAAAAACACATTTTTGTACGCTGTTCAGAAATGAGTGAAACAAATTGAATGAAATTTGACAAAAGTGCATTTTAGAGGATTACTTTCCTTTCGGTAATCAAAGAAACCCAAAAGAAATTGTAGAAAGGTTAAAACCACCCTCACCCCCTGACATTTTTTTTCAGAACTTTCTTAGGGGTGGTAATACGGTTTTCAAATTTTTTTAGCGAGAAGACTGATTTATTATCTTCATTTTGTTACTCTTGTAAAAATTTCGTATTCCGCATAGTTCAGAAGGAAAAAAATGTTTTCTTAAATAATACTAACAGATATTCCTAGTACAAGTTTAATAAAATTGTAATATAAAATTTTATATACAACATTTCATGTAAACTTTGAACTCTTCTCACGGGCAAACTGTACATTTTGGTATACAAATAAATTGGGTCCAATCGACTTATTTTGACCTCTACTACACGTGGTAGCTCTGTATCCCAGCAATTTTGGGACACCCTGTATTTAAGAGATAATTGCCTCGGATAACGCGGAGACTCGGTTGATCGAAGGCCGGATAAACGAGGTTCTATTGTATACAAATAAATTTGCGAATTTATACAGATTTACACATTTGAGCGCCAGTGTCGTATGCGTACAACATAATTACCCAACTATACCGATAAGTGTGAAGTAATTCTTGTATAGTAATAGTAGATTGCTATGGGTTGTAAAAGAGGTATTCCGCAAGGAAGCATCCTTGGACCACTACTATTTATCTTATATTTAAATGACCTTTCCGACTTCTTGAATAAACACGCAGTTAATACACATTTACTTCTATCTTATGCAGATGACACGACTTTGGTTGTCCAAGCTAACACAGTACATGAAGCTATATCTAAAATCACCCATCTTCTTGACTTAGCAAGCGTATGGTTCAATACGAACAAACTAATCCTAAATACAAATAAAACTGAGAGTATTCTTTTTAGATCTTCAAAAAATAAAACAGTTCGACCTGTCAGTTTCAACTATCAAAAGTGTGAAATAAAACTATCCAATACTGCTAAATTTTTAGGTGTTCACCTTGATGAACAACTCAGCTGGACACAGCATAAAACACAACTAGCGATAAAACTTAGTCAACAATGTTATGCTATTCGACAACTTAAAAAAATAGTTAGTTTCGGTGTGGTAAGAAACGCTTACTTTGGGTCGTTTCTCTCACTAGCCAGGTATGGTATACTGTTCTGGGGTAGTACTGACATCTCTAATATATTTATATTACAAAAAAGAATTGTAAGAATTCTAGCCGAGGTCCCACCGCGTACGTCTTGTAGAGGTCTATTTAAGAAATTAAATATTCTTACTATACCATCACTGTACATATATGTCTGTCTATGCTTTCAAAAGGGGCATGCCGACTTAATAAATACTCCTAAAAGATCAAATCTTCATGATTACAACGTAAGGAATAAAGAAAATTTATCTATTAATAAGCATCGCCTAGTCCTTTTTGAGAGGAGCGCCAGACATATGTGTACAGTACTTTATAATAAACTAGCTATAGAAATTAGAAACAAAAACTTCACGGCATTTAAGAAAGCTATATTTAAAATATTATTAGAAGGAGAATTTTATTCGGTAAAGGATTTTATAACGTAAGATTTATGATTATTTCTGTAATTGACGTGTCAACCCTGTTAATGTACATTTGACTAATAAATCTATCTATCTATCTATCTATCTATCTATCTATCTATCTATCTATCTATCCAGTGGCATAATGAGGTATATTACTGACGAGTGGTAACATTATGTTAAAACGAGCATAGCGAGTCATTATATCATTACGCACGAGATATATATGGTATTTTTTGCCATACTCACTATAAAATAGCTGCGCTTTTCAATAAATTCATTTTCGGTATTTTCAAAAAGACAGCAGGAAAATTTATTTGAAATCATCGCTGCATATTCATTCAGTTGATTTTCAACCAATCATAAAGAGACTTTTTTTCGCACCAACAAAATGGTCGTAGCAATAATTCTATGTGTATTGTGTATCTCTATGTGTATCTAACAGTGAAGCATGAAATACCTGATGTTTACTTTTGTTGTTTACATATTTTATAAAAAGGTAGTGTAATGTGATATTGATACAAATATATGTACAAACTACAGTCACGGACTTAATAAAGTTTACACCTGTATCATTTAGTTACCGGTTTTTTTAATTTTTTTGTAAGTTGGCTTTTGATAGTAATTTATCAGTTACTAAGGTCACATCCTAAAAATTCAATAAAAAATTATTATCAAAACACCTCAGTTGTTTATTATACAATCCAAATTACTCAATATTATTCAATTAAAACATAAAAAGATTTGATAATATTTGATACTAGCAAATTCCTTCCTCCAATCTTGCAATAATTCCTCTTTTTGTTCATCATTTTAATAATTTCGAGGCATTTAAACGACAATTATTTCTTTTCATTTTTGACATTTACGTTTACCTATTAAAAACTAAATTTGTTGCTAAGCTACTGACTTTTTGTGAACTTACACTGAAAAACCCAAGTGTAAACTTTATTAAGTCCGCGACTGTACAGACTACAGTCACGGACTTAATAAAGTTTACACCTGTATCATTTAGTTACCGGTTTTTTTAATTTTTTTGTAAGCTGGCTTTTGATAATAATTTATCAGTTACTAAGGTCACATCCTAAAAATTCAATAAAAAACTATTATCAAAACACCTCAGTTGTTTATTATACAACCAAATTACTCAATATTATTCAATTAAAACATAAAAAGATTTGATAATATTTGATACTAGCAAATTCCTTCCTCCAATCTTGCAATAATTCCTCTTTTTGTTCATCATTTTAATAATTTCGAGGCATTTAAACGACAATTATTTCTTTTCATTTTTGACATTTACGTTTACCTATTAAAAACTAAATTTGTTGCTAAGCTACTGACTTTTTGTGAACTTACACTGAAAAACCCAAGTGTAAACTTTATTAAGTCCGCGACTGTACAGATTACAGTCACGGACTTAATAAAGTTTACACCTGTATCATTTAGTTACCGGTTTTTTTAATTTTTTTGTAAGCTGGCTTTTGATAATAATTTATCAGTTACTAAGGTTACATCCTAAAAATTCAATAAAAAACTATTATCAAAACACCTCAGTTGTTATGTATACTACCATTACTCATATTTGTCAATGGCACATACAAGATTGGCTCAGATTTGCTCGACGTTTCATACCCTCCTGAACACTTTGGCACCATTTTTAAAAATGTTTATATATATATGTATGTGTATATATATATATTATATATATATATATATATATATATATATATATATATATATATATATATATATATATATATATATATATATATGTGTGTGTGTACACGATAACTCTCGACAGACTTAATCGATTGAAACGAAATTTGGTACACACATTGGAACCCATCACCGCAAGAAGCCTATTTAAAATGGGCCCGATCGGACCATTTTCAGGGTTGTATTTAGGGGTTCTAAAAAGTTTTTGGGCCCAAAAATACCGAAAAATTTGTCAGAATCGTTTCAAAATTGAAATTTAACTCTTTAGTAAAGATTAAAATGTGCTGCTAAAATTTTAATAAAATCGGCCCGACAGGACCGGACTTTCAAATTTTATGAAAACACTAGTTTGTTGATACGGATTTACTTATGGAAGGGTGTATTTAATTGCGTGTACTGATAAAATCCATGTCTAATATTGAAATTTAGAAAAATTTAATTATTTTAAGGGATGTATTAAGGGGTTAAATTTTTTATTTTGTCAAAAAACAAACTTATGTTCACATAATAATGCCACAATGCCTGTATTAGCAAATACACTATATTGTCGGCAGGGTTTGGCACTGCGACCCGAGTTTTTTATTATTATTAAACGGCTGATATAACAATCAGACAGTCGTGCCTGCTAAGAGTATGGTGGTCGCTTACGCAGCATGTAAGCGCGAATTAGGTTTAATGGGTCATGCTCATGGATATATTTCAACTATGGTTTCTTTTCAATCTGTCGCGCCGTTCTCGATTTTCGAATGATACTGGTACAGACAGACATACAAAACCTGGAAAAATTAAATTACAGACAGAGATACCGTTACTATTTTATAAAATAGTAATGATTGAGGCAACAGTCTCATGCACACGGAAAACGCACGGAAGACGGAACTCGGAAATGCAAATGGCGGAGGTTGACCTATCAGATTCTTTCAGTAAAATTGAAATATTACCGAAAGCATCTGATTGGTCAACCTCCGCCATTTGCATTTCCGAGTTCCGTCTTCCGTGCGTTTTCCGTGTACTGCATGGAACCTGCCTAGTGCCTGATTGATTGTAAATGAGACATGAAATGATGAAAGAAATTGTAGTTGTCGCATCGTAAATGATTCAAAAGCATTCTGTGACGAACCAATGGGGTAATAAATTTAAATTACTTGGTGTCATTAGGGCGCCTATACTGCATAATAAATAACAGGTAGAAATACGTTTAGAGACTGTTCAATGTTCATGTATCTAATAATTTGTCTTTTGCTACTAGAGATATACGTTACAAATAACCTATTTATTATAATATGCGGTTTAACTAAGCCTTTAGGCTTTAAGAAATTGAAAACAGAAAAACAATATTCAAATAAACGAGATATTGATGTAAGTGTTTATATCATATATTTTTTTAATGGAACACTATATTGCAATTAAATAGATAAAAACATTTCTGAGGATTTTCCTCGCCAATTTAACATTTTTTTTTATACAGCGTGTCCACGAAAGTTCTTTACAAATAGATTTTTTTTTATTAATTAATGGAACAAAAATTTTTTTCTGTGGAAAAGTTCTGCTTCGTCCAAAACCTCTAAAACACCAAAGAAAATTTTTTTCTGCCTAAAGTTATGCGAGGGAAATCAAAAAGTTTTATTTTATCTAAAGGAAATGGTGTACTCTGAAAGACCTTTTCAAGATTATGATCATTTGGAAAGGATTATCACCAAAAAAATCCATCAAATTTCTGCTACAATGATTCGAAATTCAGTGACGGATTTTGGAAAGAGAACTGTTCTTTGTATGGAAAGAGATGGAGGACATGTTGAATTCTGATTTATAATTCTGAATAAATAATTACTTAGAAGTTAGTTATGTTATAATTTTGAATTAAATTTGATTATGTAACTAATTTTGCGAAAATCTTGAATATCACAGATAATTTTTATTTTTAGTAAAATTAAACTTTTGATTTCCCTCGTACAACTTTAGGCCGAAAAAAATTTTCTTTGGTGTTTTAGAGGTTTTGGACGAAGCAGAACTTTTCCACAGAAAAAAATTTTTGCTCCAATAATTAATAAAAAAAAATTCCATTTGTAAAGAACTTTCGTGGACACGCTGTATAAAATGATTTTCAAATTTGAAAATATTGGTGGAAAAAGTGCCATTACTTCAAAAAATAGGAACACGACATTGTAGATTATAAACGCTCGACAACTGAGGTCTATAGCGTCTATATATAGCAAGCAACTGTTAATAATTAATTCGTACTTGTGAACAGAAATGGAGATCTAAAAGAAATTACATGCCACGGCGTTGCGCAAAAATATTATACTGTATCTTATTAGGCCTCGGAATCAACACAAAATTCTTTGAAAAACGAAGAAAATTTAGGTAAAACTGAAAATAAATAAGTTTTAGCAATTTATGTTATTTATAAAAATTCCGGGGCGGTTGCACCCTGATAGAATCCACATCCCTACTTGAATCAATTATGGTAGAAAAATCGTGTTTTTATTTATAAATTTCAGAAAAAAAATATAAGGAAAGTAGCTTGCATTAGTTTTTAAATGTGATTCAATATAATTTATGATATAAAGGTCAAATCTTATCACAAATATCACAAATATCTTTAAATAATTACCAACAGAAAGAACTTAAAAATAATAGTAATTAATTTAATAACGCGCCGTAAAATTTAATTATAGAACTTTTTAATTGTAGGTGTTTTAGTTTTATTGCCAGTTTTATTAAAAATAAAAAGTTTATAAGGACTAGTTGTATATTTATGACGAAGCGGCTAATAGTGCTAAACTACCTACGTACAATAGTGGCTAGTAGCTAAGCGACGAATCCAGCTTTTTTCGGACTAAATCCCTTACTTCCGTACCATAGTAGAGGTGGGAAGTAAAAATCAATAGCAAGGTTCGATAATTTTAAGCCATTTTCGAACAAATTTTCAAAAGCACTTGTGCTTGAAAACATAAACCTTTGCGAAGATAAATTAAAGAATCTGTGCATTGTACAATAAACATTTAAGAGGATATATCTGTGTTCACAAGGCAAAGCGGCTTATGCCAAATTTTTGTAAAATAATGTTAATGACGACTAAACGCTCCAGTGGACGCAGGGATTTCAATAATAATTTTGTCGTCTATTTTTTAATGAAATTTTGCTACACGAGTCGAATGAAAATCTTTAACTATTTTAATTTCATTAAATTCAAAATCTAACTTTACAAAAAGTTTTCCAAATTTGTTTAAATTTAAAATATGTATATACAGGGTGTCCAAGACTTGCGTTGTCGGCCGATATATTGATTTTGGGTGAAGATGGAAAAAAAGTTTAAATATAAAAGTTGTATAAATTTTAATGGTGTATAACCTAAAAATATTTTCAATTATACAGCCTGTCCCATTTAAGCGTGGCAGATCAAAGTTATGTTTTTTTTAAACCTAGCACCCTGTTTTTATTTGCTGTTTCAATTCTGCACCTAAATGTGAATAGAAATTGTAAGGGAAGCTATGCTCGAAAATTCAGTAATTTTTGAGTTATTCAAGTTTTTTAGAAATTTTTGACATGTGCAGACCTTTACCTAAAATTCGACATAGCCAAAACAGAACCCTTTATCAAACTGAAATTTTGAATATCACTAGATAATAGACGGATAAATCAATGTCTGTCCTAAAAAAATGAATTTTTTATACAGGGTGTTCAAAATAATTTACTTCTTTTACCTAACTTCAATCACGTGTAACTTTTGATTGTTAAATACGAGGTTATTTTTTTGCTGGAATTGTATTCGTTAGGATATTTACTAACACTTTTATTAAAAGTTGTCCAAACCTAAACCTAATATTTTAATACGAAAATATTAGGTTTAGGTTTGGACAACCCTTAATAAAAGTGTTAGTAAATATCCTAAAGAATACAATTCCAGCAAAAAAATAACCTCGTTGTATTTAACAATCAAAAGTTACACGTGATTGAAGTTAGGTAAAAGAAGTACATTATTTTGAACACCCTGTATAAAAAATTCATTTTTTTAGGACAGACATTGATTTATCCGTCCATTATCTAGTGATCCTCAAAATTTCAGTTTGATAAATATTTCTATTTTGGCTATGTCGAATTTTAGGTAAAGGTCTGCACGTGTTAAAAATTTCTAAAAAACTTGAATAACTCAAAAATTACTGAATTTTCGAGCATAGCTTCTCTTACAATTTCTATTCACATTTAGGTGCAGAATTGAAAAAACAAATAAAAACAGGGTACTAGGTTAAAAAAAACGTAACTTTGATCTGCCACGCCTAAATGGGACAGGTTGTATAATTGAAAATATTTTTAGGTTATACACCATTAACGTTTATACAACTTTTGCATTTAAACTTCTTTTCTATCTTCACCCAAAATCAATATATCGGCCGACAACGCAAGTCTTGGACACCCTGTATATTAGTGATTTAATTTCGTTCAAATCGTTCCAGTGCCGTAGCACAAACTCTTAAGGCCCCCGCAAAATTAAGTTTAGGCTCTCCCGCAAAATTAAGTATGGGCCCCTTGTCACGATACATTTTGCAGTTTATAGTAGGTACGTACTACGTTTGTAAAAGTATAAGTTAAATATGTATCAACCTGATTGGGCACCTATAATGACTGGGCCACCCCGCCACGCGGGGTCTGCGGGGGTGTACGTTACGCCGCTGAATCGTTCTTAACTTTTGTAAATAGAAAGGTGCCTCAAGGACAAGGTATTCAAGTGGCACTGGGAGTTCCGTGGGACACCCCTGCATGATTACCAAACATTCTACATAAGTCACTTTGCCTTATCGCCGTAAATTTGTATATCTACCTGTTGAATGTTTCGAAGGGATGTTATTTAGTAAACATCACGTTGCAGCATCTGGTTTTTGGTAAAGCACGCAAACTCACAACACTTCCTCCCTTACAATAATAACACTGTCACTAAACATTAAACAACTGCCTGAACAATCACTGTTTTACTTTTGTTCCAAATAAACACACAGGAAAAACTTTGCTAGTTGCCATCAAAACTTAAAAGTTTTTAACACAATTCAGAAAACTTTTTCAAACACAATTCATTAATTCGAAATGGAATCACCTAATCTAAACCGGATAAGCGTCGTGCTTATCAGCAAACACAAATACACAAAAATAGGAATGTTTATAAAATTCAAAGGTTAGTTATCGATTGCTAATCATGGTAATTTAATTAGTATAAAACGATCAATTTATTAGATGCACTAAGTTAATTACAATATCGTGATTAAATGACACAGTGGAACGGTAAAACATTGACTGAATATTAAGTACCACTGTTAAGTACACACTTTCCTTATCCTTATCATGTTTTAACTAAACTGTATTCCTGCATTCACAAATAACAAATTAAATCGAAACGCAATATATCACATGTTCGAATTTCTTGATGTCGCACAAATATATAATTCCTCTTAGTTTTGTTAGTAAATATGAAAAATATCCTCACTGATTAGACATGTATTAACATCCAAAATGATAAAGTAATCCTTCGGTGTCATTACAAGGAAATTTGTCTTCTTTAAAGTATTCCAAATGGTACGATATTTGAACAATTCTCAGGAAATTCTTCTCGATCGGTTATACACTAATTTCTTAATTAATCCGAAGAATTTCTTCAAGAACTACATCCAAAATTTAAAATCACCTGGCGTCACTGCAGAAAATTTGACATCTTTAAAAGATTCCAAATAATCGGGTTCTTTAATTAAAGACTACTCAGGAAATTTTTTAAAATCTGAAGATTTTTCTCAGTATTTCTTATATTGATTCAGCAAAAGATTTTTCTCAATATTTCTTCTTGAAACAGAAAATTTTTCTTCAACAACATTCCTTTTTGATTCAGAATTCTTGTAACAACAGTTCTTCTTGAATCAAACGAATTTTCTCAACAGCATTGAACTTAACTTCGCGGTATCACAGCAAAAACGTTGTCATCTTTCAGCGATATAAAAATATCTTTTTACATTTTTCAAATTAAGGACCTTTCAAGAACATAACACTGTATCCTTGTTGATTATTCGTTGCACATGTCAGTCGCGACAGCTGTCTGGGCGGCAGACGATAATCATCTTCAATTAAGATCAAAGATGTTTGCGCGATTTGACGGATCGCGTCATTAAGTAACAATATAAACAACATAGAAAACACGCGGCGAATCTTGCATAGGAAGAATTGGATTATAGAGAGAACGACAACAAATCTGTCAGTGCTCAGTACTCGATGTACAAATACTAGTTTGGTTGTGGACTGTGGTGTTGTTGAATAGTGGTGGTATGGTGTGGAAGATAGAGAGACTCCACACTCCGACGACCACGACGGCGGCCGGCAGGACTTCGTCACGGCTCTGACGCGACCATATCGTGCCTTACGTGTGTATAGTCGAACGCTTTTAAGTACTGTCGATCTAAACAGAAATCGGAGACAGTGGCGTCTCATCTTCTATAAATGAAATGTTAAGTTGAAAGAATAACTAATAAAAAGTTAATTTAAAATAAGTTGTGATCCTTAGTAATTGCGATGGAAATTGAAAATCGATTAAAAGTAATACTGATATTTAAAATTGAATTTATTATTAACTATATTACAATTAAATTAGACAGGAATAAAAGGTTAATAATAAATTTATTGATGATACGAATCTGTTTTTGATTAAAAAACAGAAATGTGGTGATCCTGATGAAATTGGAAGAAAACGACTCAAAAGTGGCTTAAGGATCCAATTAAGAAATAAATACTGTTTTATTGCATTTATTCGCTAACGTTTCGAAAAATATGTTTTCATCATCAGAGCTCTGTATAAACATTGTAAAATTGTATTAATTTGGAAAAAATACTTAAAAATAAAGTATAAAATTATAGAATAACTTATCAAATGCCATCAACAGTAACAGTAAAATTGTCGAATAATTAAAAAACATATTAACATTTTTACTTCCCACCTCTACTATGGTAGGGAAGTAATGGATTTAGTCCGAAAAAAATATTTCGAGATTTTAACAGATTTTCACGTTTTGAGACCCTAGCAATCGTTTAAGATCATTTTCTGACTGATGTCTGTATGTGTGTGTGTGTGTGTGTGTATGTGTGTGGTCAATTTTTCGCCTTCGATATCTTAAGAACGGAACAACATACGGGCATGCCGATTGTTCTATTGTGTTTATCAGCCTTTAACTTACATCTGATTAGATTTTGAGTCAAATCGGTTCAGTGGATCCTGATATATTCAAAAAAAACGTCCTCAATGTCACGTATTAACATAGGTAAAAAAAAATATAAATGAATTCTAGATGTTATAATATGAAAAAAATGTAAATATTTTTTTCTCTAAAATGTATAGTTTTCGAGAAAAAAATATTTTACTAAAAAAAATAAAAATTGTACGTAAATCAAGGTAACCATGATTTTTGCTATATTAAGTTAGCCGTCAGTAGATCACCAAACAAAAAAGAGGGCCATGCTTTTTTCAAAGAATAAAAATTAAATTGTTTTTTAAAGACCACCAACAGCTAAGGTTATTTGGGCCTAGTCAAAGAATAAAAAAAAAAAAGTTTATTTTTTGCAAATATTTACTAGGTGGGAAGTATAGGACTGGTCATCAGTCGAATTTTTTTTATTATTGTTTTTATGATGTGTGAAAAATTATTTTATTGATTTCTTTTGTAAATAACAACACCGAAAATATTTATGTTTTATAGAATTTTGATAATATTTTTTTATTGTGGAAAATTTAAGTATTATAATCATGAACTTCCGACTAACTTCATGGTGTTGCTTTCGACTAACTTCATGGTGTTAAAACGTAAAAATTCCATCTCATCATTTTTCCATAACGCGCCAAAAGAAGTATAACTTCAAAAAATTTTATTTATCAACGAAAACTACAGAGCGACAAGTATTTTGTGAACTATGCCCAAAATTATTTCTGAAAAAAAAACCAAACTCTTGTGACAGCGGCCATACATTCTCTATAGTATTGTGTGTATACAAGTGTAGGACATAACCTTGATCGTCTTGCATCCGACCAAACCCACTTACTATTGGTCTACAGGGACGGAATCGACCAATTTAAACCGTGTGCTGGTACTTAAAAGTTTCTGAGCGGGATAATGACGTGATAGTCAAAAAGTTTTAGAATTTAAATTATAAAGGATGCCATTTACATAACAACTAGCTCGCTGTAATATTGGTTTTAACTGGGGCCTTCCATCCGGGTAATGGGTATCAATATTTTAGGCCCTATCTTTGAATCGTGAAATTGACGGTTTTTAAGGGTTCTGTACGACTGTGCTCCAAAAGGAAAAACGGAACCCTTATACAATAAGGGTTCCATTTTCCGGACAAACGAGTGATCCTATAAAGGTATGTGCAGTACGCAGCTGGGATTCTAGATGGTAGCATGTATGGTAGATGGTGGCTGAAATTATAAGCACTTATAGGTTTGCACTACGAAGCTTTGATACTAGCATTGATACAAGCTTAAATCACGTTTGAAATGTCAGATAGCGAAGACGAATATTTGTGTACTTCTGCTATAAAGTGGTATATTTTAAATACAAATTTGGGTAGGAGCTATCATGTCCACCCTATTAATAGAAAACGATCTAAACATGGCGAATTTCATCATTTATACCAAGAATTAAAATTTTATCCAAACCGGTTTTTTGAATATTTACGTATGGAACCTAACACTTTTAAATACCTCTTAGAAAAAACTCAAAACAAATTAAATAAAAACTGGCAAAATTTCATTTATTAAACTAGTCACATCCATTCCGAAATTTGTAACGGTCATTTGACAGTTGTTACACGTTGATTGTAGTAGTCAGCGCGCTGAAAGAATGGTGAGATACATTCTTGTATCTAGTAGCTCTTGTAACAGCGCTTATACCTGCTACACTCACTGCTTCGTTGTGTACGCTCGCATATATAACAATGCATTAATTTAAGCAAGCCCTGCTATGATCTACGCTACCATCTAGAATCCCAGCTCCATACTGCACGTACCTTAAGGCTTAATGGGATCATTCGTTTGTCCGTTCGAAATAATAATCTAATATTCTACCCATGATATTTAAAATTATGTTACAAAAAAAATCATGCTTCTTTTCATAAATCAAAATATTACGAAAAAGCAGTTGTGTTCGTGAATATCCAGTAATTCGAACAAAAGCAATACCCGATTGGATCCTTGCACTTAAATTGGTCGGATTTATGAGACTAATGGCCGGTTTATCGTGCATTTTAATAACGATATTTTTTAATCACACTGTTAAATTTTGATTGCTACGTGTTCATTGGTTGCTGCGTTTCGTTACCATAGCAACCCGTCATTTAACAGTGTGATTAAAAAAACATCGCGATTAAAGTGTACGATAAACCGGCCATAAGGCCTGGCGTATACAATCAATTTTCAATCGCTCAACTGTTTAATTGTTTGTCAAAAGACTATGGAATCAGAAGGAACTGCGCATCGATCGTCTTTTGATTTTTCTATTGAGCAACTATCGATCGGCAGCTTATGTCCACAGCTGTGTATTGACAACATCATACGCTCAACTAAATAGTTGTTCGGCAACCGTTTAGTTTAGTAGTGAAATTATGGCACAACTGATTGAAAAAAAACAAAAATAAAGATAGTTACTTCTTACCACAACAGTTTTAGTGATGGATGTGCATTTCGAAAGCTATGCTTTCATCTTCAGCAATATTATTATTATTATTGTAGATTATAGACGCGTCGACAACTCAGGTCATTAGCGTCTTTCATCTTCAGCAAACACTATTGATGTATGACATATATTGTATGTATAGTGTTTGCTGAAGATGAAAGCATAGCTTTCGAAATGTACATCAATCAATAAAACTGTTGTGGTAAGAAGTAACTAAATTTATTTTTGTTTTTATTCCAACCACAATGCTCATATATTTTTATTTTACAACTGATTGAGTTTATACGCACCTCTAACAACTAAACAATTTAGTCGAGTTGAAATCGCGACACATACACAATTCGAATAAACTTTTTAGTCTTGGAAATTGGGAACAATTGTGTGTGTGCGCTGGGCCTAAACCGTATTTGCGATCACATAAGGGCGTGTTTGGCCGAAGTAAGTACTTACTAAACTTAGTAAGCCAGTTAGCATAAAAAAAATAAAATCTTACAGGCTGACTATAGCGCTTTTCGGCCAGGACAGACTTACTGGCTTAATATACAATAACAATTACAATAACAATAAGCACAATGGCGTCTTATATTGAGCCATGCTTCCTGAGTTAGCACTTATTTTGTGTCCCAGCCGAAAATTTTGTAAGTATAGTAAGTGACTTACTAAATTTAGTAAGTACTTACTTCGGCCAAACACGCCCAATAATTACGTTTTTAAATGTAATTTATTCCGCTCCTGCGCAGTAGACGCACAAATAAACAATGTGTCGGTCAGTCGAGTTGTCGGACGGAAACTGCCTTTAAGGGAACCGTTTAGTTTTTATTAACTTTTCTCACTAAAATATTATTGCGCAAAAATTATTGCCATTTTGTATTAATGAGTAGACTTTACTCGCAGCTTCGGTTGCGTTTATGTCAGTTTTAACAGAAACATTAACTTAATTAACTCGAGCGTAATCTGATAAGAGGTGCTCTGCTTTAAGTTTGGATTCCAGTTGGTATTCATCAAAATCAGTCCAGTCGTTTTGAAAAACATGTTCTCCCAACTAAGTTTCAAAACAAAAAAAAACAAGCCGTGAGGTGGGTCGTTCATTAGGACTAAAGTGCGACCCTTGAGGTCCACACGACGAACTTCCCAGTTTGATAAATATTTCATAATAATAACTAAATTAGATATTACACAGAAAAGTAATCATTTTAATCATTAAAACATAATTATTATTTATTTTTAACAATAATTAAAAAAAAAAAACGGCTGAACCGATTTTTATAAAATTTATGTCGGATCAAAATGACGTCAACACGCCTCGATTGACACCCTTACGAAGTCGATATAATTTTTTATTCGCGAGATATTGTGTAAAATCTACTTTTTTGGAGTCTATTTGGTTAAGAAAAAAAGAACGGCTGAACCGATTTTGAAAAAATTTCTTTCAGATCATATTTACGTTAATACTACGCGTCGATTGGCACCCTAACGTAGTCGATATCATTTTTCATTCTCGAGATTTCGTCTTAGAAAGAAATGGACACATACGTACGCTACGACACACACACACGCACATCTTTCTAAAAATAGTGTAAAAATAGTGTAGTGACCTTGAGACATAAAAATTTGTTATAGATTTTGATTTCGATTTTCGGACCCATTAAAATAGTTTCCAATGGGAAGTTAAAAACAAGGAAACGAAATTGTAAACAGAAGTCTCCTTGCTATTGATATTACAAAAAATAATTCGATTTTTACCAGTTATTTTTACGCCTTAAACGACTATAGCGCATATAAAAAAGTTCGCATAAAATAATCGAAAATACGCGAAAATATTATAGGTAGTATTTATACTTTTCAGTGTAGGTACTGAACTGAACAGGACTCCATATTTTGAAACGGGTCTCCTGACCACAATATACGGTAGATTCTCTTACAGTATTAAATGTCGGCTACCTATTAGTACTTAAAAATATGCAGCCAGACACCGGACCCCTGGTTATAGCCCGGCGAGCCACCCCCGTGCGGAGGCCATGAAACTGAATAAATAATATTTTAATTAAATTATATATTATACCTTATAAAGAGTGCAGATAAATAACATCTACAAATTTCTGGGGGTTGTAGGGGATGTCCAATCTACCAATTTGAAACGAATGGTCAGGTCTGAAGCATCATCTAATTATCTTGCTAATAAGCGTCAAAGATGTTGGAATTAATACCCGGTAATAGGCAACCCAATGTATGAGTTTGTCATCGAAGCTGCTAGCCCCATGGTATTGAGATCGAAGATTCAAGCCCACGCGTTGTAGTCCAGCAGTCAGGAACTTTTTACCTGGAAAGTAGTGTTATTTGCGGGCACTCTGTGGAGTAGAATCTGAGTTTTTGACCTCGAGGACCCTGTGCTAACGTGTGGGGAGCCGAAAAACCACGAAATTTTACCACCTTTTTAGCTTTTTTCGAAATCTCTCCGAAACGGTCAACTTAAGCAATTCTTTCATTATGTAATGTTTTAAAGAGGATTACATTTCCTACAATTTTCATTCCCACAACTTTTCTGTGGTACTAATGGTAATGAGGTAACTTGGTAACGAGGGTCTGATGATGGAATCAAGAGGTGGACAGTTGAGTTTGCATGATGATCATGATACGGACCAGAAATCAAACTAAAAACTAGAAAATAAAAATAGGTAAAAAAACTTTTAAGTTAAACGGTTTTATTTTAAATCATCAGCTGTACCAAAAACTAGAAAATAATTAGGACACAAACCAAAGAATATTTTATGACGCTGCGTCAGCGAAATAAGTAATAAAAACGTGGGGCGCATAAAAATCTGTATAACGACTGTATAATTATTAAATAAGAACGGCTAGTCTAGAAAAATGTGTTTCCAAGCCCACCAACTGCAGAAATATTTCAAATGCGCCCCACGTTTTTATTACTTATTCCGCTGACGCAGCGACACAAAGTGTCCCTTGGTTTGTGTCCCAATTATTTTCTAGTTTTGGGTACAGCTGATGGTTTAAAATAAAACCGTTTAATTTAAAAGTATTTTTACCTACTTATTTTTACTTCCCACCTCTACTATGGTAGGGAAGTAATGGATTCAGTCCGAAAACAATATTTCGAGATTTTAACAGATTTTCACGTTTTGAGACCCTAGCAATCGTTTAAGATCATTTTCTGACTGATGTCTGTATGTGTGTGTGTATGTGTGTATGTGTGTATGTGTGTATGTGTGTATGTGTGTATGTGTGTGTGTGTGTATGTGGTCAATTTTTCGCCTTCGATATCTTAAGAACGGAACAACATACGGGCATGCCGATTGTTCTATTGTGTTTATCAGCCTTTAACTTAGATCTGATTAGATTTTGAGTCAAATCGGTTCAGTGGATCCTGAGATATTCAAAAAAACGTCCTCAATGTCACGTATTAACATAGGTAAAAAAAAATATAAATGAATTCTAGATGTTATAATATGAAAAAAATGTAAATATTTTTTTTCTCTAAAATGTATAGTTTTCGAGAAAAAAAATATTTTACTAAAAAAAATAAAAATTGTACGTAAATCAAGGTAACCATGATTTTTGCTATATTAAGCTAGCCATCAATAGATCACCAAACAAAAAAGAGGGCCATGCTTTTTTCAAAGAATAAAAATTAAATTGTGTTTTAAAGACCACCAACAGCTAAGGTTATTTGGGCCTAGTCAAAGAATAAAAAAAAGAGTGTTTATTTTTTGCAAATATTTACTAGGTGGGAAGTATAGGACTGGTCATCAGTCGAATTTTTTTTATAATTCAGTTAATTCTAATTTTATATGATAATATTAGGCCAATTTCTTGGGAGCGACGTAAAAGAGTATTATGCAGAAACGCATTAAGCGAATTTTACTGTGCCTACTTTTACCTCATACAATATTTTTCATCGTTCTTTTTCAGAGATGCCTTAACCAGAAAAAACTAGGTACACAGTATGATTTCTTTGTAATCTTTTATGCGTAACTGGTCAAGCGTTTATTACAATTTTTATTTGGTTTTAAGACAAACATATACAACCAGTTGTTGGTAAGAGTGAGATGTAAATATAAAAAAAAACGTTTTTCTTATTACTCTTCTTGAGCTTATTAGTGTATTTGCCATATGGCACATACACTATTGGCGTCGGTCGGATGGCGGGACCTAGGGGTCGGACCAAAATTTCTCGACGTTTCATAGCCTCCTGAACAATTTGGCACCATTTTTGGAAATGTCTGTTTATATATGTATATATATATTTATATATTTATATATATATATATATATATGTGTACGGGCAATAACTTTCGAAAGAGTTAATTGATTTTGACGAAATTTGGTAGGCACGTTGAAATCCATCACCGCACGAAGCCTATTTAAAATGGGCCCAATCGGACTATTTTAAGGGTGGTTTTTAGGGGTTGAAAAATGTTTTTGGACCCAAAAATGCCGAAAAAATTCTTAGAATCGTTTCAAAATTGAAATTTAACCCTTTAGTTACGATCAAATTGTGCTGCTAAAATTTTAATAAAATCGGCCCGACAGGACCGGACTTACAAATTTTATGAAAACACTTATTTGTGGAATTTGTGGATAGTGCTATACTTACTGAAGGGTGTATTTAATTTGGTACCGAGGTTGCAGTGATAAAAATATGAAATTAAGAAAAAAAATATTATTTTAAGAGATGTATTAAGGGGTTAAATTTTTTATTTTGTTCAAAAACAAACTTAAGTTCACATAATAAAGCCACGATGCCAGTATTAGCAAATACACTATATTGTCGGCAGGGTTTTGGCACTGCGACCCGAGTTTTTTAAACTTGAGAATGAAATATGTGGTATAACCTGTCCACGCACTGACTGCTATTGCAGACAATAACTTTGCTCTTTTCTTGTTTACTGCAGTTGAAAAAGAACTGAAGAATCTAATCACAAATCTTCGTTTATTATCTGAAAAGACTTCACAGATATGATTAGTAGTATTGAGGCGAGAAGTTGTCAATATTAAAGTTTGTTGGTTTGTTTCTGTTTTTTCACGTTAATCTCAGAAACTATAGAACCGATTTGGAAAAAATATTTCACTCTTTAGAAGCCTATATTCATTGGCATATTTTGAGCATTTTGACTGGGGAGGTAGAGATTACCAGGGGTCTGGTGTTTAAAAAATTAAGATTCAAATTGTTGATTTTTTAAAACCTTTTGAGATGGGACGATGGGAGCTCGGACTAAGAGTTTGTGATCACCAAATTATTGCTAATATTCTCTATTTTCCCCAGTGGCGGCGCTAGATGATGGGCCGGGGTGGGCCATTGCCCACCTTAAACTGTTTTGGCCCACACTGGCATAATCCCCAATCTCTAGGTAGAAATACCACGGCCTACAAGCCCGGAAACTATGAAGATTTGAAACTTCAGTAGAGTTTATAATATTACGAGAAAAAATCTCGTTCAGAATATTGGGGGGGGGGGACAACTTTCACCCCTTGCCACTCCCCTAAGCGCCTATGCGTTGAGTCATTTTTTCTGTCAACGGCCTATGTAGAAGAAGAATTGTAGATTATAGACGCTCGACAACAGAGGTCATTAGCGTCTAAACGGCCTATGTATGCCTATACTATAGGCTATATAATATTATTACACTGTGACAAAAGGGGGATGAATAGTGAGCGAAAATAATGATGAGGGCAGTATAGCCTAGTGGATAGCGTACTTGGTACCGCAGCCTCTAGACTAGACTGTCGTGGGTTCGAATCCCACCTGCGCGCATGGATGTTTTGTGATGTTATTTAGTTTTAAGAATGTTGTTATTTAGTGTAGTTGAAAGACATAATGACCTGAGATGTCGACGCGTCTATAATCTACAATAAATTAAAAATAAATGAAAATAGTGATTTAAGTGGTACTATAGCGACATCGGGCGAGTGAAAATGAATATCAAATGTCATTAATAAAAATTAAATAAGTATTAATAAATCTAAGTCCTGCTTTAATTCGGCCCGCATGAACTAGATTGAACGAACGAAGCGAGATCCCGTAATAGGCACGGGCGTTGCCTTGCCGAAAAATCATACAAAAGATTTTTATTTTTTACTTTTTAGTGTCAAAAAGTGACATTTACCTTAAAGGAATCACACGCCGTTACTGACTTTTATTAAACCGACTTTCTTTTTACGCTGTCTAATGTGTCAAAAAGTGACATTTACCTTAAGGAATCACACGCCGTTACTAACTTTTATTAAAATCAGCCGAACTACTGAACCGATTTTGATGAAATTTCTATGGGACCAGTCTGAAAGTATATCCTTTCAAATAAAAAAAGAATTTTCCAAATCGGTTTTTAAATGACGAAGTTCTGAGGTAACAAACATAAAAAATCGGTTCATTAATCATATATGATAGAGTGCAGTGTGAGTGTCCACACCGGTTTAATGTAAAAGAAGTTTAACTTCAGGAAGATATACAGGGTGGACCAGGTTATAGTAGCAATAATTCACCATTCGATGGTCCATCGAAAAATAAGTCGACAAGCATAATTTTATTTTTTTCCAAAACGCTTCCTAAGGGAGATACACCCCTTCAAAGTTCAGTTTTAAAATTCTTTTTTTTGTCTTAACTCTCAGGTCATTAATGCGTTTTTGACCAAATTTGGTACAAGTATTTATGCAATAGATACTCATTACTTGACGTAAGTAACTTTTGTCAAAATTGTCAAGTGGCGTAGATACAGGGGGGTTGTTTCACTTTTCCCACCCTATTTTCTGCGCCACTGGATATTTTTAAAGAATAACATTTTTTTCGAATTCCCTGTTCAATTTAGAAAAAAAGAGTCACTCTTGCAAAATTTCGATTTGAGGGTTCGTTTACGAGATAATTAGAGTTGAAAGCTTAGAACACTTCTAAAATAGCCACCTATGAAAATAATAGGTCTGGAATCTTGTACAACAATTGTAAACTTTTTACTGTTTGACGAATTTAAATAAATAATTCATTAATTAAATTAAAAACAACAAATAAATAACTTATGAAAATAACCAACAAAGTAGGCGATACTTGGTTTTGAGATAATTTATGACACTTGTCAGTATTGATTTTTAAAACTGGACTTTGAAGGGCTGTATCTCCCTTAGGAAGCGTTTTGGAAAAAAATAAAATTATGCATGTCGACTTACTTTTTCGATGGACCATCGAATGGTGAATTATTGCTACTATAACTTGGTCCACCCTGTATATTTCTACGCCACTGGCAGTAGTTCATTAATTCGGAAACATTAATAATATAGGAAAACAGACAGTGTGTTACAAAATAGCTTGGCAGTCTTGGATTTCATATTTTAAAATGAATGCGATTTTGATCGGAAAGTTCAAGAACGAAAATTATCTATTATAGATATTGCAATACCATAAAGAAATGTCGTATATTTCAAAATTATTTGATTCCAGAATATGACTCATATTAACTGGGAATGAAAAACCCTTTTTAACCGACTTCAAAAAAAGGAGGTGGTTCTCAATTCGGTTGTATTTTTTTACTTCCCACCTCTACTATGGTAGGGAAGTAATGGATTTAGTCCGAAAAAAATATTTCGAGATTTTAACAGATTTTCACGTTTTGAGACCCTAGCAATCGTTTAAGATCATTTTCTGACTGATGTCTGTAGGGGTGTGTGTGTGTGTGTGTGTGTGTGTGTGGTGTGTGTGTGTGTGTGTGTGTGTGTATGTGTGTGGTCAATTTTTCGCCTTCGATATCTTAAGAACGGAACAACATACGGGCATGCCGATTGTTCTATTGTGTTTATCAGCCTTTAACTTAGATCTGATTAGATTTTGAGTCAAATCGGTTCAGTGGATCCTGATATATTCAAAAAAACGTCCTCAATGTCACGTATTAACATAGGTAAAAAAAAATATAAATGAATTCTAGATGTTATAATATGAAAAAAATGTAAATATTTTTTTTCTCTAAAATGTATAGTTTTCGAGAAAAAAAATATTTTACTAAAAAAAATAAAAATTGTACGTAAATCAAGGTAACCATGATTTTTGCTATATTAAGTTAGCCATCAGTAGATCACCAAACAAAAAAGAGGGCCATGCTTTTTTCAAAGAATAAAAATTAAATTGTGTTTTAAAGACCACCAACAGCTAAGGTTATTTGGGCCTAGTCAAAGAATAAAAAAAGAAAAGTTTATTTTTTGCAAATATTTACTAGGTGGGAAGTATAGGACTGGTCATCAGTCGATTTTTTTTTTAATTGAAAGGATATACTTTCAGATTGGTCCCATAGAAATTTCATCAAAATCGGTTCAGTAGTTCGGCTGATTTTAATAAAAGTGAGTAACGGCGTGTGATTTTTTAAGGTAAATGTCACTTTTTTTTATATGTCGTTTAAATTCGTCAGTATTACAGTTTCGGCACGACAGAATGATATGATTTAGGTCACATATATTATTAGCGTCACAGGTAATGAAGTCGGTTAAAAAGTGCCAATTTAATTAATATCTACTTTTTGAACCAACTTAATATTTTATAAAAATGGCGCAGACTCAAAGTTTTATTATTTTCCTCTTTTTTATGCCTTTTTGAAGAAGGTTTTTTTTTGTTAAAAAGTTTTTATATGCAAGAAGAACAGAATAATATTCATATCCCCTGTTTGGCCACCATGCTTACGGTATAGCGCCTCTATTACTTTTTAACTCAGTGGATGTTTGTATTTAATGTCATGGTAGCTTGGAAACAATGGCGTCCCGCTATCATACTCAAAATTGAATTTTAAGTCAGAAATTACAGAAAATATATTTTCGAAAAAATACCGCAATACAATATTAAATTTCAGTAAAATATTCATTACAAATTCGTCAGTTTCAATAAATATTAAATATCTTTGGTTTAAACATTTTCCTGTGATGTTTCTCTTCTATAACAGGTAATTCTTTTCTATTTATTCCGTCAAATGTATAGGTATTATATTTAAACGAGCTGTGGAGGCGTCAAGAGGTATTCCATATTAAAAACCCGCT
This sequence comes from Mongoloraphidia duomilia, assembly GCA_039654895.1. NCBI lineage: Eukaryota > Metazoa > Arthropoda > Insecta > Raphidioptera > Raphidiidae > Mongoloraphidia > Mongoloraphidia duomilia. The sequence goes on from CM077516.1 coordinate 6,996,322, forward strand.
GGACTATTCATTTTATTTATATTATGAAGTATTAGAAATACCTTGTATTATGTCCGTCTTGTGATTTCTTGTGAATTTACACTACGCGTTTCAGCAACGAGTTGCCATCTTCAGGTGTGGTTAATTATTTTTTTAAAAAACACACATTGAGTATTCGTAACAGTTAACACTATATAATATTATGATGTTAAGCACTGTGTATTATGTCGTGGTTTGTGAAGTACTGATTTAAATTTCGAGATTTTATAATTTATATAGTAGGTAAATGAAATGGAAATGTGAGTGTGTGTGTATGTGTAGACGATTACTGAGTATTGGGTGTTTGTGTGTTGTTAATTATCGTGTCGTATATGATGTTAGATTTTAGTGTTAGTTTGTCATTAATGACCTGAGTTGTCAACGTGTCATAATCTACAATAAATAAAATAAACATCACTATCAAATTGCGTTCGAATCGTACTGCGGCGTTGGATCGTGAGTCAATTACGCAGCTTAATCTATCATCTTTATATCAAAACATTTTATTTTAAGATAATGCCTCTTAAGAGCCAATATATTTTGTATCACGTGAGACGTCTACTTATACGAAGCAAGAATAAAAACATGAACTTATCTCAAATTAGAAATATTATCCGCTGGTATTCTGCGTTTTCATCTTCTAAAATTTCATTGTCAAGAGTGTTATCAATAAGAGGACACGAGTCAACTTCAACTTCAAGTAAAAAAATGTCCCAAGGAGATTGTAAGTTTTGATTATAACCTTTTTTGTAATTTATTTAAGCCTTAAGGCCACCAACTGGTGGAATTATCTTGGCATAGCAGTAACTCATATTTTTAATTTATTATATTTAATAATAATAAATAATGCCGCATGCAAAAGATTGTACTTATTGGGTCGCTCCGTGTACTCCGTGCGCACGACCCAAACTCACTGTAATCGCCCATTTCATGGTTTGAGACACGGTTATAGTTTAAACTTGCTCCGCAAGTATCACTTGGGTGACGAACCCGAAGTTCAGGGTGCTTGTAGATGCAAATTTCTTTAAGGAATTTTTCCTTCTCAATAATAATAATAATAATAATGAAACTTAAAGAAGCACGTGTACTTACGTTAATTAACAATTTAACTTAATTTAAATTAAAGATACTATCTGACATCTGTAAACTTAGATTTTTCCACTTTCAAACATAGCCTCATAGGAGATATAAATTCCATCAATTTCATAGTTTAAAGTGATGTTGGTGCAAACAGAAATTCTGGAAACACAATTTCGCATTTAGATGTCATACAAAATACCAAAAAAAACAAAAAAAAACAACATGAAGACGAATTTACAAAAATAGAGAACCCATAACTATTTTATATATTAGTACATATTGATATCGATGATTATGAAAATATTTCCACAGCCGAAAAACTTGTACATCTAGACGAGAGCCGACGATTTATGGTTGATTGTTTAGTGGCTGTTGGAACTCCACAGAAACATGCTGAAGAAATGGCGGATGTGCTCAGAGAAGCAGATTACCGTGGGCATTACAGTCATGGAATGAATAGATTAGGTATTTATTTTAGTGCTAAATCCAACAAAAAAAATTACGTCCGTCGAAAAATACATTTTCTAACACAAAAAAGCAAAAACTGGGGGCATAGGACGATTATTAATTTTAGACGCTCAATTATTGTCCAATTGGGCCAAAAATATCTCGTAGGTAAAGGTTAGTTTACTATATTTTAATTTTAAAATAATAAAAAACCCCTCCAGATTTCCAAAGTAAATAGAGAAAAACTGTTCACAGAAAGATACATAAATGATATTCAAAACAAAGCTTTGGACCCAAAAGCGACGCCAGAAGTACTTAAAGATTCGCCAGCAGCGGCTTGGGTCGACGGTAAAAATGGACTTGGGGCTGTTGTCGGTAACTTCTGTATGAAATTGGCAATAGAAAAAGCCAAAAGAACTGGAATTGGAATAGTCGCTGCTAAAAGTTGGTTAAACTGAAATTATCTAGTAACTAATAGTTGATGTGAGGTAAAAAAAGATCAGGTGTGTCGTGTTCACACTTGGCAAAAGTGAAACTTCTTATTTTATACATTATTTTATTATTTGCAGATACATACAGATACTATTTGGGACATAGGATTTTAAAATGGGGTTATGATATTTTGTTAATATTTGCTCCCCGTTGAAGGTTTTTGTTATTTTTTAACGAACTTGGTTCTAATAGATCGAGAGCTAGTAACAATTTTTTGGTGTTATTTATTCAAAGCCTGAAGATGTTGAGGGAGGCATATTAAAGTGCCCTGAGTAAAGGATTTTGCTAGATATCGATATGGGAGGAATGCAGACCGCCCCAACATGTAACAAAAAAAAATCTTCACAATTATTATTGCTTCAAGGCTGAAATTGTTTGTATACCTTGTCGGTGACCCAATAATGCCATTATAATATTTGCAGATTGATTAGTCAGTATTAAAGGGGTGGCAGATCACCCTAAACGTGCCATGTACCCAACGAAATTTATATTATTAGTTCAAGGTTCAAATTTTAATATGTTGTTACGTCGACTGTTTTAAGCACATATTTCAATTTTCAGAACAAATTGTCGGTATTAACCCCCTCTCTTGGAGGGAAACTTGCTCGCCTAGGTGTTTATATCGTTCTGCAAGGGGGTTAATAGCAACATTTTGTTCTACAAATTAAAATATATACTTAAAAGTTAAAACAGTTATCTACATTCCTCCCATACCACTATCTAACAAAATCCCTTACTCAGGGCACTTTAATATGTCTCCCTCAACATCTTCACAAAAATAAGGCCTTGAATAAATAACACCAAAAAATTGTCACTAGCTCTCGGTTTATAAATACTTATACTTAGTAATGATTTTGTAAATTTATTTTAAAAAATCCCTTTAAAAAATTAAAAATACTTTTATATTTTTGAACAATAGACAGGAGGTGGTTTTAAATATACAGGGTGAGTTACTAAGATGTCTCGGGCGATATCTCATTATGAGCATTAAAAAAAAAGTTTAAAATAAAAGTTGGATTGAAATAAGAGCAGTATACTTTAAAACCATTTTTATCTATTATAGGGTGTATACGGTGCAGCAATGGTACAACTGACTTGTATTTTTATAAATGGAACACTCTGTATATTTTCAGGCCATCTTATTGTTCATTAGGAAGCCTACATAAAATTGTGCCGTTTTTGAAATTCGTTTGCGATGTTGCTAAAATATTCAACTTTTTCTGCAATATTCTACATTTTCGTTGTCTATTACTAAAATACACATTTTTAAGTAGCACAGTAGCACACCCTGTATATTTTTAGGTATGTGAAAAAGGCTCGCTTTCCTCTACACATTTTATACCTAAAGATATACAGGGTGTGCTACATAAAAAAAATTAAATAGCACACCCTTCATAATTTTAGGTATAAAATGTGAATAGGACAGCGAGCCCTATTCAATATTCATATACCTAAAGATATACAGGGTGTGCTACTTAAAAAAATTATTATATTTCTTACCTTTGTTTTAAAGACAGTAATCATTTTGGCTTAACGGGCTGGTACTTACAATTGTCTTTAAAGGAAAAACTAATAGGATTCAGCTGTACAAATACTTCACCTATGCTGGTTCCTACAAGAGCCAAAAAGGTGAGAAATTTATGGTCAATAAAATTGGAAAAGATAACTTTTTATAGCTGGCTAAAAACGGTAATATTCTTCTTTCAAGTTGACCATTGTATTTTGTTTTATTGATATATTGATCTAAGTTATATTTTAAAAGAGTAGTACGAGAATCCAGTGAACTGTCTTAATGATTTTACTCTATCTCAACTTTTATAAATCATAAATGAAATGGAAGAAATAGAAAACTTATACAAGGGACGGCAAATTCAAGTTTTCACGCGCTCGCTTCTATATGAAACAATAATTAAAAGATTATCTGCTTAGTCGCATTGCCAATGTAATGTAATTAGTAAGAATTGACCAATGAACTCACAACTTAATTGAATAGAATAGAAAAGTTTATTTGTAAATTAGTATACAAATACAAATTACAAAAAAATGCAATTAACTATGTTTATAATGGTATAATGGTTGATTTGATAGTTTGAGTCTAATTTCTTTTAAATAAAGATAAATTGGTAAATTTCTTATCGCAACTGAAAGCTGATTGTATAATTTAACTGACAAGTAGTTTGGTCCATTTGTTAACTTATTACGATTAAAAAAAGGGACTGGAATATTAGTACTGCTCCTGATGTTATAAGAGTGCACCTCCTCAACTAACTGAAAATTAGAGAAGTTTTGTTTTGCATAGAGCAAATTTTCGTAAACAAAAAGGGATGGTAAAGTTAAGATACTATGTTGTTTAAACAAAGGTTTACAAGAATCTCTTGAGTTACTTTTAGTCATTATTCTCAAAGCTCGTTTTTGGAGTCGGAACACTCTTACAGCATCAGGGACATCATTGAATCAATAAACATTGGTCCATTTCAACCAAGTGAACCAACATCGCCTAAATGACGAAAGTCAACTAACAAATGGTCGATATTGCATGACCTCATGAAAGGAAGGCCAGCGTTGAATCGAGTTCAACAGTGTTGGTTCAGCCAGAACCAGAACCAGGACCAGAACCAGGACCAGGACACATGTTGAGCACAATATAGTTCATCGGTCCTTGAAAGTAGTAGTACTTACCTACGTACAGCTATGAGCCAAAACAGCAGTTTGTAAATTTGTATCTGCATTTTGCTTTGTGAGCACAATTTTTCTGTATTATAAACGTAAAACTGTAATACAAAACGTTCAATGCTGTAAGAAATTCCGAGCAACTCACAGTGGCATTTGATATACTCTAAATTTTTGGGGGTTATTCACTCAAATAAATATAAAGCAGAACGGTGACAAAATTTGGGCACTCACAGAAGTGAACAAGGAAGAAAACATGATGTGAACCTAAATGACTATAATCTTCGATTTTAAATTAGTAAAAGTTCTCAAAAAGTGTCCTAATGGAATTAATTCCTAATAATGTGAAAAAAGCTATTAATCTTTCTTCATTCGGTATCCTTGATAATTTTGTCCCAAATCAGTATAAAATAGAGAAAATGGCTTGACGATATAAATTAGATCAATAATGTCATCATTAATTAGTCAATAATGAAGCCATTGGCCCGTTTTTACCTACGTAGATACCAAATTTACATTAATAATTCATACCAAATAGACCGAATTGATTATTGAATGATTCTTTTAGGCTGCGCTAGGAACCAATCCTTTATCACTAGTTGCACCAACCGGAGACCGACATTATTTATATATTGATATGGCGACTACAGCGGTGGCTGTTGGAAAAGTAAATATTTATGTTCATAATTTATTTTATAGTTAATTAATTATTTTAACCCTGAAACTACACAATACGATAATTTTACCTTAAAAAGGTCAACTTTCAATTAGCTTATAACATTCTGGATATTATACTATTACAACAAAACTGTTTTTTTGTTAGGCGGAATAAATATTTATTTAGTAAAATTAACAATTCAATAACAATAAACGCAACAACTATATGTCGATTCTAACAGTCAACACGATAATAATAACGAACAGTAATTCTTAAACAAAGTGAAGCACTTCAATAACACTGAACAATAACTATTTATGTTCGCAATTCAACTCGACACTGATTTACGACTGACTGCCTGACTCCCTCGTACCTCGCTTATATAGTTCGAGCAGCTTGGCCCAGCACGCTCGCGCGCTTTCCAGAATATACCGGCGGTTACTCGTATCTTCGATATCATTCCACGTCTCACCACTGTGACCTATTCTCGACGCTTCTATTGTAGTCTTGGGGTTTGCTACACTATTATAGTATTTGTTAATATTATTAATGGGCGCATTATGAGTTTAAACCACGATAACAACATATTAGATTAATTTGTCTTGCTACGATTATTTCACTTCTACGGAAATGCATTTTGAGTTATTGTTTAAATTAAGTTTAAAACCCAACTGGACGGATTTAAGTTTATTGGAGTTGAAATGTCCACTTCTTTAGGAAAATAGTTAACTTGTTACATGTGACTGTAAGTTGTCTTAGACTATATTGATTATTTCAGAAATAAAATGAAAAATTAAGTAGCATTTCACTGTAATTATAACTATTATTAAATATAATTTTTGCAACACTTGCATCAAAAGTATAATTTTAGATGGCTGTGTACAGTTTGAAAAGTGATTCTTTATGGAAGCTTCTGATGCGTTCGAACGGTAGTGTTTAAAGTAAATTTTAACGCACTCCGTTCTATAAAGTAATACTGTTTTGTTTTACTTTATAACACACGTGCGTAATAAATTAGTACTTTATAGATTACTTTGCTATAATGTCACTAATAAAATATTTATCAAAATTGTGTTTTATTTGCTTAAAATTAAACTTTTGAAGCAATTGTTGCAAAAAATATTGCATGTAACGCGTGTCTAAAGTGACGAATCTGACAGTCACGATTTTACAATACTCTCTTAAAGTTATGCTGCACTTAGGTATACCAGAACCTTAGGCTCGTATCGCAAAATCGCGACTGTCATATAATCCGTCACTTAAGCCACTAGTTGCATAAATTACTATTATTTCATTCCTTAACAAAAATGGTGGACTACGACGTATTAACGTGTAATGTTAATAAAAATAATTGAAAAATATTCTCCATCACTCTTTGTGAAATTTTATTTTTCTAAGAAATTATTACGTACACTTTCTTTACACAAACAATAGATAGAAATGAAAAAACGTAAAAAGGAGCCGCTTCCTGAAGGATGGGCTGTGGATGACAATGGACAAGTAACAACTAATGCGGACATTGCTTATAAAAAAAAACTGTTAATGCCACTCGGTGGTAGGGAAGAATCTGGAGGCTACAAGGGATATGGCTTAGCATTAGCAGTCGAAATGTTTTGTGGAATACTTAGCGGTCAGTGACTCTCATATATATATATATAGATGAAACGTCGTACATTTAATTAAATAAATCAAATATTTTGTTTTGTCCACTATCCTGCGATTTTTCTTAATTTTATTACTCTCTTTTATTTTGACAAAAAAAAAATAATGAACTGAAAATATGAATTGGTGCTAGATCCAAATAACCTTAGCTGTTGGTGGTCTTTAAAACACAATACATACTAACATCCAATTTTCGTTTACCATTTCATGTCGTACTTGTGCAAATTGTGTTTCTTATTAATTATTTCTCGAACAGCAGCCAACTGTGTCTTTTTTTTGGTATTTAAGAATGAAACATTCAACCCTTTTTAGTATAATACAAATAATATAACTAATAACAGATTTTCCAATATAGCGTATTGAAATATAAACATTACTATTATAGATTCTAAATTTGGACCAAACATTCGCAGCTGGACCGACAACAATACTACGCCGGCTAACTTAGGACAATGTTTTATAGCAATAAATCCAGAAAATTTTGCACCAGGATTTGAAAAACGTATGAAGGAACTTTTAGATAGCCTTCGTGGCCTGGAACCTGTAAGTACATAAGTAACACACTTTTCGTGATTAAAAAGTTAAAAAACAATTAACGAAGAGTAGGTAGTCTTTGATTATAATTTGCATCTAATACTCTTGTGAAAGTCTGTTTTGAAATATTCTATAGTGCGGTCTGCATTAGTAGATACCGGATTTACCAGTAGGACGAGTAGGCCGTAGCCATGAGCGGCAGATTTTAGGGGGTGGCAGATTTAGAGGACTACTCTACAAATCTAAAATAATTTTGCCTCAAAGTTATAACATTTTTCCATCTTAATAAACTTGCCTAAATAGTAAATATATAATCGGAACAAAACAAATATTTGTACGATAATTTTTTTAAAATAGACCGTATAGACGCGGCGAAAAGTCAACGGTCTATATCTACTTAAGAAAAGTGTAAATCCGGCACTATATAACGGCATCTTAACACGTTGACTGCCGTAAGAAGCATAACTTGATGCTCGAAGAATCGACCATAACAGCCGCGAGTATCACAAGTTGATTCTCAAGCACTGCAAGCTATAATAGCTAAGAAAAGCATCATTCGATTCTCAGGTCAATGTAACTTTTATGCAGCCCAATATACACGGCTGTAAGCATTAGAAACTATGCGTGGCCTGCACCTGAGTGAATCGATAGTTGATTCTCAGGCTTGAAATGTTTGTAGTTGACATTTCACTAAAAAGCAATGAAACTTCAGATAAAATATTATTTTTATATTTATTCAAACAAAAACCAACATTTAATTACATTTCTAAATAAGAAAATAACTAATTTTTTTTTCTTATGATTCAAGCGTATGCAGACTTGTTTACATATGAAATGGCATATGATTCATACGGCCATTACTGCAAACTTCAACTATATGGGCCACGTGAACATTTGGTGTCTCTCGGCTCAAAAAAACAAAAAAATACATTTTTTAGGGAAAAATAAATTCATTAATGTTAAAGAACATTATCTCTTTCCTATTGAAGGACAAAACAGTTCTGGCCAGAAGGGATCAGTTATTTCTGATTATTGCGGCAACGTGTTAAAAACAAATTTAGATAATTTAAAAAAGAGTATTATGCATTTTGATCTTTTTCCACTATTTGGAATATGTTAGCAAATTATGGAAAATAATAAATTATAAGGGTTTAATAGTAGGTGTATTACTTGTAAAATGTTGTCGCTTCACTTCATTTAGGACAAGTTGGCACTCTTTTCGAATAACTCTTGGGAAACTCACGCGAATTGAACGATATTTTGACGAGTTGGATTTCATCAAGGCATAATAAACCTTACAGAAATTATTTTATCGGTATCTTTGCAAAGATTAAATTTTGGAAAAACATACGATGACATTTTTTCAAATTACATATTTGCGCTAATTAATCCATCTTAATAAATCATGTCAATGAATCTAACTAATCCATGGAATCATGCCAATGATCGTTTATTTTTTTCAGGCTGATCCGAATTATCCTGTACTGGTACCTGGAGATAATGAGAGATTGCATAAGGGAAAAGTTGAAAAAGAAGGAGGGCTCAGATATGTACCAAATCAAATAAAGACTTGCAACGAATTGGCAAAAAGATTATCAGTTACTCCTTTAAAAACTATTAATTAAAAATGCAATATATAAATAAAAATAATATATACCTATATTATGTATGATGTATATTGTATGAGTGTAAGTCTACAGATTCGTGATTGGTGATTAAAAGAAAAATACAAATAAATTATTAAACAGATCATTTTTTTATTTGATTAGTCTTAATACAGATCGTGAAATAATTATATTATTATTGGTTGACAAACTGCCGCTCGTGATCCAGTGTGGCACTTTGAACATGATATATGCTGATCACGCACATATGTCACTCTATCTTGAAAATGAATATAGATCTAAGATGATATTTAAGTAGAATGTATCTTCTCACCAAGAACATAAATGTGAAAACGTCCGGTACAAAGAACAGCTTCGCCGAAAAAAGAAAACTATTCGGTAAGCCGTTCTGGTAATAAAAGTCATGGTAACTTAGAAACAATGGCATCCAGCTATTATGCTCAAAATTGAATTACGTCAGAAATTATAGAAACAATATTTTCGACAAAAAATTCACCGCAATGTACCAAATTTCAGTAAAATATGTTATACAAATTCATCAGTTTCAATAAATATTAAATACCTATCTTTGGTTTAAACAAAATTTATAGTGCTGTAAATATTTTTCTGTGACGTTTCTCTTCTGTAACAGGTATTCTATTCTATTTATTCCGTTAAATTTATAAGTATTATATTTAAAGGAGCTGTGGGGGCGCCATTTCCGTTTTATAAAAAAAAATATTTAGGAATTCATATTGATTCTAATGCCTCCTCCACACATCACAGAATGGGCCATGGTTGTCACCATCATTGCGCATCTGTCCACACAATCGTGCCATTAATTGTGAATTTGTCATCTGTCAACATGAATACAACCATACCGTAAACAAATATGAACTGAGTGATCGACGAACGTGTGGAAATGCGCGCAATCATGGCCGAAAAATCCACACAGAGGCGATCACGCTCCATCATGGACAATTACAGGCGATTATGCCCTCCACACAATCGTGATGGCCTGTAATCGCCCATCATGGCCGATTGTGTGGAGGCACCATAAGTATATAATAGCTTCAGTGGTTTGTAGTCAAAAAATCCTATACCCCCGTTTTACCCTCTTTGGAGTTGAACGTAAAAAAACTCGAATAGCCTATAACCGTCTTCAATAAACGGGCTATCTAATAAAAAAAAATTCAAATCGGACTGGTAGTTCCTGAGATTAGCGTTCAAACATACACATAAACAAACAAACAAACTTTTTAGTTTTATTATATTAGTATATAGATAATGCCTCTTAAGAGCGAATATTTGTATCACGTGGGACGACTACTTATACGAAGCAAGAATAAAAACATGAAATTATCTCAACCTAGAAATATTATCCGTTGGTATTCTGCGTTTTCATCCTCTAGAATTTCATTGTCAAAAGTGTTATCATTAAAAGGACAAGATACAATTTCAACTTCAAGTAAAAAAATGTCCCAAAGCGATTGTAAGTTTTGATTATAGCCTTTTTTGTAATTTATTTAAGCATTAAGGCCACCAACTGGCGGAACTATCTGGGCAAATAATAGAACGCCGGCTGAAACTTTTTTTATAAATAGTTGACATCATAATGAGTTGAAAAAAAATTGTCAACTGCATCGTGGAAGGGGGATTGTGTGTCAGCTTCTCGCATGAACTTATAAAAAACACGTAAAATATTGCGCATTTCAATTTTTTGCACTGACAGCAGCTGAGACAATTACGTTACCTAGGATCATGATTGCGATATGATCATAATCCTAGGTAACGTAATAGTCGCTGCTGTCAGTGCAAAAAATTGAAATGCGCAATATTTTACGTGTTTTTTTACATGTTCATGCGAGCAGCTTACACACAATCCTCCCTCCACGATGCAGCTTACAATTTTTTTTCAACTCTCTATGATGTCAACTATTTATAAAAAAAGTTTCAGCCCGCGTACAATTACTTAAAAAAAAGTTTTTTTTACCACTTTCGCAGTCTCCCACACCCAAACCCACCGCTACTTGAGCAGCTGATGGTCGGTTCACTGATTAGTTGTACGAGATCAACTATCGATATCAAAATCAGCCGGCTTACTATGACTTTTTCATTTGCAACGAAAACTCCCGAATAATAAAAATGGGCGTGTTTGGCCGAAGTAAGTACTTACTAAATTTAGTAAGTCACTTACTATACTTACAAAATTTTCGGCTGGGACACAAAATAAGTGCTAACTCAGTAAGCATGGCTCAATATAAGACGCCATTTTGCTTATTGTTATTGTATATTGTCCTGGCCGAAAAGCGCTATAGTCAGCCTGTAAGATTTTATTTTTTTTATGCTAACTGGCTTACTAAGTTTAGTAAGTACTTACTTCGGCCAAACACGCCCAATGAAACTTAAAGAGCCTACTTATGATGATTAACAGTAATAACTTGAATTAAATTAAATTTGACAAAAATTTTAAGTCCTTCTCAAGTGATGCTGGTACAAAGTTACAAACAGACATAAATACAGAACAAATTCTGGAAACACAATTCCGCATTTAGGTGTCATACAAAATTCCAAAAAAACAAAAAATAAGAAGACGAAATTACAAAAATGGGCGCAGTGCCACCCGCCGCATATAGGTATTTGCTAAACATGCATTGTGCGCATATTATGTAAACTTCAAGTTTGTATGTTTGACAAAATAAAAAATGTAAACACTTAATGACACCAAAATATTACGTTTGTCTAAATATTCAAATTAGACATGGTTTCTCAAACACCAATTAGAAACCCCTGTCCATATTATGTAAATCCGTGTGCAACTAAACGAGTGTTTTATACAACTTTGAAAGTCCCGGTCCTTCGAGCCGATTTTACTTAAAGATATTAGCAGGCACATTTTATCTTTACTAGAAGAGTTGACAATTTCGATTTTGACACGATTCTGATAAATTTTTCGGTACTCTGTTTGGGCCCAACAACTTTTTGGAATCTCTATAAAAACCCTGAAATGGCCGATCGGGCCATTTCTAAATAGGCTTCTTGCGGTGATGGGTTCCAATGATGTGTACCAATTTGTTTCAATCGATTGTCTGTCGAGTAGTTTCGTGTACACCCAATAATATAATCTGTATATAAATACTATAAATATATGAATCATTCAATCTGTCATTTATTTATATTATAGTAATGTGACATACAATATAATAAGACATTTTTACACTATGTGCCAAAGTGTTACAGGAGTGTACTATTTAACGTCGAGCAATTTTGGCTGAACTCTTTTCACACCATCCGACCGCGCCAATAGTTATGGCCTAGCACTACACTACACTGGGAACCCATACTATTTTATAAACATATTATAGCACTACATATTATTGATACCGATTATTATGAAAATATTTCCACAGCCGGTAAACTTGTACACATAGACGAAAGTCGACGATTTATGGTTGATTGTTTCAAGGCTGTTGGGACTCCACAGAAACATGCTGAAGAAATGGCGGATTTGCTCAGAGAAGCAGATTACCGAGGGCATTACAGTCATGGAATGAATAGATTAGGTATTTTTTTTAGTATTATTTCCTTATAGTCCAGCAGTCAGGTACTTTTTACCTGGAAAGTATTCCGAAGTTAATGATATTTTGGTATGTTGTTTGCGGGTACTCTGTGCAGTAGAATCTGAGTCGACCTCGAGGACCCTGTGCTAACGTGGGGGGAGCCGAAAAATCACGAAATTTTACCACCTTTTTTGCTTTTTTCGAAATCTCTCAGAAACGGTCGACTTAAGCAATTCTTTTATTATGTAATGTTTTAAAGAGGATTACATTTCCTACAATTTTCATTCTCACAGCTTGTCTGTGATACTAATGGTAGGCACGCTGCAGCTTCTTGAAAATCACCCGCTCCGCTTTTTGTAACCTTGGTAACCAATGGTTAGTTACACATTGGTTACCAAGGTTACAAAAAGGGGAGTGGGTGATTTTTAACAAACTGCAGCGCGCTTGCCATTAGTAAGTACCACAGAAAAGTTGTGGGAATGAAAATTGTAGGAAATGTAATCATCTTTAAAACATTACATAATGAAAGAATTGCTTAAGTCGACCGTTTCTGAGAGATTTCGAAAAAAGCAAAAAAGGTGGTAAAATTTCGTGGTTTTTCGGCTCCCCCCACGTTAGCACAGGGTCTTCGAGGTCGAAAACTCAGATTCTACTCCACAGAGTACCCGCAAACAACACACCAAAATATCATTAACTTCGGAATACTTTTCAGGTAACCCCCTTCATTTATTACCTGTCGCTTGGACTGTTAAGGAAATAGGATATTGTGAGTGATTAATTATTTATTATATGAAAATTTATTATATTATATGAAAATAACTAGAATTTAGAAATAACCAGACATTTTTCCCGTATAGCATTGTATTGTTACGACACCTTAAGCCCCACTCAAACTGATTCGGCCGCGGTCACGGCTACGGCCACAGCCGAACTGTGGCCAAACAAAGCACATTAATTCTTGCCAATCTACCCAAACTAACTACGGCTTGACAAACGCGGCTGCGGCCTAGACAGCGTTCTACCCAGCGGTCACAGCCAGACGCTACCTGCAGAGTTTAGCCGTATCTTCATTTTTTATAATAATGTTACAAAACTGTTTTCTGAGTTGGCGGAATAAATATTTATTTACAATAATTAAAAACACAACAATAATAAATACAACAACCAAAAGTCAGTTCTAACAATCAACACAAGTAATTAACACTTAACTATATACAATTGACTACACTAATATTTATTTTATCAGGCTAATTTATATCACGGAACTATTTATATCACTGTATTTATATCAGATTTATTTCTAACGTTTATTTATGTTGATCATTTACTCAGTTACTTCAGTACTATTAATTTATATCCACTCCACTATTTATATCACTGTACTGACTGATTTGACCGTTGATTGATTAATATTTATATCACTGATCCGCTGGTTGCACGATGCACCATTGACTGCCCGATTCCCGTCGACTCGCTGCTTATATAGGGCGCGCGGTGTACGCTCAGTGCGTCCTCGTATTCTCTAGCGTTGTCTAGAATCTTCGCGTAGACAACAGTGTGTTCAGCAAGCAGACTCCCGTTTCTCAAAATTCTTTATATACAGGGTGATCCGTAACAATAAGTACTTTTTACAGCTGATACACAAAACAGAGTTGATTTTCCACATCTGGTGAGCAGATTTATTTCCTATATTTTTTAAAGACGAAATACAATAGCTCATTTTACAATTTAAAGTTTTTTAACTCTAGGCAAATTTGGCCTGAAGCGGTATTTCTGTATCCAAAAAAATAAAGAAACACATAGGTATCAAAATTGTCATTTGGTAAACGCCCTTCGATAAATAAACAAGTAATAATTTCCTACGCGGCCCTAAAATTTTATTCATTTTAATTATTATAATCTTTGTGTTTGTGGACTGTGTGTGATTTGAAAGATATTGTTACGGATCACCCTGTATATAAACGGCAGGGAAGAATTCTGAGAAGCGGTGTCTGCTTACTAAGCAATTGGAGCTTGCACGAACGTTTTAGAAAACGCTAGAATGCGCTAGGTTTGAGCCACGCAGCCTATATAAATCAGTGAACAGTGAGTCGCGGAATCAGTCAACGGGAATCAGTCAGTCAGAGTAGATTATACTGTGACAGTGTTGAACAGCGAATATAGTGCGAAATAAAGCTGATATAAATACAGTGATATAAATAGTTCAGTGATATAGATAGTTCCGTGATATAAATAGTTCAGTGATATAAATAGTTCCGTGATATAAATACACCTGATAAAATAAATATTAGTGTAGTTAATTGTATGTAGTTAAGTGTTAATTACTGTTTAGTTATCGTTTACTTGTGTTGATTGTTAGTATTGACTTTTCGTTGTTGCGTTCATTATTATTGTGTTTTTAATTATTGTAAATAAATATTTATTCCGCCAACTCAGAAAACAGTTTTGTAACAATATGTATGGTATGGTCGTACTTGTGTCACTGCGGCCGTTTCGGTTTGCAGAGCCCTTCGTGTTGCGTTTGGCCGTAGCCGTGACCGCGGCCGCTTCGGTTTGAGTGGGGTTTTATTTGTATAATAAGTTTAAGATAATAAGAAACCCCTCCAGAGTTCCAAAGTAAATACAGAAAAACTGTTTACAGAAAGGTACTTAGGTGATATTGAAAACAAAGCTTGTGACGCAAAAGCGACGCCAGAAGTACTTAAAGATTCGGCAGCAGCAGCTTGGGTCGACGGTAAAAATGGACTTGGGGCCGTTGTCGGTAACTTCTGTATGAAATTGGCAGTAGAAAAAGCAAAAAAAAATGGAATTGGAATAGTCTCTGCTAAAAGTTGGTAAAATTGAAATTATCTAGTAATAGTTGATGTTAGGTAAAAAAAGATCAGGTGTGTCGTGTTCACACTCGGTAAAAGTGAAGCTTCTTATTTTATACAATTTTATTATTTGCGGATACATAGCGATATTATTTGGGACATAGGATTTTAACATGGGGTTGCAATAGCCCAGAATATTCAGCTTTAAAATTTTTCAACAGTCTTCCTGCTGAGCTGAAGTCACTTCCTTTCCCTAAATTTAAAAGAGAGTTAAAGACTCTTCTAATTAAATCATGTTTGTATTCAGTTAATGAAGTTTATTCAATTAATTATAATTATTAAATACTTTTGTACGACGAATCCTGATCACTGCTATATTGAACAATAAATATATTCTATTCTATTCTATTCTATTCTATTCTATGATTTTCAATTGCAATTCAGCCGTATAAATCTATTAATTTATGGGGTTATGATATTTTGTTAATATTATTTTGCTCCCTGTTAATGGTTTTTGTTATTTTTTTAAGGGACTTGTTCTAAATTTATACTTAGTAATAATTTTGTAAATTTATTTTTAAAAAATCACAGGAGGCGATTTTTAAAGCTGTTTAATTTTGCGTGAATTTATAAAGCATATATATTGTAATTATTATTATATATTTCTTATCTATGTTTTTAAGACAGTAATCATTTTGGCATATCGATCTGGTACTTACAATTGGCTTTAAAGGAAAAGTTAATAGGATTATGCTGTTCAAATACTTCACCTATAATGGTTCCTACAAGAGCCAAAAAGGTGAGAAATTTATGGTCAATAAAATTGGATAAGATAACTTTTTATAGCTACCTAAAAACGGTATTATTCTTCTTTAAGTTTACCATTGTCTTTTGTTTTATTGATATAACTGATCTAAGTTATATTTTAAAAAAGTAATGCGAAAACCCAGGGAACATCGACCCTTTATTATTGATTTTACTCAAACTCAACTTTTTTTAAATCATAAATGAAATGGGAGAAATAGGAGACATACAAGGGACGGTAAATTCAAGTTTGCACGCGCTCGCTTCTATGAAAATAATTAAAAGACTACTTAATCGTATTGCCAATGTGTAATTAGTAGAAATAGACCAATGGATTCACATGTTAATGACATTATTGCAGCAATCATTAATTTCAACACTGTAAGAAATTCCGAGCAGCTCAGAGTTGCATTTGATTTACTCCAAGTTTTTGCGGGTTATTCACACAATAATTAAATATAAAGTTGAACGGTGACTAAACTTGGGCGCCCAGAAAAGTGGACAAGGAAGAAAACATTATGTGTACCTAAATAACTTTATAAACTTCGATTTTAAATTAGTTTAAACGTTTGAACCGAGTAACAATTCTCAAAAAAGTGTCCTAATGGAAAGAATTCCTCATGACGTGAAGCTATTAATCTTTCTTAAACCGGTATCCTTGATTTGTCCCAAATCAGTATAAAATAGAGAAAATGGCTTGACGATATAATTAGATCAAAAATGTCATCATTAATTAGGCAATTATCCAAATTCATTGACCCGTTCTTATCTACGTAGGTACCGAATTTACATTAATAATTCACACCAAATAGACCTAATATGATGATTAATGAATGAATCTTTTAGGCTGCGCTAGGAACCAATCCTATATCAGTAGCTGCACCAACCGAAGGCCAAAAGATGTTATATATTGATATGGCGTCTACAGCGGTGGCTCTTGGCAAAGTAAATATTTATGTTCAAAGCTTATTTTATAGTTAATTAATTATTTTAATTCTGAAAATACACAAGAAGTACTATATATATATATTGAATATTGATATTTCACAAATAAAATGAAATGTTAAGAGCATTTCACTGTAATTAACTATTATTGAATATAATTTATTTCATTCCTTACAATAATGCTGGACAACGACGTAATAACGTGTAATGTTAATAAAAATAACAGAAAAATATTTTCCATCATTTTTTTCTAAAAGAGTTGCTCTTAAAGTCTAAATCTTTATGTAAACATTTTTTTTCTAATGAATTTTTACGTACACTTTCTTTACAAAAACAATAGATAGAAATGAAAAAACGTAAACAGGAGCCGCTTCCTGAAGGATGGGCTGTGGATGACAATGGACAAGTAACAACTAATGCGGACATTGCTTATAAAAAAAAACTGTTAATGCCACTCGGTGGTAAGGAAGATACTGGAGGCTACAAGGGATATGGCTTAGCATTAATAGTAGAAGTACTTTGTGGAATACTTAGCGGTCAGAGACTCTCTTTTATTTCGACGAATATAGTTAATAGTTATCAGTGACATAAATAGATTTTTTTCTCTGGGGTGTCCGTTCATTTTTTGTCAATGTATTGTTGATTAATAATAAGTATATATTTTTTATTGACAATATATTTATTTGGTTTATGTCTTCTTTGTTGCACTCATTATTTTTCTATGTTTACATTTGCTTTTGGGCAATCTATGTTACAGGGACGTACCAATATTATAATCACAAAAAAATTGTAAATATGTTTTGAATGGTTTATCTTGGCTGTATAAATAAATGTCTTTTTAACCGACATCAAAAAAGGAGGAGGTTCTCAATTTGACGCGTAATTTTTTATGTATGTACACCAATTACTCAGGAATGGCTGAACCGATTTTGATGATTATTTGTTTATTTAATAGGGCACACTTGCGGGGTAGTCCCATATAAAATTTACTTAAATCGGTTCAGTAGTTCGAGTCATTTTTTTTGTATTATTTATTTTTTATGTCATGTATGTCATCTCATATCTCTTGCATTTGTGTTCTTGTGCAAATTGCGTTTCTTATTAATTATTTCTCTGATTACTCGCGAAAAGCAGCCAAATGTGTCTTTTTTTTAGCTATTTAAGAATAAAACTTTCAAGCATTTTTACAAGCTTTTATTTAACTTGCAATGTATGTTAGTTTGTGTGTTTGTTTATTGGTATGTTTGTTTAGGTCAAATCTTGCAAGTCAATTTTGAACGACTTCCACGTATCCGATCGATTTGAAATTTTGTACACATATGTATTCCCGATGACAATTATAGATGAATAAATCGTTTTTAGAAATAAATTCAACCCCTAAGGAGTTCAAACGGGGATCTAGGGTTTTTTTGACTAATCAACGCCCAGGCCAAATCGCTGAAGCTAGAAACTTGAAATTTGAACAGTTGGTTCCTTTTCTGACATAAGCATCCACTAAAAAAGGATTTTTCGAAATTCAACCCCTACGGGTGTCAAAGGGGGGTAAAATTTTGAAAGACTAAAATGAACAAAATAAATATTAGTAAAAAAAAATTTTTGGAGACAAGCTTTTATTTAAATGCACTAAAAAGGAAAAAACAATTTTTAATAATTTAGGTTCATAATTATAAAAGCGTGTGTCGTGACTAATAAACTATCATATAGTTCATGACCCACGCTTTTATAATTATGAACCTAAATTATTAAAAATTATTTTTTCCTTTTTAGTGCATTTAAATAAAAGCTTGTCTCTAAAAAGTTTTTTTACTAATATTTATTAGTAATACAAAAAATAGTAGTTTTTTTTATACGGCTGTATGCAATTGAAAGATTTTTTTCGTTGGTGAGCAGCCAATTATATAATTGTTTCGAAACATATAGGAAAAAATCATTTTACCAACCAGTGGTCACAGTCAGGATTCTAACCTGAACCTTTCCAATTTCGCGTCGGAATGAGCTTATAATACTCAACTGTGACATGATTGCTAAATTAATATTCTCTTTATATGCTTCAGAATCAATAGATTTTCACTACATGCGAGTGTCAATTCATATCTGCTGATTCAATAGCTATGATATGAAGTGAATCCTCGTACCAGCGAGAGCCTTACATGAAAGTGTGACCACTGGTTGGTAAAATGATTTTTTCCTATCTGTTTCGAAACAATTATATAATTGGCTGCTCTCCAACGAAAAAAATCTTACAAATAATAGTAACAACTGCAGAAATTCCAATATAGCGTATTGAAATATAAACATTACTTTATAGATTCCAAATTTGGACCAAACATTCGCAACTGGACCGACAAAAACACTACACCCGCTGATTTAGGACAATGTTATATGGCAATAAATCCAGAAAGTTTTGCACCAGGATTTGAAAAACGTATGAAGGAACTTTTAGATAGCCTTCGTGGCATGGAACCTGTAAGTAGATAAGTAACACACTTTTCGTGATAAAAAAAGGGTGTGGGTCTCGGGACCCCCTACAGATGTGAAACATCAAAGAAAACGTTATTGAACTCGGTGGTATTCTCTATGTAGTAGTATATATTTTTTCAAAAGCAGCAACTAACTGTTATGCTGACGTAATCCTATATACTGCACTGTAACACACGCGGTTGTCTTCCCGTGCCCGAGCGCGCGGAAGCCGAGAGAGAGAGTGCCGCAGTGGTGGGGAGAACAGCAGCGAAGGAGCGGACCATAAATTTCGTTGCATATTTCCCCTCACGCGGCTGTTCACAGCCCGACATAAGATGTTTAAAAAAAAAAATGTAACGAAGAGAGTAAGTCTTTGATGATAATTTGCATCTAAAACTCTTGTGTAAGTCTGTTTGGAAATATTCTTTCCTGCGGTCTGCCTTAGTCCCGGATTTACCAGTAGGACGAGTAGGCTGTAGTCACGGGCGGCAGATTTTAGGGGGTGGCAGATTTAGAGGACTACTCTACAAAATACGGAAAATCTAAAATAAATTTGCCTCAAAGTTATAATACTTTTCCATCTTCATAAACTTGTCGAAATAGTAAATAAATAATTGGAACAAAACAAATTAGGCTATTTATTCGATAATTTTTAGGGTTCCGTCCTCAGAATGAAAAAACGGAACCCGTATAAGATCACTCTCGTGTCTGTCCGTCCGTCCGTCTGTCACAGCTTATTTTCTCCGAATCTACTGGACGAAAAAAGTTGATTTTTGGTATACATAGAGTTAGGTGATTCAATCACGGACGTATAGCGTAAATAAACGAATTCTGATTTTGGGGGTTAATTTTGGAGGGTAAAATAGAAAATTAAAAAAAATTTAAATGCATCATGTCACAGATCAAATGAAAGGCCTGGTTATGAGAAATACAAATATATTTTTTTTTTTATAATTTTAAAATGCATATGAGAGGGCAGTATAGCATGCTTGGCGCCGCAACCTCTGGACTGGACTGCCGTGGGTTCGAATCCCACCTGCGCTCATGGATGTTTTGTGATGCTATTTAGTTTTAAGTTAGTTGTTATTTAGTGTAGTTGAAAGACGCTAATTACCTTAGATGTCGACGCGTCTATAATCTACAATAATTTGAATTATTGTGACGCACGATTTATTGTGTGCGTTCACATTTTGTGTTGTCCTAAGTGTCGAGTGGTAGGTGGTTGGGTTTTTTATTGCCCATTAAGGGCTTTTCCTGTACTTAAATTTTAGGGCTGCTTTCCTAAAAACAAGAGCGATCGTATCGCTAGATAATAATTTTTGATCTCTCAGCCCATGACCCCGCGCCGTCGGTAGCTATAAGCCGCGCAACCGATTAAATTCGGGTCTTTTGGAGCAAAAGCCATTGCTATAAATTAGCGTCCAAACGAGGGGTCTTCCAAGTTGGGCAGGAAATCCTCTAATTTTTGTAAAACATTTGTTTATTTTGTATTTTTTTTTTTACTTAGGAAAATAAATAATTTGAATTTGAATTTTTGAATATTTTTTCAAATTACATATTAATTGCACTAATTAATCCATTTTAATAAATCATGTCTATGAATCTAACTAATCCATATGGAATCATATACCAATGAATGTTTATTTTTTTCAGGCTGATCCGAATTATCCTGTACGGGTACCTGGAGATGGTGAGAGATTGCATAAGGAAAAAGTTAAAAAAGAAGGAGGGCTCAGATATGTACCAAATCAAATAAAGGCTTGCAATGAATTGGCAAAAAGATTATCTGTTACTCCTTTAAAAACTCTTAATTAAAAATACAATATATATAAATAAAAATATATTATGTATGATGTATGATGTATAACAAACATTACTGTGTAAGTCTACAGATTCGTGATTGGTGATTAAAAGACAAATACAAATAAATTATTAAACAGATCATTTTTTATTTGATTAGTCTTAATACCGAACTGGAAATAATTATATTATTATTAGTTGACAAACTGCGGCTCGCGATCCAGATGTGGCACTTTGAACATGAATCTACGGCTTTAACTTTGATCCACACATACTTACATGATACGACTACAGTAAATATTGGGGCAGTATAGCCTAGTGGTTAGCATGCTTGGCGCCGCAACCTCTAGACTGAACTGCCGTGGGTTCGAATCCCACCTGCGCTCATGGATGTTTTGTGATGTTATTTAGTTTTAAGTTAGTTGTTATTTAGTGTAGTTGAAAGACGCTAATGACCTTAGATGTCGACGCGTCTATAATCTACAATAAATAAAAATAAAATACAGTAAATATATAAATTCAAAAAAAATTTGAGATTCGACTTTTCAAGGTTTTTGGTTCGATGTACGTATTTCTGCGACAAAATATTTGCGACAAAAGTAAATCAAGAAACCGTCTGAATAAAGCGAATCTCTTGTAATGTTGAATAAAGATATCCGCACCTTCCCGGGCATAGCATTAATTTGACGCCCTTCTGAAATAAGATATCAAATTAGAAATATTTGTTAAAGTATGTAGACCCCTTTCGTCCCTCCTTTCGGGCAGCCCTAGTGTTAAAAATAATATTTTATTAATAAAACACATCCTCACCATATTTATTTTCTACTCCCTTCCGTCCTTATCGCATAGCCTGAGCTGTCATGAATTTTCCTCTGTCAATATATTTTCCTCACAGTTGTCAAAATTCAGCCGCATTGCTTCGTCGTGGTTTGTAATAACATGGGAAAATAATTATTGTTCCTTCATCCGATGAAATTTGGAATTTACGTTATTGTAGCTGCGAGTCCTTATCTATGTGGTCTGCATTCCAGGGCCAACTTTATAATAATATGTTGTATAACTAATGTGCTAAATACATCTTTTCACAATGCAGCTATTGAAAATTTGATTTTCGGTATCTACCTGTCTAGCGGGTTGAAACTGAGAGTTTCAACCCTATAGGGATGAAAATTTTCAGTTGTCGGTTTTCTCTGTTTTTTTACGTTGTTAAGAAGAAGATTGAGTCGCGCCAACTTTAATTCGCAATTATAATATTCGAAAACTTCAAAATGGCAGACATAACGTCACATAACCCCACATAAATTTCACATGGATCTGACAGATCTAATACTTCTGCGGCTTTTTCGCACGTCTAAATTGCAGATACCTTAAATCGAATTGTCAATGGAGTTGTTGTGAAAAATAATATGCAGTTACTTGGAACGAAACATAGCGTTTCCAACTTCACACTGGTTGTAAACGCTATGTTTCGACCCTTGTAATGCAATATACTATTACGCGTCTGACGAGTGCTGAAAACATCGCGCCTGACGCATAAAGACTTAGCACACGCGTTGCACACTATTTCTCAAATCATCTTCTTTTTCAAAAAAAAATATAATTTAAAAAAACTAAAAAACACGCTTTAATGAACTAAAAAGTAAAAAATAATTAATTTTATTGTAAAAAAGCGTGGGGTAGTATGAAAATATGATATAAAGCACCCCACGCTTTTTTACAATAAAATTAATTATTTTTTACTTTTTAGTTCATTAAAGCGTGTTTTTTAATTTTTTTAAATTATAATTTATTTCTGCTTTTTAGTCCTGGAGATCCTGGTTAGGATAATGGGACAAACTTATGGAATTATTGTATTGTAATCGGTCCTTGATAAGTGTGCAAAGTTTCAGTTCAATCTGAAGTTTTTTGCTTTTTTTTTTTTTTAAGTCCTGGAGATCCTGGTCAGGATAATGGGACAAACTTATGGAATTATTGTATTGTAATCGGTCCTTGATAAGTGTGCAAAGTTTCAGATCAATCTGAAGTTTTTTGCTTTTTTTTTTAGTCCTGGAGATTCTGGCCAGGATAATGGGACAAACTTATGGAATTATTGTATTGTCGTCGGTCCTTGATAAGTGTGCAAAGTTTAAACTAAATCTGACCGTTCAAAGTTGGTCAAAATCAAGTTCAAAGAAGTCGGTTACAAACTGACAAACAAGCAAGCACGCACGCAAGCCCGCAAGCTCGCAAACATACAGGTGAAGCTAATATAAGCGTGTTAAAAAGCGGTTTCCGAAAATCATGAAAGTACGAAATATTCTTTAAATAACCCCCTAAATTTTTGCCCTGTATTTACCAAACGCCCTGTATATAATGTCTAAATATATTATTATCAATTTATATAAATAATATAATATATTATATAATTAATAAAAGGTACCTATGTCAACAATTTTACATCAAATATTTACGTTATCTTCAAAGAATTTCTTACATAGATACTAGCTGCCCCGTCCGGCTTCGCCCAGACTGCAATACACTACTCACTCGCTTCGCTCGTTCGCTTGAATATTATAATTACATTACCACTCGCTTCGCTCGTTCGTTTGAATTTTATTGATACACTACTCACTCGCTTCGCTCGTTCGCTTGAATATTATGAATACACTACACACTCGCTTCGCCCGTTCGCTTGAATATTATAAATACACTACCACTCGCTTCGCTCGTTCGCTTGAATATTATAATTACATTACTCACTCGCTTCGCTCGTTCGTTTGAATTTTATTAATACACTACTCACTCGCTTCGCTCGTTCGCTTGAATATTATGAATACACTACTCACTCGATTCGCTCGTTCGCTTGAATATTATAAATACACTACTCACTCGCTTCGCTCGTTCGCTTGAATATTATAATTACATTACTCACTCGCTTCGCTCGTTCGTTTGAATTTTATTAATACACTACTCACTCGCTTCGCTCGTTCGCTTGAATATTATAAATACACTACTCACTCGCTTCGCTCGTTCCTTTGAATATTATAAATACACTACTCACTCGCTTCGCTCGTTCGCTTGAATATTATAAATACACTACTCACTCGCTTCGCTCGTTCGCCATATATGTATTTTTTAAAGCTTAATATAAAAATCGCGATTAAAAATCAGGGGTTTATCGTATAAGGGTGAAAATTTAGAATTGTATGTATTTTTCAATGCTGAATCATGAAAAAATAAAAACTAAAAATTTTGTCAAAAAAATAAAAAAAATTTTTTGGGGTGGACCACCCTTAACATTTAGGGGTATGAAAAATAGATGTTGGCCGATTCTCAGACCTACCCGATAAGCACACAAAATTTCATCAAAATCGGTCCAGCCGTTTCAGAGGAGTTCAATAACGTACACCGTGACACGAGAATTTTATATATTAGATAAAAAAAACATCATATTTATTCGTAAACTATACAATATATCAATGCTGACAAGAAATATATTTTTGCCATACCCACTATAAAATAGCTGCTTCACATGCATGCATCTAAAGTGACTTTTGCCACGTCATCAAAAACTAGGATTACTTGGGTCTAGCACCTGCAATCTATAATTTCTATTTATTATTTTTTAAATAACAATTTTTTAATTTAAAATCCAATTGATACTTTTGCCAACTGTTGATAGCTTCAGACATTTTTACTTGTTTTCTTGGGTCCATTTCTAATCAGTTTCAATTAATTTAATTAATATAACAATATTATGTGGAAAAACAAATTACGTATCTATATTTATTATATTATCTGGTTCTGTAATCTGTACATTTTTTTAGAAACGTTCTGTATATTTTACAGCGCATGCGTAAACGGTATAGCGCAACAAACGATTACTTGACATTGAGTTAATATTTAATTAAATGAGTTGACCTAATCAGTTGTTTTGTTGTGTGTATTGTGAATTTAAAAATAAAAAGTTGCCGGCAAATGTTTATCTTTCTTATAAAAATTAGTTAAAAGACGTATTCAAATTAAGAAATAGGTAATTAATATTTATGTTAAGTATTTTTAATTCGATGTGTACGTAAGGTTTATAACGTGATTCGTTCAAGTCTATTTTCTATGCATTTAAGCGACCTCGAACGTATTATTGACAATTTTCTTACGTATTGCTCTGCCAATTTTTTTTATAAAATGTCAATAATGTATTACGCAACTGTTTTCTGAGTTGACGTAATAAATATTTATTTACAATAATTAAAAGTACAATAACAATATTTACACAATAAATGCAACAACGAAAAGTCAGTTCTAACAATTAACACAAATAACAATAACTAAACAGTGATTAACACTTAACTATATACAATTGACTACTTATATATACAAGGATTATTTATCTGTAATTATTTATTTCACTGTATTTATATCAGATTTATCTCGCTGTTCAACACTGTCACAGTACAATCTACACTGACTGATTCCCGTTGACTGATCAATATTTATTTCACTGTACTGACTGATGGATCTCCGTTAAACTGATTACTTGCGTGACTCACCGTATTCGACACTACACTGTTTATATACCTGCGTGCGGTGTACGCTCGTATCCTCTAGCGTTGTCTGGAATCTTCGATACCATTCCACGCTTTACTATGACCTTCCTTTCTCGTGGTTTCTATTGGATGCAGTGGCGTAACATCTTGGGGTTTGCTACAAATGATATAAAACTACATAATATGGAAAAAAACATTTAGTCCAGTCAAGGAAGAGGGTCTAGACGGAAATGTTTGAAAGAATTTTTTTGACTTCAGGACTGTGTTTGGAGTAGTTAGTAGGCAAACATACTAAAAGTCCCCAGACCTACGGTGTGAGCGGGGTGCAGGGGGACACAAAGAAACGGTAATTTTTTGGATTTCGCTTATACCTCAAAAACGGTAACCCGTAGCTAAAAAGTGGTTATATCTCAAATTAAAGCTGACAAAATTTCCTAAAGAAAGTTCCTATTCAATCTTTTCATATTTAATTTCGAATTATTCGTTAAAACGTTGAGCCGCCTTAGGCCGGCCGCATATTTGCTACTTTCGGATCCGATTGTCTGAAACGATTTAAATCGGACCACTACCACACACTGCTGACAAAATATTTCCGATTTCATTTGGCTTTCGTTCACACACCGTATGAAACTGACAAAAACAATCGTATTGTAACAAAACTGTTTTCTTACGTGGGTGGAATAAATTATTTATTTCAATAATTAAAAAAATGTAAACAACAATATACAATAATTCGTAACAATGAAAAGTCAATTTCAACACTCAACATTGTTTATATAATAACACGAACAGTATTTCTCAAACAAAGTGAAAACACTTCAATAGCACTGTATTTATTTCAACTGTCACTCGTTGTTCGTTGTTATTTTCCAGTGACTGTTCTTGCTTATATAGAGCTAGCAGCTTGACCCCCACCACGCTCGCGCACTTTCCAGATCATTCTGGTGATCGATATAATGCCACGCCTCACCATAGTTACTTGTTCTGGATGCTTCGATTGTCGCCAGTGGCGTATCATCTGGGTTTTTGCTACACATTGTTACTTGTTCTCGATGCTTCTATTGTCGCCAGCGGCGTATCATCTGGGGTTTTGCTACAGTATGTTTGCGGTATACTATGCAAAAACAGTGCACGGCGCACCTTCCGGTAGTCGGATCAGACTTTTTATCGGGCCGATAGTAGGAAGCTCTGCGCTTGCATCCGAGTCGGACGTCCGATCCGATATTGGATCGTAGGTGTGCGATAAGATCGTATATAAACTTATAGATATTTGAGCGTCAGACGCCCGGATCCGACAATCGTTTTAGACAATCGGTTCTGACAGTAGCAAATGTGTGGCCGGCCTTAGCCAAAATACGATATGACTACGTCAGACTAAAATGACAAGTGACCTGTGACATAACTGCCAGATGAATTTACGATCAGTCCAGCTGAGGTTGAGGAAGCAGGAAAAAATGTTTCTTGAGATGGTATGGTGCAGTATCAAAGGATACATCTCTTAATCTTTATCCGTTATCGCCACCGTATGTTTGTAAAATCAGTATCAAACGTCAAACCTGAAATCTCTTCTCTCCCACCAACTGAATGGGCAGCTATGAAGCAATCTTTCAGAACCTATCACCAGGTCCAGCTCTAGTTAGGAAACGAGCTATTCCCGCAACTATGGGGATGGGAGCGTGCTGCGTGCTCCTGTACGAATAAAAGATATCGCCGGGTTACACTTGTGATGTAGACATCGCACAGCGTAAGAAGTCCGTTAAAAAAGTTTGTAGATTCGACTAAACTGCGTATTGTAAAGCCACTAAAAAATAAAAAATAAAAATTTTTTTAACAAAAAAAAAATCTTCAAAAGAGTTACTAAAAAGAGGAAAATAATAAAACTTTGAGGTCTGCGCCAATTTAATAAAATATGAAGTCGGTTAAAAAGAAGATATTAATCACTATACCTACTATACTTTTTAACCGACTTCATATTTTATTAAATTGGCGCAAACCTCAAAGTTATATTATTTTCCTCTTATTATTGGCTTTTTGAAGGAGTTTTTTTAAAAGTTTTTTTTTTGTTAAACAGTTTTTTTTTTAACTCGCGTTAGGTTAAGGTAGACTTCGCCCGCGTGGAATTTGAAATTCTTTTGTTACAAAATTTACCTACCTGTTAAAATTTACTTATACAAAAATGAAAAAAATTCTCAAATGCCTAAATTTAAAATTACATTTTTTTGTCCTAACAAATAGTTTTTACACGACCCGGCAGAAGAGTTAGGTTATCATCTTTACAACAAAACAATTTGATATCTTAAGTAATATAAGCATTGTAATTAAATATTTTGATAACAGATAATGCCTCATACAAATAAGTACTTGTATCACGTGGGACGACTACTAATTAGAAGCAAGAATCAAAACATGAAATTATCGCAAGTTAGAAACACTATCCGTTGGCATTCCTCTAGTATTTTATCATCAAAGGTGTCATCATTAAGAATAACAGCACATTCCTGTAGAAGAGACGTAAAATTTTTATCTTCGGTTAACAGAATGGCCGAAAGCCAATCCGATGAACGTAAGATTTAAATACAACTTTTTTTTAAATTTATTTAAGAATTATCTGGGCGTAGCAACAACAATATTTATATTTTATTATTATCGTTAATAATAATAATAATTTGAAAATTGAAATTTGAATTGATACTTTCAATCAGCTCTTGGATTAGCACCTGAGAACTGTAAGTTTATATTTTATATTGTACGTGAAAATGAATGTAGGGATGTTCTATTTCTATTTATTCGCCGGCCAAACTGTGTGACTTGCCCTCAACAAAAGTGCCATTACACGGCGTGTGGAGTGACTCGCGTGGCGTGTGGAGTGACTCGCCTGTCGTGTAAAGTGACACTCCACACGCCGTGTAATGGGGTCGGCGCAACGAACTTCTCGCGGCGAGCCGCGTCCCGTGGACAGGCGGTAAAATTCGCACAGTTCAAAGGAAATACGCCGCGCGCGGAGTGGAGAGACTCGGGTGGACAGTCACACGGCGTGTGGAGTGACTCGCCTGGCGTGTGGAGTGACTCGCCTGTCGTGTAAAGTGACACTCCACACGCCGTGTAATGGGGTCGGCGCAACGAACTTCTCGCGGCGAGCCGCGTCCCGTGGACAGGCGGTAAAATTCGCACAGGTCAAAGAAAACACGCCGCGCGCGGAGTGGAGAGACTCGAGTGGACAGTCACACGGCGTGTGGAGTGACTCGCCTGGCGTGTGGCGTGATTCGCCTGGCGTGTAAAGTGACACTCCACACGCCGTGTAATGGGGTCGGCGCAACGAACTTCACGCGGCGAGCCGAGTCCCGTGGACAGGCGGTAAAATTCGCACAGTTCAAAGAAAACACACCGCGCGCGGAGTGGAGAGACTCGAGTGGACAGTCACACGGCGTGTGGAGTAACTCGCCTGGCGTGTGGCGTGATTCGCCTGGCGTGTAAAGTGACACTTCACACGCCGTGTAATGGGGTCGGCGCAACGAACTTCACGCGGCGAGCCTTGTCCCGTGGACTGGCGGTAAAATTCGCACAGTTCAAAGGAAATACGCCGGGCGCGGAGTGGAGAGACTCGGGTGGGCAGTCACACGGCGTGTAGAGGGACGTGCCTGGCACGAAATCTACCATCTATTTTTTTAAATTCAGTAGCCATTTAGCTTTGCAAGTATCGACATGTCGTAGTCAAACAAGGTAATATCTGAATTTTTAACCTTATACGAACAAGAACCAATAATCTGGAACCCCAGGCACGAGGGACACAAAGATAGAAATGCTGAATGCGCATCCAACGCAACTTGAGTATTAATTGCGCAATCGGAGATTTAAAAAAGAAAAAAGAAACACTAATGGGCACTTTCCGAAAATTACACACGAAAGTAAAGGCAAGCATGAATACAGGGAGCAGGGTGGATAATGTCGTTAAGCCAGGCTGGTTTGCCTATGAACACATGGCCAAATTTTGGCCCTTTTGAATTGAACCACCGCACGCGACGCGAAACTTGTCACTCCACACACCGTGTAATCGCGATCGGCGTGTCCGCGCGTCGGCGTGTCAACTCCGCACTCCACACGCCGTGTAATAGCACCTTTAAGGCCGGGCGCATACATACGATTGTTTCCACGACTAAACAGTTTAGTCGAGTTGTGTACGGCCTACGGGTCGCGATTTCAACTCGACTAAACTGTTTAGTTGTTAGAGGTGCGCATACAATAAATGATAACTCAACCAGCGTGAATAGTGTTGCCGTCTAGATCTAGACTTTCTAGACTCTTGTCTTGTCTTGTCTACATTTTCAAGACAAGACTTGCAAAAGTCTTGTCTAGCAACTTTCAAGACAAGACAAGAGTTTTTTAATCTAGACTTAGACTTAGTGAAGTCTTGATATTTCAAGACAAGAGAAGTCTTGTCTTGATATTTCAAAACAAGACAAGACTTTGAAAGTCAAACCTTTGTTTGTGTCCTAAAACAAAGGTTTGAAGAATAACAGAAAGTACTTCGAACTCAGTACTCTTTGTTTATTTTTAACCCCCAACCCAAAAAAAGATGTTATGTGTTTGGGTCGTATATTATATTTTGTCTATCGGTTATTACTCTTCAATGGGTTGACCGATTTTGATTCAGTTTATTCTATATGAAAGAATATTTTTGTGGGAAGGTAATAGGATACAAAATATCAATGGAACACAAATATATAACATCTTTTTCTGTATCTTAGTTTGGGAATAAGTTGATAGTCTATGAAGTTTTATTAAAATCGATCCAGGTGTAATTCCGAGTGATGTAGACAGACAGACAGACAGACAGACAATTCTGGAAACACGTTTTATACCAAGCCAACAATGAAACGAAATTATACAAATACAAATAGATGATTCATTACTATTTTTTAAAATTTTATATAAGTTGATTTGTATTAACGATTATGAAAATATTCCCACAGCCGAAAAAACTGTAAATATAGACGAGAGCCGACGATTTATGATTGATTGTTTCAAGGCTGTTGGAACTCCACAGAAACATGCTGAAGCAATGGCGGATTTACTCAGAGAAGCAGATTACCAAGGGCATTATAGTCATGGAATGAACAGATTAGGTAGGTATTAATTTATTTTTACTTCCCACCTCTACTATGGTAGGGAAGTAATGGATTTAGTCCGAAAAAATATATAATACAATAATCGGGTATTTTAAGTTTAAGTTTTAAGATTATAAGAAACTGAAGAGCTGTATTTTTATTGTTTACAGAAATGTACTTAAATGATATTCAAAACAAAATTTGTGACCCAAATGCGACTCCAAAAGTACTCAAAGATTCACCTGGAACGGCTTGGGTCGACGGCAAGAATGGACTAGGAGCTGTCATCGGTAACTTCTGTATGACATTGGCAATGGAAAAAGCCAAAAAAGTTGGAATCGGAATGGTCACTGTTAAAAGTTGGTAAAATTTTAATCCGTTTGATAAAAGAAATCATAGTAACCAGCCACGGTGCCAATTGTAGACTGGTCTGGAGTCTGGACTAAGTATATATAACTGCAATCTCGCTTGCCTACACAGTACACACAACATATGGGGGGGGGGGTCGGTCCATGCCCTAAAGGGGCCTGATAGTAATAGTTGGTGTTAAATAAAAATGACACATATTTTGAAAACATCATTTTCAGGAGGTGGTTTTTGAAGTTCTGCATATAATAGATATTTATGCAACAAGCAGAGGCGTAGCTAAGTAACCAAAGGCCCTGGTGCAAAAAAAAAACTAGGGCCCTTACTAAACTGTTTAGGTTTTATCAAGGCAAAATATAAATATATATGTATAAATACTTTAAAGGTGCAAAGCTACTTTATCATCAGGCTTATTTAACGGATTATTTTTATAGACCGTTTCCTTATTGCCAACCCGCTAAATGTGACGGTGAATCTTTTAAGTTGGCAACACTGCACAAACAACATAAAGAATACAGGGGAATTCCCCACAAGCTTCGAACAGAACTCGGAACTTGTTGAGAATTCCCCTGTATTCTTTCAAATGAGTTGTCATGATTAAAGTCGTGTTGCAACCTATTTTATTTACATTCTGAAGATGGGAGAATTTTTGGGTAGTTGCATAACATGAGGTTTGATGGTCAGTGTACGAGGGCCCCCTGAGTTTGGGGGCCCCGGTGCATGGCACCGTCTAACCCTCCGGTAGCTACGCCACTGGCAACAAGTGGCTTTAGTGACGAATTATATGACAGTTGCGATTTTGTGATACAAGCCTAAGGTTATAGCAAGCGCGGCAAAATCACACGAATTCTAGTATAAATGCACAATAACTTTAAGAGAGTATTGTAAAATCGCAGCTGTCATATTCGTCACTTTAGACACGCGTTACATACAATATTTTTTGAGACAACTGCTTCAAAAGTTCAATTTTAAGCAAATAAAACACAATTTAGATAAATATTTTATTAGTGACATTATAACAAGGTAATCTATAAAGTACTATTTTACACACGTGTGTTTTAAAGTAAAACAAAACAGTATTACTTTATAGCACGGAGTGCGTTAAAATTTACTTTACGCACTACCGTTCGAACACACCAGAAGCTTCCATAATAAGAATCACTTAACAAACGGTACAAACCTATTTAAAATTGTACTTTTGATGCAAGTGTTGCCAAAAATATTATTAGATCATTACTACCATGAGTATTGCAATAAAATTAGTTATATTTTTTAAGACAGTAATCATTATGGCATAGCAGGCTGGTACACAAAAATGGCTGCCAAAGAAAAATTAATAGGATTCAGCTGTACAAATACTTCACCTTTGATGGTTCCCACAAGAGCCAAAAAGGTGAGAAATTTGAAATTAATAAAATTTATAAAGATTACTTTTTATAGCTGTAGCTAAGAACACAAGTTTACTTTTGTGTTTTCCTTTATTAATATCATTTATCGAAGCTAGGCACATTTTAAAAGAGTTGGGCACAAAACTTCCACGCAGTGCAAAATCTTCATTGCCAGTGTAATGTATTTCATTCTACGAATTGGATCAATGAATTGATATTTAATGGCACCAATTGCATCGATAATTCCTACTCATTTGTACATTTCAACACTGTAAGAAATTCCGATCAGTGCGGAGTGTTAACTCTGTGTTTGGGGGGTACCTGTTTAGTGTTTTGTTAAATGAAAACAGGACAGTGACCAAATTAGGCCCTCAGGAAGACAAGCGACTAACCCTTCAGTCATGGTCCATTCTGATTGGTCGAATACCCCATCTAGATGTCGTTTGAGATACACACACACCTAAACGAACGTAACAACTAACTAGTGACCTCTGTATACTTGGATAGTTGATAGCATCATAGCCATTAAAAAATGGGTTTTGTATGTGACAATGTTCAAATACATATTCTTCAATACAGGCATTAATGTTCATAAAATTAGAATGAAAACTTCAGGTAAGGCTTGTAATGTAATTCTTTCTGTAAAAGTCGATCAATTTTCTGACATTTCAAAATAAAACTTTAATAAAATTTATTTTTCCATTCCAATTTCTCTGCAAGAACACTGTTATTGTATAAATTTTGGACATCCTAATATCTCAAATAATAATATTAAATTAGGTTTTATTTTGAAATGTCAAACAATTGATCGACTTTTATAGAAAGAATTAGATAACAGGCCTTACCTGAAGTTTTCATTCTGATTTTGTGAACATTAATGCCTGTCTTGAAGAATATGTAGGTACTTATTTGAACATTGTCCACATACAAAACCCATTTTTTAATCGCTATCAACTATCCATATAAGTATACAGAGGTCACTAGTTAGTTGTTACTTTCGTTTAGGTGTGTGTCAAACGACATCAAGATGGAGTATTCGACCAATCAGAACGGACCCTGACTGCAGGGCTTAGTCGCTTGTCTCAGGAAGTGGATAAGGAAGAAAACATTATGTTTAATGACTTTATAAAATTCGATTTTAAATAAGTTGGGCGGCTTGGCCGTAGGTGGATCCCCAGTAAAAATTTTCAAAAAAAAATTTGACCTTGGTGACATAAACAAAGCTACTAATCTTTCGTCAACACGTATATTTGATATTCTTGTCCTAGATCAGAATAAAAATGAGCAAATGTCTTGGCAAGTTGGCAGATTAATGATATTGTAACAAAACTGTTTTCTAGGTACGTGGGCGGAATAAATTATGTATTTACAATAATTAAAAATGTAATAACAATTCAATAACAAGCAAAGCAACAATTATATGTCAATTCTAACAGTCAACACAATAGTAATTCTCAAACAAAGTGAAACACTTCAATAACACTGAACAATAACTATTTATATACTGTATTTATATTCGCAAATTCAACTCGACTGACTCAATTCCCGTCGACTCCTTGCTTATATAGAGCTACGTGGCCCAAATACAGCGCGCTCTAGTACTTTCCAGACATCTAGCAGGTACTGGTATCTTCGCTATCATTCCACGCCTCACCACTGTGACCTATTCTCGACGCTTCTATTGTAGCCAGCGGCGTAACATCTTGGGGTTTGCTACAATATCATTAGGTCAATAATGCCAGGCCATTGGTCCAATTTTTTCATTAACAATCCTGATTCCTGACAATTAATTCATAACTATTTTAAGGCTGCAATAGGAACCAATCCTATATCAATAGCTGCACCAACTGGAGACCAAAAAGATTATATCTTGGATATGGCGACTACTGCGGTAGCTGTTGGAAAAGTAAATATTTATGTTCATAACTTATTTTATATAATTAATTTTTTTTTGCTGACGAAATTATTTTAACTCTGAAATATTTGCACAATGCCAATTTTCATATTTTAGCGTATTGTAAGCTAAATTTGTTAGACCTTGCGCGGCGAAAGATGAAGCCACCGCGTCATAGTAACGTGAATGCATTGCGCCCGCCTTCTAGCTTGCTATTGGCTGTTTATTGTCATGAATAGCAGTTTGCCAAAATTGTACCTAACGTCATAAAACCCAATATGCAGTTTTGTGTACACGGCACTGTCTGCGGGCAAGCAGGCGTTCACTAACATATTATTGATGACGTGCCTGGCTTCATCTCTCACCGCGAGCACTCTACATACCTAATTAATGGCCGTTATGATACATATTGACAGTTTAAAATTTTAATGGAGTTGAAATCTCCAGTTGATTTTATAGGTGCCTATCTACAATGATTAAGTTTTAGTTTATTTATTTTTTGCGATACCCACTATAAAATAGCTGCTTTACATGTGTGTATGTATGCATGGAATGGGTCAGTTAACAGGCAGGTGTGTTGAAAGGGTTTGTAAAACACACTAGTGTGGTAAATAAACATTTTCCATAGTGATTTGTTTATTTACTGTGCGTACGCATCGCGGAAGCTACTCATGGCCTACTAAAAAAGTGAAGTTGGCGACGCAGATGAACAATCGAATTTTTTTTGAAAATACTGAAAATGAAGTGAAAAGTGGCTATTTTATTATATGATATTAAAACTCGCTAAATCGCTATTTTTAACATACTGTAACTATTCGTCAGTATTATATACCTCATTACGACACTAGAAATACAATCTACTAAATCGACATCGATAAAATCGGCTCAGAAGTAAAATAATTATTATTTTAATGCTTACGCTACACAACGCTTCGCTCATCAATCACCATCGTATTGTCCATCATGATTCTTTCCTAAAGAAATTACCATTAATGGAGTGATTGTAGATTATAGACGCTCAACAACTGAGGTGCTTAGCGTTAAGTTGCTCTCAAACCTCTGTGAAATGTGAATTTTTATTTTTCTAATATATTTTTATAGGTAAATGTTTTTTTTTAAAAACACTTACAGATTGAAATAAAACAACGTAAACAGGAACCAATTCCTGAAGGATGGGCTTTGGATACCAGTGGGAAACCAACAACCAATGCGGACATTGCCTTTAGAGACAAAAGTTTGCTGCCACTCGGTGGTTTGGAAGAAAATTCGGGTTACAAAGGATATGGCTTAGGAATAATGGTTGAAATATTTTGTGGAATACTAAGCGGTCAGTAGCTTTCTTTTGTGTCATAAATTATTGAAAATAGTAATTGTTTTCATTCGTGTGCCAACACTAATAAATAAATGAGGAACGTAGGCTGTAGTGTAATAAGTATGTGTGTGTGTTGTGTCTTATGTAAATTATAGACGCCTGACAACTGAGATCATTAGCGTAGTGTGTTGTGTATTGTGTGTGTGTTGTGTTGTTGTGTGTGTGTGTGTGTGTGTGTGTGTGTGTGTGATCTGGTCGGTTCTTAGTGATCAAAGTCGATTCTGAGTGATCTAGGTCGATTCTTTGTGAACTGGTCGAATTTTTAGCAATCTAAGTCGACGATAGCTCAGAATTGACTTAGATCACTAAGAAATAATCGACCATATCACATAGAATTGATCTAGATTCAAGGTCGATTCTTTCTGATCTGGTCGATTCTTATTGATTTGGTCGATTCTTTATGATCTGATTGTGGTCGATTATTATTAGTGGTCTGGTCGATTCATAGTGATCTGTTCTGATAATTTATAGGTTTAAAGAGATTTTTGTGGGCGATTTCAACGTAAATTTGAAAATGATATTTCCATGTACTTTTCTTTTACCTATTGAAAATTGAAGTTTCAAAGACACTTTATAGATTCCAGATTTGGACCAAACGTTCGAATGTGGAGCCATACCAACGATAGTCCTTCAGAATTAGCACAGTGTTTTATGGCTATAAATCCAGAATGTTTTGCACCAGGATTTGAAAATCGTATGAAGGAACTTGTGGATAGCATTCGTGGCATGGAACCTGTAAGTAGATCAATAGAACAAAAAGTTCTTTCGTGCAGAATTCATCGATGTGCGAGATCTTCTTAACTACGAAACCGATCAAGTTCATTTCAAATTATTTGTGCTAATTAATAAATCATTGATCTTTACTTTTTGCAGGTTGATCCACAATATCCTGTATTAGTAGCTGGAGATAAAGAGAGATTGCACATGGAAAAAGTTAATAAGGAAGGTGGGGTCAAGTACGTGCCAAATCAAATAAATAATTGCAATGAATTGGCAAAAAGGCTTTCTGTTCAGCCTTTAAAAATTGTTAGTTAAGAATACAATTATTGTTTTAAAATTCAAGTTTATATAAAATATATTTTTGTAGAAATTATTTTTTTTCGATTTTATTTCTTTAGTTTATTTTGATGTTTTATCAATTGTTAGACAGGTATCTACACTTAAAAAATAATGCCGTGGCTGAAGCATCCTGGGCTAACATCAGTCGCCCTTGTGGATCCTCTGATGGCAGAATTGATTTTATTTGTTATTGGCTCCGACTTTCTTCGAAATATTTTTTTTCTTCTAAATTCAAAGTAGGTTTACAGTAAAATTATTATGAATCCAAAGCTAAGCCCAGCTATAGCTGTATATACAGGGTCCGGCAGAAAGGTTAGACGCTAATGACCTCTGTTGTCGAGCGTCTATAATCTACAATTCATTCATTCATTCATTCCGGCAGAAAGGACTTTACACTTTTCTTTTTCAATTACAATACTAATCTATATAAATATCGTATTAATTGATTAGAAATTAACGTAATTACAAAGCTCTAAATTTCCTTAACTTCATGTTTAAAAATCCCGCTTGTATAAAATATCGGTGTTTAATACCTATTCACAGTCTGACGAATTTTAAGATTGAAATTTGTATTGTAGCCTACCTAAGACTGTGATTTTTTATAAAATTTTATATAAAGTGTCACAAACATTCACAAACGATTGGCATTGGTGACATTTTTGAAAAGTTAAAAAGTTTAATATTTTATTAGCCAACTTTGAAGTGGAGGAGCGTCATCTAGTGGCCAAAAAAATAAGCTCACTATTACGAAAAATTCTCGAATTAATTTTTGATTTTTTCTCAAAAACTAGGCTGTCACAAACGTTTTTATGGACATATTCGGAACTCACAAACGATTTCCGATCGAATAAGTACCCAGAAGCCTATATTACAATCAATTTTTAAAAAATGTCGGCTATTCGCACACTTTTAATTAACCATTAAATTACTCATTAACTATTGAGTCACAAACGAAATGAAAAGTGTCACAAACATTCACAAACGAATCACAAACGATTGGCATTGGTGACATTCTTGAAAAGTTAAAAATTTTAATATTTTATTAGCGAACATTGAAGTGGAGGAGCGTCATCTAGTGGCCAAAAAAATAAGCTCACTATTCTCTAATTTATTTTTGGTTTTTCTCAAAAACTAGGCTGTCACAAACGTTTTTATAGACATATTCGGAACTCACAAACGATTTCCGATCGAATAAGTACCCAGAAGCCTATATTACAATCAATTTTTAAAAAATGTCGGCTATTCGCACACTTTTAATTAACCATTAAATTACTCATTAATTATTGAAACACAAACGAAATGAAAAGTGTCACAAACGAATCACAAACGATTGGCATTCGCGAAAAGTCAAAAATCTTAATTTTCAAAATTAATGTCGGCTATTCGTACGAAGGTCTAAGAATCGACCATATTTATCACTAAGAATCGACCACATTGATCACTTAGAATCGACCTAGATCCAGGGCCGGATTATCCAATAGTCATTGTAGGCAACTGCCCATGGGCCTAGGGGCCCACAACCGGTGAGAAAAATAAGTCAGTTAAAAAAAAATAGAGGAAGTAGAAAAATATATAAATAAATATCAAGATTCAAGTGGAATATCTACTTAGTTAAAAAAAACTAAAATTAATGGTGCTACGTGGGATTCGAACTCGCGATATATTGCGCATGAAGCAGCCGTTGTAACTAGGGCTCGGAATTTATTCGAATATTCAATATTTGAATACTCGTATTTTAATAAGTTCTACATAACCGTAATAATCTTTCCTGTGTTGAACAATAATTTTATGAATTAAGTCTATTGATAGAAAAAATAACGCTGAATCGACTCCAACACCCCGCACTTTTAATTTCAAATAATATAAACAGCATCTGAGAGATTTTTGATTTTTCTTAAAAATGCCAAAATTAAGAAGACCCCCCTCTTTGTACAAATTTACGAAATTTTTGAAAAATAAATTCGATCTGATTCGTTTGATATTAAGTCTATTTATAGAAAAAATAACGCTGAATTGACTCCAACACCCTGCACTTTTAATTTCAAATAATATAACAGCATCTAAGAGATTTTTGATTGTTCTTAAAAATGCCAAAAGTAAGAAGACCCCCCTCTTTGTACAAATTTACGAAATTTTTGAAAAATAAATCGATCAGATTCGTTTGATATTAAGTCTATTTATAAAAAAAAAATAACGCTGAATCGATGTTTTTCAGGAAAATCGTGGAAATTTTAAATAGTTGAGGGAAAGATTTAAATAATTGAGGGAACTATTAAAATAAATTATTGAGGGTACGATTTAATTTGGGGGTCTTGTTAAAATTGTAAAAATAGTGGAGGCAACGATCTATTGTGAATACATTTAATACGAGGATATTTTGTCATATAGATATTTTATACAGGTTTATTTTGTCATGGGGGACATTAATTCATCATGAGGATATTTTGTCATTGGCATATTTTGTCCGGGAATATTGTGTCAGGGATATTTTGTTCGGGGATCAAGACGCCTGATACCATTTTTTTAGCGGCCCATGAGATACTAGTTCGGTTGCCTGCCAGTACAGTATGAGTCTGATTGTATGATGAGGAAATTAAAATAAAACAATTCATTTATTACATTCATATAATAGTATTAATAAAATAACATAATATATATAATACAGAAATATTGCTAATTAATGTAAATATTATATTAGATGACTAAGTAATTGTAATATTTTATCATTAATAAAATTTCAAAAGATAAATCAGTTATAATTATTTTAAAATAGTTTAAAAAAATATTATTGTAGGTAAATATAGTAATAGATTCATCTACATATTATATAAGTATAGTAAAAAGAAGAGAAAAATTAAATTAAAAAGTATAAAAATTTACTAAAAGAAAAATGAACACATGTACATCATGTTTCGAAATGTATAAATTATATTTTTTATTTATTTGTTTTTTTGAAAAAAAAAAGTGAATGAAACTGCACACTTGTTCCATTTTTCATACAGGAATGTATAAAATATAAAAATTAAATAAAAACATAAATTTTTGCGCCATAATTAGTGAAAAATGTTAGTCCGGTAGGTTGTGATAATACACATTGACACTGAAATTAAAAATATTAGAATAGGGTTCGAATTTTCAAAAAATAAAAATCTCTTTTTTACGGGACAAATATGTATGTATAATTGGTGGTCCAAATTGTAGGAACCAGTCCTGAAAACCAGCAACATTCAGTTTAAAACTGAAATTTTAACACAATATACACATCATTCAGTTATTTAGGATTTGAATAAAACAACTTCTAGAAGTTATACAGATTGTATTATACCGGGTGTCCGGTCTCAAAGTTGAACATAGGGAATTAACGTTGTGTTGGCTTTTCCTTCTACTCGTATAGACTATAATAAGAAAGCAAACACGTACCTATCCAAGTAATGAATAATTTAATTGGTTTTTTATTATTAAACAACGAAAAGTAACACTTAATAAAGAAAATAAAATTATAATAAATATTCAAATAATCTCCGATTTTCAACTAAACAATATCCCAGTCTGTTATAAAAACTGTAAAAATGCTTACGTGCACCAATTACGAGTACAAACGTTTTTAGACAATTTTATTACAGCACACTTCTTTCGGTGTTTTGTTTATTGCTTACTTAATTCGAAAATTGAAATCATTACTGCAAAATCAGTCAATTTCAAATTGGTATTTTAAAGTAAAAATTTCATTTTTGGTCTTATTTTTAGAATCATTTGATGCGCATTAATTTTATATTTCGATAGGTACCATTACCTTTCTTGTACGTTGATTTGGCGAACACGAATCAGCAAAAATGAACAATATCATGTTAAATACCTATGCTCACCTTTGAGACCGAACACGGGGTATAAAAATAGGTGTATTATGTTCCTCATAGGATCATGACTTGCAAAAACCGAAAGTTAAGTTCAAACATGCTTTGTTTTCGAACCAACCTGGCCATGTGCTGTTAGTTATATTACACACAAATACTTGTTACGAGCAGCATTTCCCAATAAAACTGGAATGAGTCATAATAGGTACAACTAGGCCTGGACTATTAGTTATTTTTATATCAGACAAACAAACTTTTGCAGCAATAACGACTACAAAAAAACAGATAATTGTTATACAGAGTGGGCCAATGAAAACAGTCCGGGCAAGTTTTGGCCACTTAACATCAGTTTTGCGAAAAAAGCTCGCACACGTCAATATTAGAATCAAGGGGGACATTTAAATCGATTAGTATTATTTACGTAACTTCAACCCTGAGGGCAGGGTGAATTGCACCCCAAAGATTTTTAATGGAAAAGGGTGTCAAACGATTCGCAGTTCGAAAGGCCTCTCAATTCTTTTTACAACAGTTTTTTTTGTTATGCAAATCCGATCATTAATTGCGAAGAAAATGGCATTTTAATTTGTATCAAGTAGTACGTAAGCGGTCCCAGGTTGGCAGGACGGAAGGGAGGGGTATTGCTGCGGCCGAGTCCCACACTACCCGCAAACGCGGGTGGCCGTAAATAAATAAATTTTTCCCTCATATTAAATAAAAAAAAGTACAATTGTTGACTATTTGATACAAATTAAAATGTCATTTTCTCCACAGTTAATGATCGGATTTAAAAAACAAAAAGACTGTTGTAAAAAGAATTGAGAGGCCTTTCGAACTGCGAATCATTTGACACCCCTTTCCATTAAAAATGTTTGGGGTGCAATTCACCCTGCTCTCAGGGTTGAAGTTACGTACATAATACTAATCGATTTAGATGTCACCCTTGATTCCAAAATTGACGTGTACGAGCTTTTTTCGCAAACTGATGTTAAGTGGTCAATACTTGCCCGGACTGTTTTCATTGGCCCACTCTGTATTTCCAAACGCATCGGCTTTTTATACGAATTTCAAAAGAAAAAATAGATGCATTTACAAATAAAAATATTTTAGGGTTCTAACATACTATAATTTTTTTAATACTTAAAGCTTCTTATTTTTCAATGGCCTCTCGGTCTTATCTCGATCGGCTCACCTGGAATTTGCTCGGTTGCCCATCAGTTTTATCCGGACCTGGACACCGCCCAATGATCAGTTAGACGTGCTTTAAAGTCATGTTCTTAGAAGGAACACAGTATAGTAAATTTATGAGACGCAAAGTAAACAAGATATATTAGGGAGTATTGGTTAAATTTATCGCGGTATTAGTCATTTAAAGAAAAGAAATATTGCCACGGAGCAACTCAATGGCACAAATAATTAGTAACAAAAAAATAAATAATTATCTCATTTGTCATCAATGTCCATATTTATAGTTTTTTCTACTGACTAAAAAAAGTAGTAAGGTCTATAAATTAATAGTGTTTTTCTTAACAAATTAAATCCATGACTTCTTATTTCACTAATGTTTACAAAATTTTAAAAATAGTCATTTGACCAAAACAATAATTTGTGCGTGCTTTTTTAATTACAATTTTCCGGCTTTTTTTTACTTGTTAACATGGCTTCCGATCATACTGGAAAACAAAAAACAACTATCGTCATTTGTTCTGCAACAATATCAACATATTGTGTGAAGTCTATGGATTTAAAACAATACTAAACACTTCATACATCAACAGCTGTTTCATCAAAGAAATATTTCTTCACTTATTATATAAATTTAAAAAGTGAATAACGTATAGTAACAATTCATAATTGTCATTGTTATTAATAAGTTATACTGCTTTTTATTATATAACAAATGAACATTAGATTCATGTTAAGGACTATGTCTGGAAATTTTAATATATTACAATAGTGATGGGCGATTACGAGATGTTTTTACAATGGAAACAATTGCAATCGTTCATAATAACAATCGAGTCCACAATCGACTCGGAGTTTGATTTTACAATCGAAATGTTCGATTGTTCAAGTCGATAATTTGCCACATAGGTTATAGCAATAGCAGCGAATGAGAATACATATAATCGCAATTCAAGGTTATATGCTAGTCGACTGACGTTCACGCGACTCGTTGATTGTTCACTGTTTAGTCGGTACTTACTACTCTGTGATCTCTTCACTATTGAATTCGTATTACGCGATTACTGCGCAATCGACCACGCTGTTGTTGATTGTATAATATTATGTGGCTCTCGATAGTGTACGATTCAGGACTATGCGACTTGGTCTCTGTGAACTATGAAACTTAACAGTCGAGTCCAAGTGACAACCATCGAGAGTCATCAAGATGTTTGAACAATCGAGACAATCGACTAAAACATCTCATATTCGCGCATTACTATATTACAGTATAATTTCTATTGATAT
Source organism: Mongoloraphidia duomilia (assembly GCA_039654895.1). NCBI lineage: Eukaryota > Metazoa > Arthropoda > Insecta > Raphidioptera > Raphidiidae > Mongoloraphidia > Mongoloraphidia duomilia. Next base: position 7,039,902 of record CM077516.1, read on the forward strand.
AAACACAAGGACGTAAAAAATGTTCTGTTTTGCATTTTCAATTACTAAATTATGTTTTAAACAATGAGCCATTGCATTCAACAGAATTAAGCAGTGACGATTCTACTGTATGACACTTTTTCACTAATCTCTATTTGACAGCTTTAACCCGTAAATTTTTTAAAAACATCAAATAAAACAAAGATCTCATTCAGCTGTTTTTTTACTGACAGGTACCTGATTTTATTTGGAGCACCTTTATGGAATAAGTTTATAAAATGGCGACATTAGCGCATTTTAGAAATCAATATTATTTTCATACAGCAGAATGTATAAACAATTGAGAGCTCACAGTAAAACGATATTTGACTGTTTTGTTTTATGTATGCGGCAAAGAAAACAATCAATTTAGTTTTAATGAATACAACCAATGCTAAACGTTCAAAAGACAGATGTTGATATTGTTATAATTTTTGATCTACAAAAATTAAAAAAAAAAAAAAATAACTTAAGTTTCTTCGATATATCATTATTATAAGTCAGTCGATTTTATTTTCTCGAAAATCATAAATGATTTATTTATTGGAAATGGTTACGCTTATTGTTTCATGTTTCTATGTATATTACAATTCCTAAAGCCAAAAGCTACACATTTAAGCCACAATTATCAGTAGTTTAATTTCTTAAATAACAGACATAACCATCGTACCTTATCTAAAAATATCTTTTTTTATATATTTTATAGTGAAGCTATTAATTCTTTCAACAGTTTTTTTTATTATTTTTCATAACGCATTCACAACCCGGTAATTATTAGCATATGAACCATACAATTGTATTATGTCTATTGAAATTAATTGAGTTTTGATAAAGTGCTACATTTAAGAGAAAGTGTTAATAAAACTTTAAAACTTACAAATAAACAGTAAAATCGATGTAATGTTTTATTCTTTTAAAGAAAAGGCGAGTAGGTACTTGTATACTACATGTTTGTGACTATCATTATATTTTACAATCTAGTGTCAAAGATCAGTTCTATCATTCCGCGACAGATGGCTTAAATTAGTACAGTTGATTCATACATTACTGCATCCAAAAGCATCGACTTATATACTACTGGACTACAGTTAGGGATGCAAACGTAACATCGATGTTTTGGAAACATCGAAGTATCGTTCATAAACATCGATGTCGTGACATGAAAAACATCGATACATCGATGTCACTATGAACGATGTTTTGAACATCAGAAAAACATCGATGTATCGTTCATAAAGATCGATGTTTACGACATCAAAATTTTTGAACATCGATGTTCAAACATTGATGTTTTTATGAACAATGTTACATCCCTAACTACAGTATATCCTTGTAGTTATTTTTTCCGGATTTATATGAGTGAGGAAGCCTATCTCTATCCTTTTCTGTACCAACGATTGGCTCTCGGTGTTCCTGATGCCACCTGACGCGATTGGATAAAGATTGCCTATACATTCATTCTATCTTTTTCTTTCAAAGGGACACTTTTTAACCGCTAGAGCACGTCCTGTAGTTAGGGATGCAACATCGCTCATAAAAACATCTATGTTTGAACATCGATGTTTAAAAATTTTGAAACATCGATGTCATAAACATCGATCTTTATGAACGATACATTGATGTTTTTCCGATGTTTTATAAAATTAATTAAAGATAGAATCAGGTGAAAAAAACCTCAGATTAAGTGTTATAACACAGTACAGGGCAGAGATAAAAGGAGTATAGGGTATAGCGTACAGCCACCAAACACAAAATCGCTATCATTTCATTCTATGAACGATGTTCAAAACATCGTTCATAGTGACATCGATGTGTTTCATGTCACGACATCGATGTTAAAACATTGATGTTTATGAACGATACCTCGATGTTTCCAAAACATCGATGTTACGTTTGCATCCCTACCTGTAGTATAAGTCGATGCCCAAAAGTATAAGCAAACACCATCACTTCTAGTGGAGAATGACAAAAGTTGAAGATTACACAAATCCACCAGGAGTTAACTGTAAAAAATCAACTACTTCCTTGGCATTACTGATGTACACTGAGTGAGTGGGGTAGTGATAAGAGCACTGGATTCATATTCAGAAGGTGCTGGGTTCGAATCCCGGCGGACGCAGATGTGGCATTGGATCTTTTTTTTAATGTCTCTCAAGGTTTTCCATCGTTTCCTTCAATAATTTCCAGATAAATATCGAGATGATTCCTTATACAAGGCCACGATCGATTCCCTGCCAAACTCCTATGCTCACTTTATCCTTATTCCTATCATTTCCTCACTTGTATGTACATTGGTATTAGCTAACTTGAAATTTAAATATGTAAAAAATAGCAATTTCGAGAAATTAAGCGCATTATTATTGTAATTTGTTGTAGATTTTACAGTCAAATTTCTAGAAGGAAAAAAGGGTGTGGGTCTCGGGACCCCCGACAGATGTGAAACATCAAAGAAAACGTTATTGAACTCGGTGGTATTCTCTATGTAGTAGTATATATTTTTTCAAAAGCAGCAACTAACTGTTATGCTGACGTAATCCTATATACTGCACTGTAACACCGCGTGTGTTACAGTGCACGCCTGAGCCAAGAGAGAGAGAGAGAGAGAGAGTGCCGCAGAGGTGGGGAGAACAGCAGCGAAGGAGCGGACCAAACATTTCATTGCATATTTCCCCTCACGCGACTGTTCACAGCCCGACATAAGATGTTTCACATCAAAAAACAATACAGAATCAAAATAATTTCAACTCGGAAAATAATTGTTCTTATAGAAAAGGTTTTCATTTATCAACGGTGGAGTTTAGATATATATTCAGCACAAGGGGAAATACGAATCGGTAAGATGTAGTAAAAGTTACTGCTTCTACTGATAGTCCTAGAGCGAGAAATGAGGGCAACGTCTTTTCTAGCAAGCGTGTTTTTAGGAAGACTCGACTGTACTAATATCAGTATTGTTCAGTTCCTACATCGGTGTAACAAAAAAAAAAAAATCAATACCGACAGTTCTTGTTTACCCAGTTTGCATTTACTTTTTTCAAGTATAATTTAATAGAAAAATATGGAAACTCAATTTTATTTCGCCTCAGCCGGAACACAATAAATGTGTATAAAGGAACCTTGAACTCGTTAAATCAAGAACTGCCTGCATGGAGTCCGATAACTCTTAGATTGACACCGTGACGTCATCAGTCTATTGACGGCAAAACACCGCCCTCACTTAGCAACGGACTGTCTGCTTGACTGTCTGCTTTCTAATGGTTTTTACCGTAGACAGCGTGTATTTTCTATTGTTAGAGCCGTTGCGTTATTACGGAACGATAGTCGTTGTTGAGTGATGGCGTCTCGGTGTTATTCTTATAGTATTGTGTCACTGTCTCTACCTATTTTTGTACAACCGAATTAATATATTATAGTAGATTGTATATCTAGATGTGTAATGGAGAATATTACGACGAGTGATGACAGTATGTAAAAAAGAACGACAGCGAGTTTTTAATCACACGAGTCGTAATACCATTACGCACGAGATATATATGGTATTTTTTGCCATACCCACTACAAAATACCTTATACTTTTCAATTATTTTCAAAAAAATTTGACAGTTCATTTGCGTCGTCATCTTTACTTCTAGAGTATGCCGTAAAGTTCATAAGTAATGGCAGGCACACGCATGTGTATAGAGCGAATAAACAGAAGTAAAACAATTTCCGCACACCTGCCGAATGAGTCATTAAAGGCCTTCATTTGCGTTGCCATCTTAACTTCTACAGTATGCCATGAAGTTCGTGAGTAATGGCAGGCGCACGCAGGCGTATAGAGCGAATACCGCACTAGTGCAGTAAGTAAAACACTTTCCGCACACCTGCCTGTTAAATGACTCATTAAAGGCAGCTATACATGCATCGAAAGTAGCTATTTTGTGGTAGGTATGGCAAAAAAACAATTAACACATCGTCTGCAATGTTATAAAAATAAATTCTGTTATATAATATGTACAAGGTACAGCAATATGGTTTACATTTTATCAATATTTTATATAAACTTTAAACTGTTATAACAATATGTATAAGCATTTGTTTTAATAAGGAAAAAGTTGAGATTTAATTTCAATAGACATTAAACAAATGAAACGTTATGTAAAAGTAAATATTTTTAAATGAGCATGTCTTCATAAATATTTTACAAATAGAAATATTTATAATATTTCTATACTTAGCTTTATACTGCACCCATTTCGTCCTCGAGTCAAAAATGTTGGTTTCCTAAAACTGTTCAAAACAGCTGGGGGGGAAATTGATAGTAAAAAAAAAAATTAAAGCGCGTGTTCCAGAGATCACGCAACATAGCATTTTGTTAGTTGAAATGTTTAAGAAAATAATTTAAGTGGCCACAAACATCTGAAATTAAAAAAAATCCTCGACTTTTCCAGTCCCTAAAACACAGTTTTTCATGACATTTTTCTCTACTGGTAAGCGATAAGAAGTTTGTTATTTTTCCTTGTGTAAAAAAAATGGATACGACTTAAAAAAATGTCGCAGAAAAGAATAAAATAATTTTTACAATCATCTTCCCTAACCTAATTTAATTAGAAGTCGGCGTAAATAAAGCAAAAATTACGCCAACTTCGAAATGTAGGTTAGGGAAGGTGAATGTAAAAAATATTTTGTTTTTCTCGGAGACTTTTTTAGAAGTTGTATCAATTTATTTTTTATTTATTTTCAGATTTACATTCCCCCAGAATCTTAACCCTAAAAAGGGCTACGGACGCTTGGTCCTTTGTAAATGTTTTTTTGCCGAGGTCCAATTAATCACATGTTTCATAACATATGTATAAAGTATACAAGCAGGTGTTTTTTAGTTCTTTGAAATTTTGAAAATTCTAAAAGCGGTTCTTCAAAGGTAATTAACCAAATCAGTACCCGTGTACTAGAACCAAAGTTATGAATTTTTTTAACATTTAAATGGCCGCCATTTTGAAACAAAATGGCGGGTCAAAATCAGATTCACAACACTCCTTTGGGTGTAGCTGAAAATTTTGGTACATATTTTGTTGTTCCACATTGCGTAAAAAAGGAGTTATGGGGGTACAAGAAAATAAGTATGTGAAACGTATATACAGGTTTTTTTTGAAGTTGTATAAAAATCAATATTTTCATATTTCATAACCGTGATAAATTCTTTCTTTCTATGATTTTCCAGACTTGATAAACATTTCGTGACTGTTACAGGTTTTCCAGGTCTGTGGCCATCCCAATAATATAAGACGAACAAGATATGGATGGTTCACTTATTTATCGGTCCTCTGAATTCTTCAGAAAATAACACTGGAACTTCTTTGACCCTTCATATTTTTAACAGTTACTATATTGCGCAATCGCTGAAACACAGTGCATATAAAATGTATCGTTGGCAGTGAAATTTGGAGACCATGTCAAGAGCAGCATATCCCAATATCCAAAGCAAAAAACACACACAATACAGTTCTCAATTTGTGCAAATCTCAAACAACAACAATTAGATTATTAGTGCTATTGTGTGTATATGGAATACAGTACGTTCGGGAACGTCGAACGGAAAAACGCATCCCGACAAATTGGAAAATTGCAGTAGTAACGGTTGTGATTCTGGCCCCTGCTTTAGTCCCAAAAGAGCGCGAGATGTCACGCGAAATTTTGGGACGACGTAATTATTTTTTTATCACAACGTCGATAGTTTCGTTAAAAATCGTTGAAACGACTTAATAGATATGCTCTCTGTAACGAGGCCACGGTCCGCCATGATGTGCGGCTGTGGGTGCAGCGTGGGCGTGTCCTCAGTAGGCCGACGCCTCCTTGTAATCGGAACCTTCGAGAGTGAAGAAGTCTTCGAGCTTCCATTGTAACGTTTCGAACGTCGGTCGTTTCATCGGATCCTTGTGCCAACATTCGAGCATTATTTCATACAACGCGTTGGGGCAGCCAGGAGGTGGCGGCATTCGATAACCGTGTTCTACCTGATGCAGGACTTCGGCGTTGGTCATACCTGAAATTGAAATTTACATTTATCAAATGATTTGTCGAGAAAGGGGCTTAATTTAGATGGCGTTTCTACGGCTCGCCTATTGCAAATCACCAGTTTTTAGGTTATAATCTCAGAGCCAGTAAAAGTATCAACTGAATTTTCAATTTGTTATTAACCCTTTGACTGCTCCAGACGTATATATACGATTACCTGGGTTACTACTCCAGCCGTATATTTACGTTCGGGCTGGAAAAAATACTTACATAGATAAACTGCTACCGTCGTATATATACGAGCAACGCCTACCAGATCATACTGACCAATCCGGAAGTTTTTTGCGATTTACCGCAGAATTTTTTTACAGCGATGAACTGCTATCGCCGTATATATACGCACAACGCCTATTAGAACACCAATTCTGAACTTTGTTGTTTTTTTTTTCTTTTAAAGTCAATGCGTATGTACACGTGTTTTACACGTGTATACATGCAGTCAGTGTATGTGTACACGTGTTTTACACGTGTATGCATGCACTGACTGGTCGTTATTCAGCTTATATAATATTTTTTCATAATAGGTAATATTATTATTTTTTTGTAATTTAGGTATGTAATTTTTTACAATAAAGTTCGGTTTTGATAAAAATATATGTTTTTAACAAAAAAAGCAAAAAAAACAATTTGATATGATTTGACGGGATTTAGCTTCATTATTTTACCCCACTGATAACAACAGTAGACTGCTCCAGACGTGTCTATACGGAACGGCCGAAAAAATTGCGCACACAGCATGCACTCTCGTAAAATAAATGCGCAGTGAAAAGATTAAAAACAATAAACTGAAAATATGAATTGGTATTAGGCCCAGATGATTCTAACAGTTAGTGACAGTATATTACTGATACCCTGAACTACGATATCGGATTTTATTTTAATATTTTAGTTCAATTACCTGGATACGGTATGCGACCATACGTGACCAGTTCTGTGAGCAGAATACCAAATGACCAAACATCGGATTTGATGGAAAATTTGCTGTAATTAGCAGCTTCAGGCGCCGTCCATTTAATCGGGAATCTTGCACCTACTCTAGCCTCGTATTCGTCTTCCTATAAATCAATAAATAATATTTTAAATCTGTATTCAGGTTCGATAATAGTAATTTATGCAGCGAGTGGCTTAAGTGACAGATTATATGACAGTCGAGATTTTGCGATACGAGCCTAAGGTTATGTTGCATTTATACCAGAACGAGTGTGTGTTTAGCGCGCGAGCCTACCAAATTTCGTCAAAATCAATTAACTCTTTCGAAAGTTATAGCCCGTACACACACACGCACGTACGCACGCACCCATACACACAAACACGTGTGTGTGTGTGTGTGTATGGGCTATAGCTTTCGAAAGAGTTAATTGATTTTGACGAAATTTGGTAGGCACGTTGGAATCCATCACCGCACGAAGCCTATTTAAAATGGGCTTGATCGGACTATTTTAAGGGTAATTTTAGGGGTTGAAAAAAGTTTTTGGGTCCAAAAATACTGAAAAAATTGTCCGAATCGTTTCATAAATGAAATTTTAACCTTTAGTAAAGATTAAAATGTTGTGCTAAAATTTAAATACAATCGGCCCGACAGGACCGGACTTACAAATTTTATGAAAACACTAGTTTGCGGATAGTGATTTACTTACTGAAAGGTGTATTTAATTTGGTACAGAGGTTGCATTGATAATAATATTGAAATTAAGAATAAAAATATTATTTTAAGGGATGTATTAAGGGGTTAAATTTTTTATTTTGTCCAAAAACAAACTGAGTTTACATATTAAAGCCACAAGGCCTGGATTAGCAAATACACTATATTGTCGGCAGGGTTTGGCACTGCAACACGAGTTTTTTTTGAAAATACTTTCTGAAATCCAATCCAGCATAAAAGGATTAAATATTTTTAGGAATAAAAAAAACTTACTTTAATTAAACGAGCAAGACCAAAATCGGCTATTTTAACAACATTGCTTTCGGCTACTAGTACATTTCTGGCAGCCAAATCACGATGGATGTAGTTTTGTGATTCCAGATACGCCATGCCAGCTGCTATTTGTGCTGACATGTCAATGAGCTGCTGAAGTTTCAGTCCTCGGCCTTTTCCTGTAATGAAAAACAAAAACATGACGTCCAATGGAATTGTTTCTTTTTTTAAATGGTTTTATTTAGCTTGACCCCGTATATTTGTTTGTTACTATCTTTGTTTCAAATCTTGCGACAGCTTTTTCAACTACTTCTACTTAACCGATTCTTATGAAACTTTGCACACACATTAAGTTCCCGTGACAATACAATATTATGATAATTTCAACTTGGTAACGAAGGTCTGATGATGGAATCAGGAGGTGGACAGTTATAAGGATGAGGAGTTTGCATAATGACACGGGTCAGAAATCAAACTAAAAACTAGACAATAAAAATAGGTAAAAAACTTTTTAGTTAAACGGTTTTATTTTAAATCATCAGCTGTACCAAAAACTAGAAAATAATTAGGACACAAACCAAGGGGCACTTTGTGTCACTGCGTCAGTAATAAAAGCGTGGGACGCATAAAAATCTGTATAACGACTGTATAATTTTTAAATAAGAACGGCTTGTCTAGAAAAATGTGTTTCCAAGCCCACTAACAGAAATAATTCAAATGCGCCCCACGTTTTTATTACTTATTCCGCTGACGCAGCGACACAAAGTGCCCCTTGGTTTGTGCCCTAATTATTTTCTAGTTTTGGGTACAGCTGATGATTTAAAATAAAACCCCTGAACTTGTTTTTTACCTATTTTATTTTTTAATTAATACAACAGATCTCTCTGTGAGTCGCCATGGTGGTACAACTTGAGTCATTCAACAACTCCTGAAGCTATGCAACAGTAGTACAACTACTGACGGATAGGGTAGCATGATATAATAGTAGTTCGATATAGCGCATATACTATATATTTTAATATATCGCACAGAAAATATCGATATATCGAATATAATTTATGATTTTAATTAATAGCTTTAGAAACTAAAAAAAATAATTACAAAAAATTCTTTGTATGAAAGAGTTTCGTTAGAATATTAGCGGCTAAACAAACTTCTGTTCCTGAATATCTTTTAACTTAAATTATTTGGTTTCTATAATCGGTGTTTACATATCGATATACGCGATATATCGATATTCAAAACATCGATATTTATATCGAATAGGTACTTTCGATCTATCATTTATCCTTACTGGCTGGACAAAGAAATAATTAATTCATCAACTCTCCAGGATTGCTCCGGGTTGGGTGTGATTACTTCATAAAACATCTCACGTTCTAAAAGCAAAAACCAGGTGAATCCAAAGGCAAACGTTTGGAGCACGACGGCCAGTAACAGAGACGACTGAAAATACATTTCCTGAGGAGGGTCTTAAATCCTTTGATTTACCTTCTCACATTTTCTTAAAAATAAAATAAGTTCTATATGCCATTCAAAACGCTACGAGATCACAAGTTTTTACTGTGGTGTGTAATTTAATAGTTCTTTAAAAAAACTTTACCTTGTAAATATTCGAGTAGTGAGCCATTCTTCATCAGTTCTGTAATAATATAGATCGGTTCCTCCATGGTACAAACAGCGTACAGCTGAATTAACTTCTGATGACGCAACTTCTTCATGATCTGTGCTTCAGCCAAGAAATCTTTAGGATCCATGGTACCTGGCTTCAATGTTTTGATCGCAACTGGGGTCGTGTTGTTCCATAAACCTTCCCAAACTTCTCCGAACTGGCCATGACCAAGCTTGCGCACAAATTTCAACGAAGATCGATCGATTTCCCATTGATCACGCGTACGATGAGACAATCCTTCAGGTTGCGGTTTTTCTACCTGTTATTGTAACACAATTTTTGATTTAATTAAATGCGTTGACTTTTATGTTAACGTTAATATCCGTTTGCAACAAGTTTTATCGAAAATTAAACCGCAATAAAAATACATTAGAGTAATTACTAATTTCACTTTCATATATGCCTCATTGTTAAAATTCCCGATTCGATTGATTTCAAACTATCTAACTGGCAGTTTGAACAATAAAACAAATAAATACAACAATGAGCTAAGTTTTTGTGGTTATAATATAATAATTATTAAATAGACAGTAGCCATTCCACAAGCAAATACTTTTCTTAACGTAATCAGTCGGCAACCTGTCATCGTGATGTTAAACGTCAAACAATTAAGATATACAAGGAAAAAGTCCTGACAGTGGCTTCTATTCCTTGTTTCGGCGGGGTTGCCCCCGCTAGGTAGGGCCGCCCCTCATCTTAATTGTCCTTGCCACCGCTCTCGGGCTGAACCCGGAGTGACGACATGGCAGGTTGCAGACTGATTACGTTAAGAAAAGTATTTGCTTATGGAATGGCTACTGGGCATGCCTGGCTACTGTCTATTTAAAACAAATAAAGTTTAGAAGTATAAATATTCGAAATCTGAAAGCGAAAAAGTCTAAGTATCCACGATTAAATTATTAAAAACTTGTTAATCGAAGTTGGTGTAAATGGCCATGAATAAATTTAAGGCTTAATTATACCTAGAACGCAATCCTTATTACGCATAATACTTATCTGATATTTCACTATTTCCATCTGTATTTAATACTAGACAAAACGCCTGTCCTTCGCACGAGGACCCCCCCCAGAATATCCATTTCCAATAAACCTTTTCATTATCAATTTTTTCTGCGCATGTACCCAATTCCGCCATGTTTTTCAGAGACTTGTCACCTTGACAGATGGCAAATGATTGATTTTGAAAAAGTAAATAGTAATTAAATAAGAAATATTATTTAAAGAATTGGTATAACACCCTAGAAAAATATTTGAGTACTTTTGAAGATAAACTTTTTACGATAAACAATTTTTCTAACCTTTCAACCAATGTTCGTTTACTCCACCAGTTTTTCGGCCATGGCACTTCAACTACCGTCCCAATTTAGCACAAGTATATTCTTCCACTGTTTTGTGCACTAATTTAGCACCGTCAGTAATATTTTCATCTAAATTAACATTGAAAAACATTTCTGACCTAGTCATTGCGTCAAAAAGAGTACGAAACTTCTGAAAGTCGCCATCGTAACCATGGCGACGGCGCTTGCGCGTAACTACTCATGAAAAGGTCTATTGAAAAATAGTAAAATGGCGCGTATTTTACGTTCAAATTTGGATCGATCTTCAGATTATGTTGCAAGTTTTGTGAAAATCAGTTCAACCGTTCCTTTGTGATCACTGAACAGACAGACAGACAGTTGCAATTTTATTTAATATAAAACATTGGCTTTTACGAAATTAAATAGTCCTCCCTTTCCTCCAAATAAAACGGTATCTGTCACATTATGTATCTGTTTGAAGGTTAAACATTCTTTAATGTCGCCCCCAGCCCTAAAATTTCTGCTAGAGTGAAATGTCGCGGAAGTGACGCAAATCTATATTTGTCAAAAAATTGAGGTTATATGTAGCTGTCATCGTATTCGAATCTGTTTATTGGGGTCCGTCAAATGAGCATCTGACATCTGGTGGCAGAAAATTGTACTCAAACGAGGGAAAATTTTACATGCTAACAGTGCAAATTAATCATGAAATTGTTTATTACAAAAATAAAACAAGTAAAATAAACAAAAAGTTTATCGAAAATGGAATTCGCGACGTTTTCTAATATCATGGCAATAAACACTGTCAGTTATTGCCTTGTAAAACTTATTTTACAGAGAATTATTTTCTAATGAAATGTGGAAAAACTGTATTTATGATTTAAAAAAATATTTTATAGTAATAATAAGATGTACTTGTTATCATACTGCACTAAAATAGTTGAATCCCTGATGATTAACAAATTTATAGGATTAACTTCGTATACAAATATTTTCACCTAACCCAGCCTTAAAAGCGCATTGAACGCGGATGATTAATTTCGTGGAGATTTTCTTTTAATTTTGATGTTTTTAAGCAATATGTCGTAAAGATTACTACTTTTGACAGTTCATTTTGCATGCATTTTTCTCGTTATATTTCCGACATTTGATAATATGCCCGGCTTTGAGAATCCGTTCTCCTTCAACGAAATTCCTTTGTTTAAGATTCGTACCGACCCAATCACAAATTGCACTTATATTTATCATTTCTTATCACTTTGAAAATCATAAAATTACACGCAAAAGTATACCCCGTATATGAAATTTCCCCCCGTCTGCGCCATGTTTTTGAAGCTCCACCTATCTGACGGATCCGAATACACCTCAGTTTTTTTTCGGCTCCCGAGATATCACAGGTAGTACTTTTTCAAATGGACATCTTGTATAATTAAATGAACATGCGATACATCGAATGATTTTTAGGGTGTAATATTTATTTTTACTTTTAAAAATCTTATTTTATTGCAATTATTTGAAACAATATCGATTTCAAAAAAATATTTTGAAAAAATATTAAGTAACAATTGACTCATCTATTGTTTTAATTAATGTGGAAATTTATTCTTTAAAACTGAATAGCACTCTCCAATTACAAAAATATATTTTTTTTATGCTTCAGCGAAAATATATAAATAAAATAAAATAATGAAAACACTTCAAGGTTAATCATTTAATACAGCAGTAATTTAATAGCAATACAATAAGGAAACAAAATTTATAATAATAATTATGAAATTATTTGTTATGAAATTCTCAAATGCACAATAATGTAATATTAAAATGTTAAAAGGAATTTAATTTTTTTATTGTAGTTTATGTAAATGTCATAAGGCGAAATGATTTTACTAAATACAAACCTACCTCGCAATTGGCCAGTTGGCTCTGCGTGTAGAACCAAAATTATGTTTAACTTGGGAAATCTTCAAATAAAATTATTATCACAAAAAATGCATAAATTCATATTATACATGGATCGATAATAAAAAACATAATTTTTTTATCATGAAGTATTGGAAATACCTTGTATTATGTCCGTCTTGTGACTTCTTGTGAATTTACACTACGCGTTTCAGCAACGAGTCGCCATCTTCAGGTGTGGTTAATTATTTTTCAAAAAACACACATTGAGTATTCGTAACACTATATTATAATATTATGATGCTAAGCACTGTGTATTATGTCATGGATTGTGAAGTAGGTACTGATTTAAATTTCGAGATTTTATGATTTATATAGTAGGTAGATGAAATGGAAATGTGAGTATGTGTGTGGACGATTACTGAGTATTGGGTGTTTGTGTGTTGTTAATTATTGTGTCGTATATTATGTTCGATTTTAGTGTTAGTTTGTCATTACAATGTTGGTATTGTCGAATTTTGTGACTTTATATTATATTTCATATTCTTCAAGGGTGTCCATGTGTTTACCTTTACTGCACATATGTAGTGGAATAAAATTTGTTTCAAAATCGTGATATTCATGATTTTGTGAAATAATTTATATGTTGGGCGTAATTTGATTTAGCATTTTATTCCATTACATATGTGCAGTAAAGGTAAACACATGGACACCCTCGAAGAATATGAAATATATAAAGCCACAAAATTCGACAATACCAACATTCTTAATGACAAACTAACACTAAGATCGAACATAACATACGACACAATAATTAGCAACACACAAACACCCAATACTCAGTAATCGTTTACATATACACTCACATTTCCATTTCATCTACCTACTATATAAATCATAAAGTCTCGAAATTTAAATCAGTACTTCACAAACCACGACATAATACACAGTGCTTAGCATCATAATATTATATAGTGTTACGAATACTCAATGTGTTTTTTAAAAAATAATTAACCACACCTGAAGATGGCAACTCGTTGCTGAAACGCGTCGTGTTAAATCACAAGAAGTCACAAGACGGACATAATACAAGGTATTTCCAATACTTCATAATATTCATATAGTGACTTGGAGACCCAACACTCTAAAAATGTATCATACTTTTTTTATTGAGTGATCAATGAAATAGAAAACTTAATATAAAACGCTTATGATACTCCACAATATATTGGGCACATTTTGACCCCACATATATTATTATGACCAAAACAAGTGTGGATTACTGGATTATGATGTGCATATACCCGCTCCCTGAGAAGTAAAAATAAAACAGTGACAAATGCGTAACAATAAAAAATATTCCCCAGTTTTTAGGTTTTATTTTGTAAACTGGTATAAGCATCAATCAAAAATAAATCAAAAACATTAATTGGCATTATCCCCACATAATTTTGGCAATAATTTGGTTGTTTCGAAATAAATAACTAAGTAATTTGTCTTGAAATAAATAATATTTTTTTTGAATTTAATTTGTAAAAAAAAGCTCATTCGAAAGAAAATCTGTTCTAATCCTTTAATTTCGCATTTTTAAAAGCATTAATTTTAAAATAAAATGTTTATCTACGTGTTCTTCAACACGAGAATCTTCGGGATTTATGAGTGGCGCCACTCGCCGTAACAAGAAAGAATTTACACGAGTGGCTGCTACTAAATTAGTGTCACAGAGCAAAGAAGCGAGAGTCACTGGATATTAGCTATTTGCAGTGGCGCCATTCATAATAGAACAAACTTTTAGAATTCACACGGATGGCTGCCATTAAATTATTAGTGGCGTAACCGCTGAGAGAGTCGCTGGCATCGTGCTACTTGACTTGGCTATTTGCAGGGGCGCCACTCATAAGCACACTGTCGGTACACACAAATTTGATATCTTACCTGGACACAAGGCTTGCACAAGTTGACGCACAGACCGTCGGCGTCGCGACTGTAGTGCTCGACGAGTTCCTGCAGGGTGCGGAAAGTAGTGCGCCGTGCGATGAAGAAGCCGCCTTCGTCCAACTGTCTGATGCGATAATGCTTAACGGTGTCTCCATCACGAACTATAAAACAAAAAAGAAAAAAAGCATGTTAATTTTCACGACCAAACAGAAAACAGAAGATAATGTGGTCGGTTCTCTTTAAGAACACGAAGTGCGTTAAAATTTACTTTAAACTCTACCGTTTACCGTTCGAATGCAGTAGAAGCTTCCATAAGGAATCACTTTTTAAACGGTACACAATACACAGCCATCTAAAATTGTACTAAATCTTCATGGTTTCCGGGCTTGTAGGCCGTGGTCGGGTGGTATTTCTACCTGACGTTTTGTCTACAACTGCGGTAGACATTCTCAAAGGCGATGTGGCAGCGGTCGAAGTGTCCTCCTTGGCGGCTCACAGGTCAGTGTGTCAGTGACTGGTGTCCTCCTGTTCTCTGTTCGGTCGTACAGAGAGACGGACTACGACCGAACAGAGAACACACTGGTACTGAGCATAAAAGAAGGGAGGACACCAGTCACTGACAGACTGACCTATGAGCCGCCAAGGAGGACACTTCGATCGCTGCCACATCGCCTTTGAGAATGGTCTACCGCAGTTGTAGACGAAACGTCAGGTAGAAATACCATCGGACCACGGCCTACAAGTCCGGAAACCATGAAGATTTGGAACAATGCCGGCCGTGAAAGATTGCCCACCTGGATAAAATTGTACTTTTGATGCAAGTGTTGCAAAAATAATTACATGTATTAGTGCAATAAAAACTCACCTGATAAAGAATAATCATTATGTCTACTTTCTGAGTCTCGGATTAAAAACGCTCCGTGATCATTTTCTGGCAAAAGAAGTTTTTTCTCAGCTTCGATACGTTTTATTTTACGGAAATACCATCTGTAAAAGAAAATAAAATAATTAGACGTTATTAAAAATTAAAAAAAAAAGATTATGAAAAAGAACTACGCATGAATATCATACTGAATATCATCAGAAAGCAAGTTCAAAATCCAAAAATCACAATAGTAAATGCATCACTACTCTTCCAACGATCTAGGGATAAGCGTTATTGTAAAAGATAAAAAATTATAATATGATTATCCTACATAATGTTTTTGTAAACACAGTTATAGCTTTCAAATCTATGATTTCATTTTCAATCAAAATTTTAGACATTTGACTTCAATGTGTTGAATACAATCGCAGTATTTTGGTAGGTGAAACTCATTTTTGTTGTGTTTACTAGCTGTTAGTTTCGGCGTGAACGTAAATTTTGCCAGCAGATTGGTTCGTGTCAATGTTGGTTTTGATGGGAACCTTATCCTAACCCAAGCGCAACTGGGCAAAAAGTACCCCACACTTTAAGCCTGGGTAATGGTATCACGTCATTTTGAAAATAACAAATCTTTACGTTGCGAACACGGTTTATAAACAATCATTTATTCATTCAATTCAAGTGATCTAAACTGCAATACTCAATCGTTTATACATATTGTTTTTTGGTGATGTATTTCATCACCAATGCGTAGTCATTAATAAAAAGAAATACTCCATCGATACAATAGTAGGTACCTCTAAAACAATAGTACATTACACCTCCTAAAGTTATTCCTTTATCTATACAATTGGTACTCCTGAATACAAGTATACACATTTGCATGCAAATATAACAATACACTTACAATAGCTTCCATAACCTTCTTTCATTTTAAAAATAGAAACAGTTGTCTAAAATCCATGCTAATAACAACATTGTTCAAATAATGTTCATACATCATAATTTCACTATAAAATGTAAGTATTTTGAATCTAATTCATTCATTTATCTTTATTTTCAAATACTGTATTATAACTTGTTCATTTTAATGTATATATATGTATAACATTTCAGAATATTATTGATGATGCCTAAAAAGGCGAAACGTTTAGTATACCTAAATAAAACTCTTTCAATATAAATAAATTAGCTGCAAAAAACTTCCAAAAAACCCTATTCATCACCAATATTTCAATAACAATTATCAGACCGTCACTGGATTTCAACCTTTTAACTTCCATGCGAATTATACCTAGGAAAATAGTCTTGGTGGTCATTAGTGAAGTCATCAACATCAGATGACGGTTCTGTATTGCCAGCTGTCGATACCATTGGCATCTCCAATTCGATGACCAAACACTAGCATGCCAAAATCAATTGCACTTAATTGCACGAACTTTCAGACAACACACGCACAAAATACTATTTTACTAAAACAATAATCCACAACATTATAATGATAATTTCAAACCGAATTATCTTCAATTGACACTCAATATTTGACAGTTAATCATTGATAACAAATTGTTTATTATGAACTAATTACAATTCACCACATTGTTCTAAGTAAGTTCATTAACAACTGGAAACAGTGACCGAAACTGTATCATGCCACATAAAAAGTCCACCGTGCCATAATATAATTTCCGATTAAAAGAGTTTTTGGTTTTTCCAACATGTAATTAATAGGGCGTGTTATAGCAATAATATTAAAATCAAATGTGATTATTTGTTATTTTTTTTCTGGAGTTTAATCCTAATACGTATACGATAAAAATTAAGCCAAATTATCTTATCTTAACGAGGTTATAAGAATATATTTTGTCAATAGTATAAAATTATGACTGATTGATGTACTTTAATATCATCTGATTAAGACTGCGATTTTGGTTAAAATTACACTTGAGGGTTTTTTTCTTTGATGCGGAATGTACCTAATATAGGCTCATTATGCAAAAAAAAATTACTACTTACGTCTTTTGAATAAACTGTAGGTATAAATAATATTTCATAGTATATTTGATTGAGACTTGTTCAATAAGACCAAAAAGCATGCATGTATTTCAATATAATGTCAAGATATACGAAGTTAAGTGGCACTGCGCTGTCTTTTTTCGATGTTTTTTAAAATTATAGGTGTAACTAGCGGCCCTGTCCCGTTTCGATCGGGTGCTAAGAAAGCCCGGGTGCAATACGCTACTCACTCGCTTCGCTCGTTCGCTTGAATATTATAATTACATTACACACTCGCTTCGCTCGTTCGCTATATATATAAACCTTCCGTGAAAAATTATCTAACTGATGAGTGTGGTTTTGGAAGAGTTAGCGGTTATAGATAGACAGACAGACAGACGCGGAAAGCGACTTCATTTTATACTATGTAGAGATAAATAAATTAACAAACGCACATAAAAATTTAAAATAATAATTGAATGGGACTTTATTGGTTTTCAAATGACACTTCAAACATCATTATATCTTAACTTTTTGCAAAGTTATAGCGATTCTGCCTGTTTCATAAAACGCGTAACATAAGTAAGTCTAAGTGAGTGACCTATACCCAAGAATATAGAAGAATATACCCAAGAATATAAACCCATAATTCAACTTCCACAAGGTGAAGAAAAATTTTTAATGAAATATTTCGCTACCGATTTTGACCCAAATAAGAAAAAGATGGAACTTGCATTAAGTCGGCGTTTTCTTCCTCAACAGCCCAGAGCCCCGAGGAAGAATCGGCAACAACGTCGCACTTGTCACGCGGATTATACTTATTATATTTTATTGTTCGATTATCATTATAACAATTAATAATAATCAGCGAGCGTATTTAATCCGTATCACTTTATTAACTAATTATCAGATATGAATCCACAATTATTGCACCACTTTGCTCCAATTAAACTAATTATAGAAAAGCGCAAATGTATCATCAATAAAATTATTGTTTTGAAGGTGCATTAATTAGTAAAAATAAACACTAATAAAAGAGAATAAATAAATTTTAATCTATTTAGAACACTTCCTATATTAGCAAATAGCATTTCGTTAAATATTGTATGATACATTTTTAGAGTGTTGAATCTCCAAGTCACTATATGAATATTATGAAGTATTAGAAATACCTTGTATTTTTTGATGTCCGTCTTGTGACTTCCTGTGTTTTAACACGACGCGTTTCAGCAACGAGTTGCTATCTTCAGGTGTGGTTAAATTTATTTTAAAAATTACACATTGAGTATCCGTAACACGTTAATATTAAGCACATGCGTATTATGTAGTGGATTGTGGAGTACTCCACAATCCACTACATAACACGGACATCAAAAAATACAAGCTATTTCTAATACTTCAAAATATTTGTAGTTGATAAAGAAAGTTATACTACAGTGTATACCCTTAAAATAGAGTTGCCATAGTCCGAGAATCGGGATACCGACCGGTGAATATCATTGTAAGAAATTGTTTATTCAAAAAGAACTCACTTCTTCGAAAAGCAAATTAACAAAAACAATACAATCTTTACGAGATGCATTGTGAATATTTATCTTAGACTAACATTATATAAAAGAAATTGTATAAAAGTCGAGAACCACTGAATCAATTTGAAAAACGATTTCACTGTTCAAAAGCTTACTTATTGACGAGTAACATAGGCTATTATTAAACTACGACAAAAAGGGGATGAGCAGTGAACGAACATAGCCATTTGTACCTGGACGAAGCTAAACTGAACAGCTAGTATTTTATATAAGATCAAAACAGACATGGACACTGGACAGCGATACTATGTATAGATTGAAATTTGAAAAACAGGGAAAAAATTATGAAAACGGAAAATTCGCTCTTCGAGTCCTTAAAACTTTACAATTACAGACTAAGTTACGATTTAGTTTATTTTTATTAAAGTTATTAACTTCTGTATAAATCATTAAAAACATGACTCTCTCATGATGTGGACTTTGTAGGCGCGTTGCTATATATAGTAACACATCAATCGATAGCCGGTAAATAGTGCTTGTATTGTACAAAGTGCGGAAATTTCGAATTTATAATAAACAACTCAAAAAACAACTAGCATTAACCACAGTCAATTTGGTTTGATAACGAGTATACGAAAACAAAAACACTGTATCTTCAAACAAAAGACAGTTGCGAACAGTAAACGTACGGAATTCTTTCTGCGACCTTGACTAGAACCGGTGTCCAATGCAATTTGCATTATATAAATGTATACATAAATCATTAGTAAATTGTCAGCTGGTCGCCACAAAAGAATGTCCACTCAAGCACACCACTCCTTTCTCCGATTCTCAAAAAGAAAAGAGATGGGACGTGTTGAAAAAAAGGCACCTTCTTTATCTATTGAGGGAACGTATTGGCACGAGCGTAGATCGTGTTGGCGCCGAGATTTGTCTCGTCTTCTCTCGATGAGATGTGAAATCTCGGCACAATTTCGAGATTAAATTGTCGAGATCTCATTGCTATCAAAAATGAGAAAGACGCCATCAAAAAAGTACCGAAACGAAAAATTTCTCGTCTCAAAATTCGGCATTTAAAGATCGCTTATCGATATTGTTAGATTATACGTTGAGTAAACCTCTCTCGTTCTCATGACGGTAAATAGAGATTGTAGAAATTGTTGGAAGTGAGTACTTCCGTGGCACAGAGGATCAAGTAAATAGAGATTGTTATTGCTCGTGTCTTTGTAACGATTCACTTCCGGATATAGGTCTTGAGAATGGCCGAGAGTGTAGCAATGCTGTTGTTTACATGGTGTTGCTATGGTTCCTCTATTACAAGTCCCCAGTTCCCGGGTTATAGCCCGAGAGTTGGTAAAAGTGTCAATTGGATTTTCAATTTATTATTAAAAAAAATAATGAATTGAAAATATGTATTGGTGCTAGGCCCAAATAACCTTAGCTGTTGGTGGTCTTTAAAACACACACACTTCCGGATATACACAGTTATTAAAGCCTTATAGAAATTTACCCCAGAAATGTGTGCATCGGTCATTGAATTAGCCAATGCGAACTCCTTTTCATTTAATAATTCATTCACCCACTCAAATTTAGGGTCATGCAAGTACATTATTTTGAATTATAATCAATACAAACTGCATCGATAGAAATGCATATATTATATATAGCTACCGTTATTTAAAATTACCGATATATCAATAATTCTAATCCTAGTAATAACGTACTTCACACATGTTTTGTTTTTGCAATGTTTTTTCAGTTAACATATATTAATTTTAAATGTCATTTAATTATAACTACTAATAAAATATGACACCTACACTAAAGAAAATTTTCCGTTGATAAAGTAAGATCTACACATTGGCGTACGGCAAATTTTTGAAGTTATACTTCTTTTGTCGCGTTATGGAAAAATGATGACGGTGAATTTTTACGTTTAACACCATGAAGTTAGTCGAAAGTAACACCATGAAGTTACTCGGAAGCTCATGATTATAATACCCTAGTATCACCAATCATAATGTAACAAGAGCGTTTTCAGTTTTGAATAACATTAATAAAAGTTATTGCTATACAAACGCTCGTTTATGCCGCTTTCGTTAAATATGAGTTCGTACTCCAACACCCGTACTGTTTACATTATTTTTCATGATTATAATACTTTATTATATAGCACTGCTATGTAAGATGTGCGTGGTGTAACGGATAGCACCGCCACGTCATACGCAATAGGTCTCGGGTTCGAATCTCAACACAAACATGCTTTTTTTAAATAAATAATTAGATATAAATATAATAAATAAATATATTTAATAAATTAAATTAATTTATTTAATATTTTTATGTTATCGTTTTTTTTTACAAACGTTTAGTACTGACACGCGGGATAAAATTTTTGGAGTTATTTTTGTTTTGTTACGCCAAAGAAGTATAACTTCTGACGTGCGTACATAAGTACACACACACTCTTTTTTTTACAATGCAAACAACTTTTTTTGCATTATCAATATTCCTTTTAAAGAAGAAAACAAAACTTTCAAAGTATAATAAGGACTGATTCAAAATTTTTAAAAGAATTATGGACAAAATACACACTCGAAACTCTCCTTGAATCTTGGTCTACGGGGCTGTTAGACAATGACGCTGTCGCAAGGAAAAGGGATTCCCCTTCTCCTTATTTTATCCTAGTCCAAAGTAAAAATACTGTGAGATTCAACTTACCGCAGTTTTATCACCGTAATAAATTAATGATCTAACCATTAGATTACGGATTATTTTTTATATAAGTAGGAGAAATGTTTACCAGTTTACTATCTGACAGTTTTAGGAATTGATCGAATTATGTATCTGTTTGCTCAACGTCAACAAGTATATTAAATAGAAAATTGTTAAACTAGATTTCATAGTAAACAAAATATGTAGCGCCATCCAGTTCCTAAAAGCCATCCTGGCAACAATCTTTGCAGGCATAGTCTTTGGTCTTACAGTCCCAGAGTTTGCAAGAATTTTGTGAAGACTAATATTATATTAATTGAGGTTAGGAGTGTTTAGATTTTAGGATGTAAATAAATATACTACAGTCAGCAAGTCAGCGGTCGGGACACTTGGCGCCAGGGCGCATTAAAAGATGTAAAAAAAACTAGTGATTGGTCACTTAGAATTGAACGCCCGATATCTTGTCGGGCAAGCGTCGTAGATAGTGTTGCCAGGTTCAACATTTTGGTTTGCCGGACTTAACAATTCTTTTGGCCGGACATTTGAACCCCAAAACCAGACAATTTAAAACTAGGGGATCAAATTTGAAATTAATTCTGTTTGTAATCGAAGTTATATTTTGCACTGTCACAAAATGTAACAAATCTCATGTCCAAATTGTTTTCGTCTAAACTTTAGATATGGAGCTAAAATAATTGTGAGATTAAAAAAAATTCGACATTCATGGGAAGTCAGAGTCTTAAGTTGTTCGCATTCCATTTCTTAATCATAATCGATCAATATTGTTGAACATCGAGCAATACAGCGAGGCAACGACCATCGTCTGCAACCATCTTGGAAGGAAAGAACGGCAACAACCTTGGCGGTAGACGCGGGGGAACGGAGACTCACGACACGAGTATGACGTGACGGCATGTCTACCTACTACTCTATAGGTGGTACTCCTGTTGCATGACTGTTGTATGACGCATTGGCTTTAATATGACACGATTTGCATAACAATAGGCGCAGCGCTATCAAAAACAGCAATCTTCGAACGTGTGGGTCGGTGGTGGTGTTGGCCAATGCTTAATATTGTCACAAATCGTACATCCAAAAACAACCCGACTGAGTTGCATAATGGTAGAAAACTGGCCTCCCATTCTGAAGGTACCGGTTTCGAATTTCGAATCTCAGCGGAGGCCATGACGTTGAAGTTTTTCGTATACTATCTTCCACCGAGAAACGGTACTGGACATCTAGTTGATGTTTTCCTTGAATTCCCTCAATAATCAAAGACATTGATTGAAGATAATAGATGCTCGACAACTAAGGTCATAATCGTCTGTACTTTATACGAGTCTATGGCCAATATTTACCCTGTTCAACGCCTATATGCTCAAAAATGTGCCTACTTTACTACAATATCCAATGATTCGTTCATTCTTACTTTGTTGGTAACTAAATTAAAGTTTCAAAAATGCAGAGAAACAGAAACAGTGAGTCCCTGATTCTCTCAGGAAACGTGCAAAGCTGTGAATATTCAGATTAGAACACGATGACAGCTACATATAACCTCAAAACAACTGACCTATGAGGGTGGAATATTATAGCATCACACGCTAGATACCATTTGGAAGCCCGCAAGTGCTACATAATTTTATAAGGTCTCTTTCGAAAAAAAGTAAATACCTACCTAACATTTTTTTTACAAAACAGAATTTGTCTTTGTTAAAAAACTAGTGTTCTTTTTTGGGTTTTTAGGGCCCCAAGCGTGCGTTTATTGCGCCTGCGCAGTGGTCCGCCACTGTGTATATAATAGTTTGTTTAAACTTTTTTGATATTTGTTTCAAGAAAGTCGTTCTTGGTGGCATTTCAACGCCAAACACACAAAAAACACGTAATTTATGACTCTGTGAGAATATTTCATCGTTTCTTTCTTTTTTTAGTACAAAAAAGCTCGTTTACATTCTGGTTTTACATTCCAACCATAAAATTTTACTGTTCTTTTTGTTAAAAAAAACTTTGAGTAGGTACTATTTATAGTATTCAGTTGCAGTCTTACACTTGTTGGTCTATTTGCCTATAGACAGTACCATATAGGCAAATAAACTATTGGTGTTGATAGGATGGCGGGTCCTAGAGGCCATTCAAGTATTACGTAAGCACTACAGGGGGCGGGGGGTGTTTGATTTGCTTATTTTTGATGACATGGGGGATGGGGGGGTCTGGATGGTGATTACGTCAGCAGTATTTATTTTTTTACTTTTTCGGATTTTCTACAATATTTAGTCGATTTTGGTTTGAACACATATATGGCAACCCTACTTGTCTATGCTTGAAAACGAAACGCATTTTCAGGGATTCCCGAAAATAATGGATACGTTTACTCGCTTAGAACCGAGTAGGGGAATTACCGCGCGCTATTCATTGAGCAGCAAACATCCAATCTTATCGAAGACTTAGAGTCATGGATTCGTGTGTCATGGACTGAGGACTGTTAATTTGAATTAATATACCAACATTTTAAAAGAAGTTTGTTTTGTTCGTTAATATATTAAGAATATAATAACTGAATACCATGTCAATAAAATTTGCTTAAATTTAATATTATGTGCGTTAAAGTCCTCTATTCCAAGCCTATTCCTTATTTCTAGACTTATAAGTTATAACTGCTGCTCATGAATCAATAAAGAAATCAGAACACATTGAAAAATGCATGTACCAATTGGGGGGTAAGAGTTTTGCTTACTTTTGCTGACGAGGGGGAGGGAGGGGGTTAATAATTGCAAAAAATCTGCTTACGTAATACTTGAACCCCTAGGAGGAAAACCATTATTAAGAATACAGTGAATCCCCGGTATTTTCAAGATATATGCAAACATATTCGAATATGATGACAGCTTGCATATAATAAACTCAAAACATTTTGACAGCTGATAAAGGAGGGTACAATATAGCTGGAGCTTTGCGTCACTTCCGCGACACACATCTTCTGTGGCATTTCACCGAGTCACCCTATAGTCGGGCCGCTTAACAGATGGAGCAATGAAAACGCACGATCACTGCGTGATCACCGCGTGCAAAGTACCTGATTGGTTGCTTGAACGTTCGGGAACGAAACTATGTGCGAAGGCCACGCCTGCGGCGCAAGCTATTCATGTGCTTTTCACGTGATCACTCCATCTGTTAAGGGGCACGACTATAGCAGAAATGTTTGGGGGTGGCGCCAACAAATAATATAATTGAATTGGTGAGATTAAAAAGGAAAAGATTCCATTTGACCTTATTTTCGGGAAATTGAAAAAAAGATTTTTACTAAAGAACTAATAGTCAAATGAAGAACTTATAAATACAAAGTTGTTCCTTATGGCTTTATTAAATTATTATATTCACATTTTTAAAATTTAATTTGTATAAAATATTATTTATAATATGCAAAAGATAGTGGAATCTTTTCCTTTTTGATTTCATTTGATTTCATTTCAGAACACTATTACTAGAAAATAATAAAAATCCATTTGTCAAACACGAAAATAACATTTATTCGTAAAGAATATGATTACATTAAAAAAATGCATTTTTTGTCCCTTCAGAAGCATTATAAAAAAATTGAGAAAATCTAAAAAACAGTTTTCCTCAAAAATAAGTAGGTAATTCAACATTTGTTATTGAAACAAAGACAGGAAAGATTCCAACAATCCTAATGTATGGGTGAGCCGTTGTAGTTTTAACTGAGATCAAAAAGGTAAACATTCCAGGAATGTTTTCGTTCTATATCTCAGTAAAAACTACAACGGCTCACCAATACATTATGATTGTGGAAATCTTTCCCGTCTTTGCATCAGTAGATACGTCTTCAGTTTTTAAATAAAATGGCTATCTCACTTTATTTTTAACAAAATATGGAATCTTTCCCTTCTTAATCTCACCAATTCAATTGGTATTGGATCCCAATAACCCTGGCAATGAGTGGCCTTAAAAAATAAAATATATAATATTTACAGAAACAAGCCTATAATGTTAATCAGTCATTGCATTAACGCTTGTGCAATGGAATGATTCAACGATCGGTGAAAATACTTCATACAAGAAATGATTATAAATAGACAATAATTAATCAACAGCAGCGTTCACTGCGCCTCTTGCACCTTGTTTATTGACTTTATATAATCTCACGTCTCTTCTTACACACGGAGGTCAAAGCCGTCTCTGGTCAAAGCCACAAAAATGCATCTGTGGTTTGTTCACTTATGCACCTACGTATACCGACTGTTTTAAAAATATCACAATCAAATATCGCATAAATACAGTTTAGTAAACACATACAGTAGATAATTAATAGGTCAATCGTATATTTTGTTCTGCAAATTGAAATATATGCTTAAAACAGTCGACGTAACAACATATTAAAATTTGAACCTTGAACTAATAATATAAATTTTGTCCGATAAATGACACATTTAGGGTGATCTGCCACCCCTTTAATACTGACCAATCGATCTGCAAATATTATAATGGCATTTATTGAGTCACCGAAAAGCTATACAAACAATTTCAGCCTTGAAGTAATAATAATTGTGACCATTTTTTTTGTTAAATGTTGGGGGCGGTCTGCATCCCTCCCATACCGCTATCTAGCAAAATCTCTTACTCAGGCCTTGAATAATAACACCAAAAAATTGTCACTAGCTCTCGGTCTATAAAAACGGTCAATTAAAATTTCATTATACAACATGGAAAATCGCGATCCCGAATTTGGTGAAATTCCATGGAAATGTGTCACTGTAAATAAAGTTTTGAAGAAATACAAAAAAACCTATTTTTAATTAATTTGGAAATCCTCAAAATTCCCAACAATTTGAAAAAAACATTTTATGAAAAGCATATCAGCTCCGCAACCCTAATTAATCCGTGTCCGACACGCACTTGACCAGTTTTTTTATATAAAAAAAAATATTTCGAAATAATCTATACAGCAAACTGACGCAATGTGAATATGAATAATGATTTTAAGACTTAAATAAGTAAACTGAATCTCCCAATTTAGTATTATTGCATATTTTATACTAAATCTCTTTAGAAAGTCAACGATAAAAGTAATATCGTCGTTGATTATTATTAATACGCTTATGGAATGCATGGAAATGGATTATCAAACTTACAAAACATCTTCTCAATGCATATCTATGACTACACGACAAAACTGCTTATGTGGAATATTTTTCTTCAAATAGACATTTCATTTATTTTGTGTAAATCGGTATGGAGAATCATACATTATATAGTCCAAAAGCTCCCACCGTACAAAAATCTACTGGACAACACTTTAACAGATAGATAGATAGATAGATAAATCGCCTATATGGCAGGTGGCAATTAAAACAGAGAAGTATAGAGCAATGATACAAAAGCTACAACGAAGGGCAGTCATTAGAATATGTAGCGCCTATAGAACAGCATCAACCAATTCTTTGTTAGTGCTTGCTGGAACACCACCCATAGATCTGCTTGTGGAAGAAAGGATAAAGAGGTATCATGACAAAGAGGGAGCAGGAAGAGATTACAGAGAAGACATCTTAGACGAATGGCAAAGGAGATGGGATAATAATACTGAAAATGCACAATGGACGAAGAGATTGATCCCTAATCTAGGAGCGTGGGTAAATAGGAAGTTTGGGGACACGAATTATTATGCCACACAAGTTCTGACAGGCCATGGAAATTTCAGAGCATACTTGAAGCGCTTCAAACTAGCAGATAGTAACGTATGCTGGTATTGTGAGGAAGTGGATGATGCTGAACATACCGCATTTGTATGTAACAAATGGCAGGAACAGCGCAACGAAATGGAGAGACAAGTCCATACTAACGTAAACCCTGACAACATGATTGAGGTAATGCTTAAAAATGAAAAGAACTGGGATGCAGTCATGAAATATATCATCACAATCATGAAGGTGAAGGAAAGGGACGAGCTCGACAGACAGAGAGAATAAATTGGCAAGATGGGCTTTCCCTTGACGTTATGCGCTTGCGGTTCCAAGGGTAAAGTTTCCTCACGGGGAGGAGGTTTTAGTCAGTAAGAATCTGACACTACCTGACTAAGTCAGGTGTCTTATGCAAGATTTCCCCTCCTCGCAAAAAAAAAAAAAGATAGATAGATAGATTTATTACGCAGCAGTGACAAAACTGTATGCCGTAAGTCAAACAATAATAATATGATGGAAAACATCAAATCGGTGCCAGACTATAATATGATTAATACTTGATAAAATTTACACAGATTAGGTGTAGAGAAATATCAAATATTTACAATTATCATTGTCTGCGTTGCAATTTTTTTTGCAAACCTTGCAGACCTCATAGTATCTATTTGCAGGGGATACCTACGTCTGTCAGGTATAAAAAAAGTCATGAGGTGTCGTGGGACATCAGACAGAAGCTATGCTTCTTACGCGTTGTATATATAAAATCGAATTTATTTACATATAAAAGCTATAGAAACTATAGCAACAATACGCGCTGCCCAGCCAATGAAATGCGTTGCATTGGCGCGTTGCAAGGCGGCGCTCGTGACGTTTTTTATATTTTAGGTCCCCATGCCAAGCGTGCGTTAAGAAGCATAGCTTCAAAAATAATTTGCAAAGCAATGATAATAATTATTGTAAATAAATGATATTTCTCTATAATCTGTATAAATTTCAAAAAAAGTAGTGCGTTGAGCAGTTACTACCTATATCTACTGACAATAAAAATGATTTAAAAAATTGATTTGATATTTTCCATCATATTATCTGTTAAATTCACTTAAAATAGGGTTTCATATGAAGGTACAGAATCCTAAAAATGTAATAGTGTCCACACGAGTTCCACAAACGACACTATATAAATGTATAAGAAATAAACTCGCAAAAACGATAAATCCTATGTCATGGAACAGTTCATGACAACAGATAATATTCTTTATCTAAGGTTGCCAATGCTAATTTATATTCATACTCTATGGTTGCGCGCTCGTTTTAATTCCGGTGCGACGTAATTCATTATCATTGCCAAGTGCCTCTTGTGATCGGCTTGATGTCGATTCTTTCGAGTTTGCTTGAACCGCAGCTCGCAGCCAGTATCGCCGAGACGGAATCACATATCTCGGGACGAGCTGGGGTTTTATGGATAATTATCGCCCATCGGAGTCCCCCAGAGCTTTAATTATCTTCAATTAATCAAAAACAGCTAAGTAGATATTTGTAAATAATTTAGAACTAATATAAGTGATGAATGAATGTTGCGTGAAAATTATAAGCATGAGTTTATAACATGGCCGTCTGCCATTTTAGAATAAAAATTTCATAAAAATAAAATAAATGATTAATGCTGTCAGCAGCGTCATTTACGATATTACGTTTAATTATAGATAAAATTTAATATATAAAATTTAATATTTTAATATAACCTGTTGATCAGTGTTGTATTTTAAAAATACACCGACCACGTGTATGATAATAATTGTGGAATAAAATCTGGATATATTTTGCCAATCATATACAATCAATTCATGGCGTAGTTGTATTTTAACGGAATTGAATATAATATAAAATTAATCAAAGATATTTTGATTCGCACAAGCGATTTGATAATCAAAATAATATGGCTTTAACAAACTAATGTATAGTGGAATGAAGTATCCCCCAATTTGGTATATCATCAATCTTTACAAATTGGTGGAATTTGTTAATTAATTAATTGAAATAAGATTGTACTGTTCCTTTGATCGATAATTCTAACCTGTAAAAATCATCTGTTTTTTTTTCTTATGTCACAGATGGGTTATTCTCACCTGTGTTTAACTAAGGT
This sequence comes from Mongoloraphidia duomilia, assembly GCA_039654895.1. NCBI lineage: Eukaryota > Metazoa > Arthropoda > Insecta > Raphidioptera > Raphidiidae > Mongoloraphidia > Mongoloraphidia duomilia. The sequence continues at coordinate 7,069,630 of CM077516.1, forward strand.
AATTTATCATTATTATTAACTAAATTTGATTTCTATTGTGATCTAGTGTGTTTATAAAGAGATTGCACTATTTTTGATTAATTTTTCATGTAACTTTGGTTGCCTAATACACTGGGTCTACACATTAACTCTAATTATGCATTTTTATAATTGATAAAAATTGTTCAGTACCAATCTGAGATTTTGATACAGATAGAGATTTGTAAATTATAATGCTCTTCAGCGGTTTTCAACTTTTTAATGTGTTGAGTTAAGCAGTATGTCTGTTTAACTGATTTAAATTGTTATTGCAGTAACGTTTGTGATTTGTAAAATTCTTGTTAAATTTATAGCAAGTTAATATATTATGATTGTTAAAGATACATAAAATTGTTTTTTTTCATGTATGAATGAATTAATTGATGAGAACCTTTGGATCTGAATAAGTTTAGTGAAGATTGTTCGAATCAATCTAAGACATTTTTGTTCAACTAAGCATCTCTCACTGTTAATATTAGAATAGTGAACTTCATTAAAATAAGTATAACCTTTTGTAGAAAACATATTTCACTTTGTCTCGATAACAAGGACCCTCAATTGAAGTTCCACCCCTTTCTTTCAACACTTTGGACGAGTAAACATCCAAAGATAAATTAATGTGGGGAACCCAACCCTACCTTTATGCTGATAAACTTCGAACATCCAAATTCAGTTATAATTTGTAATTGTCGACAGCATAAAAATTATTCCACCACACCTATAAGAAATAAACTCCCAAAAACGATAAATCCTTCTCGAGTTTATTTAGATTTAAAAAGATGAATGAATTTCGTTCGACCTGACGTTTGCAACACTCATGTAGTAAGAAATTGCATCGATGCTTTTTCACTGCAGGAAAAAATGGAGAACTGAATCACTAAATAAAAATTCGACGCGGTTTTGCCTTGAGGTCACAGATATAAATATGTATGATGCAGAATAAATTGTAATGTTTTATAAATAAATTATTGTTACGTAACGTTTAGTTCAATCTATTTGTATTAGAAAGTAGAGTTAAAATAAAATTTTCGAAATTTAAAAAAATCTAACTGATAGTGAAACAAATCCAATTTTAGAGCGAGGGCCAGCATATACTAACCCTCCCCCCTCGTATGTCTTGTATGTATGTTCGCGCTAATCTCAGAAACTACTGTGGGGATTTTCGTTCGATTTTCACCAATAGACAGACTGATTTACGGGGAAGGTTTAGGTATAATATTTTGTGCAAATTAGCTAATGTTATGATGATATTTGTCGATTAAGTCGGAAAAAATTCGCGTATTGTCCGAATCCTACTAACATTATAAACACGACCAGCCCGGCTTCGCTTCGCAGGGGAGGATAATTCCTATGGGATGGTAACAAACCGTAACTCCACAATTTTGTTACATTTTAGCGTATTGGCGAAATCCTACTAATATTATAAACATCACCAGGCTGGTTTTGCCTCGCAGGGGGAGTATTTCTCGCGGGGAGGATAATAAATCATAAATTCATAACATCCGGGCGAAGCCGGATCGGGCCGCTAGTAATAGAATAGTGAGAACAATAGGGTTCCAAGCTTTGGATGCTGCAGAACCCTAAAAATTAAACTCAATCTATACCATGTCCATTAACTTTTAGGAACAACAGAAAAAGCATAATGCCTCCTCTACACAATCGGCCATGATGGACGATCACAGAATGGGTCATGATTGTCACCATCATTGCGCATCTGTCCACACAATCGTGCATTAACCATTTGATGACCCAACGTCCTTTAATGCTTCCTCTACACAATCGGCCATGATGGACGATCACAGAATGGGCCATGATTGTCACCATCATTGCGCCATCTGTCCACATAATCGTGCATTATCCATTTTGATGACCCCAACGTCCTCTGATGTTTGTCGAAAAACCGACACATAGGCGATCACGCTCGATCGTCACCAATCATGGGCAATTGGGTTTTAAAATGAATTTTTTTTTTACTTAAATGGAAGGACCACATACAAGTTTTATAGCAAAACTGTTTTTATTTAATTTTTTTGCTTACTAATTAAAAAGTTATATTTAAATAAAAATTAATTTTTAAACTCAGTTCCGATAACGCGCCGAAAGAATCCGAACGCGTGTGACGTCATTATGTTATCTATGGTCTTTGTATCCATGGTTACCAAGTTAAAAATTTATTATTTTTGATAGTATGTGTAATACATATTATACACAAATACTAACAAATGGAGACACATTTTAACATAACGACGTCACAAACATTCCTGGCGCGTTTTGAAGTCACGTGATATTTTTTAAATTTTTATACATTTTAATTAATTTTTAGTAATTTATCTATAGCTTTAAAAAATTTTTTCATTTCGATTTTCAATATTATTTATGTTAAATTATTAGAAAAAATTAAAAAATTAATAATTTTTTTTAAACTTAAATACCTAATTACAGGCGATTATGCCCTCCACACAATCGTGATCGCCTATAATCGTCCATCATGGCCGATTGTGTAGAGAAGGCATGATATATTTTAAAGGATTAAACGCATTTAATCTTAGTAAAAAAAGAATACAGCTTTCTAATACCTAGAATCAATTTCAAATATCTTGTATTTAAGACAAGCATCATTTCCCAGCTGTCACTATCTTATATAATAAGTCGTTTCTTTTTCTTTGGAAAGCAATTAACTCGAACGCGATTTAGGGGCGTCACGATTAACAAGAAATCTGCGGTTACCTGACTCCGTGAATCCTCAATTCAAGTGAAGTTTGCATTAATCTTTTCAGAGAACAGCGACGCCTCGGGATAAACCAAAAATTCAAAAATCTTATCATATCTTATTGAATCACTCAAATGACCATCAACCTTTGCTTGATCACATTTATGCTGGGTTTCTGGTACTTACTGACTTAAGACTTTGTACATCTACACTTAAGTATGTGGACAAAATTCAAGTAGTCCGCTTCTCTGCGGTTCTATTTATATGTTTTTTGGGGGCTGAATCCGAATTTGAAGTTTGCAAACAAAATCTCCTTGAAGCGCTCCGTGATATTCGCAAAAAAGAAAAACCACGAAATTTTACCACTTTTTTGCTTTTTACCAAATATCTCAGAAACGGTCGAATTAAATGATTCTTCCACTATGTAATGTTTTAAAGAGGATTACATAGTGGAAGAATCGTTTAATTCGACAGTTTCTGAGATATTTGGTAAAAAGCAAAAAAAGTGGTAAAATTTCGTGGTTATTGTAAATATTCTTTGCAAACTTCAAATTCGGATTGAGCACCCCAAAAACATATAGAACCGCAGAGAAACTGATTACTTGAATTTTATCCACGAGAGGGGCTTTTTCGCTACCATTTTATTGGGCTATATATCAATTTTGGGTAAATTATAACAAGCATCAGCTTTTACGAAACCAGAATTAAGTTTTTTATTCACCGTAGTGACCATATTTGTAATAATTTTTTTTAGTAAGAAAACTATCTTTCTTTACTACTACCGAAAGAATGACACTGACGTCACGTCACTCTTATTCAATTTTCAAACATTTCAGAATCTTTAAATAAGTATCGTTTCTACTTTCTACGCAAATTTAAATTTATATTTTTTTTTAATTTCAATCGCTTCTTTTTTAGTGCTATAAAAAGTAATCGTAAAAGTAATCGTATAATTGCAATCGATTACTTTTGAAAACGAATGTATTTGTAATCGTACTCTAATTACATTTTATTGTAAAGTAACTGTAATCGTACTCAATTACTTTTTTGTGTAATCGGCACAGCTCTGCTAGGTGTCAGGAATGGATATTATCTATAAATACCAAACGTTTAGTACTTTATTTTGTTTATGTTTTTAGTTCCATAAAATGACACAAATCATTGAATAAAGGCGCTCATAACACAAAAGTTCACCAGAAAACCCCAAAGATTCACCAAAAAACCCCAAAAATTCACCAGGAAACCCCAAAAGTTCACCAGAAAACCTGATATTATTGAATTCTCGATACGAGATTTTTCAAGAATTCTCGTTATCGACACGAGAAAGGCACCCTCAAAAAAAATCACATAACGAGACGAGAAAATGTTTCATCTCGAAATTCAAACGAGAACTAGAACAGCCAGAGTTCTTGTGAAGATGAGACGAGACAGCGACAATAATCGCACATCTGAATCCGATATTCGTCGCTTTTATTGTCAGACAATCGAAATAGATTATGCAGGTGGGGGCCGAATGTGTAATCTGAAAACTCAATATGTGGATACAAATGAATGGCTGAGTCCCAAATGTCTTCTCAAAAAAGAACATTTTACAAAATAAAGTGAATAACAAACTTTTTCAGCGTTAAAAAATTTCTCCATCTTCCGAACAAAACGATGACGTGTCAATGTGGTGGAAGTGAAGGATTTTTTCATTAATTTTGATGTAAAAATATATGAGCACTGTGGTTGGAATAAAAACAAAATAAAATATAGTTACTTCTTACCACAACAGTTTTATTGATGGATGTACATTTCGAAAGCTATGCTTTCATCTTCAGCGAACACTACATTAAAACTGTTGTGGTAAGAAGTAACTATATTTTATTTTGTTTTTAATTTTGATGTAACCAAATATTTTTGTAATATCGAGTTAAAGAATTTCCGTGTATTTCAAAACGTAAAATAGGACTTATCTAGTACCCCATATCGACGGTGGAAAGTCATAATGGCTTAACCGCCATCTAGGCTAGTTCATTGGTTCAATATTTTTACGTGGCGTCTGTTCATTGGTTGAATATTTTCACGTGACAACGTCTCACTCCCCAGGTAGGCATGCATGTACGAAAAGTATACTTCTCCTTCCAACCGAGAGATGTCGCGTCGAAGATTTCAATTATTATTTTGCTTACCTATATTAGCAACACATATATTTGTGTACTTTCCACAATTCACTAGAGTCTAGACTGTAGACAATCAAAGTGTACGTTCGACAATTTACCAGACATTTATAAATTATAATTCACCAATCAATCAAAGTGGACTTTCCAAAAATTAGACAATTAAAGTGTACTTCACAGAATTCACTAGACAATTTCCAAATTTCACTACATAATCAAAATGTACTTTCCAAAATTTATTGGGCTTGAGAATAGCCGAGCGTGTAGCAATGCTGTTGTTTGCATGGCGTTGCTATGGTTCCTCTATTACAAGTCCCCAGTTCCCGGGTTCTAGCCCGAGAGCTGGTAAAAGTGTCAATTGGATTTTCAATTTATTATTAAAAAAAAATAATGAATTGAAAATATGAACTGTTGCTAGGCCCAAATAACCTTAGCTGTTGGTGGTTTTTAAAACACAATTTTTTTTTCCGAAATTTATTTTTTCTTTCAACCCAGGCAGACGACACAGCCTGCTCATTTTTTCATGGTTTTACAGATTGTCAGAAGACAAAAATGCGTAATGTTCAGAAAATCGGTTTATAGCAAAAAGTTTGCTAACCACTGAAATAAATTATTAATGGAAAAGAAACTTTATCATCTTGTTGTCACGCAACATTCACGGGCAGCAATTTGATATCTCTTAAACGGTTAAATCACGATGGAGCCACATTACAGGTCTTGATATATTTAAGACAATTCCGAGAAAAAGTCAAAGTAGGCGTGTGCTAAAATTGTTAACTAACAAAAGAGGTCGCGATATACAGGCTGTCTTATTTCCGATAGCACAGTATAAGTACTACAGATACATATTTATAAATTGTATAAACTATTGGCTGGGTGCGCGACGGAAACGACATCTGATGACTGCACTAAATCACACTCTATATCCGTTGAAGAAATGACAAATTTTTATAAATAAAAAATTTCAGATCGCTAAAAAATATAAATGTAATACCACATCTGAAAGGGGCTAATATATATTACGTATTGTGTTGAAAAAAAATAAGTATAAAAAATTTTAATAAATATAAAATACATTTTATTTCGAATGTGTCATGTATATATGTCCACTGTCCACTAGATGGCAGTGGGAACTTAATATGAGAACGTAATGCTTTCAGATAATATTCGATGTTGTAAGTTTTTGTTCTTAGTTTATAGTTATTTTCTTAATAAATATTTTATAGATTATTAGTATGCTTTAATAGTTTTCTGTTGAATTTGTTGGGGCTCCTGCGATATTGAAACTTCAAGCGCGCGTTTCTTGCGCCTGTGCAGTGATTCCCTCGCAAAATGTCTTATAATTTCTGTTCGTCATAGTTGTCTTGCGATTCCATTGAAAATAAAACACACAGTATATTAACATTTTCTAAGAAATTTCGAAAGCAAATGTGTAAGTAATTATAAGGTATACACAAAACAAAAGACAGTGTATTTAACAGGATTTAAAAACAATATTTACTTAATTTTTTTTTAGTCAAATACATAATTATTATAGGTACCTACGAACCCAGTGGACTAGATAAAATAAATTATTCTGTTGAAATTACACATCCTCTCAAATTTAATTCTCACTTTACTGAACCAAAAATAGTAGTATTAATCGTGTCACCGTAGAGTAACTGATAACTCCGCCGCCGCAATAGTGGAAGATTCGGGTTTGAGTTCTGACATTTCAAAATAAAATCTAATTTAATTTTATTATTTGAGATATTAGGATGTTCAAAATTTATACAGTAACGGTGTTCTTGAGAAATTGGAATGAAAATATAAATTTTAATTAAGTTTTATTTTGAAATGTCAGAAAATTGATCGACTTTTATAGAAAGAATTAGATTACAATCCTTATCTGAAGTTTTCATTCTAATTTTGTGAAAATTAATGCCTGTCTTGAAGAATATGTGTTTGAACATTGTCCACATACAAAACCCATTTTTTTAATCGTTATCAACTATCCATATTAGTACCTATACAGAGTTCACTAGTTAGTTGTTACGTTCGTTTAGGTGTGTGTGTGCCTCAAACGACATCTAGATGGGGTATTCGACCAATCAGAATGGACCCTGACTGCAGGGCCTAGTCGCTTGTCAACAAAAAATAGGGACATACTACACGAAAAGTGAATAAAACAATAGAAAGCACAGGCCGATAGAGCAGGACGTATGCCCGTCGGATGGCCACAAATATCCGGAAAAAATCCCTATTTTCCAGATTTTATTAAAGGTAATAGTTCATTTTTTTCCCTACACTGTAAGAAATGAGAAGGCCGATTACATAGATTATCGATGGTCCATTTGTAGCCAGCGATTACCTAATCTGCTAATAAGCACACAAAGAGACAATGGTGTCGCAAAAAGGTATCGCCTGCACATCGCGTAGATTCCATAAAAACACATTGCGCATGCGTGGTTACTAATTTTACATTAATTTGTTTTGTATTCATCCATTTTATATATGTAACCATACATTTTATTTTGTAATTTTTACACACTTTATTGGAATATTACACAAATTATGTAATTTTAATTTACTTTATGTAAAAATCACAAATTTGTTTAACTTTACAGTAAAAGTCCAAGTTTTTATGAAGTTTTCTGTGTAAAAATAAATAATAATGTAAAATCACATAGAAAATCGAGCGAATTCTACCTTAACTTTCAAAGTATTTTTACATCCATTTTTTACAGTATAACCCTGATTAATATTACCCAACCTTCCTATAAACTCCATGCACTGCAAAAAATGGATTTAAAAATACTTTGAAAGTTAAGGTAGAATTCGCTCGATTTTCTAAGTGATTTTACATTATTATTTATTTTTACACAGAAAACTTCATAAAAACTTGGACTTTTACTGTAAAGTTAAACAAATTTGTGATTTTTACATAAAGTAAATTAAAATTACACAATTTGTGTACTATTCCAAAAAGTGTGTAAAAATTACAAAATAAAATGTATAGTTACATATATAAAATGGATTAATACAAAACAAATTAATGTAAAATTAGTAACCACGCATGCTCAATGTGTTTTTATGGAATCTACGCGATGTGCAGGCGATACCTGTTTGCGACGCCATTGTCTCTTTGTGTGCCTATTACCAGATTAATCGCTGCGGCTACAAATGGACCATCGATAATCTATTTAATCGGCCTTCTTATTTCTTACAGTGTAGCTTTACTTTCAAGTCAGTGAGCACTCCATGAGCCATGACTGGCCATTTGGATCCAAACCAAGAGTCATGCACATTAGAGGTGGGTTCCTTCCAAAATATTCTCAGAAAATAAAACAAAAACAACAATAAACTAATTTCTAGCAACAGTTAGACCCAAGAATTCCAATATTGATTTGGCAAGTGAATGATCTTGACTTAATAAAACAAAATCTAGCAAATCGCCACAACCAAACTGCATTTTACAATCTCTGAAAAATACTTCAACCTTGACTTAGATGTTTAAACCATTGGCGGCTCGTCAAGGTATGTCCGACAGGCGCCGCCTATACTCTGCGATTTTAAACAACAATGTTTAAAGACCAGATTAGTGGAGTCCCTAACCCCTTATTTATGACAAGCGGCGCATGCATTGCAATGGTCTTAAAACGAACTTCTAATTACTAATTACATCCACTGCGTCATACTAGAAAAACTTAGAAGATCCTGTGTATAGTCCAGTCACGAGAGCTTAAAAAGGTAGTTCCACCTTGCGTTTTGTGCAGCAAATGATTTTATTTTTTTGTGTCCTCAAGCATGTTTAGGAGATGTCAAATCCAAGTTTGCGACCTCTAAAATAGGGCGGGGGAGTTTTGGTGGGCTAAAAACCACGATTTTTTTGCACTTTTTCGGTTTCTTGCTTATAACATGGAAACGGCTGATCCTATCGAAAAAATGGTCCTATTCAAAATTAAAGGGCACAAAATTTACTTCAAAATGCACTATAGTCAAATATGTTTTTGTTACGATTTTTACCGACTCTACAGAACTTAGAAAAACAAAAAAAAAACTCTTTTTTTTGTTTGAAGGCGCTAATCTCAGGATCTACTAGTCTGATCAATGAGACCATATACGAGTTTTTTAAAAATTCAATTCCAAAGGGTGAAAACGGGAGTGTAGGATTTATTGTAATAAAAAGAAATCCTACACCCACGTTTACCCCCTTTGGGATTGAATAAAAAAAAAAATCGAATAGCCTATAACCTTCCTTAATAAACGGGCTATCTAACAAAAAATTTTTTATTCAAATCGGACTGGTGGTTCCTGAGATTAGCGCGTTCAAACAAAAAAAAACTCTTTTTTTGTTTGAACGCGCTAATCTCAGGAACTACAAGTCCGATTAAAAAAAAAAAAATGTTTTTGTTAGATAGCCCGTTTATTGAGGAAGGTTATAGGATATATGAGTTTTTTTTAAATTTAACCCCAAAGGAGGTAAAATGTACGTGTAAGATTTTTTTTTGATTTTGGGGGTCAGTATTAGGGGGGGTGGAAGACCCAAAAACAATGTTTTCAAGGACATAGTGTGGGGTATCAAACAAAAGTTTGTCAAAGCGTGAGATCAAAAATATATAATTTGTTCTTTTAATGTAATTTTTTTTAAAACTTATAGAGTAAAAGCACTGGATCTCAACCACCCATCTGTGGTCGACCAAATATATTTATGTATGAATAAAAAATACGTTATTATGTAAAATCTCTAATTTCGTATTTAATTCACTAATAAAATACCTACAAAATGTTTAAAACAACCACAAAATACCAAACCATTTAAAAATTCTCGACGTATACGTTTTAATTTTTAATTAAACAACAACGACCGCCACTGGTCATAGAGAATTAATAATATTACATTCATAATAGAGAAATTAAACCGCATAATTGTCACCTATCCTTGTCATTCATATCTCTCTTCATATAAAATAGAAAGAGAAAAAATATCAAGTCGGATTTGATCTTCATGTAAAGTTTATTATCCACCGATAAAGTTAACTACTTTATGCAACATAACAATGTATTTGTGAACAAAATTATATAACAGTCGTTAATTTTTATATCTTATCCAAGGAAAAATTAACACAGGAAGATAAGATAAGATAAGATAAAATTTTATTAACATAAAATACAATTTTGTACATGAAAAGACAACATATGAAATTAAAAAAAAGCGGGCTTGAGAATAGCCGAGAGTGTAGCGGCGCTGTTGTTTACATGGCGTTGCTATGGTTCCTCTATTACAAGTCCCCAGTTCTCGGGTTCTAGCCCGAGATCTGGTAAAAGTGTCAATTGGATTTTCAATTTATTATTAAAAAAAAAAAAAAAAAATAATGAATTGAAAATATGAATTGGTGCTAGGCCCAAATAACCTTAGATGTTGGTGGTCTTTAAAATACAATACAATACAATACAATTAAAAAAAAGCGTTCCACGTGACCTGCTGTCTAACAGTAAAAGAATAAAAAACACAGGAAAAAAAAAAAAAGCAAATATATTTAGTATTTACAGTATTTTACGACTGGCAATGAGATGTTATAATTCATCAAAGAATATTAGTACTGTAGGTATTTATTCTATTCGATCGCGATATTTTTCGAATGCAATGATGAAAGGCAGTATAGTTTTTAAACACCTGAATAATTAAAAAAAAAAATTACTGAAGCATTCCGTAAACATTCTGAACCCAACGACGTCGAAATTATTCAAATCGAGAAGTTATGGCTGAACAAAATAATAATAAATAATAATAATATTTAATAAAAAAAATATAATAATGTCGAATTGATAATCTCCGAAATAACCTGTTATTTTTTTTTTTGAAGTCGGTTAAAATGATACTTTAGAGTTTATAGAAAAATATCTAAAATATATATCATACTGTTGTGTCTTTTTGAGTCAACATTAATACTCTACATAGTCGACCACAACATTGTTTTGTTTTGGAGTTTCTATGAGCTACGCTTTTGAAACAAACAAGTTATTCAAAATTTATAATTTCGTTGTGATCAGACCTATTTTAGACTCGTCTTGATTAAATCAAATTTTGTTGTGCTTTATTTATTTATTATTAATTTTATATAAAAATCTACAATATTATTAAACCACGTCAAAAAGATCTTTATAATTGGTGACCCCACCAATTATAAAAATCTTTTTGACTTGATTTAATATTATTGTAGAGCCTTATATAAAATTATAAATAAATAAATAAAACACAATAAAATTTGATTTAATCAAGACGAGTCTAAAATAGGTCTGATCACAACGAAATTATAAATTTTGAATAACTTGTTTGTTTCAAAAGCGTAGCTTATAGAAACTCCAAAACAAAACAATGTTGTGGTCGACTATGTAGAGTATTAATGTTGACTCAAAAAGACACAACAATACCTACATCGGCTTCCCAAAATATAAACACCTTTTACTTAATAAGTAAAAATGCAGAGTCCGGATAGTAAGTAAGTATCCTAGTTGGAGTCCTAGTTCTCACTTTCTAATGCACGCCTGAATATAAAGTCATGGATTACCAGATAAGTTCGTTAAAAATACCGAACAATTTTTATAAATTTGATTTCATGGATTATAATTAAACTCACAATTCATATTTAAGCGCGGGTGGGGTCTAGTTCCCTCCCTAGAAAATAATCTTAGTTACGCCAATGCAACCCGACCGCCAATGGCAACTTGACTCAAGTGTACATATAGAAAACTATAGGTATCAAAAATTGCTTTTTGACCGCAGATATGACAATTTCCAGCATTAATTGCCAATGTCCAATGGAGATTTCTAAACAAACAACGAGTATAGAGTATTGCGTGTTTTGCGACACGTGCAGTAATAGCTATCGGAGGAGATATTGCAAAACTCTGAACTATCATTGACAATGTCAATATCACACTACTATAATATAAAATAAATACGCGTAGCCTATTACATTACCAGTTACTGCAATACGGTGCGATACGTAAACTGCCTACCGCTTCAATATTGGTCAGATATTCCAACTATACCATGTCCGACTTCACTCAACTCAAATCTAAAGGCCCCCAATACACTACGATGAAATACGTCGATTTTCATCGTCACGATAAAACACGTCGGTTTTCATCATCAATTGGCTTTGCCCACAGACTTCGTGTAAAATCGTGTCATGCTCACTCTGTTTCTGTTTAAAATTTGTTAAAAAATTATACGTGTTTCAACTTTATTTTAATTTTTTGTGCGCTTGCAATGAATTCGACGCAATTGATAGCAGTGGCAGTGGCAAGTTCTGTTTTGTCAAAAAAGAGGACGAAACGTGTATGGACTAAAGAGTGGCTGTTAAAAAGAAATAAACTTTCTCATACTAATTTATTGAACGAGCTGAAACTTGAACCTGGGGATTGGTTCAATTATCTGAGAATGGACGAACATACTTATTTTGAGTTATTGAACTTAACAACTCCCTTGATAACAAGAAAAAACACTAAGTTAAGAGAAGCGATTTCTGCCCATGAAAGGCTCACGGTGACACTAAGATATTTGGCAACTGGGAGAAGTTATGAAGACCTAAAATTCACTGCAGCAATATTAATCAATACTCAAACTAATTACAATCATTTAATTAATATGACTTATTTGCTGTACGTCGCAGTTGTGTCCACTGAATAAACACGTCGATTCTTATCGGAAAGCGCCACACATTACGATTTGAAACGACAACCATCAAACACGTCGTGTTTAAAGTCAAGATATAAAAACTGTCGTGTTTTGTCGTCGGTTTTTGCCCATACACTTCGGTTTTGACCGACGTGTTTTATCGTGACGATGAAAATCGACGTATTTCATCGTAGTGTATTGGAGCCTTAAAGAGTATTCGTTGCCGGAAGTAACCTCCTGCACCCTTCGTCTCAAATCCTTTCCCCTCGCCTAAAAACGGTTATGGTTCTCCCGAAAAATAATGAAGAGAAACTTATCGGCGTATTTCTAACATGCACACCACATATGAAACTCAACGGCACGTGTGTTTAGAATTCTCCTTGACATATGAGCGCGAAAATATGAATCTCGTCTCCTATAACCCGATTCTCTTATTACAGGGTTCTCCCCTACTGAAAATGAAGTGAAAAGCAGCTATATTATAGTGGGTATGGCAAAAAGTACCATAATATATATCTCGTGCGTAATGGTATTATATGACTCGTGTCTGTTAAAACTCGCAATCGCTCGTTTTTACATACTGTCACACTCGTCCGTAATATAGTCCATTACGCATCTAGATATACTACAATCTATTATTGTTGTATCCATAGTAAAGCTGATCTTGTGATCTAGCATGGGACAGTTCCTCAATAAATACAGTAGCAGAAACATTATCAAAAAATGATTTAGAAAGTCGCGAAGAAAAAATCTGTGTAAACAATCATCGCAGCACACAATACATGGGTTTTAATTAGAAATTGTGAGCAAGTAAAAGTCAATATAAACCAAATAAATTAGCTGTATCCATAGAAAGCAATAGTGATTATAAATCATTAACAAGCCGTCGCCGCCATATCATTAAACGTACTTGATCGTCGATTGTTTTAACAATGACATAAAACAAATGACGCGCCGCAATTAAACAAAATATTATCGATGTTCTACGATTAATTTTATGCCTTGACTTATCGCTGAGAGCAAAACTGCAGACAACCTTTCAGTTTTATAACTTTTCTCTTCATGCTGATATTTACGAAGGAAAGATACAACTTGTTAATTGATTAATTTTCAAATAAATCATTCTCATTGATCATTCATTTAATATAACTGTGCTAGCCAATATATAATCAATCCTAATATATTTTTTTGCGGATTTTTTAGATTTTTGAATGATGTGAAAACACACGTATTATCAGAATTTTTGCCAATTTGTCTGCTTGTGCATCATCTCATTTATGCTAGAGTGTCTCGGTGAAAAGTCACGGAGGTGGTGTGTCGCGGAAATGGCGCAAACGCTCCCCTATCAACTATACTTACTCTAACCTTCTTTGGCCAGATGTCAAAATGTTTGAGGTTATATCTCATCGTATTTGAATCCAAAATTTGGATTCAAAGAATATGAACTTTGTGAAGTGTTAACATTTAATGTTAACACTTCACAAATCTCTTGAGAGTAGTGAAAATTCTTACGCGGCGCCACTGCCACGACGATTTGTATGGTAAAATGCTAGCTCGATGAAACAAAAGAATGCATCACGGGAAAGAATGTTTGGACTGCATTCCCTCTTCTCCGCGGGGTGTGTTATAATTTATGGTATAGTCTGTAGTGTAGATACATTCGAACGGCAATTGTGACTGGTCGGTTTGTTTACGGATACATATATAAACCCTGAAGCATAACAACCAGTGGCAAGTCATTCAACTTCTAGGCTTCGCACGACGCACAGTGTACACGTGCTCTTAACCTTATAATTGATTGGAGTTTCATGCTTTCACGGTCGGTAGACATCTTGGTAGCAAGTGTTTCCGGGCTAGGTAGCCGTGGTCTAATGGATTTTACTCCGTATGTTTCGCCCAAAGCTCCGTTGGGCATCTTCACCAGTCGATCGGCAAGAAGATCAAATCGTATTGCCAATCGCCGCTGAAGATGCCCAACGGAGCTTTGGGCGAAACGTACGGAGTAAAATCCATTAGACCACGGCTACCTAGCCCGGAAACACTTGCTACTTATAACTGATTTTTGTATTATTATTCACATTGGTTGTTTGTGCCACGACACTTGCTTTTATTTTACGAAAAGTACTGTAGATGTCTACACGTATATAATTTTTACATACGATACGTGTAAGACCTGTTATTTATAAATCGAATTGAACAAAATAATAAAGAATAACACTGTGAAGCAATTTTTCTCAGACAGACATAAATATATGATGCAATATATATTAAAAAAATACGCCAGCGTCTTGGTCTGTTTTCCAAGAAGAAATATTCTGCCCGGTCGGGGCGAACACATTTTATAAACTATTGCTTATGTGAAGTGAATAAATACGTCGTTTATTTCAGTTACTGCAAGTAACGAACTTTCGCACAGAGCTGTACTTATCAAATTCAAATTCTTTATTGCTCCAGAGGCAAAAGAAAAGGGCATAAGAGAACAAATAGCAGATGAAACTATTACAAATATAAAAACAAAACATAGTTACATGCGTTAAAAAAATCATTTAAAGAAAAAAACATTTATTAATAATAATTAATAGGAAAGCCAGTTTTTTCTTAAACTGCCGAAAATTAGTTATCTACATTTTTTTAGGAACAAGACTTGGTGCAACAATATACAGGATGTTAACGAGTGTAACAAACTTCGAAAAGCCCTAATTAACGTATATGTCCAAAAATGCTATAGCTAAGCCAGAATACAAGGTGTTGCAATTGCTTAAAAAAATAATAATTTTTTTAATATCTAGAAAACTACCGGAGCTATTTATTTGGATTTTTTTGACATAATATTATAAGCATTAATTAATTAAATTCGAAAGAAACGAGCGAAGAGAGTGAGTGACATGTCAAGGCATTAATTAATTATAAATTCGAACTACAGAGCGAGGCGAGTGTGTAACGTATTAATTAATTATAAATTCGAGCGAACGAGCAAATCGAGTGCACCCGGGCAAAGTCGCGGACGGGAGCATGTGTATCCCTATATTATTAAACGAGCAAATCTTGTATATATCTATATAAATATTTTCTCGAAAACGGCTCTAACGATTTTGATCAAATTTACCGAAAGGGGGTTTCGAGGGGCAAAAAATCGATCTAGCTAGGTCTCATCCCTGGAAAAATTCGTTTTCTTATCGATTTTGTCATTTTAAAAAACAGTTTTTTTAACATTATAAAACAGTGTCGTATGGTGAGTAGGCTTTGGAAAAAACAAACTATTTTCATTATTTATGTCAAATTACTCTGACAGTCAATCTTTAACTTATTAAAATAATCAGTAATTATTTGAAAAGTAAAAAATAACAACAATAAAATCTAAACATAATTATACTTACATAATTATGTTTAGATTTTATTGTTGTTATACGTTATGTAGTATGACGTATAATAATATTATCTACTTATAGGTGGGCTTGAGAATAGCCGAGAGTGTAGCGGCGCTGTTGTTTACATGGCGTTGCTATGGTTCCTCTATTACAAGTCCCCAGTTCTCGGGTTCTAGCCCGAGAGCTGGTAAAAGTGTCAATTGGATTTTCAATTTATTATTAAAAAAAAAAAAAATAAATAAATTGGTGCTAGGCCCAAATAACCTTAGCTGTTGGTGGTTTTTAAAATACAATACAATACAATACTTATAGGTATGTAAGTTTTTTTCTTAAAAATGACTAACGATTTTGATGAAATGGGAACTTTAAGTACTATTTTTTTTTGAACTCATCCGAGCAAAGCTCGGTCATCCAGATATTAATAGTATAAACGTATAAATTCCGACAGCCATCGAATACGTTTACTATAAATACGAGACATAGAGGGCGTTAAACCGAGACGGTGTCCAATTGTATCCACGGCCCTTGTGCAAAGCAATGCCATAAGCAATGCAACACACAACATGCGTGCAGTGGAAGCTGTGTTTTTTTTTACGCAAAGAACACAGCACACTGCGACGACGGCACAGAGGAGACGGTTATCTATAAATAGCCGAGCCCGTATGCGCGTCCGTCACCGGAGGGCATGCAACATGCAACTATGCAACTCAAATACAGGATGTTGCATTTGGTAAATTCACATCACGGACATTTAATATCACACGAAGTCATTTTCTGGTTCTTAAACTGATTAACTTCTCTGGTTCATCTGGACACACAAATTTTCTTTTTAACCGATAGGGTATACCTCGAAGTTGGTCCCATATAAATTTTACTTAAATCGGTTCAGTAGTTCGAGTGATTTTAATAAAAAAAAAGCAACGGCGTGATTCCTTTAAGGTAACTGTCACTTTTTGACACATCACACAGCGTAAGAAGAATAAACTAAGTATTGTAAAGCTACTAAAAAGTAAAAAATAATAAACTTTTTAACAAAAAAAAAACTTTCTTCAAAAAGCCAATAAAAAGAGGAAAATTATAAAACTTTGAGGTCTGCAACAATTTGATAAAATATGAAGTCGGTTAAAAAGTATAGTACCTATAGGTAGTGATTAATATCTTCTTTTTAACCGACTTCATATTTTATTAAATTGGCGCAGACCTCAAAATTTTAGTATTTTCCTCTTTTTAGTAGCTTTTTGAAAGAGTTTTTTTTTGTTAAAAAGTTTTTTATTATATGTATTGACGCAGTTTGATCTCTGTTACCTTAATACGTAGAATAACATTTCTACGAAGAAACGCATCTTCAGAGGAAGAAAATAAAAATAAATAATACTATTTTCCAAAACTAGAGTTCGAGAATTTTAGTTCTTGTTCTCTCAAGAGATGACAATACGCTTCTTCAATTTATTTTTTTTAAGAAAATTCTAACCTAAACTGCGTACGAATTTTTCATTCATTTTGGTTATAGATGAAGACGACGCGACGGCTTCATTTTGGATCCCTCAGCCACGAAGGAGCTTCATCCACAGGGTGCTGAATTGATTTGCGGGTAATAGGAATTTAACCCGTAAATTCAAACTTTTGCGATTTCCTGCTTCCTTAATTATTTTAGGAAAAATATCTTCGAATAAAAGTTTCAGAACATAAAATTCTGCATCTAAATCATTAAACAAAATTAATTTTACACGCTTTGTAACGGCAGAAACTTGATATGGAAATGTTAAAATTACTTCAAAAACAGATAACGATAGCCATGGAACTTGAACAAAATGATGACGTTTTAGCTGTCAGAATAATTTCTAATCATTTTGTTCAAGTTTCATGGTTATCGCTATCTGTTTTTGAGGTAATTTTGACATTTTCAAATCAAATTTCTGCCGTTACAAAGCATGCAAAATTAATGTTGTTTAATGATTTAGATGTAGAATTTTATGTTCTAAAACTTTTATTCGAAGATATATTTTTCCTAAAATAATTAGGGAAGCAGGAAATTGCAAAAGTTTGATTTTACGGGTTAAATCCCTATTACCCGCGAAGCAATTCAGCACCCTGTATAATCGGTTGTTAGTCTACTCTACGCAGTAAATACATAGAGAAAAAAAAATTTAAGAATATTTCATTTTGGCTTCAAAAAATTGAATTTTTACGGTGTTTAACCAGGTTTATGAACTCTGTGTACAAAATTTATACTGTGTACATAGCACACTTCACAGGTGCAGTTTTACAATACAAATTGTAAAAAAATGAGACGGTGACCTTATTAGTCGCAGTGTATACCTTCTAGCCCCTGCGTCTAATTCTAATCCTAACATAGAAAAAAATAGGTGACAAAACTTTTAAATTAAACGGTTTTATTTTAAATCATCAGTTGTACCAGAACTAGAAAATAATCAGGACACAAACCAAGGGACACTTTGTGTCGTTGCGTCAGCGGAATAAGTAATAAAAACGTGGGGCGCATTTGAAATATTTCTGTTGGTGGGCTTGGAAACACATTTTTCTAGACAAACCGTTCTTATTTAATAGTTATACAGTCGTTATACAGATTTTTATGCGCCCCACGTTTTTATTACATATTCCGCTGACGCAGCGATACAAAGTGCCCCTTGGCTTGTGTCCTAATTATTTTTTACTTTTTGGCACAGCTGATGATTTAAAATAAAACCGTTTAACTTAAAAGTTTTTTATCTATTTTATTTTCTAGTTTTTAGTTTGATTTCTGGTCCGTATCATTATGCAAACTCCTCATCCTTTCAACTGTCCACCTCCTGATTCCATCATCAGATCCTCGTTACCAAGTTGAAATTATCATAATATTGTATTGTCACGGGAATTCAATGTGTGTGCAAAATTTCATAAGAATCGATTAAGTAGTCGAAAAAGCTGTCGCAAGATTTGAAACAAAGATAGTAACATTAGTAACCAACAAATATACGGGGTCAAGCGTGATATTATATAGCCTATAGTTTTCCTCAATAAATGGGCTATCTAACAAAAAAAAATTTTTTCAAATCGGACGGGTAGTTCCTGAGATTAGCGCGTTCAACCAAACAAACAATTAAGCAAACTCTTCAGCTTTATAATATTAGTATAGATTATAGACGCGTCGACATCTCAGGTCATTAGCGTCTTTCAACTACACTAAATAACAACTTTCTTAAAACTAAATAACATCACAAAACATCCATGAGCGCAGGTGGGATTCGAACTCACGACAGTCTAGTCTAGATGCTGAGGAACCAAATACACTATCCACTAGGCTACACTAACACAAATAGCATTTTGAACACAATCGTTTTCTGAATACAACTTTAATGACAGAATTGCCATCTTTCAAAGCAAACTTGATCAGCACAGTTGCATCTACCAGCATCGGTCATTAGTCATTATATTGTGCAGCTTGGTATAATAGATGTAATCTTATGTAAGATTATGTGTGTTATGTCAGCAGACGCGACTTCAACATAATATAGTATTTACCTACACTGAATAAATCAGTTCTCCTAAGGTCAAAATATAACAAGTGCCCCGGATGCCATCAAGGAGGTTATTTCCTAGACACAGGTGCTGGCTATCACGTCTACTGAACTTTACACACTTTATAGTCTAGTTGACTGACGCATGTCCGCGCTTGCCTTTACTTAAAAATTTTGTACCGATTTAATCAAACATCCGGATTGAAAGTAGGCTTGCCAACTGTCTCGGATTTTCTGGCACGTCCCGTTTCTAGGGCTATCCGTCTCGTTCAAAATCCTTGCGGGGTGCAGTTTGTCCCGGAAATAAAATAGAAATAGTTTTTCATTGAAAAAAAAAAAATAATGCGTCAGCAGTGTTATTTTAACTAATTAAAATATTCATAATTAATGGACAATTGGTTTTATTTTTACAAGCTTTTATTTAACTTGCAATGTATGTTAGTTTGTTGTGTGTTTGTTTAAGTCAATTTTGAACGACTTCCACGTATCCGATCGATTTGAAATGTTGTACACATATGTATTTCCGATGATAATACATGAATAAATCGTTTCTAGAATTAAATTCAACCGCTAAGGGGTTCAAACGCGGATGATAATTTTATTTGGCATTAGAAAGGGTTATAGTACCTGAAAAATGATTTCGAAATATGGAATCATACTGTATGGTTCTCCAATCTCCCATAACGATTTAAAAAAATGTGATCTAATGTAGAATTAGGATCTGATATCATCGTTGCTTCTCTAATGATGATAATAAATCACGAACTCGTTGAACGCTGTTGTCACATAACAATGTATAATGTCTTTAGAGAGAAATGCCATAGATAAGCGCAATAACCGGTATCAGGGCACCAGACACAAGTAAGAAGTAAAACAGTGCAAGAGTGCACGCAGTCACCGTGATCGTTGAGAGAGGAGATGAGACTCTAATTACCTAAGTACTTGTTGTTACGTTTATTTACATTGTACAGTCTGATTCAAAAGATCAGTATATCGATGGTGAAGAAAAGTAATCTTCCATGTCATGATTTGCAGAAATTCAGCAAGCTTCTATGTCAAAAACAGACACTTTTCAGGGGGAAGATAACAATAATATTCTATGTCAATTTCTGCAGATATAAAATATATAAATATACTTATAAGTATATATATCATACATAGGAGGTTGTCGTTCTTCACTTGACATAGGAGTTTTGTTGTATAAGTCCGTATTTATTCTTCATTGACATGGGTGATTTTGCCAGCAAAAAGAAGGCTAGTTCGTAAATCGTTTAATTCATAATTTTTAAATCTGTAGAAATTGACATAGAAGGTTATTATTGTTTTGCTGCAAACGGAGACATGTTCTTCACCATTGATATAGATATAGTTGACTATTTGGAGTATTGTAAAAAGGAATAATATCGTGTGAGTACAGACGCATTGATTCAGTCTGGAAGTCCTCTGTTGTCGACCGTCTATAATTTACTATCTATCTAGCGTACATACTGATTCAAAAAATCAGTAGGTATATAGTTGATTGTTTGAGGTAAAGAGGAATAATTCGCGCGAGTACACATTGGTTCGGTCTGTAACTCCTCTGTTGTCAAACGTCTATAATTTACTATCTATTGGTTTGGAACTTCCCTAGTTAAGTAGATTGAAAAAATAGATTTCCGGAGAAAATTCCTGATTTCCCAGAAAATTTCCGGACTTGTCCTCTTTTAATCGGACTATAACGAATATAATTATTGTCACTTTTCTATGTAATATTTATTTTATAGAAGAATAGTGATCCAACTTACTTTAATACTGGTTGATTTTCGATAAACGATGAAAAATCAAACACTTACCTGAAAAAAAAAGAAAACAATGTTAGTACATAAAAAAAATTGACTGCAGGATAGTGGATAGCCAGTCCTACGCTTCCCACCTAGTAAACAATCGCATAACAAAACAATTCTGTTTTCATACGTATTCTTAATAATATAAAAAGCATGGCCATCTCATTTGTTTCTTGATTTACTAAAAGCCAACTAAAATCATAGACATCTTGATTAGGCAAACAAAAAATTATTTCCGCAAAATAGCGTCAAGACCTCCTCACGCCATTTTAAACTACCATGTTTAATATTCTTTACAAAATTACATTTATTAGCAGGATTCGTCAATAAAATATTACAATAACAATTAATCAAGATAAATTTATTAACAGAAAATAAACAAGCTTTAATTAGTAATAACTTAAACTAAGGTTATTTGGGCCTAGAACCAATTCATATTTTCAATTCATTATTTTTTTTTTTAAAAATAAATTGAAAATCCAATTGACACTTTTACCAGCTCTCGGGCTAGAACTCGGGAACTTGTAATAGAATAGAATAGAATTTATTTCTTTCAAATTACAATAGCACTGTACATTTTATAACAAAAAATATATGTTTGAAAGATATAGGCTCCTTCTAAGGAACCATAGCAACGCCATGTAAACAACAGCATTGCTACACTCTCGGCTATTCTCAAGCCCGAATAAAGATCGAGCAGAACATAAGTTTAAAACATGGTTGGTCCAATTTAGTGTATCAGAAAAAATATTATAACGTTTATTAATTTGATTCCAAATTATTTAAATATTTTCAAATAAAATTCGTATTAAGCATGTACTTTCCCAACTTTTCCAGATTTAAGTTCGGTAAAATCTGAAACATTCTATAGGTTAAGAATCTGAGGGAGTATGTTTTTTTTACATATATAACAACACTGATTAGATACGAGTGTATAATAATGACGGCGAGACACTTACAGGATGCTGATGTGCGTTGCCACGGACCGCGGTGACCGCAGACAAGCCGCAGGTGTAACGGGACCCCATATAGACACGCATACCCCTAGGGGCCAATACCTACATATGACCGTGTCTATGTATAATATAATTCAAATAAACGGTTTAGAATTGTGTACTGTCACAACAAATTAATTTCAGTTAATTTTCTTTCCAGTGCGGATACGTAGGTCACCTGTGCTACTAGCCATGTCATATAGTACGACCCGCAAGGGCCGAAATACAATGAACATGTGTCTTGTTTGTTTAATCCTTATCATTTTGTGTCAGGCACATGGGGTTAAATTCTTGAAGCCAAGGGGAGGAGGATAATAATAAAAAAAAAACAATGAACATGTGAAGTCTTGAATTTAAATTTTTGCTCTAAAACTTTCTGAGAAAACTACTCAAACATATCGATTTTTAAAGGCATATTTTCTGATAAATTTCACATTTTTTTTAAAATGGCAACCCCAACTGTTTCCGTTTGATTCGAACAGAGAATATTATATTGTGGCAATGTCGAAAATGTGACATGTTGAAGAAGACAGTTTTTGAGATATTTGATCTCAAAATTTAAAAAAACAGAAAATCGAGTCGACTATGAATTTTGAAGAACATAGCCATTTAGGAAAAAATAATCAAATAAGGTGCTCAGATTGGCTTTTATTGGGTTTCCAGCAATATGCAAGTCGATTTTGAAAATTCATAGCCGACTCAATTGTAAATTTTTTTGAACTTTGAAATCAAATATTTCAAAAACTTTCTTGTTCAACATAACATTTTTTTTACATTGCCATATTAGAATATTTTTCTGAGTATAACAGCCATACACAGAAAAATATTCTCTTTCAGAATCAGGCGAAAAAAGTTGGGGTTGCCAAAAAAATTCGACTGATGACCAGTCCTATACTTCCCACCTAGTAAATATTCGCAAAAAATAAACAATTTTTTATTTATTCTTTGAAAAAAGCATGGTCCTCTTTTTTGTTTAGTGATCTACTGATGGCTAGCTTAATATAGCAAAAATCATGGTTATCTTGATTTACGTACAATTTTTATTTTTTTTTGTAAAATATTTTTTTCTCGAAAGCTGTACATTTTAGAGAAAAAAAATATTTACATTTTTTTTATATTATAACATCTAGAATTCATTTATATATTTTTTTATCTATGTTAATACGTGACATTGAGAACGTTTTTTTTAATATCTCAGGATCCACTGAACCGATTTGGCTCAAAATCTAATCAGATCTAAGTAAAAGGCTGATAAACACAATAGAACAATCGGCACGGCCGTATGTTGTTCCGTTTTTACGATATCGAAAGCGAAAAATTGACCACATACACACACACATACAGACATCAGTCAGAAAATGATCTTAAACGATTGCCAGGGTCTCAAAACGTGAAAGTCTGTTAAAATCTTGAAATATTTTTTTCGGACTAAATCCATTACTTCCCTACCATAGTAGAGGTGGGAAGTAAAAATGGCCGGTGAAAAACAAAACACGATCGAAAAGTAAAATTTATCAGAAAATATGTCTCTTTAAAGAAGAAAATCGAGTATTTTTCTTAGAAAGTTTCAGCAAAAATTTATTCCGTAGTGCAAGACTTTACGTGTTCCGCGCCAATGAAAAGAAACTGCACTGTCGGTTTACAAAGTCTCGAGGCTAAATTCAATTCGAGACTGTTATATTTCTAGAACATGTTCGAAACGTCGCAATATTATATAACCTGAATTTTAAAGATATGCATAACAGCTCTATGAGAATGTCTTTCAAATTGCGGATTATTTGATACTGAATATACAGCGGATGCTGTCGGATTACACAATGTCGAACCTGATGTGTAATTTCAGAGCGCTCTAAATGTAAAATGTGCGGTGCAATTATGTGAGTACCTATATAGGGATTCAACATCAATTACATAAACTATTGACATTTTTTGTGGGTATATTAACAATTTTCATCAATTTAACTTAATGACCTTTTTGTGAGCAACTTATAAATATTTACATTTTTACTTCAGTAATATGATTTACTATAGTTATGAGGATTTATTATTATAACTCTAGGCTTTACTCGCGGATCTGCTCGCATCAATGCTGATTTCGAAAATACTTAAGGTAGTTGTTGTGCGATGGGCGTAGTGTCAGAAAAATCTAAATTTTCGTATACTCATTAAGGATACTATAATACAAATACCATTAAATTTTGAAGTTGATTGACCATCTCTAACTCGAGATAAACTTAATTAAAGTTCGGATAATTAACACGGAAAGCATAGGAAAGGTTGTGTTTTTTACAATATTTTTAATTAAATTTTCAAAAAACTAACTGTTCATTGATGTTTTTGTTCTGAGTTTAAAAAAGAAAATCCAAAAATTATTAACCTTTTTATTGTTGAGATATAATAACGCGAAGTTCCACAATTTATGAGAAAAGATTGACATTTTTATACCTATAATCCAAGCGAACAAGCTAAGTGAAATATGTGTTACTATGTGAACAACAGTTTAGGTACAATCTCTAACAAATTTTTTTACATTTAACACTATACTTATTTATTGTTTTACAACGTATTATGAACGAAACTTTTGGATGTTATTGTAGCACGACAACTATACCTTAACTCAAGCTCAGCCAGATAAAAAGTCCACTAAAGTTTAAGTACTAGTTCCAGTTGATAGTATACTAAATTTCTCGAGTAACGCTGATACAAACAGACAAACATTATAGAAATATGTTCTTTTGCAATTCATTAACTGTTATTACAAAGGAAAAAATAATTCTCTTTACCTGTTTGTTGACATAATTATACAAACAACTTAATATTTATATTTTTGTCTGTTTTTGTATCATCTGACAAATCTATAAAATTTCCAGTCGCTACAATAATCGTGACTATTATACAATTTTAGCCATTAAATAAAACAATCGAGCAAGTTTAACTATAGCAATGGAGATAATTGAATGGTGTTTGTACACAATTTAAATAGCATATTAACTTTTTATGAAGACAATAATTAATTAACACTTCATTTCTATGTACAACAGGCATTATATTATATCAGTTGCCGTATGCGTATAATGCATATGACATAATTATCGATGAATCATTTATCAGTTAAGATTTTGTTGGTCACAAACAGGACTGGATTAACGTAGTTGTTTTGTGATAATAACATCCAAAAGTTTCGTTCATAGTACGCTGTAAAACAATAAATAAGTATAGTGTTAAATGTAAAAAAAATTTGTTAGAGATTGTACCTAAACTGTTGTTCACTGTGTAGTTACACATATTTCACTTAGTTTGTTCGCTTGGATTATATTAAAATGTCAAGCTTTTCTCATAAATTGTTGAACTTTGCGTTATTATATCTCAACAATAAAAAGGTCAATAATTTTTGGATTTTCTTTTTTAAACTCAGACCAAAAACATCAATGAACAGTTCATGCGAGAGCGGATTTTATTTAAGTTATAAACATTACTAAATATTAATTACTCGTAAGTCCAGACAAGACCGTTTGGACTTACGAGTTATTAATATTTAGTTATGTTTATAACTTAAATAAAATCCGCTCTCGCATGAAGTGTGATTTAGTGTTGTAATAGGTATATATAGGAAAAGAACAGATCCCACTCTCGGGGCACTGGGAATTTCGGGTTCAAGTCCTGACAGTGGCTTCTGATTTTTTCCTTGTATATCTTAATTGTTTGACGTTTAACATCACGATGGCAGGTTGCCGACTGATTACGTTAAGAAAAGTATTTGCTTGTGGAATGGCTACTGTCTATTTAATAATTATTATCTTTTTATTATTTACTGTCCACATACCATGTGAATTTACTACATTAATTGCCTATCGCTGGTAAATGTCACATAAATTAAGCCCTTTCACTAAATGAATTTAGTTTAGCTAACTGAAAACTGTCGCTGTTAAAGGCATGAAAGCATGCTGCATGACGGACAAATTTAGTAATCAAATTAAAATTAAACAGGACTTGAGAATGGCCGAGCGTGTTGCAAAATTGTTGTTTACAAGGCGTTTCTATGGTTCCTCTATTACAAGTCCCCAGTTCCCGGGTTCTAACCTGAGAGCTGGTAAAAGTGTCAATTGGATTTTCAATTTATTATTAAAAAAACATAATGAACTGAAAATATGAATTGGTGCTAGGTCCAAATAACTTTAGATGTTGTTGGTCTTTAAAACACAATAAAATAAAACATCCAAAAAATCGGTCAATTCCTATTTAAAAAAATTCGACTGATGACCAGTCCTATACTTCCCACCTAGTAAATATTTGCAAAAAATAAACACTCTTTTTTTTTTATTCTTTGACTAGGCCCAAATAACCTTAGCTGTTGGTGGTCTTTAAAACACAATTTAATTTTTATTCTTTGAAAAAAGCATGGCCCTCTTTTTTGTTTGGTGATCTACTGATGGCTAGCTTAATATAGCAAAAATCATGGTTACCTTGATTTACGTACAATTTTCTTTTTTTAGTACAATATTTTTTTTCTCGAAAACTATACATTTTAGAGAAAAAAAATATTTATATTTTTTTCATATTATAACATCTAGAATTCATTTATATTTTTTTTTACCTATGTTAATACGTGACATTGAGAACGTTTTTTTTAATATCTCAGGATCCACTGAACCGATTTGACTCAAAATCTAATCAGATCTAAGTTAAAGGCTGATAAACACAATAGAACAATCGGCATGGCCGTATGTTGTTCCGTTCTTACGATATCGAAGGCGAAAAATTGACCACACACACACACACACACACACACACACACACACACACACACACACACACATACAGACAGACATCAGTCAGAAAATGATTTTAAACGATTGCTAGGGTCTCAAAACGTGAAGATCTGTTAAAATCTCGAAATATTTTTTTCGGACTAAATCCATTACTTCCCTACCATAGTAGAGGTGGGAAGTAAAAAAGATTGTTGTCACTTTTGCAAGAATAATTTAATAACCATTAACTTTAAATTTTGTATCTAAAACCATTTAAATTTCGTATTTATAAGACATTACACATATTTTTGATTAAATCTGTTTTCAAAGAAAAAAAAATGTTTCTCCTGTTGTTTTGAAATAAATTTCGACCAAACATAAAAAGGCATTGTTAGGCATATAAGTCATCGATCAATATGAAATCGTACGTCTTAAATACGTGTAAAAATGTTTAAATAAAAAACAATAATTTCATACCATAACGACAAACAATAATTTTGTTTCCCCATAATATACTGTCGGTTGATAACAAATTTACCTGGATATACAGGTGTTTCTGCATTAGTCAAAAAGTCACGCAAGCTTACGTTTGTTGTCGACCGTCTATAGTCTACAATAATATATTCTATCTACAGTGAATTTCACTTAAGAAGTTAAGACGCAACATCGAGGTTTGTTTATTTGGCAGTTATGGAAAACAATAATGATTGAACAAAAACATACATCACTAACAATATTTAAATTTAAAAAATGTATGACGCGGCGGTGCTATCCGTTACGCTACGTACATCTTACTTAGCAGTGCTATATAGTAGGGTATTATAATCATGAAAAATAATAATGTAAACAGTACGGATGTTGCAGTACGAACTCATATTTAACGAAAGCGGCATAAACGAGCGTTTGTATAGCAATGGCTTTTATTAATGTTATTCAAAACTGAAAACGCTCTTGTCACATTGTGACTGGTGATAATAGGGTATAATAATCATGAACTTCCGACTAACTTCATGGTGTTAAAACGTAAAAATTCACTCTCGTCATTTTTCCATAACGCGCCAAAAGGAGTATAACTTCAAAAAGTCTTATAGGCTCATTATGTTAACATTATAAACTTAGTTATAATCAACATGTTTCATATAGTTTACCTATATATTGTATTTTAAATCCTTCCTATATAAAGATTACCAATAACACTATACGTCACACGTTACAACAATCTATTGTAGCAATGTGCATAACAACAATTACACAATGAGTAATTAAAAAAAAAAAAACTACGTACCTACATTATTGCCAATTATTGGCTATGGTAAGATAATGAGGTATTTACCAGGGCCTGAGTTAGAAAATTACATAGAACAAAAGATCAATTTAATTTCTCGAAAAATCGAGTAAGTAGTACCGGTGAATTAGTATAGCACTTGATCAGATTCAAGTAGTAACTGCACCATTACTGCCGAGTCAAGTAGTAAAAGTATAATATATTCGATGGCCGAGTCGAATAGAAAAATAATTAAATATTCGAATTGCGTGTTTTAAAGACCACCAACAGCTAACGTTATTTGGGCCTAGCACCAATTCATATTTTCAATTTATTATTTATTTTTTTTAATAATAAATTAAAAATCCAATTGACACTTTTACCAGCTCTCGGGTTAGATCCCGGGAACTGGGACTTGTAATAGAGGAACCATAGCAACGCCATGTAAACAACAGCATTGCTACACGCTCGGCCATTCTCAAGCCCTTTAAATATTCGAGTTTCAGTTTTTTTCGGTTGCGCGATCTGCAAGAATAAGACCGATGAGTCGAAATTGTTTCAAAAAAGTCGAGCAGCATGAAGAGAAAATTTTGGAAAAAGTGAAAGAGCAATTTTCTTAATTGACTTTCTAAACAACCACTTTTTTCATTTCGAGTCAAGTCGAGTACCCCTACATGAAGGAAAAGTTAACTAAAAAATAAAAATATTTTTCCGACAGCAAAGTTTGCTCTCAGTGTTAATACTCTCAATTCGAATATTTAATCACGTATTTGTAGAAATCTTGCACACCCCTAGCTATAGTCAAACACCAAAATTCTGAGCGGCCTTTGGATCACACGGTCGTGGGTTCGAATCCCACCTCTGCTCATGGATGTTTTGTGATGTCATTTAGTTTTAAGAGAATTGTTATTTAATGTATTTAAGACGCTATTGACTTAAGTTGTCGACGCGTCTATAATCTACAATAAATAAAAATAAAACCAAAATTCTGTTTTATTTTCGTATTTATTCAAAATTAAAACCACCTTTTACTATAGGTACTAAGTTTCATCAAAATCGGTCCCGCCGTTCTCTAGCGATGCAGGTACAAAGAGATAGACAGAAAAAAAATTGGAAACACGTTCTCCAATCTAGATAGAATACGAAAACGCACAAAAAAGGAAATTACAGACAGGTTCCGTTAACATTTTATTTAGTAGGTACTTGAAAAAAATTTATTAAAAAACAAAAAACCCGACTGCGTAAAAATCGAACTTAAAAGATGGAAACAAGATCAAATGATAACATGCAGTCGGAGGCATAGTAGTAACAAATTGAACAGAAACACCTCCGACTGCATGTTATCATTTGATCTTGTTTCCATCTTTTAAGTTCGATTTTTACGCAGTCGGGTTTTTTGTTTTTTAATAAATTTTTTATTTCAAATGTTTTTAGTTAAAAATAAATCGATATAGATCCTAAACGGTCAGTCGAATCTAAAAATGTTGAGGGAAAACTAAAAATGATTTTTAAATACCTATTCAACGATACCCCACTTGACATAGTTTGTTGACTTTCATTTTTTTCATTTTCACAATATGGCGTCCTGTAGTCGCCATATTGAATTTTCACTAACGTCATGTCTTTAGTGACACTCGCCGGACTAAGGGGAATCGATTGACGTGTGAATCATAAAAATCGGCCCAGGCGTTTGGTCTGTGTAGTGCTTCAAAGGAACATACAAACATACATACATACATAGGCTGATAAACACATTACCACTCCTTTGCGTGCGCAGTCGGGTAATTAGCAAAAAAACCTGTTTAGTAGGTATGCATACTAATTTAAAAAATTGTCGTCATCCCCTATTCCTATATTTCTTATTACTAAATAATTAAACCCAACAGTGTCTTTCAACTTCCGGTGTCAATGTCTCAAATGTGAAAAAAAAACGACTGCACTGTTTCAATAACTAGTAAATTAAATGCAGGTCAGAGTGGGCCTTGGTCATCAAGGTTCTTTTGTGGATAAACAGACATTTCGAAATAATACGGGAGACCTGAATGAAATATTATTAAATAGACGCCATTTTTACTGTGAACTTATTGACAATTCAACTGAGGTACCGGATGTCGCAACGATCTGCCATCACGATAACAAATGATGTTTTGAAGTTATAATAAACAAATGAGCGCGGCTCTATATAAAAGAGAAAAGATTATTTCATGGGCGACTGACTGAGGCTGGATTCCTCATGCACTCGCATTTTTGCGGTCGCTTTCTGATCCACCGTTATACAGGGTGAGTTCGACCACCCGTATCAGTCGTTTTTTTCGAAAATGGTTAGTCGTAGAGAGTTGTGTCAAACATTTGTATTATAAAAGCCCTAATAAAGAATCGAATGGTGATAATTTTTTTTCCGGGAAGGTCGGCTTCCCTATTAGTTTGCTCCAGAATGTCCAGAACTCCGGAATTATAAATGTAACGATAGGTCGAAAATGGTATTGTTGAAAAGATCTTTAAAAAATTAGCAAGTTTTGTAGGGATTTTTTTTTTATTACTGCCACCCCTGTTAAGTAATATTTGTTTGAAATTACTAAATTAAAATGTCATTATAACGAACTTTTTAAAAGTCCGCATTTAAAATCTAGTTACCTATCTATCGATCATTAAACACTGAAGAAGTACACTCACAGTAAAACCAGAAGAGCTCAGTAGTATGTATTAAAGTGTAAATGGAAGACAGTTTGAACACTTGTGACAATGTCTAAGGCCGCTAGATTTTTAATGTCGACTTCCATCATTATTATGAAATGAAATTTTGATTTAATAATTTCAAACGATTGTTACTTAACAGGGGTCGCAGTAATTAAATAATTTTTCCTACAAAACTTGCCTATTTTTTAAAGAGCTTTTCAACGGCACCACTTTCAACCTATCGTGCTTTCTAAAATTCCGGAGTTTTGAAAATATAATAATTTATATTTATACTTACAGAAATTTACAGGGGTGGCAGTAATAAAAAAAAATTTCCTACAAAACTTGCTTATTTTTTAAAGATCTTTTCAACAATACCACTTTCGACCTATCGTTACATTTATAATTCCGGAGTTCCGGACATTCTGGAGCAAATTAATAGGGAAGCCGACCTTCCCGGAAAAAAAATTATCACCATTCGATTCTTTATTAGGGCTTTTATAATACAAATTTTTGACACAACTCTCTACGACTAACCGTTTTCGAAAAAAACGACTGATACGGGTGGTCGAACTCACCCTGTATATTCCATTTTTCCTTATATTTAATTTAATAAACCGATACATATTTTAATTAACCACAATTTACACTGTGGCTTAGGCAGTAGTCAGAAAAAAACTCTGATGAGAGTTTCGTGGGTCCAACATTTCTTACTACCCCATTTTCCGGGTTAGATCATTATTTTAGAAGTTATACTTCATTTCAATTGTTGTGGGAATGAAAATTGTAGGAAATGTAATCCTCTTTAAAACATTACATAATGAAAGAATTGCTTAAGTCGACCGTTTCTGAAAGATTTCGAAAAAGCAAAAAAGGTGGTAAGATTTCGTGGTTTTTCGGCTCCCCCCACGTTAGCACAGGGTCCTCGAGGTCGAAAACTCAGATTCTACTCCACAGAGTACCCACAAACAACATACCAAAATATCATTAACTTCGGAATACTTTCCAGGTAAAAAGTACCTGACTGCTGGACTATAGGCACTATAGGCTCAAAATAACC
Organism: Mongoloraphidia duomilia; assembly: GCA_039654895.1. Classification (NCBI taxonomy): domain Eukaryota; kingdom Metazoa; phylum Arthropoda; class Insecta; order Raphidioptera; family Raphidiidae; genus Mongoloraphidia; species Mongoloraphidia duomilia. The sequence goes on from CM077516.1 coordinate 7,101,632, forward strand.
CTGGTAATGACCACCCTTGAAAAATAGAGTTCAAAAATATATAAAAAAATCTACATAAGCGGTTGTGTCTTGTAGCCATCGATTTATTTTGTTCAAATAACCGAGCACAATATCAAAAAAGAATTTGATACGATTTGACGATTTTTCTCTACCACTTTCTACGCAGCACAATTAATTAGATTTCTACGCACGTGTATCTAGTTCATTGGCTGGCCGCACAGCATTGAGGTCGCGCGAAATAACAACAATTATAAATAAACATTATAATTGCATTTGAAATGAAAATTAACAGGAAAACAGAATGTGCAATTGCAATTTAAAAGATATTTTTTCTTCTCAGTTGGCACGGAAATAAACAAACTTATACAGCTTCCGTGAATCTGTTCTGATTATTAATCATTAGAATTTATGTTTTTATTCACTTAAGTGTTAAAACGTGATATTTAATTTTGAGGGATATCGAACAATTTCATAACATTTAACAAGCCGTGAGGTGGGTCGTTTATTAGGACTAAAGTGCGACCCTTGAGGTCCACACGACGAACTTCCCAGTTTGATAAATATTTAATAATAATAATTAAATTAGATATTACACAGAAAAGTTATTATTTTAATCATTAAAACATATTTATTATTTATTTTTAACAATAATTAAAAAAAAAAAAACGGTTGAACCGATTTTTATAAAATTTATGTCGGATCAAAATGACGTTAACACGCCTCGATTGACACCCTTACAAAGTCGATATAATTTTTTATTCGCAAGATATTGTGTAAAATCTACTTTTTTGGAGTCTATTTGGTTAAGAAAAAAGAACGGCTGAACCGATTTTGAAAAAATTTCTTTCAGATCATATTTACGTTAATACGCGTCGATTGACACCCTAACGTAGTCGATATCATTTTTCATTCTCGAGATTTCGTCTTAGAAAGAAATGGCACGTACGTACACACACACACAGACATCTCTCTAAAAATAGTGTAAAAATAGTGTAGTGACCTTGAAACATAAAAATTTGTTATACATTTTGATTTAGATTTTCGGACCCATTACAATAACTTCCAATGGAAAGTTAAAAATACGGTATAAGTAGTTTATATTAACAATCAAAAGTATTTCACGATTTTAGAAAATATAATTAAAAGTCTTTGTTGTTTTCTTCATCAAGGCCATCGGCAGCTAGGGTTATTTAGGCCTAGCAGAATTCATATTTTGATATTTACCAATTCTCGCATTAGAATCTGTAAACTGGGAGCTTATAATCAGGGATGTTATGGAGCTCCGTAACCGTAACCGAAATTATTGATGTTCGAAATAATTTCATATCCATATCCATTGCGACGTTACAAAAAATGAATTGATTATTAAAATTTTTCCTCTTTAAATATTATTTCTGTTACTTACTACATAGTTCGGCAATATAATACATTACTCTCTTATTGTTAACAGCATTATAATACTCGTCTTGTTAATTAATTTTTATTTTAATAAAATATATTTTTGTATTCGTGTTTATAAAATACTGTTTATTATTTCTTCTTTTGTCTACGGCTGGGTAGATATGAACAGAACTTGCAGTAATGGGCCCATTCTTGTTTCTTAACTAATTCAACTCTGCAGTTTCCTTATCGCTAATTTTCTGGGATTCTATCTCATATCTACCCAGGTAACGTAAAAATTTTAATAACGTTACACCATAACCGCAACTGATAAAAGACTCCTAATACAAGGTGCGTTTGGTATCAAGGTGTAGTGTAGTGTAGTGTAGATAATTTTTCACTGAAAAGTGTAAAAAGTTCACCAAAAGTGTAAACTAAATGTACACTTGTAACAAACGGGCTAGTGTACATTCTGAGTAGATTGTACATGCGCATTACAAAATAAATTAATGACAGATTGGCTGAGTTCATTATTTCTAGTTTTTAGAGTTTTTTTTGGTCGTAAAAATGTTAAACTCACTGCCATATTTATCTTGTACCATTACATTTTGAAGTGCATTCATTTTTAAGAGACAAAAAATGTAAAAAATTGAGTACGAAAAAAGTATCAAATCTGTCAAAGCGATTGTCAATTCAGACATATATCACGTGACCTACACTACACTACGTGCACCTGCTCAAAAGTCAGGACTAATAGTTGTTACACTTTTAGTCCCACACTGAAATAACAAACAGATCAGTTATTTTACACTTTTGTATAACAAACGTAATAGTGTCAAAAGTGCTTACACTTTTTACACTACACCTTGATACCAAACGCACCTATATTATTAGTCCAGTAAATTCAGATTTCCACTGCGGAATAATTCCCAGTTAGCTCAATTTTTGTAAACACATGCATTATGGTGTTCTAAAAAACGTGAAAAAAGTCCCTATCGCTATCGTGTGCCGGAGTTGTCAGATATTCGTGGTTCAAGTTCACGATAGACGGTTTTTTGCGAATTTCTCAATTCCGTTTCATTTTTAGTGAAAAATGGTCATTATCAATCTTGTAGAGGACAACTTTTGTATAAATATTTTTTGTCTACAATTCATAGTTTTACTTATTTAAGTACCCGCGGCTTCCTCCCCTCGATTTTACGTAATGCGGGATTATGCTGCTTCCCGAGGGGCTAACATAATGATTTGTACCTTTATTTTAAATTGAACTTTAAGCTAACGATTAACTATAATTTTATCGATTGATTTCGATCGAGTTCTTCCTTTGGGTGATTTTACACTAACACATATTATAAAAGACGTTTGGTGATACTTCTGATCCTTCTAAGTGTCTTTCTTTTAAAGAGATCTGAGAGGGATTTATGTCTTTTGGAGCGCATTCTTACTGCAGAATTTTACTTCTAAATACTTTTATTAAGTGCGCGCTGTTGAGTGAATTGATAATCATTTCTCAGCCATGGTTCCGCTCTTTAATCTTCAAAGAATAGTAATAAAATGTGTCCATATCACGATGGGTAATTATTATAAAACAATAATGCACGTTAGCCGGTCAAGGATGTAATAATTGAACGATGCCGCGGCATTGCGAAGACACCGCGTGACAATATTTGTGATCACAAGGTAAAGTGGTTAATGTCACATTTTTTGATAAAGATTAGATATAGATAATAATAGTCTATTGAATAAGCAGCCACACTACATAATTGATTTTGCAACATTGGGAAAAAATCATTTTATCAACCTTTGTCACAGTCGGGACTCAAATCTGAACCTTTCGGGTTTAAGTCCCGACTGTGACAAAGGCTGATAAAATGATTTTTTCCCGATGTTGTAAAATCAATTATGTAATTTAGCTCCTTATCCAATAGTCTATTTTCAGTCGTACTAAATTCATACTACCATTATAGATAATATGAATGTCGTGCGTTTCGCTAGCCACGTTAGCATCAAAAACTCACTCAATTGTGTTTTAAAGACCACCAACAGCTAAGGTTATTTGGGCCTAGCACCAATTCATATTTTCAATTCATTATTTTTTTTTAATAATAAATTGAAAATCCAATTGACACTTTTACCAGCTCTCGGGCTAGAACTCGGGAACTGGGGACTTGTTATAGAGGAACCATAGCAACGCCATGTAAACAACAGCATTGCTACACTCTCGGCTGTTCTCAAGCCCCAGTGTGGTTATTTGTAAAATTCAGTGATTTCACATCAAAGATTCTTCAAAAGATTCATGGGTATTGGAAGGTTTTAAAATTTACTGAATTTGTGTAGTAGCAAAATGTCTTTACACAAAACAGTAATAAAATATGAAATAAAAAAAATGCATAAGTCATTTGTCCTTGTCGCTATCGGTATTATAATACCGCACCATAGTAGAGATTACCAAAAGATTACCTTCCTGATTAAGGACCTATACCTGGGGAAATTGCGTGACTCAATTTCCGCGAATAATTCAGCACTGCTATGTGAAGGAAAATCACATTCTTTTGTTTTTCCTCCATACTTTCAATTATTCGTCGATTAATAATATAAAAATAATTACTTAATGCAATCAAGATTAAAATTAAAAAATTCTATTAACTGTTCAGTGAATGCATGAATCATTTACTTCCTATGGAAAGAAGTAGCGCTGTGTTAGTCAAGGTTTTCAGTGCTTAGCTCCAATTGATATTTTCATTTTGTTATTTTTAATATTGTTACGGATCACCCTGTATATAAACGTCAGGCAAGAATTCTGAGGAGCGGTGTCTGCTTGCTGAACAACGAGTAACTACGCGAAGTTTCTAGAGAACGCGAGAAGCACTGGACTTCAGCCACGCAGCGTATATAAACGAGTTAGTGAAGCAATCAGGCAATCAGTCAATGGTGAGTCTGCAATAAGGTAGATCAGTGATATAAATAGTTCCGCGACATAAATACACCTGATAAAATAAATATTAGTATAGTCAATTGCATATAAGTAAGTGTTAATTACCGTTTAGGTACTGTTTAGTACTTGTGTTGATTGTTAGAATTGACTTTTCGTTGTTGCATTTATTGTTATTGTATTTTTAATTATTGTAAATAAATATTTATTCCACCAACTCAGAATACAGTTTTGTAACAATATAATAAACTGACTCCAGATGTGACTTTTGGAGAGTGAGATTAGCGGAGCACGTAGCGATATTGTTGTTTATATGGCGTTTCCATGGTTCGTTTATTACAAACCCCCAGTTCCCAGGTTTTAATCTGAGAGCTAGAAAAAGTTTCAGTTGGATTATCCATTTGTCATTAAAAATAAAAATATTAGTAAAAAACTTTTTAGAGACAAGCTAAAAATGAAAAAATAATTTTTAATAATTTAGATTCATAATTATAAAAGCGTGGGTCGTAAACTCTATGATAGTTTATTAGTTACGACCCACGCTTTTATAAATTATTATGAACCTAAATTATAAATAATTATTGTTTCATTTCACGGAACCATGGTAACGCTACATAACGACGTCCCAATGCGGTTTCCCAGTTTCACTTTCAAGGTCACGTTGACGGGAATTCACTCCTCACTGTATAGTAATAATTCATTCAAAAAGCGTTACTATCAGCTGACATTGCCATTGAATTTTACGATCGGGACATGAAAGGTCATCTAAAAACAATATAGAGTGCGTAAACCTCTTCAAACCTTGGTAATGTGGTTAGTAAGGTTGATCTGTACCAGATGATCGAACGCGTTGCTATGTGTAATCTTTGTCCTAATTTAGTTCGAGAGATAAGAATTTACAATTTAACACAATTTACCCTAATTTTCCCTCGTTTACCCAAATTTACCCTAGTATACCCTAATTTCTTGAATTTACCCTAGTTTTCCCTAAATACCCTAATTGACTCTTATTTAGCCCCCTTTGCCTTAAGTTACCCCAATTTACCCAAATTTTCCTTAATTTAATCTAATTTACCCTAAATAGGTACCCTAATTTACCGTAATGTACCTTAAGTTACCCCAATTTACCCTAATTTGCCCTAATTTACTCTAATTTACCCTAAATACCCTAATTTACCCAAATTTTCCTTAATTTAATCTAATTTACCCTAAATACCCTAATTTACCGTAATGTACCTTAATTTACTCTAATTTAACCTAATTTACTCTAATTAATCCTAATTGGCCCTAATTTACTCTAATTTACCCTAATTTCCACCCTGCGAGAAACTGTCACCCTGCGAAGGTATTAAATTAAATGACGTACTATATGCTGACGTATATACAGCTCTGTAACACCGCGTGTTCTATACTGCACTGTAAGACCGGGTGTGCCACAGTGCAAGCCTAGCCAGCGCCGCAGTGGTGGGGAGAACAGCAGCGAAGGAGCGGACCAAACATTCCGTTTCATATCTCGTTGCATATTTCTCCTCACGCGGCTGTTCACAGCCCGACATAAGATGTTTCACATCAAAAAATTCTCGAAATACATCAAGGTATCACCCAAAATAGGTAACTGAAAAACCGGCAAGAAAACGAAATAACAGAGAGATGTCTCTTTACTATTATATTTATTGGTAGAGACACCAGAAAACTGTGAATGTAACCTAAAGGATCGGACATTTTCAATAGCCCTTTCAGTCTTATATGATAAATCACCGCGGTGCCAATCAACTTCCACCTACGAACTGCAGCAGCAGAGGCAAACGCGGGTTCGTTACTTTAACCGATCATTGAGCTCGCCGCTCTCACCTTGCCTTGATCTACAACGCCGTTCCGTTGTTGCATAATAAATAACACACTTTATTATTGTTATTGACGCGCGGAATGCGATGTCTACAAAACTTCCGATAGATGGGTTCGTTACTTATCTGCTCATTGAACTTTCCGCGTTTGCCTTGCTTTTAATCCAACGATTATGCGTTATAAATTAAATATTTTACGGCTTAAAAATTATTATTACTGGCAATGCTTTTACATTGAGACGATTTTATAACTTTTTTATAGATTTTCCTCACATTACGTGTGTATCATTTATTTAAAATCGGTTATTGTGTTTAGTCAGAATTAGGACAAGGCCTTAATAAAACTTTTTTCCAAAATGATTGAATTTCAAACGCTGTAATTTTACTTCCGCGTTAATTTTTTTTTAACTGTTAGTTGAAGTTGTCATCTTACACACAGTCAAGGCCGGATATGTAATCTTATAGAATTCCTAGCGCAGCATGTGCAGTGGTATAGTTATTCTACAATGACTTTTATACCTATAGCAATAATAATCCGTACACATAAAAATATTACGGTTTATAATAGAAGCCATAAAAATACTCCAATTATTATGGATCTTTTGAAAATAAATAATACACGACATTTCAGGATAAAATAAGTTGTAAGCGTAAGACACTGACACTTTTTACAAACTTTTATTTAACTTGCAATCTATGTTAGTTAGTTTGTTTGTGTGTTTGTTTGTTTCTTGTTTGTTTAGGTCAAAACTTGCAAGTCAATTTTGAACGACTTCTACGTATCCGATCGATTTGAAATTTCATACACATACGTATTCCCGATGACAATACATGAATAAATCGTTTTTAGAAATAAATTCAACCCCTAAGGGGTTTAAACGGAGATGTAGGGTTTTTTTGACTAATAAACGCCCAGGCCAAATCGTTTAAGCTAGAAACTTGAAATTTGGACAGTTGATTCCTTTTCTGACGTAAGCATACCCTAAGAAAGGATTTCTCGAAATTCAACCCCTACGGGTGTCAAAGGGGGGTAAAATTTTGAAAGACTAAAATGAACTAAATAAAATATTAGTAAAAAAAACTTGGACAAGCTTTTATTGAAATGTAAGTACTAAAAAGAAAAAATAATATTTAATAATTTTGGTTCATAATTATTATAAAAGCGGGGGTTGCGACTAATAAACTATCATAGAGATTACAACCCCCGCTTTTATAATAATTATGAACCAAAATTATTAAATACAATTTTTTCCTTTTTAATACATTTCTCTAAAAAGTTTTTTTTACTAATATTTTATTATCTGTCAATTATATACCGCAAAATGCCACTAAGGTGTCCATCTGGTCTGTTATTACCCTACCTTAAGATTGAGAATGGCCGAGCGTGTAGCAATGCTGTTGTTTACATGGCGTTGCTATGGTTCCTCTATTACAAGTCCCCAGTTCCTTGGTTCTAACCCGAGAGCTGGTAAGTGTCAATTGGATTTTCAATTTATTATAAAAAAAAAATAATGAATTGAAAATATGAATTGGTGCTAGGCCCAAATAACCTTAGCTGTTGGTGGTCTTTAAAAAAAAACACACACACACACCTAATCTAATGTTTAACCGTAAAGGCGGGACTAATAAGTGCATTGCAGAAACGACAAAGAAATGAACTTCCGTTTCCGAAAAAGAAAACCTGAAACGGCGTGAATTATGAAACAACTAATTTCAAGTGGAAGCAAGGCAAACCTGCATGCAGAAATTTTGAAGCATTGACTTTGGCCGGGTGTGAACCCGCGACCTTCACACAAATCACACCAGTACCTCTGCATTTCGTCAACGCCTTATTTTTCATAATCCGTATAACTCTACCCACACAATTATTTGAACTCTTTTTTTACCTTGATTAAAACGCTAATTGTTGAAATAATAATCTATAGCGACTTATAACGCCTTTTCGGCCTCAATTTTACTGCCTCATTTTGTTAATCTGCTTACGGCCTGAGCTTCCTATATTTAAAAGACATTATCCGATCGTTCACCAGTTTTCACCTTGTGTTCAAATGAAAATTATGCATACTAAGAGACTCGTGTTCACCAAACACTGTTAAAGATAGAAGTTACTAATCTTAGAATAAATTTATTCCTCGGAATAAAATTAACTTTCAATTCACCAAGCAATTCATTCGATAGAATAGTAACTTCAGGTACAAATTTACTTTATACCATACACCTTGGACATTTTTTCAAATATTTTGATTCTAAAGCACGTTTACCAAAGATCTGACCGATGGCGCATCGATCAAAAATGTAAATTTATTTTATTTTAATACAAAAGCCTTTAAGTTTACCTGAAATATATGAAATTAATATAAATAATAGTTTTATACGGCTGAAATGCAATTGAAAAATTTTTTCGTTGGAGAGCAGCCAATTATATAGTTGTTTCGAAACATATTGGAAAAAATCATTTTACCAACCAGTGGTCACAGTCAGGATTCTAACCTGAACCTTTCCACTTTCGCGGCGGAATGAGCTTACAATACTCAACCGTGACATGATTGCTAAATTAATATTCTCCTTATATGTTTCAGAATCAAAAGATTTTCACTACATGCGAGTGTCAATTCATATATGCTAATTCAATAGCTATGATATGAAGTAAATCCTCGTACCAGCGAGAGCCCAACATGAAAGTTAAAATTATTTCGAACACCCTTTAATGGGATATATTAATAAATACCTAGATATATCAATGCTATAAATGGTATTACCACATAATATTCTAGAAACAATCATATCTTGTAGACATCGTAAGATAATCTACATGTTAGATACATACATAAAACACGATATAGAAATCAACCAACGAGTTTGATTTTTCCTTAAGATAAATAATAGTTTTATACGGCTGAAATGCAATTGAAAAATTTTTTCGTTGGAGAGCAGCCAATTATATAATTGTTTCGAAACATAACGGAAAAAATAATTTTATGAAATTAATATTTACCTGAAAAGGTCGCCAGGTCATAAAGTAATTTGTGCATTTCATGCCCATACTATTTTACTAGGCGAATAAATATTTATATCCTTGAAATTGGACAGAATAGTTATTCTTACGATGTATACCTGCAGTAAACTTAACTACGTTTGGTGAATTGAATTATCGCTATTTATTCCGAGTAATAGTTACCAGGGGATTAAATCAACGGAATAAATAACTAACTAGGCTCGGTGTAACGGGCCCAGTGGAAGTACCCACTTTGATATTTCTTCCCCTACTTTGAAATTTCCTAATAAAATAGACACAAATCACAGAACGTAATAATATTATTATCTGCAGTACGCGTATGCTTATTCTTGTCTTTATAAAGGTGCGTGCAGTATGGAGCTGGGATTCTAGATGGTAGCGTAGATCATAGCAGGGCTTGCTTAAGTTAATGCATTGTCATATATGCGAGCGTACACAACGAAGCAGTGAGTGTAGCAGGTATAAGCGCTGTTATAAGAGCTGGTAGATTCAAGAATGTATCTCACCATTCTTTCAGCGCGCTGACTACTACAATCAACGTGTGACAACTGTCAAATGGCCGTTACAAGTTTCGCAATGGATGTGACTAGTTTAATAAATGAAATTTTGCCAGTTTTTATTTGTTTTGAGTTTTTTCTAAGACGTATTTAAAAGTGAGGTTCTATACGTAAATTCAAAAAACCGGTTTGGGTAAAATTTTAATTCTTGGTATGTTTAGATCGTTTTCTATTAATAGGGTGGACATGATAGCTCCTACCCAAATTTGTATTTAAAATATACCACTTTGTAGCAGAAGAACACAAATATTCGTCTTCGCTATCTGACATTTCAAACGCGATTTAAGCTTGTATCAATGTTAATATCAAAGCTTCGTTGTGCAAACCTATAAGCGCTTATAATTTCAGCCACCATCTACCATACATCCTACCATCTAGAATCCCAGCTGCGTACTGCACGTACCTTAAGTCGCAAATGTTTCGTACCGAAAAATCGGATACCTAGATGAATAAGTCTAAAAAGATATTCTAAACTAAAAGACTAAGTGTTTATGATCATTTATCGATACACAATTGATTTCTACTGTGACAAACGAATCAGGAAGATTATAAATAAACCGTCAGTTTTTTCCACGAGCTCGGTTCAACGGCCCCCATTGCAGACGTGATGTTATTGCACAAACAACCTGCCCTACACTATAATATTATAAGCCCAGTCAATATCCAATCAGTAGACAAGCGGGTATCCTGATGGTGATACAACCCCAGATTCGCATTTATAATGTGAATAATTAAGAGCACTGTGGTTTAATATAATTAGTTGTCGAGCGTCTGTAATCTACAATCCTTCTCTCTCAGATTCGCATTCCGCAATTCTGAGTTTGTATGTCAATGATCTAAGTTATATCAATTTAATTTTATTTATTGTAAATTATAGACGCGTCGACAACTTAGGTCATTAGCGTCTTGATTACATTAACACGTGTTCACTGCCGCAATAATAGTGAGATGTCGCTCAGGAGCCAACTTAAAATTATTATTTTTCTACACTTTTTTTGTTCTTTTATAATAAATTATGCGGTGTATTGTTTATTTTGGTAAGTTTTTGATAGTTTTGACGGCATGTCACCACAGGTGTGACATCGGCACCGGACATCCCATTTCTTTGTGGTGACATGTATGTCTAATATTTTTTATGTCCAATTTTGGGTGTTTTTTTTAATAACATATATGGATTAATAAAATATATGGATTATGTAATGACACCACAGTGGTGCCATCGGCCTCTACCGGGAATAGCAAATGTCACCACAGTGGTGTCATCGGCACTGAACGTTTTAAATAACAACACACTTAAAACTAAATGACATCACGAAACATCCATGAACGGAGACGGGATTCGAATCCACGACAGTCTGATTCAGAGGCCGCGACACTAACCACTGGACCACACTGTCCTCAAGTAGACTACAAGATGATCCACACCATCCATTGGAGCATTAGATACTAAGCCAGGGTAATCCATACCATCCATTGGAGGATTTCTAAGCAGTTTCAATGAGCCATTTTCCGGAGAGTAGTTCTTTCAATTATCCACTAGAGGCAGCACTTGTGGTAGGTACAAACATTATTTATTTCCTATTAGAGTCGTGTCATTTTAGTGGTATAACTTAAATATTAAATTATTATTATTTTTAAATTAATTAAATAATTAAGTTATACCACTAAAATGACACCACATTAAAGGGAAATAAATACTGTTTGTACCTACAACAAATGCTGCCTCTCGTGGATAACTGAAGGAACTACTCTCAGGAAAATGGCTCATTTAGGATTCGTTTTTATACGTAAAATATAGTTAAAATCCGACATTTTGCATTGTAGATATAGATTATGGATACGTTCGGTTTTGCGCTCAGATCGATCTGTAAAGTTTGACTTTACATAAATTTAACATTGCTCTATATCTATCTCTATCCCTTGTTCGAGCGAGGGATAGAGATAGATATAGAGCAATGTTAAATTTATGTAAACTCAAACTTTACAGATCGATCTGAGCTCAAAATCGAACTTACCCAATGTATCGGCGTGAATCGGCATTCCTACTTTAAAATGAAATTTGAATGTATGATTAAATTTTTGCGCATGCGCGCATGTATAAGCACACGTTGGTAAAATATGCAGCACGTATATATGACGACTGTTGATTGAGAACAAGGATAATAATGCAATCGAAAATGAAATCGATTACAAATCGTTCACCTGAAATCTGTCACAAGTTAGTTATTATAGAACTGTTCAGAACTAAACACTGTCTGAAGCACATTTTTGAATTTCTTTTTGTTATAATAAATAAAAAAAATAATAATTTAATAATTAACTTATGCCAATAAAATGACACGACACTAATGGGGAATAAATAATGTTTGTACCTGCCACAAGTGCTGCCTCTCGTGGATAAATGAAGGAACTACTCTCAGGAAAATGACTCATTATTCAAGCTTTTCCAAGCAAAAATTAGTCATCAATAATTAATAACAAGTGACATCCGCTAAAATGATTACATTCAAAGAAACCTAAATAATACAAATAAATAAATAAATGATAAAAAAAACGAGCTGTGAAGGCTTTATTAAAATGACAATATAGTTTAGCCGTGAGAACAATACGACCAGTCATTGTCAAAATTCAACGAATCGGACAATTATTATAATTTCAAATGACAAATCAACGAATGAACACGGCACGCAAACCTGTAATATGGACACGTTATTTTATTATTATAGTATTACATAATTATATGACTTTTTTTAATTTACGGATATTAAATTCCGTGTGTCATAAAAATACATAGTATTATGTATATTAAACTGCATATCTGTGGTTACAAAGCAAAATCGCGTACGTCAAATTTTTGGTTGTTATTTCAGTCTTCAGTCAGACTTGACTCTATTTTGTGTCACATTGTGAGAAAACGTTTTAGTTGATAGTTTTGAAGAGTACTACAAATGTAATATGGTTACAAGCTTTAAAAAAGTAAACTCCAACCTATTTGTGACCTTATATTATATTTTTACTTCCCACCTCTACTATGGTAGGGAAGTAATGGATTCAGTCCGAAAACAATATTTCGAGATTTTAACAGATTTTCACGTTTTGAGACCCTAGCAATCGTTTAAGATCATTTTCTGACTGATGTCTGTATGTGTGTGTGTGGTGTAGGTGTGTGTGTATGTGGTCAATTTTTCGCCTTCGATATCTTAAGAACGGAACAACATACGGGCATGCCGATTGTTCTATTGTGTTTATCAGCCTTTAACTTAGATCTGATTAGATTTTGAGTCAAATCGGTTCAGTGGATCCTGAGATATTCAAAAAAACGTCCTCAATGTCACGTATTAACATAGGTAAAAAAAAATATAAATGAATTCTAGATGTTATAATATGAAAAAAATGTAAATATTTTTTTTCTCTAAAATGTATAGTTTTCGAGAAAAAAAATATTTTACTAAAAAAAATAAAAATTGTACGTAAATCAAGGTAACCATGATTTTTGCTATATTAAGCTAGCCATCAATAGATCACCAAACAAAAAAGAGGGCCATGCTTTTTTCAAAGAATAAAAATTAAATTGTGTTTTAAAGACCACCAACAGCTAAGGTTATTTGGGCCTAGTCAAAGAATAAAAAAAAGAGTGTTTATTTTTTGCAAATATTTACTAGGTGGGAAGTATAGGACTGGTCATCAGTCGAATTTTTTGTATCTTGAATTAATTCGGCCCCTGTCTAATCCGGCGCCCCCTGTAATCACATACATAAAATTTATTTCGGCAAATCTTCACTAATACATATTTTATGTGTTTCTATTGTGCTGTTTAATTTACTAAATTCCACTTTGATTTGTAATTTGTTGGATTACAAGGTATAACTAAAGTGACCATCCGTCCCGATTTAGGCGGGACAGTCCCGATTTTGAACCACAAGTCCCGATTCAACAAGCGTCCCGCTTTTGTCCCGTTTTCATTAAATCACGTGCATTAAGAATGTTTATTTTTTGTCATTAGGTAGATATTTTTACCCACTCAAAGTATTTTATTTATCAATAATTATATAATTGATACCTATCTTAAAAAATAAATAATATTTAAAATAAAAATATTAGCGAGTTTTTGGGGATTTCTAGCGAGTTTTTGGGGGTTTCTAGCGAGTTTTTGGGGTTTCTAGCGAGTTTTTGGGGGTTTCTAGCGAGTTTTTGGGGGTTTCTAGCGAGTTTTTGGGGGTATCTAGTGAGTTTTGGGGGGCTTCTAGCGAGTTTTTGGGGGTTTCTAGCGAGGTTTTGGAGGTTTCTAGCGAGTTTTTGGTTGTATCTAGCGCGTTTAAGGCTTTTTTGGGCGTGGAACACAACGGTTGCCTGCGCCGGGTTTTTATAGATCTTGTCCCGCTTTTTGATATTCAAGATTTGGTCACTTTAGGTATAACTCTTTTTCAAAAAATTCCGGACTATAGTCTATAGGGGCAGTACTCTACAATCCGATACCGCCCTGCAAAACGTTTGCCGGATAACCGGGGGTCCACTGTATAGTAATAGTAATACTTTATACAAGTTTTATAAAAATCAGTCCAACTGTTCTTGAATGATGATTAAAACCAATTCGATAAACAAAAATTCTTGAAACACATTTTTTCCTCTATAGTTATCATACAAAAACCCGAAAAAACTCGCAAGAAAACTAAATTACTATTTTATATTGATTAGAATTTCCTGTTTATGAGCTCTATAATCCAATTTCTTACAGGTCATTTCCAAAAATAAACAACTTTAGACTGACAAATTCCACATTAATATTCGCTCTGTTTACGTCAAAGAGAGAGAAAAAGCAGTTGGGAAATTTTACTGAATAAAATTTTTTCCACTTTTGTTATGTAGGTAAACAATTTATGAATAAGTAGTCTGTTCTGTTATGATTATAAAATAAAAATAGGTAAAAAAACTTTTAAGTTAAACGGTTTTATTTTAAATCATCAGCTGTACCAAAAACTAGAAAATAATTAGGACACAAACCAAGGAGCACTTTGTGTCGCTGCGTCAGCGGAATAAGTGATAAAAACGTGGGATATTTATAATTTTAATAATGCAAATTAATATATGAGCCGCGTATGTATTTGAAACTAGCGGCCGGTCCGGTTTCGCCCGGGTGTTACAAATTTATAATTTATTTATACATTACTCACTCGCCTCGTTCGTTCACTCCACTTATTATAGCCTATGTCTTAAAGCAAAGTATCACCTATCGAACAGTGACAAAAAAAAAATGAAATAAGTTCAGTAATTTCTTAGATTACTCCTGATTATCACCTTGGTTCTAAATAATAATAGCGACTGCATTTTTGATGTGAAACATCTTATATCGGGCTGTGAACAGCCGCGTAAGAGGAAATATGCAACGAAATTTATGGTCCGCTCCTTCGCTGCTGTTCTCCCCACCACTGCGGCACTCTCTCTCTCTCTTGGCTCAGGCGTGCACTGTAACACACGCGGTGTTACAGTGACACGCGGTGTTACAGTGCAGTATATAGGATTACGTCAGCATAACAGTTAGTTGCTGCTTTTGAAAAAATATATACTACTACATAGAGAATACCACCGAGTTCAATAACGTTTTCTTTGATGTTTCACATCTGTCGGGGGTCCCGAGACCCACACCCTTTTTTTTTATTTTAAAGGTCGATGTAGCTACATGCACATATTGGATTTTAAAATTAATGAGGTGATTGCATGTGGTCTACGCGTACATTTATAACCATATTACGATGAAGGCATGTGACTGCGATGTTTTTTTGTTCAACGACATTCTTCCGTCGTCGCGCGAGTTCGTTGCCACAGCAACCACCTTCTGTTGTCGGTTGCTCATTCGTCTGTTTTTATTATCTTCGCTAATCGACTAGTACCTGGGAACCTGTGATGGTATGCTTCACAGATGACTTGCCGATCATTTGACATAATAGTTCAGAAAATATACAACAATTATTTATTACTACTTTATACAGGGTGTTAAAAAAGAGTAACATATTTAAAGAGGTAATAGTATGGACCAAAATAAACAAAAAAGTCTTAGTAAACATGAGTCCGCAAAGTAACGGTTTCGGAGATATGGATAGTTATTCTTTTTTGAAACATTATTTGAAATTATTTATTACTTATTTATTATGTACAAACAAAAGGAGCTTCTAGCAAAACCAAAAAATAAAGTTACATAAGATGTTCAAAGTGCCCTCCTTCCATTTGCAAGCAGGCACGACATCTTTGTCTGAAAGATATTATAAAACTCTTTCTAAAACCCCTCATTGGCTCGGATTTGTTGGCATTTTTGATTAATTTATAGCTGCAGCTCCTCGAGGCTATTTACAGGAGTACCATAGACTAATGTTTTCAAATATCCCCAAAAAAAGAAATCTAGAGGGTTTAAATCAGGCGATCTTGCAGGCCATAATACAGGTCCGCCCCCTTCTATATCTCCGAAACCGTTACTTTGCGGACCCATGTTTACTAAGACTTTTTTGTTTATTTTGATCCAGATTGCCTCTTTAAATATGTTACACTCTTTTTTTAACATCTTGTATACCTAGACACAGATTAAATTTGTATTGTTAATTAATCAAAGAAAATGGTAGGATCCTAGAAAAATGACTGGATCGGCTAATACAAGGTCAAAACTAGGTGCAGTCGTTTCTTATTCTTTCGGTCTAACTTAATTTCTTATTGAGTTTTCTTTCACCAAAAACCAAAAGTGGAAATTGATTGACTACAGTAAAAAACAAGTCAGTCACATTTCACTATAAGATTCAAATGAATAATGATCTTTATAAATTCAAGTAGAACTATCGGAATTGATTTCCTCTACAGCATCATCATGGCTGAAGCTGCGGCTTTCTACCAAATTCGCCTACCAAAATTTCCAACTTTTTCCTGGTCTTTTTCCACGAATTTTTGTAAGTTTAAATTTTAATTTAAAGACTTCGGAAGGGTTTGCTCAAAATACGCAATTCCAGTTTATTACTGAAAACTGTGTTTTTCCCGGTACAAAAGCGCCTCTGACAATCAAACTTTAAAACTAGTCTAAAAATGATTTCCTTGCGTTGGGCATCTCTAATCATCCACAATCAAAGCCAACGAGATTCTAAATAATCAATTTAAATTCAAATAAAAACTTTATGGTAAACTGATCAGTACTAAGGTTAGTTTTCTTTTTTTTTTTTTTTGTTAATAAAAGTGAGCATTAACGAACATGTTGAAGTTATGCGGTTCAAGAATAAGTTTATAGTCTTGGCTGGGAGCTAGGCAGATGGTTGACGCCAAGGAACGAGATTCTTGGTGGATTGACTGGATATAGCAATGTACTGAGAGATGTTCATATTACTAAGTTTTTATGGCGAATAATTGTACATCACAGCACAGAGGGAACTCGATCGTGAGATTCTCTGCAAATATATTTACGCAATACATGAATTCAGTGAGTCAGTAACGGCTCGTTAGGGCATGCGCCTTAAGGTGCATTTTCATGTGACGCTTGACGCTGGCTTCTAGCGTCAAATGTGGTCACGTGTCATGAACGCCATCTTGAAAAAATGTAGCGTCAAAGCTAAACATTGTTTAACTTTGACGGTACTTAATTGTGCGAGTGACGTCTGTTATGTCGAGAAACGGACATAATAAATGCATCACAGTGAATATTTACGATTTTTTTAAATTTTAATTTCATATCTAAAACGTTATCAAGCTTCTTATGAAGGAAATTTAACGCTCCCTTGATATTCGTCACAACCAGGTTTCAGTGAACTTCCAATAGTTGCATCGACGTCATTATGATTCCACAAAATGTGTGCATCATTTAAATAAACACACCTTGAACGCATATTTGTAAAAAAATGCTTTTTGTAAGTTTTTTTCCAAGGCTTGTTTTATTAGTTTCTCTAATAAAATAACAAATTAAATTTCACGGATGTTTGCACAAAATAAACAATCGAATTATTGATAAATTAATGAATCCTTTAAAATAGACATGCAGCTGTCTGTTTTTGTTTGTTTAATTAATAGACAATTCGTGGATTTATTTGACGCAATAAACGGTCATTATATTGACTATTACCTGATGCGATCGGTATTTTGCTGTTATCATATTTTCAAATAAGACTTTAGCTACAGCTATTCTATTCTAGAAAACACATAGATACTGGTTTAGCACAGCGTAGCTGACGGTTCTCAAGATCAGTGAAACTTTGAGAGTGAAAATGCTGGACAATTTGTCCACTTATTTGACATATTTACTTCAGTGCTTCAAGTCTGTCTTCGCCAGGCGCAAGATCGAACTGCGGAAAATCAAAGATGCGTTCTCAATATCCTTAGAAGAAAAGAGCCAGAGAGCGTAGCAAATAAGACTGCAAATTATACAAACTCCTATACCTCCATTGTGCTTTCATTTGTAAACGCCAAATTGCAATCACCCGATATCTCGCCTAGGATTTTTGATCATTGTTACATGGGTGTTGTGTTCGAAAGCCACCCTTATCAATTCGTGCCTCCATGAGAATAAAATCGCAAAATCCGGCTTCATTAAAGACTTAACCAACAAACACAGACCGTTCTATACTTAATATAGATATTGATTGAAATTAGGAGAGGAATTCTCTGTGGCAAAAGATCAAATAAATTGCAATAGTGATGAATTGAAATTAGTATCAGTATTGCAATTTATTTGATCCTTTGCCACAGAAACTTCCTCTCCTAATTTCAATCATTATCTACGGATCACCATATCTCTATATCATAGAGTTTTTTTACTTAATATAGAATAGTTATAAATTATTGCAGTAGGTATTAGACAACGTTCAGAACGCTCTTAAAGTTTATTGGTAATTAAGTTTTTACCTGAATTTGGGAATTTTTAAAAAAAACGTTGCGTACCTCTATGCTACAACTGGAATCTGTCAAAAACTTCAAAGCAAAATGATTTTTTACTCTACGCTATTCTAGGATGGACTATTTATTTATTTAACTATTTATTTATTTAAAATGTAAAGTTTCAGCTTCCTAAATCGACGAGAGACTTATGGACAGACACCGAAAATTATATAGATAAATAATAACGTTTAAAAATGTTACTTGAAGAGTTGTGTCTAATGTCGAGAAACAGATGTTAAAAGCATTGTTTCTAGAGGCGTAAGAAGAATTTAGTAGACTTGTTTCTGTCTTGTAGCTAAGCACACAAAACAAAAACTGCGATCAAGTCACCTCGAATTTTTTCATTCATATGTTGAATGCATAAATAATGTGTAATGTTATATATCTACTAGTACTACTTGTGTTAACATTCTTCCGTCATTAGTTAAGTTACAAAACCAGTTCTGTGAATTAAAGCAGACATTCGTCGCGATTTGTTAAAGAAACGAGAATATTATTTCAAAGTATGCACACAAAATTTACGAAAATTTATTCGAAAAAGGCCAACGGCCGCGTCTGCTGCCCACTGGTCAGCAATGCTTCTTATTCAAAACATTCGACACGCGTGAACATGTAAATAGGTGACGATTCAAACGTCAACCTGGTAGCGTAGACCAGTACGCGTTATTACGATTTTTACAATAGGGTCGTTTACTTAAAAGTTCCATAATTAGGTACTTGGTTAAATCTCTGGTAACGCTGCAAAAATGCAAACGGCGCTATTATTAAAATTCTAGCCCTTAGTTGAGGTTATTTCGTGATTTTCTCCGGACAAGTGTAGAGATAGTTCCTATGAACGTATTCTTGCAATTTTCATAACCTCACGTCTTTATACCTATACCATTTTGAATAATGTTGAATGCTCATGAAAGGCTACCGATGTGAGCATTCTAGCGGAACACTGCTTCTAAGAGATCCCAGTAAGCCACGAGACACAGTGTGACTGAAGACGTGGGGCGATGGGTGTACAAACACATAATCAAGCCCTCCAAAAATTTTTTAACAGCTTGTATTTCCCCATAACTGTCTCCAGACAATTTATTCCAAACACATTTCCATTTGGAACAATTGTCATTCATTCGACAAGCCTACATAGTATCATTATGAATAAATATAATCAATTTTAGCAGTGTTTCTCAGCAGGGGCAGGAGCGAGCGGGACAGACGACGAGTTAATACCGTTAAACACTAATAATTGTTTTCATTGTCATTGAAAGAAATACATCTGCAAATGCAGAGATAATGTCAAGCAAATCAGGGATCCCACGCCTGATTTCTGAGCTAAATTAGTGTACACTGACTAAACCAAAAGATGTTAGAACTGTCTGACAAATGTTGGTAGTTCATTGAGAAAGAGTCCGGACACGAAAATTTTGAGAAACACTAAATTACAGTACGTTTCGAAGGCGTAGCACCATCTGAGCCTACACTTGCGTATACAAGATGGTCAGAGAAAAATGATTTTTAAGTCAAGGCGGAACTTAACACCCAAGTTTGAGTTTCCAAAGATATTAACATGAAAAAAAATTCGACTGATGACCAGTCCTACTACTTGCCCACCTAGTAAATATTTGCAAAAATAAACACTCTTTTTTTTATTCTTTGACTAGGCCCAAATAACCTTAGCTGTTGGTGGTCTTTAAAACACAATTTAATTTTTATTCTTTGAAAAAAGCATGGCCCTCTTTTTTGTTTGGTGATCTACTGATGGCTAGCTTAATATAGCAAAAATCATGGTTACCTTGATTTACGTACAATTTTTATTTTTTTAGTAAAATATTTTTTTTCTCGAAAACTATACATTTTAGAGAAAAAAAATATTTACATTTTTTTCATATTATAACATCTAGAATTCATTTATATTTGTTTTTACCTATGTTAATACGTGACATTGAGGACGTTTTTTTGAATATCTCAGGATCCACTGAACCGATTTGACTCAAAATCTAATCAGATCTAAGTTAAAGGCTGATAAACACAATAGAACAATCGGCATGCCCGTATGTTGTTCCGTTCTTAAGATATCGAAGGCGAAAAATTGACCACATACACACACACATACACATACACACACACACACACACATACAGACATCAGTCAGAAAATTGTCTTAAACGATTGCTAGGGTCTCAAAACGTGAAAATCTGTTAAAATCTCGAAATATTGTTTTCGGACTGAATCCATTACTTCCCTACCATAGTAGAGGTGGGAAGTAAAAATAGACTATTTAAAAGTCTACTTCTTGGCGAGTACCTTAGGCTATATAATATTATTATTAAGCTACGTCAAAATGAGCAGTTTTTCACGGTTTTTTTACTTAAGAATATAATAATGTTCGTAAGGTATTTTCCGCTATTCCTCAAATCTTTCCATTTATCATGCAACAAACAGACTTTTTTTTAATAGGTACATATGAAAAAGACTTTGGGTGCGTCTCTTCTTTTTGATTATTTCATCAAAATGATGAGAGGTCCAAACGCAGTCTAAAAATAGACTATGCGCGTGCGCTCCCATCATTTTGATGGAATAATCAAAAAGAAGAGACCAACGAACACACCCAGTGTTTTGACATATTTGGCTGTAACCCCACCATGAAGTTTTCAATTTAACCTCATTTCAAAATCGTACTATAGTTTTTAATCTATTTAAAAAGGTCATAAGAAGTAAAAAAAATATTGATCACCATACGGGTAATTCTTATCTGCGTTACAGAAAAGACCTTAAATTTTGCTGATGGATTTACATTATATGAACGATACAAAGCATAGCTGAAGGTCAAAACATAGCTTAATTTATACAAATCCATCAAACTATTGTCACACAAAAAAACTAACTCTTAAGTCAAATAATTACAGTGTGTTCATAAACAATGAGTGACCCCGTCGCGCTTTAAATATTTGGCAAAAACTATTTGATTTTAAAAACATAATTTGATTCAACGCCAGCAAGCACATCAACCAATGGTTCTTCTCAAATAACTAATGCTGTGTCATCTAATATTTCCGGAGGTGTAAGACACCCCACTTATGAATATTTTGAAAATAAGATAGTCGAACAAATGAGACCTTCGGATCGCTTAGTTTTAGACTATGAAAAGTGAACCTTCTTAAACTATGTCATCTAAAATCTTCGAAAATGTTCAAGGATTTCTCAGACGCTAATGACCTCAGTTATGGAGCGACTATAATTTACAATTCATTCAAGGATTTAGATTCCAAAATCAAATTCCTCGGGCATATTTCGTCAGTTGGTTCAAGTTTTTGATTGTGGATTCACTTATTTAAAAAAAAACATTAAATATAATCATGTGTGCGAATACGAATATCGTAATGCAGTCAAGGATCCGATCTTTAGTTCAGCATACATAAATATTTCGTCAATAAAATGGGTGTACACTACAATCTGCATAATACATATTCATTAAGCAAGGAAGTTATAGAAACTGGATTCTTTATTATAGACATGTACTAACAATAATGTATAATTAAAATTCGAAAAAGTTTTGCATATTGAATTTTAATTTTGTGCTTTAACTTTAGTTTCATAAGTTGATATTAAATTGTTATGGCGCAATGCAAGAAGATTGTTCTTTGATGCGACTTATTTAAATTGATGGAGAAAGTTGAGATGCCAAATGCGCACCTGGAAAAAATAGTAGGTACCTGGTCGATTGAAATAAATATATTTATTTGATAAGAGTTTACTTTGATTACGGTGAATTTTATTTTTATCAAAACGAAGTATCAAATAATTCACATATAGAAAACGAGGATCTCTTTCGATAATTTTTTGTAGAGTGAAAGGATATTTGAGTCAAAACTAATCAAATGACTATGAAAGAATATTATATATACTAGCAGAATTTGAGAAAGGTCGAGATTCTTGCGATATCGTTGTGGTATGACATGGTTGGTCAGATATATACTTGCATGCATTATACATAGGTAACTGGATTTCCAAAAATGATAAATTAAAAATATGAATTAGTGATATAGGTCCAGACAGACATATCAGTAGATAATCTTAACAAATTTATTTAAATTAACGCAATATAAAACAAAAACATCCGAAAATCATGAAAGGACAAAATATTCTTAAAATTATATCCAAAGAATCACCTCTTGAATTTTTGCCGTATTTTTAGTAAACAGCCTGTATATAGTGTATTACTTATAAAAACGTCTGACAGACAAAATAATGCGACATACAACGGCCAATTTTGCAATAGCTATACCCCATAGTTTCCTTAATAGTCCCAAATAAATGTTAAGACGGACCCTTATACAAGATTTCCTTCTTATACTGACTACTGCACACACGACAACATTATCCTATATGATCCTTGTTAGTCTACATCTCGCATATTATATCAACAAACAATAAGGTACAAGGAAATGATTCATAAAAACTGTACACATTATAAATTTGTTATTCATGAATAACCGTATATCAAATAATAACCAATAAGAAATAGATGTCTATAACAAATGAATCACTAATTAGACCAGCAAAGTAGTTAGTTACCATGCATCGATTGCATACTGCATACCGATAGACTGTTTACCTACAGTATATCCCCAGAACCGCATTAAAATTGTAGAGATAAAACAATTATGATGCTATTATGTACCATGTTAAATTTAACGGAGCTGTTAACTTTTACATTTATTATGGAGAATACATTGCAATGGCACAGTTCACCATAAGGATCATAACCCATATAGGATCCCCATTCCCCAGTCGTTATAAAACAAGCACTTGACCGTGCTACGGTTGTCAATGATTGGTCAACGATTGACGACTTAACACTGCGTCGTCTTTCGGGAAGGTACCACTACTTCTTTTTCATTATTACATGTATATTATTATTCCATCCTATTATAGTATTGGCTAGCAGAAAATCTGTTAAGTTGGACCATTATTGTTAACAAGCATCAGTAATCATCGATATGCCAAGATTATATTACCGTCGTTGGGCCAATATTTTTTGCCATTTATAATAAATTAATCGTTAGTAATGGATCCATGTCATCATCCGTCTATTTACCATTATTGGGTCAGATATGGGCGCCTTTCTCTTATCATTTTTGCAAGTTAAACCATATATGTGCATTATAGATGTTTACGACCCCTATTATCGAGCGTCTATAATCTATAATATCTATCTATCTACCAGCATTATTATAAATATACTAGATATTGGGAACAAAGAAGACTTTATCACCACTAGATCAACTCTAAATTATTGGTTCGAAAAAACAATTAAAAATAAAATAAAAAAGAGACTCACGGTTGTGATGTGAGGAAGCAGTAAGTTTCCGAAGAACCGGAGCTCAGTTTCCTCGCATGATCAGTCTTTGCGTCGAGTTGTCTTCTCAGTAATCGTCTCCAGTTAGGGCGTGGCTGAATCTGCAACTGAAAATCATCTCCATCGTCGCACGAACTCCTGCAAGAGTCTTCAATGCCACTATCGTGATCCGTCGACGCCGTCACAACTGTACACTTCCTGCCGCCGACGCCACCAAGTGCCTTTAAATCGGACTCGTTCAAGAATCCCGCACAACTACGCCTTCTCTCTTGAAAGTCATCTTCGGACGAACTCGTCTGAGATATTTTACGATTCTTCTCGACCGTCTTATCGTGCTGGTGCGTCAACCAATAAAGTATGCTTTCGTTTTTATCATCAACAACAGTTGAATGTCTAACGGCAGACTTCCAATTCGGTAGCGACCATTTTCTTACCGGATCTTTATTGATCCGCGAGCCAGGTTGATGCGATAAACTATATAAAATATCTTCATCTCTATCCGGTATCGGTTCGAGATCTTTCGAAATGCTTGCATTGCTCGCATGCTTCCAACTTGGTAATGACCATTTTCTGCTGTGTGTTTTTTTATCATCTGAATTTTGATGTTGAAGCCAATACAATATGTTTTCGTTCCGGTCGTCGTTAGTCGTCGCTATCGTTTTCGATTTTCGTCTTAATATCGGCAGCGACCATTTGCGTTTAGCACTCTCCTGTTGTTCTTGACCACCGCTAACGCGATCGCTCATCTGACCTGTGCTGTATCTTTTATTGCAACCTACGTCTTCGTCATCATGTCGAACGCAAGGTAAGGTGTTGTGGTGCACCGGCGTTTCGGACACGACATTTTCTTCGATTGTGTCGCATTTACTGTGCATAAAATCCATGCAGCCAACATTAACAGTTCGATATTTCTCGAGAAGACGTAAAACAATCTCGTCGTGTTCGATTTCTTGACTTTTGCGACGATATCGCTCGTTTGCTTCAACTTTTTCATCTTCGAGTATTTTAATTTTCGCTTTACTAACTTCGTCAATTTCCGAAGTCGAAATTTTATTTTTGTCTTCACTGACGGCATCAGTTTCCGATTCAGAAACTTCGCCGTTCTTACGTCTACTGATTTCGTCGGTGGAAACTTTACTTTGGCTGACTTGATCAGTTTCCGACGACGTCGTAATATCATTATTTTTAATTTCACAATTATCAGTCTGCTTGTCACTGTTCTCAACTGTAAACCTACCAATGACATTAACATTATTTCTACTATTACTAACAGAAACCTGTTCTAATAAATTATTATTTATAAATAAATTAGATTTATTACATAATACTGAATTAAGTTTACGGTGTTTTTTAATCGTTTTTAACGGTACATTACTGCATTCTTGTTGTGTTATTGTTTTATCTGTATTATTAATCGCTAATTTATCACAATGAGTAACAGTTTCAGTTGCTTCAGAATCGTCTTTACTTTCGACGACTGCGGTGGTAGACGAAGGCTCGTTTAATTTTTCCATCAATTGTTCTTCGGTAATAACTTGTATTTTATCATTATTGAAACCGACGCTCGGGTTACTATCGCTATGCTGTTTGATAAACAATTCTTTTTGTTCGCCTGTGAGTTCCTTAAACCCAGCGCCGGTATCTTGCAACACCAGTTGCTGATTAGCAACCAAGTGTAACAGTTCATTGACGGCTGTCCAGTGCGCTGAAGTCAGTGCACCGTTCAATCTGATCGATGATAATTGCAATGGTATCCATTGATTATCTCTCAAACACCAAACTACTCCTGCGGCGGATACCATTTTTTAAACTAACTGCGAACACTAATCATTAATTCAAACGAAATCGGAAGTATTTAAAAATGCATTTATCTCGACCACTGATCACCTTCTGCATTAATGCATTTGTGTAGTTTTATGCAATATGTAGATTTCTCAAGGATGTCAACAAAAACGTAAAGAATCGATGTGTCAGCTTGAACTTCAAGAAAAGTATTTTTCACGTGCGTAAACACGACGGTGTTTTCATTTCAACGATGAACCAACCACACGTAACGCTATTGAAACGGCCTTGTCCAATAGAAACTCTAGGTTAGTCACTTTACACTTGTATTATAAACCAACGGGACAATTCCAATATGACGTTGTATTTCTTTTGTTATTATGTAGTTGTAGGTGAACGGACCTATTCTTATGGAATGTGGACGGAAAGCAAAAGACGGATCTTAAAAACAATTTATCTGGACGATGATCTCGTTCTTTATAATGATGATGATGATGAAGAAATGTCGTTTAAAGAATGTGATATAAAAAGAATTCTCTAATGCACTGTATATATAAAGATATTTTTATTTATGTTCGTTCGGTTCACTTTTGGTTAAAAACGTATTCCTTAAATTTCACACTATAATAATTTCTTTTATAACATTGTTTTAGAGTTTGTTTAAACTAAATAATTGCGCCGTTTGAGGTAATAATATTGTACCTGTAATTAAAAAACATAAAATAATTTTATTGTAATTTTTTCATCACACGTTGGATTTGAAACATAAATGCATTTATTCCATTACTTAAAAAGTGTCGAACATTAAATTTACGAATAACAAAATAGTCATTCCACTTATTATCAAAAAAACTTTCATTTGATTATGTCGCTTACAAATAATATGCATTAATTCGATAAACTATTTTTATTTATAGAAATTAAATTATTAACCACAAAAATATTTTATTCCTTGAATGCTGAATAAAAACTTCCAACAACCGTCGATTTTTTTATATAAAAGTACCTAATTTTTTTTCGAACTGACAACACTACACATGTCACAACGTCATTCTTCTATTAAACAAATTATGCATACAACAAACAAATGAATTTGGAAACAATCTGCGACCCAGAATGATATTTGGCAACATTAATTCCAAACACATTTCTTCCTGTTCACAAAATGTAATTTTTGGCACAACTCGATTTCAAAATTTCATAAATTGTTTACTTGTAAAAGTTACACTTGAGAAATTATGCATGAATATAAAGTTTAATTATTTAATACCAAGCTATGAGCAAAACGAACAATTTATTATAAATACCTGCAGTTGCACACCTTTTTCTTTAGTATGAACGTTTGTAGAGAGAAATTACACGTTTCTCTGTAGGAATTGTTGAACAAGCGAAACGCTATTTTTGTTGAAGCATTGCTAAACGAAATGCATTGTCCCGTTTTTGAAGTGCATCTTCTTATGTGAGATCGGGCCGTTTTCCGTTTGATTTTTAAACGGTTCAGGATGAGAAAAGGGAACAGAGAGTAATCTTTCAGGTGTGAACAAACGTTTATAATGAAAGTCATAAGGCTTCAGTATTTATTGAAATTTAAGTGGTAAGTTCGGTGAAATTGTAATAGATATTCAGCTTTGTTTTTACAAGCTTTTATTTAACTTGCAATGTATGTTAGTTTGTGTGTTAGTTTGTTTGAGTGTTTGTTTGGGTCAAAACATGGAAGTCAATTTTGAACGACTTCTACGTATCCGATCGATTTGAAATTTTTTACACATGTGTATTCCCGATGACAATACATGAATAAATCGTTTTTAGAAATAAATTCAATCCCTAAGGGGTTCAAACGGGGATGTAGGGTTTTTTTGACTAATCAACGCCCAGGCCAAATCGCTGAAGCTAAAAACTTGATATTTGGACAGTTGGTTCCTTTTCTGACGTAAGCATCTACTAAGAAAGGATTTTTCCAAATTCAACCCCTACGGGTGTCAAAGGAGGATTAAATGAACAAAATAAATATTTGTAAAAAAAACTTTTTAGAGACAAGCTTTTATTTAAATGCACTAAAAAGGAAATAATAATTTAGGTTCATAATTATAAAAGCGTGGGTCGTGACTAATAGAGTTCACGACACACGCATTTATAATAATGAACCTAATTTTTAGGCGCGATCTTAGCGAAGCTAGAAGCGCCTATATACACTCGCTTTGTCTGTGAATCTGTGAATCTGTCACGCTATTTTGTGTCACGCGTACAGCCCAAACGGATGAACCAATTTTCAAAAACTTTTTTTTGTTCGATTCCTCTCGGGGTCTATTTGATCCTAACGTCGCCCGATTTTTGAATTTTGGCCCCAGAGGGGAGCAAATTAGAAAAAACGGTGTTTTTTGCTTATAGTTTACTCAATTTAAGTCAGATCGATTCGAAACCTGTCTTAAACAAAAGAGCAGAAAATTTTAGATAGATTTCATGTATAATATTGTGTCAAAACAGTTTTTTTATACAGATTTATATGATTATTAAACTAAATAAATGCGACTTTATCTAATAAATCGCGAACTTGTTTCGGTTGTCCTTGTCTGTTGCACAGTGTGATATGGATATTGGAAGATAGCGTATGCTCTATCTTATATTGCATTATTTTAATATAGTTATTCAATTTTTTGACTGCTGATGTTTGAATTTAAGTTTAAAAACCCTGGCCTACTGAGTTAAAATGACGTGTAACTAATTATCGACGTCGATCGGATGGCGAGACCTAGGGATCGGACCAAAATTTCTCGACGTTCATACCTTCCCGAACAATTTGACTTTCTCTGTCTGTATGTCTCTTTGTACGCTTATAACTCAAGAACAACTGATCCGATTTATATGATTTTTTTTTAAGTAAATAACTTCTTATGCGACTGCGAGTTTTAAAATATTCTGGCATCACGCAAAAGCAACCGAACTGATTCTCAAATAAAAACGTATGTTCTGACATCACGCAAAAGTAAGTAGGTAGTAGATGCTTTGTTTTTTAAACGGTATGGTTTAATTTAGCTTGATCCCGTATATTTGTTACAAATCTTGCGACCGACTGAGTTGAAATTTTGCACACATGTGTAGCTACGGTGACAAAACAATATTATGGTAACTAACTGACCGGCCCGGTTCGTCCGGGCGTAAATCGTACTTTTGAACTTTCACCCACTTTCTATGATCCGATTGAGTTGAAATTTTGCACACATCTGTAGCTCCGGTGACAATACAATATTATGGTAACTAGCTGACCGGCCCGGTTTCGTCCGGGTGTAAATCGTACTTTTGAATTTTCACCCACTTCCCGTGATCCGATTGAGTTGAAATTTTGCACACATGTGTAGCTCCGGTGACAATACAATATTATGATAATTAGCTGACCGGCCCGGCTTTCGTCCGGGTGCAAATCGTACTTTTGAATTTTCACCCACTTTCTATGATCCGATTGAGTTGAAATTTTGCACACATCTGTAGCTCCGGTGACAATACAATATTATGGTAACTAGCTGACCGGCCCGGCTTTCGTCCGGGTGTAAATCGTACTTTTGAATTTTCACCCACTTCCCGTGATCCGATTGAGTTGAAATTTTGCACACATGTGTAGCTCCGGTGACAATACAATATTATGATAACTAGCTGACCGGCCCGGCTTTCGTCCGGGTGCAAATCGTACTTTTGAATTTTCAGAGGCAAAAGGTCTTTCTCCGGTAACGTTTCAGTGGATCGGATAAATGTTATAAAATCAGACTAAGGAAATAAAGCACAAAAAAATAAAATGGCGTCAGATTTCAAAATGGCGGCCATATGTACTTTTTTGTAAAAATCATCCGATTCTTTTGAAAATTAATATTTGAGAGTTTTATAGGACACAAAAAATAAAATGACGTCAGATTTTTCAAAATGGCGGCCATATGAACTGTTTTGTAAAAATTATCCGATCCTTTTGAAAATTGATATTTGAGAGTTTCATAGGACACCAAAAAATAAAATGACGTCAGATTTTTCAAAATGGCGGCCACATGTACTCTGTTGTAAAAATCATCTGATCCTTTTGAAAATTGATATTTGAGAGTTTCATAGGACACAAAAAAATAAAATGATGTCAGATTTTTCAAAATGGCGGCCATATGTACTTTTTTGTAAAAATTATCCGATCCTTTTGAAAATTGATATTTGAGAGTTTCATAGGACACAAAAAAATTAAATGGTGCCAGATTTCAAAATGGCGGCCATATGTACTTTTTTGTAAGAATTATCAGATCCTTTTGAAAATTGATATTTGAGAGTTTCATAGGACACAAAAAAATAAAATGACGTCAGATTTCAAAATGGCTGCCATTATATATACTTTTTTGTAAAAATTATCCGATCCTTTTGAAAATTGATATTTGCGAGTTTTATAGGACACAAAAAAATAAAGTAGCGTCAGATTTCAAAATGGCGGAAATATGTAGTACTCCTTTCTAAAAATTATACGATCCTTTTGAAAATTGATATTTGAGAGTTTCATAAGACACAAAAAAATAAAATGACGTCAGATTTCAAAATGGCGGCCGTATGTACATTTTTGTAAAAATTATCCGATCCTTTTGAAAATTGATATTTGAGGGTTTCATAGAACACAAAAAAATGAAATGACGTCAGATTTAAAAAAGACGGCCAAATGTAGTTTTTTGTAAAAATTATCCGATTGTTTTGAAAATCGGTATTTGAGAGTTTCAAAGGACACAAAAAAATAAAATGACATCAGATTTAAAAATGGCGGCCGTATGTACTCCTTTCTAAAAATTATACGATCCTTTTGAAAATTGATATTTGAGAGTTTCATAAGACACAAAAAAATAAAATGACGTCAGATTTCAAAATGGCGGCAATATGTACTTTTTGTGTAAAAATTATCTGATCTTTTTGAAAATAGATATTGACGAGTTTTATAGAACGCAAAAATATAAAATGACGTCATATTTTAAAATGGCGGCCATAAGTATATACTTCTTTGTAAAAATTATCCAATCCTTTTGAAATTTGATATTTGAGAGTTTAATAAGACACAAAAAAAATAAAATGGCGTCAGATTTCAAAATGGCAGTCAAATAATTACTTTTTAATTGTATTGTTTATATCTTTGATAAATTCGGTTTTATATACAATGCGTAAGAAACATAGCTTCTGTCGGGTATCTTACGACACCTCAAGACTTTTTTTTTTAGCTGGTTCCGAGTTTCGCTTAATAGTCAACCGTTGCTATGGAAAATTGTTTAAAAAATTCACTGCACTATTTTTTCTATGTAATCCAATACATATTTACATTAGGTCTTATGGCCATAGCCTACTACAAAATTGATCTTCTTAGTGTTATTTTCCCTATGTTCGGTAAAACCGTTTACACACAATACCTACATGAATATCGCGCCTTGTAATTCTTGAATTACTTTGTATGCTCCAAAATTTTTTTTCTTTTTACTGCATTTAAATAAAAGCTTGCCTCTAAAAAGTTTTTTTTACTAATATTTATTTATTCTGGAAATAAAAACAAACAACAAAGCATAGCATCATCTAAAATATAGTGGAAAACAGTAAGTTAAATAAGTACTAAGGGTGAAGTACTATTTGTCCATCCTTAAATAGTGTAGAGCTAAATCATTTTGGTTTGAAGTTTTTGACAGATTCCAGGGGTACTATGGAGTAGGTACCTAGCCTCCTTTTAATCTTAAAGTTTATTGGTTAAATCTACCTGAATTTGGGAATGATTAAAAAAAGACCAGGCACCTACTCTATGGTCCCACTGTAATCTATCAAAAACGTCAAAGCAAAATGATTTATTACTCCGCACTATTTTATGGATGCCAGGATGGTTTATGATGGACTATATAGGTATATGTTCCGAGAGAAGATAGGAGAAGTTGTGTCGTGATTCAAAAGAGGGAAGATTGTTCGAATACCGCCGTATTTCGTGAAAAAATAATCATCAGCTGTGTGTCTGCCAGTTCATTGTGGGGTGAAAGTTAAATTATATAAAATAAAAGTTCTACAACACAAATGACTCAACTGAGCTTCCTTACTGCTCAGATCGCAACCAGACAGATGTCTAAATTATGTAAAATCGTCAAATCTGTTATTCATATTATTGTATTATTGCAACAAGTTTGAAGTGTATGTGTTTTTGTACGAGTATGTGTTTAAGTCATCAGCTATAATGTCAGTTAAAAGAGTTTCTATTACAAACGTACTATATTATACAGGGTTCGCCAGAAAGTACAGACAAATCCTAACTAATATTATAAATGCGAAAGTGAGTTTCTCGCTACGCATAATCTGTGTATGACCGTAGTCTTTCCCACCAACAGATATATAATTATCACATGGTAGCTGTTACGTGCAACTATTGTAGGGATGCACAAAATAGTCTATTTATTTTTATTTATTGTAGATTATAGATGCGTCGACAACTTAGGTCTTTAGCGTCTTAATTACATTAAATACCAACTAACTTAAAACTAAATAACATCAATAAAATATGAAGTCGGTTAAAAAAGTGCCGATTTAATTAATATCTACTTTTTAACCGACTTCATATTTTATTAAATTGGCGCCGTCCTCAAATTTTATTATTTTCCTCTTTTTAGTGGCTTTTTTGAAGGAGGTTTTTTTTTTTGTTTAAAAGTTTTTTATTTTTTACTTTTTAGTTAAAGGAATCACACGCCGTTACTCACTTTTATTAAACCGATTTCTTACGCTGTGTGATGTGTCAAAAAGTGACATGTACCTTAAAGGAATCACACGCCGCTACTCACTTTTATTAAAATCAGCCGAACTACTGAACCGATTTAAGTAAAATTTATATGGGACCATCTTCGAGGTATACCCTATCCAATAAAAAAAGAATTTTCCAAATCGGTTTATAAATGACGGAGTTCTGAGGTAACAAACATAAAAAAATACAACCTAATTAAGAACCACCTCCTTTTTTGAAGTCGGTTAATTAACTACAAACTGGGGAAAAATAGAGATACTGCTTTTTAGGTTAGGACGACAGTATACACAATTCACTACCTAAAAACACAGTTTGTCGGACGGCCTTGATACTGCATAACTTTATTCACTCACAAGCTTGCTTTCCAGATTGTACACTTAAGACACCATAATACCGACTGCACGGAAATTATTTTGTTCTTTCATATTAAATTAATTCATTGACAAAATTGGATCATACTAACTGGTAGAACCCTGTATATGTTTTGCCTTGCTGGTAATGCTCTGCTGCTTGCATATATAATATAAATTCTGGGACACTTTTACTGCAATAATTTCAATGAAATGGTTCGACTTATCGGTCTGACTTTAAAACTATCGTACTTCTATAGTTGATACTTGGTGTATACAGGGTTCACAATATTACATATAATTAATGACAAAACAAGTAGTTTTCATGAAACACCTTGTCAGAAGTTTATTTATTTTAGGGGAAAGGGATACAAGGTAAAAGAATAACAATATTTATTTGCTAAATTCTTGAAGAGCACAAATACCCCCTGAACTCTTCGTCTCAAATCGTTTACCCTCGCCTAAAAACGGTTGGCTCTCCCGAGTCCCGACGCTATTTCTAAAGCTAAATGATTTAGGTAAACACCAAATGAAGGATCAAGAATCACACTACTGATCCCTCAGGCAAAAAATTGACCAAAAAAAATTTCTTGGAAAAATTTACAACCAAAAAGAAAAATGGGTGTGTGGTTATAACCACACGACAGAAGTATGTCTTCTTCAGACCCTTAAAAATTAACAAATAGTTCTTTAATATCAATTTTCTAATCTCTAAACAATTTCGTAATTCTGTGATATTATTTATCTATGATTTCATTTTTGTTAAAAATAATTGACAAAATTGATGTAACGAAATTGGCAAATAGGATCACGAAATTGTTTAACCATTAAAGAATTTAGCAAATATAAATATTGATATCCTTTGCCTTGATAAATTGCATTCCGCTTACAGCAATAAGTATTTTCCCTTGCTTACTTTCGACTTCGCCCGAAGGTGAAGAAGAGAATCCGAAGTTCGATTTCGGCTAAAAAAACTGGCCTTTGGACGGATTCTAATGACGAGCCATTAAAATCGAGTTTTACATCTACAATAATAAGCATTTTCCCTCGCTTCTTTTACAATTTATTATACAATTGCTTCGGTCTAGGGTGAAGAAGAGAATCCGAAGTTCGATTTCGGCTAAAAAATTGGCCTTTAGTCGGATTCTAATGACGGGCAATAAAAATCGTGCGTTATACCTCTACAATTTGTGAACCCTGTAACGCACAACTTTCTTCATAAAAATAATTTGTTAAAATGAAATTGCGAAACGAATATAACTACCGTCGTAGTAGTCCAATACGAAGACGAGGTGATCTGAACTTTGCGTGTGTGTGTGTGTGTTAGTGCGTGTGTGTGTTAACGTAAATACAGAGTAACAGCATCCCGTCTACTATATCCGTAACAAGACCCCAATAAGACGCGGATGATGATGCTTATAGGTACCAGCGAGAAGTACTATAATAATAATTAATCGGAGCAGTTCATTCAACTGCGAACGTGTTAGTTCAGTCAATATACAGAGTGCTGAATTGCTTTGCGGGTAATAGGGATTTAACCCGTAAAATCACTTTTGCGATTTCCTGCTTCCCTAATTATTTTAGGAAAAATATCTTCGAATAAAAGTTTTAGAACATAAAATTCTGCATCTAAATCATTAAACAAATTTAATTTTGCATGCTTTGTAACGGCAGAAATTTGATATGAAAATGTCAAAATTACCTCAAAAACAGATAACGATAGCCATGGAACTTGAACAAAATGATTAGAAATTATTCTGACAGCTAAGACGTCATCATTTTGTTCAAGTTCCATGGCTATCGCTATCTGTTTTTGAGGTAATTTTGACATTTTCATATCAAATTTCTGCCGTTACAAAGCATGCAAAATTAAATTTGTTTAATGATTTAGATGCAGAATTTTATGTTCTAAAACTGTTATTCGAAGATATTTTTCCTAAAATAATTAGGGAAACAGGAAATCGCAAAAGTGATTTTACGGGTTAAATCCCTATTACCCGCAAAGCAATTCAGCACCCTGTATACCTATAAATAGGTAGGAAATAGTTTTTAGTCTTTAGATTTAATCATCTCATGATGATGCTAACTTTGTTAGCGAAACGTACGTCGAGAATTTTTAAATGGTTTAGTATTTTTTGATTATTTTTAATAGCGCGTTTACAGATTCGCATGA
Organism: Mongoloraphidia duomilia; assembly: GCA_039654895.1. NCBI lineage: Eukaryota > Metazoa > Arthropoda > Insecta > Raphidioptera > Raphidiidae > Mongoloraphidia > Mongoloraphidia duomilia. The sequence goes on from CM077516.1 coordinate 7,136,677, forward strand.
ATGGCGAGTCGAATCGCAAGGCGAATGTGTGGTCGGTTCACTCGTCTCGTAGCGCTCGCGTTGGAAACGGTCTTTCGGGACGAGTCAAAGGCTTGTATAGCGACGACTGCAACGAGGAGAACTCAGTGTTTACACATTCGCTGTTCAGTTCGTATTCGAGTGCGTTTACTTTTAACACGTGTTTTTTCCTATAGTTGAAAAATGAAATGGAGTAATAGGCAAGTACTAGAATTCTTGGAACTCTACCATGGTGAACGTGCTATTTGGAACCCGAAGTCTGAACACTCGGCGCGTTGTGGGGACGAAAGTGCGAATGCCACGCGACGCGAGCGTATAGAAAAATTCGGAGAAAAATTTGGTGCGCTCGCCCCTAATGGGTTCTAGCGTTGTATAGGATAACACCTTCTCTATACCTAATTTCAATTAGAAGTCGGCGTAAATATACCATCAATTACTATAATAAAAAAAGGGTGTGGGTCTCGGGACCCCCGACAGATGTGAAACATCAAAGAAAACGTTATTGAACTCGGTGGTTTTCTCTATGTAGTATAGTATATATTTTTTACCATAAAATTTTAATTTATTCATTATCATCGCATGCAACAATTGAAACTGTAGAACTTTCTGTTTCATTTTCTAGCATAGTAACAATTGGCACCCACTGTAAGATTAAGACAGAGCCTCGCCTCGTGTCATATTTATACGCACTCTCAAAAGCAGCAACTAATTGTTATGCTGACGTAATCCTATATACTGCACTGTAACACCGCGTGTGCTACAGTGCATGCCTGAGCCAGTGCCGCAGTGGTGGGGAGAACAGCAGCGAAGGAGCGGACCAAACATTTCGTTGCATATTTCCCCTCACGCGGCTGTTCACAGCCCGACATAAGATGTTTCACATCAAAAAAAAAATTGCTCCGACTTCTAATTGAGTGTAGATAGGGAAGGCGATTGTAAAACAAAGGAAAAATATTTTATTTTTTATTTTGTTGTTTGACGCTCCTACTTCAAACAATTAAATGTTCGTGAGTCATCTATAGTAGCCAATAGTTTTATTATCCTACCGCTAATATATTGAAATGAAACTTAATACAGTGGAACAAATAGCAGTCTATCAATGCATGGTACCGTTAGAGTGCAATAATTCAATGAAGGACAGGCTGTAGTTGTGGTTGCTTGTTCACATTGTTTTATGAAATAAAAACATGCATATATTACATGTTTACAAACATAAAGAAACTTAAAAACACTCATGACTAAATAGTAAAATATAAAATTTATTATTGTACCTTGATACTCATGTACAGTAAAATCTTTCTGAACACGTTCTTAAGGAATGACGTTCAACTGTCTCTCTAACGTATTCTAATAAAGGCAGTCATTAATATCCGAGAAAAAATCTTAGACTTCTTCTGGTTTTCCCATACTTAAGACATAATTTCCCTTCATATTTTTCTCAATACTTGTGTCAGGCAGCAAGGACTCTGTATTGTTCCGACTTCAAAACAAGGAGGGTCTCAATTCGACTCTTATGTATTTTTTGGGTATGCACGCAAAATTTCGCTATCGCTTGTTTTAACATACTGTCACTACGTCTACACGTCAGTAATATACCTCATTACGACACTAGATTTACAAGCTACTATCCCTTAATTTTAAAATTACCTTCTCCCTACTCTCAAAATGAAGTCGCATAAAGAAACAACTGACTAAGAAATAATTGCGCGCGGACGAATCGTTCAATGTTTCTCATATTTTTGAGTTCTGTTCAAATGAGCCATTTTCCTGAGAGTAGTTCCTTTAATTATCCACGAGAGGCAGCACTTGTGGTAGGTAAAAGCATTATTTATTCCCATTAGTGTCGTGTCATTTTAGTGTTATAACTTAATTATTTAATTAATTTCGTAATAATAATAATTTATTAATTAAGTTATACCACTAAAATGGCACACGATACTAATGGGGAATAAATAATGTTTATACCTACCACAAGTGATGCTTCTCGTGGATAATTGAAAGAACTACTCTCAGGAAAATGGCTCATTTAATTGACGTGGTATATTTTTCGTTCTCTATAACAAAAATGCAATGAAAAATTTCATGCAAGTATATCTTATTGGCTATTCTATTACCGATCGGTGACTCGTAAAAAAGTGTATGTACCTCACAGATATAGAAATCTGCAGGGGATGTAGGATAAAGTGCCACTTTAGACGAGGGGGGAAGCCATTCAGGGGAGGGTGCATGTCTGTTTTATGGACATGTCTATTGGCCGCGTCTTTGCGCATGCTCAATTGCTCGTACAGCGCTTACGCAACTGAAGCGACCAATAGAATGCTTTCTCACCGCCCCCTTTAACAGCAACTACCCCTCTCGCTTGTACTATGTCCCTAGATTTCTATGTCTATGATGTACCTATATTAATTCACCCTCGCATAAACTGAGTAGGATAATCGAGGCCGCACTGTACGAGTGCAATTTTTAACATGAACACAATGTTTGATGGATAATAATTGCATATTATATGCTTGCAATAACACGAAGGTCGTCTTAAAACATTATCATTCAAGAATCCGATATCGATGTGTGCTGTGTCTCAATTAGATTTGAAGCTGTGACTGGTAAAATCCACTGATCCAGGGACTGATAAGAATTTATTTCAACGAAAATATCAATGAAATTCTCAAAATAAGTATATTGAGTAACAAGGACTGAAACCGAAACCGTTAAAAACAGTTTCATTCCAGTAACCGAAACCACTATTTTAACAGAAAAAAAACCAAAACTTAATGAATTGTGGTAACCGGTTCAAATCGATTTTCATCAAAATCATTTTTAATTTTTGCTTAATAAGTTAATTATCTAATTAATTCACACTTTATTACGCCATTGTGCGTAATTAACAATGCAAGATTATCTTTGCAACAAAATATTAACTGTGGAATACCAAACCTACGAGAGTTTTTTGTCTTGTCATAAAAATAGCGTATGGGTCGAAATAGAAATTAAATTCGATTTGATCCAGACGTAGCCATTTCTGTACCAATAATCAATTAGCATTTATATAGGTATTTTATTTTCTTATTAAAATTATCATTTTTCAAATTAAAGTTTACTTGATGATCTCCAGAGGTTTTTTTTCAAATTAAATGTCAAATATTTTAATAAAAAGTCTTAAGAATATAAGCAAGAAGATCAATTTATATTCATCAATGTTAAAAATAACAAATGATTAATACATTAGGTAGGTATACAGATTGTATCAAATTAAAGCTGTGCATAGGGCGTTCTGTGTGTAAGACTGAGATTGATATATAAAGCAATAAGTAAGAATGAGATAAATGATAGCTAATAGGAAGTTAATGTGGTTACTGAACCTGATAGCGTCATTTTTGTTTTGTGATTTTATCAATAATTTCAGTAGTCTTACGGTAACCACAGTAACAATTAGCGATCATTTACCTCATTCTTACTTATTACTTTATATATCGATCTCTGTCTTGCACACAAAACGCCATATGCACAGCAATCTGTATAAAAAAATATCGTGAAAAATAGTTACCACAGGAAGACGCAGTGAAATGAAATATTCAGTTCATACGTTTTCCGTATGGAAATAGAAGTCTAGGGTTGAAAAATCGTGTTTAAAATTAGGTCAGATTTTGATTATACTATCCGCAAAACGTAAAAAAAGGAGTTTTTCGCAGGGCGGCTGTGCGTTCCTGTGTTTGTTTTGTGATGATAGAATGTTTTGCAGGCCCTGATATCAAATACGAGTTGTATATCCAACACCACCTAGACTCTAGTGCACAGGTTCCCTAACTGTGCGTCGCGACGCTATCCTAGGGGAGTCGCAATTTCAGAACTTCAGTCCCGATTGGAGAAGTTATGCTCAGAAAAGTAAACTCATCCTGCTCATTAATTGTTTTGTTTGTAGTTTTTTATGTTTACTAATTATTAGAATTAGAATCTAATAAATAATAATTAAGATTCTATAGGTATTCTTTTTCTTTGGAGTTTTCTTTGAATAATAAAGTAATTTTATTGTCTGCTAGAGCTACACACAGGTATCTTCTTTTAGAAGGGCGTCGCAAAAAATTGCAACCTGTAAAGGGAGTCGCAGTAAAGGAAAGATTGGGAGCCTCTGCTCTAGAGGACAGCTTGGTGTAACGGTCAGCGTGTTGGCCTTTGGATCAAGCTGTTGTGAGTTCGAAATTCGAATCCCAACTCGCTCATGGATGTTTTATGATGTCGTTTAGTTTTAATTGATGGTGTACTTATTTAATGTAATTAAGACGCGAATGACCTAAGTTGTCGAGCGTCTACAATCAACAATAAATGAACAACACCACATAAACACACTGTTTAGGACAAGCGACTAGGCCCTGCAGTCAGGATCCATTCTGATTGGTCAAATACCCTATCTTTATGTCGTTTGACATACGCACACACACCTAAACGAACGTAACAGCTAACTATAGTGAACTCTGTATACTAATATGGATAGTTGATAGCGATTAAAAAATGGGTTTTGTATGTGGAGAATGTTCAAATACATTTTCTTCAAGACAGGCATTAATGATCACAAAATTAGAATGAAAACTTCAGGTAAGGCTTGTAATCTAGTTTTTTCTATAAAAGTCGATCAATTTTTTGACATTTCAAAATAAAACCTAATTTAATATTATTATTTGAGATTTTATAGGATGTCCAAAATTTATACAGTAACAGTGTTCTTGAGAATTTGGAATGGAAAAATAAATTTTAATTAAGTTTTATTTTGAAATCTCAGAAAATTGATCGACTTTTATAGAAAGAATTAGATTACAAGCCTTATCTGAAGTTTTCATTCTAATTTTGTGAACATTAGTCTGTCTTGAAGAATATGTGTTTGAACATTCTCCACATACAAAACCCATTTTTTAATCGCTATCAACTATCCACATTAGTATACAGAGTTCACTAGTTACTTGTTAAGTTCGTTTAGGTGTGTGTGCGTGTGTCAAACGACATTAAGATGGGGTATTAGACCAATCAGAATGGACCCTGGCTGCAGGGTCTATAGTCGCTTGTCTGTTTAGGTGGTGTTAGTATACCAAAATATTGGCAAATTTTATGAATAAGTATATTTGTTGTCTGTCACTCTGATCTCTGCACTCACATTAAAAATACACTACATGATTACAGGTAACTCATTTACAGCAGATGTAATGTTATTAACTTCCCATTGGAAGTTATTGTAATGGGTCCGAAAATCGAAATTAAAAAGGAAAAAAAATTTTTATGTTTCAAGGTCACTACACTATTTTTACACTACTTTTAGAAAGATGTCTGTGTGTGTGTGTGTGTGTGTGTGTGTGTGTACGTATGTACGTACGTACGTACGTACGTACGTATGTATGTGTCAATTTCTTTCTAAGACGAAATCTCGAGAACGAAAAATGATATCGACTACGTTGGGTTGCCAATCGACGCGTATTAACGTATATATGATCTGAAAGGAATTTTTTTAAAATCGGTTCAGCTGTTCTTTTTTCTTAACCAAATAACCTCCAAAAAAGTAGATTTTACACAATATCTCGCGAATAAAAAATTATATCGACTTCGTAAGGGTGTCAATCTAGGCGTGTTAACGTCATTTTGATTCGACATAAATTTTATAAAAATCGGTTCAGCCGTTTTTTTTTTTTTTTTTTTTTTTTTTAAATTATTGATGTTTTGATGATTAAAATGATTACTTTTCTGTGTAATATCTAATTTAATTATTATTATTAAATATTTATCAAACTGGGAAGTTCGTCGTGTGGACCTCAAGGGTCGCACTTTAGTCCTAATAAACGACCCACCTCACGGCTTGTTTTTAAATGGAACGACGGTGTTTTGTTGAAGTTTTCTACTTGAAGTTCAATATACGTCATGTTGTCAGCATATAGGTATCCGAGACATGACGTACAAGCCCGATGTATACAAGATATAATTTATGAAAGCGATCCAGCATGAATGATGAAATGGCCTTGTGGATGAATAGATGGATGGAAGGCAGGAGCCCGCTGCCACCATGTTTCCCATCTTGTCGCTTGCGTCTAACAGTTGAATGGAAATATGAATGCCCTTTTTGACACGCGTGAATCTGAGACGCATTCAGACTAACAATTGGCTTATTTTGAATGTGCAAGGGTTCGTTTAATATGATTTCCTTTTTCGAATATGCATTTTCGTATTTCCCGAGTCGTTTATTTATCACGGTGATAAATAAATGACTTTATTTATCACGGTGTCCGGTAAACCTTCTGTAAGACTTTAACCGATGATGTCTAGTCGATAATTTTTTATCTCTACAAACCAGTTGGATTGTTTTTATCATTGTTGTTTCTGTATAATTTATTATTAACTAGTTATATATTTTGGAATATTATCCAGTAAAAAAACCCACTAATGTACGATACTAATTATCATGTTTCGGCATTGAAAACAAATGACCGTGACAGTGAGAAATTTCAAAATTTAAGTTTTCAATAGGTATTCTTTAAACCTTCCAAGAACATCGCAATGTTGATAAAATATCTATGCTCCAAATCAATAAAATTAAACAACGTATTTAGGTACATAAAATGCATGTTTTTATATTTTATTTTTTACCGTTTGAATTTTTTAATATTATTTTTTAATTCAAAACAACGGTATTCGAATTCAATAAATGCGTATCTTAAACCTTTAATAATATTATCGCCGGTTGCAAAACTATCAAATTCAGGTGTAAGCAGGGCCGCCGTAAGGTCGATTTATATAATCCGGTCAGACTCGGCGCGGGAACGTAGCGTTTCCGGCAAGACAAACATTTTTACATGCATTTCAAATGATACGTGTCTGAACGGACGGGATCCGCTATAAGTATAAATATTCGTATTTGAAATGCATGTAAAAATGTTTGTCTTGTCGGAAACGCTACGTTCCCGCGCCGTGTCTGACCGGATAATATAAATCGAGCTGTAAGCGGGCGCATGCTCTCAGCGTTGCCAAACTTCGAATATACAAAATTCTCTACATTTCTAGTATAAAAATGTTAAGTTTAGTTTTTCGTCTAATAATTGGAATGTTTTTGCAAATCGCCAATACAGACCCACTTTCTTTGATTAGTTTATTAAATTTCTTTTATGATTTTCAATCAATTCCTCTACGTATCAGTAAAAAATGCCTGTATTTCTAATTTCCCGCACACAATTAGAAATTCCCTAGATCTAGGGATATTAATTACATAGATCTGGCAACACTGCGTGCACTGCACACGGCCGGCAAAGTCAGACCCTTTATTATCTATAATAACTTTTTACATCCATCAACTATCCGATTTCTCAAATCTTTTCAAAAAAAACGGCTTTCCGAAAATCATTAAAGGACCAAATATTCTTAAAATAACCCAGAGAATAACGCCTTGAATTTTTGCCGTATATTTATCAAACACCCTGTATAATCTAAGGCCATTGTCACACCAGATTTCTGACAATGCGTTCTGCAACCCAGCATTAGCGCTGAATCAAGGATTCAAATGTCTTTTATAGAAATGACAAACGAAAATCAAGAAATTTACGTTATCTTATAATCATATTATAAGTAGGTACCTATATTATTTCCAGAATTGAAAAAAATGCTTTCTATAAAGATATTTCAGCTGTCGAGCGTCTATATTTCACAATATCTATCTAGATTACTGGTACCTATTACGACTTTCAAAGGTAATTTCCATGAAATTTATTAATTATTGTCATCTATTTTGAAATTCAGCATAAATTATAAGTACATGAAAAAAAATTATTGATAAAGCTTTATTTATTTCAAGAGTTTCCTCTTTTTTTGCATGAAACGAATTTATATATTCTGCAATTTTTTTTATATTGATTAAATAACAGATTTCCTCTAAACATTTAATCATTTTTGGGGTTCCGTACCTCAGACGACAAAAACGGAACCTTTATCGCTTGTTTGTCCGTCCGATCGGTATGGCAGTCACAGTCGAATTTCTCTGGACTAAATAAAGGTATCAAGCTGGCCATAGTAATTATAAAGCTTACAAATTCGTATATATACTCCAGTAATTTTAGATATTAAAATCAGCCACCTGCAGAAAAATTCCCAGTTAGCTGATTTTTTTTATTCACCTTCGTTATGGTGTTTTAAAAAACGTGTAAAAAGTCCCCATCGATATCGCGCCGGCGTTGCCAGATATTCGAGGTTCAAGTTCACGATAGACGGTTTTTTGCGGATTTCTCGGTTCCGTTCCATTTTTTGTAAAAAATGGTTATTATCAATCTTGTAGAGGACGAAATTATCTACAACTTTTGTATAAACATTTTTTGTCTACGATTTATAGTTTCTCTTATTTAAGAACCCGCGGGTTCCTTCCCCTCGATTTTACATAACGAGATTATGTTGCTTCTCGAGGGCCTAATAAAATGATTTGTAGCTTTATTTTAAGTTGAATTTTAAGTTAACGATTAACTATAATTTTTATCGAAATTAATGCAATAGTTCTCTACTAATAAGCAACCAAACATACAAATCGACAGCGCTCAAACAGACAGACAGACAGACAATTTTTTTTCGAAAATACGATATTTATACCTGACATCAATTATAAAGACCATTCGTAAAGTAATTTTGTAAAAAAAATTTACAAGGGTTGAGAGAGTGCGGATAAAGTACGAGTATGCATTTGCATACCGTATAACGCACTCAAGTAATAATAGCCACATTTTAAATTTTTTTTACAAAATTCCTTTACGAATAGTCTTTATAACAATTATAATGAGTATTCGTAAAGGAATTTTGAAAAAAAAATTAAAAGTATGGCTGCTCCGAGCTATTCTTAGTAGAGTGCGTTATACGGTATGTAAATGCATATTCGTACTTTATCCGCACTCTCTCAACCCTTGTAAATTTTTTTTACAAAATTACTTCACGAATGGTCTTTATAATTAATGTCAAGTATAAATATCGTATTTTCGAAAAAAAATTATCTGTCTGTCTGTCTGTTTGAGCGCTGTTGATTTGTATGTTTGGTTGCTTATAAGTAGAGAACTACTGCATTAATTTCGATAAAATTATAATTAATCGTTAGCTTTAAGTTCAACTTAAAATAATGGTACAAATCATTATGTTAGGCCCTCAGGAAGCAGCATAATCCCGTTATGTAAAATCGAGGGGGAGGAAGCCGCGGGTACTTTAATAAGAAAAACTATAAATCGTAGACAAAAAATGTTTATACAAAAGTTGTAGATAACTTCGTCCTCTACAAGATTGATAATAACCATTTCTTACAAAAAATGGAACGGAACCGAAAAATTCGCTAAAAACCGTTTATCGTGAACTTGAACCTCGAATATCTAGCAACGCCGGCACGATATCGATGGGGACTTTTTACACGTTTTTTAAAACACCATAACGAAGGTAAATAAAAAAAAATCAGCTAACTGGGAATTTTTCTGCAGTGGAAATCTAAAATTACTGGACTAATATTCCAATAGTTATGCGGCAAAATAATTGATCCATAAGATCTTTTTACCTTACTATAAATTTAAAAAAATTGAAGACAACTGGTTTTTTTTTTGTACGTCTATGTTTACCGTTTTAATAGTTTTTTTTTTTTGTTGCAATCTTAAATGGATGTTGCAATTTCATATTATATATAGAAACTATATATTTATATATACGACATCATGTCTATAAGATAAAATAAAATATTATATGTAAACGAAATTTAAAACATTGTGAAAAAATATTAGTAAAAAAAACTTTTTAGAGACAAGCTTTTATTGAAATGTACTAAAAAGGAAAAAATAATATTTAATAATTTTGGTTCATAAATTATTGTTATAAAAGTGGGGGTTGCGACTAATAAACTATCATAGACATTACAACCCCCGTTTTTATAATAATAATTTATGAACCAAAATTATTAAATATTATTTTTTCCTTTTTAGTACATTTCAATAAAAGCTTGTCTCTAAAAAGTTTTTTTTTACTAATATTTTATTTTGTTCATTTTAGTCTTTCAAAATTTTACCCCCCCTTTGACACCCGTAGGTACTGAATTTCGATAAATCCTTTCTTAGTGGATGCTTACGTCAGAAAAGGAACCTACCGACCAAATTTCAAGTTTCAGCGATTTGGCCTGGGCGTTGATTAGTCAAAAAAAAACCCTACATCCCCGTTTGAACCCCTTAGGGGTTGAATTTATTTCTAAAAACGATTTATTCATGTATTGCCGGATTTAGTTTAAATAAAGGCGGATTGTCATCTCGATTTTTTAAAATTTGAATAAAACCCAGTAAGGGTAACGAATGACTAAATAAAAACATAATTATTTTAAATATTCAGTGTAAGCGACATCATCTGCAGACTGCAATAATAAATTCATGAAGTATTTTGTAAAATACGTCATAAATTTTATAACCTTAAAATAATATAAAATTTTTACACGTATTTTGTGTCATTCACTATACTGAAGATAGTTATGACCTATATATGGGTTATTTGACCAAAAAAAACAATAATGAAAGACCATAAAAAATGATCATTAAATAATGGAATAATGCATTTACATTTTCTACTGCAGATATAAAAATGATCCACCGACTAAGATTAATATGGATGTTCAATTTCACTTACATTTAAAAAAAAATGGCACGTTATTTTAAAGACAAAGACCTTGCCAAAATCGAAACAGCTGTTAACAGTTATTTAACTAAATACTCAACACACTGTATTAAAATATCACTAAAATTATTTTTACACATATAAATAGTAAATTAAATAAATATTTAATAAATAATAATTTGAAATTAAATTCGTAATCACAGAAAGCATTACCACGCACAAGTATTTTTAATCATTTAGACAAAAATGCGCGAAATGTGTACAGTTCTTTTGTTTTATAAACATTTGCAATAACAGTTTATAATAATTGAATGCCATGTACAAAAGCGTTTTTAACAAGTTCCATTAAAAAAAAAACAGTACATATTCACTTTTTTACCGTACATGCAATTTGTATGCACAATATTTCTATTCAATATGTATTCAGCACTGGCAATGCACTAGAAACACCCTTCTTGTTCACACGAAAAAACAAAACTGCATCGCGTTAACTCATTCGTTTCGCAACAACGAAAAACAAATAAGTGCACAGTCTTTTGTTATATCACAGCGTAAGATTGTTATATAAATAAGGTATTAATAATTTATATTGAAATAATTTAATAAATAATAATAATAAGTTCGCGCATGATCACAATTGGGCTGTTACGCCGCTGTGTCGTACAAAAAACAGCTGAGGCACGGTTAAAAGCGGAGCGTTGACGTTGGTGTGCGCTATCGATGATAAAACAATGGAGCATCGATAATAACAAATGAGATGCGGTCCACAGCTGCTATGCATGTTTGACGTTGATTTTTTTTTTAGTTTAATAATTGTGATGTAAGCACGTTCGATAGAGTCCACAGGTGAGACTGAACTGAAATCCACTGAGCTGGTACTGGTCTGTATATACAATGGCTAGGTGGTACCGCGCCGCGGCGGTTCTACAGGTACTACTTGAGTAATACTCAACTATCTATAATACGTACAACGCCGGACAGATTCACCTATTACTATTATGCTAAGTGTCCACTTGAGAGAAAATCTCGAGATTAGTCTCAGGGTGTTGTCCATTTGAGATCACTTCGCTCTCGAGACAGTTGTTTGAACTCGACAGACTCCAATCTCGTGACCAGGAAAATTTTGTGTCGACTTGAGAGTCAACTCGCAGTCAATCGCAAGTTTTTTATTTTTATCTTTTTATTTTTTTTTCGACATTTTTTTTTTATCTTTTGAATGGCTGAACCGATTCGAATGAAATTTATACTAGTTATAGATAATATTGGAAGGTATTTGTAAAAAAATAACTATAGAATCTGATCACGGAAACATGAAAAAAATGCATGAATATTTCTAGATTTTTTTTAACCCTTTTAAAGTTCTGACACAACTACGAACATTTTTTTGTAGAATTTTGGGATAGCTTTTTACCACAAATATTTTTTTCAAAACGATCAAATGGGTAAGCGATACCTAAAAAAATAATATGTTTTTTTTCGTATTTTATTAAATTATGAGGATAAAGTTGAAACTCATTGAAAAAGCAGATTGAAGTTTTGGGTGCGTGAAGTTAGCCCGAAAAAAAATGTTTGTTTAAAAAAAATTAGAGGGGATAAAACGAAATCAATTGGGGGGAAATGTGGTCTAACGATGGACAATTGATTGAACCGTTTCCCCCTAGCTCGGATTTTTTCCGGGCTAACTTCACACACCTAAAAATTCAATCTGCTTTTTCAATGAGTTTCAACTTTATCCTCAGTGTATTACAATTTAATAAAATAAAAAAAAAACATTTTGAAAAATTATAATATTTATTGCGAATAAATATTAACTTCAGTCACTTGAAAAAGTCTCAGGTCTTCCAACATTGACGGAAGACTTGAGACTAGGTCACGAGAGCAGGAATAAGCATGTCCACTTGTGACACGGGCAGTCTCTGATACCTGCACCTGCTTGTCTCCAAGACTGGTCTCGGGCCCTTATCCATTTGTGAATCTAGTCTCGAGACTATTCTCGAGACTGTTTTGTCTCAAGTGGACACTTAGCTTAGACCGAGAGCTAGTGACAATTTTTTGGTGTTATTTATTTCAATTCAATTCAATTTATTTATTCCTCAAAAAAAAAAAATAGGTATAACAATTTTTATAATAATTGAGAATGAGGATTTCCTGTCCAACTTGGGAGACCAGTGCTAGGGCAGGAGTCCAGAAATATAAAGATTAAAGAATGTGTACCTATATATTTTTTTTCTCCTTATTATACAAGTAAGTTTGTCAGATATGTGTGCGTGCGTGTGTGTGTGTGTGTGTGTGTGTATGTATGTGAGTGAAGTGCGTACATTGTCATAATTTTACGCTAGAATCTGAAATACAACTTTGGCATCTCAATTAGTCAGTAACCAGTTTGTTACTTTTACTTTGAACGTTTTTTATTGGTGATAACTTTCAATTCTTGAGGTAAATGGTTGTATAATTTTGGAGCAAGGAACAGTATATGTTTCAAGGCCTTATTTTTGTGAAGATGTTGAGGGAGGCATATTAAAGTGTCCTGAGTAAGGGATTTTGCTAGATAGCGGTATGGGAGGGATGCAGACCGCCCCCAATTCATGTAACAAAAAAAATGGTCAAAATTATTATTTCTTCAAGGCTGAAATTGTATAGCTTGTCGGTGACCCAATAATGCCATTATAATATTTGCAGATCGATTGGTCAGTATTAAAGGGGTGGCAGATCACCCTAAACGTGTCATGTACACAAAGAGACAAAGGCCACATCGCGTAGATTCCATAAAAACACAATGCGCATGCGTGGTTACTAATTTTACATTTTAATTTGTTTTGTATTCATCAATTTTATATATGTAACTATACATTTTATTTTGTAATTTTTACACACTTTATTGAAATATTACACAAATTATGTTATTTTAATTTACTTTATGTAAAAATCACAAATTTGTTTAACTTCACAGTAACAGTCCAAGTTTTTATCAAGTTTTCTGTGTAAAAATAAATAATAATGTAAAATCACTTAGAAAATCGAGCGAATTCTACCTTAACTTTCAAAGTATTTTTACATCTATTTTTTGCAGTGTATAGAAGCATAGCTTCAATAATTTTTCCGCAGGTGTACGACCGCAGTAAGACGCGGCATACATTACATGGATCGAGTCAAGTGCGATTGCTGTGCGGCGCTGTCACCGACAGACAAAATCGCCGCCGATCGCGATGCTCGTATACTCTGTGTTCGTTTACAGGACCACAGCTCAAGTGGATCTTGATTATGGTGATTCCAAAAACTGCATCCATTAATTCCAATTAATAATATTATAAACGCGGTTAAAGCGTCGAACCGATTTCGACGAAAATTGGCAAAGATATTCCTTGAAGTCCGACAAAGGACAGGCTACTTTTTATCCCGGAAAACTGTTCCCGACAGAGAGCATTCAAGCCATGCATCCAACTATTGTACGTAGCTACGGTGTTGGAAAAACAGGAGTTCATGAATTATTGATGCGTTCTATTTATTTAATTTATTGTAAATTATAGACACGTCGACAACTCAGGTCATTAACGTCTTCAACACAACAAACAGTCCATTTGTGTATTAGAATCCGCCAGTCGGGATACACAAACCGACTGGTACGAGCTCGGGTTCCCACAAAACATTGAAATACAAACTACATTTCGATGTTTCCCCTGAGGGATTGATGCGTTCTAAGTTTCAACAGTTCATGTATTTGTGTACTTTGGAAAAAAATTGTGCATATTTAACTGTCAAAAATGTCAAAATAGGCATTTTTAATTACTGTAAGTAAATAGCAAGTATAAGTATAAAATAAAATTATCAATTTTTGTGATTCATCTGAAAGAGTCATTTTCCTGAGAGTAGTTCTTTCAATTATCCACGAGAGGCAGCACTTGTGGTAGGGACAAACATTATTTATTCCCTATTAGTGTCGTGTCATTTTAGTGGTGTAACTTAATTATTTATTTAAGTTAATGATAATAATAATAATATAATAATTAAGTTATGTATACCACTAAAATGACACGATATTAATGGGGAATAAATAATGTTTATACTTACCACAAGCGCTACCTCTCGTGGATAATTGAAAGAACTACTGTCAGGAAAATGGCTCATTCATCTGAGTGTCGATTTCAATTTTTTTTCATTGTTTTTTTTTCAGTGATACTTTGCTTTAGGCAGTGGCGAAGCCCGTCGGAATGTCGGGGCGGCAGAACTAAATGAGGCCTCCGGTCTGCTTAGAAATTGATGTATTTGTAGTGTAAATTTCGTAAAAAAATGAATAATATAGATGTAATGGCTGACAAAAAAAATCAAATATTTATAATAAACGACCTATACCTACGTTTATATTTTGTATACGTACTGGGCCTCCAAATCCAAACTGCCTGTTACTTACTAAACATATTTTGGCCTTGTTTGGGATTTGATTAAGAAGGACTTCTCGAGATTTGGAGTTCCCCTAGGATCAGGGGCCCGGGGCGAGCCAATCCCTCCGACCCCCCCCCCCAGTCAGCCACTGGCTTTAGGACGTAGGCTAATAGTTAATTTTTGCTTAAACATGTATATACTACGTCACTGACCGTACTGGAGATCGTAACATAAAAAAATGAAACATCGAGGCGCCATGCACTATAGTAAATTCTCTGAAAATTTGCAATAGATAATAAAAATTTTATTCGACCTCTTTCGATTTTCCGAGAACACTTCGGTAGTGAAACCTTTACTTTCTTTACCACGTGAGAGATCCTCACATCAATACAAAAATGTATAAGCAGATTCGTTAAGAATGACAATTTCTTAACCACTATTCTACAACCATTTCGGAATTTAGTTGAAATTATTATTACTGTAACTTACTAAATAGTTCTGCACTAAAATATTATTTTTTTTAAACAGCGTTATATTATTTTCCTTGTTAATTTTTACTTTTAATAAAATATATTTTTGTATTCGTGATTATAAAAAACTTTTTAACAAAAAAGAAAACCTCATTCAAAAAGCCACTAAAAAGAGGAAAATAATGAAATTTTGAAGTCTGCGCCAATTTAATAAAATATGAAGTCGATTAAAAAGTATAGTATAGTGATTAATATCTTCTTTTTAACCAACTTCATATTTTATTAAATTGGCGCAGACCTCAAAATTTCATTATTTTCTCCTTTTTACTGGCTTTTTGAAGGAGGTTTTCTTTTTTGTTAAAAAGTTTTTTATTTTTTACTTTTTAGTGTCAAAAAGTGACATTTACCTTAAAGGAATCACCCGCCGTTACTCACTTTTATTAAGCCGACTTTCTTACGCTGTCTGATGTGTAAAAAAGTGACATTTACCTTAAGGAATCACACGCCGTTACTAACTTTTATTAAAATCAGCCGAACTACTGAACCGATTTTGATGAAATTTCTATGGGACCAATCTGAAAGTATATCCTTTCAAATAAAAAAAAAATTCCAAAACGGTTTATAAATGACGGAGTTCTGAGGTAACAAACATAAAAAAAAATACAACCGAATTGAGAACCACCTCCTTTTTTTGAAGTCGGTTAAAAATACTGTATATTATTTCTTTTTTTTATCTACGGCTAGGTAGTGGGTAGATATGAACTGAATCTGCAGTAATGGGCCCGTTTTTACTTCTTACCTAATTCAATTCAGCAGTTTCCTTACTGCTAATTGTCTGGAATTCTAATTCATATCTACCCAGGTAACGTCTAAATTTTAATAACGCTACACCTTCTCCGCCTATCCACTTCCGTGCCGACGCTATTTTCCTTGGTCGGACAGTTCAATAAAACTCGATTTATATTATCCGGCCAGACACGGCGCGGGAACGTAGCGTTTCCGGAAAGACAAACATTTTTACATGCATTTTAAATACGAGTAATTGATTCGTGTCTGAACGGACGGGATCGCGGTCCGCTAAGTATAAATATTCGTAGAGTAAAGTGCCCTAATATCGGATAGCTTTTGAAAAGTGTCCATATTTTTTTAACTCATTACATAAAATGAAATTTCTTGGACATACAATACACAATATAGTGTCGTTAACAACGTCCAAAAATATGGAAAGTTTTAAGGAAACAAAAATGAACAAAAAATTCAAATTTATAAAAAGTCTCATTTTTCTGTCATGTCAAAATGTAGTCCTAATATCGGATACTATATCCGATATTAGGAAAATGTTTTTAATAAGGTTAAAAATATTTTTACAAGCTTTTATAATTTTTTTATGCTTTAATATTATCAATATCTGTAACAAATCTGTAACCGAGATGATCATTTCATAATAACACCAACAAATTTCCTAATATCGGATACCGGATATTACGACGTCATTACTGTCCGATATTGCGCAATTAGTTTATTTCTAGATTAAAAACTGAAATATAACACTGATATTAGGTAATTTTAAAAAATTGAATAGTAGTAATCAAACTACACTTTCTGCAGGTTAACTTAAGCTAAAATTTGTAATTAAATGACTCATCTGTGAAAATGTATACGCACTTCAAAGTAAGACGTCAAATTTTCGGATGTTCGATTTTTCCTCAAATGCCTATAATGACATCTGTGTGCAAGTGATGATAATAAAAAATTATTCTATAGTAAAGGTTTGACTGCTGGATACACCTTAAATGGTTGTTTGGGACATCTTCCTTTTAGAACTTTTGTAACAGCGGTATCCCAAATTAGGCAAATGTCCGATATTAGGGCACTTTACTCTATTTAAAATGCATGTAAAAATGTTTGTCTTGCCGGAAACGCTACGTTCCCGCGCCTTGTCTGACCGGATAATATAAATCAAGCTTTATAATGCAAACTGGAAAGTTTACGATTTCCAATGCACGAACTAGCAAGTGCAGAGTGCATTATCACCATGCGATAATAATTCTGTGTATAATATTTTATTTGAGTTGCTAACATATATTATTCGAGACTCGAGTACATTCTACCTCGGAGCTACATAAATAAAAGACTCTGTCGACTATCAAATTGCTACGATTATAACACCAGCACAAATAATATTATCATTATTATACCTTATTAGTTGAATTATGCAGATAAACTGTAATCTAGATCTCGGCTAAAAAGTGTAGGATTACCGCATTTCAACTTACAGATCGTGGGACGAGCATAAAAAAATTTAACGACTTACTGCGATTGTTCACGTCATCGACAAATCAGTAGTTTTGAAAAATGGAAACTTACCTGAAAAAGAAAGAAATATATCATTAGTACGACAAATTAATACAACTTTTAAACAAAAAAAAACTCCTTCAAAAAAGCCACTAAAAAAACAAGAGTCATCAAACTCGGACTACTCTGTAAAAAGTTATGCGTGGTCAAACATAAAAAAAGGAATAAAGAAAATATATATACGCGTCGACTTGAGAACCTCCCTCCTTTTTTTGAAGTCGGTTAAAAAATGGACTTAAGAATAGTCGAGATCGTAGGGATGCCGTTGTTTATATGACTCCTCTTTTACAAGCCCCCAGTTCTCAGGTTCTAATCTCTATGATAGTTTATTAGTCGCAATCCCCGCTTTTAAAATAATTATGAGCCAAAATTATTAAATTTTATTTTTTCCTTTTTAGTACATTTCAATAAAAGCTTGTCTCTAAAAAGTTTTTTTTTACTAATATTTTATTTTGTTCGTTTGATATGAAAATGTCAAAATTATCTCAAAAACAGATAGCGATAGCCATGAAACTTGAACAAAATGATTAGAAATTATTCTGACAGCTAAAACGTCATCATTTTGTTCAAGTTCAACGGCTATCGCTATTTGTTTTTGAGGTAATTTTGACATTTTGATATCAAATTTCTGCCGTTACAAAGCATGCAAAATTAATTTTGTTTAATGATTTAGATGCAGAATTTTATGTTCTAAAACTTTTAATCGAAGATATTTTTCCTAAAATAATTAGGGAAGCAGGAAATCGCAAAAGTCTGATTTTACGGGTTAAATCCATATTACCCGCAAAACGATTCAGCACCCTGTATAAGTATTGTTGGACAGTGTATGTATATAACGTCCAATAAATTACAGCACTAATTTAAACTTTTTGACAATAATTATGTAAATTAAAATTATAGGTAAAGTGCATACATAATACGTATATACAGTGTTTCTAAAAAAATGTAAAATCGAAATCAAGTTACAAAGAAAGGGGGGGACACAAAGATCCGACAAAAAATTCTTGGCGTTTCCACGTTTTCTATTACTTAAAACTTAAGTTTTCTCGGGCTTTTTTCGTATTTTAAAATTATATTAGAATAGGTCTGCCATAATTTTTCTAAGCGAAACACAGACACATAGGTAGTACAAATAAATAATTAACAAATAATAGTTACCTTCTAAAGTCAAAAATCGGCCAAGCGTGAGTCAGATTCGCGCACAGAGGGTTCGTCCAATAATAAAAACAAGCCGCGTGAGGTGGGTCGTTTATTAGTGCGACCCTTGAGATACCCACGACAAACTTCCCAGTTTGATAAATATTTAATAATAATAATTAAATTAGATATTACACAGAAAAGTACCTATAATCATTTTAATCATTAAAACATAATTATTATTTATTTTTAACATTAAAAAAAATATATAGGTATATAAAATATATAATTTTTTATTCCCGCGAGATATTGTGTAAAATCTACTTTTTTGGAGTCTATTTGGTTAAGAAAAAAGAACGGCTGAACCGATTTTGAAAAAATTTCTTTCAGATCATATTTACGTTAATACGCGTCGATTGGCATCCTAACGTAGTCGATATCATTTTTCATTCTCGAGATTTCGTCTTAGAAAGAAATGGACACATATACGTACACACACACATACATCTTTCTAAAAATAGTGTAATGACCTTGAAACATAAAAATTTGTTATACATTTTGATTTCGATTTTCGGACCCATTACAATAACTTCCAATGGGAAGTTAATAAGGAGTTAGATAGGGGTAAAAAATTATTAGATTTATTTATTTGAGCTCGTTATAAAAAAGTTCTTTTTTAACTTACATTTTATTTTGTTCTTTTTAGTGTTTAAACATTTTTTGTATAAAATTTAATTAAACTAATTTTTAAAGTAAAAAAAAACATATTAACAGAATATTTGACGAATAAAAAAAAAAACAAAAATATTGCGATCCGAAACCTGGGATCGAACCAGGGACATTTAGATCTTCAGTTGAACGTTCTACCAACTGAGCCATTCGAACGATGTTGTAGATGTGAATCATCGTAGTAGCGAGAGCTATTCCTGTAGGTGAAATTATTTCAAACACCCAAAGTGGATACATTAAATGTAAATTTTTGGGTATTTTGAAATAATTTGGGTATTTTGAAATAATTTCACTTACATGAATAGCTCTCGCTACTACGATGATTCACATCTACAACCTAGCTATAATTAATAACACTCGCATGCAGTGGAAATCTATTGATTCCTTTGCATATATGGAGACTGTTAGATTGGTAATCATGTCACGGTTGAGAAATTGTAAGCTCATTTCGCCGCGATAGTGGAAAGGTTCAGGTTAGAGTCCTGACTGTGACTATGGTTGTCAAAATAGTTTTTTCCAATGAATCAATTATGTAATTGGCTGCTCTTCGAATAAAAATTTTCAATCGCAAAACAGTCGTATAAATCTATATAATATAATCTACAATAATCTGGTTCAATATCTAACCGGTGTGTGTGTGTTTTATAGACCACCAACAGCTAAGGTTATTTGGGCCTAGCACCAATTCATATTTTCAATTCATTATTTTTTTTTAATAATAAATTGAAAATCCAAATGACACTTTTACCAGCTCTCGGGCTAGTACCCGGGAACTGGGGACTTGTAATAGAGGAACCATAGCAACGCCATATAAACAACAGCACCGCTACACGCTCGGCTATTCTCAAGCCCCCATACCCGGTGTGCTAATAGGTCTATGATTACCCTGAATCCCTCAGGGGAAACTTTGGAATGTATTTTGCATTCCAATGTTTTGTGGGAATTTGCGCTCCCAGGAACCCGAGCTCGTACCAGTCGGTTTGTGTATGTCGGCTGGCGGATTCTAATACACAAATGGATTATTTGTTGTGTTGAAGACGCTAATGACCTGAGTTGTCGACGCGTCTATAATCTACAATAAATAAGATTACCCTGAATTACCTTATACACAAAGTAAAGCATGTTACGGTATAACAATTTCGAAAATAAAATAATGAAAATTCAAAATGTTTTCAGAACACACTGTACAGTGTCCACGCGACAAATTGTGACCGTCCAAGTACATTTTAATACACACACAATCCACGTGATTGTGTAAGAAATTTCTAATAGATAATTATTGTGATCTAATTAGTCCGTGTGCTGTCTTAAAATTAACACCATAATCATATCTTGTTCCGAGAAATGAAATAAAATACATTTCCATTACAAAACATCAATTTGTTACATAAAACTGTTCGTTATTAACTTATTATCGACTCGACCATTCACCAGTACGATGTTCTAAATACAAACGACTAAGCCCTGCAGTCAGGGTCCATTCTGATTGGTCGAATACCCCATCTTGATGTCGTTTGACACACAAACACACACCTAAACGAACTTAACAACTAACTAGTGAACTCTGTAACTAATATGGGTAGTTGATAGCGATTAAAAAATGGGTTTTGTATGTGGACAATGTTCAAACACGTATTCTTCAAGACAGGCATTATTGTTCACAAAATTAGAATGAAAACTTCAGGTAAGGCTTGTAATCTAATTCTTTCTATAAAAGTCGATCAATTTTTTGACATTTCAAAATAAAACCTAATTAAATATTATTTGAGATATTAGTATGTCCAAAATTTATACAATAACAGCGTTCTTGAGAAATTGGAATAGAAAAATAAATTTTATTTTGAAATGTCAGAAAATTGATCGATTTTATAGAAAGAATTAGATTACAAGCCTTATCTGAAGTTTTCATTCTAATTTTGTGAACATTAATGCCTGTCTTGAAGAATATGTGTTTGAACATTCTCCACATACAAAACCCATTTTTTAATAGCTATCAGTTATCCATATTAGTGTACAGAGTTCACTATAGTTAAGTTGTTACGTTCGTTTAGGTGTGTGCTTGTGTGTCAAACGACATCAAGATGGGGTATTCGACCAATCAGAATGGACCCTGACTGTAGGGTCTAGTCGCTTGTGTTAGAAATTGAGAGGAGCTGAGAAAAAAGACAAAATATTGCAATTTTCTGCAACACTGACGAGCGTGGTTTTATTTATTTATTCCATTTGCAATACAGTTTTTAAACCAATTATAAAAATATTAAGAATTATCCCTCCCAACTTGGTAAACCTGTAGGTACTAGAGTGGGAGCACAAAAATTATTTGTTTATTGATTTAGATGCGGAATTTCATGTTCTAAAAACTTTTAAATGAAGTTTTTTTTGCCTAAAATAATTAGGAAGCAGAAAATTACGACAGTTTGATTTTACATGTTAAAAAAACTTTTTAACAAAAAAAAAAACCTCCTTCAAAAAGCCACTAAAAAGAGGAAAATAATGAAATTTTGAGCTCTGCGCCAATTTAATAAAATATGAAATCGATTAAAAAATATAGTATAGTGATTAATATCTTCTTTTTAACCAACTTCATATTTTATTAAATTGGCGCAGACCTCAAAATTTCATTATTTTCCTCTTTTTAGTGGCTTTTTGAAGGAGGTTTTTTTTTGTTAAAAAGTTTTTCATTTTTTACTTTTTAGTGTCAAAAAGTGACATTTCCTTTAAAGGAATAACACGCCGTTACTCACTTTTATTAAACCGACTTTCTTACGCTGTCTGATGTGTCAAAAAGTGACATTTACCTTAAGGAATCACACGCCGTTTTTAACTTTTATTAAAATCAGCCGAACTACTGAACCGATTTTGATGAAATTTCTATGGGACCAATCTGAAAGTATATCATTTCAAATGAAATTTTCCAAATCGGTTTATAAATGACGAAGTTCTCAGGTAACAAATATATAAAAAAAAAAAATACAACCGAATTGAGAACCACCTCCTTTTTTGAAGTCGGTTAAAAATCCTATGTTCGACAGTCATGGTCACCACCCGGTATAAAAAAAATACTACATACAATTGGCTTGTAATCCTTGAATGAGGTTTTTCCGGGGCCTTCCCCAATCACTTTTGACGAATGTTAAAATAGTTCCTTACTCGAAATCAGTCAAGAACGTATTCCTGCAATTTCCCCAGCCACGTGTTTCAAGATGCTGCGCGTTGAGTACCAATTTGAATATAGATATTTAATTTAGCTATTGTTATTTATTTGAGTTCATTTAATTTTCTTTTAATATTCTTTGAGAAAAAATAATTTTTGGTTCCAAAAAATGAAACAACGTCTAATAGACCCAGAGCTAATGACAATTTTTTGGTGTTATTTATTCATTTTTGTGAAGATGTTGAGGAAACATATTAAAGTGCCCTAAGTAAGGAATTTTGCTAGATAGCGGTATGGGAGGGATACAGACCGCCCCAACATGTAACAAAAACAAGCCGTGAGGTGGGTCGTTTGTTAGGACTAAAGTGCGACCCTTGAGGTCCACACGACGAACTTCCCAGTTTGATAAATATTTAATAATAATAATTAAATTAGATATTACACAGAAAAGTAATCATTTTAATCATTAAAACATAATTATTATTTATTTTTAACAATAATTAAAAAAAAAAAAAAAAAAAACGGCTGAACCGATTTTTATAAAATTTATGTCGGATCAAAATGACGTTAACACGCCTCGATTGACACCCTTACGAAGTCAATATAATTTTTTATTCGCGAGATATTTTGTAAAATCTACTTTTTTGGAGGTTATTTGGTTAAGAAAAAAGAACGGCTGAACCGATTTTGAAAAAATTTCTTTCAGATCATATTTACGTTAATACGCGTCGATTGGCACCCTAACGTAGTCGATATCATTTTTCATTCTCGAGATTTCGTCTTAGAAAGAAATGGACACATACGTACGTACGTACGTACGTACGTACGTACACACACACACACACACATACACACACACAGACATCTTTCTAAAAGTAGTGTAAAAATAGTGTAGTGACCTTGAAATATAAAAATTTTTTTTCCTTTTTGATTTCGATTTTCGGACCCATTACAATAACTTCCAATGGGAAGTTAAAAAATGGTCACAATTATTATTGCTTCAAGGCTGAAATTGTTTGTATAGCTTGTCGGTGACCCAATAATTCCATTATAATATTTGCAGATCGATTGGTCAGTATTAAATTATGTAATTTTGTTCAACACCCGCAGAAATATGTAATTTCGTGGCTCTACTGAGGGTGGGCGAAATAATGAATTCCCTGACTATTGATCGTACAGAGTGGGCGAAATGAGATTTCACCCACGCTCATACAGGGAACGTTTACGCAATCAATCAGGTCACCCATTATTTCGCCCACGCTCAGCAGAGCCACGAAATTACATATTTCTTACGGGTGTTGAACAAAATATTGTGTGCGACTAGTGGGAGAAAGAGGAGATTCCACTCGTGCGGCAAAATCCACACTCGAGGAATCTCCTCTTTCTCCCACTAGTCGCACAATATACTATTAATTTATTAACTTCCCACTGGAAGTTATTGTAATGGGTCCGAAAATCGAAATCAAAAAGAAAAAAAAATTTTAATGTTTCAAGGTCACTACACTATTTTTACACTACTTTTAGAAAGATGTCTGTGTGTGTGTGTGTGTGTGTGTGTACGTACGTACGTACGTACGTACGTACGTATGTGTCCATTTCTTTCAAAGACGAAATCTCGAGAATGAAAAATGATATCGACTACGTTAGGGTGCCAATCGACGCGTATTAACGTAAATATGATCTGAAAGAAATTTTTTCAAAATCGGTTCAGCCGTTCTTTTTTCTTAACCAAATAACCTCCAAAAAAGTAGATTTTTCACAATATCTCGCGAATAAAAAATTATATCGACTTCGTAAGGGTGTCAATCGAGGCGTGTTAACGTCATTTTGATCCGACATAAATTTTATAAAAATCGGTTCAGCAGTTTTTTTTTTTTTTTTTTTTTTTTAATTATTGATGTTTTAATGATTAAAATGATTACTTTTATGTGCAATATCTAATTTAATTATTATTATTAAATATTTATCAAACTGGGAAGTTCGTCGTGTGGACCTCAAGGGTCGCACTTTAGTCCTAATAAACGACCCACCTCACGGCTTGTTTTATGTAAAAATCACAAATTTGTTTAACTTTACAGTAAAAGTTCAAGTTTTTATGAAGTTTTCTGTGCAAAAATGAATAATAATGTAAAATCACATAGAAAATCGAGCGAATTCTACCTTAATTTTCAAAGTATTTTTACATCCATTTTTTACAGTGCGACATGCGCGTGTCCATTTGTTTATTAGTGTTGCGTTCGACCGCCACCGCCACCGCCACCGGGCTAATGTGTTCAGGCCTTAACTTCAACTTTATTAATTTAAGTACGTATAGGTACTGAATTATTCAATTTCCAACTCGGTTGTGAAAATGCACAAAAATTACCTACGTATATGAAAATATCTCATTGCACCTATACATGAAATTTTCCTTCCGTCGCGTCGGCAAGTAATTTAACATTTGCACTAATTAAATGAACTAAATTGATTTTTAACGAAAACTCAATATTTTTTATAAAAATTTGCAAGTAGTCTATAATTGAAATGATAGCATAATATTGTAAATGTACAATAAAAACATATTTTAAAACGTTCACGAAACAAAATATCCTGCACTTTTGGACGATAAAAAGAAAACTCGGAAAATATCCCTTATAATAAAAAAGAGTGTGTGTGCTAAAGACCACACGGTAGAAGAAAAACTTTCTCACTCCCGCTCACTTACTATACTTAAATCAAAAATTGTTATTTTACAAGCTTTTATTTAACTTGCAATGTATGTTGTTAGTTTGTGTTTGTTTAGGTCAAAACTAGCAAGTCAATTTTGAACGACTTCCACGTATCCGATTTGAAATTTTGTACACATATATGTATTCCCGATGACAATTTATGAATAAATCGTTTTTAGAAATAAATTCAACCCCTAAGTGGTTCAAACGGGGATGTAGAGTTTTTTTGACTAATCAACGCCCAGGCCAAATCGCTGAAGCTAGAAACTTGAAATTTGGACAGTTGGTTCCTTTTCTGACGTAATCATCCCCTAAGAAAGGATTTTTCGAAATTCAACCCCTACGGGTGTGAAAAGGGAGTAAAATTTTGAAAGACTAAAATGAACAAAATAAATATTAGTAAAAAAAAACTTTTTAGAGACAAGCTTTTATTTAAATGCACTAAAAAGGAAAAAATAATTTTCAAAGGCGATGTGGTACATCGCCTTTGAGAATGTCTACCACAGTTGTAGACGAAACGTCAGGTAGAAATACCACCGGACCACGGCCTACAAGCCCGGAAACCATGAAGACTTGGACTTGGAACAATGCCGGCCGTGAAACCTTGCACACCTGGATTCATCACAGTTTCTTTCAAATAACTGCAGATATCCTAAACATTGTTATTCCGTTACAATTAGTAATTTTAGTATAGACTGCACCAAATATAATGATGACTTTATCTATTGGAACGTTTGGATATTGTTTTGTTGTATGCAACACAAAGACCTTGGTAATTGTGACATTTCAAATTTGTCTATACGTTCAATTGTTGCAGCAAATAGTTTTCGTAATCAAGTAGATACATTAATAATAAACAATTACCACAGCACTGATTAATCGATTACAAGTTTACTTTGTCTCTCTTCAGACTCCAGCAAAGGGGATGCAGTAGGGGCATAGAGTTCCAAGAATCTTACATACTTTCACTCTTGCCAAACATGCAAGCTTTGTGCGTATTTTCTGAGTATAGGTATGACTCGTATCCAGGAGCGGATCTAAACTTATAGTCGGGCCGCTTAACAGATGGAGTGATCACGTGAAAAGCACATGAATAGCTCGCCCCACAGGCGTGACCTTCGATAATAGTTTCGTTCCTGAACGTTCAAGCAACCAATCAGGTATTTTGCACGAGGTGATCATGCGTTTTCATTGCTCCATCTGTTAAGCGGCCCGACTACCTATAAGGTGCGTGAGACCTGCAGGGCAGCAAATTTAAGGGGTAGCTTCAGAGATATACATTAATAAAAAAATAATGTCTCTCTTGCACGTAGGTATGTACGCAGACCATTGTTATCGTCTTTTTATAAATGTTAAAAAACAAAGCATTTTCAAAAATCCCATTTGGGCTCAAAATTACTTGACGTATCTTAATTTGTTTTTGTTTATTTATTGTAGATTATAGACGCTCGACAACTACGGTCTAATTACATCAAATTAAATTAAACATATTATCACAAAACATGCATAAGCGGGGGTGCGAAATTCGCACCCAGCCGCACGGCAGTTTGGTCCAAAGGCCAGCATGCTAACCGTTACACCGCAAGGTGTATTCTGAGGTATGTTATTTGACTGTAACTGCTTTCTATTTAAAAAAAATATATATGAGCACTGTGGTTGGAATAAAAACAAAATAAAATATAGTTACTTCTTACCACAACAGTTTTATTGATGGATGTACATTTCGAAAGCTAAGCTTTCATCTTCAGCGAACACTACATGAATAAAATAATACAAAACGGGTATTTATATACTAATATTACAGGTAATAAAATAATTAACAAATTGAAAACATAACTATAGACTTAAAGTATCACAGGAGGATAGAACGATCCGACAGTCTAAACCAACGGATAGACGACTGAGAAATTGACCTGAAACAAATTGACCTAGAACACAGAAAAACAAAGCGAATTATCTAGAACATTACTTATGGTCTAACAGATCAAATAAAGCAGAATAAGGTATAGGGCCATTATCCGAATTCAAAAGCTTGGTACCATCGCATTTAGCAATGTATATGCTTTCAAAGCTATCTAAATGATATTTTATTTTGTTTTTGCTTTCTATTTATTACTATGGTTCTGAAGCCTAGAGAGCTACCTGTGCCAAATTCGTCCCTTGGGGCGACAAATACCGAATTGCCTAGACTCTTGAGCGTCGCACTCAACCTAAATTCACCTCTGCTCGTATGGTAAAGTAGGTCAACTTGTTGGTGCATTTGCACATACACTATTGGTGTTGGTCGGTGGCGGGACCTAGGGGTCGGACCAAAATTTCTGGACGTTTCATAGCCTCCTTAATAATTTTCCACTATTTTTGGAAATGTCTATTTATATATGTAATTATCTTAATATATAAAAATCCCGTGTCACAATGTTCGTTCACGCCAATCTCCGAAACCGCTCATCCGATTTTAATGAAAATTTGTATTGTTTGCTCCAACTTGAGAGATAGAATACAATATGAGAATCGGCATTTATCTCTAAATAGTATAAAATGAAGTCGCTTTCCGCGTCTGTCTGTCTGTATAACCGCTAACTCCTTCTAAACCACGCAACGGATTTTGATGCGGTTTTCACCATCAGTTTGATAATTTTTCACGGAAGGTTTATATATAGCGAACGAGCGTAGCGAATGAGTATTGTAATTCCTAAGCCACGTAACGGATTTTGATGCGGTTTTCACCATCAGTTAGATAATTTTTCACGGAAGGTATATTGTATATAGCAAACGAGCGAAGCGAGTGAGTAATGTAATTATAATATTCAAGCGAACGAGCAAAGCGAGTGAGTAGTGTATTGCACCCGGACTTTCTTAGCACCCGGGCGAAGACGGACAGGGCCGCTAGTATAGTTATAAGCCAAGTATAACATTCTGAAACGTTCCTTTTTCGATGTAAAATTTTCTATCAATATGATATTATATACCTACATGATACAGTGTATGGTGAAAACAATGGCAGTGAAAATATAATAAGCAACAATATGCAAAGCACGTCTCAGGAAAAACGTGTAAATGAAAAGTATTTCTGTCAGGGTTACATTGACGTGTCAGGGCCAGGAGGAGCATTTATAATTAATAAGTACATATTAGCTATTACTCACACAACGTAACAACTTCATTATTAACAATCATGTTAATCATATAAATTTAATTTTCACTTGACAATTAAATGCTAAATTATATCAGAATATACTTATGTCAGGATAATTTGTCTCCAAGCCACTTATACGTATTGTAGCAAAACCCCAGATGTTACGCCGCTGGCGACAATAGAATCATCGAGAACAAGTAACAATGGTGAGGCGTGGCATGATATCGAAGACACAGGTAATCACCAGAAGGTTCTGGAAAGCGCGCGTGCGTGGGGGGTCAAGCTGCTAGCTCTATATAAACAGGAGCAGTCACCGGAAAGAGGAACGAGTGTCGTGTGACAGTGTCGATTTGAAATAAATACAGCATATAAATTGTAGTGTTAATACAGTGCTATCACTTTGTTTGAGAATTACTGTTCGTGTTATTATTGTATAAACAGTGTTGACTGTTATAAATTGAGATATAATTGTTACAGTTTATTGTTAGCTATTTTTTTTGTTACATTTTTAATTATTGTAAATAAATAATTTATTCCACCCACGTAAGAAAACAGTTTTGTTACAGTATAGACCTTTTTACCAGTAGTTACGCGCAAGCGCCGTCGCCATGGTTATGATCGCGCCTTTCAAAAGTTTCGTACGCTTTTCGTACTCTTTTTAACGCAATGACTAGGTCAGAACCGTTTTTCAATGTTAATTTAGATGAAAATGTTACTGACGGTGCTAAATTAGTGCACAAAATAGTGGAAGAACATACTTGTGTTAAATTGGGACGGTGGTTGAAGTGCCACGGCCGGAAAACTGGTGGAAGTAAACGAAAATTGGTTGAAAGGTTAGAATTCCACCTGTCATAAATTGTTTATCGTAAAAAGTGTATCTTTAAAAGTACTCAAATATTTTTCTAGGGTGTTGTATCACCTCTTTATATAATATATCTTATTTAATTACTATTTACTTTTTTCAAAATCAATCACTTGCCATCTGTCAATATGACAAGTCTTTGAAAAACATGGCGGAACTGGGCACATGCGCAGAAAAAAATGTTCGTCGAAGAAAAGGTCTATTAAAGTCAAAGGTAATTGTTATGTTTACGCGAAGACGTTAACGCTGAGTTTATCGTACAATTTTAACAGGCTGTTTTTTAATCACGCTGTTAATTTGTGATTGCTACGTGTTCATTGGCTGCTGCGTTTTCATTTTGGCAAATTGTTGATCGTTACCATAACAACCGTCATTTAACAGCGTGATTAAAAAATAAAATTGTACGATAAACCCAGCATACGAGTTTTATCGTCGATGTTAGTACATAGTTAATTTTTAAGAGCATTTATGCGCGGTAAATTTTTTGGAACAGGTTAGCTATTGTAACCTGTCAAATGTCAAAACACAAAAAAGTCAAGAGGTGTCATGAGACACCCGACAGAAGCTAATACTCCAGTAATTTTAGATATTAAAACGACCCATCTGCAGAATAATTCCCAGTTCGCTGATTTCTTTTATATACCTTCGTTATGGTGTTTTAAAAAACGTGTAAAAAGTCCCCATCGATATCGTGCCAGCGTTGCCAGATATTCGAGGTCCAAGTTCACGATAGACGGTTTTTTGCGAATTTCTCGGTTGCAATCTATTTTTTGTAAAAAATGGTTATTGGGGAGTTAATGTGAACGAAAGAAAATTCCACCTAGGTACTAGGGACACACATCATGCACATTAAACACTGCACAGCCTCCATGCGGAACACATTTTTTATTACATTTTGAGGGTAGCAGTACTACCCTACCCTTGTTTGAGATAAGGTTAGATTCTGACCTTATCTTGGACAAGATTTGTTGACCCCATCACCGTACTTCCATTTCCTTGCGGAACGTGGAAATAAAAAGCAGGATGACCCCATTATTACAACTTTTTTTTATTTTGAATGCAGAAATGCACACAAAGTGCATTTTTATGATGCATTATTAAGTAGTACTGTTTTAATTACAGTGTTTGATTATTTTATTGTCCTTACCCTAAATATTTCAACTCGCCGATAAAGATAACTGGACGGTAATAAAAGGCTCTGGGTTAAGGATAAACCTAGACTGTAAATATGTGACTGGAAGTTAAAATGGCTGATTTAAAATTGCATATAGTTTATGATTTTATGATCTGTACAGTAGGTACCCAACCGGTAGAGCCCGACAAAAACTTCCGCTTCTGCCACATTCGGCCTAAAATTGCAGACCTTCGGCTAAACATTCGACTTCGACCAAAATCAGGCTCTTGCCGAAGCCCGGAATTTTGAATTTACTGAATAATCAACTGAGTATATTATTCACACACACAACTCTGTAAACAAATTTAAATGAATGCATAATGACTGCAAACAGTATATGAACACCTATTGTAAGAACAATGACGTAACACAATGCTGTAATCAGGAAAAAATTCATCAATTCAAATCTATGTCACCGTAGGGATTCTAACCCTAAACTTTCCACTATCGGGGCGGACTGAGTTGACAATTACACAGTGACACATTTTCAAACGACCGACGTTCTCCCTTTAAAGCATTCTGTCACTGAAAAAGCACTACATGCGAGAGTCGATATTCCAACACCCACTGCTAGACTACAGAACATCGCAACATGTAAAGTAAACCCAACAGAAATAAAAAAATGCTTTTCAACTTCAATTCATTCAGCTTATAATAATTAGTAGTTTCATTCACTTTTTTGGCTAAACTCGAACAACCGGCTTTGGCCAAAAATTGACCTTCGGTCGGACACTACCACCCGGGATTATTTATCATAACAAATCTCTAGGTCCTAGGTCCTAAGGGCTGTGTCGGAATCTAACTTATTTATGACCTAATCCCTATATTATTAAACGAGCAAATCTTGTATATATGTACCTATATAAATATTTTCTCGAAAACGGCTCTAACGATTTGGATGAAATTTACTGAAAAGGGGTTTCGGGGGGCCAAAAATCGATCTAGCTAGGTCTCATCCCTGGAAAAATTCGTTTTCTTATCGATTTTATCATTTTAAAAAACAGTTTTTTTAACGTTATAAAGCAGTGTCGTATGGTGAGTAGGCTTTGGAGAAAACAAACTATTTTCATTATTTATGTCAAATTACTCTGACAGTCAATCTTTATCTACTTATAGGTATGTAATTTTTTTTTTTTAAACGACTAACGATTTTGATGAAATGGGAACTTTAAGTACTATTTTTTTTGAACTCATCCGAGCAAAGCTCGGTCATCCAGATATTCAATATAATCAGAGTTATTGCTTTTTGCTGTTCAAAAAATATCTACCAATGAACGGACACGGATCAGCTTCTCAAAGATATCCCATATTAGAGTAACATGGTTACTTATAGTGGGTCACGGGAAATTAGCTGCTTTTTACAAGCTTTTATTACTTCCCACCTCTACTATGGCAGGGAAGTAATGGATTTAGTCCGAAAAAAATATTTCGAGATTTTAACAGATTTTCACGTTTTGAGACCCTAGCAATCGTTTAAGATCATTTTCTGACTGATGTCTGTATGTGTGTGTGTGGTCAATTTTTCGCCTTCGATATCTTAAGAACGGAACAACATACGGGCATGCCGATTGTTCTATTGTGTTTATCAGCCTTTAACTTAGATCTGATTAGATTTTGAGTCAAATCGGTTCAGTGGATCCTGAGATATTCAAAAAAACGTCCTCAATGTCACGTATTAACATAGGTAAAAAAAAAATATAAATGAATTCTAGATGTTATAATATGAAAAAAATGTAAATATTTTTTTTCTCTAAAATGTATAGTTTTCGAGAAAAAAAATATTTTACTAAAAAAAATAAAAATTGTACGTAAATCAAGGTAACCATGATTTTTGCTATATTAAGTTAGCCATCAGTAGATCACCAAACAAAATAGAGGGCCATGCTTTTTTCAAAGAATAAAAATTAAATTGTGTTTTAAAGACCACCAACAGCTAAGGTTATTTGGGCCTAGTCAAAGAATAAAAAAAAAGTGTTTATTTTTTGCAAATATTTACTAGGTGGGAAGTATAGGACTGGTCATCAGTCGAATTTTTTGACCTGCAATGTATGTTTGTGTTTGCTTAGCTCAAATCTTGCAAGTCAATTTTGAACGACTTCCACGTATCCGATCGATTTGAAATTTTGTACAAATATGTATTACCGATGACAATACATGAATAAATCGTTTTTAGAAATAAATTCAACCCCTAAGGGGTTCAAACGGGGATGTAAGGTTTTTTTGACTAATCAACGCCCAGGCCAAATCGCTGAAGCTAGAAACTTGAAATTTGAACAGTTGGTTCCTTTTCCACTAAGAAAGGATTTTTCGAAATTCAACCCCTACGGGTGTCAAAGGGGGGTAAAATTTTGGAAGACTAAAATGAACGAAATAAATATTAGTAAAAAAAAACTTTTTAGAGACAAGCTTTTATTTAAATGCATTAAAAAAGAAAAAATTCGACTGATGACCAGTCCTATACTTCCCACCTAGTAAATATTTGCAAAAAATAAACACTCTTTTTTTTTATTCTTTGACTAGGCCCAAATAACCTTAGCTGTTGGTGGTCTTTAAAACACAATTTAATTTTTATTCTTTGAAAAAAGCATGGCCCTCTTTTTTGTTTGGTGATCTATTGATGGCTAGCTTAATATAGCAAAAATCATGGTTACCTTGATTTACGTACAATTTTTATTTTTTTTAGTAAAATATTTTTTTTCTCGAAAACTATACATTTTAGAGAAAAAAAATATTTACATTTTTTTCATATTATAACATCTAGAATTCATTTATATTTTTTTTTACCTATGTTAATACGTGACATTGAGGACGTTTTTTTGAATATCTCAGGATCCACTGAACCGATTTGACTCAAAATCTAATCAGATCTAAGTTAAAGGCTGATAAACACAATAGAACAATCGGCATGCCCGTATGTTGTTCCGTTCTTAAGATATCGAAGGCGAAAAATTGACCACATACACACACACATACACACACACACACATACAGACATCAGTCAGAAAATGATCTTAAACGATTGCTAGGGTCTCAAAACGTGAAAATCTGTTAAAATCTCGAAATATTGTTTTCGGACTGAATCCATTACTTCCCTACCATAGTAGAGGTGGGAAGTAAAAATAATTTTTAATAATTTAGGTTCATAATTATAAAAGCGTGGGTCGTGACTAATAAACTATCATAGAGTTCACGACCCACGCTTTTATAATTATGAACCTAAATTATTAAACAATATTTTTTCCTTTTTAGTGCATTTAAACAAAAGCTTGTCTCTAAAATGCTTTTTTACAAAAATTTATTATAATTCCGACTCTCGTGTGTCAAGTTTTAAAACCCATGAAAAACTATAAAGCCGACATCAGCAGAAGCTCTTATATTATTTTCACGTTATTTCGACCATGTAATTGTATTTTATGTTCACTGGTTCGCGTTTTATTTTGAACCAATGTCACTGTTATAAATGTGTGATATATTAATTTGTTGTTGTAATGTTCTTAATGTATAATTTTATATAACGGTTAATCATTTTGTAAACAATATTATTGCACTGTTAACCTCAAATTGCGCTATAAATAATTACTTTATGCCGTTAATTTTTTTTTATTTTCTCAAATGTTTCTTTTACTGAAGTATCACTATTTTTAATTTTGAGGCTAAATTTTTATTTGGATCTTGAAAACAGAATACTATTAGCATAATATTGTTTTTTATTGCATAGGTGCAATGAAATGTATTATAAGAGAAGTAGTTTAAATCACAGGATAAATTTTAAGGTTGTACGAGTACCGATCAAGTGGTAAAAAATTAATATACAGGGTGCTGAATTGCTTTGCGGGTAATAGGGATTTAACCTGTAAAATCAAACTTTTGCGATTTCCTGCTTCCCTAATTATTTTAGGAAAAATACCTTCGAATAAAAGTTTTAGAACATAAAATTCTACATCTAAATCATTAAACAAAATTAATTTTGCATGCTTTGTAACGGCAGAAATTTGATATGAAAATGTCATAATTATCTCAAAAACAGATAGCGATAGCCATGGAACTTGAACAAAATGATGACGTTTTAGCTGTCAGAATAATTTCTAATCATTTTGTTCAAGTTCCATGGCTATCGCTATCTGTTTTTGATGTAATTTTGACATTTTCATATCAAATTTCTGCCGATACAAAGCATGCAGAATTAATTTTGTTTAATGATTTAGATGCAGAATTTTTTATTTGAAGATATTTTTCCTAAAATAATTAGGGAAGCAGGAAATCGCAAAAGTTTCTCCCACTAGTCGCACAATATATACTATTGCCCCATATATTATCATATATAGATACTGTTTATAATGTACGTCTTTCAATGAATTTCATTAACGTCGCTCACCTATAATTGAGTGTCTAATGATAATAAATAATATGCATATTTTCCAATTGGTTTTTCCATTTTTAGTGTATTTGCCATATGGCACATACACTATTGGCGTCGGTCGGATGGCGGGACCTAGAGGTCGGACCAAAATTTCTCGACGTTTCATAGCCTCCTGAACATTTTGGCACCATTTTTGGAAATGTTTATATATATATGTATATATATATTTATATACAGGGCGCCCTATTTCTTGACTGTTATATGGGTAACTTCGTTATTTGTGATGGTAGAGAATAGGTTAAATTAGCAAAGTAGTGCAGTTTTTCACAAGGAATGCAGTCGTGAAAAGATAATTGATATACCGGGTGTCAGTAAAAAGTTATATGGAAAAAACGAAATTTCCAATATTTTTGTTATGCCTCGTAGATCCATCGTTTGAAGAGCTAGAGAAAAATGTTTTAGATGTTTTTTAAACAATTTCACAAGCAGAATAAGGCTATCTAAACAGTTTTTGGATAGTTTTTGTAATATTCGTGTACGGGAGTGAGGTTATGTTTTTTTAATGGGAATAATAGTTGGCTATGGTCGTAGTAGAAAGACTTTTTTTTTCTCTATTCAACCATGTAATATAATGTACACATTTAATTTGAAAAATTTTGAGATATAACCATTTTTAAGATTTTTTAATATCAAATCAACATGGCCATGAAACAAGAGAAAAGAAAAATTAAAGTAAACAAAAAAGCAACCTTATAAAACTATAACTTATTAATAATATTATTTTAAATGTTCGAAGTGTCCTCCACCTTGTTGAATACATAATAAACAGCGTTTCCTGACACTTCGCAAAACTTTGTTTATGGTGCGCGTATCAATATCTCTAATAGCAGATTGAATTCTGGCTTTTAAATCTTCTAGATTTTCCGGGTTTGTTGCATACACTTTGTCTTTCAAAACACCCCAAAGAAAAAAATCTAAGGGGGTTAGATCAGGTGACCGGGCAGGCCAGTCAATTTCTGTATTACTTCCAATAACATTATCGAAACGTTCCGTCAAATACTGTGTGACTAGTCTTGAAGTATGCGCAGGCGCGCCATCTTGTTGAAAATATTTTAAATTTATACGAATATCTAGAGATAATTCATCTAAATATTCTTCCAGCTCGTGTCTCAACAAATTAAGGTAATTCACCGCATTTAAATTGTAATCGTAAAAAAAGGGACCAATTATTTTACCACAAAATATTCCACACCAGACATTTATACCGAAATGGTTTTGATTCCTTCTCTCGCGGTTAAGATGGGGGTTTTCTTGACAATACATTACGGTATTGTGCCGATTAAATATACCATTGTTTGTAAATTTCGTTTCATCACTGAATAAAACGTGTTTCCAGAATATCGGATCAACTTGGCATTTAGAAATGTACCAGCGGCAAAATCTGATTCGTCTTTGATTATCTCTGAGGTACAACGTATTAGATATGGAATAGTGATAAGGGTGAAATTTTCGATTTTTTAAAATACTTCTCGCTGTTTCCTTCGTAGTATTGCAGTAGTGTGCAATTTCAGCAGTTGAGGATTCTGGTTTAAAGTTAACATACGCCAACACATTCGTTTCAGTGACGACATCGAACTTTCTCTCACTTTTGGGTTTTGTGAATGAACCATATAATCGAATATTTTCTTCTAATTTGGCAAATACTCGTTGATGAGGCTGCCTGCGTTCTATAAATCTTTCAAAATATAAATTTGTTGCTGCTTGCGGATTACGGTTTTGGTTATAATAGCAAAATAACATGTCGTTTTTTTCTTCGTTGGTGTAAGACATTTTTTAGAGGTAAAATAAAAAAATCGTAATAAGTGGTATGCAAACTGTCAGAATTAAGTAGCCAACTATTAATTTGTAACGTGAAACAAATGATTTTGTTTTGTTTCATGGCTATGTTGATTTGATACTAAAAAATCTTAAAAATGCTTATATCTCAAAATTTTTCAAATTAAATGTGTACATTATATTACATGGTTGAATAGAGAAAAAAAAAGTCTTTCTACTACGACCATAGCCAACTATTATTCCCATTAAAAAAAACATAACCTCACTCCCGTACACGAATATTACAAAAACTATCCAAAAACTGTTTAGATAGCCTTATTCTGCTTGTGAAATTGTTTAAAAAACATCTAAAACATTTTTCTCTAGCTCTTCAAACGATGGATCTACGAGGCATAACAAAAATATTGGAAATTTCGTTTTTTCCATATAACTTTTTACTGACACCCGGTATATCAATTATCTTTTCACGACTGCATTCCTTGTGAAAAACTGCACTACTTTGCTAATTTAACCTATTCTCTACCATCACAAATAACGAAGTTACCCATATAACAGTCAAGAAATAGGGCGCCCTGTATGTGTTAGCATGATAACTCTCGAAAGACTCAATCGATTTTAACGAAATTTGGTACACACGTTGGAATCCATGACCGCACGGAACCTATTTAAAATGGGTCCGATTGGACTATTTTAAGGGTGGGTTTTAGGGGTTGAAAAGTGATTTTGGGCCCAAAAATACCGAAAAAATTCTCAGAATTGTTTCAAAATTGAAATTTAACCCTTTAGTAACGATTAAAATGTGCTGCTAAAATTTTAATAAAATCGGCCCGGCAGGACCGGACTTACAAATTTCATGAAATGCACTGGTTTGAGGATAGTGATTTACTTACTGAAGGGTGTATTTAATTTGGTATAGAGGTTGCATTGATAATAATATTGAAATTAAGAAAAAAAAATATTATTTTAAGGGATGTATTAAGGGGTTAAATTTTTTATTTTGTCCAAAAACAAACTTAAGTTCACATAATAAAGCCACAAGGCCTGTATTAGCAAATATACACTATATTGTCGGCAGGGTTTGGCACTGCGACCCGAGTTTTTTACATATTAATGTTGTACGGTCATGGCTAAGATGAACTAATTTATTTTCACAGAATTTTTAAGAGATGCGCATGGGAATTGTCAAGTAATATTTTTCTCGTTATAACTTTGTCGGTCTCTATATGAAATAATTTTCAAGACTCTTCTTATAACGTCATTGGACATTTGAAGACCTTTCCGAACATAATACAAGGTTTTTGATAATTTTAAGAAATCACTTTCTTAAGATTATTGGAAATCGTCAAGCAAATTGAATACCAGAATAGGGAGGTTTCATCAATCAAACACTCAAGGCGTACAATGCGTCACACACTGTAATCATATTATTTCTTTTAAACTTTATTCATTAATTGTTTAATGAATTATAGTGCTTCAACGATCGTTCAAAGTCTCAGATTTTCGAATTTTTTTTTTGAAATTGACGTCTATTTTACGAGCTTTTATTTATCTTCTTTTTTTTATAGTTAGAGTCAAATCTTAAGTACCTATTTCAATTTTGCCCCATTTTCACTTTGTATCTTTACAGACGCTAATGACCTCTGTTGTCGAGCGTCTATAATTCACAATTCATTCATTCATTCCCATTTTCACATGTGACACAAAACTTTGCACACACACGTAGTTCCGATGGTAATACAATATTTTCATGTCTCCGACCTGATGATAGAGAAACGTTACAATTGGCGACCGTGACAGGACACATCTCGTTGGTGAACAATAGATAGATCTACCGATCGACTTTATACATTGCACACAAACGTAGTTCCGATGGAAATACAATATTTTCATGTCTCCGACCTGATGATGGAGAAACGTTACAATTGGCGACCGTGACAGGACACATCTCGTTGGTGAACAGTAGATAGATCTACCGATCGACTTTATACATTGGACACAAACGTAGTTCCGATGGAAATACAATATTTTCATGTCTCCGACCTGATGATGGAGAAACGTTACAATTGGCAACCGTGCCAGGACACCTCTCGATAGTGAACACTAGATCTACCGATCGACTTCACATATTGCACACAAACGTAGTTCCGATGACAATACAATATTTTCATGTCTCCGACCTGATGATAAAGTCAGGAGAGCGGATACTTATTGTTCCGATAGGTCTCCGCTTTCCTTAGTTGGCGAGGAATTTTCGCATTATTTTTTTCCTCAGAATAGAGATAGCTATAGAAACAGCATATTATCACGTCGCTTATGAAGCCACAACTATACACTAAAGTACGATTTGTCAAATAAATTATGATCATTCGTTGCTTGTATTCCGTAGTGTCAATTAGGTAGGTACTCTTTATTTGATAATTTTTTTGTTTTTTTGTCGTGTGGTGCGCCTGGATGTTACAATAAAGGTTCCAAAGCGCTCATGAAAAATCAAAAAGTTTAAAACGGAAATGAAATTATGTGACCTCAATATGAATTGTTGTTCCCCGCACGTCTCGACTGGCTTCAGTTTAACATACCAACAAGCTGTGATATGCTCCTTCTCTAGGTATCTTTGTTCTGAGTTTTTTCCCTCCTTAGTAGGTACATAAATAAAAGCTTGTTTTATTTCTTTACAATTTAAATTATTCGTTCTGCATAATAAAAACGCGATGAATTCCATGTAAGTAGGTACCCTATTTATCTACCAACTGCGTAATTCTGGGGGCTTGAGAATAGTCGAGCGTGTAGCAATGTCGGTGTTTCCATGGCTCTCCTATTACAAGCCCCCATTTTTTCAGGTTCTAGTCCGAGAACTGCCAAAAGTCAGCCAAAAGTATCAGTTGGATTCTATTAAAAAAATTCGACTGATGACCAGTCCTATACTTCCCACCTAGTAAATATTTGCAAAAAATAAACACTCTTTTTTTTTTATTCTTTGACTTGGCCCAAATAACCTTAGCTGTTGGTGGTCTTTAAAACACAATTTAATTTTTATTCTTTGAAAAAAGCATGGCCCTCTCTTTTGTTTGGTGATCTACTGATGGCTAGCTTAATATAGCAAAAATCATGGTTGCCTTGATTTACGTACAATTTTCTTTTTTTAGTAAAATATTTTTTTTCTCGAAAACTATACATTTTAGAGAAAAAAAATATTTACATTTTTTTCATATTATAACATCTAGAATTCATTTATATTTTTTTTACCTATGTTAATACGTGACTTTGAGAACGTTTTTTTTAATATCTCAGGATCCACTGAACCGATTTGACTCAAAATCTAATCAGATCTAAGTTAAAGGCTGATAAACACAATAGAACAATCGGCATGCCCGTATGTTGTTCCGTTCTTAAGATATCGAAGGCGAAAAATTGACCACATACAGACATCAGTCAGAAAATGATCTTAAACGATTGCTAGGGTCTCAAAACGTAAAATCTGTTAAAATCTCGAAATATTTTTTTCGGACTACATCCATTACTTCCCTACCATAGTAGAGGTGGGAAGTAAAAATAATACACCGAAAATATGAATTGCTGCTGCCTGCTAGATCCAGATAATTCTAGCTGTTGGTGACCTTAAAAAAATAAACGATTCTGAACAGTAAGTGCAGGCATATTTTGAGCAGTGGTATTGAATATTTCTATGCAGCTTACCGTTAAAGCGGAAATGAGTATCAAGCTTTGAGGAAACTTGTTTACATTGGCATTACTCAATTATGTTTTGATTGTCGCGTAGCCGTACCTAATTAAATATGTTAATCGATGTTAATTCATAATTATCTTGCTGTTATGCCCTTTGTTTCTATACGTCAAAAATATTAAATTATATGCGTCGGTCAATGGTTTGTTCGATAATAATAAAATTACTGTTCAAAAAATTCCTGCATTATGTGGGTCATTACATTATTACACTGTGATTATAAAAGATAATAATAAGTTGAATATTATGTTGATTTGATGTTGCCTCGTCGTAAGGTTACTTTAATTCGATATTAATTTAATCTGGATTCTAGATCAATAGGTCTGAATTTTTATCTCAACAAACGAAGGGCATTTTCTTGTCTGTATGTAACAATTAAGTACTTCTAATATTTAAATTGGCAACCTACATCGCTGTCAGCTAGAGACGGTAATCGGCAGTATTCTAAGTCACTAGACGTTGATACTAAATCTGATTAAGAAATATCTTTAAAATTTTTCTTTGAATTTCGTTAAAACAAAAATTGAACATATTTTTACAAGTATCTGAAAATGCTTTTGAATTATTTTTAAAACGATTGGATACATGATCCGTGAATAGGCAAGCGCCTAGGTCCTGCAGTCAGGGTCCATTCAGATTAATACATTTTTAGAGTGTTGGGGTCTCCAAGTCACTATATGAATATTATGAAGTAAAAGAAATTTTTTTATGTCTGCAGTAAACACATGGACACCCTCGAAGAATATGAAATATATAAAGCCACAAAATTTAACACCAACATTCTTAATGACAAACTAACGTTAAAATCGAACATAATATACGACACAATAATTAACAACACACAAACATCCAATACACATTAAGCGTCTACATAAATACACACACACTCACACGTCCATTTCATCTACCTACTATAATATAAACCATAACATTTCGAAATTTAAAACAGCACTCCGCAATCCACTACATAATACGCATGTGCTTAATATTATAACGTGTTACGGATACTCAAAGTGTAAATTTAAAAAAAAATTAATCACACCTGAAGATAGCAACTCGTTGCTGAAACGCGTCGTGTTAAAACACAGGAAGTCACAAGGCGGACATCAAAAAATACAAGGTATTTCTAATACTTCAATAATATCCATTCTGATTGGTCGAACACCCCATCTCGATATCGTTTGACACACGCACGCGCGCACGCAACCACCCCTCGGTGCGCTGGTGGGGCGTTTAATATAGTGCGATTATGCGTCGGTATTTACACACTAAAACAAAATTTATAGAGACTGGTCCGGGATTCTGGGTGATGACTATACTAGAGCTGACGCAACGCTAGCAAAAGATTTCACCGGGGTTATTTCCGGGGCGTGATAAGCACTCTTGCCTCTAACAACACGACTCTATGTGCCCGTATTTATGTAACAAAATAATAAAAATGAAAGAGTGTTTGGATTCTGGGTGACGATGAGAACTGACGGAATGCTGTCTGTTGTCTGAGAGTGTCGCCAGGTTGGCAGCTATTTCCGGCAATATCAGGTACCTATGTAATTATTCATATATATTGTAATTACATGTACTTTATCTTATGTACCTACAGCACAAACAAGTTGCGTATAATGCGTATACGGGATGTGTAAAACCTACGCACTATCGGGAACTGCAACGATAACTAGACTTGCCCTGATTTGCCATACGTCCGGATTTAGTAACCATGTCCGGACTTTTATCCGGACTCGTAATTACGTCCGGATTTTTTATAAAACAAGGGTTTATTAAGCAGTATTTTAGAGGTACTGTATTTTATGTACACCCGTTATGTAAGTATTATATCCACATTATAATATTAATAACTGATACCCATTTAATATAGGCCTCTGCAGTAGTACACAGTTTTATGTTTGTGTGTTTTTGGTTCACGTATTCAATAAAGAGTTATTTCTGACTTAAAACTAATTAATAAACAAGTAAAGTTGTTTTGCAGGGTGTAGATTTATTGTAGTCTATTTAGCCGCTCATCGATCAGCATTCATCTGTTTAAATGTTTATCACTTGTTTATTACATTGTTCCACATTAGTTAGGTGGATGATTCACACCTTTCAGGATAAGAATTCCTTTTGTGGCCAACACGGGCCTTACTATTATTTTAATAAAAGTTTAATTTTTTAAATACGCTTAATTATAGGTAGAGTACATACATTTAGAGAAAACCTAACGGAAACCTGCGCAAAAAAACTGGTGTGAGAAGTAGTCATTTTCATTCGATTCACTACAGGTCATTCGAGTGTTCCGAGTCAACTCGCCAATCGAGTGGATTTAGCCGATTTGAGTCACTCGTTGACTCGAATCACTCGAAAGCCGAGTAAAAATAAATTTGACTCGAGTGCGAGTAAAATAAAAACCACTCGAGTGAAACACAACTCGAGTCCCATCACTGTTAATTGACAGAATTGGATTTTTATCTGAAATATCCTGAGAAGAAAAACGCTTTCTCAACTAATGGGCCGAAAGTACGGGATCAGCTTGCAAAATTATTTCGAAGTCATAGACAGCCAAACAGCAGAAGCAGCAAAACTGTCTAAACTTAGTGGAGGTTTGTTGCATTAAATATTTATTTTAATTCAATATAATATATATATAAATATTGAGAATTGAACATGCATTATTTTTATAATTATAATTTTCCAAATTTTCCAATTTTTTTCAGATGCTTCTGGTTCCGGTACTACTCTCGAATGCGTTTTCAAAACCACTATTTATAACTAAAAATTCTGGCACTACAATGAAAAATAAAAAGTTAAAAACTACAGATTCTTCAACAGAAGGGAATGCAGAACTTAAAAAATGGAATTCATCTAAAGCAGAATCTCGTGGAGGCTTTATTTCTCATGTGAATGTATGTATCATTTTATATGCTTCCAAGTCATTACTGAATAGCTTTATTAGTGTATTTGCCATAATATGGCACATACACTATTGGCGTCGGTCGGATGGCGGGACCTAGGGGTCGGACCAAAATTTCTCGACGTTTCATAGCCTCCTGAACACTTTGGCACCATTTTTAAAAATGTTTATATATATATGTATGTATATATATATATATATATATATATAT
The DNA here is from genome assembly GCA_039654895.1 of Mongoloraphidia duomilia. Lineage (NCBI taxonomy): Eukaryota > Metazoa > Arthropoda > Insecta > Raphidioptera > Raphidiidae > Mongoloraphidia > Mongoloraphidia duomilia. Next base: position 7,180,486 of record CM077516.1, read on the forward strand.
ATATATATAATATATAATAAATTTATTTTGTGTAACCAGAGGTATAAAACATGTCAAATAAAACAAATAATAGTAACAATCAATATACAATATTACTTGGAACATTGAATAAAATCATTTGTATTGTAAAAGCACTGTTTTACCAAGTAAATTTTAAACTTATTTTTAAATATTTTGCTATCTAGGCATTTAATTTCGTCGGGAACTGCGTTGTAAACATGCAATAATTGAAGAAATATATTTTTTCGCATCATCGCCGTCCTACTGTTAGGTACATGTAGCGTTGGTTTTTTTCTTGTGTTATAATTGTGAGCAGTTTCATAACTCTCGAAATATTCGTAATTTTGTTTTACGAAGCAAGCTGCTTCCAATAAATAAATGGATGGTAAAGTTAAAATTTTGTATTTTACAAAATATGGTTTACATGAGACCCTGTGACCAATTTTAGCAATATTTCTCAAACATTTTTTCTGAAGTCTAAACAACTGTAATAGTTTTGAATTTCCACCCCAAAAAATGATACCGTATCTTAGATTCGAATGTACATATCCATAATATGCCGATAGTGCGGTTTCTTCTGGACAATTCAAAGCTAATTGTCTTATTAAAAATATATATGGAGATATTTTTTTCCGTAGATGCTCAATATGATGATTCCAGGAAAGGTTCTTATCAACATACACTCCTAGGAATTTGACAAAGTCAGTGTTTGCCTTTAAAGTATAAGGCGCTATGCCAATCGTGTTTAGGTTTGAGTTATCAAAAGGTAGTGCTATGGTTTTCTCTAAATTTAAGCACAAGCTGTTATCTTTGAACCAATCATATAGTTTTTCCAATAATGAACTGATTTCCGCATTGAAATCATCTTCCGGATCTCCTTTGTAAATAATTGACGTGTCATCTGCGAACTGAGTCATCTTATACGGAATATTGTTTGGTAGGTCATTTACGTACAACAGGAATAACAAAGGACCCAAAATTGAACCCTGAGGTATTCCTCTTTTCACATCCACCCATTTTGAGTAATTAGCACCAACTTTGACACATTGTTTTCGCTCCAGAAGATAAGATTTGAACCAATCAAAAACAACACCACGTATATATATATATATATATATATATATATATATATATATATATGTGTGTGTGTGTGTGTACACGATAACTCTCGACAGACTTAATCGATTGAAATGAAATTTGGTACACACATTGGAACCCATCACCGCAAGAAGCCTATTTAAAATGCGCCCGATCGGACCATTTTCAGGGTTGTATTTAGGGGTTCCAAAAAGTTTTTGGGCCCCAAAATACCGAAAAATTTGTCAGAATCGTTTCAAAATTGAAATTTAACTCTTTAGTAAAGATTAAAATGTGCTGCTAAAATTTTAATAAAATCGGCCCGACAGGACCGGACTTTCAAATTTTATGAAAACACTAGTTTGTTGATACGGATTTACTTATGGAAGGGTGTATTTAATTGCGTATACTGATAAAATCCATGTCTAATATTGAAATTTAGAAAAATTTAATTATTTTAAGGGATGTATTAAGGGGTTAAATTTTTTATTTTGTCAAAAAATAAACTTAAGTTCACATAATAATGCCACAATGCCTGTATTAGCAAATACACTATATTGTCGGCAGGGTTTGGCACTGCGACCCGAGTTTTTATTTATTTATGGAAACAAAATATCGTTTTAATTGAAATTAATGCCAATTTTAAGGATCGTTTCATTTATAGGATTAATATATTGTAATATTAGAAAAATTTATTATTAAATTATAATTTTGCATGAATTCTGGGACTCATAAAATTTATTTTGTCATTTTTTATAGGTAGAAAATGATGTACTCACAAGCATCAGTCATCTACGAAATAAACTAGCGACATACGAATTGCAAATAAATGAATAAAAATCTAGAGCCCGTCAAATGTGTGCATAATATGAATCGTATCGTATCGTTTTTTTGTAATTATAAATGTATGCAAAAATTAATGATTATATTATATGTTTATTATTATATGCATTATTATAAGATAGGTATGTAATAATTAAATCAGTATTAAACCAAAAATCGAAGGACTATTTTTTGACTGAAACTACCTAGTTTTTTTACAGTTACCAGTTTTTTTTATCTAGGTGCACCCCCGCTAAATAGAGCACTACCTAGCCTACCTGATATTTACGATAGAAAACGATAAGTTTACTGAAAAACATGACATTTAATATTTAATGATTCTTCATTTATTGCTGACATTTGACACCAAAAGTATTGTTATATTTAGTAAAAATTCAATTTTAAATTTGATAATTTACAAAATCACCCTGTAAAAAGTGTATCCAGGACTAGACGAGTGATTTTTCCTGAGACTTAGGATTAAATCGGGAAGAACATTTTAATACGGAAGTAGGTGTTTACCTAACCTCTACATGTGCAGTGCGTACCTTTGTTATTCTTATTACAAAATTTCAGTTATATAGTACTTCAAATAACAAAAAAATGCCATGGGCAAAACAATCGCATGTTTTTTAGTCCTCGGCGCATGTATTACCGAATCCCCTTAATTTTCAATTGGTTTTTTTAATAGCTATTATAGATAATTTCTTGAGACCGTATATAAATACGCCATTACTTAGTTTTATTGTTATTGTAATAAGGTGCAGATGTCTTCTCAAAAGCCGTACAAATCAGTAAATTATTATTTCTCGCAGAACAATAAAATACACCAATATTTCATTTGTAAAGCGGTTGCAATTTGCTATGCAAATAAATGTACAATTTTAAGTTCAGTTCACACCATGGTGGCGTAACTAGGATTTCTTAGCCTGGTTAATTAATTAATTGTGGATTATAGACGCGTCGACAACTCAGGTCATTAGCGTCTTCAACACAACAAATAATCCATTTGTGTATTAGAATCCGCCAGACGGCATACACAAACCGACTGGTACGAGTTCGGGTCCCTGGGAACGCTAATTCCCAAAGAGCATTGGAATGCAATTTGCGATAGCAACCACATTCTAATGTCCACCCTGGGGGGTCTTGGCCTGGTCGCAAAATATTGCGGTGGCGTTTGAACGCAACACTAATAAACAAATTAACACGCGCATATCTATCGCTGATTGTCAGCGTTAAGAGCGTTCTGGTGCAGCGTTCTATGGCGCGGTTGCGATCAGACACAACTTGTTGAGTTTGACCGCGTATGCCGACGTATAGTAAACGTTATTAGTGTATTTGCCATATGGCACATACACTATTGGCGTCGGTCGGATGGCGGGACCTAGGGGTCGGACCAAAATTTCTCGACGTTTCATAGCCTCCTGAACAATTTGGCACCATTTTTGGAAATGTTTATATATATATGTATTGAATATAATACTATTGAAATTAGGAAAAAAAATATTATTTTAAGGGATGTATTAAGGGGTTAAATTTTTCATTTTGTCCAAAAACAAACTTAAGTTCACATAATAAAGCCACAAGGCCTGTATTAGCAAATACACTATATTGTCGGCAGGGTTATGGCACTGCGACCCGAGTTTTTGTATTGTTGAGATGGCGAATGACGAAGACAATTTTACTGAAAAACTAATTGAAAGTCTGCATCGCAAACACCACCGCAACAGTGTGGCCTATTCAAAAAACGTCACCGCCACCGAGCTAATGTGCTCAGGCTTTTAGACTTTCATATATCATTAGATTTCATAACAATTTCACGATTTGACTTGGAAAACATCGAAGAAATAACAGAAGATAAAGAAAGATATTGGTATACATTAAAATAAAAATGATACGGTATTTCCAAAGAAATAACCATAAGACTGAAAACGTGGAAATTCCGTTCTTATTAATTATTCACTTTCATATCAACATGCATACACATATTATTTTATGTAATTTCATAGTAAGTTTGTAAACAAATTAATAATTACATTTATGCATTATTCCGTTTATTATACGGGTGATTTATTTACTATAGAACTGGAGAATCGAGTCCCAAACATTACAGGATTGCTTTAGAATTTAGGGAATGAAAATCGGGCAATCGGTTCCCTTTTAACATAATGACACATTTTTAGAGTGTTGGGTCTCCAAGCAGTGGCGTATCTACCACAGGTGTTCCAGGTGGCAATCACCGGGGCCCCCTAACCTCGAGGGGTCCCTATTTTTGGGTCAACTACTGATTGATTAATCCTTACACTCGATTTTTTTCTCAGTCCAATTATATATGATCTAAGCGCAGATTGCATTTACTTTCTAGATTCAAATACTATTGTTTCAATCAATTGCTTTTTAATATGAAATTTATTTATCCTTAAATATAAAAGAGCGCAATATTATTATCTGAAGAATACCAGTAGAACTTCTTTTAATTACAGAGTCGTTTATAAGTATATGACGTAGAACATTTTGAGAATACAATCAAATGTTGCTGGGATGATGATGTCATGAATAATTGGAAATTTTTCTTAGTTGGGTAAAGTGGGGGAGGAGGGTCCCAAAAAAAATTTTACACCTGGGCCCCGCGAAGTGAAGTTACGCCACTGTCTCCAAGTCACTATATGAATATTATGAAGTAAATTTAACCACACCTGAAAATAGCAACTCGTTGCTGAAACGCGTCGTGTTAAAACACAGGAAGTCACAAGACGGACACCAAAAAAAAAAAAAATACAAGGTATTTCTAATACATCATAATATTTTAACATAATACTAATATTATAAATACAAAAGTGAGTTTGTTTGTGTGTTCGGCTTTCACGCGTCAACTACTCAATTAATCTCTGCGAAATTTTGCACACGGGTAGCTTCCGCAATGGAGATGAGCATAGGCTTAAATAACTAGCCGGCCCGGCTTTGCCCGGGTAAAATTCGGAGGTATTCTCAGAAGACCAATTTCAAAAAAAAATTACTGTTCTATTGGGATCCGTCAGATAGGTGGAGATTAAAAAACATGGCGCAGAGGGAGGGAAATTTCATATACGGCGTATACTTTTGCGTGTAATTTTATGATTTTCAAAGTGATAAGAAATGATAAATATAAGTGCAATTTGTGATTGGGCCGGTACGAATCCTAAACAAAGGAATTTTGTTGAAGGAGAACGGATTCTCAAAGCCGGGCATATTATCAAATGTCGGAAATATAACGAGAAAAATGCATGCAAAATGAACTGTCAAAAGCAGTAATCTTTACGACATATTGCTTAAAAACATCAAAATTAAAAGAAAATCTCCACGAAATTAATCATTCACGTTCAATGCGCCTTTAAGGTTGGGTTAGGTGAATAATGTAAACAGTAAACACATAACTGCAACATAATAAGTTATATTGTAATAAGTGGGTAAGTTACTAACCTCAAAATATTTGTATACAAAATTAATCCTATAAATTTGCCAATCATCGGGGATTCAACTATTGTTGTGCAGTATGATAATAAGTACATCTTATTATTAATATAAAATATTTTTTTAATTCATAAATACAATTTTTCCACATTTCATTAGAAAATAATTCTCTGTAAAGTAAGTTTTACAAGGCAATAATTGACAGTGTTTAATGCCATGATATTAGAAAACGTCGCGAATTCCATTTTCGATAAACTTTTTGTTTATTTTACTTGTTTTATATTTGTAATAAACAATTTCACGATAAATTTGCACTGTTAGCATGTAAAATTTTCCCTCGTTTAGTACAATTTTCTGCCACTAGTTGTCATATACTCATTTGACGGATCCCAATAGGTGATACTTTGCTTTATAAGACATCTGGGATGTAGGGAAATAAAGCTTCAGGAATTGTCATAACACAACTATTGTACGCAAATCTACATAATATATTATACTATATACATTCTAAGTATGTGAGTCGTATCGCAAAGTGATGTTGTCTCACTTTAAAGTCAGAATAAATTTCTTCTCTTGACTTTTGATGGGAAAAATCCTTTCTCCCAGTAGCATTTACGCAGGATGGTCACAAAGAGTGGTCAATTAACTACAGACGTGATAAATACTTTTGAACTTGCCTATATACGACTCTATCGTAAACAAATGAAAACCGACAGTGTCCCACTTATCAATAAAACTTGTCATTGTAAAAATTTCTCACATAAAATATTAACTGCAATAAACGATCACAGTCTCAACTATTACTCAATGGATATTTGGTTGACGACATGAGTTTAGTCTGTGATTGAATTAAACAGGCGCCTGCGCCTATCGAGTTGCATCGACGCATAAAATTTTAAAGGAAAGTTGCGAAATCGCTAATTATTTAACTGTTATTGGTGGCTCCATGTAAATTATTGTTCAACTTAAGTTTAAGGAATGACAACTGATACCCCGACACCTGAGTAGAATAACTCGATGGCTACAAATAATTGGAAAAAATCCCTGATTTCTTCAGGCTAAAATGCAATTTTTCCCTGACTTTTTTCATTCTCGTAAAGCATTAAGCAGTTAGTTTTTCTTATTTTCAGATTTAAAATCTATTTATTCTCATACAATGAGTGACGACTATAATAATAATATACTAGTGTACCCGTGCAAAACTTTTTTGCGACGACTTAACACTGTCTTCAAAGAACAATGGTTTAGTAAAGGCTATCGCCAAAAAAATATGTTTGCCAACACAAACCTTTTTTATATGTAATATGAATCACTTTATTAAGAAAACAATAAGAAATATATATTTCAAGCTTTCTCAATATCACTGTGTATACGAACGCGTGAGTAAAACACATAACCTAGCTTTTAACGATATGTTTTTAATATAATTTTTGATAAATATTTTTGATTCAAACATAACTTTAAAGTGTACGTAAAATAGTATAGTTTTTTAGAAGCTATAGAACGTATCTATCAATGTAATACTTACGTACGAATGATCTTCAGAAAAAAATCGATGAGTTTGTAGGTATTTGAGAAACTAAGTACTGTATTTAGGGTTAGTGAAATCCGCTCAAATGTTTTCCCATCGTAAAATTTTTGTTATTTAACACAATTTTACATCGATGGAAACATGGCTTTCGTAAGTTTTTGTTATGTTGTTATTAGGGTTGCATTTTCCATAAATAAGACGGCTGATAATTAATTAATGCGTACCTAAAAACTACAATGCAATTTCCAACGAAATTTAAATAATAAAAATTCGATTTATTACGGCCCTGTGTGCCGCGGGTCCTGTTGTACGTCGATGCAATGCAGTTACGTTGACGTTAAATACAGTTCTGTACACACAAATGTCTAACACAAACAAAAAAAAACTCGGGTCGCAGTGCCAAAACCCTGCCGACAATATAGTGTATTTGCTAATACTGGCATTGTGGCTTTATTATGTGAACTTAAGTTTGTTTTTGGACAAAATAAAAAATTTAACCCCTTAATACATCCCTTAAAATAATTAAATTTTTCTAAATTTCAATATTAGACATGGATTTTATCAGTACACCCAATTAAATACACCCTTCCATAAGTAAATCCGTATCAACAAACTAGTGTTTTCATAAAATTTGAAAGTCCGGTCCTGTCGGGCCGATTTTATTAAAATTTTAGCAGCACATTTTAATCTTTACTAAAGAGTTAAATTTCAATTTTGAAACGATTCTGACAAATTTTTCGGTATTTTTGGGCCCAAAAACTTTTTGGAACCCCTAAATACAATCCTGAAAATGGTCCGATCGGGCCCATTTTAAATAGGCTTCTTGCGGTGATGGGTTCCAATGTGTGTACCAAATTTCGTTTCAATCGATTAAGTCTGTCGAGAGTTATCGTGTACACACACACACACACATATATATATAAATATATATATACATACATATATATATAAACATTTTTAAAAATGGTGCCAAAGTGTTCAGGAGGCTATGAAACGTCGAGAAATTTTGGTCCGACCCCTAGGTCCCGCCATACGACCGACGCCAATAGTGCATGTGCCATATTATGGCAAATACACTAAAAAAACAAATTAAAACACGTCGCACCCATATTCATATATTTTAAAAAGGATCGAAAACTTTATTAGGTACACCGAGAAAGGGCAAAATTGCTTAAAAATACAGTCAAATCAATATTAAAGACGCACTGCAACTTTCCCGGAAAAAATGTTAAAAAATAAAAAAAGTCCATATATAAATTGTTGCATTATAAAATAATGACGAACCGCAATTATTATAATAACAAACAGTAAAGTAAAAAAAATCCTTACGAGCTATAAATAGCCGGTCAATCTTATCTTCGGTCACAAGGTACTGTGACTTATGTAAAATTATTCGTAAAATAAGACCATATAACTTTTAAGTGTATAGTCCAAGCTCCCATGGCACTAAAAGGTACCCCATCAAACACCTCAAATTTAAAAGGTGAAAATGGTTGGAAAACATGTTATGCCCGTCAGCCAAGTAATTTGTTATAATTGCTTTCTTAGTTAATTTCAAAATTCATTAAAAATAGCAATTAACAAATTTTTACTAGTCTGGCGGGCATAACATGTTCTTTACACCTTTTCCAACCATTTTCACCTTTTAAATTTGAGGTGTTCGATGGGGTACATTTTCGTACCATATAGGAGCTTGGACTAGTAGTGATTCAATAACGTCATTTCCGAAGACCAATTTTTTGCCTGTAGTCGAATTATTAAATCGTCATTTATTACCCGACTACGGCACAGCCAAAAGGAGGGTTATAAATCTCACAGGCTATATATTATGTATGTTAGTTTGTGGGTCGGCTCGGTCATGTAAAAGTCACAGGTCCCCGATTACTGATAACAAATAAACACTGCCTGAGTCTGAGGCTACACTAGAACCGTATCAGACCAGACCAGACCAGACAAACCCAAATCAGACACTTCAGACTAAGTGGCTACATAGGGAGTGGATAATATCCGACGGATTTAAAAGTAAAATGATGCGAAACAAATTAGAGAAGACCTGAACGTAGATTTATGATTTTAGATTAGCGATAGAGATAACAATTTTTCCAGAAATATAATGTAATTTTTTATCAATCATTTAACAATAGTTATGCTATTTGTTATGACTGCCCAGCATTGTTTGATCTAAATTTTATTGTTGGGAAACCAGTGAGGGCCGTGACTATTTTCGATCTCGGCAGAGTTCCGGATCTTTGTCAAAAATCCAAAAAACAGCGAAATTTTGGATCTTTTTCAATTTTAATATAATTTTAACTATTCGAATAGAAGTTTAAATGAATATTCGAATACTTTAATTTGAAGAATTCCGAACAACAAACAAAACAAACAAACTTCAACAATGCGTTGAAACCGATCAGAGCCAATTTATTTTAATTTTATGGACTACTCATAGATTAAATAAATTATACTTTTAAATCATAGGTACCTGAAAGACTCATTTTTTCGCCAATATATTTCCACAAAAGACCTTTCAGGTCCCTGTTGTGGTATCTTTTATCCCTTTAGTCCCAAATAGGAGGATTTTCAGGTATTAGATCAATTAAAAGTGATTTGTCTATACTCACAATTGATATGCAAACACGTCTTTTATATATAATAGAATGGTAATAATAGCTAGCATAAATTTAGGATACACAACACTGTTTGTTGAAAACTGTCAAATGTACGGCCGTAGTCTGACGAAAATATCAAACATGTTTGATATCGTCCGACCGTCGGAACGTGTCTGTTGCAATCTGACATCTTCTGGCGCGGTCTGAAGTGATAACTGTAGCCACTTCAATAAGGTTACTGGTGTTTGTTCACATCCGACAATACGGATCAGATCTGGTCGGAAACGGCGCCAATGTAGCCTCAGCCTTACGTTTTGATTTCCTTGTTTTTTTCTTTTACGTAGTCGGGTTTTAGTTTTTTTAACTTTTATTTTTTTTGATTTTACCGATATAATCTGACATAAGACGTCTTGCCTTATTACCAGTGACCATGCAGATATATATAATCACACAATCAGTAAGTTATACAGTGCACAGTTGTGTGTACATAATTATTATTGTAGGTAGCCGCTGGTCACTTTCTCCGGCAGGCACCGGTGTTGTCGGCTACGGCGCGGCGATCGGCGACACATTCTCTGACGCCACTGCGACGCCCTCTGATCCTGCAGGTGCCACACGCATCGGCGTCGACTAGGCCTGCGCAAAACAGTTTCAAACACGGTACTAACATGGAACGTTTCCTTTGTTGAGCGGACATGTTTCCAAGAAATATGTCCGACATATCCGAGGAACGGTCCTCATTCCCCTGCTTTGAAGAACATTCGTAACATATCTGGTTTGGACTAAGAACACATAAAGAGAGACAGTGGCGGCTCCTCTATGAGAGCTGTGGAGCTGCCGCACTGCCAGAAAATAACGCACAATTCAAAAAAAATATTATATAAATCTGCATAATATGTTTTAATTTCATAATCACATAGCATTATTATGAATGACGGCATGCCGCAGGCCTATATTCTATAAACAGTCCTGCAGGAGGTGCTGCAGTTTGTTTTGCACCTAAATCCAATGTGTTAAAGAGAGATGACTTAGTAAAAATGAGACAGATTTATACGCGTAAAAGCCAGAACGGGTGCACAGAACCTAGTTCAGTATTATTTTTCTTGGTTATAATACCGTATTATATAGCAATGCACTAAGGTGTCTTCGTGGTGTAGCGGTAACGTAGTGGCTCTATAAGCAATAGGTCTCGGGTTCAAATCTCAATACAAACATGCCTTATTACTTTTTTTAATAAATAATTAGATAAATATCATAAATAAATATATTTAATAAATTAATAATTTATTAAATTAAATTAATTTATTTAATATCTTTATTTTATTATTTTATCGTCTTTTTTACAAACGTTTAGTACTGGCACGCGAGATAAAATGTTCGGAGTTATTTTTGTTTTGTTATCTAAAAGAAGTATAACTTCTGACGTGCGTACATAGTACACACACACTCTTTTTTTTAATACAATAAAAAATATTGCTATAAAAATCACTTTATTTACGATTTTAGCGCTAGCGAAATCATTGTATAATGTATAGACAAATTATTCAGATCAAAAAATACACTTAAAAATTGCATCAAATGTATTTTTGAATTTTTTTTTCGAGGTTGCCTCATTAGGGGGGGCTACTCCAATCTCCGGGTTGACTCTGCAGAACACCCATTTAAAATGTTCACGCGCCGCCACTGAAGAGAGAAGCTCCCGTAAGTTAAGCTGGCACTATATGCTTTGAAGAGCATTCGTAACATATCTGGTTTGGACTAAGAACAAATAAAGAGAGAAGCTCCCGTTAAGTGAGCGTTTTCTTCCCTCACAGCCCCGCAGGCGCAGGATCCTCCCTAAGGGGGGGGGGGGTTTAAGCTGACACGGGCGCCCTCCTTAAAAACGATTGCGTAGTTTAATGTAAAAACTTCAAGAAGTTTAGAAATGGTCGAATGGAATGCAGCTTGTCCTAAAAACCAAATGAAAATATTAATTTACACTAAACTTGCTAAATTTGTCGGGGGCGAGGCTCAGGCGTCTTTAACCCGGCTGCATTAACTCCTATAGTCGGGTCGCTTAACAGATGGAGCAATGACAACGTATGTCACTGCGTGATCACTTGCTTCAACGTTCGGGAACGAAACTATATGCGAAGGTCACGCCTGCGGCGCAAGCTATTTATGTGCTTTTCACGTGATCACTCCATTTGTTAAGCGGCCCGACTGCATAGGCGCTGACTTAAAGGAAGTCTACTGTATTATTCGATAGTTGAATATACACTGTACACAACTGTTCGCGGATGAAAGCAGAACAGATAGCTGTCGCCAATGAACCATTGCTAAACAGCATTAAATACAGGGAGATGACGTGACCTTTTACACCAAGAAAACAGGCGCCACCGCGGCCTGCCGCACGCTCTACTTCAAGACGGCGCTGTGCAGTCGTCACTTCACTTTTGCAAGTTACGAGAATTGTAACAGAAATGCACAACACGTCACCGTAAGATAGCGAACAGATAATTTGTTTATGACCTCGGTTGTCGAGCGTCTATAATCTACAAAATCCCTCCCTGCCTCCCTCCTGCTCTCTCTCTCTCTCTTTATGTCCTACATAAAAAGAAATGTTCTGACTGACTGATTCATCACGAAATCTCAAGAACTAAATATATAAAGCCTACAAACATGATATTTGGCAGGTAGATTCCTTATATAGGACGTAGGCATCCGCTAACAAAGAATTTTTCGAAATTCAACCCCTAACAGGGTCAAAAGCGGGTGTATTGCATAGCCTAAACCACAATAGTTAGTGACTTGATTACGATTTCCTGCAGACTTAAAAATAGGAATTACTTTTGCCTGTTTCCAGCAGGATGGCAGTTGACTTTATTTCAAGGAAAGGGGCCATTCAAGTATTACGTAAGTACTACAGGGGGCGGGGGGGGGTCTTTGCTTTGCTTATTTTTGATGACATGGGGGATGGGGGGTCTGGATGGTGATTACGTCAGCAGTTTTTATTTTTTTACTTTTTCGGATTTTCTAACTTATAACTGCTGCTCATGAATCAATAAAGAAACCAGAACACATTGAAAAATGCATGTACCAATGTTTACGTAAACATGGGAGGGGGGGGGTTAATAATTGCAAAAAATCTGCTTACGTAATACTTGAACGGCCCCAAAGATTAAAGAGTATAACTAGTGGATATATGAAGAATTATTCAGAACATCCAATCAAGATGAATTTGGGAAAATATTATCAGGACCGACTGATGACCGTGACTTAAGTTTATTAATCGCCAATGATATTTCATTGGCAGAAACAGAGGTTAAGTTTAAGCGATCATTCCCATTCTGTTTGTACTACCCTCAAAACGTAAAGAAAAATTGTTTTCTGAAAGTCTTGTCGATCTGTCTGCAGTGGAGCTCTTCGTTCACAAACTTCTGAAAAAATACAGCGATTTTTACAAAATATTTTTCTCAGTAAAGACTCCAGACTTAAATTATTTTGGTGCCCATCGGATCATTCGCTTTGGAAATGTACTCAATTTTCTGCAAAATTTGCACTTACTATATATAACTAGCGGGCCCGTCCGGCTTCGCCCGGGTGTTAAGAAAACCCGGGTGCATTACACTACTCACTCGCTTCGCTCGTTATACTATGTATAGAAGATAAAGAAGATAGATAGACGGATTACTACAGGGATAGTGACATCGGACGGAATTCTGTAAAACTATGAGCGCAAACTAAACTAAAAAAATTAGAATTATTGTCAAAGAAAAAATATAACAAAAATAAAAATATATAAGTAAATAAATATCATGTAGAATTTAGAAAAAAAAGCCAAAAATTCTACGATGCCATGCAGTTTCCGAATCCGGGTCCCTGTGCATAGAGCGCTGCGATGTAACCTCTGCGCTACGAGTGGAACAGTTGAGTACGGTGTTTTTATGATATATAAGTATGTTGCGAATTCTTACGGTCGGGTTACGAATTTAATTAATTAAGTATTATTATTTATTAATTATGCTATATATATATATATATAAATAAATCTTCCGTGAAAAATTATCTAACTGATGGTGAAAACCGGATCAAAATCCGTTGCGTGGTTTAGGAGGAGTTAGCGGTTAAACAGACAGAGAGATAGACGCGAAAAGCAACTTCAATTTATACTATGTAGAGATATCGTCTAAGTACCGTATAAGCCAAAGTTGAATGGTTTTTGACAAACATTGAATTTTTTCATTTTGAAAATTATTTAGAAAAGTTGTTTAGAAACATGGAAGACATGGCGATATTTGATTTAATGACAATTCGTGGCAGATATCAATGACTGACGTTTGCCATGTCCATGTCCACTAAGAGACTCGTTCAGGAAATGCAATTTATTCTGTTCGCTTGCCAAATAACTCTGGAGAAATTTCTTATATATGCAATTACAATATATGGATACCATCTATTAACGTAATGTGGAAGGCCATTCTCTTTCTGAACAATAATTATCTGCAATAACTGTATTTATAGTTATTACAATTTAATTCGAATTGCATCCATATCATGAATATATAGATAATTCGATTAAAGGTACACATCAACATTCTCAGTTCATAAGTTCACTCAAGAGATGGCAAAAGGGATGAGCAGTGAACGAAAATGTAAAGCAAGTCGGGGATCCCGTATACGTGATTTTTGAGTTAAAATTGGTGTACGCTGGTTTACAAACATGGACTAACGAATACCTTTCGAATGCGACGTTTGCCCCCCTAGCCCGGCAAATTTTCCGGGCGTGTGAAGTTGGTCCGGAAAAAAATATGTTTGAATAAAAAAAATTAGAGGGGGGCAAACGAAAAAAATGTGGTCTAACGATAGACAATTGATTAAGCTGTTTGCCCCCCCCCAGTCCGGTTTTTTTCCGGGCTAACTTCACGCACCTCTGGCTAAACTACAAGAGGTACAGTAAAGTGATATACCGGGTGTCCCAGGGCCAGACATGAAGGCATGACTCCCTGTAGCCCTGTATCTCGATTATTATCGAAAATTTCCCGTTTCCTCTCACATACTCAAATTTTCCCTAGATCTAGGAAAATTTCCCTAGCACTGGCAACACTGCTTGAGAGTTGAGACATTCGTTTATTGAATAATTATTAATATAACAGGAATTTCGAGATAACACCGAAGACCAGTTTTTTTTACGATTAACTTATGAATTCATGATTCATGAGTTTAGGTCACATTGACGACAATGTGATAGAAGAATTCTAGTGAATGAAACCGACTTTGATTAGGAAATGACAATCGCCTAACGCTGAAAACAAACGAATGCATACTCGATTGTTTTGCAATACGCCAAATAGAATAATTTATTATAATTCAATATATTATACCGATGGTTTCTCAATAATTGGCAGAGAAACAAGCCGTGAGGTGGGTCGTTTATTAGGACTAAAGTGCGACCCTTGAGGTCCACACGACGAACTTCCCAATTTGATAAATATTTAATAATAATAATTAAATTAGATATTACACAGAAAAGTAATCATTTTAATCATTAAAACATAATTATTATTTATTTTTAACAATAATTTAAAAAAAACGGCTGAACCGATTTTTATAAAATTTATGTCGGATTAAAATTACGTTAACACGCCTCGATTGACACCCTTACGAAGTCGATATATTTTTTTACTCGCGAGATATTGTGTAAAATCTACTTTTTTGGAGTCTATTTGGTTAAGAAAAAAGAACGGCTGAACCGATTTTGAAAAAATTTCTTTCAGATCATATTTACGTTAATACGCGTCGATTAGCACCCTAACGTAGTCGATATCATTTTTCATTCTCGAGATTTCGTCTTAGAAAGAAATTGACACACGTACGTACATAAAATAGTGTAAAAAAATAGTGTAGTGACCTTGAAACATAAAAATTTGTTATACATTTTGCTTTCGATTTTCGGACCCATTACAATAACTTCCAATGGGAAGTTAAAAATAATGAATTGCATCAATTCATTCTTAATCACTTTTGAGGCAGTAAATCTCGATTTTTTAGTCAGTTTGAAAAAGAGATCTGTAGAATTTGAGTCAATAGTCAGATTTGTTCTATAAAATTAGATCAGTCATCAGGCGCCAAGGGTAGGTACTTCTGTCTGCAAAATATGAGTACTGCATTCTGAAGTCTGATATAGGTTCTATAAAGGTCACAGAGTTTGATATTGTTGATGTTGACTGGAAAAATTATGATGTTGTGGAGTTTTGAAAAATCCTTTCTTAGTGAATGCCTACGTTATAAAAGAAATGTATTCTCCAAATTTCATGTTTCAAAGACCAATTATTATTGTTACAAAACTATTTTCTGAGTTGGCGGAATAAATATTTATTTACAATAATTAAAAACACAACAATAATAACTAAACAATAGATAGCACTTAACAAATAACTATATATACAAAGATTATTAATTATTTCTAATTATTTATATTTCACTATTTATTATTTATATTCACTGGATTTATATCAGATTTATTTCGCACTATATTCGTTGTTCAACACTGTCACAGTATAATCTACACTGGCTGACTTCACTCGTACTCGCTGCTTATATAGGCCGCGCGGCGTAAGCCCAGTGCCTCCTCGATTTCTCTAGAACCTTCGTGTCGGTACTAGTTGTTACAGCAAGCAGACACCGTTTCTCAGAACTCCCGCCTGCCGTTTATATACAGGGTGATCCGTAACAATATAGACACCCCTTTTCACCCCCTTAGGGGTGGAATGAAGCACACTGGGGCCCGGCAACATGTGTTTTCTTATCAGATGAACATATCACAAAACAGTCTGGCGTCTGCGGTACTCATATTTTGCAGATACCCTTGGCGCCTGGACTAAATCACGAATTTCGAAATTCCGCAGATATTTTGAAATTAGTCATGCTTGTAGAATAAATTATAATTTAAAAAAACTAAAAAACACGCTTTAATGAACTAAAAAGTAAAAAATAATTAATTTTATTGTAAAAAAGCGTGGGGTAGTATGAAAATATGATACAAAGCACCCCACGCTTCTTTTAAAGCGTGTTTTTTAGTTTTTTTAAATTATAATTTATTTTTGCTTTTTAGTCCTGGAGATCCTGGTCAGGATAATGGGACAAACTTATGGAATTATTGTATTGTAATCGGTCCTTGATAAGTGTGCAAAGTTTCAGTTCAATCTGAAGTTTTTTGCTTTTTTTTACTCCTGGAGAGGTCAGGATAATGGGACAAACTTATGGAATTATTTTATTGTCATCGGTCCTTGATAAGTGTGCAAAATTTCAGTTCAATCTGAAGTTTTTTGCTTTTTTTTTTAGTTCTGGAGATCCTGGTCAGGATAATGGGACAAACTTATTGAATTATTGTATTGTCGTCGGTCCTTGATAAGTCGACAACGTTTAAACTAAATCTGACCGTTCAAAGTTGGTCAAAATCAAGTTCAAAGAAGTCGGTTACAAACTGACAAACAAGCAAGCAAACATACAAGTGAAGCTAATAAAAGCGTGTTAAAAATACATGCTAGTGTCAATGGGGGTAAAGACGCCAGTGGATGCGCTAGGATTTTTTGTTAGAGGTGGCCAGACTTGGGCATGGTGTTCTGAAGATGGGCCAATAAGATTTATTCCCAAAATTTCAGTGCTTGTCAAAATTTTAACCCAGATTACTTGCTATAGAATTTACAAGAAAAATTGTTGAAATTTCGAGGGTTAAAAACGTATTTAAAAGATAAATTAGAGATTGGGGATTATTCCAGGGTGGGCCAAGACAGTTTAAGGTGGGCCATAGCCCACCCTCTAACGCCGCCACTGAAAGGCGCACTTTCATATTTCCTTTGGTTTAAGAGACAGAAGTCAGTGTTTCTCAAAAATAATAATAACAATAATGCGTTTAACGTCCGTTTCTCGACATTACGTCATAACAGACGACATTCGAACCATTACTATTTTCCATTTTACCACTTCCCGGTGTTTTCTACATATTTTAAACTTCAACTTTTTTTTTCTCTCAAAAATAAAAAGACATCTATAAACGTGATTAATTTGAAAAGGCCCTCAGGAAATTGCATTTTTTTCAAGATATAAAATCGCACAATTCGTAAATCAACATAAATTACCACATTTAATTAAATAACGCAGCGTCGGACACTCGAGGTGCCATCTGTGAGCGTTTACTTCAACTGTACACTTTGCTGTACAATAATAATATTATCACGTCATGCCACCGTCAGATGGCGACACGTATCCGGTAAGAGTACAACTATAGGTAAGAGGTAAATGTTTAAAATATTTGTTGCATAATAAACTAACAACAAGCACACGATCATGCAGTTTGCACTCGGATTGACTGTTCAATCCAGTGGCGTTGCACGGGTAACTCGTCAAAAGGAATTGAAGTATAAAATAGTAACGGGACCTTTTCAAGAATTTTTGAACATCTTGATGGGAAAAACTTTCTAAACTTTCAGACAACTAAATGGGCAAACGTCTTTTCTAGAATTTATGTCTATCTGTTTAACTGAATCACTCGAAAAAAATTGTGTTTTAAAGACCGCCAACAGCTAAGGTTATTTGGGCCTAGCACCAATTCATATTTTCAATTCATTATTTTTTTTGATGTGAAACATCTTATGTCGGGCTGTGAACAGCCGCGCGAGGCGAAATATGCAACGAAATGTTCTCCTTCGCTGCTGTTCTCCCCACCACTGCGTCCGGGTATATTAAGTTATACATATATCAGTAACAAGGGCTGTCTAGGCAAGTTCATCCGTGGAGTAGTGGTACGACTTTAGCCTTCTATGCATGGGGACTTGGGTTCGGAAACTCATGGCATCGTACAATTTTTGACGTTTTTTTTTCTAAATTCTACATGATATTTATTTATAAATTTTTTTATTTTTGTTATATTCTTTCTTTGACAATAATTATAATTTTTTGAAATTTCATGACACCAAAAATTAATTTTTTTGTTTTTTTAAAAAAACGAAAATTTGGGTAAATTAGGGTATTTAGAGTAAATTAGGGTAAATTGGAGTAACTTAAGGCAAAGGGGGCTAAATAAGAGTAAATTAGGGTAGTTAGGGAAAACTAGGGTAAATTCAAGAAATTAGGGTATAGTATGGTAAATTTGGGTAAACGAGGGAAAATTTGGGTAAATTGTGTTAAATTGTAAATTCTTATCTCTCGAACTACTGAACAGATTCTAAAAATTCTTTCACTTATTATCTTCGCAGGGGGAGAATGTCTCGCGGCGTTGTAATAAATCATAAATTATTATATCTGGAACTACTGAACCGATTTAAAAAAATCTTTTACTAATAGAAAGCTACACTATCCCTAAGTGATATAGGCTAGATTTTATTTTGATAAATTTGTCAAGTTCAATAAATAAAAGATTCAAGTAATAAAAATGTTTCACATCTGCCAGGCGTCCCGCGACGGCTCACATTTTTTTAATAATAAATAGAAAATCCAATTGACACTTTTACCAGCTCTCGGGCTAGGACCCGGACTTGTAATAGAGGAACTATAGCAACGCCATGTAAACAACAGCATTGCTACACGCTCGGCTATATTCTCAAGCCCTGAATCAGTCGAGAATATAGCTCGTCAGATTTTGATAAAACTCTTGATAGTTCAATCTCTCCATAGCACGATATTTTCAGGAAAAAAGAATTCAGGTTTGTCTTACAGTCTACACTGGAGTTCCACAATTCAGAAATCTCTTCCACACATGGGAAAGGCGCAATGAATCATTTGTATAGGTGTAAGGATACAGAAGGATTTTTCCTACCCTGAAAACAAAACATAAAAAAATTATATTTTAATAATAAATGAGGTATGTTGGGTTGCGTGACGTTGCGTCAATTATGCTTTGGAGTTTTCGTTTAAATATTCGAGAATTCGAGAAAACTCGGAAGCTTCGATAATAAAATAAATAAAAATAAATTATATCTAATATTTAAAAGACAGGGTGCTTGCAAGTATCACGCGTCTGAAGTGAAATCCTGGCAAATAATAACTGGAATTAAATTATCAATTAATTTTAATAAATTAATGTTTTAACATTGGAAATGTTTATGTTCGTATATGGGGGCAGAGTTACGAGTTTTCGTTCAAGGCCAAAAGACAACGGTGTCGCGATCAAGTGAGGAGCAATCATGCAAAATTGAACAAGTGCAATTTTTTCGAAATGTGTTTTATATCATTTCTAGTTAATTGAAAGGTATTTGCGACGATCTGCGGTGTTATTTTTGAGCAAATGTTAATAAATACTGTAGAAAAATCCATTTAAAAGTTAAGTAATCAAGCAAAAGTGAACGCGTACCTATATAACAGAAGAATAATAGGATTATTCCTGACAAAACTAAACAGTGCGTTGATAAATATTGTGTGTATAGTAAACAGTTAATTATGTTTCATATATGCTGTTATCATTTCCAATGTCCTCGATGGTTGCAAGGATTGCGAAATCTGTGAATTTTTTTTTACTGACAAGTGTAAGTGGCGTCATCTATTATCATCATCATGTATTATTTCTATTGGAATCAAACCATAATCAAAAACAGATTCTTATCATCTATAATATTCTGGCTAATTGACGACATCCTTCTCTTCATATTAACATGGGTTTTTTTGATTATGTGAAACGCAATTTTGATTTTAATCTCAGCGAATAAATGCAATAAAACAGTATTTGCTTCTTAATTGGATCCTTGAGCCACTTTTGAGTCGTTTTCTTCCATAATACAAAAGTCTGTCAAAGTTTCGTCATCTGTACGCAATGATTATAAACTATATTATTTATTGAAATTTTTTGTTGGAAAGCAGCCAAATTATATAATTGATTCCAAACATATTGGAAAAAATCATTTTACCAACCACAGTCACAGCTTCGGAAGCATATAAGGAGAATGTTAGATTAGTAATCATGTCACGGTTGAGTAACTGTAAGCTCATTCCGCCGCGAAAGTGGAAAGGTTCCGGTTAGAATCCTGTCTGTGACTATGGTTGGTAAAATGATTTTTTCCAATATGTTTGGAATCAATTATATAATTTGCTGCTTTCCAACAAAAATTTTCAATTGCAATTCAGCCGTATAAATCTATTAATTTATATTATTTAGAACGGTCAATCGTGAGGTTTGAGCTTCCACTTATAGTTTACACTAATTAAATTGTTGTAACGGTACGGAACCCTCGTGGCGCGAATTCTACTCGCAATTGAGCGGCTTTTTAAATGGCACGGCAGGCTTTTGGAATGTTAAAAAATATATGGAATAGCCCAAAATTGTGAAAAATAAACTCCGTCTTTTTGATACAAATGTCAAGTCGGTATTGAATTGAACTGTCGATTATAGACGCTCGACAACAGAGGTCATTAGCGTCTATCAAGTCGGTATTATTATACGCATGCGAAACATGGAAATCCTCTGAAAAGAACACGAACGCTTGTCAAGTCTTCGTAAATAATTGTCTGAGACGGATACTCGGGTTGAAATGGTACCATCGAGTTTCAAATGCTGAGTTACTAGCTAGATCAGCACAAATACCAGTAGGGAGAACAATAAAATCAAGAAAATGGAAATGGATAGGAAATTCCCTTAGAAAAGAAGAAACTGATATTACTGGTAGCGCACTAGAGTGGTACCCGCAAGGAAGCAGACAACAAGGACGTCCAAAAAATACTTGGAGACGCACTATGGAGGCCGAAATGAGAGAATATGGCGTCACCTGGCAAGAAGTTAAGAGACTCGCTCTCGATAGACCTCGTTTCAGAGCATTTGTAGAAGCCCTATGTTCCTAAAGGAACCAAAGGAATTTAATATACAGGGTGAGTTCGACCACCCGTATCAGTCGTTTTTTTCGAAAACGGTTAGTCGTAGAGAGTTGTGTCAAAAATTAGTATTATAAAAGCCCTAATAAAGAATCGAATGGTGATAATTTGATTTTCCGGGAAGGTCGGCTTCCCTATTAGTTTGCTCCAGAATGTCCAGAACTCTGGAATTATAAATGTAACGATAGGTCGAAAGTGGTATTGTCGAAAAGATCTTTAAAAAATTAGCATGTTTTGTACGGATTTTTTTTTTATTACTGCCACCCTTGTTAAGTAATATTTGTTTGAAATTACTAAATTAAAATGTCATAATAACGAACTTTTTAAAAGTCCGCATTTAAAATTTAGTTACCTATCTATCGATCATTAAACACTGAAGAAGTACACTCACAGTATAACCAGAAGAGCTCAGTAGTATGTATTAAAGAGTAAATGGAAGACAGTTTGAACACTTATGACAATGTCTAAGGTTGCTAGATTTTTAATGCCGACTTCGATCGTTATTATGAAATTTTGATTTAATAATTTCAAATGATTGTTACTTAACAGGGGTGGCAGTAATTAAAAAATTTTTCCTACAAAACTTGCCTATTTTTTAAAGAGCTTTTCAACAGCACCACTTTCAACCTATCGTGCTTTCTAAAATTCCGGAGTTTTAAACATATAATAATTTATACTTTGTCATGGAACAGTTCATGACAACAGATAATATTCTTTATCTAAGGTTGCCAATGCTAATTTATATTCATACTCTATGGTTGCGCGCTCGTTTTAATTCCGGTGCGACGTAATTCATTATCATTGCCAAGTGCCTCTTGTGATCGGCTTGATGTCGATTCTTTCTAGTTTGCTTGAACCGCGGCTCGCAGCCAGTATCGCCGAGACGGAATCACATATCTCGGGACGAGCTGGGGTTTTATGGATAATTATCGCCCATCGGAGTCCCCCAGAGCTTTAATTATCTTCAATTAATCAAAAACAGCTAAGTAGATATTTGTAAATAATTTAGAACTAATATAAGTGATGAATGAATGTTGCGTGAAAATTATAAGCATGAGTTTATAACATGGCCGTCTGCCATTTTAGAATAAAAAATTTCATAAAAATAAAATAAATGATTAATGCTGTCAGCAGCGTCATTTACGATATTACGTTTAATTATAGATAAAATTTAATATATAAAATTTAATATTTTAATATAACCTGTTGATCAGTGTTGTATTTTAAAAATACACCGACCACGTGTATGATAATAATTGTGGAATAAAATCTGGATATATTTTGCCAATCATATACAATCAATTCATGGCGTAGTTGTATTTTAACGGAATTGAATATAATATAAAATTAATCAAAGATATTTTGATTCGCACAAGCGATTTGATAATCAAAATAATATGGCTTTAACAAACTAATGTATAGTGGAATGAAGTATCCCCCAATTTGGTATATCATCAATCTTTACAAATTGGTGGAATTTGTTAATTAATTAATTGAAATAAGATTGTACTGTTCCTTTGATCGATAATTCTAACCTGTAAAAATCATCTGTTTTTTTTTCTTATGTCACAGATGGGTTATTCTCACCTGTGTTTAACTAAGGTAATTTATCATTATTATTAACTAAATTTGATTTCTATTGTGATCTAGTGTGTTTATAAAGAGATTGCACTATTTTTGATTAATTTTTCATGTAACTTTGGTTGCCTACCGCTTATTATAATTTCGGTAGACATCCTATTAATTCTTTTTTCACTTAAATTTTATACATTTTCTGTATGGACAATTTTCTTATTGACAGCGACCACAGACGGTAGTTCCAGCGAATTATTTCCTTACCTATGTTAACACTTAATAGTCATAGAAAATAGCATATTAACAATTAACAAGATAACTGATTTACTCAAATAAATGAATTTGAGTTTCTTTCGGTTCCTTATTAACAATTAACAATCTTATAATCCTGTAGTGGTTTTTTGACTATCAGACGTGACTACACCTTTTCTTTGACGGTTGTTTCACTTCACTTCGTTAACCATATTTATACCATATCACGGACTACTATCACTTTAACAGACAGCTTGACAGATTTATACTATCGATTTTTAACGTATTACTCTTTATTAACTACTTTGTCAGTAACTTCTTATTATTTGCCTTCCTCTTTATACACTAGGTTACATATTAACTCTAATTGTGCATCTTCATAATTGATAAAAATTGTTCAGTACCAATCTAAGATTTTGATACAGATAGAGATTTGTAAATTATAATGCTCTTCAGCGGTTTTCAACTTTTTAATGTGTTGAGTTAAGCAGTATGTCTGCTTAACTGATTTAAATTGTTATTGCAGTAACGTTTGTGATTTGTAAAATTCTTGTTAAATTTATAGCAAGTTAATATATTATGATTGTTAAAGATACATAAAATTGTTTTTTTTCATGTATGAATGAATTAATTGATGAGAACCTTTGGATCTGAATAAGTTTAGTGAAGATTGTTCGTATCAATCTAAGACATTTTTGTTCAACTAAGCATCTCTCACTGTTAATATTAGAACAGTGGACTTCGTTAAAATAAGTATAACCTTTTGTAGAAAACATATTTCACTTTGTCTCGATAACAAGGACCCTCAATTGAAGTTCCACCCCTTTCTTTCAACACTTTGGACGAGTAAACATCCAAAGATAAATTAATGTGGGGAACCCAACCCTACCTTTATGCTGATAAAATTCGAACATCCAAATTCAGTTATAATTTGTAATTGTCGACAGCATAAAAATTATTCCACCACATAATAAATGGCGACCGTGACAGGACACGATTGAGGACGATATTGTCGTTAATTTAATTTACAAATTGTGACAATCCTTTTATACGACGCGAAACCTGATTTGTTTTCTACCATGGCAGAAACACCTGATGGAACTAGAGCAAATTCCCCTACTTCGAGTATCGGAGAAGACGCTAATATAAATTCTTCTAGAACTGTTTTAGGTCAGACCACCGAGACGTTTGGAAGTCTGGACTGCAGTCGTTTATATCGCCTGAATGACGATGGGCGTCTGTTTCCGGTTACGATGGAACAAAGTCAACGGGTTAATGTGCAGACACACATCGATGCGACTGCAACTACATCCGTCCCTCAGACAACCTTTACAAATTCAAGAAGGTACGACACGTATCAAAATACTCACCAATCTGAACCAAATCTAACTCAAGCGGATAGTGCACCGAGTGTACAGTACACGACTGTGAATCATCCGCATGTGAGATTCACCGATAACTTCGGAACACGGATGACCTCGGGGAGTCAACTTCCGGAATTTAACAGCCTAGCGGGTAACTATCACGCGAGAAGGACAGGTATGTCAACAAATTTTTCTAATGGTAATGGTTGGTTTAATCCGAACATTCCGAACATAAATCTTAATAATACGAATAACCAAAATCATATTAATTGGGAGAATCTACATAATATTAACGGTATCGCCAATACTCCTTTCGTTAAAACTAGTCAAATTCAGATTCAGCTTCCGAAATTCTCAGGAGAAAGTTCGGAGAATCCGGTAGAATTTATAGACAAATTAGAAGCATATCTAAGGTGTACTCAGATTCCACCTCACTTACAATTATATCAAGTAGAGCAGACCTTCGAAGGTTCAGCATATTTTTGGTTTGACGAGTTTAAACATATGTTTAGTAATTTTGAAACATTCAAGGGTATTTTTTTGGAGGAATTCTGGGATTTTAACAGACAGCAAAAGGTTCGTCTGGAACTTTACACTAACCATTATTCGTCAAGTAAAGGACAAACTATGGCACAGTATATATTGGAAAGCCATAAAAAATCTAAACAATTTTATCCGCCAATTGGTGAAATGGAGTTTATTATGATTATGAAAAGGCACTTCCCTATTCACATACAAAGAGTTTTATTAACAGCACAATTAAGCTCGTTCTTAGATTTCTATAAATTATTAAAAGAACTTGATGATGTAGAATCACAGCGTGGTCCTAGTTTTCAAAAAATGGGTTCGTACAAAACGTCTCAGGAGCATGTTCCTATAAATAACGATAATACGACCTCAAAATTTAATAAAAATTCTTATGCTAAACCTCATACGATAAATGCGACAACAAATAAATATTCTACAGTTAAACCTTCCCCTCAAGTTCACTTCGTTGAAATGGATGTGGACGAGGAGGATTCATTCGAATTGGATCCAAAAAACTGGTTGGACCCCTGTCGAGACTCAGCCGCTGGACAGGGGAAAGATTAAATGTCAATTCCAGTATGGAAAATCTAAAATTAAATTCTCTATTAACTTCTAATTTGAAAAGCGATGAGATGCCATACATCAAAATTAATATAGGTAAATTTCACACAGTTGCACTTGTTGACACCGGAAGTCAGATTTCTGCTATTTCCAATGAAATGTGGGAAAATATTTCTAAAATTTATCAGATTCCATTTATTCCGGTTAAGAGTTGTAGAATTGTTAGTGCTGTTGGTCAAAGGAGCTCGGCCATCAAAAAACAGGCATTTCTTAATGTGACCTGTAATTTAATTAATTTTGATATAAAAGCTTTTGTCGTAGACGAATTAAAATGCAGTATTATTTTTGGTGCTGATTTTTTGAACGATTACAATGCTCATATAAACTTTGATAATAGGGTTATACAATTTTATGTAGATAATCGCCTGTATACCGAGATTGACTTTCATAATATTGATGATAGGTCGTCTGATCTGGACCCTGGGATTTCAGGTGGGATCTCGAACGGGGTTGATCATCACGAAAAAACCGATTTATGTAACAAAGATTCAAATTTAATTGAGTCAATGAAATTTTCAATAAATAACCTCTCTGGATCTAATATGCTTTCGTGCGCCGATTCTGATTCCAGTATCGCGTCTTTAGATCCTAGTGACAAAAAGAGTAGTAAATTTGAGATACCGTGTGTTCGTGCAAATATGCATGGTCCACGACTATTCTCGTCGACGAAAAAACCATTGTATGTCGGACACGATGTACAAAATATTGATTTACCAGATTATAAGGTCAATGAACCTATATCTGGGAGTTGTAAATCTTCAGCTGTAAATTACAGTTTGAACGATTTAACTTTGATTCATGGCTTGCCCAGAATCACATCTTGTGGGTTGTCCGATACTTGTATCGACAACAATAATAAAAATATCAATCATTCTAGATTGAATGAATACGACGATCGAAATGTTTATACAGCTACATCTAGTTCTGGTGACGATTTCTCGATATCTGAGAAAAGGGGTCGCGACGGCGAAGCTAGTTTTAGGGAGCGTATCTCTCCGCGAAAAGAAAAAGTGCAAAATTTACCTTGTGCTGCTCTCTCGGTTAGAGATCTCGACTTGGAATTCCGGCGTCATGAGATTTTTAATAAAGTAGAAAATTTAGATTTATCTCATGATCAAAAAGCGACGCTAAGCAAATTGATTCATGATTATCGTGATATCTTTAGTGAACAACCTGGTTTGGCCAATTGTTACACTCATGATTTAAATATATCCGATACCTCGGTATTCAGGGGTAATCCATATAATGTTCCGTACAAACTTAGAGACGCGGTTACCCATGAGGTTAAAAACATGCTGGATCAGGGAATCATTGCCAGAAAGAATACAGCATATATTAATCCTATTCATGTTGTCCCAAAAAAGGACGGTAATATCCGACTAGTACTAGACGCTAGACAACTCAATAAACGTATTGCTCCCGAAACTAACAAACCTGAAAACATTGAAACGGTTTTACAACGCTTTGAAGCGATAAAATTTATGTCGGTTTTTGATCTGACAAAAAGCTTCTGGCAAATCGGACTTAATCCGGATCACCAAAAATATACTGGATTTTTGGTGAATGGCAAATCATATGTTTTTCAGCGGGTTCCCTCCGGAATTTCAACAGCTACTTCTGCACTTATTTGTTGTTTGCATGAAGCCTTGGGGGATCTGATGCATTCTTTCGTGATTAATTATGTCGATGACGTGTTAGTAATTTCTAGTAGTTTTGAACAACATATAGATCATTTGTCTAAACTTTTTGATAGATTACGTAGCGCCAATTTAACGTTGAACTTTGATAAAAGTGTTTTTTGTTCTGAAAAAGTAAAATTTCTCGGGTACATAGTTACCACTAGTGGCATATATCCCGACTCTGATAGAATTATGGCTATTCAAAATTTTCCGGTTCCAAGAAACAGAAGGAATATTCAACAATTTTTGGGATTGTGTAATTTTGATAGACGATTTGTAAATAAATTTGCAGATGTTGCCAAACCTTTATATGACATGCTGAAACAAAGTAAACTACCATTTCAGTGGTCGGAGGATAAAAATCGTGCCTTTAATGAATTAAAAAGAGCATTCACTAAAATTGCTCTCTTACATCATCCTAAAATTGGTGCGGGATATTTTATCCAGACCGATGCCTCGCGTTATGCGATATCGGGCATACTATTTCAAATATGCGAAGACTCTTCGGTTAACATATTGGCCTTCTACAGTAAAATTTTACATCAGGCTCAGTTGAACTATTCATCAGTTGAGAAAGAACTTTTAGCCATCGTGGAAGCGACTAATAAATGGCATAACTACATTTATGGGAAGAACATCACTGTTTATACTGATTGTCAAGCCCTCTCTTTCGTTCTGAACAAAGGAAAATTTTATAATATTCGTATCTTGAAATGGGTACTTAAATTACAAGGTTATAATATTGACATAAAATATTGTCCAGGAAAATCAAACTTAGCTGCTGATTGCTTATCACGATATTTTCACCCCCACGATATTAGCGTAACTTCTAATGAAAATGAATTTCGTGTGTTTGGTATTATAAAGTTAGGTAATTTTAGTAATGCTAATCCATACAGTTGTATTTTTTCACAGGGTGTATTTGTTTCGCAGCGATGTGTGTCTGTACAATATGATATGTTCTACGATACGGTAAACGAGTGTAACCATAATAATTATTTATCCATTGAAATATTTTGCAATGATACCTACGGCTGTATAGATCCCTTTAATCATGATAACATCCGTGAAGTTGATAATTCTGCAGTGCAGAACTCTGTTTTCATATTTGCAATTTTTCCAAAAGGAGATTTAAAACAAATTTCTAAACTCATGACTCAATTAAAGGTTATGCAACAAGCTGATGAGACCTTAAGTCCAATTTATAATCGTCAAAAGACTGTAAATAATAATGATTCAGTCCTAGATTCTAATTCAACTTATATGATAAAAAATGATTATTTGTTTATATATGATACAAAGAAAAAATCTTGGAAATTGTGTGTTCCAAGCCAGATCGAGATGCGTTACATACGATTCTGGCACATATTCATGTGTCACCCAGGTGCGACTAAGCTTTACCTAGTCATGAATCCTTTTGTATCTATTAAGAATTTAAAAAATAAAGCTATCGAATGTGTAAACTCATGTTGGCCATGTTTAACAGCCAAGCACCCCACTGCCACTCTGCATGGTGGTTTTTATTCTGTAATATCCTATAATAAAAACGATTTGTTATCTATCGATATTGTTGGTCCACTCGTGCGCTCAGCCGGAGGTACCACTGTTATTCTTGGGATACTTGATGTGTTCACGAAATACATCACGTTGTACGCCCTGCGTAGGGCAACTACCAAAACAATTTTAACTAAATTGAGATTGAATTACTTTCCAGAACATGGTGTCGCGAAAAGGATTCTATGCGACAACGCCTCTATTTTCCGTTCGAAGAAATTCAGTGAATCGCTGTCGGAACTTGGTGTTGAGGTTACGTACACCTGCCCCTACACTCCGAAGGCAAATCCCGTTGAGCGATACAACAAGCAAGTTGGCACCTTACTGCGACTGTACTGCAACGTTCAACATACGCTTTGGAGTCGCCTGCTACCAAAGGTGGCGTTTGGGATGAATACGAATGTCAACCAATCGACTGGCGTTTCTCCGTTTGAATTGCAATACGACCGTAAACCTGATTTGTTCATGGTTAAACAAACCGATTTTCCACAACCCGTAGAAGACAACCCGACTGATCGAGAATCCATCAGAAGACGTTTAAGGCAGCTTGCCACAGAACGCCAGCAGTCTCATGAAGATACGAAGCCATCGGTGTCGTTTAGTTCAGGCGACATGGTATTTCTGCGCACGCACCCGCTGTCATCGGTGAATGATCGTCGGTCAAAGAAGCTGGATGTCCTGTTTACAGGTCCTTTTAGAATCAAATCGAAATTGAATGCAAATGTCTACTTACTAGAACATCCTAGTTCATCTCATGAACTAGGATATCATCATATTAATCAATTTAAACGTTTTAAAGGTCAATTGCCGCTAAGTTACGAGGTGGATATAAAAAAAATCCTTTGATGGGTAATATCAAAGAATTTTTTTTTCTCTTTTTTTTCTTGTCCGGGGAATATTGTCATGGAACAGTTCATGACAACAGATAATATTCTTTATCTAAGGTTGCCAATGCTAATTTATATTCATACTCTATGGTTGCGCGCTCGTTTTAATTCCGGTGCGACGTAATTCATTATCATTGCCAAGTGCCTCTTGTGATCGGCTTGATGTCGATTCTTTCTAGTTTGCTTGAACCGCGGCTCGCAGCCAGTATCGCCGAGACGGAATCACATATCTCGGGACGAGCTGGGGTTTTATGGATAATTATCGCCCATCGGAGTCCCCCAGAGCTTTAATTATCTTCAATTAATCAAAAACAGCTAAGTAGATATTTGTAAATAATTTAGAACTAATATAAGTGATGAATGAATGTTGCGTGAAAATTATAAGCATGAGTTTATAACATGGCCGTCTGCCATTTTAGAATAAAAAATTTCATAAAAATAAAATAAATGATTAATGCTGTCTGCAGCGTCATTTACGATATTACGTTTAATTATAGATAAAATTTAATATATAAAATTTAATATTTTAATATAACCTGTTGATCAGTGTTGTATTTTAAAAATACACCGACCACGTGTATGATAATAATTGTGGAATAAAATCTGGATATATTTTGCCAATCATATACAATCAATTCATGGCGTAGTTGTATTTTAACGGAATTGAATATAATATAAAATTAATCAAAGATATTTTGATTCGCACAAGCGATTTGATAATCAAAATAATATGGCTTTAACAAACTAATGTATAGTGGAATGAAGTATCCCCCAATTTGGTATATCATCAATCTTTACAAATTGGTGGAATTTGTTAATTAATTAATTGAAATAAGATTGTACTGTTCCTTTGATCGATAATTCTAACCTGTAAAAATCATCTGTTTTTTTTTCTTATGTCACAGATGGGTTATTCTCACCTGTGTTTAACTAAGGTAATTTATCATTATTATTAACTAAATTTGATTTCTATTGTGATCTAGTGTGTTTATAAAGAGATTGCACTATTTTTGATTAATTTTTCATGTAACTTTGGTTGCCTACCGCTTATTATAATTTCGGTAGACATCCTATTAATTCTTTTTTCACTTAAATTTTATACATTTTCTGTATGGACAATTTTCTTATTGACAGCGACCACAGACGGTAGTTCCAGCGAATTATTTCCTTACCTATGTTAACACTTAATAGTCATAGAAAATAGCATATTAACAATTAACAAGATAACTGATTTACTCAAATAAATGAATTTGAGTTTCTTTCGGTTCCTTATTAACAATTAACAATCTTATAATCCTGTAGTGGTTTTTTGACTATCAGACGTGACTACACCTTTTCTTTGACGGTTGTTTCACTTCACTTCGTTAACCATATTTATACCATATCACGGACTACTATCACTTTAACAGACAGCTTGACAGATTTATACTATCGATTTTTAACGTATTACTCTTTATTAACTACTTT
Organism: Mongoloraphidia duomilia; assembly: GCA_039654895.1. NCBI lineage: Eukaryota > Metazoa > Arthropoda > Insecta > Raphidioptera > Raphidiidae > Mongoloraphidia > Mongoloraphidia duomilia. The sequence continues at coordinate 7,211,740 of CM077516.1, forward strand.
GTCAGTAACTTCTTATTATTTGCCTTCCTCTTTATACACTAGGTTACATATTAACTCTAATTGTGCATCTTCATAATTGATAAAAATTGTTCAGTACCAATCTAAGATTTTGATACAGATAGAGATTTGTAAATTATAATGCTCTTCAGCGGTTTTCAACTTTTTAATGTGTTGAGTTAAGCAGTATGTCTGCTTAACTGATTTAAATTGTTATTGCAGTAACGTTTGTGATTTGTAAAATTCTTGTTAAATTTATAGCAAGTTAATATATTATGATTGTTAAAGATACATAAAATTGTTTTTTTTCATGTATGAATGAATTAATTGATGAGAACCTTTGGATCTGAATAAGTTTAGTGAAGATTGTTCGTATCAATCTAAGACATTTTTGTTCAACTAAGCATCTCTCACTGTTAATATTAGAACAGTGGACTTCGTTAAAATAAGTATAACCTTTTGTAGAAAACATATTTCACTTTGTCTCGATAACAAGGACCCTCAATTGAAGTTCCACCCCTTTCTTTCAACACTTTGGACGAGTAAACATCCAAAGATAAATTAATGTGGGGAACCCAACCCTACCTTTATGCTGATAAAATTCGAACATCCAAATTCAGTTATAATTTGTAATTGTCGACAGCATAAAAATTATTCCACCACAACTTAGAGAAATTTACAGGGGTGGCAGTAAAAAAAAAAAATTCCTACAAAACTTGCTTATTTTTTAAAGATCTTTTCAACAATACCACTTTCGACCTATCGTTACATTTATAATTCCGGAGTTCTGGACATTCTGGAGCAAACTAATAGGGAAGCCGACCTTCCCGGAAAAAAAATTATCACCATTCGATTCTTTATTAGGGCTTTTATAATACAAATTTTTGACACAACTCTCTACGACTAACCGTTTTCGAAAAAAACGACTGATACGGGTGGTCGAACTCACCCTGTATAATAATATATATGTTCCGCATACCTGATTAATTTCTACCAAAACAAGTACGTCACTGAATTTACAACAAACCCATAAAACTAGCTGCTAATAACATATTATATATATTATGTTATTTTTTATTAATGTATTGTTCCGCTACCATTATAATATCCGTTTTAACTGAATTACAATGCCACCAATTTTACTTACAAAAACAATTAAACACGTTAACTTTTACTGTTTCCACGCCTTTTGACTTTTATAATATTTGTCATTGTATTAAACAAAATGGCGATTGCATAAAATTCCTCAGTCGTTACGACAATCTTTCACATTTTATTGTAAAACCTGCATTTACCTGAGGCTTCACTCGCGTTAATGTCGTTTTTTACCGACTTCAAAAAAAGGAGGTGGTTCTCAATTCGGTTGTATTTTTTTTTATGTTTGTTACCTCAGAACTCCGTTATTTATAAACCGATTTGAAATTTTTTTTTATTTGAAAGGATATACTTTCAGATTGGTCCCATAGAAATGTCATCAAAATCGGTTCAGTAGTTCGGCTGATTTAGTAACGGCGTGTGATTCCTTAAGGTAAATGTCACTTTTTGACACATTAGACAGCGTAAGAAAGTCGGTTTAATAAAAGTGAGTAACGGCGTGTGATTCCTTTAAGGTAAATGTCACTTTTTGATACTAAAAAGTAAAAAATAAAAAACTTTTTAACAAAAAAAAACCTCCTTCAAAAAGCCACTAAAAAGAGGAAAATAATGAAATTTTGAGGTCTGCGTCAATTTAATAAAATATGAAGTTGGTTAAAAAGAAGATATTAATCACGATACTATACTTTTTAACCGACTTCATATTTTATTAAATTGGCGCAGACCTCAAAATTCATTATTTTCCTCTTTTTAGTGGCTTTTTGAAGGAGGTTTTTTTTTGTTATTGACAGTAACCTTAACCCGAGTGTATAGGCGGTTTGAGTACTCAGTAATGTAATTTCATCAAAATCGGTTCATTGTCTAATATTAATCATTTGACGCACCATTCGGTTCTAAATTTGAGGGTCTACTCCAAGCATCCGTTTCTTGTTCGAAACTCCGATCATAAAGCTATATTTGGATTGGAGAACCCGGACCCAGATTCAAGAAACCTAATTATATTAATTTTGATATTATTATGTAGGTTTTGGAGTGAGCTGAGGTAGTATCACATTTTAGATTTGTTCGAGTCCGTCTCACTTCTCTGGTAGACTTCGATATTTTTTTTAAATGTACGATTTTCCTTTTGTGGTCTCAGATTGTCCAGTGACTACCTAATACCTATTGTGTTACTTTATTTCTATATCTGTTGTCAAGGTTATGTCTGCTGCAAATTACACTTAAAAAATCACCGGTTATTGTAATTCTAGTGCTATTAAAACAGAAAAGTAATTTAGTAAAATGACTTAATAATTAGTCATGTACTAAAAAATGTTGTTACAAAACTCGTTTTTTAATTTTTTTTGAAAAGATCGAAAACTATGAACAGTTTAATAATTATTAAATATAGAGCAGTAGCCATTCCACAAGCATATACTTTTCTTAACGTAATCAGTCGGCAACCTGCCATCGTGATGTTAAACGTCAAACGATTAAGATATACAAGGAAAAAATCAGAATCAGAATCAAGTCCTGACTGGCTTCTGATTTTTTCCTTGTATATCTTAATTGTTTGACGTTTAACATCACGATTACGTTAAGAAAATTCACAGATTTCGCAATCCTTGCAACCATCGAGGACATTGGAAATGATAACAGCATATATGAAACATAATTAACTGTTTATTATACACACAATATTTATCAATGTACTGTTTAGTTTTGTCAGGAATAACCCTATTAACATCACTGATTACGTTAAGAAAATTCACAGATTTCGCAATCCTTGCAACCATCGAGGACATTGGAAATGATAACAGCATATATGAAACATAATTAACTGTTTATTATACACACAATATTTATCAATGCACTGTTTAGTTTTGTCAGGAATAACCCTATTATTCTTCTGTTATATACGCGTTCACTTTTGCTTGATTACTTAACTTTTAAATGGATTTTTCTACAGTATTTATTAACATTTGCCCAAAAATAACACCGCAGATCGTCGAAAATACCTTTCAATTAACTAGACATGATATAAAACACATTTCGAAAAAATTGCACTTGTTCAATTTTGCATGATTGCTCCTCACTTGATCGCGACACCGTTGTCTTTTGGCCTTGAACGAAAACTCGTAACTCTGCCCCCATATACGAACATAAACATTTCCAATGTTAAAAGTATATGCTTGTGGAATGGTTACTGCTCTATTTAATAATTATTATATTATAACCACAAAAAACTTAACTCATTGTTGTATTTAAAAACGGTCTTGTCTGGACTTACGAGTTATTAATATTTAGTTATGTTTATAACTTAAATAAAATCCACTCTCGCATGAAGTGTGATTTAGTGTTGATATAGGCATATAGGTATAGGAAAAGAACAGATCCCACTCTCGGGGCACGTGTGGTAAGTGGTAACTCAACCAGCCGGAAACTGGGAATTTCGGGTTCAAGTCCTGACCGTGGCTTCTGATTTTTTCCTTGTATATCTCAATTGTTTAACGTTTAACATCACGATGGCATGGTTGCCGACTGATTACGTTAAGAAAAGTATATGCTTGTGGAATGGCTACTGCTCTATTTAATAATTATATTATAACCACAAAAAACTTAACTCATTGTTGTATTATGAATAGTTTGTTTGGTTACCTACTGATTATTGATAATCGATACATAGAATTCGCTTATAGTAGAACGGCGCGACATATTATTATGAACGTATCAAAAAGTTGTTGGGAACTTCTGTTCGGCACACACAAAGCCCAATAAATTTGGCTGAATGGGAGTAAAAGTTAATTTCTATCAGTTTCAAGTGCATTTTAAAACACATCAATTTAAATATTACACTAATCATTCATTTTTATTATAAAATTAATTAAGCCACTCTCACTTTTTACCAATTAAAACAAATTACTGACACGCATCCTTCTATGAAGCGTGCGCGGTTCAACAACAATAAACGTAGAATTGTGTGGGTTTCTTTTTAAATTAAATAACTTAGTTTGCAGTCAAGTATTTTAATCCTCAATGGCGTTACAATGGGGTCGTTTCACTGTATTACTTTTATCAATGAAAATAGGTTGTTACTACTTACTTAATAATTATATTCGTAAAAATACACATGCGTGTAATACAAGGGTGTACAATGAACTTTCATGTTAAGTCTGCGCCTACTGTGTCCTAACACTCCTAACGGCAGCCCTTACTCCATATACTTTAATTATATACCGCGGATTGTCCATTTACTCAATGTGTGGTGAGTGAAGTCCACAAAGAGAGCAAAAATATATCTGTGTCTCTTTCGACGAAGTTATTCCGCATTTATTCCGATGATGTCATTGGTCGATGTACGGACGTTCCATCTAAACAAAATGTAAACAAAACGCTTGACAGCTGTTGTCATTATAACGTAACCTAGTTTAATTTTGTTAAAAACAGTTTTTTACTCATATTCCTTGAAATTCATAGTGATATAAGAAGTAAACACAGGTTTCGGATCTTTTTGGACATAATAATATCACTATCAACTGAAGTATTCCATGAACTGAAGTATAAACACCACTTGAAACGTAATATATAAAGACAAAGAAATATGTCATGGATGCCATTGACGTAAAACCTCAGTGCCCCAGTGGTCATTAGTATACCTTCTCTCTTTTAAAAATTCTGTCTTTGTCTATGGAAGTAGCCAATAAGGAACCTGCCAGCTGAGTTCCCATAAAAAAAGACAGAAATATATACCCGCACGTATGTTGGCTTCACGATTTTTGATCTATCAGCAGTACAGATTTCTTATGTACATGCCTTACTCTTTATTTCTTCTAAAGGTACGTGCAGTACGCAGCTGGGATTCTAGATGGTCATGTAAATGTATGGTAGATGGTGACTGAAATTATAAGCGCTTATAGGTTTCGCATATATAACAATGCATTAATTTAAGCAAGCCCTGCGCTTTGATCTACGCTACCATCTAGTCCAAACCATTAGAGCCCGGTCGGAGTTTCGGTCATATTCGGCTAAACATTCGAGTTCGGTCAAAATCTGGCCAAAGGAATGTTGAATTTACTGAATAATCGACCGAATATTATCCCCCTATATTATTAAACGAGTAAATCTTGTATATATGTTTCTATGTTTCTATGTATCTATGTACCTATATAAATATTTTCTCGAAAACGGCTCTAACGATTTTAATCAAATTTACCGAAAAGGGGTTTCGGGGGGCAAAAAATCGATTTAGCTAGGTCTCATCCCTGGAAAAATTCGTTTTCCTATCGATTTTATCATTTTTAAAAACGGTTTTTTGACCTGTCAAAACATTGTAATATCGTGAGTAGGCTTTGGAGAAAACAAACTACTTTCATTATTTATATGTCAAAATTATCTGACAGAATTTTTAACTTATTAAAATAATCCGTGAACTATTTGTATAGTAAAAAATAACATAAATAAAAACTAAACATAATTATGTAAGTAGTTTTAACTAATATTTAAATAAATAGGTACCTAAGTATGTTATTTTTATATTACCTATATAAAATATGTATATTATGTACGTTAAATATAGTATAACGTATAATCTTACCTAGACTTTTTTTTCTCAAAAACGAATAACGATTTTGATGAAATTTACAGAATGGGGATTTTTCGGGGCGAGAAATCGATCTAGGTAGAAATCTTGGTCCCAGAGGGGAGCAATTAAAAAAAGGGTTTTTTTATTTATAACTCGATCAATTGTCAGATCGATTCGAAGCCTATTTCTACATAGATTTTGTATAATATATCACAAGGGTTAAAACTGTAAATGAACACTAATATAAGAAGTGTCTTGCACAATATGTAAACAATGACAAACAGGCGGCCCGAAGGGCCGCACTTCTGGCACCGCGAGTCTGTGTAAAAACACATCGATTTTTGAAAACTATTGTTAAGATACATACAAAAAAGTTTTGTTTAAAAATTTGCACGGCGGCCCGAAGGGCCGCACTTCTAGCGACGCAGGCATGCAGTATATCAAAACACATCGATTTTTAAAAAATATGGTGAAGATGCATGCAAAAATGTTTTGCGCTGCAGGTTTATAGTCTGACGTTTGTTATTAAAAGATATAATATGAATTCTATTTCTTCGAAAATCGATTTTTGTGAGTTTTTCAGTAGGTACCTTCTATGCAAAAAAAATATTTGAAATTTACTGGAAGTTGCTAAGATGACATCACAGAGAAAAAGTACTTCGATAAAGTTGATATTTGGCATCAATGTTTAAAAACGGATTATTGAAACGGCAACGGGCAAGCAGAATTTCATCTGATTCGAACATTTTTACAAGATATTCAATCTATGAAAATCGGTTTTTGCGAGTTCTTCAGTCAACAAAACAATAACGGCGGTAGATTTGAAAATGGCGACCTAAGTAATATTTACAGGAAAAAATGCTTGATTCAAGTTGATACTTAGTTTTTACGCTTAAAAATACACATAGGTATTTAAAATATTTAACAGAAACAATTATTTAAATTATGTTTCAGAAATAAATTCGTTTCGGAATAATATTCTGAGAAAATAATATCTCACAGCATACAAGTACTATTTTTTTGAACTCATCCGAGCAAAGCTCGGCACCCAGATATTATTATTTAAATCACACACAACTCGGCAACCAAAGAATATAAAAAAATAGGTGTCGTGTACGGACTGGGCCCTCCGACATAAAACCTTTTGTGGACCAAACGACTTGAGCAAGTTTTAACCTATAAATTCCTATAAAATGTCTCGACAGAATCACAAGAACTCAGAATCATAAGAACTTTTCACGAAGCTAGTGATTTGCGAAAAATGGTTCCAAAGATGGAATGAAAATGGAACGTTTCCTTTGTTCAGTAAAGTTACAGTTCGCGCAAACACGCTAGCGGAACTATCTAGTTCCATTGTTTCAACTGGCACCTTTGCGTTGAAGGAAAGAAGGAATTCAAATCTGTCCTAATCTTTCTTTAGTTCTAATTGTAATAGGGAATATTTCTATATCCTTTCTTTTCCTACTTAAAACTAGATAATGATTCCTTAAGAATATTCTCTACCTCCTGCACTCTTCATCTCAAATCATTTCCCCTCGCCTAAAAACGGGTACCGCTCTCCTGACGCTATTTTAAAAGTTAAAGGGTTCGGGTAAACGCCAAATGAAGGACCGAGAATCACACTACTGCAGATTCTACAAGCGAAAAATTGAAAAAAATCCTGGAAAAATTTAAAACTTTTTAAAAATTACGTAATCTTTCACACGTAGATAAAACTTGTTTTCAAAAAAATTCGCCTGTAGGATCTGTAGTGTGATTCTTGGTCTGTCATTTGGCGTTTACTGGAACCTTTAGGCTCATTTCGCACCAAACCAGTCCAGTCGCATCTAGTCAAGTCGGACGCTACTGGATTGGACATATTAACTTATCGTTGAAATAAAGGCAATGTGTAAATCTGGTTTCATACTAAGCGCGTCACGTCCAGTCAGATCGCGTCAAGACTTATCAAGACTGATTGCGACTCAGCCGGTTGAATTTTTAATGCCAGTCAGCCCAGTCTTGACACTCAGAATGGATGTAGAAACCTTAATTTTATTAGTGCAAGCAATAGAGGCAATCTACGATCCTAAGCACGCGAAGCACAGAGATCGGAATTTCATTGCTGCCGCCTGGAGAGGTAGGTATAGCCAGAGAAATAAGTGGTTAAAGAACCGAACACTGGTCTCCTGGTATGTATGGGATGAACCCAAAACAGATTTCGTCGTTACTTCATCCTTCTTCTTCTGTGTAGCCGACGTAAAATTATGTCTTGGAGAAGTACGTCCATCTTGACACAAAATTCTTAACAAAACTGTCGCGAACTTCGATCAGAATTTGTGGGACGGCTGACGCGACGTATTCAGTGCGAAAGGAAATATTGACGTGACTTGACTGGACTGGACTGGTTTGGTGCGAAATGAGCCTTAGCTTTAAAAATCTCGTGATGAAATCGGAAGTGTTTGGACATGGTAAGGTCCGGAATTATCCAAGTCTAATAAACTTTACTACTGGGGTAGCATAAACAATTCTTGCTAGACCAGAGCACAGCGGATTTTTTCTTGCCCTCTATATTATCGCCCATATTATGTGTAAGCTTACAGTTTTGTTTTTAACTCTGTTGACATAATCTTGTCATACATAATACTAAATGTACAAAAAAAAACACACATGTTTGTTTAGGTTCACGCATATACAAAATGGTATACGGCCGGTTTAATGATCAGAACTAGCGTTTTAAATGCCTAGAGGTAAAGTTAACTGCGATCGCGGTATGTTACGATGAACTCGCCAAGGCACCTGTGCTGCTAAAGATATACAAAACATAATCGTGGTATTTGTTAATATTATGTTATGCAAACACAGAAAGTACTTGTTCCGCAGTAGGTACGCCTTGATTTTATTTATTGTAAATTATAGACGCGTCGACAACTTAGGTCATTAGCGTCTTGTTCACATCAAATAACAACTCACTTAAAACTAAATAAAATCACAAAACATCCATGAGCGGAGGCGGGATTCGAACCCACGACAGTGTAATCCAAAGGCCGCTACGCTAACCGTTACACCACTCTGTCCTTTGGCGTACGCCTTGACATGACACACACAGCGGTGTCAACTCAGCAGTCAGGCGTTTCTTGTAGAGAACGATGTGTCGAGGCGGCTGAGAGTCGGCTTTCAGTCGGCAGGCAATTCTCGCCGCGGTGTTTTGCATCATTGAAAAACACTAACATTCGTGCCGACTCGGCAACCGCCTCGGCACAAACCGCTGTGTGTGTCACTAAGTGCATGTTACGGCGTATGTCCAGGTTGTGTCACGTCTAACACAATAGCTCCCCTAACGTATAAGTGCATACACAAAATACAGCTGATTGCGAAAAGTTCAGAATCAAATCAGAAATTCAAATAACGTTAGTAACGGCCTGACATTTGGTGAATGAATCCTAACGCTCATAAGCGCTTTTAAAAACTACTACTAACTAATTACAAAAATTGCGTTGTACACTAAGCCACTAATAAGTACCTAAATAAACATAAAAAATCGGTGGGAACGCGTACGTATACTCTGAGATAACACATCTGATGGAATCTGAAAAATGTGATGCAGTAGCACATATGCATTTAACATTCCAGCAACCGTAATATAAGGTTGGAGAAAATTCAATTCTGTAAATTTCTTTTGCACAGCACTGTACATACGAAGAAGAACAAAAATATTAGTGAATGTATTTCCTCATTCCCAATGCATATACACTACAAGTTTACAACATGTGGTTCATTTAAAAGCATTGATTTATCAAACTTTACACTATTTGTAAATGATAGTACTAGGGGTATGCGAGTAGTGCATTTTCTTTTTCGAGTCAAGTTATTTTAAGAGAAACGGGATACAAGGCAAAAAAATTCGACTGATGACCAGTCCTATACTTCCCACCTAGTAAATATTTTCAAAAAATAAACACTCGTTTTTTTATTCTTTGACTAGGCCCAAATAACCTTAGCTGTTGGTGGTCTTTAAAACACAATTTAATTTTTATTCTTTGAAAAAAGCATGGCCCTCTTTTTTGTTTGGTGATCTACTGATGGCTAGCTTAATATAGCAAAAATCATGGTTACCTTGATTTACGTACAATTTTCTTTTTTTAGTAAAATATTTTTTTTCTCGAAAACTATACATTTTAGAGAAAAAAAATATCTACATTTTTTTCATATTATAACATCTAGAATTCATTTATATATTTTTTTACCTATGTTAATACGTGACATTGAGAACGTTTTTTTGAATATCTCAGGATCCACTGAACCGATTTGACTCAAAATCTAATCAGATCTAAGTTAAAGACTGATAAACACAATAGAACAATCGGCATGCCCGTATGTTGTTCCGTTCTTGAGATATCGAAGGCGAAAAATTGACCACATACACACACACATACACACATACACACACACACACACACACATACAGACATCAGTCTGAAAATGATCTTAAACGATTGCTAGGGTCTCAAAACGTGAAGATTTGTTAAAATCTCGAAATATTTTTTTCGGACTAAATCCATTACTTCCCTACCATAGTAGAGGTGGGAAGTAAAAATCGGTGGGAACGCGTACGTATGCTCTGAGATAACACATCTGATGGAATCTGAAAAATGTGATGCAGTAGCACGTATTCCAGCAACCGTAATATATAGTTGGAGAAAATTCAATTCCGTAAATTTCTTTTGCACAGCACTGTATAGACGAAGAAGAACAAAAATATTAGTGAATGTATTTCCTCATTCCCAATGTAAATACACTACAAGTCTACAACATGTGGTTCATTTAAAAGCATTGATTTATCAAACTTTAAGGTGCATTTTCATGTGACGCTAGACGCTGGCGTCTAGCGTCAAATGTGGTCACGTGACATAAACGCCATCTTGAAAAACTGTAGCGTCAAATTTTAGCGTCAACAGACAGCAAGGTTTTGACACTTGTAAACTTGTAAAGAGAGCGTCAAATAAAGACATCCATAAATCAAAACCCTGGTGAATTTGTTATAATAATTAATAAATAAGCTCTTTGTAAATTTATTAACAGAAAAGACAATGTCTGAATACGATTATCAAAAATGAAATTCCCATATTTTTGACTTAAATAACCGGCGAAAGTACACGAATTATAAGGAATAAAAATTAAAAATATAACTATGCTTACTTTTTTATAGGTAATTATATGCACTACCAGAATATGAGAAAAAAATAAATTGTATCTTGAGAAATTTTAATGTTTTTAGTATTCAATAAAAAAAAATTGTTTTGTTCTAAGTGAGACGGGAATTTTAATTAACCATCGAAAAACCATCAGGTGATAGTATTTTCCTTAATAAATAGGTACTTTCGAAGTAATAAAATCAATGGGTTAAATTCGTAGAATCAACCCCCTAGTAGCAACATAAAACAATTCTTTAGCAAGCCTGTGTGTTGATACTTGATGCACAACTCAGTACCTAGCTGTAGAAAACTCGTATCATTAATGACCAGAGACAACTAATGACGCCAGCGTAAAAGCTAAACAATGTTTAGCTTTGACGCTAGATTTTTTTCAATATGGCGTTTATGTCACGTGACCACATTTGACGCTAGAAGCCAGCGTCGAGCGTCACATGAAAATGCACCTTTACACAATTTGTAAATGATAGTACTAGGGGTGTGCGAGTAGTGCATTTTCCTTTTCGAGTCAAGTTATTTTAAGAGAAACGGGATACAAGGCAAAAAAATAAGAATATTTATTTGCTAAACGCCTAAGCTCTTTACCGTTTCGACACAAATTGTGTCTACTTTAGGACCTTAATTTATTGCTAATTTTTAAAATTCAGTAGAAGACACATTTATGCAAACGAAACGTTGATCATCAAAAAGTTTAACAGATAAATATTTTTATTCTTTTGCCTTGCATCTCGTTTCTTCTAAAATGACACAGTTTAACGGAGGAAGTGGTTATTCGTAACGATAGAAAACTTTGGGTAAGAATTGAAGACGTTGACTTAACGACAAGTTACTGTACTTTACACTTAACGACAAGTTACTGTACTTTACACTTAACGACAAGTTACTGTACTTTACCTTATTGTGCAGGGCCATAGACATAGGAATCTAGGGACGATTACAAGCGAGTGGGGCGGTTGTTGTTAAAGGAGACGGTGAGGAAGCAAGTGTACCCACATTCTACTGGTCGCTTTAGTTGCGCAAGCGCTGTACGAGCAATTGAGCATGCGCAAAGACGCGGACGACTGCATCTGGCGCAACTGAGTATGCGCAAAGACGCGGCCAATAGAATGTGGGCACATGCATAGCATGAACATGTCCATGAGTGACGAGACATAGGCATGCACCCTCCCCTGAATGGCTTCCCCCCTCGTCTAAAGTGGCACATTATACTACGTCCCTATTTTATGCGCGGTCCCATACAATTTTTTCCTTCAAATGTGGCCTAAGGTAGCCAGGGCCGGATTAACCATTAGGCAGAGTAGGCAACTGCCTAGGGGCCCCGCATCAGCTAGGGGCCCCGCGCGCGCCCAAAAGAAATTGAAAATGTTTCATAGAGTGAAAATTTAATTGAAAAATTTGTATCCTCAATGACAATAGGTATTATTGCTTTTTTCGACGCATGCTGTCAGTTGATGAAATACTTCATACTTACAGAACAGAACCATCTCGTATCGAGTAGTAGAACTAATAATATGGATGCGTTACGTAGCGGATTGTATGATTCATACAATACGCTACGTAACGCATCCATACTATTAGTTCTACTACTCGATACGTGATGGTTCTGTTCTGTAAGTATGAAGTATTTCATCAACTGACAGCATGCGTAAAGTGACCATCCGTCCCGATTTAGGCGGGACAGTCCCGATTTTGAGCCACAAGTCCCTATTCAACAAGCGTCCCGCTTTTGTCCCGTTTTCAATAAATCACGTGCATAAGAATGTTTATTTTTTGTCATTAGATATTTTTACCCACTCAAAGTATTTTATTTATCAATAATTATATAATTAATACCTACCTTAAAAAATAAATACCTAATATTTAAAATAAAAATATTAGCGAGTTTTTGGAGGTTTCTAGCGAGTTTTTGGGGATTTCTAGAGAGTTTTTGGGGGTTTCTAGAGAGTTTTTGGGGGGTTCTAGCAACTTTTTGGGGGTTTCTAGCGAGTTTTTGGGGGTTTCTAGCGAGTTTTTGGGGATTTCTAGCGAGTTTTTGGGGGTTTCTAGCTAGTTTTTGGGGGTTTCTAGAGAGTTTTTGGGGGTTTCTAGTGAGTTTTTGGGGGTTTCTAGCGAGTTTCCGGGGGGTTCTAGCGAGTTTTTTGGGGTTTCTAGCGAGTTTTTGGTGGTCTCTAGCGCGTTTAAGGCTTTTTTGGGCGTGGAACCCAACGGTTGCCTGCGCCGGGTTTTTATAGACCTTGTCCCGCTTTTTGATATTCAGGATTTGATCACTTTAAGCATGCGTCAAAATACAGTATGATAAACAAAAGTTTTGAAATGCTTGATCTGTAATTGCGATTTGTGAGTTTTGAAAAGGGGCCCCGAGAATTGCATTGTCTAGGGGCCCCGACATGGTTAATCCGGCCCTGAAGGTAGCCAAAAAGGCTGGACACCTCTGGATTATAGTGCATTAGCCTATCGTTAGGTCGGTTTCAGTTAAACGCCCTTAAAATTTTGAACATTTTTTTAACATCCTGTACCTATACGTAAACAGAATGGAACCGGACAATTTAAAAGTCTTTTCAAAATGAAATATTATTTGCAACAGTTTATTTGCCATAACCTAGTTTCAACTGAATAACTAAAATATATATTAATTTTGATGATTTGGATTTCGAATAGACAAACGAGTTTTATTCAACGAACCAGCAATTAATTTTATGATTTTGTGGTTTCACTCAATAAACAACACGCTGTACTAATAAAAAATTATGTGCATTTCAATCTGCAAATATATAATAAAATAATGATATTTTTTATCATTTGTTTTAGTACAGTCAAAGCTCGTTATTCGCGGGAAAAAAAATTATGACAAGTTTCCGTATTTGCGGATAAGAATTTCATTATTCGCGGATCCCAAACCATCGATATTTTATATATTAGAATAACCTTTAATATTGTAGCAAAACCCGAGATGATATACGCCGTTGGCGACAATAGAAGCATCGAGAACAAGTAACAATGGTGATGGCTTGATATCGAAGACACGGATAACCACCAGAATGTTCTGGAAAGCGCGCTAGCTCTATATAAGCAGGAGCAGTCACCGGAGAGCGAACAAGGAGAGTCGTGTGACAGTGTCGATTTGAAATAAATACAGCATATAAATTGTTCAGTGTTATTAAAGTGCCTCAGTTTGTTTAAGAATTACTGTTCGTGTTATTATTATATAAAGAGTGTTGGAATTGAGATATAATTGTTACATTTTATTGTTATCTATTTTTTTGTTACATTTTTAATTATTGTAAATAAATAATTTATTCCACCCACGTAAGAAAACAGTTTTGTTACAATATCATACTTGACACCGTGGAATGTGATCTTGATATGGATGTTAGGCAGTGCTGGAAAAATTTTGACATAGCAAAGTGCATTGTCAACACAAAAGAACCATTGCAAGAGCTGAAGCAATACACATTATAAGCACGCTAGAAAAAAATGGGTATAGGTATGAATAAGGAGCCTTTACTGTACTGCGCTATCATAGTTTCATTTCCTACATTATTATATTACACCAGTCAATTGATAAGAAAAATAATCCCCGACGAACTCAACCTTAATTTTTTAAAGTGACGTTTCTCCAGTGTCTCCGCTTCCGGTGAAAATATTTATAAGGATTTTTTCAGAAAAAAATAGAGAAAATCGGAGACATTTCAGAGAAACTCTCTGATTTAAAAACTCTCAAAAAAGTGTTTCAATGAGGCATTTTCCTGAAAGTAGTTCCTTCAATTATCCACGAGAGGCAGCACTTGTGGTAGGTACAAACATTATTTATTCCGCATTAGTGTCGTGTCATTTTAGTGGTGTAATTTAATTATGTAATTAATTTAATAATAATAATAATTTAATAATTAAGTTATACCACTAAAATGACACGACACTAATGGAGAATAAATAATGCTTGTACCTACCACAAGTGCTGCCTCTCGTGGATAATTGAAGGAACTACTCTGAGGAAAATGGCTCATTGCGAGAGGAATTTTGCAGTTTTTTCAGAGAAATATTTTCACCAAGGGTAGTATCATAAAAATATTGTACTTATGAATTTTCGAAATGTTTAAGATTTAAGAATTATAAAAACTCAAAATCAGGGTAAGTTTACAGAATATTCCCATTATCAAAATTTACAACATTTCTGTACAATAAGGAAAAATTAGTAAGAAATTCCTATCTATGAACACTTATCATCATATTTACACATGATAATACTTAAAAATATACAAACATTCATTGATAATAATAAACAATGAATAAACATCATGCAATAAAAACCCTTACTGGTTTAAAAAAATACTAACATCAAAAATCATAGCTATAAATATGTACTTAGATAATTCCATAGATCTCTATGGATAATTCCGATTGATTTCGTGAAAAACTGACAATCCAAGACCTGCTCCTACGATTATTTTTCTACTAAAATGTAAAACTGCTTCCAATTATTCCCAAAATTGGTAAAAGTAATTTATTCCGAAAATGTCACAAAACTAATTCGTGGAAAACATTATTTAAACTAAATTTGGAGTTTGTCTGAACTACTGATATTACGTTTTATTAGGAAAATAACAGCTAAATCATCAATTTTTAACGACACTTATCTTTAAAGACAAATATGCCACAACAGTCTTGTTTTCGGGCTTATTTCAAACTTAGAAAATAAATTTGAGTTCTGTTTGCTGTAGAACGCAGAAAAGGGTCTAAATAATAAAGGAAAGTGCTTTGGAAATAGCATTTTAATTTTTTTAGAGAAAAAGAATGACACAAAATCTTACTTTTTTTGTGGAGTTTTCGAGATTACTTAATACCTAAAATCAACTTATTTCTTAAGAACAGTTTCTTGGCATTTTCAAAAATAAGAAAATAGTCTATTTAATTTTAAACCGATGCATTTAAGCAATTATCACTTTTCTTTTCAAATATTTCTTACCTAATATTTGAACGATTCTTAAATATTCACTGTAAGCTGTATTCAAATAAAAAATCTGCCGCTCTTATGTTCAATTGTTAGTAAATTGCGTAAGGAAATTTCAGAAACCATTCGCTATTCATTCCAAGACAATTGTGACTGAACAATATGACAACATCCTTTCAATTGGGCTTGAGCTTGCCCAAATTTGGTCAAGAAGGTGTTTCGTAGGACAACCAAAAGTTCATATAACCAACTTGGGAAATCCTCAGTGGACCAGTGGCTTAGCTAAGTGGTCAGTGCCCCAGAGCAAAAAATTAACTGGGCCCCCTAACCAATATTATCTTTATCAAAATATAAAATATAAATGTAGAATTTTATTGCTATGTAACCATAAATAAAATAGTTTATTTGAACTATTATTTCTTTAGGGTTAGCCAAGAGCTCACTAAGCTTTGGGGCCCTGGAGTACTGCCCCCCTTTGCCCTACGGTAGCTACGCGACTGTGGCCCATCTAAAATGGAGTTGCTACTTTTCTAACAATATGAACTATAATTTGAGATTTTTTTAATTTTCTTAGTGTCACTATTTCTATTTTACCACAACAAATCTAAAAACTAAATCGTAGGTATGTTTTATACGAATAAAACACATTTTATCTCTACAACTATAAGTAATTGAAATTGTCGGAGCTTATTTTACCACACTTATGAGTTATGACTTAGTTATGACCTATGAAATTTTGAAAATTACTTACGGTTCAGCTTCGATGGACTTAAGTTTAGCGACGTAATTGGAAGGAATATAACCCTCTTGACGAGTCTTTTTACTTCTCGCCAACCACCAGTCACCCTGAGTATCGTTTAGTATTTCTAAATGTTCACCTTTACGAAAACTCAAATCCTCGTCAGTCCTTGCATCATAATCATACAAGGCCACAAATATTTTGGCACTTGGCACGTCAACTTCAGGCAACTGTGGCATAGGCCTTATCGTTTCTGAAGGAGGCGTCGGTACCGGTGTATCAACCAAAATACCATCCTCGTGGGTATTGTGTCCTCCAGGATGTTGGTGGACAATGTCAGTTTCTTTTTCACTCGAACTGCTAAAGCAATTACCCATCTTGTCAAGTTTATTTTACTACTTCACACGCGCACAAAACACTAATTATACACTATCTTATTAAAATCATTGCACTTTATTGAATATTGCGCTAAAAAATAAATTAAAAATCAGTCACTAAACACAAAAACACTGGATCTAAACGATGAAAGAAAAGACAGAACATTCATCCATGATAATAATTACGATAAATATGAATGCAGCCGATCATGTAACTGTCAGAAACCCATACCAACATTAAAATAATAAATATTTTGCAGTCGACACCTAGTGTCAAAATACTCAACTATTAAAAGACAGGCAAGTGGTTTGTGAATGTGAAAATAGTATAAAAATTTATCAGTTATCACCCTTTTATAACGCTAAATAACTACACCGATTTGAGGATTGTTTAACTCAACGATTCTTTTCGCTCAATTAATTCCAGGCCTGGCCCTAAAGTTACAGACACCTCCAAACAAACTTAACTTAAATTAGCGCTTTTAAAAATAAAGTATGATTCACATAAACCCGACCGGTACCGGCACATAACGGACCGACAAGTTGAGCTAATTTACATTTCGAGCAAAGATAGACAGTACTGCAGCCACAAATTTTGATCTTTAAAACGGCATTCGACGCAGTTTTTTAAGCTCTAAAAATATTGTGAGAGGTACAAAATCGATTGGTTCTCGAAGTTATTTTGAAAAAACACTTTTTTCAAATCTGTTGACTAGGTCCTAGGTACTACCCAACTTGGCTTTGCCAAGTTGGGTAGGAAAACTTATTAAGTAAATAAATAAATCTCTCGAACATATTAACCGATTTTGATCCGCGTAGCGGCATTCGACGCAGTTTTCTGAGGAGAAGAGCTGATTAGATTATGAAATCAATCGGTTCAATATTCTAGAAGTTATTTTGAAAAAACATCGTTTTAACAACTTTTTTTTTCGGTTTTTTTTGGAATTTCTCAAAATCTATTGGGCCGAATCGGTTCAAATTTTCAGGAAGTCTAAGTTCAGTGGAACCCTTTCGAATGCCGCAAATCGCGATTCAATTGGTTAAGCCGTTCAAAAGTTATGAGAGGTTTACATACACACACACATACAGACATCATCGTAAAAATAGTCAGAATAGCTTCCTATAGGATCACAAAACGTCTGAGATTTAATGAAAACTCGATTTTCGAAAATCGAGGTGAAATCAATAACTTCCCTATTTTTGAAAATTTTCAATTTTCTTAGCGGGAAGTTAAAAAACTATTTTATTACAGGTTCCTAATATAATCACTCTATCTATTTACGTGATTACAAGAGAAAAATATTTTTCAACACTAAATTACGAACATTTTTAATGGATGATCAATTTTTATTAGTAAATATTTTTACAATATTGAAAAAAGTATAAAGACAAATGCACAATTGTTGCTGCTGAGTGTACAGAAATGCTGGTTGGTGATTACAAAATCCTTACATTACGATTATTCTTTTTTACGAAGTCGAACTACTATCAGTAATCATCGGCTCAAGAGTATCATCAATTGGTTTCTCAAGAAGCCTAGGTCCATACAGCAATACGTATGCGCAATGCCAGTCACCTGAAAAAAAAATTCACCGCGTTCAATCTCTTGTTTTCAACATGCAAATGTTTGAAATTTAACCTCAAAGTTTAAACTTTGTACATTTTTGCTTTATGCTTTACTCTTTTATCGCCGCAATAGTTAAATTCACTTATTTAAAAAACTGAATTATTTTACTGTAACAGTGGAACCTCGATTAACCACACTGCACACGCGAATAACTGAAAAACACTGACAATTATAAATGTATTGAAACCCTGAAAATACATCTTTAAAGTAAAAATGTTTCATAATAGTTTATTGTATGCAAATATTAAGTACATAACATACTGTTATGTCACCTCATTTGCACAAACGAGAGCATATGCACACTTCATAGGGTACATTCCATTTGGCGCTCGCAACGCCCGCGCCTACGATCGTACATTTTGCCGTTCCACTAGCTTACAAACGTTGCGGACGCTGTAGTGGACTTGTGGGCGAAAACAAACATGGCTACCATTATTCCGTCAAAAAACAGTAAATTTTGCATCAAAGTAAGGTTATATTTTTCTTAGAAAACCTAAATCAATCAAATGTTATGATAGATATATGTTTTGCATCCTCCACAGACATGTAGAGCTCAAATGAGTTCAATATATTCATCCGTTTGTCATCTCTGACATTAAAATGCGCGAGAAAATAGTTAACGACAGCATCGACGAAGGCAGTATAGCCTAGTGGTTAGCATGCTTGGCGCCGCAACCTCTAGACTGGTCTGCCGTGGATTCGAATCCCACCTGCGCTCATGGATGTTTTGTGATGTTATTTAGTTTTAAGTTAGTTGTTATTTAGTGTAGTTGAAAGACGCTAATGACCTGAGATGTCGACGCGTCTGTAATCTACAATAAATAAAAAGTCATGCGCGCAACTACACAATACAGTATGTACTGCCAAGTGGCGGACTAAGAGGGGGCGGCTCGCCCAGGCCCTCCAAATGTCGAGAAGTCCTTAATCAAATCCCAAACAAGGCCAAAAGTTGTTATTTAATGTAGTTGAAAGACGCTAATGACCTTAGATGTCGACACGTCTATAATCTACAATAAATAAATAAAAGACAGCATCGACCTAAACGCAGGCGTCGTGGGCTCAATGCAAGCAGTATCCATGACGTCATGCATGACGTTTTCATCGCGACCAAAGCGACTGCTGTCGTCATGCGAAATGACGTACGGTCGTTGTGGTCGCTAAGTGGAACGCACCCACTGACACCGAACAGCACTGTCCGAGTTTTAATAATTGGTCACACGGATATTAAATTTATGATCACGCACGGATAATCAACCAATCGGTTAAGCTGCGTACAGGTAACCAAGGTTCTGCTTTATTTTTCATTTCATAACGATTATTTAGCGAATGTGAAAAAATAATGCATTACCTCCTCCAGAGAGTTTTAAAACATCTTCAGTCGTAACAGGTGAAACCACATCGTCATCGCATTTTAACCAGATATCAGAATCGGGACTTTGCCGTACCCAGGCCACATAATGGCCGCTTGAACTAGATCGGCCGCGATGTGTTAAAACAGCTTGTAGTGTGTAATAACCACTGTTGTTGCTACCTAGATCTGAAAATCATAAATAATGTACAATGAATCCACCCGAAAACATAATAAAATAATCTTGTTAATAATATTACACCACGCAGTTTTAAAAATACAGTAGAGCTCCTTTATAACGAACAGAGTTAGAGTGCCCGCGGTGAGAGATGAAGTTAGGCACGTCATCAATAATATGCTAGTGAACGCCTGCTTGCCCGCAGACAGTGCCGTGTACACAAAACTGCATATTGGGTTTTATGACGTTAGGTACAATTTTGGCAAACTGCTATTCATGACAATAAACAGCCAATAGCAAGCTAGAAGGCGGGCGCAATGCATTCACGTTACTATGACGCGGTGGCTTCATCTTTCGCAGCGCGAGGTCTACTACAGTTTCCCTATAATTTATGTGTTAAATGTTTTGATACTTTTTTTTGCGTTATTTATCTTGTATAATTTGATTTTTTTACTTCCCACCTCTACTATGATAGGGAAGTAATGGATTTAGTTCGAAAAAAATATTTTGAGATTTTAACAGATCTTCACGTTTTGAGACCCTAGCAATCGAAGATCATTTTCTGACTGATTTCTGTATGTGTGTGTGTGTATGTGGTCAATTTTTCGCCTTCGATATCGTAAAAACGGAACAACATACGGCCATGCCGATTATTCTATTGTGTTTATCAGCCTTTGACTTAGATCTGATTAGATTTTGAGTCAAATCGGTTCAGTGGATCCTGAGATATTCAAAAAAACGTTCTCAATGTCACGTATTAACATAGGTAAAAAAAATATAAATGAATTCTAGATGTTATAATATGAAAAAAATGTAAATATTTTTTTTCTCTAAGATGTACAGTTTTCGAGAAAAAAAATATTTTACTAAAAAAAATAAAATGTGTACGTAAATCAAAGTAACCATGATTTTTGCTATATTAAGCTAGCCATCAGTAGATCACTAAACATAAAAGAGGGCCATGCTTTTTTTCAAAGAAAAAAAAAAGAGTGTTTATTTTTGGCAAATACATATTTACTAGGTGGGAAGTATAGGACTGGTCATCAGTCGAATTTTTTTCATATTACTTACTGTTGTATGCTTCATTCATTTTAAATATTATTAGATAAACAACAAATCTTTGCACAACAAAAGTTTGCAGTTCCATGAATTTCGTTAGAGCCAACGCACACATGCTACCTTTCGTAGCACGATTTTGCGATTAAGTCGCTTGGAGATCGTTATTTGTAGCTGCCAACAGCATAAGGCCGCACACTCTTCAATGAAATACACAATTGATGTATCACAAACGCGCGATTGTCGAATACATTTCGAATGGGAAACAAACGCATTGATCGCTAGATCGAGCGCATGCTGGCAACAGCATGTATTCAAAGGAGAAATTTCAAGTAGCTGAGTAATTGTTAAATCGCGATGCAGTATCGATGCAATTTGTAAATCGTGCGATTTAGAATAAAAAAAGTAGCATATGTGCGTATTCAGAACTATTACGACATAGTCTTCATGGTTTCCGGGCTTGTAGGCCGTGGTCCGGTGATATTTCTACCTGACGTTTCGTCTACAACTGCGGTAGACATTCTCAAAGGCGATGTGGCAGCGGTCAAAGTGTCCTCCTTGGCGGCTCACAGGTCAGTGTGTCAATGACTGGTGTCCTACCTTCTTTTATGTAGTACCAGTGTGTTCTCTGTTCGGTCGTAGTCCGTCTCTCTGTAATTGGTCAACTGCGCAGTTGACCAATTACAGAGAAACGGACTGCGACCGAACAGAGAACACACTGGTACTAGGCATAAAAGAAGGGAGGACACCAGTCACTAACATACTGACCTGTGAGCCGCCAAGGAGGACACTTCGACTGCTGCCACATCGCCTTTGAGAATGTCTACCGCAGTTGAAGAAGAAACGTCAGGTAGAAATACCACCGGACCACGGCCTACAAGCCCGGAAACCATGAAGACTTGGAACAATGCCGGCCGTGAAGGCTTGCACACCTGGATATTACGACATAATTCAAAAGAAATTACCATCTTCAAACCAATATGGCTCTGGCTTTGTTTTCGGTTTACCGTCTCCTTTACTTTTTTTATCTTTCATGCTTGTTGCAGCTTCCAACTGAGCATCTTCTAGTTCCTACACAAAATTACAATATTAAATAGACCCGAAATGCATTAAACTTGAAAAATAGAGTACTGACCTTAAATCGGGAACGCATAGGAGTCAATTTCTCTTGTAATTCAGGTGTACACAATTCAAAAGCATCAAAATCAATAGGGAATTTTACATCTTTCAAAATTTTCGCATTAATAGATTCTTTTTCTTTAAAGTAAAATCGAACAAACTGTACTGTTAAATATGCCGGAAGTCGCTTTATTTTTGACTGAAACAAATAAAAGTTAAATTATCAAAGAGTTCTTTATTCATTTGTTAAAATGAGTTGCGTAATAGTACTCACAGTCTTAGTATAGACGGCATCTCTTTCAAGAGTAGAAGAAAACTTTGTTAATTGTTCTTGCATTTTCTGAAAATTAACAATAAAACAGTGTAAAAAAGTCACACAACGCCGCAGGAAATCATAGGCAATATTGTGGTTTCATTACTAGAATGAAACACGACGCATGAGTTGTACAGTTTGTACTCTAAGAACACGCCCATAATGTTCCCATCATTGAGCCATTTTCCTGAGAGTAGTTCCTTCAATCAGAGCCAGATTAACCATGTCGGAGCCCCTAGGCAATGCAATTCTCAGGGCCCCTTTTCAGCCGTTTAAAGATGATCAGCTCTTTTCAAGTTGATGAAGGTAGCATATTGTATGATTCATACAATACGCTACGTAACGCATCCATATTATTAGTTCTACTACTCGATACTAGATGGTTCTGTTCTGTAAGTATGAAGTATTTCATCAACTGACAGCATGCGTCGAAAAAAAGCAATAATACCTATTGTCATTGAGTATACAAATTTTCCAATTAAATTTTCTCTCTATATGAAACATTTTCAATTTCTTTTGTGCGCGCGCAGGGCCCCTAGCCAATGCGGAGCCCCTAGGCAGTTGCCTACTCTGCCTAATGGTTAATCCGGCCCTGCCTTCAATTATCCACGAGAGGCAGCACTTGTGGTAGGTACAAACATTATTTATTCCCAATTAGTGTCGTATCATTTTAGTGGTATAACTTAATTATTTAATTAATTTAATAATAATAATAATTTAATAATTAAGTTATACCACTAAAATGACACCGACACTATGGGATATAAATAATGTTTGTACCTACCACAAGTGCTGACTCTCGTGGATAATTGAAAGAACTACTCTCAGGAAAATGGTTGATTCCTTAAGTACAAGCAGAGAAAATAGTGCAGTAACATTTTATGTTAATTCTTCCTCTTTTATGTGTTTTTCCCCTAAATATTTACCTAAGCTTTGCTTAATTTGTAGATAAGTACCCACTAAGAACGAATGATATCGGTCCTAAGCCATCGTTCTTACAGAAAGTTGATAGTTTGTCATAGTAGCTCTATTTAGTACAATTATCACAAGACTGCCAGTGTAAACGTTTTGATCTAACAGTATTACACTTTGAGTCACGTTATCAAACGCTCTAGTGTAAAAACAAATTAAAACCTAACCTAAAATTTTGCTGACAGATATTATCATTAGTCATAGCGTTTACATACAGGGAGGGGTTAGTTCTGATTATTTAACGTCGGTTTCATCTCATTGCACTTCTAAGCACAAAATGTATCTCTATTCTCTATCCTTTGTTATCATCGCATAATAGCAAACGGTGAAAATACTCTCTGTGCATAAAGTGCTATGAGCGGAAAATGTTACTACTAGAGATGATACAAAATACTAGGAACAGTTATTTTGGAACAGATTGGAACAGTTGTCAGTTTAATAAAATACCTGTTCCGGGCTGTTCCAATGCTTCGACTGTTCCGAGTAACAAAACGGGCGTTCTTCTGCATAAAAGAAACATTCTCCGTTCCCGTTGTCAATTGTACATTTGTACCTATGTTGCAAACTGCAACAGTTTTGCTTGTCACCTACGGCTAGCGTACATTGTACGTAAAGTCGATTTTAGTATCACACCATCACATTAACATGCGTCGCACACGACATCGCGCCTTATTAAAAAAAGTATATTTTTAATATATTGTCAACAAATTTATTTTGTTTTTTTTAATAATTAGGTACCTTAAATTATTAAACTTGAATAATAGAATTAATTCACGAAAAAATACAAATAATTTACACTTCATAATTTCAAATTTTTATACGTTGCATGTTACAAGCTATTCCGAGAATGTCAATGTTCCAACGTTGGAACTGTTAAAAAGTAACAGGTTTTTGGAACTGTTACGTAAGCGGAACAGGAACGGAACGGAACTGTTATTAAAAAATAACAGTTTGTACCACCTCTAGTTACTACTATTTTTAGAAAAATGAAAAACAAAACAATACCGAACGTAATCCAGACTGCATATATCGCACATCTTGAGAAATAAAACAGCTTAGCTGTAAAAAGTTTTCAGTTGTTTTTGTCGGAGGTTCAGTTTCTGATTCCGTACAACGCAATTCACAATCAAACGTGCCTCCAAAGTACTGATCGATCAATGACCTACAGTAAAACAGAATTTTGTTTCAGAAAAAATAACAAGTAGAGATCACAAACTTTTGTTAAATACTTACTTAAAAGTACTGCTATCAGTTTCACCACTCTTCTTTTTAGCTGGTAATTTTTGTTGAAACATTCTCACTAATTCAGTCCAAAATTCATTAGCGTCCTAAAAAATTAAATTTCAAAATGATTTAACAGACTACAAATTTTTTTTGGGA
Source organism: Mongoloraphidia duomilia (assembly GCA_039654895.1). Taxonomy (NCBI): domain Eukaryota; kingdom Metazoa; phylum Arthropoda; class Insecta; order Raphidioptera; family Raphidiidae; genus Mongoloraphidia; species Mongoloraphidia duomilia. The sequence goes on from CM077516.1 coordinate 7,236,639, forward strand.
AATAAATGGTAACAGAATCTGAAATTTTCTAGCATTTTCCTTTTAGTCATTCAAAAAATTAAAGCAATTATTATAGTACGATTCGAAAATTTAAAATAGTGACTCATGCACTTACACTGCACTATTTAAATAAGCGGTACAGTTTTTTAAGTTTATTAGTAATACCCAGGGCCGCAGTAAGGGTAGGGCGGAGGGGGCGACGGCCCCGGGCGCATTAAGCAAGGGGCGCCGAAGACGCTGTATTTTTTGACATGAATAACGACAATGATTATTGCCAGGCTAATTACAATTCGACAAATATAAAATATACAATAAATAATAATACTTTTGCAAATAGGACTAAAGAAAGAAATATAACACTTATTATTAATTTGTATTTCACATTACGTATTTAATATTACAAAAGTAGCAAGCGCAAAGCAAATGCTTGAATCATTAAATGAAAATATTAATAAAATGTCACATTTAGAGTACTACAAACAATTCATGATTTGGGTTTAGTGGAAAGCTATTCAAACATGGGAATAGCATATCGAATTTTTTTAACAATTCCCGTAACCACTACTTCATGTGAGAGATAGTTCAGTAAACCGAAGCTCATAAAAAATTATTTACGATCTTCAATGAGTCAGAAACGGCTAACGAATTTGGCGATAATTTCTATAGAAATATATTATAAACTAAAAGTGCGAGTTGTTAGAGTCGATTCAGCGCTATTTTTTCTATAAATTGACTTAATATCAAACGAATCAGATCGAATTTATTTTTCAAAAATTTCGCAAATTTGTACAAAGAGGGGGGTCTTCTTACTTTTGGATTTTTAAGAAAACTCAAAAATCTCTCAGATGCTGTTTATATATCTTTGAAACTAAAAGTGCGAGTTGTTGAAGTCGATTCAGCGCTATTTTTTCTATAAATTGACTTAATATCAAACGAATCGAGTCGAATTTATTTTTCAAAAATTTCGCAAATTTGTACAAAGAGGGGGTCTTCTTACTTTTGGCATTTTTAAGAAAACTCAAAAATCTCTCAGATGTTGTTTATATATCTTTGAAACTAAAAGTGCGAGTTGTTGGAGCCGATTAGTGAACATTTTTTATGTTTTTCAGTTGGTTGTGTTGGAATATCTTATAAAAATCCTATATCATGCATTTTTTGATTTTTATTGGGGGGGGGGGGCGCAAATTGAAATGTTGGCCCCAGGCGCAAGATTTCCTTGCTGCGGCCCTGGTAATACCAGCCTGTGTACAGAAAAATGTCCGAGTAAATTTTCTGAGACTAACCTGTTGGCAAAATCCGCCATGTTCAGTTTTTTCAGCAAATCGAGGGAATGCCACGTGAAGCATTTGCAATAATATCAGTGGCGGAACAGTACTGCCCTTGTCCATTGTTGAATACAGATCTCGCACAGCGGCTGTTATTGACTGAGCTGCCAGTCCTGCACCTGCTACATCTGTCAATTTGGTTAAAATATTGAATAAGTAATTTTATTAGTATACTAATTCGGAACAGCATACTTTCGCAAAAAAAACTATTTCAAAAAAAGATCCCCAATAAATCGACTGTTTACTACCAATACCTCCTATGTGCAAAAACGCAAATTTTTCAGGAGGTACAAAAAACTGTTTAGCATGGAGTTAAAATAACTTTTGAATAAATATATCTCTAATTAAGTGAATGCATAATGACTGCAAACAGTATATGAAACACCTGTTGTAAAGAACAATGACGTAACACAATGCTGTAATCAGGAAAAATTCATGAATTCAAACCTATGTCACCGTAGGGATTTTAACCCTAAACTAGGGTTAAAATTCCTACGGTGACATAGGTTTGAATTAATGAATTTTTCCTGATTTTAGCATTGTGTTACGTCATTGTTCTTACTCAGGTGTTTCATATACTGTTTGCAGTCATTATGCATTCATTTAATTATGTATTTGTTCACGACGTCCGTGTTAAAATTTGTATTTATTATATCTCTAATGTTATCACTGTTGAGATTATATTTCTTTTTTTGAACATTTTTTTGCGAACATTGTTCCATAGATTTAAGAAAGATCTTCCTACTGACGTAATAACCCATATTTGACCAAAATGATACAGGTAGTAAACAGTCGAAATAGAATATTAAATCCACATTGCTGCAAAAAACCAAAATGATTCTGAACTTTTCTTCAAATGAAATTATTTCTTGATCGTAGAGCACACTTATTAGAAAGTGGGCCTTATTCATTTCAAATTTAAAATAGTTTTCGAACGAATTATATCTAGGTATCAACTAAAATTCAATTTAACATAACTTACTTCCACCAAATTCTCGAAGTGCAATTCTTAATTCAGGAACAGTCTTCAAACACTGAACCGTCGCATTCATATAACAGGTATTGCCAAGATTTGTCAAACCTGCTGGCAAATCCAACTGAAAAATATGTACATATTAATTATTTACTGCATCTCTAGACATACAATATCTCAAAAATCAACTTTAATACAAAGACAATGGAGGAGTTTCCTCTAATTTTTTTTAACCGACTTCAAAAAAAGGAGGTGGTTCTCAATTCGGATGTATTTTTTTTTTTTTTATGTTTGTTACCTTATAACTCAGTCATTTATAAACCGATTTTGACAATTTTTTTTTATTTGAAAGGATATACTTTCAGATTGGTCCCATAGAAATTTCATCAAAATCGGTTCAGTAGTTCGGCTGATTTTAATAAAAGTGAGTAACGGCGTGTGATTCTTTAAGGTAAACGTCACTTTTTGACATATCAGACACCTTTAAGAAAGTCGGTTTAATAAAAGTGAGTAGCAGCATGTGATTCTTTTAAGGTAAATGTCACTTTTTGACACTAAAAAGTAAAAAATAAAAAACTTCTTAACAAAAAAAAAACCTCCTTCAAAAAACCACTAAAAAGAAGAAAATAATGAAATTTTGAGGTCTGTGCCAATTTAATAAAATATGAAGTTGGTTAAAAAGAAGATATTAATCACTATACTATACTTTTTAACCGACTTCATATTTTATTAAATTGACACAGACCTCAAAATTTCATTATTTTTTTCTTTTTAGTGGTTTTTTGAAGGTTTTTTTTGTTAAAAAGTTTTTTATAAACGAAAAACAAAAATTAAAGCAAAATGATATAAAACTGTGAAAGAATATTTAAAATATTATCTTAAAAATGACGAAGTTAGTTCAATGCTGTACTTTATAACATTTTTTTTTGTGGCCTGACGTCATTTCTCCCGTCCGTGGCCACATTAGACAAAAAATTGGACCTTCGGCCAAACATTTGGCTTAGGCCAAAATCAAGCCGCAGGTTTTGCCCAAGCCGAATGTTGAATTTACTTAATAATCAAGTGAGTATTATTTTATTCAAATCACACACAATTCTGCAAAGAATTTCAAAAAAAAAAAACAAGAAATGAAAAAATACTTCTCGTTTTCAACTTCAACGCAACTGCAGCTTACACTAATAAGTGTATTTACACTCGCTTTTTTAGCATTATACAACACCTTCGGCTTCAGTCGAAAGGTTATGGCAAAAACCGAACAATCAGCTTCGGCCAAAAACTGACTACAATAAACGTTTTGGTTAAAATATCAAAAGTTTGAAAGCCTATTCATTTGTTAAGACGCCAGCTGCTTCTATGTACAATATCTATCTTCGAAATAACTGGACTAAACTAATTGTATAACTTTTACAATAGTATACATTTTTTGTGCTTTTGAACCTATAGGAATATCTTCATAAAATCAAAAAATAAATGTTTCAAATTTTCAGCATTTCTTAGATGCCAAACAGGCTTTTAATAAAAAAAGTATGATACTTACCGCAGTTGCTAATTCAGACTCATTCATATCTTCTACAAAAACAGTCTTTTCAGCAGGTTCCGCAGGAACATCTTCCTCTTTACTCCCCATTAATAAAATAGTTATACCCTGAAAATAGTTAATTACGAATTAAAATATTATAAACGGTATATATTATTAATTATAAATAAATAAATAAAATACTACATACGTCTTTCAGTTTCATGTTGCTCCAGTCATTGTCTTTGAGCTGAGTCCCTTTAAGCATGACTTTTTGTCGTTCTGGTTGTACTCCAGTTAGGGCAAACAGCTGTGCTTTGAATAGCAAAGGAGCTTCATCCGTATCCACTTCTACACCAGGATAACTCTCTTTTCCCCATTTTACTTTCACTAAAATTGTTAAATGTAGTTTTTATTTATGCTTTTTTATTTATTATATGCAATGTACAGCACAAAAACTAGGTTAAGTAACGTATAATTATAATTACCGGTATATTTTGGCATATTTTCTATTTTCAATCAATTTATTAGTTTAAATGTTTTAAATTATGTATAAATATACAAATATCAAATGTTATTTTATAATAATTTAAACCAAATACGGCACATTGCACTAACACAAAAAGTTAAAAGTCAGCACCATGCAGTAACTTTTATTCTAAAATGATGTTCATGTTGGTGACCTATCAAAATATGCAAGCCATGCTGTGCCCATAGAACTTATATGAATCCTCTAAGGTAGTGTCTTAGACCATATAGATAGATATGGGACAGCTAGTTACACATCCTTTTCCCATAGTATATAGCACTGATCTCTACATAATACTGGATTGTGGATTTGCAAGATTTTTAAATTACCTAACATAGGTAGTTGAAAAAAGAAATAAATTCGTTTAAAGTCAGACTGCGAGATCGTTTTTTTAGAAAATAATATGTATTAACAACAACAACAAAAGAAGGAAAAAATATTAAATTTTAAGTTGTTTTTATAGAGTAGGTACATAATTAATAAACATGTATATAAAGAATACATATTTGCTCTAAATATTTCCATTTTTTTAAATGTACAGAACTTTTTTTAACTTCCCGCTAAGAAAATTGAAAGTTTTCAAAAATAGGGGGAAGTTATTGATTTCACCCTGATTTTCAAAAATCGAGTTTTCATCAGATCTCAACGTTTTGTAATCCTAGGAAGCTATTCTGACTATTTTTACGATGTCAGTATCTCTCCGTGTGTGTGCACGTAAACCTCGCATAACTTTTGAACGGCTTGACCGATCGAATCGCGATTTGCGGCATTCGAAAGGGTTCCACTGAACTTAGATTTCCTGAAAATTTGAACCGATTCGGTCCCATAGATTTTGATAAATTCAAAAAAAAAAACGAAAAAAAAAGTTGTTAAAACGATGTTTTTTTCAAAATACCATCTAGAATATTGTACCGATTGATTTCATAATCTAATCAGCTCTTCTCCTCTTAAACTGCGTCGTATGCCGCTAAGCGGATCAAAATCGGTTAATCCGTTTGAGAGATATCGTAGTCAACATATTTCGAAAAATGCGGGAAGTTAAGTTCCAAGGATGGCCTGCAGGGTCAACCGATTTAGATTTTTTTAATAAGTCTGTGATCCATTTATTACAAAAAGGAAGACAAATAAACAAAAAAAAAACTAACAATTTTTGACAGAAAAAGGTTGATGGTAAAAAGGGATATTATTTATGTGACTGTAGTAGTTTAAAGTTGTATGCACTTCAAACAAACTATATAGGTACAATGTATAATTTTCAACAATAGCTTTATTGAAATTTCACAGACATATACCACGTGTTCAAAAGTTTCGCCATGACAGACACTTTGATCAAGCTTATCGAGTAGGGGTGCACCGAATATCACATTAAATAATCCCATATTAACCGGGCTCCATTACCCAGTGTAGCCTGATATCAAAGTAGCTCAAAAAAAATTAGAATTTCTGTTAATTGAAATGTATTTTAATTTTCAAATTTCTTCATTCTTTAAAACATGTAGGATAAAGAGAAAAGAAACTAATTTACATACATTCGAAGTTATCTCAAAAGTGAGGAAAATAAGGGTTTGCTATTCCGGCGATAGAGGCGCTGAATCTATAAGACCCCAAGTTGAGAGAGTAATCGGGCGATTTGAATATTGACTTTTTTTTGCAAAATAGAGACTGGCTCGTCCTTGGTTTTCGGGTCATGCACTTCGCATTGCGGCATGCTGCGATTAGTCTCCTTTCCCTCTATCCTCCATGCTTCGAAAGTTAAATTTTTGAAATCTGAAATTTTAAAACATTTATTTAAAAAGGCAAGTATTTTCTGGTTGCCAGATATTTTGAAAATGTATCCTGCCAGATTATCAGGTACCTGGCAAATCTACTATCCGATGCATCCCTAAAAACAAGTACAAATAAACTATTTGCTCATTGGAGTATTGTAGATATTAAAGAAATTTGGAAATTATGTAATTCACTGTCATTTGTAAATAAGAAAAACATTTTAAATTTTATTAAAAAATTAATGAGCGCTTTTGACTTAATGTAGTCATCTTCAGACCGGTGTTTACAAATTTTTAATCATCATAATATTGTGTCAACAGTTTTTTGATCGCATCTTAAATTGAGATGACTACATCAAGTCGAAAGCGTTTATTAATTTGTTAAAAAAATATAACTTTGGAAGTGTTTTTCTTATTTACAAGTGACAGTGAAGTATTATTTACTGTAAATTATAATTTCTAAAAAAAGATAGCAATACATTTTTGAATAAATAAGTTAAGAAAAAAAAAAGTGTGTGTGTCAGCTCTGACGCACGACTGGAGTTTACTCCGTAAGTACGATTGTCTTTGACTATGCAGTAGGCAAACATACATACTTACATGCGCCAGTGTACACGTCGGCTTTATACAAGTGTACACATACATTGAAAGGTGCGCAAGGTACGTTGCGCAGAAAAACGTAACGCTTTTTAGTTAACGCTTGTATAAATTTTACTCCTCATAAAATTTCCATACCGGGGGCCTTATATGAAAATCGATTCTTAAGGAGTAAACTCCAATATCAACACAAGATATGTTTTCATTTTGACAATTCCAATGTACTCTTTACAATATTTAAAATGTCTGCAATGTATATTTGAACAGCCATTTTTAAAAAAGAGCTAAATGTTTAACAGCTGGTTTTTCATTATTTTTTCTTTTTAGAAATTTTACAGACATATTTTAACAAATTGATAATATCATTCAATAAGAAATATCAAAAATACAGTAGAACACTTACTTATACAACATTAAAAAGAGAGATCTAAACTGAAGAATTTGTCCATAAAAAACTCGCTATGTAAAAAAGCGTTTTCGCAATTTTTAAAGAAAAAGTATCTTAATTATTAAATAGACAGTAGCCATTCCACAAGCAAATACTTTTCTTAACGTAATCAGTCGGCAATCTGCCATCGTGATGTTAAACGTCAAACAATTAAGATTTTTTTTCCTTGTATATGTTAATTGTTTGACGTTTAACATCACGATGGCAGGTTGCCGACTGATTACGTTAAGAAAAGTATTTGCTTGTGGAATGGCTACTGTCTATTTAATAATTATTATATTATAACCACAAAAACTCAACTCATTGTGGTATTTAAAAAGTATCTTATTTTTAGTCAATACTGGTATTTCTTTTAGAAAATACAATTTAAAAAAACTTGATTTAAGGACTAGAGTTATAAAAACTGGGAAGTCTTCACATTACATTTAAAATGACTTCAGGTACCGTTCCAACATTTCTGTTAAAATTGTGTTTTAAAGACCACCAACAGCTAAGGTTATTTGGGCCAGCACCAATTCATATTTTCAATTCATTATTTTTTTTTTAATAATAAATTGAAAATCCAATTGACACTTTTACCAGCTCTCGGGCCAGAACCCGGGAACTAGTAATAGAGGAACCATAGCAACGCCATGTAAACAACAGCATTGCTACACTCTCGGCTATTCTCAAGTCCCCAACATTTCTGTATGCAATGCACAGCAGTTTATCATGTGGGTCGGTCAAACCGTCAAACGCTCGTTTACCTGCACAAAAAACGCGCGTATGGCACTGGCAGTACCAGTGGCGGACTAAGCCCGTCGGAGGCCCGGGGCGGCAAAACTAAATGAGGCCCCCGGTCTGCTTAGAAATTGATGTATTTGTAGCGTAAATTTCGTAAAAAATGAATAATATAAATGTAATGACTGACAAAAAAAATCAAATATTTATAATAAACGACCTACCTACGTTTATATTTTGTATACGTACGGGACCTCCAACTCCAAACTGCCTCTTACTTACTGAATGTATTTTAGACTTGTTTGGGATTTGATTAAGAAGGACTTCTCGAGATTTGGAGGCCCCTCAGGATCAGAGGCCCTGGGCGAGCCGCCCCTTCTTAGTCCGCCACTGGGCAGTACATACTGTATTGTGTAGTTGCGCGCATGGCTTGATTTTTTATTTATTGTAGATTATAGACGCGTCGACATCTTAGGTCATTAGCGTCTTTTAACTACACTAAATAACAACTTTCTTAAAACCAAATAACATCACAAAACATCCAAGAGCGCAGGTGGGATTCGAACCCACAACAGTCTAGTCTAGAGGCTGAGGTACCAAGTACGCTATCCACTAGGCTATACTGCCCTCTGGGCATGGCTTAAAATGACGTATTTATGCATGTTTAGCATTTATTTATTGCCCATAATATTTTCAATTTTGTTGACACTTGATACGTGAAAAAAAAAGAACTTGTACAGCAGGAATAGCCAGTTTCCTCAACATTTCAAAACTCATAAAAGTCCTTGAAATCATACTTTATTTGGTAAACAAAATAAAATGTCAATGTAATTAAAAAACGTCATTAATGGAGAAAAAATACAAAAAATGCATGTTTAAGAAATGAAAAAAGATATTACATTTTTACACCAATTTAATTTACAATACAATAATCAACTGGAATTCGAATAAGTATTAGGAAATTTATATTGAACTGCAATACACAGAGAAAGGTGTCCACTTTAGGGTCAGTTAATATTAATTAATTAAGAATCAATACAAGAACAAATGAATTATTCGAAGAAACCATATTTTTATTGCGAATTCAACTGAGTGACCCCTGATGTGGTTCTATCTTTTGTAGGTCGTTCATAAATTATGTAAAGATATTTTTTATCACTACCCCGACCTCCCCATAAGTAACATATCATCGGACGCCCTCTCCTAGATACAGAGTTTCTCCTCTTCAATAAAAACAATCTAAATAAATTCTTCATTAATCATTTTCGGCGACTGGCCGAAGTCAAGTCAGACCATCAACTATTACTTAAAAAATCAACATTATAATGTTTTATTATTAAACAATTCAAACAAGAAAAATAACAGTAGACACGTTCATTGCTATTTTTTTTTCTTTTTTTCCATAATATACGGGGGGGGGAAGCAAAATGAGATTTTTGATTTGGTTTTTACACACAATTTATCGTTTTGCATAAATGTTGTTTGTACACTTCGCGTAAATTTTTGAAGTTATACTTCTTTTGGCACGTTATGAAAAAATGATGAGAGTGAATTTTTACGATGCGCGCGCATCGCGTCACGAAAATTTAACAGGATGAAGTTGCAGCATTAATGATTTCCATAGTTACCATATAAACAAATATAAATAAATTCACTCCAGTCCTTTTATTATTTTATATTTCAATAAATTATTTGCACGCAAATTAAAAATTAATTCTTAATCACGCCAAAGAAGTATAACTTCTAACGCGTGTACAAAGTACACGCATCAATTTTTTTATTTCATTACGTAACGGAACTTAAGCCCCTTTCTCCCTCCCTCGTAACATATCTATAATTGACCTTATGCAATTTATGAACGGCCCATTATTAAATATGAACAGAGACGCGTAGTCAGTCGAATTTTTTATTGAAAGATTCCATGTTGGCTACAACAAAATAATGACGAAGAGCAGTCAAACTTTGTTTGTTTATATATTTTTTTGCTTCGAGTTTGATAAATGTGCCAATATTAACAAATGCTTCTTAGCTTACCCAATCAAATAAGACTCATTTTGGACAAATAGCAGAAATACTTACAAGTTCTGAAATTTTGAATGCTCAATTTATATTTTATAATAAAAGGCGATCCGATAATGACCTTGATTGTGACCACGATGACGCTTATCCTAATCGCTACTGAATTTAGACGGATTAACGATTTTTACTGCGTCACTTTCCTGAGTTGGCGACTAGCATTTTTTTCTTCAAATATTTATATCAACTTTTATATGATAATTTATGGTCATACATACTGTGTCCCAGCGATTACGCAATATAGCAAAAATACATTGTAAAAAATATAAGGGATCACAGAAGTCTTATATTGGCAGCTGAGTTCAAATGAATCGTCCGTATGTTTTCAGGGTGACCACAGATATTTGAAAAAAAAAAATAACTTTTCCAGGTTTTTCAGTACCTACCCGATAGTATATTGTGTTACTAGTGTGCTAAATACATCTTTATACATCAGGCGCGATGTTTTCAGCACGAGTAGTAGGCGAGCGTGCATCGCGAGCCACATACGAGTACTGAAAATATTGCGCCTGACGCATAAAGATTTAGCACACGTGTTGCACACTATACTTTATTCAACACATGCATGGTTTTAGACTAATAAATAATAATAATAAATAATGTCTAGACATTAATTCAATTTGAAACAGTTATATAATGAACCATTATGTAACTGTTTTTCATTATAGTACTGAAAAGCGTTACATAAGGGATTATTATGTAACTAGTTACATAATGAACCATTATAACACTGAAAAGCGTAACATAATGATCACCAGTCAATAAACGGCCATTTAAGGTCCGCAAAACAGATATTAAAAAACACTGAAAGCGTACATGTGTTGAATAAAACCCATTTTTTCCACACTTTCTTTCATTCTCATAAAGTAGTATATATATAGTTAATCAAGAAATTATTAGTCCTATCCGTAAATAAATTCACATATTAGTGAATAACACAATATATCAGACGACATATTATCGCCATGATATTTAATAGAAGGCTATAATATAAGAAAAATGTAAATGCCACTCTCGGGACTTGAACCCGAAACTCCCGATTACGCGTCAGGCAAGTGTATTTGATTTAAGCAGTTAGTTTTTCTTATTCTATTTTTCTCACCTTACACTGAGTTAACTATAAGGCTGTAATATTACGAATGAAAAAAATAAAACTACACGTAGAACAGCACTCAGCTACCCGAGCTCAGCTCGTGGTATAATCGTTGCAGGTTTGAATCAAAAAAATACGTACTTTGATATTTTTCCGACTGATTTGCCTGACCTATTCGCAATTAAAAGCAAAGAGGCTGATATCTGGTGTTCGAATCCGAAGTCGTCGTATGTGGGATCTATGAGAAAAAAAAAATGGCAGTTCCCGTAATTTCATTGTCTCATTTGACTTAAACCAACGTGTTTATAATTCACCTTACTTACAAAACTATTCAAACCATCATTTCGCCCAAAGTGCTGACAGCTACATTCGCTTTTAATTGCGAATAAAAATTTCTGGACTTTTTCTGGTCTGTGGCTAGTAATGTAAAAATACGGTATTAAACTTTTTTGTGTATTAAACCCATGGTATAATACCGTATTTTTTCAGTATAAAACGGATTTTTACTTTTTCACACTAAGGTTATAGTGCATTATTCAGAATTGCCAATTGCATAATAGGAAAAGTTCCTGTTCTCATTTTGGTATTAAACGGTATTAAACCATTTTAAACAGTGTTAAACGTTTTATACGTGCTGTACAAAATAGCAAAATACACAGTATTTACACCTAGTATAAAACTGGGGTATATTATTTTTTTTATATATCATATAATACCGTTTTATTCAAACGTTTTATACCAGAGTATTTACATCACTATCTGTGGCCACCCTGCTTTTATACATCATATCAGCTAAAAGAACATTCTACATTGCGTGATCTGTGGGACATGCGGCAACCGCATTATAACCAAATTTCAAGACTTATATTTCTGACATTTCATCCCATTTGACTGGACGTATTTAAAAATTAAGATATAAAATGCGTTTATTTAAATGCAGCTACAAGTTTTAAGAACAGGTAGACACCCTGTATTTGGAAAGACCGATATTGTTAATTTTTGTTCTGAGTCATTTCATGATAATTAAATACTTAACATAAAATAAGACTAACATTTTTAAAAAATCAGTCATTTCTGTAAAAAAGTAACAATAATTTGTCAAATATCCCTAACAGAACTATTCACAGGGCTTTAATGGCAAAGAGCAAGAAAACAGCGCATGGCTAATATTAAAAAAAATAATTGAACCGTTTTCTTTGTTCTCTAGTCCCCGGGAACAGGACTATTTTTGTTTATGATACATTTTTAGAGTGTTAGGACTCCAAGTCACTATATGAATAATAAGAAGTATTAGAAATACCTTGTATTTTTGGTGTCCGTCTTGTGACTTCATGTGTTGTTAACACGACGCGTTTCAGCAACGAGTTGCCATCTTCAGGTGTGGTTAATTGTGAAATTAACCACACCTGAAGATGGCAACTCGTTGCTGAAACGCGTCGTGTTAACAACACATGAAGTCAGAAAACGGACTCCAAAAATACAAGGTATTTCTAATATTTCTTGTTAACACGACGCGTTTCAGCAACGAGTTGCCATCTTCAGGTGTGGTTAATTTCACAATTAACCACACCTGAAGATGGCAACTCGTTGCTGAAACGCGTCGTGTTAACAACACATGAAGTCACAAGACGGACACCAAAAATACAAGGTATTTCTAATACTTCTTACTATTTTGTTCAGTTTTTTTATAAATTCTTTTCAAAATACGTAAATGTGATAAAAGTTACAGTTATATAATGTATAGTATGTATAAAAAATGCAATTATTTCAGTATTCAGAAACCACTTTGTGGTTTTTGATTTTTTTTATTTTTTACACAAATATAAAAATTGTTCAGTAGGTAAACTTAAATTTCAAAATTATTTTCGACATACATATAGATAAAAAATAATCAACAAACAATTGAAATCTGTTTACCTAATTGGCCGCAGTTTTTTGTCTTTGGAAAAATAAAACAATGAAGGCTACCGTATTTTTTTTCATCAGATAGCGCTAGTGAGAAGTGAGGTATGCGTCAAATGCTTTTTTTATTCGTTAGATGACGCTAGTAGCAAGCAAAGTATGCCTAAGGTTTAGAGATTAACGGTTTGTGTTTAGTTATTCTTCGTTTGTTCATTATTAAGGAATGAATAATAAAAAAAATACAAAATTGCGATTTAGCCGTTAAATGATTGAATGACATAATTTACTTGCTTGTGGCGCCATCAGGTAGTGGAAAATATAAACAGTACTGACATTTAAATGTCATAAGTGACGTATATCTTATTAGAGATAATCTAGTAACTTTATACCTCACTTCCCACTAGCGCTATCTGATGATAGAAAAAAGCTTGGTAGCCCTTGAAAAACCACTATCAAAACCCAGATTTGTAACGTTCCGCACAACAGTTCTGATAATCATTCACAGATAACACTAATAGTTGAATCATAGCTCTTGGCATAGTAAATTTCGTCACAATACGATGGGCAAATTTCTCAGTAAAAAAAATATGTAGTCAAGAAATTCTCAGTATGACTAGGTTATGTCAATTATTTTATATCTACGAATATGTCCGTCTTTGTAATTACTAAGTACCTACTAATATTAATAATCATAAGGTTAGTAACATTAAACAAAAATTATATATACACTGTAAAAATTCATGAGGTTTTTTTGACACTAAAAAAGTTATAATAGAATAACAAAAAAACTATAATATACTGAGTATAAATGCTTCCATTTTGTTTTCAGAATCTATACAAAAGAATGTTTATTTATAAAAAGTTGAATAGGTAACAAGAGTTAAATTTTTTTTAATGAAAAAAAAGATCGATCAACCGTGTGCACGGAGCTTTAGAAATACAAAAATATTCAATATTCTTATAAAAAATCAACATACGATTCAATATAATCTGATAAGTCAACAATTCATATAAATTAAATGCCAATCTCTTTACAATGTGCCAATTATTTTAACAATTCAATAATTAAAACTGTCAATTGACCCTTACTGAATAAATTAACCGATTTAAAATTACAATCATCAACAATTTAACCAAAAAGATATTTTTTTTTAGGTTACATTTCACGTGTCTCATTTCGTAAGTTCCCGTAAGAGATGGCAACACTTTTGATTTGACACTTTTTAAATTTAAATCTGACATTTACTTTACAATGGCATTAAAATTTGATAGAGAATGTTCTCACTAACTGTGTGTGTGTTTTTAAAGACCGCCAACAGCTAAGGTTATTTGGGTCTAGCACCAATTCATATTTTCAATTCATTATTTTTTTTTTTTAATAATAAATGGAAAATCCAATTGACACTTTTACCAGCTCTCGGGCTAGAACCCGGGAACTGGGGACTTGTAATAGAGGAACCATAGCAACGCCATGTAAACAACACCATAGCTACACTCTCGGCTATTCTCAAGCCCTGTTCTCACTAACGCCTTAATATTTTCAAAATTAGTTATTTTTGAAAAATCTGTCCAGTTTTACCTTTACTGTACCTAAAGATTTTTTAAGACACAATTTTGAAAATATCTATCTTTGTGCAGAAGAACATTCTCTACATCACTCGAACTTATTGACATCTTTTGAAAAAACTTTTGAACTGAGACAATGAAATTTTAGCCATATTAATTTAGGATTTGTTTGAAATAAGAAACAGCATTTTCCAACTTTTTTTCGACGTGGTTAAATAACAAGTGCAAACAAAGAATTATCCAGGTGTGCAAGCTTTCACGGCCGGCATTGTTCCAAGTCTTCATGGTTTCCGGACTTGTAGGCCGTGGTCCGGTGGTATTTCTACCGACGTTTTGTCTACAACTGCGGTAGACATTCTCAAAGGCGATGTGGCAGCGGTCGAAGTGTCCTCCCTGGCGGCTCACAGGTCAGCCAAGGAGGACACTTCGACCGCTGCCACATCGCCTTTGAGAATGTCTACCGCAATTGTAGATGAAACGTCAGGTAGAAATATCACCGGACCACGGCCTACAAACCCGGAAACTATGAAGACTTGAAACAAAGAATTGTTTAAATTTATGCTTCTTGCTATTAGAGGTTAAATTTTATTTCAAATTAATAAGTGACTTATTATAACGGGTGTAAAAAAACAACTCGGCAACCGATAGGTAGCGTTATTTTTTTCGGTTACTAATTATTGGGTCTAGTTGAAAAATTATACAGAAAAATGAGTATTATTTTTGATATTCATACATAACTTTAAAACTTATCTATTGGAACTGATATTCGACATTTTTGAGATTATTCCATTGGAAAATACTGATTCATTTTAAGAGGTTAATGGTCATTTTCTGGTAGCTTCCAGCGTTACATATAGCAACAAACCGTATTTTTATCTATAAGCATCTTAGCTTCTGGTACACGGAAGGGGCTGCGAGCGTCAGTCATCAGACCGTAAGTCTCGTTTAAAAAATTACGATTAAAATGATAGATTTTAAAGCCTTTTGAGAGCAATTTGTGACCACGAAATTAAACAATTTCTCATAACATTATGAATTTATATACAATGAGACATTTTCCTGACAGTAGTTCTTTCAAATATCCATGAGAGGCAACACTTGTGGTAGATACAAACACTATTTATTCCCCATTAGTATCGTGTCATTTTAGTGGTATAACTTAATTATTTAATTAATTTAATAATAATAATTTGATATTTAAGTTATATCATTAAAATGACACGACACTAATGGGAAATACAAGGATGTTATAACATCCTTGGGGAAATAAGTAATGTTTGTACCTACCACAAGTGGATAATTGAAGGAACTACTCTCAGGAAAATGGCTCATTTTGTTTCATTTCTAAGTTTGTAATATTACGAAAATTTGTTTTCCTTCAAAATATTGGAGGGGAGGGGGCAAATGTCACCCCTTGTGACTCCTTAGCGCCCTCGAATTACGCCTACGTGAAGAAGAATAATTAAATTGTAATAAAAATGTAAAACTGTCGCGGTGGACTGAGTTAACCCCTACGGTGACATAGGTTTGAATTAATGAATTTTTCCTGATTACAGCGATGTGTTACGTCATTGTTGTTATAACAGGTGTTTCATATACTGTTTGCAGTCATTATGCATTCATTTAATTATGTATTTGGTCACGACTTACGTGTTAAATTTGTATTTTATTGAATTTATAATATAAATGTGTGAATTTAGTATTTAATTTATAATTCAGTTATATTTCTGTGGTTTTTTATTTTATATAAATAGATTTTCAGTTATGTTATTTCTGTATATCAGGTAAGAATACTCTGGACCAAAACGATGTGAGAACCACGGATAAAGCAAACTTGAAAACCAACAATTTTGTAAAGTATACTTACAAAAAAATCCACAATGGCATTTGTGAAGTGAACAGTTCAAGCGCCTATGGCTACCAGAAAATGGTTATTATACTGACTTGAAAATAACTGACTTTTATTTTTTTTCTACAAAGTGCAATAGTACAATGTGCCACAAGGGAGGAAAGTGCTACATTTCCTCCCATGTTGCGCATACTATTTTTTCTCCTGCCAGGCCAAAAGTTCGCAAAATTGAAAAAAAAAAATATTAAAATTATTATTTTTATTTGATTTATTATTAAAATTATTGAAAAATCATTTTAAAGGAAATAATTTTAATGTGTAGGAGACAGAAAATAGGTGCGTGAGAGCCGGCATAAGTACTATTGCGCACGCGCACTTGTCTGTACCACGGGAATAAAGAGCGATTTTGTTCCCGCTTGGCAGGGACGAAAGTACGAACTTTCGGCCTAGGTAGGAGAAAAAATATTTATGATAGGTACTTCAATTTCAAATAAAAAAGTATCATTCTATTTCGAAAGTACGATTTTACAAACATTTCACTCTTCAGAAAAAAAAACATCACTTATATCCACATTATGTAAAATTATCTTAAAAACAAACAAATAACCAAATCTTTTTAATGATCGCTGTTTGAGAAATTAATAAATTTATAACTTACTATAATTATAAAGTTTCGAGAAAGTATAATAATTTTCCAAAAAGCATTGGTAATCTTAATTTATTTCACTAAATTACGTATAAATCTCAACATCCATTACATCTCTCAAAACAAACAAAAGAATGTGTAAATAAAGTGCTTTTTGTTTATCTCCTAAACAAAAGCCACACGGTTGAGTTTATGATTCAATTAACAAACAAGAAGAGATAAAGTCAACCATTTAATCCTCCAGTGAGAGAGCATGGATTACAATAGTTAATCGTTTTTTGCTGCAACGGAGAGACAGCATCGCTAGTCACATATCTTGAGGTAGCCGAGTGGCTCAATGTTTGCGAATTTATTTCAATTTAAAATACGTCGATGATTGAATTCCGCTCGACCCATCATTTGCAATGTCCGTGTGGTGGGGTCAAGACATGTGATTGGCAGTACTGTCTTGTCAAATCATCAAAAAATAGACTACTCTTGTGATCCACGGCGGGTGAGAAAGTTTGCCCAGCAAATAATAATTTGACATACAATCGTTCGAAGGCCAAACTGTATTCTGTTCAATGGTGACTGAAATTGTGAAACATAAAATGCACGGTTGAGATTTACATTTTTCGCAAACAGTGATTCTAGTTGATGATATGTTGTTCGGACCGTTGGCTGTACCACGCCCCCACCGGAGAATTAATAAACTGAGTAAATAACGGAAATATCTATCTATACTATATTTATATTATTTAACATACATTTAAACAATCGAATCAATACTTACACACGCACACACATACACACGTAATGGAGGACTCGTTCACACCATGATGGGGGCATCTTCACTACACTCTTCCACAGCCTTCTGAATCAACGCTATATCAGTGGACGATTGCCTTTTTAACTGAGAAGCGACATGCGGATGGGTATTGTCGCCACCCGAAACAGATCTGACTACAGGCCACCTCGTCCTTCTAGGAGGCGCTCCTCCTCGATCGGTAACGGTGTCCATCGACGGCGTTCCGCACGAGATGTCGTCCATGCTGCCTTCTCCGTCTCCGTCCAAATCCGTAGACAGCAGATCGTCGTCCGAAGTCGTGCGGGTCAGACTCGGAAGTGCCGAAGTCAGAAGAGCTTTCTCGTTTTGGATTTCCTGTATGTGACTGACGAGCAACGCTTCCTCATCGTCTCCGTTCGAAGGTAAAGGAGAATGCGGTTCCGTTACCGGATTGATCTGACTCGCCGGTAAAAGTTCCTCGGGACTGAACACTTTCGAACTGCGCAGAGACGAGAGTCGGTGCGTCGCCGTGTGACATGCCGTATCGAGCGTTTCGATATCCGCCAAAGTAGCTTTGACTTTTCTCATCTGTTCGGAAATTATCGTTTCGACACACTGCGTCTGCCTGCCGATATCCTGCAGGCTGTCTTGAGCCGGCAACGGTTTATTAGTGCGTAAAATGCAAGGAGCAAATACGATAGCCAAAGAGCTGGCGTTCATTCGGTTAGCCTCTTCGTGTAAAGCTACTCGTGCCAAGTGAAATATTAAACGCTCCATTAAATCGAAATTTGGCTTTGGTAATTTTTTTATGATAGCAAATAACGTCGAAACACGATCTTGAGGATCATGCAAATTTGCGGCGCGTAAAAAATCCTCATAGCAATCGAACGTCAACAGCGGTTCAGGCATTTCTCGTAGAAAACTTTTCAAAACCGACGCAAGTACGTGCACTTGATAATCTTCAAATCTGATGTCTTGCCCGCACTCTTCCATTTTCGCTTTCAATTCTTTCACTTTCGAATTAACTCCCGGTTTACGATAAATACCTTCCGTGTATAAGCCGTATATTTCGATAGTCGTTATCAATCGATCGACGATCGGCGGGACTTTACCCTCACCCGTTAAAAGCTGGCATAACGGTACTCCAAATACACGCGGTGAATTAATATGACCATCGATCGTCGGGTCTTTGCCACACGGAGCCGTAACCTTAGCGTAACATTTTTTATGACAAGTCAATCTACACGATTGGCACACTAATCCTCGTTCTATTGGCCACATAAAAAAAGAAGTACATATCTCACACGCGGTCGGTATATTTATTATCGTAAGCATGAAAGAATGTCCTGCGAAAATAATGGGATCCTCGATTTTACGTTTCTTTTCTTTTTTCCGTTTAGCTTTACTCGGTTTTTCATCGTTTCGCGACGTCATAAATTCGTTCATGAAGCCCCTAAATGCGTTGACGCCCATTGTAACGGGAAAATCTTCATGCTTGTCTTCCATAACACATACCGTTTCCATTACGTGTAAAAAATTAGCTATCAGATCTTTATACTTAATATTTAACGATTCGGCACCCTGTTTATTGACAACACTGTAAGTCTGAACTAAATTATCTTTGAATTCGCGTAATGCGTGTTTAAAAACACGATCAACTTCACTCGGCTTGTTGCCTTCTTCACTTTCCATTTTATAAATTTTCTTTGTAATAAAGTCCTGCATCGACTGTAACTCCCTCGCGTCCGATATTATTTTATCGGTGCTATCTGTGAATTCCGACGTTCCCGTAAGACTAAATTTGCTAACGGCAGCCTGTTTCTGTAAGTCATAAGGCGTTCTCGAATGTTTTCTGTGTTTTCTCCGTCCCGGTTTCCCACTTTCCGAACTAGATCCTTTGCAGGGCATCTGTAAAACTCCCCGATTCTGAATACACTTTGTGTGAAATAATTGTTTACATTCGACGCATTTGTGTCCCTGCGTAACGAAAGCGTCCATTTCCTCGTGACAATATACACATCGATCGTCTTTGGAAAAACGGGCCACTTTCCGGAAGCGATGTCCTGCTATAGTAAACAGGTCAGGACTTTTCCATTCTAAATCTTCCCCGGGAGCTGTTCTACCGGCCGGATTCGGTTCTGTAGCACCTATTTTGGTAGCCGGATCGCTATTTCGTCTGCGGAGTTCTAATCCCAAACCGCTATTGCCGGAACGCGCCCTCTTACCCGGACTGACGTATTTACCCGTACATTCGCTCTCGCTTTTACGGAATGTATCCGTCGCTTCGGCAATACTCTTCTTTGTCGTCCACACCGGTTGTATCGGCGTATTTGTACTGTAACTAAGTACGTTCGTTTCACCAATCGTACCCAACAATGCCGGATTTCTCGCTTCTACAGTACCTCCGCCATTATCGGTAACTTCCTCACCCAAACTGCGACATAAAGCATCCCTTCGAGGTTTCCGCGACAACCTCGTAGGCACTTCCGGCATCGACATCTTATTGTTATCTATGTCATACGACTGTTCGAGTTGGTCGGCGACTGTTTTCGATTGATTTAAACTATGCCTACCTCGATTGAACTGTACATCCTGTCTTTTTATCTGATGCGCATTTCTCCTCACCGGAGGTAAAACTATTAATCCGTCGGCCACAGTTCGAATCTCGCGTTTCGACACCGACTGTTCTTTGCTAACCGTGGTATCGTCGGAACTATATTTCGGTCTAGTGAAACCGGAATCTGTAATTCTTGGTTTCGGATCGACGCTTTGTGAAATCGAAAGCGGTCTGTGTTGTTGGCTAACTTGTGGCGATCGTGTTACACTTATTTTACATGCAGTGTCCTGCACCAAAGAGGTGCTCGTTCTCCAAGCCATGTCGCCCGATCCGACATTATCTCCGGATAAATACTGCGCGCTCATGACAAACACCGGCGACGCTACGTAAGTGCCATCGGAGTCTTTAAAGCCGCTTTTCAAATTCAACGACTGCACGTTTGATTTTATCAATTGTGCAGATGGATCCAAAGCGGAATCGGAACTCTGTTGCGAAACGAGTGATTCGACGCTACCTTTGTACGCCGGTTCATCTAAATAGTCTAAATCGGAGAGGTCTACACTTCGATGAGCTTTGCTCAAGCGACGCTTCGTCATTGTACACGTGCCCACGTGCAATAATAATTCCTGGTTGACATTCTTATCTTGTATCCTGAAACAGAAAAATTTGAAACCGATTTAAATACAGTGGAGTCGCGATAAACGTACGTCCTAAACGGCTTTGTTTTTAATATACAGGGTGTTGAAATATTAAAAAAAAAAATGTTTATCCTAAATAACTAGAAGCGCAAATTAGTATCACGTTCAAACTTTGTGACAATTTTTAAACCATAAAAAGAGTCTTTTAAGTTAAAAATTGTTTTTTTTTTCATTTTACTAATAGCGTGCACAGGGGTAACACCCGAGGTTTAATTAAAAAAAATTATAGTCTGTAGCCACTTTTTCTCTTAGATTAACTGTTTTCGATAAAAACGAAAAAATATTTCAACCCCCCCCCCATATATTAAAAACAAAGTCGTTTAGGATCTATGTTTATACAAATGTCTTAAAATTGAGTAACGGATAACACTCTCGAGTTTGGCCACATACTTAATAATTAACACCATGTATTGATTAGTGATGGGCAATTACGAGACGTTTTTACAATCGAAACAATTGCAATTGTTCATAATAACAATCGAGTCCACAATCGACTTGGAGTTTGATTTTACAATCGAAATGTTCGATTGTTCAAGTCGATTATTTGCCACATAGGTTATAGCAATAGCAGCGAATGAGAATACATATAATCGCGATTCAAGGTTATATGCTAGTCGACTGACGTTCACGCGACTCGTTGATTGTTCACTGTTCAGTCGGTACTCACTACTCTGTGATCTCTTCACTATTGAATTTGTATTTACGCAATTACTGCACAATCGATCATCAGCTCGACCACGCAGTTGTTGAGTGATGAATGATTGTATAATATTATGTGGCTCTCGACAGTGTACGATTCAGTACTATGCGACTCGGTCTTGGTGAACTATGAAACAACAACAATCGAGTCCAAGTGACAACCATCGAGAGTTATCGAGATGTTTGAACAATCGAGACAATCGACTAAAATATCTTGTAATCGCGCATCACTAGATTCAATATCGATTTATCAATATATCGGTTAATCAGTATACCGAATACATACATCGATATTTTTTTAAATATCGGTAATTTAAATAAATTTTAAATATCGCTTATCTTTACTAATTACACGTTTGTGTGACAAAATCAAATACAAACCTCTGAACTGGTAACTGTGGCGCAATTTGAATGACAGGACGAGTTACTGAAGTCGGCGCTACAGTTGGCAATGTAAACGTTGGACGACAAACTGAACCGCTCTTAATACTGGAACTTTCAACATCTCCATCCTCCTGAATACCGCTACTCCTGAAACAAAAAATAAAACAAAAAAACTATTAACAACAATTAATGAGTATTTATTTTTTATTTATTGTAGATTATAGACGCGTCGACAACTTAGGTCATTAGCGTCAACAATTAATGAGCTATCACTGCAGAAGCATTGAGCTAGCGCTTAGGCACAGTATCGAAGAGGCCTCGAGAAATTGAAAAATAAAACTAGTTTTAATTCTTAACGTTTCGTTGATAAAAAATAAAAAATTCTTAGAGGAATGATCGCTACTGTTCATGAGACTGATTCAAAAGAAAAAAAACATACTCGTCAGAATCTCGAAGTGGTTTATCCAATTCTTCCTGGCTCGATTCCTTGCTAACAAATGCTTCATCTGTACTTTGTGCTATGCTGACTTGATCAATCTGAAATTAAATTAAATTATAAATTATTAACCCCCGATCCACAAAAAAGGGTGTTAGGTCAAAAGTGTTTGTTTATATGTATGTCGATATGGGTATCATATGCCTGTGTCAATGGGTGGCCCGATTTAAATGCGGTTTTCTTTTATCAATGAGCCATAAGAGGCAGCACTTGTAGTAGGTACAAACATTATTTATTCCCCATTAGTGTCGTGTCATTTTAGTGATATAACTGAATTATTTAATTAATTTATAGGCAAGCCGTGAGGTGGGTCGTTTATTAGGACTAAAGTGCGACTCTTGAGGTCCACACGACGAACTTCCCAGTTTGATAAATATTTAATAATAATAATTAAATTAGATATTACACAGAAAAGTAATCATTTTAATCATTAAAACATAATTATTATTTATTTTTATTAAAAAAAAAAAAAAACGGCTGAACAGATTTTTATAAAATTTATGTCGGATCAAAATGACGTTCACACGCCTCGATTGACAGTAAAATTTACTTTTTTGGAGTCTATTTGGTTAAGAAAAAAGAACGGCTGAACCGATTTTGAAAAAATTTCTTTCAGATCATATTTACGGTAATACGCGTCGATTGGCACCCTAAAGTAGTCGATATCATTTTTCATTCTCGAGATTTCGTCTTAGAAAGAAAAGGACACATACGTACGTACATACATACACACACACACAGACATCTTTCTAAAAATAGTGTAGTGACCTTGAAACATAAAAATTTGTTATACATTTTGATTTCGATTTTCGGACCCATTACAATAACTTCCAATGGGAAGTTAATAATAATTTAATAATTAAGTTATACCACAAAAATGACATGACACTAATGGGGAATAAATAATGTTTGTACCTACCACAAGTGCTGCCTCTCGTGGATAATTGAAAGAAGTACTTTCAGGAAAATGGCTCATTTAAAAGACAAAAACAATCCATGTATCTTTTTTACCTGTATGCGCGCGCATACCGTGTTCACAGATAATCCGGTAACTAGGCAATAGTCCTGTCTATATTGTTTGTTACTGATTTCTTCTAGCTAGGTGACAGAACACGGTATGCGTGTGCAACCATATTTTTTCTCTCTTTTTCTTGCAGAACAAGCAATAACGATCTTTCGCTCTTATTAAAAAATTGTTAAATTGTGTTTTAAAGACCACCAACAGCTAAGGTTATTTGGGCCTAGCACCAATTCATTATTTTTTTTTTAATAATAAATTGAAAATCCAATTTACCAGCTCTCGGGCTAGAACCCGGGAACTTGGTTCGCTCTTATTACGAGGGATAGATCCATTTCAATCAAAGTGCATTATAAGGTTACAAATAAGCGTTTCAAAAAAAATCTTCAAGGGGGCAGGACAAATTGTAGATTATAGACGCTCGACAACTGAGATTGTTAACGTCTGTTTAGTTTTTACATAGTAAGTAGTCCTAACATTATATTAAAAAAAAATTACCTGAATTTTACGACTGGTCAATGAAAATTTCGATCTAATTCCACTTAAACTTTTTCTAGTCAAATATCCTCTAGCATGAGATTGGAATACAATAACGGACTTTTTGAGTTTGGTGTACCACTTTCTGATTTTATAGCCTCTCCAAACCGACTGAATCGTCACGACGGCGCAAATTCTCGCCCGCAACTGTGCGAGAGTACGCTGGGCGCTATACATCTTCCAGCAGCTCTGTATCGCAACCGCAGCATTCTTTAACCTCAAAAACTTCCTACGTTCCAAACACGACCTGAACCATCGTTGTATCGTAATGATACTCGCCATTATTTGTTGATGCAACTTATAGTCTAGTTTGACTTTCTCCGATTCCCTAAGAAATATTTTACTCGTTCCCAACTGATAATTGTCTCTGTTAAGATTCAGTGTCAGCAAGAAATTTTTGACATCGTTTTGCGAACTCAGCAATCCTTTCGGAAGAAGAATACGGTAAAGCTGTATAAATTCATCGTAAGTTAACCGTACATTGAAACCGGCTTGTCTTATCCGAACTGTTTCGAGCATGCCGGTATACCGTAGCTGACGCTGTACGGTTTCCTCATCGAACTTGTTAGGAATTTTATTGGCGTTCGATTTTATACAACGTATAAAAAACGGGTTTGCTTGATTCAATGTATCAAGTAGCGAATGTAACGATTGTTGAAATTGGGCGGCTACGGTTAACGGTTGTTTGCGTGCCTTGCCTAATTGTCCTTGACTACCTGATGTAAGTCCTGTGCGACCTGCCAACGTTTTGACTGTTTGTAAATTTTTCAGGCCTTTCTTGCCTTTTTCCCGCGGACGGAAGGATTTATTTTTCCTGTATAAAAAAGAATATATAATAAGAAAAATACTAATAGCATTTTTTAATAGTTTTAACACTATTTACAATAAGCTATTTTGTAATAAAATATCGGCGTCTCTAAAAATATGTAACGTGTGCCAGAACTTTCCTACCAAACTTTTTGAAAACGCTCTTCAGTTAAATCGAAGTTGAAATAAACCATTGTAAAAGTTTAACTTTTACAACGATACGGACAAATTTTAAAACTTCCCGTCTGTATTTTTACAACAATTAAACTTCTGAAGATTTATTTCAAAATATAGTCCAGCAGTCGGGTACTTTTTACCTGGAAAGTATTCCGAAGTTAATGATATTTTGGTAGTTGTTTGCGGGTACTCTGTGGAGTAGAATCTGAGTTTTCGACCTCGAGAACCCTGTGCTAACGTGAGGGGAGCCGAAAAACCACGACATTTTACCACCTTTCTTGCTTTTTTCGAAATCTCTCAGAAACGGTCGACTTAAGCAATTCTTTCATTATGTAATGTTTAAAGAGGATTACATTTCCTACAATTTTCATTCCCACAACTTTTCTCTGGTACTAATGGTAAGCGCGCTGCAGCTTCTTGACAATCACCCGCTCCGCTTTTTGTAACCTTGGTAACCAATGGTTAAAATGTATACACATTGGTTACCAAGGTTACAAAAAGCGGAGCGGGTGATTTTCAAGAAGCTGCAGCGCGCTTACCATTAGTACCACAGAAAAGTTGTGGGAATGAAAATCGTAGAAAATGTAATCCTCTTTAAAACATTACATAATGAAAGAATTTTGCTTAAGTCGACCGTTTCTGAGAGATTTCGAAAAAAGCAAAAAAGGTGGTAAAATTTCGTGGTTTTTCGGCTCCCCCCACGTTAGCACAGGGTTCTCGAGGTCGAAAACTCAGATTCTACTCCACAGAGTACCCGCAAACAACACACCAAAATATTATTAACTTCGGAATACTTTCCAGGTAACCCCCTTCATTTATTACCTGCCGCTTGGACTAATAACAGAAAGTGAGATTATTTAGGAAAAAAAAATTGTCAAAATGGACAGAACTGTTTATCAAATTAACCTTCTCGGATTAAGTCCGTTTATTTTGACATAAATTTACTTTAGAAATATAGTCTAAAGGAAGCCTCCAGCTACACATCACAATTTCGTTCAGTTCCCTGCTTTTCGTCCAAATTTATGAGCAATGTTTTAAAACAAAACCTAATTAAAAAAACATATGCAAGCAGTTCCAGACTTCACAGATTTAAGGTCGATTTATATTATCCGGTCAGACACGGCGCGGGAACGTAGCGTTTCCGGCAAGAAAAACATTTTTACATGCATTTCAAATACGAATTGATGCGTGTCTGAACGGACGGGATCCGCTAAGTATAAATATTCGTTAAATTAATAGATTTATACGGCTGAATTGCAATTGAAAATTTTTCGTTGGAAAGCAGCCAATTATATAATTGATTTCAAACATATTGGAAAAAATTATTTTACCAACCATAGTCACAGTCAGGATTCTAACCTGAACCTTTCCACTTTCGCGGCGGTATGAGCTTACATTTACTCAACCGTGACATGATAATAATCTAACATTTTCCTTATATGTTTAGGCATCAAGAGATTTAAATTCCTAAACATATAAGGAGAATGTTAAATTAGTAATCATGTCACGGTTGAGTAAATGTAAGCTCATACCGCCGCGAAAGTGAAAAGGTTCAGGTTAGAATCCTGACTGTGACTATGGTTGGTAAAATGATTTTTTCCAATATGTTTGAAATCAATTATATAATTGGCTGCTTTCCAACGAAAAATTTATAAATACTCGTATTTGAAATGCATGTAAACATGTTTGTCTTGCCGGAAACGCCACGTTCCCGTACCGTGTCTGACCGGATAATATAAATCGACCTTAATTCGTTCCTAGCGCGCGCTAGTAGACGAAAATTCGTGAAGCGTAAATTTATTGTGTCTCGTCTGTCCAGGCGCGGGCTGGCCAGGAGCGCTGGGGCGTCCCGGGCTCCCGGAGATGCAGAAAGCCCGGGTCCTCCCATTTCCCAATCGCAACAAATAACAAATTACTCAAATCTCTCCTTCGGGCCCCTACAAATGTTAGCGCCCCTGAAAGAATATAGCCAGTTCGCGCCTGTGTCTGTCGAACACATGCTACGCACGTGCTTTAAAATGTTTAGTGATCACGGTACCCGCGCCTTCACTTGCGTTAATGTCAATTTCAGCAGTGATCTTATCTTAACCCAATTACAGCCAGATAAAAAATAATAATACAGTAGAGTCCGTCTATTGCGACTTCGTTTATAACGGCTAACCGTTTTTAGCGACGTAAATGCAAACTCAAGTTAGGTTTCATATAGACGTACTATGAAAGCGTATCCGCAGGCGCGGATCTACGGGGGGGGGGGGGCGAAGGGGGCGATTAATTTTTTAAACTTTAAAAAAAGAACTCGTATAGCTGAAACTGCCCACATATAAAATCTTGATACGAAATTATTTTTTCTACATTGCATTCATATAATAAATATAAAATACAGACGTAAACTGAATGAGACCTCAGCACAGCATATAGAAATATCAGCAGATTCACTCTCTATTGTCGGCATATTGGCGTTTGTCAGCGAATTTCTAAGACCTTGAACACAGCTGTGTTAAGAGCGCGCTAGCCCCGGCCCTAATTTTATTCGATACAATAGTTATAGTTAAAACTGGCAGCTGTGCCAGCTCAGAAAACATGGAGGTCGATTGCGCAGCATGTATGCGCGAACCAAATTTTGCACTTACGAGTGATTCGGCTGATAGATTTCATTAAGCTGTGTCCCTCGTTACGGAACTACCTAAACCAGATACGTTCGTAAAGTCGTTTGAATTTGTTTTATCTTGCCATTGAACTGACAAGACAAAAGATTACATTGACCTTTCAAAACAGACTTTCTGAACGGACCCCGACACTGTAAAGTTAAATGTAACACAATACATGCAACAAGTTCATGCTATGATCAATAGATGTCAATGTACTGAAGATTAAATACTAGCGAAAATAAAGAAGGAAAACGTGAATATTGATGATTAAAAATGTATAATTAAAATTGTATGTGAATAAACCACCACCTGCAAAACAGAAAAAACAGTCGATAAGTTTTGGAAGATTATTGTGAGATGAATCTATAAAATCTATAATCACTAATAAAACATTATTGTGAAAGAGTAATCTTGCTCAATTCGTGTAGTAAATTGTGTGTTTGTTTTAATAAAAACATTTGAAATGTTTTTTTCTTTTGTTTATAGTTACTGTAACAAGTGAATAACGCAAACAAAACAATATACAGAATTATTGTGAAAACAAAACTCTTACAGTAGTTGATACTAAAAATCTTCAAAATCAAATTGCAGTGAAAAAACTGAAATGACTGCCATAGATTTTATTTAAATAATAGCAGAACGAGTGAAATAAATCAACTATAAAAGCATCAATATCTCAAGTCTTCATGGTTTCCAGGCTTGTAGGCCGTGGTTCGGTGGTATTTCTACCTGACGTTTCGTCTACAACTGCGGCAGACATTCTCAAAGGCGATGTGGCAACGGTCGAAGTGTCCTCCTTGGCGGCTCACAGGTCAGTGTGTCAATGACCTGTGAGCCGCCAAGGAGGACACTTCGACCGCTGCCACACCGCCTTTGAGAATGTCTACCGCAGTTGTAGACGAAATGTCAGGTAGAAATACCACCCGACCACGACCTACAAGCCCGCAAACCATGAAAACTTGGAACAATGCCGGCCGTGAAAGCTTGCACACCTGCATCAATATCTGTCGAAATACTGAAAACTCCACCACCCGTGCAAAAAAATAAAAGTTAGAAAATAAAAAACTGAGTGTAAAAGCATCCCCTCCGTGATAATACGAGCGCCGACCACCGTAGGAGTGTGTGGCGAAGTCATTACGTACATTACGATTTGATTCGCTCTGTGCATTACTCGAGCCTCGTCCGGACAAAGTACACGTTCAAGAGCGGCCGATTTTGGTGCGGAGCCCGTAGACTCTCGCCTTGTTACGATTCCTCCGCTGTTGTTACTATCGACGCCCGCCCTACTACCAAACCCACTAATACTACCACGATGAAACTGAGGCCACGATAAACGGCCGTGCTGCTGCAGCAATTCGTTGTGTGTTGTCGTTGATCGAGGTGATGATATGCCGTCTCTATTTAATGAGACGACATTTCGTTGTTTACTGTAATACAATCGTCACGTACATTCTCGATCAAATGTCAAACAAATGGGGTGCCTCACATGGTTTTTTCTTTTGAGGATTATAATCTACATTACAAATAAGCTAAGAACTTATTTTTCGGAAGCTTAATCTGCGACGAAAAAATTCCCGAAAGTGTATTTTTCATTGTAATTTTAAACAGAGAGATAATGACGTGAACTATGGTCAACAATAACAGTTAACTATATCCCGCCGTCTTTTGCTATCTTACTCTTTTGCATGGCTGATAGCCTGATACCTACATTACAAATAAGCTAAGAACTTATTTTTCGGAAGCTTAATCTGCGACGAAAAAATTCCCGAAAATGAATTTTTCATTGTAATTTTAAACAGGGGGATAATGACGTGAACTATGGTCAACAATAACAGTTAACTATATCCCGCCGTCTTCTGTTATCTTACTCTTTTGCATGGCTGATAGCCTGATACCTACATTACAAATAAGCTAAGAACTTATTTTTCGGAAGCTTAATCTGCGACGAAAAAATTCCCGAAAGTGTATTTTTCATTGTAATTTTAAACAGAGAGATAATGACGTGAACTATGGTCAACAATAACAGTTAACTATATCCCGCCGTCTTTTGCTATCTTACTCTTTTGCATGGCTGATAGCCTGATACCTACATTACAAATAAGCTAAGAACTTATTTTTCGGAAGCTTAATCTGCGACGAAAAAATTCCCGAAAATGAATTTTTCATTGTAATTTTAAACAGGGGGATAATGACGTGAACTATGGTCAACAATAACAGTTAACTATATCCCGCCGTCTTTTGCTATCTTACTCTTTTGCATGGCTGATAGCCTGATACCTACATTACAAATAAGCTAAGAACTTATTTTTCGGAAGCTTAATCTGCGACGAAAAAATTCCCGAAAGTATATTTTTCATTGTAATTTTAAACATAGAGTTAATGACGTGAACTATGGTCAACAATAACAGTTAACTATATCCCGCCGTCTTTTGCTATCTTACTCTTTTGCATGGCTGATAGCCTGATACCTACATTACAAATAAGCTAAGAACTTATTTTTCGGAAGCTTAATCTGCGACGAAAAAATTCCCGAAAGTGTATTTTTCATTGTAATTTTAAACAGAGAGATAATGACGTGAACTATGGTCAACAATAACAGTTAACTATATCCCGCCGTCTTTTGCTCTTTTGCATGGCTGATAGCCTGATACGGGATGGTCACAATGTCATGTTTGTGTTTGTGGTTAGGTTTCGCGTTTTGGTCACGCGAAAGTGTCAAAACGATACTTATAATGCGCAAGCGCAGGACATCATCATCATGTCATCATACGCGGGTTAAGGATGTATGAGGTACAGTCGTAGACAAAAGTATGTCCCTTGCCACATAATATAATGTACAATAAGGAAAGCACGTCGAATGGAGGCAAAACTTTTCTTTGGTAAAGGTGCATTTTCATGTGACGCTAGACGCTGGCGTCTAGCGTCAAATGTGGTCACGTGACATAAACGCCATCTTGAAAAACTGTAGCGTCAAAGCTAAACATTGTTTAGCTTTTACGCTGGCGTCATTAGTGATGCGAGTTTTCTACAGCTAGGTACAGATTAGTGCATCAAGTATCAATAGAGTTTTATTATAAAAAGTGCAGTTTAAATAATGGATGAACCCAAAAACGTTTTTTCTGATATATTTTTTTTATTCCGTATAGCAAATTCATTAAGTACAAGAGTAGCTATAACCCTATTTCGTCTAAGTCTTTTAATTTGCGCTTGCCAAATTATTTTTTTACTCATATATCCATTTTTGATAACCGTATTCAGACATTGTCTTTTCTGTTAATAAACTTACAAAGAGCTTATTTATTAATTATTATAACAAATTCACCAGGGTTTTGATTTATGGTTGTCTTTATTTGACGCTCGCTTTACAAGTTTACAACTGTCAAAACCTTGCTGTCTGCTGACGCTAAAATTTGACGCTGGAACTTGACGCTACAGTTTTTCAAGATAGTGTTTATGTCACGTGACCACATTTGACGCTAGACGCCAGCGTCTAGCACCTTAAGTTGTACAGTATTGTTACGCACACATACAGACATATTAGAATACAATATACGAATGCATACTAACATAGAAGATACCGTCGCAATGAATCTATCAATTTCATTGGTTAGTTGTCAAAAGTGGGCGGAAATTATGTTAATCGCCATTACTTGGAAATTAGTCACAAAGTCATCATAATTACAGTAATATTTTAGAAATAAAACCTGTAAATAATTAATATTTCTCTTAAATTATGTTTCTTAAACTCTTTATTTTCAAATTGTTAAATTCATCTTTTCTATATATTCGATCAATTTGAATGGACACGATGACATGCTTTCCCTAAGGCTACATGTAAAATTGTGCAAAATTAAAATCAGTATAACTTTTTACTTCCCACCTCTACTATGGTAGGGAAGTAATGGATTCAGTCCGAAAACAATATTTCGAGATTTTAAAAGATTTTCACGTTTTGAGACCCTAGCAATCGTTTAAGATCATTTTCTGACTGATGTCTGTATGTGTGTGTGTATGTGTGTATGTGTGTGTGTGTGTATGTGGTCAATTTTTCGCCTTCGATATCTTAAGAACGGAACAACATACGGGCATGCCGATTGTTCTATTGTGTTTATCAGCCTTTAACTTAGATCTGATTAGATTTTGAGTCAAATCGGTTCAGTGGATCCTGAGATATTCAAAAAAACGTCCTCAATGTCACGTATTAACATAGGTAAAAAAAAATATAAATGAATTCTAGATGTTATAATATGAAAAAAATGTAAATATTTTTTTTCTCTAAAATGTATAGTTTTCGAGAAAAAAAATATTTTACTAAAAAAAATAAAAATTGTACGTAAATCAAGGTAACCATGATTTTTGCTATATTAAGCTAGCCATCAATAGATCACCAAACAAAAAAGAGGGCCATGCTTTTTTCAAAGAATAAAAATTAAATTGTGTTTTAAAGACCACCAACAGCTAAGGTTATTTGGGCCTAGTCAAAGAATAAAAAAAAAGAGTGTTTATTTTTTGCAAATATTTACTAGGTGGGAAGTATAGGACTGGTCATCAGTCGAATTTTTTAAATATCTCCATAACATCCTTAAGGCCTGAACACATTAGCGCGATGGCGGTGGCGTTTCTTGAATAAGCTACACTGTTGCGGTGACTTCGTGCAGTTTTTAACTTTCTAGATAAATTTTGTAATTCTGTATGAATACAATAACGTTACTATACGTCGCGGTCAGCGGTCAAACTCAACAAGTTGTGTCTGACCGCCACCGCGCCATAGAACGCAGCACCAGAACGCTGTATCACTGACAAGCAGCGACATATATGCGCGTGTCCATTTGTTTATTAGTGCTGCGTTCGACCGCCACCGCGCTAATGTGTTCAGGTCTTTAAGGGAAGCTGTTTACAATGTACACAGTTTTCAAATTCTTGTTTGCAATTAAGAAAAAGGATATAAGAATAAACATTGAAAAGTTGGTTTACATAATTTGTTTACGAATAAAGAATAATGTGAACTGTTCAAAATAATTTACCAATTTTGACATGTGGGACGACCTCAGTAAAAACTAGATTGTAAAAAAAAAATCTACGCGCGATATTTTTTAAACAAACCTACAGCATTTTTTTTCAAAGACTTCTTCACAAGCCTTGTAGTGTTATGTATTCAAGATACGACCTTGCTACAGCGTTATCACCTACAATTAGTTTTACTTTCAAATGTTTTTGTTTGGAAAAAACTTGTTCATCGAACAGTTTTAAATTTGCGATTTTTAAACTGATAATATTCTCAAGATAATCGACAAAGTAATATTATTTGTTAATATACTGATGAAACAAATGAACAATTTCTCAATTTGAAACCGATAAACAAC
The DNA here is from genome assembly GCA_039654895.1 of Mongoloraphidia duomilia. NCBI lineage: Eukaryota > Metazoa > Arthropoda > Insecta > Raphidioptera > Raphidiidae > Mongoloraphidia > Mongoloraphidia duomilia. Next base: position 7,269,795 of record CM077516.1, read on the forward strand.
ACCTATTGACAAGACATGTTGGCCGCATAATAATAATCATTTTAGATTTTTTCAAAAGATTAACTGTCGGATTAAAACTTTCGACGCAGTTAGGTGTCCCCCGCAAAGTAGATGAAGAAATCATATTTTGGCCCATTAATTAATTATGTGAACTGTCCGCCATCTTGGATTTTGTGTATTTGTCGATTTGCACGCGTATTTTGCATTTCTCGATAAAAAAGGTAAGTAACAAATTTGTAGACAATTTAATTCTCTACAATCCTCACATAGCCAATATTTTAAAAAAAATTATTTATTGCTAATAATAAGCAAACAGTGTGAAAAATTAGGAGAGTGGCGCAGTTTTTTCAACTTTTAGACCATTACGCGTGCAAATCGACAAAAACACAAAATCCAAGATGACTGACAGTTCCCATAATTAATTAATGAGCCAAAATATGATTTCTTCATCCACTTTGCGGGGGACACCTAACTGCGTTAAAAGTTTTAATCCGGCAGTTTTCTTGCTTCTTATATCGAATATGATCGGGCTATAAACACAAAAAGGAGTTGAAATGATACTATATCTTCATCTAGAACTATTGTTACAATGAAGATATGGAAATGGAAGATAAAAAACATTCAAAGAAACATTCAAATGACTGAGATGACTTATTCATGATAACCATGATAATCGATAACACTGAACTATCGAAAAACATGACAAAAACAAAATTCATATGAACGGTACTTCGGGAACATAATATCCAAGTAAATATTCTAGAATCTAGTGCAATGGTTACCAAACTGTACATCGCGATGCCCAGGACCGTTTCAAACCGGTACCTAGGGCGTCACATTAAAAAAGCTGAATGTCATTAAAATGTTTGTAACAACTTACTCGTTTCGCTCGCTTGCTCGAATTTATTTAAAAAATGCAATAAACTGTTTTCCAAATTAATTCGCAAATACATGATGCATAACTATAGAAACGTAGAACTCATCATTAATGAGCCATTTTCCTGAGAGTAGTTCCTTCAATTATTCACGAGAGGCAACACTTGTGGTAGGTACAAACATTTATTCCCCATTAGTGTCATGTCATTTTAGTGGTATAACTTATTTATTTAATTAATTTAATGATAATAATAATTTAATAATTAAGTTATACCACTAAAATGACACGACACTATTGGGAATAAATAATGTTTGTACCTACCACAAGTGCTGCCTCTCGTGAATAATTGAAAGAACTACTCTCAGGAAAATTGCTCATTAACGACCTCCTGTCTTTCCAACACCTACTGATAATAATATAAAATAGTGCGATTTTTACTCGGGCGATGCCGGGCTGGCTAGTTATTGTAAGCTATGTCTTAAAGTATCACCTGTCTAACTGAAAAAAAAATTGAAATTGGTTCAATAGTTTTCGTGTTTACTTCTAACAAACTCACACTCTCTCTCTTTATAATATAAGTATAGATTTACAAACACAAAATATCAACCTGGCATGGCTAGAGAGGCGCATCATCGAAAAGTCTGGGAACCACTGCTCTAGTGCGATTTATGATGACCTTGATTACAGTAGTACCAGAACTGGAAGAGGCCAGGGCGTGGCTTCTGCGCAAAAAATACGGGTTCGTGATTACCTGTCAGCTGTCCTCTATTGTGTTATGATTCACGCGTTTTAACGGCCAGCTACTGGTTTTTTACTTCCCACCTCTACTATGGTAGGGAAGTAATGGATTTAGTCCGAAAAAAATATTTCGAGATTTTAACAGATCTTCACGTTTTGAGACCTTAGCAATTTTCTGACTGATGTCTGTATGTGTGTGTGTATGTGGTCAATTTTTCGCCTTTGATATCGTAAAAACGGAACAACATACGGCCATGCCGATTGTTCTATTGTGTTTATCAGCCTTTAACTTAGATCTGATTAGATTTTGAGTCAAATCGGTTCAGTGGATCCTGAGATATAAAAAAAACGTTCTCAATGTCACGTATTAACATAGGTAAAAAAAAATATAAATGAATTCTAGATGTTATAATATGAAAAAAATGTAAATATTTTTGTTCTCTAAAATGTAGTTTTCGAGAAAAAAAATATTTTACTAAAAAAAAATAAAAATTGTACGTAAATCAAGGTAACCATGATTTTTGCTATATAAGCTAGTCATCAGTAGATCACTAAACAAAAAAGCGGACCATGCTTTTTTTCAAATAATAGAAAAAGAGTGTTTATTTTTTGCAAATATTTACTAGGTGGGAAGTATAGGACTGGTCATCAGTTGAATTTTTATGCAAATGAAGCCACGCCGTAGGAGTCTTCCAATTTTAATTTCAACACTACTCTAACTCCCCGAATCTGTAATGCGAATTGGCGTGCATAAATAAATTTATCAGGTACTACTTTGGTTCTTTATGTATACGACAAAGCTATTAATAAATAAAAGATCCGTAAAGACCACTGAATGCAGAGACAAAAACGAATAATGATAGAACACTTGAAGATCGGTACACATACACACTAGAAAAGATGAACAAATGATTGTTATCAGGTTTGTTTTTTGTTTTGTTCCGTTTTTGTTACATAACCTAAAAAAACAAACCTATGGAAAACAAAAAAATAAAAAAATGCATGGGAGGTGACGATACGATGTAATTTCATACACAAGCAACTGTGATTTGAGCTCACTTACGCAATTCGATTAACTGTGAGGTTCACTGTAGATACTGTCACTAGATGGCTAAAGGATACACAAGACAAAACACTGTAGTGTCAAAACAGTACTGAGTTTGCTATGTGTGATGTGCGATCCAGCGATTTTAATGAATTATGAAAAAACGGTGAAAAAACTATTTCATCGTAAGCCTCGAAAAAAAGACTTGTTAAGCGTCCTCTACACTACAAGTCGAAGTTCCTCGCCGAAGTACTCGTCGAAGTTGCCCGAGTACGAGGTGCGTCGCTACACTACTCGCTCAACTTCGGGAGAACCTCAATCTAGGTTCGCCCTTGCTCGCGCGACTCCGTCCCTTTGACTCGAGCCAAATACCGACAATGATCGGAAGTCGCCCGAGGCGAGGTGAAGATGCACGAAGTTATTCGAAGCTCTACACTCTCGTCCTCGCCCAATTTCGATCAACTTCGTAAGTAGTGTAGTGAACGCTTTACAACTACACTTCGATAGATAGATACTGTCAATTATAGACGCTCGACAACAGAGGTCATAAGCGTCTTTGACAGTTGAAACAATAAAGCATAATTCGCTTTCGTTATTTTTTTACAGTGACATTTGTGATTTTTATACAAAAATACAAAATATATTATGCACTATGCAGTCTAAAAAAATCCAGCGAAATGGTGTGCAATAGAATTTAGAAAAAAATCAAACATAAACACACTACTATTTCCTCAAAATTTTATCAGTAAGCTCTCAAATAAATGTTGTTTTTTAGTTTTTTTCCGTAAGATTTTTTTTATATTGAATCTCTTTGGAAATTCTATTTTGAAAACAATTTTCTATTTTGTAAAGTATTGTTTCATTTTTTGTGGCCCATTAAAAGCCTTTCTCTTATTAATAAATTATGAAAGTTATGATATTTCGTCATATTTATGAACAAAACAAAAATTCATCTTTTAAAAATTAAACATAGTCATCGACTTTATGACGTCGTATAATGGCGGACGTAAGTGTTAAAAATACATGGTGCAACTAGTGTGCTAAATACATTTTATGCGTCAGGCGCGATGTTTACAGCACGAGTAGTACGCGAGCGCGCACGATTCTTGACGCGCGCGCATACGAGTGCTGAAAACATCACGCCTGACGCATAAAGATTTAGCACACACGTTGCACACTATACTTTATTCAATACATGCATGGTTTTAGAGCTTTATTGAATTAATGTCAAACAGCGTAGATTCACTGACAGCAGTACATCTCATACTAAAAACATTGGCCATGATACAATATTTATTTGCATCGTTACCATAGTAACCATATTTCATTATAGAATCAAAAAGAGGTACATAATGGTTCATTATGTAACGGGTTTTTCAAGTGTTTCTCATTATAGCATCGAAAAGCGTGTCATAAAGGATCATGACGTCACCAGTCGATAAACGGCCTTTTAAGATCCGCTTTATAGACGCGAAAAAACACTAAAAGCGTGCACGTGTTGAATAAAGTTTTTTTAAACATATTAAATTACAAAATCCAATAGTTTCAAACCAAATTAAAACTAACTGTTTTTTGAGTCCATTACACAACAGTTTTATAGATCAATAACAGTGTTATTACCAAAATTTTATCAAAAACAAATATCGATGACTTATTGATAACAGGCTGTAAGTTTCAAATTTTCTTAAATGTACATTTCAATACAATGAGGCCATCCCGCATTTTTTTTATTGCATCACCTTAAACTTATGTGTTCGCCGAATTCTGTGAGAAAACGTATTAAAGTCGTCAATAATAATAGTGCCCTTAGAACGCGCTTCAAACTTGACATAAGACCACCAACAGCTAAGGTTATTTGGGCCTAGCACCAATTGATATTTTCAATTCATTATTTTTTTTTAATAATAAACTGAAAATCCAATTGACACTTTTACCAGCTCTCGGGCTATAACCCGGGAACTGGGGACTTGTAATAGAGGAACCATAGCAACGCTATGTAAACAACAGCACTGCTACACGCTCGGCCAGTCTCAAGCCCTCAAACTTGACATGATCTGACTCAGTAGCCAATAGAATAGTTTTGCGACAAGGTCGGACAGCGTAAATCTAATGTAATTTAACCAAAATGGACCTATCTCTCGAAATAAGAGAGAGAGATCATTTTTGCTTGTTCTGCCAGAAAAAAGGAAAAGAAAATATGGTTGCGCACGCATACCGTGTCCTGTCACCTTGTCAACAGCAGTCAGTGACAACAAATATAGACAAACTATTGCGTTTACATGGCGTTGCTATGGTTCCTCTATTACATGTCCCCAGTTCTCGGGTTCTAGCCCGAGAGCTAGTAAAAGTGTCAATTGGATTTTCAATTTATTATTAAAAAAAAAAAAATAATAATGAATTGAAAATATGAATTGATGCTAGGCCCAAATAACCTTAGCTGTTGGTGGTCTTTAAAATACAATTTACAATACAATTGACAAACTATTGCCTAGTTTCTGAATCATCTTTGAACACGACATGCGAACGCAATCCAGGTTAATGTTAATGTGGGGAGCGCCGTTATCGGCTGATAAATTTAAGATATATAAACACAATCAACAAAGTCAAACAAACGAACCCCTAATTCGAACGTGTTTCTCCAAATCATTCATTGGTTCATTTTTAACATGTGACGTACTAAAACCTCTATTGACTGGAGTCAGAATGCGTTACATCAGACGCCAAAAGTTGTAATGCGAAAGCGGTTTCCGGAGGGAAGAGTGAGAGAGTGAGGGGGTTTTAGCCGGTAGGAGTCCGGCACTACCTAATGGTGTCCATGATGGATTTCCCCCTCACAAAAAAAAAAAAAAAGACGCCAAAAGTTACTCTTTGAAATAAACAAGTAATTTTAGTTTCATAATAACATTTTTATTTTCTTCTGCCTAATCAATGTAATGTTAAACTGTATCTTAGCCAAATAAGAATTACTGAGTTATATCAAACACGTGAATTTTAAATTTGCGGGATGGCCTCATTGGAAAAAGAAAGTGTACCACACTTTAAAGCAATTGTGACTTATACCATTTTACTAATAAGCCAACAGTGTATTGACACTAATCAATTATTTCAAAAGACAAACAAGAAGAAAATTAATTTTATACAGACCTAATGAGATTCTCATTCGGAATATGGTTCCGATATCTGTGCTGCGGATCGGATCGTGCCTGCCGATGTCGTCTGCCGGCTTCATGAAAAGCGAAATAACCGCGGAAAAACGCTCTGACAATCGCCCACCGGAACACCGCTACAGGATCGGCCCCTACTAGTTCTCTCACAAATGCCATCGAACTGTTCTTCAAAACTCCAACGATGTCCTGACGCATTAAATCGAGATTCTTCTCCCTCATTTCAGACACCTGATACTTGACTTTGCCGGCATAATGTCGTACCATGAAAGCCGCTTCTTTTCTCTGCGGTTTCTCATAAAACTGATTGTCTTTGTGTACGGTGTTGAACTTTTGAAGAAGGGTTTCATTTGTAGCACCCGGAAAGCTGAACAAAGGATTTTAAAATGTGCAGTTTTTTTTTTTCACGTCTACAAACTAAATGGACACATGACTGTTTTCAAAAATTTAGCAGGGCTTAAGAACAACTGAGATCTCAGGGATGCGGCGTTTCCATGCTTCATTTCCTATGATACATTTTTAAAGTGTTGGGTTTCCAAGTCACTATATGAATATTATGAAGTATTAGAAATACCTTGTATTTTTTTATGTCAGTCTTGTGACTTCCTGTTTTTTAACACGACGCGTTTCAGCAACGAGTTGCTATCTTCAGGTGCGGTTAAATTTAACCACACCTGAAGATAGCAACTCGTTGCTGAAACGCGTCGTGTTAAAAAACAGGAAGTCACAAGACGGACATCAAAAAATACAAAGTATTTCTAATACTTCATAATATTCATCTCCTAGTTTATAAACTTTAAGAACTGGTTAAAGGTATTTTCAGGTACAGTATGCTTCATTTCTCGTATTTTTCACTGAATCAAACATACCATTTTTTTTAGTTGTAGAAAAAAACAAAATTAGAGTTTCTTAAATAAAACTAGCATATTTCACGTAAATTTTCACAGAAAAAAATTGTTAAAAACATTACAAATTGTGATGAAAACTGAAAATCTTGGAAACGGCTGAACCGATTTCAATCAAACATGGCTAAGAACCATCTCGCAAATACCATCTTTCAAAAAACAAAACTGCTTTTAAATCGGTTGATCCGTTTGGGAGCTACGATGCCACAGACAGACACACAGATACACACGCTAAACTTATAACACCCCTTTTTTTGTCATGGGTTAAAAAGAGGAATCAAAACAATAGCGGGGGCAGAGTTTCTCTCGCAGAAGGAGAGTTTCTCGCGGGGGCGTGTTGCGATGGTGTTTTTCGCGGAGTGAAAATGGGGATGGTACAGGAGGCAGTTCCCCAAAAAATAAAATGGAGGGGGTAAACTTTAACAATAAATGAAAACGTACACTTAACATACTGTCCCCGATATTTCTAATTTATTATTAAAAATTAAGATACACTGAAAAAGTAAAAAAAAACATTAACTAGAGCCAATATAATAATCATTAATTAATTCAACAATGAATTTTTAATCCACAAGGCATCCACTAGGTAGTGAATAGTATTTCTTAACATATCAGTCAGCATATTATGCCATCATGATTGTTAAACGTCAAACGATTGTTATAAGATATATAAGGAAAAAATCAGAAGCCACCATGATGGCATAATATGCTGACTGATATGTTAAGAAATACTATTCACTACCTAGTGGATGCCTTGTGGATTAAAAATTCATTGTTGAATTAATTAATAATTATTATATTGTTGTCCGCAAATACCTAACTCATATATTGTTATTTAGAGCCAATATTTTTACTAGACTATTTATAGCCCGGGAGTTTGCGTTGCATTTTAGGTAGTGTTTTTACGCCGATCGATTGTTATCTTTTTCGATAAATCTGGTATGAGTAATAAGTAAACCAAGCGTCAACTGACACCAGCGGTGGGTGTAGGTGTGAGGATGTGAAAGTGGTACAAAAAAAAAATTTTTTAAGTAATAGTACGCCGTTTCAAAACGGCCACTAGCGTAACATTGGTAAAGCTTTATTATTTGATCCTCAACCAAACTTTCAACTATTAACATTCATTGGATCAACACTACTATAAACTGAAGATATTGTACTATTGTTAAGCCCGAGCTATTATTATGCAAAGAAAATGATATCAATTTTTTAAAGAAATTTTGTGACACAAAAAAATTGAATTCGAATTAAAAATTATTACGACTCACTTGCACTGATCATCTAAGACGCAAAGCAATCCGTTAGGTTTTCCTTCGATGAGTTGCAAACAGCCTGTATTATCCATAAACTCTATGTTTGTCCAGCGAATTCCCTCTTTCCGGTACTCTTCTTGCTCGTATTTAAACACATGTTGATTAAAATAGTACTGCAAATGTTCATTGGCATAATTAATACACAACTGTTCAAAACTATTGCACAATCCAAAATCTTCAAAACCGAAAATATCCAAAACACCGATTGAATGTCCTTGATGATCTTTAAACGTATCCTTTTTCGATAAGAGCGCATGATTCACTTGTAAAACAATCCAATCAAACAGTGCTCCATACAAACACTTGGCCATCGCATCTCGAGCAGCGATCGCTTCCGGTAACCGATAACTAATTATTAAAGTTTCACCCGAAGCTCTGGCGCGTTTAGCAGTCAAAGCTTGAAGAAGCGTTTCTTGTTTGACTCTTAACAATTCTGAAATTAATTGAACTATTTCCGGATTCTTCACTGCGACGGCTTCATCATGATGATAAGCCGATTTACGCGGTTGGAACTCAATATTGCCCAAGAGTAAAACGGCCGATAATACCGAAAAGAGCCGTTTTTGTTTTTCGGCCGTAAATCCGACCATTTCCATCGACTGTTTCAACCGTGAAAATTCATATTTTTCATCGACGTTGTCCAAAACGTAACAACCGCTACCGCGTAAATATTTATACTCTTCGGATGTTTTTAAATGCAACTGTTGGCGCTCCAGTTCAGAAGCCCCAGCTAATAAATAATAGAACACGTGATAGTTGCGTTCGTTTCTACCTTGCGAACAGATTCGTGACTTCTCCAATAAGTACTTTTGTACTACGGCACCATGAACCATTCCATTTTCTTTATAATTCACTTGTATAAACTTGCCAAATCTACTGGAATTATTGTTATGTGCAGTCTTTGCATTGCCAAAAGCTTCCAGAACCGGTCCAGCACTGAGAATGGTTTGTTCCACTCCACTGCCATGCGAACCTTTCTGACTGAGAGCCGTCAAATGGTGCAACAGAAAATTAGTGCTCTCCGTTTTTCCTGACCCACTCTCACCACTTATTACAATACATTGGTTCTTCCGTTCTTTTAACATGCAATGATACGCTGTATCGGCCACCGCAAATATGTGAGGAGGCAGATTTGGACACAGCCGTGTATTCTGATACAGTTTAACATATTTCGGATTGTAAATCGGATGAAACTTAAAAGGATTCACAGCTATCAATATCGATCCGACATACGTGTAAATGTTATCGGCATTAAATCTGGCCCGTAAATTATCTAATAGTGTCTGTTCGTTCAGATCCGGCAATTGGCATAAATCGGGATATTCTTTATCTTTTGGCTGATATAAAAACCGATAAAAATAATCTTTTATTAATTGTGGATCCATTGCAAAATTATCAGACCATATGTAATCGTTTAATTTCTCCCGTAAATAGAAGCGATATGATTCCTGTTGCGTTAACGGCCACAGCAGCATCAAAGCAACGGGGCACTCGGTCGGACCGAGTCGACGTTCTTTGCATTCTTGATCTGTGTTGTTGCCGACAACCTCAGCAAGTTCGTAGTTTGAACTAGCGCCGGGAGCGTCACTCAAAGCTAACCGTTCCACTATGCAACTAACAATCTCCTCCGATGTTGTCTGTTTACTGGCTTCCACCGACAAGGCTTCATAGTGTGCCGAAAGCGCACCTACAAAGACCTGCACAATGTACCGGTTGTTTTCCGTTACAGACATTTTGCTACGGATTGTTCAATTCATGATATTTTCTTCACATTGCTGTTTTCAATTAATAATGAATTATTTTTGAGAATTGACATGTTCTAAATTTATATTAGCATGTGCTTTCAAGTTTAAAACATTTTTTTGCTTTGTTCTAATTTTTTAATGTAAGTATCAAACGGTAGTTTCACTTTATTTTCTTCGATAAAATATTGCACAGAATCTGAAACAAACATTAAATTTAATCATGTACACTGTTGGCTTTAGTTATTTTGAATCCTTTAACTTTTAATTGCAAAATTAATTTTTACGACAAAAAATATAATCGTTACTTAATTAAACTATGTAAATACGAATGACACCATAAATTGAAAAGCAGTCTCTCAAGTAATAACGTATATTTTTGCACAAATGAATGTTCATTATTTTAAAGAAAAAAAATATATAACAAACACAGAAAAAGTATGCTAATGAAACGTTTAGAAAAAAAAGAAAGGTTTTTGAGTTGCAATTTGTAAACAGATCTGTATCGTTCAGATACCTTTATGTTAGTAATACACTTATTATTTTATAATAAAATTTAATTTAATTTTAAGTATCACTAATCACTATTCACTGTCAAATGGGCCCAAATATTTTTAAAAATAAAATGAAACGTCAGATTGGGGTCACATGTCTACACATTAAATAGCAAAACGTAACTACTAAAAATATATAAATGAGCTTTATCACGTTTTTGAACACATTACAACAATTATTATCATTGGATTAATAATTAAAATCGATTATATTAAAGAATGCAATGATGCAGTGGTTTGATAAAATGAAAACTCATTCGTTATAAATTTCACACGAAACACCCAAAATAATTCACCTGTTGTTTTCAGTTTATGTCAAAATCGTTGTATTATCACTACGCACATTTTTATTACTCATTACATACCTTTAAACTGATAACTGTACTTTTGCTGATAAATTTAATTTCCCACACTGGCAAATCGTCATATTAATTTCAATGCATACTGTCTTGTAGCAGGAAATGGGTCCCAGCCTCCATTCTCAAGAAAATTACCCAACATGCAATTGTTGCGTCAGTGTTGTCATAACTATTACCAACGTTGTTTTATCTCGTGCCAAAATCACTGTAGTTATAAAAAATCATAAAAAAAACATCCAAATTCCCACGTGATTTTCACAAAAATGAAGAAAATTAATTACGAAATATTTTAAAGTTTCAAATTAAAATCATAAATGGTTACATATTCGACTGAGCTTTGTTGTTTCGAATTTTTCTCGGAAAATCACATGAAAAATACAACCTCACTGAATCATAGCATGATTCATTACTTAATAATTTATAATGGGCCCATTTAAAAATCTTAAAATCCAATTTATACTCAACTTGAAAATATGTTTAGACATTTTCTCAAGGGGAAATCCACAATACAAATTTTACATAAATTTTATTAAAATGATCGGCATAAATTATTTTATTTAATATTAAAATAAACAAATATGCAATATTTTATTTTCAATATGCAAGTTATTAACAATTACAATATACCAGTAATAATAATTAATAATTATTACTCTTATAAATATACTGTGAGCTATATACAAATTATTTTTACATGTTAATATTCCTGATAATATTTTACATTTATTAAATTTATTCCTTTTTTTAACAACAATGAAATGTTCTGTTTTGTGTTTGTTTTGATTTACAATAAAATGCACAGAGTTAACAACTAAAAATAATATAAAATATATAGTACAAATGAAACTTATCCCTGTTGAAAGAGCAATGACAGTGAACACAATGTGATAAATCGGTCAATCGCTGTCGGATACCACCTTCTTTCGTTTCTTAGCTTGTTTTGGTTTTACTATTTCTTCTTCCTGTAAAAACAAAGTTAATTAAAATTAATACATACATATTATCATATAGGGTTGGCATGGGCCACAAAAAGTTACTGAGAAAAACGATTCGAGCGGCCTCTCATTTTACTTTTAGAGTATAATTATTTTTTATGAAAGGGTGGTCATTAGACTGACCCACCGGAAGATTAGCCAACCGGGATTTCTCCCGATACTCCCTATGGCCAGGCCGAGCTTGTTATCATAAACTTCGTTCATGTTCACACAGAAATAAAAAAATTCAATATGATTAATTTTCGTTTGTCATGAGGTATTATCACTATTTTTTAATTTTTGTTTTAAAAATTGTTATCTGATTACAAAAACACAGGATGTCAATTACGATATGAAAAATTAAACAAATGCAGATGTGACAAAACAAAATTACAATTTTCTGTTTCAGAGTCCGAATTTCTTTAAAAAAGAGAAAGAATAAAAAAGAAAATGTGCTTCGATTGTTAACAAAAAGGTGCTGCACCACAGCGCGGCACCTACATATTATATTATGGTAAAATTCAATATTTTCTTTCCAAAAATATATTATTAGGTGTGTTTGCTGGAAAGTTCTAGAATGGTTCTGGAACTCTTCAGACAATCCGAACTGGACTATTTGTATTCAGAACCAGTTCATAACTGTCAGAACTACACCAACAAACACACCTGTTAATGAAAATTTTTGTTGGAAAGCAGCCAATTATATAACTGATTCCAAACATATTGGAAAAAATCATTTTACCAACCATAGTCAATGAGCTTACAATCATTCCGCCGCGAAAGTGGAAAGGTTCAGGTTAGAATCCTGACTGTGACTATGGTTGGTAAAATGATTTTTTCCAATAATATGTTTGGAATCAATTATATAATTGGCTGGTTTCCAACAAAAATTTTCAATTGCAATTCAGCCGTATAAATCTATTAATTTAACACCTGTTAATATATTAACCTGATTAAAAGCATTTTATCTAATTTTAACTAGTTAATATGACAGCTTTGACAATTTAGTAATTTTAATGGGCTCTGTATTTCCCTTCTCGTAATGAAAGCCCTACAACCGTAAAACTGATACTCAACTGTGTACTTATAACTTTTTGTAATCCAGAGTAAGACCAAATGCTATTATTATTCATACATTCAAAGACTATTTCCAAGATGAATAATTTCCGGAACCTTCAAATGATGCAGATGTCTAGTTTAACACTTTCACTGCCCAGAACGCTACCTACAATTTTAAAAGTCTAGCGCGTTCTACTGTCTCTGCTGGTATGCCCAGATTGCGACTGGACACTGGTGCGTTCTATATTAGCGTTTACTTGCCATCGTTTGTCTTTTTGGGCACTGGGTGCAAATTAGGTAGTGATTATGGATATTAAATAATTTACCAGTTTCACTTTTTAAACTACCTGCTGGTGTTCAACACAAGTGCATCAAATAGTGAACCAGATAAACTATTTCTTCTACAAAGGAACTGCACTGTCTAAAGTTTCCGAAAATAAGCGGTCCTAACAGCAGTCCTTGAACGTATGAACACTATAAAGGGATTTGGTACTGTCCTTGATTTTGAACTAAATTCTGCAAATATGCTATGCTGGGGAAATGTTTTTTTGGCTAACCCTGAGCTCTGATTTTTGACGTTAGTGAACTGGATGGTACGATATAAATATTAGACAGAATATGTTATGTTAAAATGAGATATCCTATCCAAACATGCAACGATAAATGCAACTCCTGCCATCTAAGAGTCAATGCTCGACCTTCCAAATATAATCAAGTGGTCACTCATTTACACTGCGACATTACTTATCCGCACTCAAGAGCACAATTCATTGTGATATTTACCTCACTGGAATTTTCCGAACTATCAGTAGCGTCCCTAACAGCTACTCTTTTAGAGGTAGGTCGTGCGGCGGCTTTACGCCCCCTGCTCGATCTTGGTTTGCTTGTGGTGAGAACTTCTTCCTCTTCGGCTAAGGCAAACAAATCACCAAACTGTTTTTTCTGTGAGTCCGTACAGTAAGTTTGTACTTGCAGCAGTGCACGTTGCATACTCTCTAAACTGTAAAGTACTAAACCACTACAGCATCTCCGTAACTGATCCAAATGACACAACACCAATTCGACACTCGGCGGTGCACTAGTCGCTTCTTTTGCAATGCCGATTTGATTTTTACCACCCATTCGTTTCCGTTTGTTGGGAGAAGTGGCAGGACATCTCGTACTTAATAAACTCGATATTAAATCGCCTAATTTGTCCGTATATTCTTGGCTCCAAAATTTTAAAGTCGATAATACTAGAACATCACTACTGTTTTTAACATCTCGCGAAAAGAGTGTTCTTATTAACTCGGCGTTTGGTTTTTCCTGTTTTAACATTAACATGATGGCCGTGACGGCTTCAGAATGCTTTTTAAATTCTAATTTAGGCAAAAGCGGTAAAATTATTTCAATCGGTATGTCGTGTGCTGAAATTAACTGCCAAACAAAAAACTGTTCGATCGTTTCAAAATTTAGAGTCGATTCTAAAACAGGCACAATACCATCATTTTTAAACATAACCAATTTGCCTTGCAGTACATGGCAAATTAGATCTTGTAATTGTTCCGCATTGATAGTGGACACAACTAAATGCAGTAAGCTAACATTATTTATAGTCTGCTGTTTGAAATCTCTGTAAATGTCAGGCACAATATATATAAATAAGTTATTATCGTGATCCTCACACAGTTTCAAATCACTCAACAAACAAATATCCAATTTCTTTTCAGCGCCTTGACAAAAATCTTTATAAACGCTGGCCTTAATTGCATTGAGTTTTGGCTGTTCACCTTCTCTTTTTACTTCCTCATCACTCCACACTTTCAAGAAATACAACAGTAAATATCCGAGCCTAGGTTGTAAACTGTAAATTTCGGCTATTAACGTTACGAGAGGTTGTCTCCGTCGATCTTCTTCTTTACACAATTGATATAAGTTTCGAAACATTACAAATAAAGGTGTCCCTATACTGTCTAATAGATTTTCGTCGTTCAATTCTTGAGGAAATATCGAACTTTGAAATTTACTTTGCATTATTGTGCACAAGCAGTTCGACAACGCTCCCACAACTTCCGAATCGAAATCCTCCTCGATAATCTGTTGTACGATCGTTTCCATTGCCTGGCATTTTCCCTCATTGTCCGGCTCACAGTTCAATCGTTCCACGGCACCTCTTATTTCGCCTTCTATTAAGGAAGACATTTCTAATTCGCTCGTTCCCGGTGGCGTTGCTTTCTCTTTGACCCGAGCCAAAGGGATATCATCGTCGTCTGTATCGTAATCGGGAGGATGAATTATCGGTGCACTTTGGTCTTCCTCTTCATCGCTGAAAGCCGGCTCGTTTTCAGAAGGTTTATGATTATTCAATGCGTGATTTGGATGCGTTTCGGGTGAATCGAGTTCATCTTTACTGCCCGTTTGAACTGGATCTTCCATTTTTACATCCGCCGTATTCGTCGGCAAACAGAATTCTTTAAACGTTTCTCGTACCATAGTTCGCAATTCTCTATCCAATTTCGGACTGTCGAATAACGGATGAAGCAAAGGCAAAACACGTTTTTCTAAAATTTGTCGTAAGGATGAAAATATACCGTTTCTGACTTTGTCCATCAACGAAGGACAGAAATTCGGTATAATACGACATAAAAAATCCAGCAATGTTGCAGAAACTGCTGGATGAGAGCGCATCGAATGATGCATCACCAATATGGCCGGTTCAATGTTCATTATATTATCTTTGTCTGCTTCAAAAAACAGCCAATCATAAAACAGTGCCAATTTTGCATTTGATACAGCGACTGTGGATGTGCACGTAGTCAGAAGCCAGCCAATAACAGCCCATCTGGGAATTATGTCTGAACAAAGAAGTTCGTTTGTAGGATGAATCACACCGACTATAAACCTGATCATATCACACCTGAGAGTCTGTGATTCAGGAGTGGCTAGATACTGTCTTTGAAACCAATCCTGATAACGCTTGTGGTTCCCGAAACGAACTTGCGATGTCAAGAACACCAATTTGCGTTCCATGTCAGGTGTTAAACGAGACTGTAAGAATCTTCTGGATGTTCTTGTCTGTAATAATTGGAGCACACCACAAAAACTTGGGCACAACGATTTCGGTGCTGTTAATATATCTTTCCATAGCTGCTCGAATTCTGGAAGGCGGGCAACGTTCTGTAATAGTCGGACAAAATCACGTCCTATAACTAAACAGTCCGCGAATCTCTCCCTTATTAATGTTACCATAAAATTGATTTCTTTTTGTCTCAGATTTGTAAGAGTCGGCGAAGTGTGATCTTCGATAAGTCTTAGATACGTATAAACGACCGAAGCAATAAGTACAGGAAATTTATCCAACCACTGTCTATTTTCTTGATAGATGTCTAATAATTTGTCAATAAGATATATATTTTTTGGTGATACGTCACCCCCTGCCGCATGTCTCATTAAATTCCAACATAAATTGTCAACGTTGGCAACGGCATTTCTTATCATTTCGCGCACTAACCACAACAGTTGAACACATACTGTTTCTTGAAAACGAAGATAGCGTTCCAATATTAACTGTGACAAATTTGCTAACACTAATGATAAGCCGTCGCGAGTTATTAGAGTTAAGTCTCTGTAACTTTTTGCTGCATTTTTTGGTTCTGTCAAAATGACAACTAGAAGACCCAGCGATATTTCTTCATGACTTTTGTCTTTGCAGACGGCGTTATTTAGTGCATCGTGTGCTTCTTTTTCACTCAGGTCTTTGATTAATGTCTGCAATGCGTTGTAGCAGCGTTCTAACTTCTGAAAAACAAAATATAATCATGAATTATTTGAATAAACCGCGTTGGAAATGCTACACCTAGTAGCAAAATCAGAAATCTATTCAATCGTAATGGCTGACCGTATGACCAACTACTGCAAATAATGACAAAATATGCAATTTACCTCTTCTAAATCATCTTTATTTTCAACAACAGACGTTAGAAACAATCTGGACGATATATTTCGTGTCTGCTCCATACTCTAACTACAAATTATGCTTTAAACACTTCATACGTGACAAAAACGTTCCCCTTTCCTTACATTGTCAGTGTCCTATGCGAAAATGTTTCAAAGAAAGCAGACGCGCATTGATATAGCCTCGTATACGGGTATTAATGTACGGGTGGCCGCCTGGCCCGAACGTATCCGATCATGTGTCGTAATACAAAATCCCTGCCCGCGCGCAAAAATCGTTCCATTTTATTAAAATGGGAACATTTTTGTCACCAAAATTTTAAATAATTAGTCACACTAATTTCCATAAAAAATATGCTTTTCTGATTTTTTTAAACAAATTTTTACTATTTCGTTGTCAGTATTTCACGAAAGTACTCAAAATTGTAAAAATATTTTTTTTTATATACCTAGGTACGAAAATTTAATTTTTCATTTTTTGTAAAAAAATACAAATAATTTTAAAAATATAAAAAAAATATTTATCCAAACAATAAACACTCGTAATTGAATAGATATAAATGTGTTTCTTTAAAAAGTTCGGTAAAAAACGTGTAATCAGATTAGATTGTGGATTATAGACGCTCGAGAACTATGGTTATTAGCATCTAATAAAGCGTTTAATTCAATTTATATCTTTTCATTTTTAATTAAGGCCATTGATTTCTTTGATCAGTGACCTTTAAAATTTAATTAAATAAGCAGCGTAGCCCAAATCAAAACTTCAAATTCTGTAGCTTTTTTAAGAACGCCACTGGTTCAGCCCTACATCAGTACCGTATTAGTACTATTTATTTTAATAATTTTTGTTGATATCACTTTGAAAAAACAAAAAATGAGGAATTTCTAAGCCTGGGGAGATAGCGAATTAATTGTTAGCCGTTAGGGGAAAGAAGAAAAAAGTGTTTTCCATTTCCAATATGTTGACTTAGAAACAGTGGCGGCGCTAGGATTTTTTGTTAGCGGGGGGCAGGCTAGGGCATGGTGTTCTGAAGGTGGACCAATAAAATTTGTTCCCAAAATTTCAGTGCTCGTCAAAATTTTAACCCAGATTACTGCTACAGAATTTACAAGAAAAATTGTTGAAATTTCGAGGGTTAAAAACGTATTTAAAAGATAAACTAGAAATTGGGGATTATTCCAGGGTAGGCCAATACAGTTTAAGGTGGGCCATGGCCCACCCTCTAACGCCGCCACTGCTTAGAAAAGGATTAGGTAAGTTGAATTTCGCATTTGTTATTTATTTAATATTTTGATTATAAAAAATGGATCATTTTCACTTCGAAACATGGCATATTTAAATTTTAAAATACTAATAATAAAAATAAAAATCTTTTATTGAAATTACTTAGAATTAGGTATTTAAGTTTAAAAAAAATTATTAATTTTTTCTAATAATTTAACATAAATAATATTGAAAATCGAAAAGAAAAATTTTTTTAAAGCTATAGATAAATTACTAAAAATTAATTAAAATGTATAAAAATTTAAAAAATATCACGTGACTTCAAAACGCGCCAGGAATGTTTGTGACGTCGTTATGTTAAAATGTGTCTGCATTTGTTGGTATTTGTGTATATGTATTACACATACTATCAAAAATAATAAATTTTTAACTTGGTAACCATGGATACAAAGACCATAGATAACATAATGACGTCACACGCGTTCGGATTCTTTCGGCGCGTTATCGGAACTGAGTTTAAAAATTAATTTTTATTTAAATATAACTTTTTAATTAGTAAGCAAAAAAATTAAATAAAAACAGTTTTGCTATAAAACTTGATGTAGTCCTTCCATTTAAGTAAAAAAAAAAAATTCGTTTAAAAACCCAATTAGAAAAATTAGAAAAATAAATAAATAAATTAGAAAAACAAAAATCAAATAAAACAAACAATATATGAACAATGAAAATTTTTATTATTTTAGTTAAACCTAACATAATATATTTTACAATAATATTCGAGTGAACAATGTTACAATTTTCCTTTTCGAAACCTTTGCCGTGCTTGCGCCTTTGTGTATCTTGGAGTATTTGTTTTTTCAGGAATTCCTTCAGTACTGTTTTGGTTATTTGTTTCCGGAACGGTTTCAGTATCATCTGAAAAAGACATTTTAATTTCGTGTTGCTCATAACTACAAAATATTGTAAATTATTATAAATTAAACTCCCCCGCCGCGTCTGTCTGTATATATGTTCGCGCTTATCTCAGAAAATACTGTGGGGATTTTCATCGGTTTTCACCAAACTGATTCACGAGGAAGGTTTAAGTATATAATTTATGAATATTTTGTGCAAAATAGTTAATGTTATGATGATATTTGTCGATTAAATCGGAAAAAATTAGCGTATTGGTGGAATCCTACTAATATAAAACCACCAGCCCAGCTTCGCTTCGCAGGGGGAGAATTTCTCGCGGGGGGGGGGGGGATAATTCCCACCAGCCCGGCTTCGCTTCGCTGGGGCAGTAGTTCTCGCGGGGGGGATAATTTCTGTGGGATAGAAACAAAACGTAATTCTGCAATTTTTTTGCATTTTAACGTATTTGCGGAATCCTACTAATATTATAAACATCACCAGTCTGGCTTCGCCTCGCAGGGGGAGAATTTCTCGCGGGGGGAATAATAAATCATAAATTTATAGCATCCGGGCAAAGCCGGTACCGGGCCGCTAGTTATAATTAAAAAAATGAAGTTATCATCAGTCATATTGCAAAACCTCTGAACGTCACACTGAAATTCCGTGTAACTGGCGTAATTTACGATTTCATTGGCGCATAATAAGGTGCTTGTTTGAATTAACCAATCAGAGTGATTTTAAAACGTATGATGCAATACCGCACTTGGAATTGACTCGAATATTTTCGCTGTGTAAAATTTTGATTCCAACACTTGACCGTGCTAAAATATAACGTTACAATTACGCGGTATTGCATAGTGATGACTGAATATGTTCAACAGTTTTGAAGTAGAGTGCCCGCGGTGAGAGATGAAGCCAGGCACGTCATCAATAATATGCTAGTGAACGCCTGCTTGCCCGCAGACAGTGCCGTGTACACAAAACTGCACATTGGGTTTTATGACGTTAGGTACAATTTTGGCAAACTGCTATTCATGACAATAAACAGCCAATAGCAAGCTAGAAGGCGGGCGCAATGCATTCACGTTACTATGACGCGGTGGCTTCATCTTTCGACGATATATTGTAATTAATATTTACCTTGGAGATTGATTGGAGCTAGAAGTAATCCTTCTCTCTGACATTTTACATAATACCTAAATGTTCGAGCTATTCCATAGCCAATCATTGAAACAGTTATCGTTAATAACGCCATCAAAATTGGGTGCTATAAAAGTAACAGTTTTTTTAACGGTTAAATATAACATTTTAACATTGGAAATGTTTATGTTCGTATATGGGGGCAGAGTTACGAGTTTTCGTTCAAGGCCAAAAGACAACGGTGTCGCGATCAAGTGAGGAGCAATAATGCAAAATTGAACAAGTGCAATTTTTTCGAAATGTGTTTTATATCATGTCTAGTTAATTGAGAGGTATTTGCGACGATCTGCGGTGTTATTTTTGAGCAAATGTTAATAAATACTGTAGAAAAATCCATTTAAAAGTTAAGTAATCAAGCAAAAGTGAACGCGTATATAACAGAAGAATAATAGGGTTATTCCTGACAAAACTAAACAGTGCATTGATAAATATTGTGTGTATAATAAATAGTTAATTATGTTTCATATATGCTGTTATCATTTCCAATGTCCTCGATGGTTGCAAGGATTGCGAAATCTGTGAATTTTTTGATAGCATATATGTGTCCAGGGCCGGATTTACCCTAAGTGCCGCCCTGGGACACCGTGAAAAATGCCGCTCCACACTGAAGTTTTTTTCACAATTTTGTAAATAAAACTGCAGTATTCATAATTTTACACACATTCTTAATAATGAGAAAAAGTAGTTTATTTATTTTAATTTATGAATGTTTTCACGTTCCAAATTTTGCCGCTCTGGGCACTAGCCCCTAGTGTAAATCCAGCGCTGTATGTGTCTGTTCGTTAACATATAGCCATTAGCCAGGGCTGGGCGGTATTTCAACTATATGTATTTGAAATACGTATTTCAAATACAATTGAAGTATTTTCTTCGGAAAAAAGTATTTTGTATTTGAAATACTTTTTGAAAATTAAAGCATTTTTTTACTGAAATACTTTTTGAAAATTAAAGCATTTTTTTATTGAAATACTTTATGCAATGTATTTCGGATTACAAGTTCTATATTTCAACCGTTTTCAACGTACAGCTATCAATCATTAGCAATTTATGATTTTTGTATATCATAAGCCATTACACAGCAATAAGTTACTAATTTCAAATACTTTTGAAAAATTGAAATATATTGTATTTCAATTACATTCGGCATGCTGTATTTAATTTTGTATTTGAAATACATTTTGATTAAAGTATCTTGTATTTGAAATACATTTTTCGTGTATTTTGCCCAGCTCTGCATATAGCGACACCTTATAAATGTACACCTGCAGCAAAAATAGTATTTTTTGGCAGAGCCGGCAAATTCGAGATAACTACTGATCAAACAAGTCGTGAGGTGGGTCGTTTATTAGGACTAAAGTGCTGAATCGATTTTTATAAAATTTATGTCGGATCAAAATGACGTTAACACGCCTCGATCTAATCTACTTTTTTGGAGTCTATTTGGTTAAGAAAAAAGAGCGGCTGAACCGATTTTGAAAAAATTTCTTTCAGATCATATTTACGTTATACGCGTCGATTGGCACCCTAACATAGTCGATATCATTTTTCATTCTCGAGATTTAGTCTTAGAAAGAAATGGACACATACGTACGTACGTACGTACACACACAGAGAGAGAGAGAGAGAGAGAGAGACAGACATCTTTCTAAAAATAGTGTAGGGACCTTGAAACATAAAAATTTGTTATACATTTTGATTTCGATTTTCGGACCCATTACAATAACTTCCAATGGGAAGTTAGAAAATACTTTGTTCTCTCCCCCCCCCACAGTCACTCCTTTATTTCTTAATCTTTGCTATATAGACACAATATGCAATTACAAACTCTTTTAACGGGGTGTTGTGCATTTGATGAGGTGAGAGCATAGGGTGAGTGTGTGTGTATGTTTGAAAGAGTATGATGCGAGATTGTTCTTGGCTATTCAGTTCAAAAGTGAAAAATAAATAGACAATAAATATTTTGAAAAATTTATGTACATGGAAAAATTAATCATGTAGGCAAATACATCGTACAGCAACGTACGGCGGGTTCTGCCTTAAAGGCAATGAAAATATAAAGTCAACATTAAAAAGTGCAAAATAAATTTAAAATTTAAAAATATCCTGACCCCAAAACTACTGCCGAATTGGTTGTTTAAACAGTATGATAAAATTTAATATTAATTTTTATTAGATGAATGCATAATGACTGCAAACAGTATATGAAGACACCTGCTGTAAGAACAATGACGTAACACAACACTGTAGTCAGGAAAAATTCATTAATTCAAACCTATGTCACCGTAGGGATTTTAACCCTAAACTTTCCACTATCGCGGCGGACTGAGTTGACATTACTCACACAGTGACACATTTTCAAACGATCGACTTTCTCCCTTTAAAGCATTCTGTCACGAAAAACCACTACATGCGAGAGTCAATATTCCAACACCACTGCTAGACTACAAACACTCAACATGTAAAGTAAATACAACAGGTGAATACAAAGATGAAGTATCCATTTTTAATAACACCAAGACAAGATAGAATTTCTATCAAATATCGAGGCAAATTTTTATTCCTCATATAAAAGTTGCTGATATTTATGAACGCGTTGGGGAAATTTTACAGCAGTCCCCATGCTCTCATGAATATCAGCTACATTTGTATTAGGAATAAAAAATATTAAATTTTTCCATACTTTTTAAACCGATTAGGTAGTCGTTTTGGGTAGGGCTTTTTTAAATTTTTAATTTAATTTATTGTAAGAAATTTTGTACTTTGCAAAATTGTCGGTATGCTATTTTGCCGTATCTAGCAACACATTTTTCATATTAAATACGTCATTTTGGTAAATTTCGCTGCAATTATAATTATAATATATCTACTTTGGATAATTTTGTAGAAAAACAAGCTATTTTAGAGGGTAAGTTAATAGAAACTTTTTTTCATATTTTTGGACGAGCTATCACATCCTTAAGCATATATTATGAAACACCCTGCATAACATGTAGCACAGAACATTGTTTATTTATTTATTGTAGATTATAGACGCGTCGACATCTAAGGTCATTAGCGTCTTTCAACTACACTAAATAACAACTAACTTAAAACTAAATAACATCACAAAACATCCATGAGCGCAGGTGGGATTCGAACCCACGGCAGTCCAGTCTAGAGGTTGCGGCGCCAAGCACGCTACCATCTAGGCTATACTGCCCTCCACAGAACATTGGATTTTTAAACGGAGGGCATAGGCGTAACTAGAGGGGACCCACGGTGTCCACTCTAGAATACCGTTTGGCCCACCCTAGAAATAAGGATTTTTTAATGTATTCTCAACAAAAACTAATCAGACAGACAGACAGACAGACTAGAATCCTGCCCACCCCAGTTTCAAATCCTTTTTACGCCAATACGAGTAGACTGGAGGGTGGTCTGTGAAAATTTTCCTATTTATTGGATTCTCGAGCTGAAAAGTTTGAGAAGCTGATCTAATCCGTTTATAATGTTAGTTTTTTTAAATTATCTGTAATTTAATTCTTGACATCATTCAGGTTGAATACTTACGTGCAGTGTGGGCTTGTTGGTAAAAACGAAATCTGCTATTACAATAATGACCCCCAATATCAGCCCAATACCGGCACCCAACCAGGGTATTTGTTCGTCAGCTAAAATATTTTACATTGCAGTTAACCAAATCTTAACGTTTAGGCTTACCGCACACGGCAGACTGTCGGCGATGACAATTCTGTCAAACAAAAAAGTTGAATCGACAAAAAAGATGGAGCATTTTTCATCGCCATCTCACCGACCTCATAATCAGCGTCGAGTTAAGGTACGTGCAGTACGCAGCTGGGATTATAGATGGTAGCATGTATGGTAGATGGTGGCTGAAATTATAAGCGCTTATAGGTTTGCACAAGCGAAGACGAATATTTGTGTTCTTCTGCTATAAAGTGGTATATTTTAAATACAAATTTGGGTAGGAGCTATCATGTCCACCCTATTAATAGAAAACGATCTAAACATGGCGAATTTCATCATTTATACCAAGAATTAAAATTTCACCCAAACCGGTTTTTTGAATATTTACGTATGGAACCTAACACTTTTAAATACGTCTTAGAAAAAACTCAAAACAAATTAAATAAAAACTGGCAAAATTTCACTTATTAAACTAGTCACATCCATTGCGAAACAACGGCCATTTGACAGTTGTCACACGTTGACTGTAGTAGTCAGCGCGCTGAAAGAATGGTGAGATACATTCTTGAATCTAGCAGCTCTTGTAACAGCGCTTATGCCTGCTACACTCACTCAAGGTTATTAGAGTACAGGTTGCCTCATTCCATCTGACCAATCAGCGTAAGCGCGGGAATGACGTCAGCTAGAATTTAGTTTAAATCAAGTACAAAATTTGTTGAAGATTATGCTTATTTATATTAGGTGCTTCGTGCAGATTTTTTCTTAAAATTGGCAGAAGACAATAAATAGAAGAATAGATGTTAAAATATAGGATAATTTTTATTTTTATTACAAAATTTAGGTTTTAATATCTATAATATAAACAAACAAAAAATTAAATAATGCTCAAGAAATGGCAGATCTTGTTAATTACCTATTTTTTAAATTTAAGAAACGAATAAAATTAACTAACAAATTGATAAATTTATTATTTTATCTTTTATATTCACAAAATATTAAAAATAACCACAAAACACCATAACACTTAACAGCTATCGCAAAATTGACAACTTATCATATTTTTTTCACTAACAGAAGAATCATGTTTCTATTAAGTATTAAAAAAACATACCACACTACCATGGTTACTGTGATTTTTATTTCCAAAAATTAGCAGCGTCCATCGTCTGATCTTTTCTATTGAAGTGAGCAAGCATGGTATATTCTGAGTGACGTCATCCCCCCCACTACTATCTATCGGAATGAGGCAACCTATACTCTACTAACCTTGACACTCACTGCTTCGTTGTGTACGCTCGCATATATAACAATGCATCAATTTAAGCAAGCCCTGCTATGATCTACGCTACCATCTAGAATCCCAGCTGCGTACTGCACGTACCTTTAGGTATCCTGTATTCAAACGGGGCGCACACACGTACGACAAAAAACCCGACTATCTTTTGTGTGCGGTAGGCCGTAAGTCTGTTAAATCCTATAAATAAAGCTGTACTGAGTCGCCACTATTGAAGCATCAATACATTTGTTTTAGATTGGTCACTGACAAATGACAATCGCAGTTAATCGCCGGGAAAGGTTACCAACCAAAGACGTTATATTTTTACGTCTTTGTTACCAACAATAGGTCAGTTCACGTATAATCTATATTTAAAAATGCGTTAATTTTTAACACGCCAATTGTTAGATAAATGGGCTCATTTCGGCTTGAATTTAAAGCATTCTATTTTGTGACCTTGGATTCCGAGCGGAAAAAATTGGGAAAACCACACATAGGTACGACTTTTCAGGTTATGCGCTCTACCTCCGACCCTATCGTGAAATCTGACTAAGCCATACGATACTTTTGAACAAAATTCTGCGTACGCCCTTGATTACTGATCAGTGATGTGCAACCTTTTTCTTTCAAAGGACTGTTTAAGAAAATGATTCTATAATTTGCAGACGCAGGTTATGTGAACTGAATAAATTTTTACGTGCATTTTATAGAACAATAATTTTAATCAAAATTTATTTCAATTTTTACAAGCTGAGAGGCCGCAAAAAATGTTTACGCGGACTGCAAGCGATCTACTGGCTTCAAGTTAAGCACCGCTAAACATAATATCAGTAGTGTATTGAAGCAGAGACAAAATCAAATGTATTGAGGATAGTTTCCTGGCTCTTCTAGTGGCGACATAGCAAAATCTGAAATACCTTTTTTATCTTTCTTTTGTTGTTGACCAGCTTTTTTGAGCGATTCAATAATATATAAATCGTCAGGTTGTAACTGTAAAGCTTTACTATATGAAATTAACGCGTTTGAGAAATGAAATGTTGCTAGTTCTACTTCAGCTTTACGAAAATAACCCTAAAATTATACGAAAATGAGCTTTTTGTATTTTCTGAAAATATAATGTCGATAATTTGACTCAACCTCGTATCTCTATATGTATTTACATTTACAGTGCGTTTGATTTCACGCAACATATTGACTTTTTAAATAAAATAGTAAGCTAACTGAAATCTACCCAATCGCACGTTAACGGTTCTAAAATCGTTACATTGAATATTACAAAAATAAAGGTAGATTTATATTATTCGGTCACACACGGCGCATTTTTAATGTTAAATTTAATCTTAGCTAAATAAGAACGCCTGGGTTATATCAGAAACGTGAATTTTAATTTAGCAGGGCGGCTCTATTACCACTGCGATCATTTAGCGTCGAAAAATCAGTGATCCTGACAGTCCTTTTAACATGAACAATAAATTTACCTTAGCCCAATCTGGCCTTAAAGATATAGTTTTTAAGGCATCTTCCATAGCTAAATAATACTGTTGTAGTTTTAAAAATGCTAAAGACCGATTGCTGTATGCTGAATAATTTGTAGGTTCTAATTTAATTGCACAACTGTAATGTATAATAGCCTCTTCGAAATTTCCATTTCTTACGCATGCATTGCCCTTCTCTTTAATTTCAGTAGCTGTCTGTAAGCATATTTAACAATAAAATGCAATCATTGCAATTAAAAAACATAGACATTGCAAATATTTTTCCAAAAATAATTAGTTGCTAAATATTAATTTATAAATTACAGTACCTCTTTCGTAGCTGAAGTCATGTTTAAGAATCTAAGTATGTTCGTGCAAATAATCTACAAGTAATAGATTTAATAAAAGATAATGTCAAAACATTTACAAATACATTTTTTGATAAAAAGTACTGCTGTCAAAATCTGCTGTTGCCAAAGTGATGCGACGTTGGCACAAACACAAATGAACTCAACTACCAACGTAAAAAAACCAAATTTAATAAAAAAAAGACTGACGATTTGTCAATTTCCAACATTCATCATTTATGATTAAAATGAAATTATAAATTATAGGTACTAGCTGTTCGGTCCGGCTTCGCTCGGGTGGAAATTGCCACTTTCGCTCAGTGCTCCCCAACCTTGTGTCGTAGAGCGCATGCTACTCGTTAAGTAATAATATATTTTTTTCAAGTCGGCTCAGTAGTTCTCAACAAGGAGCGATTTAGCGAATTTTAAGTCACACGAGTCATAATATCAGTACGCACGAAATATAATATATGGTATTTTTTGCCATACCTACTATAAAATAGCTACTTTTCACTTAATTTTCAATGTTTTCAAAATGTTTTGAATTCATTTGCGTCGGCAACATCACGTTTATAATGGGTCATGAGTAGGTAATAGCGGACGGATCCTTTGTGAATAAAATTTAAGCATGGTAATCAAGTGTGGTTCACTGATCTCAATAAGCATAAAGCGGCTAGCGCATCCACAATTCTGAAGGTCTTAAACGAGCTAGAGCTAGACAATGGAATGAACTATGAAAAAATTTAGCATCGGAAATATTGCTGCTTTTGCTTCTATGATTCTTATAGTTTGTTTTATTTCATTATGAAAAAATTGCGTAAAAAAAACAAAACGAATTAGTTTCCAGGAAAAAAACATCAACAAAATATAGTTACAAAAAGTGATTTTTCAATTTTTTTATTCAAAAAATGATATAACATCTGCATACACCAATAATAATTATGAACATACCATCCGAGATTTACAAAATAAAATAATAATTATAATAAAAGAATAATAAAATTTGTACAGATATCATTTTTTCCACTCCACAATATACAATATAATGACGTCACATGTGAAAAATTTCAAAACAATACGAACTGTTTAATGCCATACATTATAATTATGCTGAAATAAAAACCAGAATTAAGGCACCAGGGTTTTTTATTCTCATAGAAAATAATACATATGGAAAAAATGGTATATATATAAAATTTATTTAGTAAAATGTTGGCTTCTTTAGATGTCCTGAATGTATGAACATCAGTTTATCTGGAATGAAAAGGATAATTTTATTTATTTATTTATTGTAGATTATAGACGCGTCGACAACTTAGGTCACCAGCGTCTTAAATTACATTAAATAGCAACTAGCTTTAAACTAAATAACATCACAAGACATCCATGAGCGCAGGTGGGATTCGAACCCACGACAGTCTAGTCTAGATGCTGGTACCAAGTACGCTATCAACTAGGCTACCTGTCCTCAAGGATAATTTTGTAACGACATCACATAAACAAATAATTAAGCAGCAACTAATTAAAAACACTGCCATTAAATTTCTTCTCCATAAAAATAAACCACTATATGTATTGAATATAGATGAATATTTGATGTCGTAGTTCCCACTCCTGCCTCTAATCACTTAAAATCGAAAGCCGGACATTTTCCGGACATGCGCCGTAGATGTGTTCGCGCTACAGCGAACTTGAATGCACGCCCAAGCGATCGTTTTTACTCGGCGTTCAGTAATTATTTTGTGTCGATTGCACATATTATATGTACACACGCATGCCGCGGAAAAAGTCCATATAAGATGTCGGGCTTCTAATGTTCTTTCTCCAGTCTAGTATCGTTGGCCATCCATAGATACACATTAGTGAGATAAACCGATTCAAATTACAGCCATATTAATAATTATCATTTCAAAACAAACTTGATCCGAAATGTGAGCATACTGAAACCTACTTTTTAGTCAACTTCCGATTCATTAAAATTAAAATACTACGCGGATTTTAATATTACAATGTTAATAATTTGTGTATATGATAAGTTTTAAATTAAGCAGTCTCTAGAATGCATAAGTTTCAATGTAAAAAATCCAGTTTTTACAAAAATAAAAACTAATTTATATAAATAGCTTCATTATTAACTGTATTCGTTACGAAATTTAGTAAAACTGTTGCATTCTTCGATAACATCTAGTTTTTGAAACTACTAAATGCCAGTACAAATGCATTATCATTCTATTCAAGAATATTTGACTATAATACACATCCAGATGTCAATAATATAGTATCTGTAAATATTCTTGATATAGGATAAATTCAACGACGATACAGCTCTAAAAAATATATTTTACAGCGCTAGGTCATTTTACTGAACAATTATCACTTGTGAGCTAATTGAAAAAATATTAGCACAAATGTGACCAACTGGGTGAAAAATACTCGCGTTTATATAAATCGAATCTGTCAAACGGTTTGAGGTGATAAAATTCGTTGGCAAAAATATTGAAGCGGTTATGACGTCATATCCGTTTAGAACCTCATTTACTATTATGTGGTACTAGATCCACATAGGCTGCAATGCAATGGTTATTAAAAAAAAAGGTTTGAATTAAAATTAATGAGAATAATAAAGGTTTTACTAACACAGTTTAATCGCTAGACGCATCCGAATCTGATTCCTCTTCGGCGTTTTGCAGCCACTCCACAAACTGTTTCATTTGATCAAGGAACATCATTTTGCCCTTGACGGAGTAGTCCTGCTTGTACCATTTTAAGATCACTTGTTCGGATACCACGTCAGCTGTAAAATGAAGGAATTAGTACAATTTTTTTTTTATTAAAGCCACCAGCAGCTAGGTACCAATTATTCAATAATATTTATAATTTATTATTATTACTAGCGAACCCGGCCCGGCTTCGCTCGGGAGGTATGAAATTATGATTTAATAGCAGTCACCCATTGCTCCGCTCACGTATATTTAGGGTCAGTTCGGTTTTGAGCTCAGATCGATCCGAGTCCTCTAATGCGTTCACATTTATATGCTCTGAAAGATCTCTATCCTGCGTTCGGATTTAAAACCTGGAGATCGAGCACGCTCTATGAGCTCCGAAGAAAGCGAGCGAGCAAGCAGATTTAACCATCTTCAGAGCATTCATTTTAAAAATGGGCGGAAACACTTGTTGTGAGAATGGATAAATTTCGAAGTTTATTTATATGAGGCAATTTTTCAATAGGTAAAAATACACGAATAATATTTATTCAAAGAATAGTAATAACCAATAAGTCTATATCGCACAGAATGATTAAATAAAATATTTATTATATCTATGGGTCAAAAAAATCAACAACTGGTAGTACTATTAATTTTAAAATAAAGGAATAAAACGAAAAAAATTGTGAATCATGATTTATTATTATAACAATGTTGAATTAAATCAAAATGAGGAGCAATAAAGAATATATTTCGGCTTTAGTAATAAGAATTTAACTTGCTGGGGCCATTTTATTCTGACGTTTGGAAAAATCTGCTAGATTACGTTCGGAATTGTTTAGATGGCTCGATTTGCTCACTTGTCACGTGACCAAAAATCTGTTCGCCAGTACTAAACGTTTGTAAAAAAAGACGATAAAATAATAAAATCAAGATATTAAATATATTTATTTATTATTTTTATATCTAATTATTCATAAAAAAAGCATGTTTGTGTTGAGATTCGAACCCGAGACCTATTGCCACCACACACATCTTACATAGCAGTGCTATACAGTGTGTCCACAGACTCATCCTCAACATGGGGATCTCCGTTGTTATGGGAGATAGAGATTTGGTTAAATGAGACAAAATGTGCAGAATCTCCAGTACTACTACCCTGCGTAGTCAAACTTTCCATATTTTCTTTGGTTCGCGACCGACAGTTGAAAAACGAGATTTACCCATTTTCGTTTTTTGTTTATAACTCGCTTATTAAGTAAGTTAGAAAAAAAATATTTTCACTTTCTTAAGGCCGTTTTTTATGAAGATTTCAAATCTCTTTTCATATTTTTATTTACTTTTATAGTTTTAGAGATACTTGTATTAACTTTGTTTTTTTAAATACACGTCAAGGATGGCCATGACACCATTCGGAAGAGATTTTTTTTCTCTTTAATTTGATATGAGGGTTGATGGATTTATTTTCAAAAATAACAGAGTTATACGCAAAACACTGATTTTTAATAGTAGGCTATGCTAAATTAATTGATAAAACAACAGAAGGCTTAGCAAACAGTTGAAATTCGCGTTGGCTTAGTAAACGGCTGTTTTGTTTTAGCTGTCAAAGTGTAGTTTGTTGCTAATTTGTCAATTTACTAAATGATTTATTAAATTTACTTTTGTTATCATGGAACCATTTTGTAACAATGAAAAATTTGATATGTTATCTATTGTTACATTCTATGTCACAAAAATTCGACCAGAGCTGCAGAAATGTACTTCGATCAGTATCCAGAACGAAGACAACCTCATTCGTCTATTTACAGAAACTACGAGTAAATTTAATAAACTATGGATCATTTAAAAAGCCGTTTACTAAGTCAACGCGAATAAGTAAAGAAGACAAAACTACTGTTTTACGATCAATTGTTGAAAATCGCTTATTTTTCATTGTTACAAAACGGTTCCATGATAACAAAAGTAAATTTAATAAATCACTTAGTAAAATGACAAATTAGCAACAAACTACACTTTGACAGCTAAAACAAAACAGCCGTTTACTAAGTCAACGCGAATATCAACTGTTTGCTAAGCCTTCTATTGTTTTATCAATTAATTTAGCATAGCCTACTATTAAAAATCAGTGTTTTGCGTATAACTCTGTTATTTTTGAAAATAAATCCATCAACCCTCATATCAAATTAAAGAGAAAAAAAATCTCTTTCGAATGGTGTCATGGCCATCTTTGACGTGTATTTAAAAAAACAAAGTTAATACAAGTATCTCTAAGACTATAAAAGTAAATAAAAATATGAAAAGAGATTTGAAATATTCGTAAAAAAGGGCCTTAAGAAAGTGAAAATATTTTTTTTCTAACTTACTTAATAAGCGAGTTATAAACAAAAAACGAAAATGGGTAAATCTCGTTTTTCAACTGTCGGTCGCGAACCAAGCAAAATATGGAAAGTTTGACTACGCAGGGTAGTAGTACTGAAGATTCTGCACATTTTGTCTCATTTAACCAAATCTCTATCTCCCATAACAACGGAGATCCCCATGTTGAGGATGAGTCTGTGGACACACTGTATAATAGGGTATTATAATTATGAAAAATAATAATGTAAACAGTACGGGTGTTGGAGTACGAACTCATATTTAACGAAAGCGGCATAAACGAGCGTTTGTATAGCAATAGCTTTCATTAATGTTATTCAAAACTGAAAACGCTCGTCACATTGTGACTGGTGATAATAAGGTATTATAATCATGAACTTCCGACTAACTTCATGGTGTTAAAACGTAAAAATTCACTCTCATCATTTTTCCATAACGCGCCAAAAGAAGTATAACTTCAAAAATGCACTGTATAATAAAAGACAATCTGAATTTACTCACTCTTATAGAACAGGAGAATTATTTTCTGAAAGGTGCGCATGAACACCATGTTAGAATAGCAGAAGTCTTGCACCTTAAGCACGAGACTCAGTTCGGAACGTGCTTGAGTCGTGAATGCGGAAAATAGCGCCGTGTATTGTTTCAGATGACGCAGGGCTTGATCTGCTACGAGTTCCTCCTTCTTGTTCCATTCGGCCATGCTCATTACGGTGCTCCATACTATACATACCACCTGCAAAACAAAAACGGCAACCATTAATGCAATTCATACGAGCGGTCCAAGTAATTTTCAGTGCACACTCAAAGAGCGTTAGGCAATAAATTATAATTTGAAAAAACTGAAAAACACGCTTTAATGAACTAAAAAGTAAAAAATAATTAATTTTATTGTAAAAAAGCGTGGGATGCTTTGTATCATGTTTTCATACTACCCCACGCTTTTTTACAATAAAATTAATCATTTTTTACTTTTTAGTTCATTAAAGCGTGTTTTTCAGTTTTTTTAAATTATAATTTATTTTTGCTTTTTAGTACTGGAGATCCTGGTCAGGATAATGGGACAAACTTATGGAATTATTGTATTGTCATCGGTCCTTGATAAGTGTACAAAGTTTCAGTTCAATCTGAAGTTTTTTGCTTTTTTTTTTTAGTCCTGGAGATACTGGTCAGGATAATGGGACAAACTTATTGAATTATTGTATTGTCGTCGATCCTTGATAAGTCGACAACGTTTAAACTAAATCTGACCGTTCAAAGTTGGTCAAAATCAAGTTCAAAGAAGTCGGTTACAAACTGACAAGCAAACATACAAATGAAACTAATAAAAGCGTGTTAAAAATACGCGCGAAGATGTTTCCAAGTTTGTAGCAAAACTATACAATAGAGCAGCGATGAGGACAGTATAGCCTAGTGGTTAGCATGCTTGGTGCCGCAACCTCTAGACTGGATTGCCGTGGGTTCGAATATCACCTGCGCCGCTCATGGATGTTTTGTGATGTTATTTAGTTTTAAGTTAGTTGTTATTTAGTGTAGTTGAAAGACGCTAATGACCTTAGATGTCGACGCGTCTATAATCTACAATAAATAAAAATAAAATAGAGCAGTGATCGGCAATTAGCGACCCTCGGGACAGACCCGGCCCTCGAAGTTTTCTGTGGGTCAAAAGGGAGAGTAGTCTTTCTGTCGAATTTGAGAATACAGCGCGTCAAGATAGATCTTGTTAAAAAATTCAGCAAAAAGTTCTGTAGGTGTGTGTGTTTTAAAGACCACCAACAGCTAAGGTTATTTGGGCCTAGCAGTAATTTATATTTTCAATTCATTATTATTTTTTTAACATTGGAAATGTTTATGTTCGTATATGGGGGTAGAGTTACGAGTTTTCGTTCAAGGCCAAAAGACAACGGTGTCGCGATCAAGTGAGGAGCAATCATGCAAAATTGAACAAGTGCAATTTTTTCGAAATGTGTTTTATATCATGTCTAG
Source organism: Mongoloraphidia duomilia (assembly GCA_039654895.1). Taxonomy (NCBI): domain Eukaryota; kingdom Metazoa; phylum Arthropoda; class Insecta; order Raphidioptera; family Raphidiidae; genus Mongoloraphidia; species Mongoloraphidia duomilia. The sequence goes on from CM077516.1 coordinate 7,303,626, forward strand.
TTAATTGAGAGGTATTTGCGACCATCTGCGATGTTATTTTTGAGCAAATGTTAATAAATACTGTAGAAAAATCCATTTAAAAGTTAAGTAATCAAGCAAAAGTGAACGCGTATGTAACAGAAGAATAATAGGGTTATTCCTGACAAAACTAAACAGTGCATTGATAAATATTGTGTGTATAATAAACAGTTAATTATGTTTCATATATGCTGTTATCATTTCCAATGTCCTCGATGGTTGCAAGGATTGCGAAATCTGTGAATTTTTTAATAATAAATTGAAAATCCAATTGACACTTTTGCCAGCTCTCGGGCTAGAACCCGGAAACTTGTAATAGAGAAACCATAGCAACGCCATATAAACAACAGCACTGCTATACGCTCGGCCATTCTCAAGCCCAATGTTCTGTAGGTACTCACCTCGTGTTCCTGAATGTTTTCACGGGTAGCGAAGTCTTTGAGCTCGGCTATCGTTTCTTTGAGGGGTTTATTGTCATTAAGGCTGTCGAGCAGAAGTTGTTGTAGTTGTTTCTTAGCCTGTTGTTGATATTGGTCATCGTACAATTTGAGAATTTCCTCGAGTCCGTTCTCTTGGAAAGCGGTGCGAAAGTAGACCTGGCTTTGTCTATTGTCAGGCACAAAGGACAGTAAATGCGATTCAATATTCGACTTCTTTATTGCCGAGTGAAGACTCTGAACGCCTTTGTCTTGTCGCCACCATTTAAACATATCGATGACAAAATCGAGCGCCAAGTTGTCTTTGATTAGATGCGGGTTATTTAGCATCAATATTACGGTGAACGGTATCGAACCATTTGATATCCACAACGATATCATAACAGACAGCTTGCGCCTGTCTTCGAGAGTGAAGTATTTTATGAACACCAGTATCTTTTCGATTTCATCTTTAAATATTTTCTCCAAATATTTGTATCTACGCATGAGCTTGGTGAACACCTGCTCCCAGCTCTTCATTACCTCCATGTTGATCTCATCTGGAGCGCTGAATATGCAGGCGTCTGTCTTGAACGGGCCTTCGCCTTCTTGGGCAACGGAACCGCCTGGGACTGTTGACAACAAAAACATTATTACTCCAAATTAGTTTTAATGGATGACAACTTCAAAATGTTTAGTATTATTAACTTAAATTATTTCACTTCTACAATATGTTGTGACCATAATCTTACTCTGTAATCTTTAAAGTTATGCTATTACCAAGCATCGAATGCTAAAATTTATTATTACTTATGAAAAACTTAACAGTATATCGATGGTAAAGAATGACAACCTTCCATGTCATGATTTGCAGAAATTCAGCAAGCTTCTATGTCAAGAACAGACACTTTGTTTTGAACCATGATGTTCTGACATTTTCTTTCATATTAAATTAAATTAATACACTGACAGGAGGTTGTAACAAACTCCTGTCTGACATAGGAGTTTGTCGTTCTTCACTTGACATAGGAGTTTTGTAGTATAAGTCCATATTTATTCTTCCTTGACATTGGAGATTTTGCCAGCAAAAAGAAGGCTACTTTGTAAATCGCTTAATTCAAAATTTTCAAATCTGCAGAAATTGACATAGAAGGTTATTGTTTTGCTGCAAACGGAGACCTAGGAGTTTGCTGTTCTTCACCATCGATATGAGATTCATTATAGATTTCCAGGTGAACAGAGTAAGACAGGTCCAATGGAGTAAGTTCATTTGAATTTGTATCATAAACCAAGGCAAAACAACGACATTTGTAGTGAAAAACAGGCATACCAAGAAGGCCCCCAGCGATGAGGATATCGAAAAGCACCTCTCCATAGCGTCTGTAATCTAATTTACTTCCTGCCGTATCCAAAAATTTAGAAATTGCCTCTGGGTCGTTTGCGCACTTGTCCAAACCTGAAATTATTGCATCCCGGAAACCAGTCGGATCATACTTCTCCTTTTCATCTGAATTGAAACAAAAAAGAAACTTAAAACAGAGTTATATAATAAGAAAGAAAAAATAATTTAATGTTAGAGCAGAGATTACAATCGTAGCCTACTTTTTTTTATTGTAAGGATTCCTCATAGAATACCTGAATAAAACATAATACAGTGGAGTCGCGATAATATGGTGAATACCCGGTAAGGTGAACAACTCTATAAGGTGAACACGTAAAACTTTGTATAGTGTAGGAGGACAGTATGGCTCAGTTGGTAGCGTCGCGGCCTCTGAATCAGACTGTCGTGGGTTCGAATCCCACCTCTGCTCATGGATGTTTTGTGATGTTATTTAGTTTTTAAGTGATATATTATGGTATTTGTTGTATTTTAAGACGCTAATGACCTAAGTTGTCGACGCGTCTATAATCCACAATAAATAAATAAATTGTATAGTGTATTCTATAAGGTGAACAACTGGAACCTCGATAAGGTGAACAAAGCTAATTTGATTTATTTGACACTGTTATTGGTTCTCGGAATACTTGGTAGGCCGTTTTATTCCCAACAATATCTCTGTTAATTTTTGTATTTGTACTAATGCCGACACAGCGGTGCTGATTTGATGATAAACAGATGTACCTATATCTATATATTATACTACTTTTATTTTTCTTCCACAGTTTTGTAATTCGGTTCGAATTTCTGCTTTTATAGTAAAGCTGATCTCATTGATGTGGTGATAGTGTTTGGTGTTGGTGTTTGAACTTTGATAAAAAAAATGAAAGCTCTTACATTAACCAATAAAGGTGAAATAATAAAAAAAATTAACAAAGGTGCAACTATGACTGCCCTTTCGCGTGAATATGGTGTTGCAAAATCAACCATTTGTGGTATTCGAAAAAATAAAGAGCGCATTTTGAGAGCTCTGGGGACACTTTCTGGCGCAAGTAAGCGAAAAAGGATGAAGTCTTCAGAACTCCCAAAAATGAAAGCAGCATTGTACAAGTGGTTATTAAAGATGCGAAATAGTATAGATTTAATTTATGAAGTTTTCTTTTCATTGCCCCTTTTTATTTACCTTGATAAGGTGAACAAATTCGATAAACTGAATACCACTGGTCTGAATTAGTTCACCTTATCGCGACTCCACTGTATTTCGAATTTTTTTATCAATAAAACAATCATCAATAATTTTATTTAAACACTATTTTTCAGAGTAGGTCGAATCCTATCGGAAATTATTATTACATAAAGTAAGTTCTCTTTTCGCATCTATATGACTGTTTGCGATAAGGTGAACAACCGCTGGACCGATTTCAATTTAGTTATCCTGAGAGGATTCAGAATATGTTTTTCAATTTTAAATTTTCAATAGATAATATCCACACCTTAGATCTAAGTTAATAAAAATAATTATTTACACCATCCTTTCACTATACAAAAATAAATAGTAAATACTATTAAAGGTAATTTTTATTTATTATATTCAAGACATTCTTAATAATTATTACAGCAACCGAAATTCGGTAAAATTTGTTACTGACATTCGGCCGAATCCAAAGTCCGGTAAAACCTGCCGAAATTCCAAGTTACCGAATGCGAACCGAATTTCGGTACATCATTACTTTTAATACAACTTTATACGTTCTTAACATAAAAATTTTTTAACTCGTGAACTTGTCAATGGAATTAAACCGAAAAAGATATTGCTTCTGCCGCCATTTCCGGATGGGAGAAAGTCGACAGAAGCGTATATTACGTTATGACTCATCGTTCCCTACATAAGACGCTAATGACCTCTGTTGTCGAGCGTTTATAATTTACAAGTAATTCATTCATTCCCTACTTTCGACATTAATTTAATGTCATTTAGTTAAAATTTTAATTTTCTGAAAAATACACCAGAAATGCCTTTTTTTAGTAATGATCCGGGGGAAAAAACCTGACAGAAGCAGTTTTTTGGGTTTTTAAAGATGAAACGAGACCAAGGTCTCATGTTATTTGCTTATCACCATAGGTTAGACGCAATTAACTCCTGCACTAATAGTAATTTAATTGAAGACCTTGAAGGGTTTTTAACCACCTATAGTTATGTCCTGGAACGAAAATTAAGCATCAATCTTACTAACGTTTTAAGAACAATATTTTGTTACGTAAGATGTGAAGATCTGGTTAACTAACTCCACACTATGAAATTATATAAAAACTAAATAAACAATGTCAGAATAGAAATAAACAATAAAAAAAATAATTTACCCACTGTCAATTGTTTTACTATTTTCTATTTAGGTCAAGGTTATTAGAGTACAGGTTGCCTCATTACATCTGACCAATCAGCGTAAGCGCGGGAATGACGTCAGCTAGAATTTAGTTTAAATCAAGTACAAAAATTGTTGAAGATTATGCTTATTTATATTAGGAGCTTCGTGCAGATTTTTTCTTAAAATTGGCAGGAGACAATAAATAGAAGAATAGATGTTAAAAAATAGGATAATTTTTATTTTTATTACAAAATTTAGGTATTAATATCTATAATATAAACAAACAAAAAATTAAATAATGCTCAAGAAATGGCAGATCTTGTTAATTACCTATTTTTTTAAATTTAAGAACCGAATAGAATTAACTAACAAATTGATAAATTAATTATTTTATCTTTTATATTCACAAAATATTAAAAATAACCACAAAACACCATAACACTTAACAGCTATCGTAAAATTGACAACTTATCATATTTTTTTCACTAACAGAAGAATCATGTTTCTATTAGGTATTGAAAAAACATATCACACTACCATGGTTACTGTGATTTTTATTTCCAAAAATTAGCAGCGTCCATCGTCTGATCTTTTCTATTGAAGTGAGTAAGCATGGTATATTCTGAGTGACGTCATCCCCCCACTACTATCTATCGGAATGAGGCAACCTATACTCTACTAACCTTGTATTTAGGTAGTGTTTTGTTTTCATGGAACCAATACAAATTTGGAAACTTATGCTTTTTATTTAACAAATAAATGACCGCGTGATCATGTTTCAAAATTATTATTAAAACATAATTGGACAACAGATTTTTTTCTGAATCATCTTTTTAGTACACATCTGCCAATAGATATTGCGATAACTGCTAAATCAGTCACTGCCAAGTTATTAGTAAAACCAATAATTTAATCTCTCTATTATATGTCTCTTTGTACATAAATGCTTGATGTAATTTTTTATTTTTCAATAAAAGTTACGCGCTCTACAACTCATCCACAGCTCAAGGTTAATTAGCACCTCATTTCCTCACTACAGCATTTTTTTTTAAAGTTACATGCGTAATATGCTATCGCGTTTTTAATATCACTTGTAACATAACCTATTATTTATTAGTTTATTATTTGTTAGTTTGGGTATCCATTGTGTTTCATCAAAGTCGGTCCAGCCGTTTTAAAGTGGCAGTGGCGGACTAAGCCCGTCGGAGGCCCGGGGCGGCAAAACTAAATGAGGCCCCGTTCTGCTTAGAAATTGATGTATTTGTAGTGTAAATTTCGTAAAAAAGAATAATATAGATGTAATGACTGACAAAAAAACCGATTTATAATAAAAAATACAATAAATATAACTAACGTAACGGTTAACTTTAACTTGCGTTACATTTCCAAGAAACTAACGCTTTAACGATTAACAGAGTTAACTTTTTGAGTATCGGAATAACGACTAACGAAGTTAAATTTTAAATTAAACTAGTATACCCGTGCAAAACTTTTTTGCGACGACTTAACACTGTCTTCAAAGAACAATGGTTTAGTAAAGGCTATCGCCAAAAAAAAATGTTTGCCAACACAAACCTTTTTTATATGTAATATGAATCACTTTATTAAGAAAACAATAAGAAATATATATTTCAAGCTTTCTCAATATCATTGTGTATACGAACGCGTGAGTAAAACACATAACCTAGTTTTTAACGATATGTTTTAAATATAATTTTTGATAAATATTTTTGATTCAAACATAACTTTAAAGTGTACGTAAAATAGCAGTTTTTTAGAAGCTATAGAACGTATCTATCAGTGTAATACTTACGTACGAATGATCTTCAGAAAAAAATCGATGAGTTTGTCGGTATTTGAGAAACTAAGTACTATATTTAAAAGAGAAAAAAAATTTGCACGTACATATACATCTTTATTGTTTAATTTTAAATACTTTTGGAAATTTTGTCAATATAACCCTATTAAAATCTGGGCTCTAAAAATTAAAATGTACAACTGTCAAGTTGTTTCATTGTTTATTGTTTGCATAGCCTATCCACGACATGCGTACATATTTGCATTTCTCTCACACTCATGTATCGTGAACGCCGATGGATTTTCTCTGTTTACGTTTCTCTTCACTCCGCTGCCCCCCTCGTCATTTTTACTATTATCGCTTGAAATCACCCCTTTTAAAGAAATTTCACAAAAAAAAAATAGCGATAATATATCTGTGGACTAAAGGCCTCAGTTTAAAAAAAAAATTATGTCAATCGGTTGAGCAGGGGTTGCTGGCGGATTGTCTAGAGAAATAGGGCTTGTGTTTTAAATATATAGATTTGCCCACCAATGATTATAGGTATACAAAATATCAGAAAAACGCGGAAGAAAACGAAATAAAAACAAACAAAAAACCAACTTTTTGTTTTTTTTACTTAGTTCACAGGGACGAAAACTTAATTGTAAGGAAAAAATTCAACTGAAGGACAAATAGTTCATGAATTGTATTTCGTAACATTTCAAAAGATTCTACGACCTATAGACAAAAGACTATCGCACTGGTATAAAATTTATGTCTTACGAACTAAGACTAAGCGGGGCCCCTACGCGCAGCGGAATGCTTGTATGTTTTGGTTGTGCTGGCATGTTTGTACTACAAATATTACAACTACACATAGCGATTTGTTTGTACAAAACACATTTACTATCAGATCAGTTGTCGAGCGTCTATAATTTACAATTCATTCATTTACTATCAGAAATTCTGATAGTAAATATGTTTTATCCCTACACGCAACATTATGTTTGTACAAACAAATCGCTATGTGTAGTTGTAATATTTGTAGCGATAGCTAGGCATTTACATAATTTTTATTGCGGTAAAAAGGCGATTGAGACGAAATTTGCTTTTGCTTCAGTTTGTAAAAATAACAATAATTGTACTTTTGTAGTCTTTTTTGAGACACAATATAAAAAAGAAAACATATGCGCCATCACTAGCGACGGGTCCTTTTGTCAATTATAATAGAAATGTCAAAGATACTTTTCAAAATTCGAACCCACTATTTATTATATCTATTACTGTAATTAACATTGGGGTGTGTCATTAAAAAATAAATAAATATAGTTAATTTAATTGGTATATGATAAAATCAATCGATTTTTAAAAACCCCCTTATATCCACACAATATTATTCACATAACAATTAGAGGTGAAAATACTAAATATCTCAGGCAGCAAGGCTGCCATGATTTGTAAACTATATCTAATAAAAAATCAAATGACCACTGTCGGGACTTGAACCCGAAACTCCCAGTTTCCGGCAAGGTGAGTTACCGATTTCTCCACAGTACCCGAGAGTGGAATTAATTTAGTTAGGAACTATTTTTACAATTTTTAAATTCGTGAAAAAAATTTAAAAAAATGTATTTTAAACACATCGTTCGTGAAAGAGCCGTACTCAAGTAGCCAAAAAGCTGCATGTGGCTCGCGAACCACAGTATGTCGACCACTGTACTAGACGTATCGACATGTTGGCTACTCCCAATTTGTAGCGTGTAGGGGTATGACTTGTATGTGCAAACAAATTTAAAAAAAAGTAATGTTTCCATCCTTCTGTTTATACAAACAAAACACAGCGACATTATGTTGTTTCGTGTAGTTTGTCGACATGTATGTGCATACAAAATGCTGGAAGTTGTTTGTACAGATTTGTATGAACGTGCAGGGATGAAACATACTTTTTGTGCGACTTGTAAGTTGTATGCACACATTCCACTGCGTGTAGGGTTGGCTTTCAGGTGATTGATCTAACAGCTAGGGTTGCCACCTGCCACTTCTTGGTTTAGGGGTTACTAGCATCAAAAATACGGGGTTTAGATTTTAGATTTTTTTTTACAGGAGACAATTAAAGCAGCATTGTTTTATGACGAAATCTTTATTATTTAAATTTATATTTATTGTTCGATGAAACAGCTTTCAAAAGCTCTTCAGTTCGTGAAGCAAATGTATAAAAATCTTTATTTTAACGAAAAATTACATTTGACTTGTAGCTCTGCCTTCATTGTGTCAGCCCCGGCCGAATTAGTAAAAAACACGGGAGTTTTGTTTACCCCGTATTTTATTTTGCTAATTACGGGTTCTTATATTGTCGTAGCCTGATAAATGGGGTAACCCGTAACATACGGGGCATCTGGCAACCATACTAACAGCTAACTGCTATTTTCCAACAATTCACTATGCGAGTTGTTAAAAATTAGAAATATGTTAGCACTGAATAATTTATTCAAGTGCTTCCCAATCCATGGGCCGCGATCCACCGGGCAGCGTGGTACTAGGCCGTGGATGTTGGTTGAGAGTCTAAGTCAAGATAATTAGATAAAAAGCTTCGGGGATCGAGATGGGAACAATCGAGTGTGTGTTTATCGCTTTTACTTGTATATTTAGTTGGTTAACACAACAAAAATGGTTGGGAGCCGCTGATCTATTTGATGAGTCATGTTAGTAAAAAATATCCCTTTTGGTGCAAGTTTTGGATGAACTGTAAATTGTTAAAATAAAAACAATAATAAATAATTCACCTCTTTTTCTGGTCTTGATGCGCTGACCGGATAAAACTGGTTTTTCTGCCTTTTGACTCATACAAAAATTTCTGAAAAATAGAAATCATTATAAATGCACGTTCCTTTATTACTAATGCGTGTATCATACTATTTAATGTAATTTAAGTTCTATAAATACTTTTCCAATAACAAATATCAATATCAAACGTGTGTACGTCATTAAATTTTAAAGACATTTGGGTAATAAGGTCAATGACATACTTTTTCACAACAAAATGACAAAACCTTGAACCTAAAACTAAATTACTGACAGCTTCTGTCAAATAAAAAAACAAATAAATGGTGTAAAAACAAACAAAAGGATTTTATATTTACACAATGATGCTAAATTTAGGCTAGAAACATCATGATCACATTTTCACCACTCATTCTCGAAATCAAATGCATGTTTCCGTAAAAAACCACGGACTTTAGTTAATTTCCTTCAAAATCTGATAGATATATCGTAAATCTATATACTTACGTTTTCACTGTGGGTTAAGAACTTCTCAAAATAATTACAAACTTTAAGCAAAATGTTCGCAAATAACTCCTGCAGCAGATGAAGCAGAAATGGCCGATTCCAAGACAAACGTTTATTAGGATGTAATATAACTCGCAGAAAAGGCGCAAAAATCAAATCAATGTAGTAACTAAATGCAAATATTGATAACTGTTAACGTGAATTTGTCAAATAAAATCAACTTAAAACTTTTCAAAAGAAAAATAGAAATTTTTAACACCGCAATGGATGTATAAAAATATTGGTCGTTGTTATAGTATGAAAATAAATGAATAACTGTTCTGGAATTTCAACATGAGTCATGGCGCCTTGGAATGGTTATGGCGCTGCATGCATTTCCGTTTATTTTACAGCACTACCAACCCAATAGAAGACGGTTTCTAGCAATTTATCGCGGGATATTTAACTTCATAAAAAATTCCTTTATTATTTTTACTTCCCACCTCTACTATGGTAGGGAAGTAATGGATTCAGTCCGAAAACAATATTTCGAGATTTTAACAGATTTTCACGTTTTGAGACCCTAGCAATCGTTTAAGATCATTTTCTGACTGATGTCTGTATGTGTGTGTGTGTGTATGTGGTCAATTTTTCGCCTTCGATATCTTAAGAACGGAACAACATACGGGCATGCCGATTGTTCTATTGTGTTTATCAGCCTTTAACTTAGATCTGATTAGATTTTGAGTCAAATCGGTTCAGTGGATCCTGAGATATTCAAAAAAACGTCCTCAATGTCACGTATTAACATAGGTAAAAAAAAATATAAATGAATTCTAGATGTTATAATATGAAAAAAATGTAAATATTTTTTTTCTCTAAAATGTATAGTTTTCGAGAAAAAAAATATTTTACTAAAAAAAATAAAAATTGTACGTAAATCAAGGTAACCATGATTTTTGCTATATTAAGCTAGCCATCAGTAGACCACCAAACAAAAAAGAGGGCCATGCTTTTTTCAAAGAATAAAAATTAAATTGTGTTTTAAAGACCACCAACAGCTAAGGTTATTTGGGCCTAGTCAAAGAATAAAAAAAAAGAGTGTTTATTTTTTGCAAATATTTACTAGGTGGGAAGTATAGGACTGGTCATCAGTCGAATTTTTTTAACAACTTTCAAGTCTAATTCATCTCAAAATACCTATCATTTCAAAATTAGCTCTTGCATAAAATTGTTTTTTTACTAATTGATAAAATATATTTTTCTCTTAAATATACAACCATAATATATTTATTTATACAATATTAATAATACAATACTGAGTTTACTGATAAAATAACTCAATTATTATAGAATTTATTAACAATGGTTTTAACTAAATCACTTGCTTAAAAATTCAAAAATCACTCATAAAAAGTTATAACGAAAATCATAAAAACAGAAAAATATTTTAAAAAATAATAAAATCACAGAATATCAGGCTTAGAATCAACAGATTGATCTTTATTAATTTCTAATGTGAGATGATGAAACTGATTGACCAAATCTGAATTTTCTCTAAGAACAGTTTTAATTTCCTCCTGTGCAGCACTAAGACTCTTTAATTTATTTCGCAAAATCTTAATCCCATCTCTTCCTTTTGGTGTAACGGCACTTTTGGGCCGTGCTCCTTGTCGAAATTTAATTATAATTCTATTTAAATTTTCTTGAACCTGAGGTCTTTGATCCGATATTCTCCGTTTAAGATGATCGAGATTCTTTTCAAACATATCCACGTCTTTGATGAGTATCATCGTTTGTAAATATACAGTTTGGGATATTTTATACCAATCAGCAAGATTATCAGCAAGGTTCGTCATTGCAGGTGTGCATTCCGTTTCCAAGAGCGCTTTTATGCGACGTCCTGTTTCTGCAACCTTTATTTTTTCAAGTACATGAAACTGTTCATCGTTGAATGATAAATTTCTGGTCGCTCTATCACGTAATAAGTGCTGCCATGATTCACGTAATCGATCGATTAAAGTGCGCGCTCTAGGAGCAGCGCGGAGTTTAAAAGGACATTTCAAACCTCTTATTGAAATTTCCCATTCGCGTCGCAAGCTGTTCTCCTTCACATTGCGTTGATATAACTGCTGTATTGCTGGTACTAAAACTGTTAAGTATTCTTTGCTTATCGTATCTAATTCCGAAGGCCAATCGAGACTTAATTCTTGCTTATCACTCAAATTGACGAGTTTATACAATTGTTCGGTTGTTTTGTGCATATCATATACAGTCATAGATAATTCCTTCACATCTTGAACGGCTTCGCAAAGTTTCTCACATTTAGAATTTAGCTTTTCTAATTCAATGCATACGAGTTTTGTAAAACTCTCAACGCAATCATGAAACAATCTGCTACTTTGAACGAGTTTATCTACGCGCCTTTTACAAAAATGCCCAACGCTGCAAGCCACTTTAGCTTGACTAGCATCATTTTCTAGTGAAACTAAATTGGGAAAAACTGGGAATTTAGGAATGTCAGTTTCTGGCACTAACGAGACATTATTATTTTCTTTACTGAAAAGCATCAATGGCTCTTCATTACTGGTTGACGGGTATGCCCGTCCTGGTGTAATTTCATTAATGATTGCAACCAAAAAAGGAATATGTTTCAATAGTAATACTTGGTTTTGTGAGGTTACATCCGTTTGCTCAGTTATGTACATCTGTAACGTATCATACGCATCATCCGGATGCATAAATATCTTAATACTGTGACCTTTATTTACATTAAAAACGTGAACAACTTTCCTTGACAATATACTCGTAACTTCGCTAAAAAATCTATCAAAACTCCAGATTCGTTGCGGATCAACTTCTAATAATCCGGCTAAAAGCGGTGTTACAACTTTTTTTAATCCTACGCTCAACTGGCAATGTTCCGGCAATTCTCTGCTCCAATCGATGGGGCCATTCTCAGTAGTTTGCGTACCTGCTATAACACCAGATGCCTTTTTCGTTGTAATATAAAACATAGTCTCTTTATTCCTTCGACCACCATAAGGACGAAATGGCAAATTACCAGTAGCAACATGATAAAGTGTTACTCCGATCGACCATAAATCAACAGTGGCACCGAACGTTTTGCCGACCGGTTTCCTTAAAACGGCTCGTTCGTACATATCAGGATGAAGATATTCTTCAGTACCGTATAATGACATGAACTGTTGATCTTCTTGTAGTTCTCGTGCAGCACCGAAGTCTGTCAGTTTATATACTGTCGTACCATCATCACAAATAAATTTCATTATGTTGCCGGGCTTTAAGTCTCGGTGAACTAAATTATTATCTCGCAGATGTTTCATACCTGCACTTAAGTGTTCAACAACCAATAGAAATTCTTTTTCTTGCAAGCCGTACGTGTTTTCTGGATCGTCCAAAATGTTAAATAAACTACCTCCTGTACACAACTCCATCACAATTACTTTCCCACGTCCTTCAACTTCTTCTTCGATAGCTAGAAGTTTTACGATGTTTTCATGATTTACCTTCTTCAACACTTCGAATTCTCTCATCTGAACATCTTGAGGTCGCATGTGGCTTAATTGATTGAACGTTTTGACAGCAACAGGTTCACCTGTATTTCTGTTGACCCCTTGAAATACAGCCCCAGTGGCTCCTTTCCCCAGTACACTTGTGGTACACCAAACATAATTTGGAGTTCCTCTCAGAAACGACATTTCGTCACTTAAATTAAAATCGGTTAATTTTACCATAAATGTTCTATATTAGTCACGGTTTCGTGAACTCCACATTCAATTATTAATTTATTCATACGAAATCACAACATCAACTTTTTCATGGACTAATAACTCAGAGAAAATACGAAAACATAAATACATTAAACAAGGGTATTTACACAATACTGATTATTATTTACATCAACAGACAACATGACGTTTGGAAAGATAAGATCCCGAGACCCGAACCTCAACCAGAACATTTCCGAAATGTTAAAAACTGACAGATCATGAAAAAATAAAATCGGGTCTAATATTTAATAATAATGTTAAAAACTTTGTAGACAGCAAATAAATTATATTTAGATGATTTATCCTGAATATTTTAATAAAACATTATGATTTTTCCTTTTTTTATTATTTGTTGTCCATGTTTGACAGCGTCACTCTTCAACCGACTTAAAATAAACAGCCACGTGCGTGATGTCGAGCCCATAAAAAATTTTTTTTTTGCCCCGTTTGCTGAAACTTACAATTTTGATAAAATAGATAAAATAAAAACACATGCATAATCTATTTAAAGGCCCTTTTCAACGATACCTCACAAGATTAGGTAAAAAAAAAATTTCTTTTTGACCCCCGTTTGCACGTAACAGGCGGAGGCGCCCCCCTTAAATAAACCACTTTAATCTTTTGTTATCCTCTCCGTCTTTGGGCCGCGGTAATACATATGACGTGTGGAAGTTTAGGAAGTTACGAGGCCTGTGACAGACAGACAGACATCGTTGGCACAACAGGGTTCCTTTCTGGTACGGAACCCTAAAAACGGAGGTTATCAATTCGACATACTATATTATATTTTTTTGTTTGTTCAACCATACTTTTCGAGGGGTTAACCGATTTTTATGATGTTGTTGGGTTCAGATTTCAGAATGTCTATGAAATGGTCCTATATAATTTTTATTTAAATCGGTTCAGTAGTTTTTTTTAGTTATGTGATCAAATATCAAGAAAGAAGCAAAGCCAGTACCCACTAAAAACTTTTTATATAAAAAAATAACTTCAAAAAAGCCACTTTTTATAGTTTTGTTTTTTTATTTATTGCATGTTGGCAATATGAAACTTGAGTTTCGATTTTAAATTTCCTATACAATAATGAACTAGAGTCGATATGAATTATGAACAAATAATCTCTTCTGTATGACATTGAACATAAGAAATCATGGTATTCCAACATGAACATGTTATGAAGGAAAATAAACAAGCTTTGCTATTTCTGATTATAAAAATGCCATATTTTTATAAGTTTCTGGAAATACAGAAAAAGACAATTCTTGAAAAAATATATCTTCAAGATTAGTAAGAGAAGACAAAAATCGCTATTATAATTAAGTTTATTAATTAATTTATAAAATACTTTGTACATAATGCTAAGTCATGCTTAATATGCAAGCCATAAGTAAAAATATAATAATATAACATACTTTCTGCACTATGTTTCTGATATTTCAAATGGCAGGATTCCCGTCTTCATTGATTTATTATTATCTAGTGTTTAGAGTAAAAACACTATCCGATATGACTACTGAACTAAACCCATTATTTAAATTTCGGCCGATCAATATATTATATGCTTTTCAATTCAAATATAATTTTTTTTATAACATACTTCCTTGTAAGCCATAACAAGTTGGATAACGATAAACAATAATAACTTTGTTCCAACCACTCTGAAAACCGTAATATTACCGTCCATGGTCCATGGTCGACGCATGCGCACAAAACTGATACAAATAGTTTTGTTACCGTTTCAGAATGATCCATTTATAGTAGGTTGGAACAAAGCTATTGTTTGTGGGTTATCTAAAGCAAATATTTAAAACAAAATAAAACTCATTTTACGGTAATTTAATCTTAATTATATTCCAAGAACTGATTCAGCAATTTGAAATATCACACACATTAAATAATAAATCGATGCCAAATGATAAAACTAAAAAATCATTTTATACATCTAAAGAAGTAAATTCACGTTCAATAATCATCATATTTTTTGTACGCATTGTTAGTTTATTAACTTTGTGTAAATCTTGAACGTGTATAAACTGCTGCAACAATTTATCAAAATCTATACTTGACATTCTTTCAGGAAGAGCTTTAGACCCAATCAAATTTCTGTAAAAAAAATCACTACAGTTAATATAAATCAACTTTTTCTTTCAGTGATTTAATAATGTTTAAGCAGCATGGTGGTCAATGCATAATAAATAGTTTTTAGATGTAGGAGTCTAAGTTCTCAGGTATAGACCACAAACCACTTAGTATATATAGACGTTTCTCCTAAATGGATGCCGTTTGTTTCAGTTCTTAACTCTACCTTCCGGTCAAGAGATGTCGCGTCGAATAATTTTTGTCTTGCAGAAAACTGCATTATCTTCACCTTTAGGAATATTTTAGTGCTTGACGTTTGGTGTGTGTCATCTCTGTGGTTACAGATCTGTTTATTTTATATCGTTTTGTGTTTTCGTGAGCTTATTAAAATTGTATTTTTGTGTGTTTCGTTTTGTATTTTCGCGAGTTTATTAAAATCGTATGCTTAGACTATTATCTAGTGTTATAGTGTATGCGAGTTCAAGTAAAAAAATAAATACAAAAAGAAAGAATGTCAATAAAAAGTTAAAATAATTATTTTATCATTTTTGACAGATGTAATCACCGATTTTCGGACATACATTATTACTTCCCACCTCTACTATGGTAGGGAAGTAATGGATTCAGTCCGAAAACAATATTTCGAGATTTTAACAGATTTTCACGTTTTGAGACCCTAGCAATCGTTTAAGATCATTTTCTGACTGATGTCTGTATGTGTGTGTGTGTGTATGTGGTCAATTTTTCGCCTTCGATATCTTAAGAACGGAACAACATACGGGCATGCCGATTGTTCTATTGTGTTTATCAGCCTTTAACTTAGATCTGATTAGATTTTGAGTCAAATCGGTTCAGTGGATCCTGAGATATTAAAAAAAACCTTCTCAATGTCACGTATTAACATAGGTAAAAAAATATAAATGAAATCTAGATGTTATAATATGAAAAAAATGTAAATATTTTTTTTCTCTAAAATGTATAGTTTTCAAGAAAAAAAATATTTTACTAAAAAAAATAAAAATTGTACGTAAATCAAGGTAACCATGATTTTTGCTATATTAAGCTAGCCATCAGTAGATCACCAAACAAAAAAGAGGGCCATGCTTTTTTCAAAGAATAAAAATTAAATTGTGTTTTATAGACCACCAACAGCTAAGGTTATTTGGGCCCAGTCAAAAATAAAAAAAGAGTGTTTATTTTTTGCAAATATTTACTAGGTGGGAAGTATAGGACTGGTCATCAGTCGAATTTTTTCTAAAGCTTTTCTATGCAGTGCTAAAAGAAACGACTCAATATAATCAAAACATTTTTAAAAAACATGTAATAAGTAATGTCTAAGCAAATAAATGTATAATATAATGTAGGTCTATTTTTTTTATTGCTTTAAATTGTAACGTACCATATAATATTATTATTAAGTGATGTATTATATTTATATACAATGCTAAATTGCTTGTAATTTTAAAAAAATTATTTTTTTTATACATTTTGTGTTTGTTTTGCCTTTTATCTCATGTGTAAGCAATAAATTATGATTACATCTGTATGAAAAACAGTGACATCACATTTGAATTGCCGCCAAAATAGATTTAGTTCACCTTCCGAGCAACAGAGTTTTTGTCCTAAGTGATAACATAGTCGTTACGTGTCTATAGTACTAAGTGGTTTGTGGTATAGACTATAAACCACTCAATTTGACTTACTCGTGTAACGCGAATTTTACAAAGCAGGCAAAACAGCTATAACTTTGTAAAAAATAAAGATATAATTTTGTTTGAGGTATCATTTGAAAGTCAAAGAAATTCCGTTAAATTATTATTTATAGTACATTGTATGTCTAGATGAATGAGGTATTTAACTGACGAGTAGTGTCAGTATGTTAAAATGAGCGCCAGTGAGTTTTAATAGTCACACGAGTCATAATATCATTACAATAAAATTGTGTTTTAAAGACTACCAAAAGCTAAGGTTCTTTGGGCCTAGCACCAATTCATATTTTCAATTCATTTTTTTTAATAATAAATTGAAAATCCAATTGACACTTTTACCAGCTCTCGGAAACCCGGGAACGGGGGACTTGTAATAGAGGAACCATAGCAACGCCATGTAAACAACAGCATTGCTACACGCTTGGCTATTCTCAAGCCCAATATCATTACGCACGAGACAATAATATGGTATTTTTGCCATACCCACTATAAAATAGCTACTTTTCATTTCATTTTCAGTATTTTCAAAAAAATTTGACAGTTCAATTGCGTCGCCAACTTCACATTTATAGCAGGCCGTGAGTATAGGTAATAGCGGGTGGATCAAAGCGACTAAACATAAATCACTATGGAAACTGATTATTTTCCACACTTGTGTGTTTTAAAAACACTTTTAACACACCTGCCTGTTAACTGACCCACTCCATGCATACATATGCAACGTCGTGGCTTTTTAGGTGTTCGCGCACATGTGTCGCAACGGTCCACTGGTTTGCGTCGGGCGGATAGCTCGCCGGAATCCAGGGTACGAAGCCAGTGGAAACGGAATACTGTATATGAAATGAATAACCAGCGTATTTTCTATAATAATATTTATTTAGAAACAAAGATAAAAATAAAAAGTACCCTTTACAAAAAGTAAGACAGAATAATATGTACATATATTTCAAATGATACCGTAGTATCCAAACGACTCTATATAAACTAAATCCCTACTTTACGGAGCAACGGTAATGACTCGATACAAACTCAAAACTCTGTTTAACAACAGGAAAATATATACAACGGCATTATACCGGAGGGGCGTACCCCTTATCTGAAACGGTGGGGGAAAAAGCGGTAGGACATCTGGCGATAGCACAACGCACTGGTGCCACAACGATCGCCAGGGGGTACGGGTTATAGGGGAACGGTTAGTCAGGCTGTGACGGACTCAACCGGTGACCTGCAACAGGCCGGGGATTAATCAACCCCCAACACCGGCTGACTATAGGAGAGGTTCCAGTAGTTCGCAACGAACCGGGAGTCAATCGGCTCCCAATACCGGCGGGGGAAACGCGGTTTAGATAAGGACTAGGTAAGCGGGTCGGAGAGGTGGTGTTATCACTACAACACAAGCTGAAGGCTATAATACTATCTATGGAGAACGTGAGGCGTTTCTCAAATCAGTCACTGGTATTCAACACAGGTCAATATTTACAGTATCATTGCTTTAGCGAGAGCTAAATTAAAACTGTTCACAAAACACATTTTATTATCGGTGTGCGTAGCACATTCTATTAAAACACGTCTTTTCACGATTTTAAACACAAAACGGTTTACTTTATAACTGGCTACGCACTATTGCACATACACTGGTACCGCGTTTACTTATTCGCACTAGTGACGATGCTGCAGGCTATCGTTACACATACACGCATGCAAACTAACTATTTTATAGTGGGTATGGCAAAAAAAATTTTATGTGCGTTCGTTAGTTTATTTAGTTTACAATTAAAAAAAACATCAAAAAAATGTACACATAGAAATCTTTTCTATCAAAAACACTGAGGTACAGCCAGAGCTGAATTTATATGTTTTTTTTTATTAGAAAGCGCACACATGCTACTTTTCGTCTCGCGATTTTGCGATTAAGTCACTTGAAGATTTTCAGAATATGTGGCTACTAATAGCATAAGGCTGCACACTCTTTGCTGAAATACACAACTGATGTATCACCAGAAATTTCGAGTAGCTGAGTAATCGTCAAATCACGCGATATCGATACATGTGTGTGCTGGCCAAAATTTTCAATACATACCTATTATCACAGTATAAGTGTAAGCTTGGAATACACGCTAAGCGAGTTTTTAATAAATGGAATGCGTCCGACTGAGGCAAAAGCATTAACAGACCATATAAAGCTCTGATCAAATTTTGATCGCATGGAAGTTCCAAAAGTTCCAGTCGTAAGTCTAAAATAAATGATAATTAAAACTATATCAAAAGACCCAATTTGACGAGCGTCTATAATTTACAATCACTCTCTCTTTTAACCACGAGGTATTATTTTGAAATTACTTACACGCAAATATCGGTGACTCGATTAATTGTACCAGTTTATCAATTTCAGTCAAAAATTCCACAGTAACTTCCAAATTACCACTAGTAAATAATTAAGGATATATATCATTTATGTTTGCATATTGAAGTTATATTTCTTTTGGCGCGTTATGGAAAAATGATGAGAGTGAATTTTTACGTTTAACACCATGAAGTTAGTCGGAAGTTCATGATTATAATACCCTATTATTACCAGTTACAATGTGACAAGAGCGTTATCAGTTTTGAATAACATTAATAAAAGCTACTGCTATACAAACGCTCGTTTATGCCGCTTTCGTTAAATATGAGTTCGTACTCCAACACCCGTACTGTTTACATTATTATTTAGTAAATACTAGATATCACCGATTATATAGCACTGCTAAGTAAGATGTACGTAGCGTAACGGATAGCACCACCGTGTCATACGCAATTGGTCTCGGGTTCGAATCTGAACACAAACATGCTTTTTTTTTAAAAAATAATTAGATATAAATATAAAAAATAAATATATTTAATGAAATAATAATTTATTTAATTAAATTAATTTATTTAATATCTTTATTTTATTATTTTATCGTCTTTTTTACAAACGTTTAGTACTGGCACGCGGGATAAAATTTTTGGAGTTATTTTTGTTTTGTTACGCCAAAGAAGTATAACTTCTGACGTGCGTACATAAGTACACACAAACTCTTTTTAACATTGGAAATGTTTATGTTCGTATATGGGGGCAGAGTTACGAGTTTTCGTTCAAGGCCAAAAGACAACGGTGTTGCGATCAAGTGAGGAGCAATCATGCAAAATTGAACAAGTGCAATTTTTTCGAAATGTGTTTTATATCATGTCTAGTTAATTGAGAGGTATTTGCGACGATCTGCGGTGTTATTTTTGAGCAAATGTTAATAAATACTGTAGAAAAATCCATTTAAAAGTTAAGTAATCAAGCAAAAGTGAACGCGTATATAACAGAAGAATAATAGGGTTATTCCTGACAAAACTAAACAGTGCATTGATAAATATTGTGTGTATAATAAACAGTTAATTATGTTTCATATATGCTGTTATCATTTCCAATGTCCTCGATGGTTGCAAGGATTGCGAAATCTGTGAATTTTTTGGTATTATCTACTGATTAATGTTATAAAAATTGAGACTTTTCAGTCTGTAGGATTTACAAGCCAAAAGGAAAATAAATTGATATTACAAGTTTTAACAACTGGTAATCTCAACTAATAAACGAGATATTGAATATCTGGATGGGAAATTTACTGTCAATTTTCCTAATACTATATTTTTTTAAAGGATACAAAATTCTTATAAGATGACAAACATGAGCATAACATTGACTTAATAAACAGAGGGCTACCGTAGCCACTGGGTTGTGACACCATGTGTTGTATAGACAACAGAACAGCGCGCAGCTTTCTTCTGTTTTTAAATCTTTCAGTCTTGTACGCAGTTCAAACAGTTCTGAAGACGTCAACAAAATCATACTAAGCGTTTCTACCATTGTACTTGCAAATCGTAAATTTGGTTCATTAAGTAAAATTTCCGCTAGCGTTTTATAAATATCTTCCGCATTTAACAGTACGCACAACTGTCTAAAAATAAATAAACAAAAGATTATCGCAATGTGAAGCGCGTGTCTAAAAAATCAATGACAGTTGTAGTTCATGAAAGCGCCACAAGTAGCGCTGTTCTCAGTACGGACCTACAAATCACGTGACATTGTTTATATTGTCGTTAAAAATTCAGGTTTTTACAAAATATTCATGTATAAGTGGAATTTATATTTATTTTTTACTTGTGATTTTTCCCCCATTTTATGTTAAATTCAGTAATTCCCCGAAAATTGTGTTCGGTTCTTGCATGCTGCAGCGCCTCTAGTGGCTAAATCAAAAAAAAATATTCTCGATTTTCGGGACGCCTCCAATGTACACAGATCAGTCTCTATGAACTATAACTTCAAGTTAGTATTCGCTGTGAGCAGATGAGGGGAAGAGATTTCAAAGTAACTGTTAGCGCACAACAACGGATAAAGAAACAAACAGTCAGGGGTACCTAACTCGCCCTTTTCCATGGTAACTGCTAAGCATTTAGCATAAATACGTCATAGTAAATAATAATATATATATAAATACCGTTAAAAATGTTCATTTGCTTTTAGAATTATTATAATATAACTTATTATTTTTTTTACTTATTAATTAATAAAAACTCGGGTCGCAGTGCCAAAACCCTGCCGACAATATAGTGTATTTGCTAATTGGCATTGTGGCTTTATTATGTGAACTTAAGTTTGTTTTTGGACAAAATAAAAAATTTAACCCCTTAATACATCCCTTAAAATAATATTTTTTTTCTTAATTTCAAAATTTTTATCAATGCAACCTCGGTACCAAATTAAATACACCCTTCAGCAAGTGAAGCACTATCCGTAAACTAGTGTTTTCATAAAATTTGTAACTCCGGTCCTGTAGGGTCGATTTTATTAAAATTTTAGCAGAACATTTTAATCGTTACTAAAGGGTTAAATTTCAATTTTTAAACGATTCTGAGAATTTTTTCGGCATTTTTGGGCCCAAAAACATTTTTCAACCCCTAAAAACCACCCTTAAAATAGTCCGATTTGGCCCATTTTAAATAGGCTTCGTGCGGTGATGGATTTCAACGTGCCTACCAAATTTCGTCAAAATCAATTAACTCTTTCGAAAGTTATAGCCCGCACACATATATATATATATATATATATATATAAATATATAAATATATATATACATATATAAACAGACATTTCCAAAAATGGTGCCAAAGTGTTCAGGAGGCTATGAAACGTCGAGAAATTTTGGTCCGACCCCTAGGTCCCGCCATCCGACCGACGCCAATAGTGTATGTGCCATATGGCAAATACACTAATAAACTGCATAATATTTGACATTAATTCTCTAATTTGAGTTTTGACAGCTAAGTTTTGGGTTTTGCGCGCAGATTGTACTTACCGAAATTGCTTTGCGAATCGTGAAAAAGAAGGTTTATGATTTATATTGTTCAGATTTCACAAAACACACTTTTCACGTTGCTAATTTTAAATTCAACAGAATCATTGAATGATTTAATTGTAACTTTAGCTCCGTCGATTTACGCTATCACTCACCAGATGGCAGGACCAGGCATCTGCTCACAGCGAATAAAAGAAAAACAAAACATTACCTTATAATAAAAGAGCCTCGATCTTCAAGTAAATTTTTATCTGAACTAAACAGTTTTAGTAAACTAACAACAAACTTCGAATAGTATGGACTCATAGTTGATGTTAAATTAGGTTCACCATCTCCACCACTTTTTTGAACAGACGATACTAGAATAATCATTTGCAAAATAAAATAAATTTTCGGAATGTATCGATAAAAATGAACATTATTTACTTTTTGTTACTGCAGTTGAATTTCCGGCTGGAGATGAAATAACTTCCGCGATAACAACTAAACATTGTTGAACAACTTCATCTGCAGGATCAGATAAAGTTCGCAATAATGAAGGAAATAGTTCGTCTATATGTTCGAACATCTAAAACGAAATAGTAATTTATGCACCTAGTGGCTAAAATGTCGGATTATATGACAGTCGCGATTTTGCGATACACGCCTAAGGTTATGTTGCATTTATATAAGAACGAGTGTGTGTTTATCGCACTCGCCTTCGGCTCGCGCGGTAAACACACACTCATTCTGGTATAAATACAACATAACCTTAAGAGTTTATTGTAAAATCGCGACTGTCAGATTCGTCACTTTAGACACGCGTTACATACAATATTTTTTGCAACAACTGCTTCAAAAGTTCAATTTTAAGCAAATAAAACACAATTTGGATAAATATTTTATTAGTGACATTATAGCAAAATAATCTATAAAGTACCTTATTACGCACGTGTGTTATAAAGTAAAACAAAACTTCATAGAACGGAGCGCGTTAAAATTTACTTTAAACACTACCGTTCGAACGCATCAGAAGCTTCCATAAAGAATCACTTTTCGAATGGTACACGGCCATCTAGAATTATACTTTTGATGACAAGTGTTGCAAAAAATCATTTATTATACAAAAATCTGAGGCGTTTGACAACTCATAAATAAACCAAAAAGATCAATTTATTTCTACACCAGACATAAAATTCAAATTAATAGTATACAACTTATACCAGTCGTAACACTGCAGTTATCTAGTAGATTTTCTAAAAAATATTAAACCTATGTGTTCTCTCTGGCTCTTCAACGCACAGCCGAAATCGCTTAACCTAGAAATTTTAGGGATGTTTTCCATTTATAATGTAGGGCGTAGCGTTAACTAAGAACGAATTTTTGAAAATTTAAATCTAAAGTGGTGTAAAAGGAGATAGAAAAAATAAGCTTTTTCCAAAACCGCTTGAGTTAGAAACACGAAATTTGACATGCGATATTCGCGTTGGAAATTTAAGACTGCTCTTAGAAAATAAAGAAATACACGTTTGATGCTTTTTTAAACAAAAATACTACCCGAACGAGCGAACGGGGAGATGCTGGGTTATTCAAGTTATTATCACTATTTAAAAATGCTCGAATTCTGAATCTCATTGAAGTGAAGTCAGGTACAACAGCTAGTAACTATTATAAAATTATACACACACACGAAATTCAAAACGACGTCAAATCATTAACTGAAAAGTTCTTACTTTATTAGGTATTCTCGTATAGAGATGGTGTATCCACCGAAGTACTGCCACTTTGGTCTGGACGGAATTATGAGCTAAATGTTGTGTCAGAACATCTATAACTGATGGTAAATCTAATTCATCACCTTTAACATTCCCTTAAAAATAAAAAGTTATCACTGTTTAAACTTACAAACTATTTATTCATTTATCAATAGACCTTTTCATTATCAATTTTTTTTCTGCGCATGTGCCCAATTCCGCCATGTTTTTCAGAGACTTGTCATATTGACAGATGGCAAGTGATTGATTTTGAAAAAAGTAAATAGTAATTAAATAAGATATATTATTTAAAGAAGTGGTACAACACCCTAGAAAAATATTTGAGTACTTTTGAAGATAAACTATTTATGAGATTCTAATCTTTCAGCCAATTTTCGTTTACTTCCACCAGTTTTCCGGCCGTGGCACTTCAACCACCGTCTCAATTTAGCACAAGTATGTTATTCCACTGTTTTGTGCACTAATTTAGCACCGTCAGTAACATTTTCATCTAAATTAACATTGAAAACCGTTTCTGGGCTAGTCATTGCGTTAAAAAGCGTACGAAACTTTTGAAAGCTGTGATCATAACCATGGCGACGGCGCTTACGGTGAAAAGGTCTATTCAAATAAATCGTAACTTTGTAAAAAAAGCTGAGCAATAGCTAAAAAACTGACATTAACGCAAGCAAAGCCGCCAGTAAAGGCTAGTTTTAAATATATTTCCAATTACCTGTCTTATCATCTGTATCCGATAATGTCATTTTGACTGAATCTTTGTCAAAAACTTCCATAATGAGTTTCATCAAACTAAAATTAACTGCTGTTGCGGTTTCTTTAATATCTTGTACTGTTTATCAGGAAACATAATAAATATAAAAATTCGGGTTGCAGTGCAAAATTCTGCCGATAAAATAGTGACTTGTTTTTGAACAAAATAAAATTTAATTCTTTAATACATCCTTCAAAATGATTAAATTTTTCTCAGTTTCAACATGTGGTATGCATTTTATCAATCCAACATTTGCACCGAATTATATATACTCTATTTTCGGGTCCATTTTTTTTTCAACCCCTAAATACAAATAGGCTTCGTGTGTTGATAGATTGCAACATGTGTACCAAATTTCGTTAAAATTGATTAAGTTTTTTGAGTTACACTACAGTTAGTTTTATAATAAAAAGGATACTTCGACGAGATTCTCCATCATAAGCAAGGCAAGGCAAAACCGCTGTAAATATCCCAGACATATATGGCAACATCAAAGGTCCGGACAGTTGAACAAATTCTTTTATCCATGTTATTGCTGTAAACTGAAATTATAGAAAATATAAATTGTTATAATATTACAATCTTTAATTATAAAACACATAAAAATGCATTTAACCAGATGAAATTTTTGAGGATTTTATCGCTAGAAACCCTCCTTTCAGATTATGTATTCCTATAACTTCTTTGCTATAAAGTACAGCACTGCCATCTAGTACGATAAACAATGATTTTTTTCTCCTACCTAAACCGACAGTTCGTACTTTCGTCCCTGCCAAGCGGGAACAAAGTTGCTCTTTATTCCCGTGGTACGGACAAGTGCGCGTGCGCAATAGTACTTATGCCGGCTCTCACGCACCTACTTCTGTCTCCTACACATTAAAATTATTTCCTTTAAAATTATTTTTTAATAATTTAAAATTATTTTTTAATAATTTTAATAATAAAATAAAATAAAAATAATAATTTTAATATTTTTTTTTTTTCAATTTTGCGAACTTTCGGCCTGGCAGGAGAAAAAATAGTATGCGCAACACGGGAGGAAATGTAGCACTTTCCTCCCTTGTGGCACAATGTACTATTTCCAACCCCATAATATTTATATATAAAAAAACATATTATAAGCTCTTAGATTACAGTTTGTTCTGGATATGTAAATTCAGAGCTTTTGTGTGCAACATGTGGAACACAATTTTTATACAAGCTTTTTATTACAATTGCTTAATTAATTAAAATCAGCAAATAAAAATATTAATTACTTACAGAATAATAAATATCAGGGTTGTTAGGGATATGATATTTTGATATGGACAATTAGGAGTCTTTTATTGGTTTCAATTATGAAGATGGATAAAAAATTATTTCGGATATCCGATAGTTTCAGTAATGGATATCTTTATATAGACTTTTTTAAAGAATAGTAACTGAAAGGAAAATAAAATTATAAATACAATTACTAAGTGAACAATATAAACTTTATTTTTTAGATATTACTTATAATTCCAGTCAGGGTCGTTAGTAGTGTTACCAGGTGTCCCGATTTGCGCGGGACGTCCCGATTTTCAGGGGTATGTGGACACGTCCCGATTCACCCTTGATCGGGACGCTGAATGTCCCGATTTAGGGTCAATCGGTAATTATAAAAGGTTCAAACTTCACACATATTGTTTTGTGACTGCGAACAGCGCGATAACGTATCGCGCTCTCCCGTTCTTTTCTGCCGTCGCGTACGATCCAAAGATTATGATGACATTATTTTGATGATATTATATAGACATTATTTTCACCACTTAATAATAAAAATAAACGTTCATTTATGAACATCTTGTTTTTTTTTAGTTGTCCCGATTTCAGAACCAAAATCCCGATTTTTTAGCCTTCTGTCCCGAAATTTGGCAAACTGGATCTGGCAACACTAGTCGTTAGGGATATGAGATTTCGGATATGGATATATTAGGAGTCTTTTATCGGTCTCAGTTATGTGTGTGTGTTTTAAAGACTACCAACAGCTAAGGTTATTTGGGCCTAGCACCAATTCATATTTTCAATTCATTATTTTTTTTTTAATAATAAATTGAAAATCCAATTGACACTTTTACCAGCTCTCGGGCTAGAACACGGGAACTGGGGACTTGTAATAGAGGAACCATAGCAACGCCATGTAAACAACAGCATTGCTACACGCTCGGCTATTCTCAAGCCCGGTTTCGGTTATGGATATGGATAAGAAATTATTTCGGATATCCGATGGTTATGGTTGCGGAGCTCCATTACATCTCTGATAATACAAAAGCATTTTCA
Source organism: Mongoloraphidia duomilia (assembly GCA_039654895.1). NCBI lineage: Eukaryota > Metazoa > Arthropoda > Insecta > Raphidioptera > Raphidiidae > Mongoloraphidia > Mongoloraphidia duomilia. The sequence continues at coordinate 7,330,602 of CM077516.1, forward strand.
AGTCGAAAATGAGGGACGTGTATCTTTAGATGTAAGGATTTTAAGTGAAATCTTATAATCACTCACACGTGTTTTATACTATAATGAAATAATTTTTTACCTGTAACAATTCATCGGTGGACTGTGCGTGACTAATCAAAATATTTATCATTGAAGCAAAATCAACTCTGCTTGGATCGCTTTTTATACTTCGAAGAAACTCGCCTAACAAAGTATCGCACCTAAAAAGTAATTGTCAATCAGGAGTTGTGCCAAAATAATGAAGGGTCACCAAATCTATTTTGTTAATATTAATGATTAAAACCAGCACCGGATTTTAAGGTTAAAGTCCTTTAATTTTCGATGAATGTGGAATGGAGGTTAACCCATTGTTTATATTTTTAAATGAACAATTCGAATTTTGCAAAAGAAGGGAGGAGATTCCAAGAGACAGAAAGAAAATACTTTTTTCGTTCAATTTTTAATTTCTATTTTTACTAAAAAAAATGTTCAAGGTCGTGTTTTGTGGAGGACTGAGGTGATCTCCCCTGTTGCGCTGCATTAAAACCGGCGCTGAATTTATAATAAAAAATAATCACGTTATTATGAGACTTCCAGCAATCTTTAAAATATTTGAGAATAATAACTACTCACATTTTTTTAATTTCAAACATGGAGTCTTCAAGTATTTTAAACAGTCCGTCAAGAATTTCCGGGAGATACATAATCAAATCTATATCGGGAACAGCATCGAGGACCGATACCCACGATATAACAAACTGTCGAGCGAACGAATTTTTGGTATATATTCGTTCCCTTAAAAGTGGCATGAAGCTTACTAAATCAAAGGCCGCACTTTCGGTCACAATGTCCTATAAAAATAAAACTAGAAAACTTAATCATAGAAAAGACACGCAGTTAAATATTAACAATTCATGAAGAGTGCATTTAGCTCTTAATAAAAGGTGAACCGATGCGGTCTGCCTTATCACATTTTAATGAACATGTTCAACAAAATGTGGTAATTAGATATTTACATATCCCATGAGCCGATATAGCAATAAAATTGCGTTATTCGCATCTGATTGGTGGCTTGAAACTCAACACAGCAGAATAACCAATTAGATATGTACTTTGTGCATCCTAGCCTAGCCAAGCATGTGCTGTTCACGTGATAACTATATCTGCTTGTGGGAATGACTATAATTCTTTTAAAGCTATCTACTCATTCCTGAATGAATTTGATTATCTTACAGCATAGAGAAAACAGACTGCATGTTCGGTCTCTGGCCAGTGACAAAATGCAGGCCATCACAATAAAAAAAGCGCTGCTAAAAAAATAAATACAGCAACACGCTGAAAAGCAGCTAGTGCTTTAATCTGGTACTAATAATGCTTATTTTTATTATTTTCTGCTAAATAAATGATAACTAACCTTCATGAGGCGATCAAGTAACTCTGATGCATTTTTTACATTTTGATCTGGATCAGTGGCAAGTTTACTAAGGGCGTTAAATATGTCTTTAAAATGAGGGAGGACAGCATCGCGTATAACTTTAACCACATTATATAGCGATTCGCAGGCATAATATCGCACTCTCAAATCAGCGTCGCAAAAACAGGATAAAATTGGCTGTATTAAATCTTCAGTATAAAACGCAGTATCCTATAAATATACATATTTCTTATAGTGAATAATAATTCAAATATACACAAAATGCTAATACAAAATATTACTTTTCCTAAAGCGATAGCGACTGCTGCTAGGCCGATTAAACCACCTTTCCTTGCGTGGGGATTTTGAGAAGTAGCGAAATCTCTTAAAACTCTCAGCAAACGTTTAATTTGTACAGTATTATTATTAGCGTTAAATTCTTTTACCATTCTTAAATATCAATAAAATATATTAGTATAACAATTTTAAAAATCATACTTTTAGTAAAATAACCTAAACTTACTTCTCTATTTCTAAAGCTGCAGCTTTTCGCTTTTCATAAATTTTATCATGTAAAGCACGTACACACGCGGAACTAAGAGGCGCATAATCTTTTTCAGACATCATTTTGTTAATAAAGTATATTAATTAAATAAAAACATAAAAATGATTATTAATTTGACGTTTCCTTATCTGTCATTACACTTTCCAATTTGTGAAAAAGATGTCGCTACCGTCGACATTTAAAGGAAGCACCCTCCGAGAGAAAGCTCAAAGCAGGGAAAATTATAAAATGGCAATTTCACGGTTTACAGTATTCTTAGTTACTACCCCTGAAAAATGAACTGGTTTGCAATAGTCGATAATGATTTCAATTTCCCCTAGTAATTTTTGCTGATGATACCAATTTATTGTTCAATAATAGTTCGCACATATAGGCGACTTTCTGGTGTAACAAATATAAATTCAATGAAAATAATTTCTTTTTCATCGGGAGGGGTGGTCTTTAACGCAATCCATCCCGGAAGTTGTAACAAACACCCCTTCCAAATGTCAGTGTTTAGTAAACATGGCGTTTAGTCGTCGGTATTTGACTAAATCGTGTGTTTTATTACATGATTTCAGGAATACGACTGCATTAATAGCATAATTAACCAGCTCACCCAACTAAGGTAATAAACGCATGTAATGGTTAGTGTTTATTGTTTATCAATTGTTTGAAACAAATAAGATGCGGCATTGATGAATTTGCCGATTTGTAGGTCATTAATTGTTTTACTGCTTGGCTTTTGAACCGATTAGCGCATTTTTTGCAGAATGTGTTCATATTTCAAATATATTATGCTTTTGATAATTATTTTACATTTTTTGCATTTTATTTATTTGAATAATATATACTCTCACATTGTAGGGCTTGACGCTCATTGATTTGAAAATATTTTTAATTTTCTATTTTTTAAACGGTACCTACCTGTTTATCAGAATAATATTTTGCAATCAATAAATATCTCTATTAATATAGAACGTAAAAAAATAACTATACTATAAAACAAATTCCGAAAAATAATACTTATTCTTTTGTTTCAGTTAAACAAAGAATAGTGCATAATATGTAATCCACTTTGGAAGTTTTAATAGGCAGATTAATAAATTGATTGCTTTGTATGTTTTGATGCTGGAAATTAACCGATCACCCTCCAATATAAATATATGATTTTTGTAGTTCGACGGTGAGCGGCCGTTAGCAACGGTGGGAAACGACAAACAGAAGTACGTCGGCAGGGGAAGTACGGCGACGACAAGGGTGGTGGCGTCGAGGCGGTGCGCCAGGGCGCATGGCGGGCGGCGCGGAATCAACGTAGTGGCCCGCACCGGGCCATGCAGTCAGACGCGGGGGGACGATACATCCACTCCGTGTCCGATCTGTGCGGAGCTGACGAGATAGAATTTTTACTGGACGATATACGGGACTTGGAGCCCGCTAGTTATAGGCCAGAGGATATACAGGTTCTTATTCTCATTAGAAATGAAGAACGTTCATACGTATGTATGTATGATCAGTTTCACAAAAATCACACTCACTACTGTCTCTACGTCATTGTTAGAATTATTTTTGTTGATATAGTTCGAGTTGTAGTTTTGCTATAATAATGACTAAGGTGTTCTTCTTATTTGCACTGAAAAATTATCTCGTAGTTTCTATACTCTGTCTTTTTATTGTGTAAACACCTGCAGTAGAAAACTAAGCAACCCAACTTACATTTACAAAGTAATTTAAGTCGCTTCTTTTCTTGTACCATTTGTTTACAATTTACTGTTTTAATCTTGAAACAAGAATACGATATTTTTAAAATTTTTTACAAAAAAACAGGTAATTAGAAATAATTCCTGCAATAATATGAAAATAACTACTTGTATGTACGAAACCCCGCTCTGACACGCAAAGCAATAAGTGTAGAGCACACTCCCACTAGCAGTGTGTTTATTAATGAATAAAAAAATTCTATTATTGCATAATTAGAGTTACTTTGGGAATATAAGTTAGTTTGCATAATTTTCACATGTAGGATTTGTACAAAAAAAAGCTTCTTACATAATAATACCTACTATTATCAATCTTTTCTCTTTCTAATATAAATACATACATTTATTTTCGAAGTACCTATATACAAAAAAATTAGACAAAAACATTTAAAAAGTTATTGATTGATATCTATTTATTCTTTCATAGACTTTACGACCAGATTTAAAAAAAAAAAAAAGATTTTTATTTTGGAAAACGGCACCAGAATGTATTTACCTTAAAACTTCAAATGATACTAATCCATGCTATTTTTAATTATTTGACGTTTTAATTTTGTCCTCGAAAGATTGTGCAAAATTTCGCGGGATGGCAGTGACGTCTGCTTGCACCTTATCTATAGAAGAACACCCATCAACCTGTTTATCTGCTTAAATGAGTAGAAAATGTAATATAAAATTAAATTAACAATATCTTGTAGAATCTATAAAATTTATATTAATTGTATTAGCTAGTTGCACTTTCTTTCAGAATGTATTTTGTAAATACTTATAGTTGTATTTATTTTGTCTTCATTTATTTTATTATATGTTTAAGTAACAGTACCTCACTGCATCAAAAAATATGTAGACCAACAAACGTTAATTAATTCAAGTGTTTTTTTCCAGTATCTCTAAATTGATTTTAAAGAATATAAAGACATCCAGTACCTATTGGTGGTTTAGTTTAAATTTAAAAATAACCAATTAGTCCCATGTACCTACTTGTATGATATGTGTAAACAATCAGATTTGAATACAATGACAGCTAAATATAACCTCAAAAAATATTGACAGCAGGATGAAATATTAGTATACGCTCTAGATAAGATGCGACGCGTAGAATTGTTCGAACTGTCCGCCACAAACGTAACTTTGATGGCACATTTCACCGTGTCACTATAGTAGGATTACATGGAGGGATGACTTGGCCCAGTGAAAAGTTAACACATCAAAAAATAAACTAAAATTATAGCTTTGTTCCAACCTGCTATAAAACGTATGTTCGTTTCAATTGTCTTACAAATTTCAAACAAATTTTCATTCATAGTGATTCTTATAGTTTTATTTGCAACCAACAAACACGTTTAAAGCTTATTATGCCAATCAGATACCTTTACGATGCAAATCAACGTTTTCCGTAATATTTTGTTATTTAGTGAAGAACCCGTACTTCCACCATATATATTCTTAAGTCCACCATGTGGTGTTTATACCCGCACTGCCACCATAATATAAAGTCCACCATCTAAGAAAGTGTGACTTATTTTTATGATATCAAATGGTGAAATAATAACTCACCAACTGCATTTGCACTCCGTTTACTTTAATTCCTTAATGGAGAAGTTTCATTACCTTCAAGACGCAATATTTTCTTAAATCATAGTAAAATATAGACCAACACAAAATTATTCTTAAAAAATTTAATTCTGTTGATAAATGGCAATGGACATGTGACGTGCTAAAAACCATCGAAAAGTTCACAATTAAATAAGGAATTATTAATAAAACATTAAAAGAAAAAAAGAAGAAACAATATTGAATAAATAGATACAAATTCTTGCCATTCAAGTCACAAAATCTGTTGTAGATACTAATTACGACCTGGATTGTTGAGCATTTACAATATCTAACTAAACCTATTATATCATTCATCAAGACCAAGGAAAATCTTATCATAATGTAAATATCTTAAATTACAGCAGTAGAAAAAATCATTAAACATATTTTGTAGGTACACTTTTTATTTATATTATAATAACAATACGCAGATAAACGGGTTGTTATTGTAGTGATTGTTGAAAATCTCATCTCAGTATGCATGTTGTATGTTAAATGACAATATTACAACAGTAAAGCATCGATTATCTAACTAATTGCGACAGTGTACATATCGTTATTCGATTTGTTCAAATTTTCAAAAAATCATCAGATGATAAACGGATAAAGTAATATTCACAAAAAAACAATGAGTTACACAATGTCGAATACGCATTGAATCTGATAGTTGACATTTTAGATTTTCGACGCTCTACTGTATTTTATTTAAGATTATTTTATTAATAATAAGTCAAACTTGGTGTTTAAGAAATCTTTATTATTAATCGGACATTAATTTTTAATAAGGTTTTCTGACAACAAAAACACCAATAAAATTTTTAAAAAATTAAACAGACCCGAGTAATGCTACTAAAACTTCTCTTCCATCAGCAATATACAGTGTGTCCACAGACTCATCCTCAACATGGGGATCTCCGTTGTTATGGGAGATAGAGATTTGGTTAAATGAGACAAAATGTGCAGAATCTCCAGTACTACTACCCTGCGTAGTCAAACTTTCCATATTTTGCTTGGTTCGCGACCGACAGTTGAAAAACGAGATTTACCCATTTTCGTTTTTTGTTTATAACTCGCTTATTAAGTAAGTTATAAAAAAAATATTTTCACTTTCTTAAGGCCGTTTTTTATGAAGATTTCAAATCTCTTTTCATATATTTATTTACTTTTATAGTTTTAGAGATACTTGTATTAACTTTGTTTTTTTAAATACACGTCAAAGATGGCCATGACACCATTTGAAAGAGATTTTTTTTCTCTTTAATTTGATATGAGGGTTGATGGATTTATTTTCAAAAATAACAGAGTTATATGTAAAACACTGATTTTTAATAGTAGGCTATGCTAAATTAATTGATAAAACAACAGAAGGCTTAGCAAACAGTTGAAATTCACGTTGGTTTAGTAAACAGCTGTTTTGTTTTAGCTGTCAAAGTGTAGTTTGTTGCTAATTTGTCAGTTTACTAAGTGATTTATTAAATTTACTTTTGTTATCATGGAACCATTTTGTAACAATGAAAAATAAGCGATTTTCAACAATTGATCGTAAAACAGTAGTTTTGTCTTCTTGACTTATTCGCGTTGACTTGGTAAACGGCTTTTTAAATGATCCATAGTTTATTAAATTTACTCGTAAGTTTCTGTAAATAGACGAATGAGGTTGTCTTCATTCTGGATACTGATCGAAGTACATTTCTGCAACTCTGGTCGAATTTTTGTGACATAGAATGTAACAATGTAACATGTAACATTGTTACAAAATGGTTCCATGATAACAAAAGTAAATTTAATAAATCACTTAGTAAACTGACAAATTAGCAACAAACTACACTTTGACAGCTAAAACAAAACAGCTGTTTACTAAACCAACGCGAATTTCAACTGTTTGCTAAGCCTTCTGTTGTTTTATCAATTAATTTAGCATAGCCTACTACTAAAAATCAGTGTTTTACGTATAACTCTGTTATTTTTGAAAATAAATCCATCAACCCTCATATCAAATTAAAGAGAAAAAAAATCTCTTTCGAATGGTGTCATGGCCATCTTTGACGTGTATTTAAAAAAACAAAGTTAATACAAGTATCTCTAAAACTATAAAAGTAAATAAAAATATGAAAAGAGATTTGAAATCTTCATAAAAAACGGCCTTAAGAAAGTGAAAATATTTTTTTTATAACTTACTTAATAAGCGAGTTATAAACAAAAAACGAAAATGGGTAAATCTCGTTTTTCAACTGTCGGTCGCGAACCAAGCAAAATATGGAAAGTTTGACTACGCAGGGTAGTAGTACTGGAGATTCTGCACATTTTGTCTCATTTAACCAAATCTCTATCTCCCATAACAACGGAGATCCCCATGTTGAGGATGAGTCTGTGGACACACTGTATTGTGACTATGACGCCATCGTGACGTCACATCTTTTCGAAGTCTAGTTTACACGCCATTTTTTCAAACAGAACTTCTTCCACATTAGGAATGGAGGCCGGATCTGGTTCTATATTGAAAGATGCTTAGAACATTATTTATAGCATAAATACAAATTTTAACACGGACGTCGTGAACAAATACATAATTAAATGAATGCATAATGACTGCAAACAGTATATGAAACACCTGAGTATTAAAAATGGATACTTCATCGTTGTATTCACCTATTGTTTACTTGACATGTTGAGTTGTCTGTAGTCTAGCAGTGGTGTTTGAATATTGACTCTCGCATGTAGTGGTCGTTCAGTGAGAGAATGCTTTAAAGGGAGAAAGTCGATCGTTTGAAAATGTGTCACTGTGTGAGTAATGTCAACTCAGTCCGCCGCGATAGTGGAAAGTTTAGGGTTAAAATCCCTACGGTGACATAGGTTTGAATTAATGAATTTTTCCTAGTTACAGCATTGTGTTACGTCATTGTTCTTACTCAGGTGTTTCATATACTGTTTGCAGTCATTATGCATTCATTTAATTATTTATAGCCTTGTTCCGAACAACCTTATCTCCTACATCAAACTGGTTCTGGTCAGAGGCGTCTCTACCCAGGATTCAGATGATGCACTACGCCCGGGCGCTAGGTCGCTAGGGGCGCCAAGCCCCCAGAACCCCAAAGAAACTTCCAATTTGTTCCAATTAGAATTACTTTTCTCGATTCGTATTGACTGGACGATAAACGGATAGTAAGATCAATTAATTATTTTTCTATATAGGAAACAGGTGCACGTACTACTTGAAAGTATAAATAAACTAGATTAATCGGGATTGGAATGTGTTGGGAATGCCTAACGAATTTTTGCACCCCGACGCTTAATACGTCAGAGACCGCTACTGGTTCTGGTATCCGTCCATTTTGCCGGAACTGAATCTAAATCCGGTATCCGGCTTTTTGAAAGAATGATAATTTCTCCATCTCTAGCACATACTAAACTCGTAGCCGTCTAATTTTCTTATCAAATGTTTCTTTCGGAAATATTTGCGGTGGCGTCTGATATTGCTGGTGGGAGAGCGGGTTTATCTTTTTATTTAATTAAGATTTCGAAATTGTTTGTGGGACCATCCCAGATTTCAAAGAGCTCATACCCAATCAAAAATATGTGTAAAAAAGTTATATGCTCGCCGAATTCTTATTTTGCGAGAAAACGTAATTTAATTAATAGCTCACATAAAATGCTTGAAGACGCTAATGACCCTTGTTGTCGAGCGTCTATAATTCACAATTCATTCATTAAAATGCTTGATGTAATCTGACTGTAGCCAATAGCATGGCTTTTACTTGGCCACAGCTGCCAGTCTGCCATCTGTTGGTAAATCTAGATATGTAACAACAAGAACACAGAGATAACCGATTTTTTATATGTTAACTAAATTATTCAACAGTATCTCGAAGACAAGATTTAAATTATTTGTACGAAACTATTTGTTGCAAAAGGCCTTTTATTCCTTAGATGAATTTTTAATTGACTGTCAACTAATAACATGATTATATCTTTTATATATTTATAGTGACATTTTCATTTTTCGTGTTCGGATATTTTGGCAAACTTTACATTTTGTAATTTGTGACAACTTATGTAACAAATGAAATAAATGTGTTTATGTTTAAACATAAACAACAAGGCCAAGCAAATAAAGATTAGATCAGATATTTATTTATTTCATGAATAGCTTAAAAGCTACGAAATAAGTCAGATAAAACAATTGTACAAATAAAATTACAATTTTTCAATGGAATATAATGCCTAACTAGATAGTGTGTTTCTGAATATCGTGAATTGATTCATGTGTATTAATACCGCTATTGGCTTGAGTCAGAATGCGTCAGGCGACAAATGTTGCTGTTTGAAAATATAATCATGTAATTTTAATATATCTGTGATTTTCTTTTGCATAATCTGTAGCATACAGATTGTATCAGATTAAAGCTGTGCATAGGGCGTTTTGTGTGCAAGACAGAGATCAATATATAAAGTAATAAGTAAGAATGAGGTAAATGATCGCTAATTGTTACTGTAGTTACCGTAAGACTACTGAAATTATTGATAAAATCACAAAACAAAAATGACGCTATCAGGTTCAGTAACCACAGTAACTTCCTATTAGCGATCATTTATCTCATTCTTACTTATTGCTTTATATATCAATCTCTGTCTTACACACAGAACGTCCTATGCACAGCTTTAATTTGATACAATCTGTATATCTTAGCCATGTAAAAAAATGGTTATATTAGAAACATGAATTTTATTTTAGCGGGGCAGGGATGGCCTCATTAAATAGACATAAATTAATTATTTACGAGTAAAAATTCAATACTAAATATAAAAAATATAACAATTGTGTTATTGCGAGGATAATAAAGCTGTGATAACAGTGAATGTGTTTTATCTTTGGATGCAGGACTTCGAAATAGCGGGCAGTCAGACAGGTGGGGGCGGCGGTACGTCGGGCGAGCTCGACTCCCCGCTAGGGACAGTACATTCGTGGGATTCACATGCCAACTATCGGCTACGCCTTGATGCCTCGCCGCCCATCTCTCTCTTCTCAGGTGTCATCGTCTACTGCAATCACGCACATCTTGCATCACCAACCGGTTTTGTGAGGCTCTTATTGGTGGTATGTATTCTATTTTGAAATTTGAAATGAATTTATTTTTTCATAAAAAATACAAGCAGTATAACATTGCAATGTGCATATCTGAAAAAATAATAGGATACATCTAAAGGAATCCCCGTACTAGATGCACCTTTACAATAAACATTTATTAGTCCCTGTTGAAAATAAAAGAATTATAAATATAAAAGAGAGAAAAAAAAAATTTCGAAAATTAACGAACTGAACTTAATTTACTTCAAAACATCAAAGAAATATTCAATATTTTCAACAGAAAGCAGCCATGATTTTAATTCTTTATTAAACTTATTATAACTTGAAATACTGGAAAGGTGTATAGGAAGTTTATTATAGAAATACGGTCCAGTGAATACGAAATGTCGTTGAAATATGGTTTTATGAGCTTTTGGCACAAATACAGCTTGATGTCTAAATAAATACTTGGTTACTTTATAATTAACAGCCAACGCTATCAGGGATGTTTATGCGTGTGTGCTTGTCTGTAACATCGTTGATTATTAACGGGTGGTCCGATTTTGATACGGTTTGTTTTGTTTGAAATACAGTAGAGTCCATCTATTACGACTTCGTTTATAACGGCTAACCGTTTTTAGCGACGTAAATGCAAACTCAAGTTAGGTTTCATATAGACGTACTATGAAAGCGTATCCGTATAGTAAGACTCCGGTTTAAGCGACCAACTGCTTTTAGCGACCTAATTTTATAATAATCGTCCGGTTACAACGAAATTACAATATATATTGGTCTTCTGATCTGTAATACACACATATGTGCAATGTTTAATTTTCATTAAAGTTACATAATACATACATACATAATATGTATTTGTAAGTGTTAATATATTTTGTTTTATTTTCATAGAAATTAATCTATTCACTATTGTACACTTATATGTATTATATAAAAACAGGCTTAAATTATGCGGTCGCTTTGTGCGTCGTCCGGTTAATACGACATAATGTCGCCGGTCCCTTGAAAGTCGTTCTATCCAGATTCTACTGTAGTATGATTACGAGAAGGTTGATATGATATGCGTCCTTCTGATGATGTAATGCGCTATTTAACAATAACTGTTTCTTGACGATCCACATTTCTATAGAGTTTATTTTAAAAAGTGCACTTTGATCTTTTCTCGCAGTAACAATTAACTAATATAATGTATGTAAAACTATGTGCAGATATCGACAGTTGCATGCCTGGCAACGCTCTGTTCTTCAGGCACAGTTCAGGTGGGGTTATTCATGCTGCCGTTGGTCGGCCGCATTCGCCTCATGATGTTCGTCACTGTGCTAAGTCTACTCCTCACCTGTTTATTGCTCTTCCTCGACATCTCACACATCATATACCTGTTTCCGTTCAACTGGGGCAAGGTGGTAAGTTATTTAACGTTTTATTATAATTATACTGGAAAGGAACTCACAAAAGCTTTGATCTTGCATAAAAACAAGCGATTAGGCTCTGCAGTCAGGATCCATTCTGATTGGTCGGATACCCCATCTTGATGTCATTTGACACACACATACACACCTAAACGAACGTAACAACTAACTAGTGAACTCTGTATACAAACAAAACTGATCAGGCAGACAGATTCAAACCCTAGTTAGGCCAATGGGTTAACTTCTCAATTTCTCAACGCTGATGACTTCACTTGTACGTAGTTGTCGAGCGTCTATAATTTACAATTCTTCATCTTCACTTGTACGGTGTAAAATATAGTTATGGTTTTGTTTTCAGAATGCTTATTTATACGTCGGCATCAGCTTGCTGTATTTAGTATCATCGTCACTAATTTTGCACATGGTATTTGTGTCAGAAACATTTTCGTGGGTGCCACGATGGACCAAAGAACACCTTCTTATAACAGGGGTAGGTGTACTCCGGCTATTTACTTGGATGCACAAATTTGAACCAAATATTTTTGTTATTTGTAATAATTAATACAAGCTTTGTTCCAACCACTCTGAATACCGTAATATTACCGTCACGCTCATGCGCAGTGGATAGAACGTGTTCCAACCGAACTTGTGATCGTTTGTGGACGATTCTTAAAGCGTTCCAACCGAATTTGTGATAGTTTATGAACGATTTCCGAACGATCATTTCGGTACATGCTCTAGACATGAAACCAAAATGAAACTGTAAAATTGACATGCGTATTAAACACTTTGTTACGTTTGTTTCTGTTCAATACCAATTTGAGACAGTTGTTTATTCATTTGTAATTTGTTTTACTTTTGTTTTGTCTCGTCTCTAATCAAATATCTCTTTATTCTTAATTTATTTGTTTTTGCAAAATTATTAATTTAAATATTTATATTTGAATTCTTAGTTATTTAATTATATTTATATTCGTGTAGGTACCTAATTCTAAAAATTTAAAATAAGTAAATGTTAGACGAAAAATACAATTTTTAACAAACGCTCAAAAACATCACGACTACAAATTAATAATTTGCTAAATAAGTTATTCATTTTCAAAATGTTTTTAACAACAAAAAAAGCCTGAAATTAGGAATTTACATTTGACAAATGATAATTGACATATTTTGATCATACGCATGGTCATGGAGGCCATGATTTGATGCACAAAACGGTCACGAAAGCGTTCCAACCAATGTCTACGTTTGTACCGTCACAGAACCGTACAATGTTGACGCATGCGCACAAAACCGATAAAAACAGTTTCGTTACCATTTCAAAACGATCCATTTATAGCAGGTTGGAACATATCTACAGTGAGTGAGCCGTTTTCCTAACAGTAGTTCTTTTAATTATTCACGAGAGGCAGAACTTGTGGTAGGTACAAACATTATTTATTCCCCATTTGTGTCGTGTCATTTTAGTGCTATAACTTAATTATTAAATTATTATTACTATTAAATTAATAAGTTATACCACTAATTTAGTGGCACGACACTAATGGGGAATACATAATGTTTGTACCTACCACAACTGCTGCCTCTGGCGGATAATTTAAGGAACTACTCTCAGGAAAATGACTCATAAAATCCTCAAAAGAATTAGGGGATCAACTATCGCGAAGTTAAAAATCATCAATTTTCGAACTCATGTAACTTTTCGGAAAAAAACCGTAAACATTTTTCGATTACAGCACTTTAACTAATAGCTGAGACTTTTTCCGTCAAAATGCTGTATTCGAAAAAATTTTTACGATTTTTCTTCGCAAAGTTACATGAGTTTGAAAATGGGTGATTTTTGGCTTTGTGATTGTTGATTCCCTAATTCTTTTGAGGAATTAATAACGATTCGGTGAACAGTTTGCAATCTCCTCAACCATTTCGTCACTTCCAATTTATGCGTCCTCTAGTCTTAATATTGTGAGAAGTTATCAATTCCATTGTTTCGATTTCAGTGCTTAGGATATGTGTGTTGCGTAGAATCGTTGATCATATCGATAATACAGAAGTGCTCTGCAGCACACTATGAGCCGGTCGCAGAAGAACCGACGCAGTTTACGTTGCAAGACAGATCGGCATCGCCTGTTCACGGTGAAACGGATCCCGCCGGTCCTTCGCCGACTGTCATGTACTACCCGCCTGCCATTCCGTCGACATCTCGACAAAATCCTACCGCACATTGGCCCGTTGACGACGTGCATCCGTGTTCGTCGAAATGCACGCATGCGCACGGGGCCGCATGATAGCGACCCGCCTGCCGTTTACGTGTTTCTGCTCCCCGTTTCGAATGTGACCGACTGCTCGTTCGCGGTTCGTGCGTGTAAAAATAAAATCAGATGTCGAGATGTGAAACGAGTCAATCGTTCTCGACGAGTCTTCTTGGCGAGCAAGTAGGGTCTGCCGAAATATAAAGTTTGACATTCTGTTGTACCGAGTACATATGTACATAGGTTGTGTGCTCTCTCGTAGGTTAAGGCAATAATCGTCAGTAAGGCAATAAACGTGTGTGGCAAGATTTATACGAAATAACATGACTGTTTTCATGTTTTGTTTGCATGTCTGTTAGTTATATATTTTACTTTTTATTGTAATCGAAGTTCTCTGTTTAAATAATGCTACTATAATTTTAATTCATTGGTAATTATTAATTATGGTTAATGATTATGATTTTTATATGTTCCTGTGTGATTAACAAATTCGTCTTAGAGTTAGACGTACATCTTATATATTTTTAAATTTTAAATTTGAACTCGATGGAAATGGATTAAAAAATTGTAAATTTTATATTGTCGCATAAGAGTCTATTAATTTCTACGGCAGATATAAAATTGGATTTAGAGAAATACTGAGATTAGTGACATTTTTTGTATAAGCCATGTTTTGAAAAACAACTGATTATCACAAATATTTATGGAATGGCGTGAACTCAGTGTGACGTTAGGTTATATATAAAAAAATAATACAGATACATATTTTTTTAAAACGCGATCTAGTTTATAGAACTCAAAAATAGAATATGGACTATAGTTATAGTAATTAGAAAATATTTTTCATTTTATTTACAATTATTAAATGCATTATAATTCAGAGTTCTATATTACAATAAAAAACAATACGTGATTTTTTACAGTATTATTTTAATTATTTAGTTTCATGTGCGGAGAATACTATTAATTTATTTGTGTTTAGAAATATCTTTTATGCAACATATTTAAAGCTCCTGACTCTGCATATGAATTCCAGTGTAATTCTGGTGTAAAAATTAAAAAAAGATAAGCCATGGTTCGATAGCTCAGCAGAAGACTATATTTAAAATTGTTGAACTTTGCATAAATATATTTAAAAAGAAAATCAAATAACAGCTGCAACTCTCTATTCAGAAAAAAAAACAAAAATTATACTTAATTATCACTGCTACAAATACAAATTAAATAATGTCTAAATTTTTTGTTGTAGTGTTGCATCCTTTAGTCAAAAATATCTCAGTCTATTTAAATGAATATTGAACAAAGGGTCCAAATATCTATTCCTGGTACCGTTAGCAGTTGAAGAGAAGACTGTAGATGATTATCTTGTATTGAATATTCGAAAGATCGCCAAATCATACTAAAGGATTACAATTATTATTAAATGAAAAAAAAACAACAAAAAACAAGTTCCTTAATCCAAACTTAAATGAAAAATACGGAATTAAATATAATTTTGTAAAACAAAATATTGTTTTTATGTTTGCCGTAAGTTTTTGACAAAAAAAAACTATATTGCAGACCTTATGAACCAAAGAAATACAGTTCAATATTGACTTTCAACTGTTTTACGTAAATTACTGTATTAGTTTAACGGTTTAATAAGAAATTTGCTACCGAAGTATGGGTTTGGATTACCGAATTTCATTTGTAATACCATCAATTCTTCCATTCGTTAATAAATATATGTCTAGAGAATTTGAAATTTTACTCTAGTAAACTGTGTTTTAGTTATTAAAATTGTGTAACCTTTCTTAACTGATCCAAACAAAAAAAAACATAGCGTTGATTGACTTGATTATAAAAAATATTCTACATTCTACTTAGGATTGTTGTTGAGAATTTCGCCATAAGAGGCGCTAGTGACAAATCGTATATTCGTATCATGTCTATGATTCGTATAGAGTACACTATTATAGGATAGTCATTTCTTCCAAGCCCATAACATTGGCACATAAATTTATAACATTCTTTACAATCAAACTAACGTTAATCAATGCCATCTTGTTTTTTTACGAAAAAACAGATTATAAAAAAATTGTAATCTAAAAATACCACAGCTGTCTTTGCATTATAGTAAATCCTCAATTTAACGGACATTGGTAGTGCTGATTTTTTCGGAGAATGCGAAACATTTTTGATTTTAAAAGACAATATCTAATAATATAATATTATAACAGCAAGAGTTGCAGATTTGGTGTTTCATTAAACCTTGTTCATTTATAAATGTCTAATAGACCTTTTCATCGACGAACATTTTTTTCTGCGCATGTGCCCAATTTTGCCATGTTTTTCAAAGACTTGTCAGACAGATGGCAAGTGATTGATTTTGAAAAAAGTAAATAGTTATTAAATAAGATATATTATTTAAAGAAGTTGTACAACACCCTACAAAAATAATTGAGTACTTTTAAAGATAAACTTTTTACGATAAACAATTTATGACAGGTAGGATTCTAACCTTTCAACAAATTTTCGTTTACTTCCACCAGTTTTCCGGCCGTGGCACTTCAACCACCGTCCCAATTTAGCTAAAGTATGTTCTTCCACTGTTTTGTGCACTAATTTAGCACCGTCAGTAACATTTTAATCTAAATTAACATTGAAAAATGGTTCTGACCTAGTCATTGCGTCAAAAAGAGTACGAAAAGCGTACAAAACTTGAAAGGCGCGATCATAATTATGGCGACGGCGCTTGCGCGTAACTACTGGTGAAAAGGTCTATATAGGCAGTATGAAAATGGAAAGCTATGTCATTACCATTTACCACAAACCCCTTCCGTCTTATTTGTCCGTTAAATCGAAGTTTCGCTGTATTTATTTGTAGCGCTACTGCATTTGCATGTTTCAATTCTACCCAAGAAAATATATATCAGCTGATTCCCAAGACCATTGCTGCATGAGACATTGTATGACAGCCATAATTCCCATATTCTCGGTGGATACTGCACTGGTCAGCCAAGGGGTGAACCAAGATTTATTTGAGGGGGGCGCAAAACCATTCGAACTAGCGAAGGCTGTACTTGTCATCGGCGACATTAGCGTTATCCGATATGCACCGTGCTCGGATTTTGCACATTATGGCCCTGAAAAGGGCTGATTTAAAAACTTAATCTGTGTTTTTTCTAGTTGAGGGGATCCGTCCTTGTAATCAGTTGGTGTATTCCCTGTGTAGAGTTAAGACATTATGCCTGAAGTAGAGCTACATACCCTTGTAATTAGTAAAAAGTAAAATTATTACTGCCTTTTAACTGCCAGACGCAAGTGCTAAGAAATGAAAAACAGTTGAATTGACGGCAGCATTAAAAAAATCAGTTTATTAGCTGTGCGTTTGTGTGTCAGTTAAGAATGAAAAAAGCTAAAACAATTGTCCGTTATAAAATAATATTAGTTAGCCATCAATTTAAAACGGATGTCTTCATTCGTGGGTGCTACGATGTAAAACTGTAGACTAGAATTTTTATTCTTTTTTATAATATTATTATCGGTCAAAATAATATGTACTTCATAGCTTAGCATTTGAATGAGTGAAATATAAAAACTACTTGTGAATAATTATAAAATATATAAATACCAAAAAAAAAGTTTGGTTTGGTGTCATTCATTATAAATACAAAAAAGCAAAACTATTTTGTCAATAAAATAAGTAAACATTTCTTCTGTATTCTTATCTTATATTAATAGTTAGAGAAAAGAATAACCATGTCCATATATAAAATTTAAACGAAGGAGTGAAAATATTGCTACAGCGTAATTTAAGCAGGCAGTCTCAAAAAATTTAAAAAATTGCAAAATGAGTGATAAATAACTTAAATAAATAATGTCTTCAAAATATAGTAGTGTTGACCCAATGAATGTTAATAATTGAAGGAAGGTTTGGTTGAGGGTCAAAATAATGAAGCTTTACCAAAATATCGCTTGTTGAATACACATGTTCATAGGCCCTGAAGATGAAATTAAATATTTCAAAACGTTAGCCACAAGCGATATTTTGGTAAAGCTTCATTATTTTGAAACCTTCCTTCAATTATTGAAATAAATAAATTTCATTTTACTATACCTATAAATATTAAAGGCTCCCACAGATAAACGCGGGACTGCAGGAACGGGACGGGAGGTGGAGCGTTGTGGGATCAAATAATATGGCGGGATATCGCTTGACTGTAAATGCAAAAATATTCCGCCATATAATTTGATCATGCAACGCTTCCGTCCCGATTGGCGTTCTCGCAGTTCCGTGTTGGTCTGTGGGAGCCTTTATAGTTTCAATATCAAAACTAGGAATGACGAACTGGTTAATTCTTAAAATCAATACCCGAATCAGATTATAATATGATAACGATAATAATTATTGACTCTCAGTATTTAATTATTTTATATCGGATAAAAACAAAAATAAAGATAGTTACTTCTTACCACAACAGTTTTATTGATGGATGTACATTTCGAAAGCTATGCTTTCATCTTCAGCAAACACTATACTAGCTTTCGAAATGTACATCATCATTAAAACAGTTGTGGTAAGAAGTAACTATCTTTATTTTTGTTTTTATTCCAACCACAGTGCTCATATATTTTTATATCGGTTAGTTACATTATTTGTTGTTCAAACGTAGTCATTATGCGACAACTGTCCAATGACAAACAATTGTTAGTAATATAATTTCTTCAAAAATGATGAATTAAAAGCGTCATTTTTATTTGATTGAATTTTTAATACTTAATTAAACAGTATCACAAAACTAATATCTTACCTAGTAAAATAGGAATTAACAAAAGAACAAGGGCTTGAGAATAGCCGAGCTTGTAGCAATGCTGTTGTTTACATGGCGTTGCTATGGTACCTCTATTACAAGTCCCCAGTACCCGGGTTCTAGCCCGATAGCTGGTAAAAGTGTTAATTGGATTTTCAATTTATTATTAAAAAAAAATAATGAATTGAAAATATGAATTGGAGCTTTAACCTTAGCTGTTGGTGGTCTTTAGAACACAATTTTAACAAAAGAACACATAACTAGATTTGAACAGTTATCGAATAACGGATAATGGACAATTACCGGATAATGGGTAATTATTGAGCATTGAGTACTGTAACTCTCAGATAATGAATAAAAATTTATTGAGTATGAGTAGTTGTCAAATAATGGGTAAATATTAAAGAACAAGCAATTACAGTCGACTCTCGTTAATTCGAAACTCGAGGGACTCTTAAAATATTACGAATTATTGAGTTTGAAATATCAAACGGTTCGAAACAAAGGCTCAACAAACAAACGTTGATACAAGTTTGAACTTGTCGCAAAATGTATGTACAATCTTTCCGCCTCTTTCTTCTCTGCAACTTTGAATTGTCGAGTGTTGGACGCCGATGAGTTCGAATTAACGCGTCGTTTTGTTATATAGCAATGATTTTTTCGTACAAATTACCAAGTGCATAAAAATGTATTGATTTAGTTCGAAATATAAAGAGATTTTGTAGGGAACTCGTGATAACTTTGAATTATAGAGAGGTTCGAATTATCGCAGGTTTGAATTAACAAGAGTCGACTGTATTGGATTATGGGTAATCCAGTAATGAGTAGTTGTAATCATTGAGTAACGAGTAGTAATTATTACATAACGGGTAATTATTGAGCAAAAAGTAGTTACCAGATAATGGGTAATTATTAAGTAACAAATAGTTACCAGATAATTATTGAGTAATGTGTATTGGATAACGGGTAATTAATTGTTTTGGTATAGTAATTCTAAATTTGTATAATCGGGTACCCAGGACTCATATCGTCAACCCTAGTTATCATACAAAAAATTTGACTATCTGAGTAGTACCTATATTGAAAAAAAGTTTATAATTAATCCGGTGCTAAGTAAATACTATCACAGTAGAAGGCCCCTGGGCATCTAAACTGTGATATTATCTTTGTATTACGAATAATTAGTACAATACTTCTTTTAGCACAAGAAGGCATGACGAGGGAATGAATAATAACAATGCAATCAATTTAAAAGGTTGTAAAGACTCAACAAAGGTTGTATATTGTAGAATAGAGAGCTGTAGACTGTCAATCGTTTTTGATCGGTGAACGAAAGACACTAAACAGTTCAATCTTTTAAGTGGCTTAAACACTGAACACGTTCAACCAATTAGCACAATCGTATAGTTAGTCGAGTTAGTCATTTTTATAAATCGTTAGATTACGTTACGATTAGAGATGTCCAATTTCAATTCATCGATACTATTTTTTTAATCGACTCACTAACGATCTAATTTTTTTATACATAAGAATAATAATTTAACTTAATTTCGAAAAGATTGGTTAATAAATATTAAAAACTGTCGTTTCAATTTTATTTTTATTTAATAAAATCGAAACTTTAACAGTAAAGTTAATTTATATTTATTCTGATCTCTAAACAGGATAGTTGATTCCTATGATCAGTTCTGCATTATTGAAGCTAGGCTGACTAGTGCTCGCCAGCGCTACTGCATTGGATATGCTATGTATTAAACGTGAGTCATGTGCGCATGCGTTATGGCGGTGTTGATAAATTCTATAAACAAACTGAAACAAATGAATATCGTTCTTTATAAAGAATTAAAGGCCTTTACACAATGCTAGGCGATAGCAATAGCTATAGGGAAATTGCGATAGAATAGAAATAGTGATAAAAATATACGCCACCCGTTGCACAATAGCGCGATAGGAATAAAAGCCAACCAATCAGTCGTGCTACTTTGTAAACGTATGACATAGTACATAACCTGTACTTTCAAAACGTACTTGTATAATTTCTATGATCCATACTTTTTGACACAGTATTTATTTTTTTTAATAACGTTGAAAAAGTCGATTTGACATTTACTATTTTGAAATTTGAGGTTAAGTATCTAGTATCTCAGCAAGAAATCTGAACTCTGATTGGTAGGCTATAAGGCAATAGATATAGAATTCCAACTCGTCGAAAATTTATCGCTGTTGCCTGTTCCTATATTCAATTCTGCATTGGCATATGGGTTCCGTAGTGTTGGTATTCCGGTTTTCATATCTCTGTGCTATAGCTATTCTTATTTATATCGCTATCGCCTAGCATTATGTAAAGGCCTTTGTACTGCTATTGTTACGCCTGCGTAAACGTCGCTTCTTTAGTACGCGGCATCCCTTCGAGCGGCGTTGATGTCAGGTGTCCTTCATTGTAACCCACGAATCAGCTATCCAGTTGTATAAGAGATCAATGATCCTTTCCCAAGAAATAAAAATTAGGGCCGTATTCATAAAGGTGAATTAATACGCAACGTTTCGCAATATTTTATTGCTTCATCAGGCGATCTATAAATAACGAACATTTAAATCATGTCCAGTGCAATACAACGAAAGCAGTTTTTATATACTTAAGTATATATACGTAAGTATATAAAAACTGCTTTCGTTGTATTGCACTGGACATGATTTGAATGTTCGTTATTTATAGATCGTCTGATGAAGCAATAAAATACTGCGAAACGTTGCGTAAAATAATGAAAAAAGGTGTTAACTGATTCATATGATCCTACTTCCCTCTGAGAATCTATATATATCGAATATACCAGGATCTAAAAATGTATGATGAAATTATTTAAATATTTGAAAAAAATTATTGATGCACAAATTTGATCATCTTTAATTAAAATTACGACTTCTACTGTGTTTTGCCTTCAGTCGTATAGTATGATATAATGCGTACTAAATATTATACTCGATGGCTCAAAAATCAGTGAAATTGTTTGGTTTTTTAACTAATAATTTCACAATGATATTATTTTTATATTTGTTCATTTTGTAATGATTCTCAAGTATGGTCTAGTCATGGTAACATTTACAATAAATAAATAAAAAAGAAGAAATGCGAAAAAAATGAATATTGTTATTTTACGTGTTTAGTTCAATGACTGACCATAAAATAACAAATGATAGACAATTAGTTTTAGATTCAAAACGTTTTTAATTCATTCTTTGAATAGTTTTTTTGTAATAAAAATAATAGATATTTTTATATTATGTTTAACTTGAAAATTAAGTAATCATGTGTAAATCGGTGTTAGTGTCTCTTTCTGAAAAAAATTGCGTCTCATACAAAATGTGTTTGTGATTAGTATTTTGTAACAGTATCTTAGTGTTTTGTTTTAGTAATTATTGAGTTTACATTACTATGACCAGACTACAAATCTCAAATCTATCATTTAAGGTACGTGCAGTACGCAGCTGGGATTCTAGATGGTAGCATGTATGGTAGATGGTGGCTGAAATTATAAGCGCTTATAGGTTTGCACAACGAAGCTTTGATACTTGCATTGATACAAGCTTAAATCGCATTTGAAATGTCAGATAGCGAAGACGAATATTTGTGTTCTTCTGCTACAAAGTGGTATATTTTAAATACAAATTTGGGTAGGAGCTATCATGTCCACCCTATTAATAGAAAACGATCTAAACATGGCGAATTTCATCATTTATACCAAAAATTAAAATTTTACCCAAACCGGTTTTTTTAATATTTACGTATGGAACCTTACACTTTTAAATACGTCTTAGAAAAAATTAAATAAAAACTAGCAAAATTTCACTTATTAAACTAGTCACATCCATTGCGAAACTTGTAACGGCTATTTGACACTTGTCACACGTTGATTGTAGTAGTCAGCGCGCTGAAAGAATGGTGAGATACATTCTTGTATCTAGCAGCTCTTGTAACAGCGCTTATACCTGCTACACTCACTGCTTCGTTGTGTACGCTCGCATATATAACAATGCATTAATTTAAGCAAGCCCTGCTATGATCTACGCTACCATCTAGAATCCCAGCTGCGTACTGCACGTACCTTTAGAGATTGCTGACTACAGTAGTGGTAGTACAGCACAGCTTTTCCCACAGTAGCCGACACGGGCGACAGACTTTGGGCGGTCCCTGGGTATTAGCCATGTCATATAGAAAATAGATGGAATGATGTTGGAGCATTACCTTCTAACAATGACATTTACGACGCTATCTCAGACCGCCTTTAGAGCTAGTTTTATAGGTTTTTACAAATTATTAGCTGATCTCATTAAAAAAGTGTAATAGATAATACATACACACTAAACAGCTCATGCAAAATATTTCACTAATTAAATAAATGTAGATATTTTAATAACGGCCTAAGTAGGTACATATTACGTAATCGTATAATATAAAAAACTAAACTTTTAGTTTAATAACAAGGGCCTATAATCGTATATAAAATATCTACATTAAAAAATAGCCTTTATAAAATTATATTTGGAGCCTGGAGGGTGTTGTAAGAAAATATTTTAACATAAAGTTTTTCGATCATGTAACTTTAATTATCTTTCCGACACAAATTAGTAATATTTTGTGTCCTGTCTGGTATATCACTCGTATTAATTTCCCGGTTCTTGGAAAAATTATTTTGTGGTGCCATTCGATTATAGGTTGATATATTATTATGTGCCTACAACGTAATGCATATTATTCATAGACATAGAAATCTAGGGACGTAGTACAAGCGAGCTAGGTGGTTGCTGTTAAGAGGGGACGGTGAGGAAGCAAGTGTGCCCACATTCTATTGGTCGCTTCAGATGCGCAAGCGCTGTACGAGCGATTGGGCATGCGCAAAGACGCGGACGACTGCATCTGGCGCAATTGAGCATGCGCAAAGACACAGCCAATAGAATGTGGGCACATGCATAGCATGGACATGTCCATATGACAGACATGCACCCTCCCCTGAATGGCTTCCCCCCGTCTAAAGTGGCACTTTTTACTACATCCCCAGATTTCTATATGTATAATATTATTCCATATGCATTCAAACTGCTATATTAGCCAATTAGCTATATTCATTCGACATTAAAGTGTGTTCCACTGTTAAGTTTTTGAATCTTGTTTTGGATTCGGAGAGTGCGCGAACTCATTGTTTTGTGTATTCTTCTGGCCTCTAAAAAAATGTCACTTGTTAGGGGGTAGTTGTTTACTTTAAACATCGCGCATGCGCAATTGTTTAAAAAAATTATTGTATAACGTTTTGCACTGGAAATTAAAAAAACGTTTGAATTGTTTCTTTAGCGATAACGCCGCGTTCGTTTTATATGATTCAGAAATGCACAGATTTTTGTGATTCAGTTAATTTATTAATTATATTGAACAAGTTGAATCAATACGGCTATTAATTAGTATTAATTTTAATGCAATTGAAGTCTAAAACAACATGAAATGATAATAATTGACAAAATGCAACACGAGTCATTTTTAAATGATTAGCACTCAGTTTTTCTGAATCACAAAATTTGTAACATGATTGTATAATATTTATGTAATAATATAATGTAATTTAATGTATGCAGTTCACTATTTGGAAAGAGACAATACACAATAATCACAGCGAGCAAGTCATGTTAGACATATCCCTGCCAGAAGTACAATCCGCATAATATTGTTTGGGCCAGGGTTCGACTCAACTGAAGACGTTTCTTAATTTATTAATCCCATTATAAGCCTAAATTATATAAAACGGATTACGGTAATTACAGAACGTCAGACATTTTTGTTTTAATTAAGTTGCTACCTTAGTTCGGTTAATGTCAATACTTCAATAAATCAGATGATAATAACGAATTTATTAAGATTTATAAATTATAATGGTGTGAATAACAGTCAGGGCTGGGGTTAGGGGGGATAAGCGGAGCATAGGTACCCCGGGTTCGGGCCTCCGAAGGGGCCCGTCGGCTCAGGGCTTACCTATTATATGTGATCACCATGTTTAAAACTACGAGCATTAAAACATTTTCCCAACAAAAAAGGCGTTATTTGATTTTTTGCATTAAAATTTTCTGACTATTTCCCAAAAAAAAAAACAAATTTTGGAGTAAATTTTTTTTTGGCTGGCACAGGGGCCTGAAAACGCTTACCCGGGGCCCCAAGAACCTAGCGCCGGCCCTAATAACAGTAGCATGTTTTACCATTGATCCATTTTAGCGCGTCGTGGCAATAATATCGTAGCATCAAAACACCATATAGATTATGGATGAACATACTGCAAACATATAATTTTTATATTTTTTTTTTTAATATATATTTTTATGTATTTATTGAAGTTTACTCCTTAAGAATCGATTTTCATATAAGGCACCCGGTATGGAAATTTTATGAGGAGTAAAATTTATACAAGCGTTAACTAAAAAGCGTTACGTTTTTCTGCGCAACGTACCTTGCGCACCTTTCAATGCATGTGTATACTTGTAACAGCCGTATACGCATGTAAGTATGTATGTTTGCTTACTTTAAGGAGTAAACTCCAGTCGAGCGTCGGAGCTGAGTTTTTCTTTTTTTTTTATTTATTTTTATATGTATTTTTTGTCACTTTCTGATAAGCTGAATATTGTACATGTGTGCCAGGGAAGTCGCGCTCCAGGAATTATGATACTTTCAAAAATAAGTTGGCAAACATTACTGATTTATTTTGATTCTATTTATTTATTGATTCTACCTATTATTGAATATGGTGATGTTGTTTATGAAGGTTCAATAGACTTTGAGACTCAAAATTAAATACAAAAGCTTCAAAATGCTTGTGTGCGATTTATTTATGAAATCCCCTTCAGGGAACATATCACTCTATATCTAATAAAATTTGAAATTTGGTTGAGCGACGCTTATATAATTTTATTTTTAAAATTTTAAAGACACTTAAACCGAATTATCTTAAAGTCAAATTAGAAATCAGTTATAATCCGTATAGTAATAGACATATCACATTGCTAATTACTATACCCCGTTTTTTTTTTCAATTTCATTCGAAAAGTTACTATCCACGACGATAAATAAGCTGTTACTGGATCGTAGAAGGCATTATCCAATCTTGGATTCTTTATAATAATTTTAAGTGTTTTGTTAATATTTTTAGTGTTTGTATATGTCTTTTGTAAATGGACGGATTGAAGATCAAACATACGTTTGAATCCTGCACCTTTTGCTTTAACAAGAGCAATAAACATATTATATTTATTTATTTATATTAATTGTTTCAGCCGGCCCTGGCCTAACCATAATCTAGTTACAATATTCGCCGTTTACATGCTCATCCGTATACTGTGAAGTCAAATCAATTAAAATATATAGGTAGACCTCGCGCGGCGAAAGATGAAGTCACCGCGTCATAGTAACGTGAATTAGTGATACGAGATATTTTAGTCGATTGTCTCGATTGTTCAAACAACTCGATGACTCTCGATGGTTTTCACTTGGACTCGATTGTTGTTGTTTTATAGTTCACCGAGACCAAGTTGTATAGTATTGAATCGTACAGACGATGTACACTGTCGAGAGCCGCATAATATATAATCGTTCATCACTCAACAACTGTGGTCGAGTCGATGGATGGTCGATTGTGCAGTAATCGAGTGCTCTGAGACCGACTGAACAGTGTGAACGGTGAATCAACGATGAACGAGTAGCGTAAACGTCAGACTTCATTAATCGACTAGCATACAACCTTGAATCGCGATTATATGTATTCATTCGCTGGCAAATAATCGACTTGAACAATCAAACATTTTGATTGTAAAATCAAACTCCGAGTAGATTGTGGACTCGATTCGACTTGAACAATCAAACATTTTGATTGTAAAATCAACTCCGAGTAGATTGTGGACTCGATTGTTATTATGAACGATTGCAATTGTTTCGATTGTAAAAACATCTTACAATCGCCCATCACTAACGTGAATGCATTGCGCCCGCCTTCTAGCTTGCTATTGGCTGTTTATTGTCATGAATAGCAGTTTGCCAAAATTGTACCTAACGTCATAAGACCCAATGTGCAGTTTTGTGTACACGGCACTGTCTGCGGGCAAGCAGACGTTCACTAGCATATTATTGATGACGTGCCTGGCTTCATCTCTCGCCGCGGGCACTCTATTAATAAATATGTCTCATAATTTTATTTATATTAAACCATCCACAGCTGTAATAGGCACGTATATTTTCGTTTTAATAGTGACACATTTTTTAAGATCGGTGTTCTGTGTACACTTTAAAATTGAATAAAAATATTAAAACAGATCATCCAGTTCGGATTAGATCGGCGGGTAATCGGGCAAATGCCCGATGTATTGATGCTTGGTGCTGTGGATCCGCTAAAAAAATGGATGCGTGTACTTTGTACGCGCGTTATAAGTTATACTTCTTTGGCGTGATTAAGAACTAAATTTTTATTTGTATGCAAATAATTTATTGAAATATAATATAATAAAAGGACTGGAGTGAATTTATTTATATTTGTTTATATGGTAACTATGGAAATCATTAATGCTGCAATTTCATCCTGTTAAATTTTCGTGACGCGATGCGCGCGCATCGTAAAAATTCACTCTCATCATTTTTTCATAACGCGCCAAAAGAAGTATAACTTCAAAAATGTATGGCGTTTCAATGGTTCTTCCATTAAAAGTAAAGGTATTAAATATCAATTAGATTTTCAATTATAAAAAATAATATAACTTCTGCTGTATAGAGACAAAATACTAAAAGAATGAAACCGATGCGTTATCACGTGACAACGGCTATTGTTCTGGTCTCCACCTATGAACCCAGTGGCCCATTAGAAAGCAGCAGGGAGGGTAACGATTGTCAAGCAAACAGTCCGTTACTCCGTTACTAAAGCTCCATTATCGTTCTTTGAATCTAACACCATTAATAGATGACCCAGCTCAGCTGTAAAATACGTTTTTTTGGTTTATTACTTTATGTTCCCTAAAAAGCATTTCATTTTTTAGTTATACTTTTAATGGTTATGGTTTGAAATACTTATATTGACAGAATGGTGTCACAGATTTATTTTATTTATTGTAAATTATAGACGCGTCGACAACTTAGGTCATTAGCGTCTTGATTACCTACATTAAATAACAACTCCCTTAAAACTAAATGATATTACAAAACATCCATGAGCGGAGGCGGGATTGGAACCCACGATAGTCTGATCCAGAGGCCGCGACGCTAACCACTGGACCACACTGTCCTCGATGTCACAGAACACTGATATTTTTTATTTTTCATATTTTGCTGGAGTACAGGGTAAATTTTAATAATTGGCCCGTTGATTTAATATCTACAAAATAAAGAAAATTAAGTTTAGGACCAAATATATTTTGTTTGAAATGCAATGATAAAATGTATTAGTAGTAAAAAGAAAAAATCTCATATTTAATAAAAATAAATGTTTTTCATTTTCATAAATAGTTACAAAATAACGTCTACAAAATAAAACAAAATTATTTTTGGCTTTGTATGTACCTAAACTGGAAAACTGTACTTCATATTAATATTATATAAATAGAAAATAAACTATTTGTTACATGCAAAATTTCATTATAGTCTCTACTGGTACGAAACAAAACAATCTAAATAACTTTGTCTACTACCTATTAGTGATTATATTATGTAGTATTAAAACAAAAGATTATCAAAACTATAATCAATGTATGGTCCTTAATAACTTGATACTTAAAAACTGTTCAAATAGTTTAAAATTCATTTCAAAACGTATTTTAGTTTTATTTACGTTGACATGTAAAAATACTGATTGCTATTTTTTACAAACAAAACTTTTAAAAATATGTTTCGTTTAAAATCAGTGTCGTGCGATAAAGCAATTTGTACAGTTTAAACCGGTTATAATAATTCAGGAATGGACCACCTCGATTATCCAGCTGATGGGATTCTCATACGGGATTATCCATAGCTAGTAAAATGTATAAAATATTTTTACTATAAATATAAAGACAAAGAAGGTGGCCCATATCTGCTGTGAAGTGCCCTGCTGTATCAAACCTGTATATTATGTAACAATGTAATTTCGAAAGTTTAAAATGTGTGTTCTGATTTTCAGTAACAAAAATATTAGCATATACATTGTTTTAACACGAGTTAAAGACATATCGTAGACTATATTAATATTTAATATACAGAATGCTTCATAGGGAAATAGTCGTTCGAAAATATGTCACTGTGCGAGTAATTGTTAACTCAGTTCACCGCGACAGTGGGAAGTTTAGGGTTAGAATCCCTACGGTGACAGGTTTGAAAATCATGACAGCCTTGCTGTCTGAGATATTTATTTATTATTTTCACCTCTAATTGTTATGTGAATAATATTGTGTGGATATAAGGGGGTTTAAAAATCGTTTGTTTTTATCATATACCTATTATTTTTGAAAAATGAATTTTTCTCATGTTGCAGCATTATGTTATGTCATACCAAATGGGTGTGTCATATACTAATGCACACATAAGCATTATAAAAATTCTGTATATTAAATAAAAATAGCCTTTATACAACGTTTGCAATTTTTTGTCATGACCTCGGCCATGCCTCACCGAGTTACCACGGCAGCACAACTGGTTGAACTATCATGGTTTCTCTAAGGTGCCAACACCGTTGCTAACAAAGCAACCAAAGAGGACGCAGTTTAAAAAAATCAATTAATATTTTTCGTTAAAATATTTTTTTGTAAACCTTTTTTATATTAGGTTATTAAAAGTCGTTTTTTCCTTGAAACATGTTTTTTTCGGTCTATTGCTTGTTAAATTTTTAATGTGAAACATCATATGTCGGGCAGTGAACAGCCGCGTGAGGGGAAATATGCAACGAAATTTCTGGTCCGCTCCTTCGCTGCTGTTCTCCCCACCACTGCAGCACTTCTCTCTCGGCTTCCGCGCGCTCGGGCACGGGAAGAGAGAGAGAGAGAGTATACATACGAACGTACTGTAAAGCAAAAGTATATGTATACACGTATAGGTATGTAATATAGATACTTCGCTGTGTATTTAGTTGCGTTTCTGGCTCAGGCGTGCTCAAACGCCGCAACCGCGTGTGTTACAGTGCAGTATATAGGATTACGTCAGCATAACAGTTAGTTGCTGCTTTTGAAAAAATATATACTACTACATAGAGAATACCACCGAGTTCAATAACGTTTTCTTTGATGTTTCACATCTGTCGGGGGTCCCGAGACCCACACCCTTTTTTTTAATTTGCAAAACAAAAATCAATTTGCGGGGATCGTGTGGTGAGGGGAGAGACCAAAATAGTGGTTTGGCAACCGGAACTGGCAGCTGTGTGAAGCAGATGCCATGGAACGCTGTAACTGAAAGCTTCAACCGTTGATTGAGGGGATAAAATCCTTCAGTTAACGCTTCGGCCTTCGACCAAGAAATTCCAGTTGCCAGACCCATCTCGACTGGTTGAGCTACCACTAGTAGCTCGGTGAGGCATGGCCCTTATATTATAATCATAGAAAAATGAATAGACTTTACTATTTGGTTTAATACTAACCTGCGCAGTGCGGCGGCAGCTGTGCAAAGAACGCAATTCAAAGACTTAGAAATTCGCTGACAATTGACACACATCAAAGTGCCGACAGTAAAGTGATTATGCTATTTGTTTCTTTATGATGGGAAATAATTAGGTATCTAATCAATAGTATAGTTCAAAATTGTTTTAATTACTGGGGGATATTTTTAATTTCGAATTCAAAATGAAAAAATGAGATTCTTATCTTACAAGTTTAATAGTTAAAATTATTATTTCTGTTAGGATTCACAAAACCCGTTAAAAAGATAAGAAAGCATTTGTTTTGGAATTCCATTGTTTTAAAAATACAGGAAACAATGGCACTGTTTTAAATCACGCGCATTAGATTAACAATATAATTATACCAGGTGTCACATACGCTGTACATCTTACAGAATGTTTTAGAATATATAGGTATGTACCTATAAATGATGAAAAAAATAGTGTATAAAATAATTTTTTCTCAAAACAGAATTGTATATTCATATTGGATTTACAACGAACTTTAATATTTGCGCCAATTGGTGTTTTGTAGCATTATGTATAGTGTCTAATGTCCATATTATGTTTTTTAAACGGTAATATTAAAATTAAGAAAAAATAATAAACAAACTATATTATAGTAAGTAGATGTTTGAAAATGTAAAATGAATGGTTGTTAAGAAATATTGGCTAAAACTGGTAATTTATACTATTTAAAGTGTAGGTATATGAGTTTCTACTTGCTTCGAATTTATTAAATCGGATTAAATTCAGATACTCGATCACATGTAATAAATTATTGCGTATACTCAATATTTGAGTTCAATAACTTGAGTATTTATTGCCAGTTAAAAAATTATACTTTTGCAGCAATCTTTTTAAAAAACCATATAAATAACACAAAAATAATTAATGTAAATGGTTTTTTGCCATACCCACTACAAAATAGCTACCTACTTTCGATGTATGTATAGCGGTCATTAATGACCCATTTAACAAGCAGGTGTGCGGAAAATGGTTTACTTTCTGCACTAGCACAGAAAATAACGGCTGCCATGGCAACTTCTGTTAATTCGCTCTATACGCCTGCGTGCGCCTGTCATTACTTACTTGCACGAACTTCGCGGCACACTAGAAGAAATGATGACGACGCAAATGAACTGTCAGAATTTTTTGAAAATGACGTAAAAAGTAGGTATTTTGTAGTGGGTATGGCAAAAAATACCATATATGTCGTCTCGTACGTAATGGTATTACGGCTTGTGTGACTGTAAAAACTCGCTATCGCTCGTTTTTACATACTGTCATCACTCGTCGTAAAATGCCCCATTACGTATAAAATCTACTATTTCGTCTGTATAATTGAATTAATAATAGAAAATGACCAAAATAACAGACAATTGTATAATTAATAAAAAATATTCACAATTATATTTTTTATTAATTATACAAATGTCTGTTATTTTGGTCATTTTCTATTATTAACAAAAATAATTAGTTAAAAAAATTAGTCTCAGGCACATTCAGTAATATTTTTAATAACTGAATTAAAATCTGCCATGATTAAAACTTTACATAATCTCAAAACTATACACTTAATTTAGCTGCCCTTTTTGACGCTAATAACGGGCGACGGCACTAATTTTTTATCACATACTTGGTGTTCGTTGAATCACTAACTAGTAACTTAATATAAAAGATAGAAACTTTTGATTAAATTTTTGCAAACATTTACAAATAGGTACATTTTTAGAGTGATAGGTCTCCAAGTCACTATATGAATAATAAGAAGTATTAGAAATACCTTGTGTCCGTCTTGTGACTTCAAGTGTTGTTAACACGACGCGGTTCAGCAACGAGTTGCCATCTTCAGGTGTGGTTAATTTTTTTTTATATTATAAAACACACATTGAGTATTAAAATACTCAACGACGCGTTTCAGCAACGAGTTGCCATGTTCAGGTGTGGTTAATTTTTGTTATATTATAAAACACACATTGAGTATTCTAATACTCAATGTGTGTTTTATAATATAAAAAAAAATTAACCACACCTGAACATGGCAACTCGTTGCTGAAACGCGTCGTGTTAACAACACATGAAGTCACAAGACGGGCACAAGGTATTTCTAATAGGTACTTTTTATTATTTATAAATAGGTACATCACAAATGTAGGGGTATTTTATTGGGCTAATATATTGGTTTTGAATAGAGGGTCATTTGAAACATCGATTTTTATGATACTCGACATTAATTCTCTTTTTTTAAACTTGGGTGTTAAAAAAAATAATTTTAGTTTTAACCATTTAAGATCAAGATTAAAAAAATAATTAAATGGGTAATAAAAATAAATTAATTAAAATTAAATCTTCTATGATAGGTCGTGATAGGAATATAAAAAAAAGTCTTCTTATATTTAGAAAATCAATCTATTTATTCATCGATTTCAATTCAGTTATTAAAAAAAATCATAATTTTGATGAAAGTTTTCAACCTTTAAAATTAAACACAACAATCTGGCAGAGTATTCAATAGTGTTAAAATAATACACTAAGAAGATATCTGCAAAATAACTATGAATAAATGATATTACTTTTTTCAGTATATACTTAGTAGTGTTGATCCAATGAATGTTAATAATTAAAGGAAGGTTGAGGATCAAATAATGAAGCTATTACCAATGTTTCGCTTGTGGCCAACTATGTCCGTCCTTTTGTTAGAACGGACATAGAAGGCTTAAATCAGATATATGGCGCCATAATTAATAAAATTTAACAATTTACAACATGTAACTAGCAATTGTCTGCAGAACGTCTTTATATATTTGTATAATCAAATGATTTCATCAGTTTCAGTTTACCAGTGCACAAAACAAGGTGTCAAAATTGAATTATAAGAGTTTAAAAGTGTGACAGTAAAATTGTATAAATCATTAATGATCATGCAATTTAGAATTAGAACAATTTACCGTATTTGACTGGCTTGAGGTAAGACATATTACTAATTGTTATTATATTCACTATTTACCTATCAGTACCTACCTATCTACTAGTTTCATACTGACTGAAATATTCTAATTTTGGATATGCGTGTTCTCATAGGCCCTGAAGATGAAATTAAATATTTCGAAACGTTGACCACAAGCGAAACATTGGTAAAGCTTCAATATTTGATCCTCAACCAAACTTTCCTTTAATTATTGATATTACTTTTAGATAGCATATTTTGAAAAAATAAATTACCTATTTTTAAATTAAAATTAGTGGTGAACAAATATAAGTGAAAT
Source organism: Mongoloraphidia duomilia (assembly GCA_039654895.1). NCBI lineage: Eukaryota > Metazoa > Arthropoda > Insecta > Raphidioptera > Raphidiidae > Mongoloraphidia > Mongoloraphidia duomilia. The sequence goes on from CM077516.1 coordinate 7,364,352, forward strand.
ACTGAAGACCAGTACTTTTTTTCTGTTGTATTGACGGAGGCTTTCAGAATCATTAATAATAATTAATGTTGATGATATTTTTGATGACAGAATATGGTTCCAGAAGCTTCTTTCTTAGAAAAAAAGCACTGATTAATTAAACACCACAAAACACTGCCAGAGTAGCTGTTGTTCGGCTGACAAACGTAAATTCCGCTGAACACCCAGCGATCTAAGCTTTAAAATCAACAAAAATTCATTGAAAAATTATCTGCGATTGAACATATGAGATAATATGTCATAGTAATGATCCACCTGTCTGTGGAATAAATCAAATTTTATAAAAAGGTACCTATCGTTAATAATTCTATACATTTCCAAATCTAATACACAAGAATCACGAAAGAAATTCAATCATCAACATTTCAAAATTTAATAAAAATAAATTCACACAAATAACGTGACTCCGAAGATTGCATTGTAGACTGTAAATTTATTGTTGGTTCATTATTGTGATCAATGTGCTCCTTGGAAAATTAAAACAAATGTTGCATACATAATATTTGACTGAATCTAGCCGAAACCGATTAAAGAAAAACAAAATCGCATCTAGCTTAAAATAATGAATAGGTACTGGACACTTTATAACTTACCGAAATTCTTATTTATTGAATTATTTTGTTCGTCGCCGCTTAAAGATTCTGAGCTGCCTATAAATATTACTTTCCAAATACACGTGCACAAACTTTCTGCGAACTTACTGACTGTTTTTGATCAATCAAAACGTTGCACTAGTTGAAGGAAATGCAATATTTTGGTTGGTACAAAAAGCACAACGTAAAGATTTTCAATAGTAAAATAAAAATAAATCTAAAAAAATATCGCATACGACGGTTTTAACTTATTTTAACATTTTTTATTGATAAAGTTAAAAAACGCATAAAATGGCCTAAACATATTTTTGTAAAATACTGTCAGTATCTGCGAAAATAAAATTTTGATCACTGTGTTATTAGCTGGTGTTGTTCTGATTCGGATCTATAGGCCGTCGTTGGTTGGAATTGCTTCCTAACGTTTCGCTAGCACGAGGTCCTCTGAAGAAGCTCGCCACTCGTGCTAGTGAAACGTTAGGAAGCAATTCCAACCAACGACGGTCTATATACCCGAATCAGGACAACACCGGCTCATCAACTGGCCGCGAAAGCCTCAACCAATCTGAGTGTGTTATTAGTTCAACTTATTTTTTTAACGATAGATAATGAACGTTTGCAGAGCGTTGGGAATTTATACTTCTTACTTTATTTTGCGATACATTTAGTCACTATTTATGGTTGTAACACTAAAAGGTACGTTTACCATAAAAATGTCGGAAATAAGATAGGTAAAATGTCTCAATATTGCATAATTATAAATTTAAAGGCTATATTACAAAATATAGTGGATTACGGTAATCAGTACCTAACTGTAAATATTTGATCATATCGATTTTTATTACTACTTATATCCCTTACGCTAAAAATTACAGTTCCATGCAAAAACACAGTATAAATTATGTTTTGAACAGATAAAAACTGGAGCAATCCGCCAAATAAAATTAATAATTAATGCGTATGTCCAATAAACAACTCAATCCGATTTGCTCTTATATTGTTTTAAACAAAAAGCGATCGCTTGACAGTATTAAGTATTATGTATGTTTGTGTATTTTGATACTATGTAAATATGTGTAAATGTTAAATATAAGTAATGAGAAAAATTGTAGAGTTGTTTTATACAGATAATGTGTCAAAGTTTGGATGAGTCGGTAATGCAGTGAGATTTAAATTATTATCATGACGCACAAGTTGATTATGCAAATTAATAAGTACTGTTTTCATTGTTGTTTATATTACCATTCAATTTGGGGAAAAGACAAAATAGAAATAATTAATACGCCATCTTTAATTATTTGCAATACTTATAATGAATGATTACTTACTATAGTAGATGATATATTAAATGAATATTCGATTTTATATATTGAATTTTATTTTTTGTAACCTTTTATCATTTTATCACTATCCCTTGGCGCTATATTTATCGTCTGGACTTTGGATTAAGGGGATTCTGCTTTTAGTGTTGAAATTAAAAGAGTAAGACGAAATAATATTGTCATGCATTTTCGTAATTTGCGCCCTCCCAGTGTATTGTTCCGATTTTGAAGACATATTCATGTCTTAAATATATTGTTTTTAATGTGTAAACACATTGACTTTTTATAAGGGTTTATACATTTTTTGATGTGAAACATCTTATGTCGGGCTGTGAACAGCCGCGTGAGGGGAAATATGCAACGAAATGTTTGGTCCGCTCCTTCGCTGCTGTTCTCCCCACCACTGCGGCACTCTCTCTCTCTCTCTTGCACTGTAACACACGCGGTGTTACAGTGCAGAATATAGGATTACGTCAGCGTAACAGTTAGCTGCTGCTTTTGAAAAAATATATACTACTACATAGAGAATACCACCGAGTTCAATAACGTTTTCTTTGATGTTTCACATCTGTCGGGGGTCCCGAGACCCACACCCTTTTTTATAGCATAACTGCAGCTACACCAATACCATCCAAGTGCGATATTAGAAAATTCGAGATCGAATTGCCGCAGTGACATTTTTTAACTTCCCGCTAAGAAAATTGAAAATTTTCAAAAATAGGGAAGTTATTGATTTCACCCCGATTTTCGAAAATCGAGTTTTCATCAGATCTCGACGTTTTGTGATCCTAGGAAGCTATTCTGACTATTTTTACGATGATGTTAGTATGTCTCTCTCTCTCTCTGTGTGTATGTAAACCTCTCATAACTTTTGAACGGCTTGACCGATCGAATCGCGATTTGCGGCATTCGAAAGGGTTCCACTGAACTTAGATTTCCTGAAAATTTGAATCGATTCAGCCCAATAGATTTTGAGAAATTCCAAAAAAACCAGAAAAAAAAGTTGTTAAAACGATGTTTTTTCAAAATAACTTCTAGAATATTGTACCCATTGATTTCATAATCTAATCAGCTCTTCTCCTCAGAAAACTGCGTCGAATGCCGCTAAGCGGATCAAAATCGGTTAATCCGTTCGAGAGATATCGTAGTCAACGGATATCGAAAAAAGTGTTTTTTCAAAATAACTTCGAGATTTCTCAACCAATCGATTTTGTAGCTTTTACAATACTTTTATAGCTTAAAAATCTGCGTCGAATGCCGTTTTAAAAATCAAAATCGAACAACGCGTTCAAAAGTTATAGCTTTTCAAAAATTAAAATAGTGTTATCAGCAATTTTCAGATTTTTGAGCTCGAAGAGTTCAAAAATCTACTTTTGGGTATATTATCAAGTACTTCGAACACAAAGCGCTTGAAAATAGCGGGAAGTTCCAGGGATGGCCTGCAGGGTCTACCGATGTACAGATTTTTTTCTTATGGATAAACTCTTACAAAAAGTTAATGCGTTTACAAATAAAAAACTTTGACTCATATTGTTTATATGTTTTAATCGATTTTATTAAAATAAAGAAAAATAAATATACAGGGTGAGTTCGACCACCCGTATCAGTCGTTTTTTTCGAAAACGGTTAGTCGTAGAGAGTTGTGTCAAAAATTTGTATTATAAAAGCCCTAATAAAGAATCGAATGGTGATAAATTTTTTTTCCGGGAAGGTCGGCTTCCCGATTAGTTTGCTCCAGAATGTCCAGAACTCCGGAATTATAAATGTAACGATAGGTCGAAAGTGGTATTGTTGAAAAGATCTTTAAAAAATAAGCAAGTTTTGTAGGAAAATTTTTTTTATTACTGCCACCCCTGTTAAGTAATATTTGTTTGAAATTACTAAATTAAAATGTCATAAATCATAATAACGAACTTTTTAAAAGTCCGCATTTAAAATCTAGTTACCTATCTATCGATCATTAAACACTGAAGAAGTACACTCACAGTATAACCAGAAGAGCTCAGTAGTATGTATTAAAGAGTAAATGGAAGAGTATTTGAACACTTGTGACAATGTCTAAGGTTGCTAGATTTTTAATGCCGACTTCGATCGTTATTATGAAAATTTGATTTAATAATTTCAAACAATTGTTACTTAACAGGGGTGGCAGTAATTAAATAATTTTTCCTACAAAACTTGCCTATTTTTTAAAGAGCTTTTCAACAGCACCACTTTCAACCTGTCGTGCTTTCTAAAATTCCGGAGTTTTGAACATATAATAATTTATATTTATACTTATAGAAATTTACAGGGGTGGCAGTAATAAAAAAAATTTTCCTACAAAACTTGCTTATTTTTTAAAGATCTTTTCAACAATACCACTTTCGACCTATCGTTACATTTATAATTCCGGAGTTCTGGACATTCTGGAGCAAACTAATAGGGAAGCCGACCTTCCCGGAAAAAAAAATTATCACCATTCGATTCTTTATTAGGGCTTTTATAATACAAATTTTTGACACAACTCTCTACGACTAACCGTTTTCGAAAAAAACGACTGATACGGGTGGTCGAACTCACCCTGTATATCAAATGAAAATTATATAATTAATGAAATTAAAACTATTTTTAATTTGGAATACCGAACACAAATATTAATTAATTGAAGATCTAATCTTATTTAAAAAATAGATAATTTTATTTATATCAAAGAAAAAGATTAAGTTGATTATTAAAATACTAAGGTCGATAAATATATTTATCAACCTATATTATTTTAGACTTTCATTTTTAGATGATCTTCAGTACCTATTTTGTAAAATTAACTAAAATTAATATCATAGCACAGAGTAACAAAATGGGAGACAGAACCAGAAGACAAATGAGATATCAATCACAAACTTCACATGCGAGTGTGGTTAGAGAATCTATTTCTAGTGGACAGTTTGCTTTTTCAGTCGTCGGAATTCTTAAAATACTAATAATCGTAAGTACAATTATCACATTATTTATTCTTGTAAAATTATTATTTATGGTTTTTACCGTTTACGAGATATTTCACTGCATTGTTACTTCCCACCTCTACTATGGTAGGGAAGTAATGGATTTAGTCCGAAAAAAATATTTCGAGATTTTAACAGATTTTCACGTTTTGAGACCCTAGCAATCGTTTAAGATCATTTTCTTACTGATGTCTGCATGTGTGTGTGTGTGTATGTGGTCAATTTTTCGCCTTCGATATCTTAAAAACGGAACAACATACGGCCATGCCGATTGTTCTATTGTGTTTATCAGCCTTTAACTTAGATCTGATTAGATTTTGAGTCAAATCGGTTCAGTGGATCCTGAGATATTAAAAAAACGTTCTCAATGTCACGTATTAACATAGGTAAAAAAAATATAAATGAATTCTAAATGTTATAATATGAAAAAAATGTAAATATATTTTTTCTCTAAAATGTACAGTTTTCGAGAAAAAAAATAGTTTACTAAGAAAAATAAAAATTGTACGTAAATCAAGGTAACCATGATTTTTACTATATTATGTTAGCCATCAGTAGATCACCAAACAAAAAAGAGGGCCATGCTTTTTTCAAAGAATAAAAATTAAATTGTGTTTTAAAGATCACCAACAGCTAAGGTTATTTGGGCCTAGTCAAAGAATAAAAAAAAAAGTGTTTATTTTTTGCAAATATTTACTAGGTGGGAAGTATAGGACTGGTCATCAGTCGAATTTTTATTTATGGTTTTTACCGTTTACGAGATATTTCACTGCATTGTTACTTCCCACCTCTACTATGGTAGGGAAGTAATGGATTTAGTCCGAAAAAAATATTTCGAGATTTTAACAGATTTTCACGTTTTGAGACCCTAGCAATCGTTTAAGATCATTTTCTTACTGATGTCTGCATGTGTGTGTGTGTATGTGGTCAATTTTTCGCCTTCGATATCTTAAAAACGGAACAACATACGGCCATGCCGATTGTTCTATTGTGTTTATCAGCCTTTAACTTAGATCTGATTAGATTTTGAGTCAAATCGGTTCAGTGGATCCTGAGATATTAAAAAAACGTTCTCAATGTCACGTATTAACATAGGTAAAAAAATATAAATGAATTCTAAATGTTATAATATGAAAAAAATGTAAATATATTTTTTCTCTAAAATGTACAGTTTTCGAGGAAAAAAATAGTTTACTAAGAAAAATAAAAATTGTACGTAAATCAAGGTAACCATGATTTTTGCTATATTAAGCTAGCCATCAGATCACTAAACAAAAAAGAGGGCCATGCTTTTTTTCAAAGAATAAAAAAAGAGAGTTTATTTTTTACAAATATTTACTAGGTGGGAAGTATAGGACTGGTCATCAGTCGAATTTTTTAATATGTGCCACCCTGTATATGCGTCCTCCGAAATTCTGTACAATCGAATTTATAAAAAACAAGATAAAAATAATACATTGATTAAAGAATAAAAGAAAATAAAATGTTTTACCCTCAGGTATTATTACTGATAGCGGCCGCCTTTTTCCTCAGCAATGAAATATGCAGCAACACTCCGCAGTGGTATGGCTGGTTGTTCCCGTTGATAGCTGCACTAAGCGCAATGCTCATAACATGCGAATATACTGCATTTGTTACGGGTTGTGTGAACAAAAATCTAGAAACATGGACCAAAGCGGTGCGTATTACAAAATGAAAACAAAATTCAGTTTATAATTTGTATCTGTAACATCTAAACCAGAGATTCACAAACTTATTTGGCAATTGGCCTAATGCCTTCTGGATTGCTCCAGCGTCCCCCAGGGGTATCGTCTACTTTAAGAAATAATGACCTAAACGCACAGTGCTTCGGTTTATAAATAACAAGAAACCTGGGAACAATGATGGTGCACAAAAGATGGTATAACACCTCTATAACGAGAACCGGATATAGCGAGTTTCCGCTATAACGAGAAAACCTTTTATTGTCTGCAAATGTAAAATAAAACATTGTGTCTATAAAACCTCTTGTAATGAGCAAAATTTCATTTATAACGAGCATTTCTGCAATCTCAGGTTTTCAAATTATTCATAGAAATTATTTATAGAAAAAGCCTATTTGCTGGTTTTATTGCTTTTCGGTGACATCCTTTGAGCAGATAAGACTGTTATACATAACCTCAACTACAGATTGCAGGGGTTTAACTGTAATATGTTGTCACTTTTAATTATCAATACTATTATATAAAACTAGCTGCTCGATCCGACTTTGTCCGGGTGCAAATCGCTATTTTCGCTCACAGCTTATTCCCCTTTATTGTAGTCTAATAATATAATATAGCCTATGCTACTAGTTATAATGTCTTTCCAATGATCAATTTTAACCAATACTTTTAACACGCTTGTATTATTAGCTTCACTTGTACGTTGTAAAAAAATCTTGCAACTCGATTTTCACCCTCTTCCAAATGTCCAATTGACGTGAAACTTTGCAGTCGTATGTAATTTTGACGACATTACATTATTCTGATATTTGGCTGTAATAATCTTATATATAAAATTCTCGTGTCGCGGTGTACGTTATTATACTCCTCCGAAACGGCTGGACAGATTTTGATGAAATTTTGTGTGCTTATCGGGTAGGGTGGAGAATCGGACAACATCTATTTTTCATCCCCCTAAATGTTAAGGGTGGTCCACCCCAAATTTTTTTTTTTTATTTTTTTGACAACATTTTTTTTTTAATTTTTTCATGATTCAGCATTAAAAAATACATACAACTCTAAATTTTCACCCTTATACGATCAACCCCTGATTTTTAATCGCGATTTTTATATTAAGCTTTAAAAAATACATATATGGCGAACGAGCGAAGCGAGTGAGTGGTGTATTTATAATATTCAAGCGAACGAGCGAAGCGAGTGAGTAGGCGAAAATATTCAAGCGAACGAGCGAAGCGAGTGAGTAGTGTATTTATAATATTCAAGCGAACGAGCGAAGCGAGTGAGTACTGTATTAATAAAATTCAAACGAACGAGCGAAGCGAGTGAGTAATGTAATTATTCCTAGAAATTATTAACAACGTTTGCCGGATCAGCTATACTAAATGTACGTGAGCGGAGTAATGGGTGACCGCTATTAAATCATAATTTCATACCACCCGAGCGAAGCCGGGACGGGTCCGCTAGTATTTATATAACAAGCAAAAGAAAAACACGTGGTGGAAGGGGCGGTGTTGATGGTGGAAGAACGTGTCTCCAGCAGTTTAAAATTTAATTAAAATTTGAAAATAAAAAGAATATTTTTTTGAAAAAATAAAAAATGCATATGAACGTACCGAAAAATGGAAAATAAATTTCTTTCTCTTCTATAACGTTTAAAATCGTGGGGCACTCGATGAATAAAATGAAATATAGGTACAGTGAGTATCCCACGTTTTTAAACGTTATAGAAGAGAATGAAAGTTATTTGCTACTTTTTGGTGCGTTGATATAAGCGTGTTTTACTTTTTTAAATATATATTTTTTGCACTGACAGTTGGGCTTGAGAATAGCCGAGAGTGTAGCGGCGCTGTTGTTTACATGGCGTTGCTATGGTTCCTCTATTACAAGTCCCCAGTTCCCGAGTTCTAGCCCGAGAGCTGGTAAAAGTGTCAATTGGATTTTCAATTTATTATTAAAAAAAAAAAAAATAATGAATTGAAAATATGAATTGGTGCTAGGCCCAAATAACCTTAGCTGTTGGTGGTCTTTAAAATACAATTTGCACTGACAGTTCTAGATAAACCCTATACCAAACAGGGATGGAGTTGTATATGCATATGATTTATATGCAGCAGATACCTATGATTAAAGATGTATAATATGGTCGTTAATCCTTACTAATATTATAAATGCGAAAGTAACTGTCTGCCAGTCTGTCACTCTGTGTGTCTGTCTGTTACCTTTTCACGCCTAAACCGCTAAACACATTTCGATAAAATTTGGCAAGGAGATAGATTGCATCCTGAGGAAGGACATAAGCTACTTTTTGTCAAAAAAAAACCGTCTTCGCCCGAGTGAAAAAAGTAATCTCTGAAACTACTGAACCGATTCTAAAAATTCTTTCACTAATAGGAAGCTACACTATCCCTGACTGATATGGGCAATATTTTATTTTGATTCTCGCGCGGGGGGGGGGTAATAAATCATAAATTCTTATCTCTGGAACTACTGAACCTGTTATAAAAATTCTTTCACTAATAGAAAACTACGCAGGGGGAGAGATTCTCGCGGAAGGCAGGGGGAGAAATTCTGGCGGGGGGCTAATAAATCATAGATTCTTATCTCTGGAACTACTAAACTGATTTTAAAAATGCTTTCACTAATAGAAGGCTACGCAGGGGGAGAGATTCTTGCGGGGGGCTAATAAATCATAAATTCTTATGTCTGGAACTACTAAACCGAATCTAAAAATTCTTTCAATAAGAGAAAGCTACGCAGGGGGAGAGATTCTCACGGGGGGATAACAAATTAACAAAATACTAAATATATGTGAGCGGAGCAATGGGTGGCCGCTATTAAATCATAATTTCATACCACCTGGGCGTAGCCGGGACGGACAGCTAGTTTGATAATAAAACAATTGGAATTTATTAATAATATTTATAATAGTTATTTTTTTAGAATTCATTTTATCTTTGAATTACGTACTAGATATTTAAGATAAATAACGAATAATTTCACTTTCATGTGTCAACTGTATTGAGATTGATAGCTATTATTAATTATAAAAAAAATGATTTCATATCACTGTTTTATATACAGGGTGAGTTCGACCACCCGTATCAGTCGTTTTTTTCGAAAACGGTTAGTCGTAGAGAGTTGTGTCAAAAATTTGTATTATAAAAGCCCTAATAAAGAATGGAATGGTGATAATTTTTTTTTCCGGGAAGGTCGGCTTCCCTATTAGTTTGCTCCAGAATGTCCAGAACTCCGGAATTATAAATGTAACGATAGGTCGAAAGTGGTATTGTTGAAAAGATCTTTAAAAAATAAGCAAGTTTTGTAGGAAATTTTTTTTTATTACTGCCACCCCTGTTAAGTAATATTTGTTTGAAATTACTAAATTAAAATGTCATAATAACGAACTTTTTAAAAGTTCGCATTTAAAATCTAGTTACCTATCTATCGATCATTAAACACTGAAGAAGTACACTCACAGTATAACCAGAAGACCTCAGTAGTATGTATTAAAGAGTAAATGGAAGACAGTTTGAACACATGTGACAATGTCTAAGGTTGCTAGATTTTTAATGCCGACTTCGATCGTTATTATGAAATTTTGATTTAATAATTTCAAACGATTGTTACTTAACAGGGGTGGCAGTAATTAAATAATTTTTCGTATAAAACTTGCCTATTTTTTAAAGAGCTTTTCAACAGCACCACTTTCAACCTATTGTGCTTTCTAAAATTTCGGAGTTTTGAACATATAATAATTTATATTTATACTTATACTTATAGAAATTTACAGGGGTGGCAGTAATAAAAAAAATTTTCCTACAAAACTTGCTTATTTTTTAAAGATCTTTTCAACAATACCACTTTCGACCTATCGTTACATTTATAATTCCGGAGTTCTGGACATTCTGGAGCAAACTAATTGGGAAGCCGACCTTCCCGGAAAAAAAAATTATCACCATTCGATTCTTTATTAGGGCTTTTATAATACAAATTTTTGACACAACTCTCTACGACTAACCGTTTTCGAAAAAAACGGCTGATACGGGTGGTCGAACTCACCCTGTATAATGAAAAATATTACAATACCTATATGTTATGTATGGAACAAAAGACATCAAGCAATTATTGCAAGTTGACATTTATCATTTCATGGTTCAATTAATAATTAATTTAGATGTTAAAATAAACAGTTGACTGTATTAACGGCTACTTCGATTGTTTTTTCTGTAGCTATTATTGAGCCTTTTCTCTCTACAGTTTGTATACTAAATTCTATTTTTCTTCTTTTTTCCAGTCTATTATATTATCTCTCATAGAATTTGTAGTTATCATAATATCATCAATTTTGACAATAACGCTTTGTAGTTCTGGACAACTAAAGCACCGAGTACCAGGAGTAAGTATCGATAATAGAGTTGCAACGATTTAGTATATTCGGCAAGGCCACATATCGAATATAACCGAAGACTAGACATAGTTTTTTAAGGTGCATTTTCATGTGACGCTCGACGCTGGCTTCTAGCGTCAAATGTGGTCACGTGTTTTAAACGCCATCTTGAAAAAATGTAGCGTCAAAGCTAAACATTGTTTAGCTTTTACGCTGGCGTCATTAGTTGTCTCTGGTCATTAATGATACGAATTTTCTACAGCTAGGTACTGAGTTGTGCATCAAGTATCAACGCACAGGCTTGCTAAAGAATTGCTTAATGTTGCTACTAGGGGGTTGATTCTACGAATTTAACCCATTGATTTTATTACTTTGAAAGTACCTATTTATTAAGGAAAATACTATCACCGATGGTTTTTCGATGGTTAATTAAAATTCCCTTCTCACTTAAAACAAAACAATTTTTTTTTATTGAATACTAAAAACATTAAAATTTCTCAAGATAGAATTAATTTTTTTCTCATATTCTGGTAGTGCATATAATTACCTATAAAAAAGTATGCATAGTTATATTTTTATTCCTTATAATTCGTGTACTTTCGCCGGTTATTTAAGTCAAAAATATGGGAATTTCACGTTTCAAAGCTCTGGTATAAGAAGTGTCTGTGCTATACAAAAAATTAAAATGAAAAGTTTATAGACAATCTGATGAATTCAAATTTATTTCCTGCGAATAACACAGTCATTCTTTGAATTGAATTGCAGACATTCGAATGTAATTTTCGAATTTGTCTGAATACGAAGAAAGTGTTGGAAATACTGCCTCGAAAAATCCATGCACTCGTCGCTATTTAAATAATGGATGAACCCAAAAACGTTTTTTTGGTCCGCGACCACAGATTAGGAAACAATGGTATAGCAATTTCATTAAGCACAAGAGTAGCTAGTATAACCCTATTTCGTCTAAGTCTTTTAATTTGCGCTTGCCAAATTATTTTTTTGCACTCCTATATCCATTTTTGATAATCGTATTCAGATATTGTCTTTTCTGTTAATAAATTTACAAAGCTTATTTATTAATTATTATAACAAATTCACCACGGTTTTGATTTTATGCATGTCTTTATTAAATAAATCTCTTTACAAGTTTTCGTTTGTGAATGTTTATTTTTCACCAGTATGTGTGCGTTTGTGATATTTTAATCTGTTTGACTGGGAAAAGCACTTTTTACAAACGTCACACTGATATGGTTTCTCACCAGTATGTGTGCGTTTGTGGGTAATTAAATGCGATGATTGCCTGAAACACATATTACAAACATCACACTGATATGGTTTCTCACCAGTATGTGTGCGTTTGTGTCTAATTAAATGAGATGATTGACTGAAACACATATTACAAACATCACACTGATATGGTTTCGCACCAGTATGTGTGCGTTTGTGATCAATTAATGCAGATGAATGGCTGAAACACTTCTTACAAACATCGCACTGATATGGTTTCTCATCAGTATGTGTGCGTTTGTGTTTTATTAAAGGAGATGACTGACTGAAACACATATTACAAACATCACACTGATATGGTTTCTCACCAGTATGTGTGCGTTTGTGGGTAATTAAATGCGATGATTGCCTGAAACACATATTACAAACATCACACTGATATGGTTTCTCACCAGTATGTGTGCGTTTGTGTCTAATTAAATGAGATGATTGACTGAAACACATATTACAAACATCACACTGATATGGTTTCGCACCAGTATGTGTGCGTTTGTGATTAATGAATGCAGATAAATTGTTGAAACACTTCTTAGAAACATCACACTGATATGGTTTTTCACCAGTATGTGTGCGTTTGTGATTAATGAATGCAGATGAATGGCTGAAACACTTCTTACAAACGTCACATTGATAGGGTAGAACGCCAATATGTATTCTAATGTGAATATTAAAAGTAAAAGGATTGGAAAAAGTCTTATTACAAATGTCACAGTAATATTTCTTTCCAGTAGCTTTTTTATGTTTCGCATTATTTACTGAAATATTTTTTTTCTTCTCTTTACTTTTGCCCAGACGTTCTGCTACATTGTTCCTCAATAAGTGGTCACTATCTATCTGTTCGCAGCAGATTTCTCTACCGTCATTCGCAGATAAATTTTCTATTGCATCGTCAGCGCATTCTGTTTTCACTACAAATTTTACAGGCATTTTCTGGATAATATCAATGTTTTCGCTCAATTTATTGTTGCTAATGCCGACTTTTGAGTCCTCGCAGACAATCTCACGACCTTCACCCTTGGATGAAGTTCCTACGCCATCATTAGCACATCCTGTTAATGTATTATCATCGGTTGGTTCATCTTTTATTTGAAATTCTAAAGGCATGTTGCTAATGCCGACTTTTGAGTCCTCGCAGACGATCTCACGACCTTCACCCTTGGTTGAAGTTCCTACGCCATCATTAGCACATCCTGTTAATGTATTATCATCGGTTGGTTCATTTTTTATTTGAAATTCTAAAGGCATGTTGCTAATGCCGACTTTTGAGTCCTCGCAGACAATCTCACTACCTTCACCCTTGGATGAAGTTCCTACGCCATCATTAGCACATCCTGTTAATGTATTATCATCGGTTGGTTCATCTTTTATTTGAAATTCTAAAGGCATGTTGCTAATGCCGACTTTTGAGTCCTCGCAGACGATCTCACGACCTTCACCCTTGGTTGAAGTTCCTACGCCATCATTAGCACATCCTGTTAATGTATTATCATCGGTTGGTTCATCTTTTATTTGAAATTCTAAAGGCATGTTGCTAATGCCGACTTTTGAGTCCTCGCAGACAATCTCACTACCTTCACCCTTGGATGAAGTTCCTACGCCATCATTAGCACATCCTGTTAATGTATTATCATCGGTTGGTTCATTTTTTATTTGAAATTCTAAAGGCATGTTGCTAATGCCGACTTTTGAGTCCTCGCAGACAATCTCACTACCTTCACCCTTGGATGAAGTTCCTACGCCATCATTAGCACATCCTGTTAATGTATTGTCATCGGTTAATTCATCTTTTATTTGAAATTCTAAAGGCATATCTTCGTTAATTTTGTCTGCCGAATTATAATTTATAGACGCCATTTCTTTCTTGTTGAAGTCCGTGCCAAATATATCATGAAATAATATAGATTCATATTTCACAGTGACGTCGCAGTGATTAGTTTTATTGATTAACTGTTCCTCAGAAGACTTCTGAATGAAACATTCAGGCTTGATTTGTTTGTCAGAAGCAAGCTGCAGTTGTTGTAGATAGCGTCGAAGCGTTTTATCAGACTGTACTATTTGCCTCTGAAACTGGTGAAATGTCTCGACTTGAGTGTAACATGTGCGGCAGATGAAATTGGGCATCTGATCACATTTTCTTATCTAAAAATCAAGAACTTATTTATTTTCCAATGACTCTTCCTTTTTTCATAGTCGGGTAATAAATAAAAAGGTTTCATGCTCTTAGGATGATATAAACTGTTGAAATAAGATTTATTTTTCACTTATGTTAATTTGACATAAATGAAAATATGCATGTATTTCTATTTTCTATAACGTTACTTACTCATAATGATGATATAATCCCATAAGCGAAATTCCACATCCCTAAATTATAGCATCTGAGCTGTACTTAATTTATGTTTTTTCGCTCTCCTGAACAATTAAGATTTAGTGACTTAATATAATACAGTTTACCTCTAACTTGCAGATACTTACTTGAACGGGAGCACATCCCATGATTACGTTAGAAAGTTGATTTCTCATTTTGGTCGAAAAATGAAAGATGTCTAGTAGAATTATGCCTTTTGATAAGCACAACCGACACATTGCACTTAAATCGTGTCCATTTATCGATATTTTGTTCATTTTATTGAATAATGATAATTGAATATACTACGAATTTAGTCGATAATACGAGTACAGACAGTTCGAGTCAATAGTCATGACTCATGAGTCAGCGATATACCTATAGATACCTAGGTATAGTTAAAATAATATACCGAGTAAATTAGGGAAAATACCTAACCCTCGATTTTCTCGGTAGATTGATTCAACAAAAGTATGTGTAAATCGAAATTAAGTTTCACATTGCTAGTAAAAGTTTTTTTTATATAAATTTACATGTAATACACTTGCGTGCATAGAAATCGGCCCACTGTTAACTGTTGACTTTAACTATATTTTTTTAAGGAACTATTCATCAGATCAAAAAAGACTATATGCCGTTTGAAAGACAATTTAATTTGCTTCGATATTAGTCTAAGTTTATTAAATTTATTTCGGCTTCTTAGGCTTAAAATTGTGAAATTAATGCATGAAATAAATTAGCTTTTTTATTACTAAAAGAAGTAGTATGGTTTATTGGCAATTATCTAAATTAACTCTTGATTTTTAATAATTAGGATGACTCACTCTTGTCCTAATAACATCTCTCATACGATTAGGCATAGATCTAATCAAGTTCAATATTGTTTCTTGTGGGATGTTAAGCCTATCTTCTTTTACTGCAACAATAAGCTGTGGGATCGAGGTTGGGGCACGAATTTTTCGTTTCAGCTCATCCCATAAATGTTCAATTGGGTTTAGGTCAGGATTGCATGCTGGCCACTCCATAACCCGAAAACCGACTTCTGTAATGTAATCTTGCACGAAATTTGCGTTGTGCGGCCTTACATTATCAGTCATAAAATTAAATTCGTCTCCAATGTAGTCGACGAGGGGTGGCTATTAGTCAGTGGACAGTCAGACGAAGATTGCAGGAAAGTAACCTGACCTCTAAAACACCTGCGATTTGTCAGTGGGAGTCTGTTCTGTTCTCGATGAGACCAGGATATCCTCTATGGTAGTGACCGAAGAAGAGAAGTGTACCAGAGACCAAGAAAGCAATTTGCAGAATGCTGCATTGAAGAGCGGATAACTTGTGGAGATGTTTCCTGCATGATGATTTTGTGCAAAACGCGTAGGCGTGCTTGACGATAAGCTGGGGTAATTTTCGGACAAATCGCAGGTGTTTTAGAGGTCAGGTTACTTTCCTGCAATCTTCGTCTGACTGTTCAAATAGAATATCTCCAACTGGAGATACCGATATTCAACTTAGGGATATTCACTTAACATCGATATATCGAATTTACTCGATGTTTGCCGTACGATATATCGGATTGATTCGATGTTTTGACAAATAATTTTTCTATTCGATATATCGGTATATTTATAGAAACATCGAATCGATTAAAAAAACTAAGTTTTTGCAGGTAGATTAAGACTTTAGTACTTAATTTCTGTTTTTTTTACTGTTTTGAAGCGATATATCAAAAAACATCAGATCCCAGTATCGATGTTTTTTGATATATCGCTTGAAAACTTTTCAAGCGATATATCGAAAAACATCGATACTGGGATCCGATGTTTTATATCGAATATAAATATCGATATATTTTTTAAGTGGACACCCCTAATTCAACTGCGAGCAACTGTCAAAACCTTGCTGTCTGTTGACGCTAAAATTTGACGCTGGAACTTGACGCTACAGTTTTTCAAGATGGCGTTTATGTCACGTGACCACATTTGACGCTGGAAGCCAGCGTCTAACGTCACATGAAAATGCACCTTTAAGTTACTCAAACAAACTACGTTTGTATCCAAGTGTGCAAGCTTTCACGGCCGGCATTGTTTCAAGTCTTCATGGTTTCCGGGCTTGTAGGCCGTGGTCCGGTAGTATTTCTACCTGACGTTTCGTCTACAACTGCGGTAGACATTCTCAAAGGCGATATGGCAGCGGTCGAAGTGTCCTCCTTGGCGGCTCACAGGTCAGTGTGTTCTCTGTTCGGTCGTAGTCCGTCTCTCTGTCATTGGTCAACTGCGCAGTGTGTAGTGGTGGGGGTGAGTTCTCTACTCGGTCGTATAAAAGAAGGGAGAACACCAGTCACCGACACACAGACATGTGAGCCGCCAAGGAGGACACTTCGACCGCTGCCACATCGCTTTTGAGAATGTCTACCGCAGTTGTAGACGAAACGTCAGGTAGAAATACCACCGGACCACGGCCTACAAGCCCGGAAACCATGAAGACTTGGAACTACGTTTGTATTCAGCCGAATAGTTGAAAAATATTCTATATTTATCTGGATAGCAAAACTGTTACCGAATATGCAGAATACCAAAGTCGCTTAGCATTCATTGCAACTCTAATCGATAATTTAATAGTTCTATTAACTATACTAGTTTAATAATTAACGTCTTTTCTAATTGTATGAAATTTATGTTTCAGCCATTAGGAATAATTGCATCATTGTTATTGGCTACAAGTGCAGCTGTTCTGTATATAAAATCAAATACGGAAGAAACTAATACACCAGAATCATACCCATCTCATACAGATTTACCACGAAGATCGGTTCATGTTTAAAAAAAAATCTATAGTTATTACAATACAATTTTAATGATCTGAATGAACGTAATTTTTTTTTGCCATACCCACTACAAAATAGCTACTTTCGATGTATGTATAGCGGCCTTTAATGAATCATTTAACAGGCAGATGTGCGGAAAATGTTTTATTTTCCGCACCAGCGCAGAAAATAACGGTTGCCATAGCAACTTCTGTTTATTCGTTCTATACGCCTGTCATTACTTACTTGCACGAACTTTGCGGCACACTGTGGAAGGAAAGATGGCGACGCAAATGAACTGTCAGAATTTTTTGAAAATGACGTGAAAAGTAGGTATTTTGTAGTGCGCATGGCAAACAATACCATATATGTCTCGTACGTAATGGTATTACGGATTGTGTGACTAAAAACTCGCTATCGCTCGTTTTTACATATTGTCATAACGTGCCGTAATATGCCCCATTACGTATCTAGACATACAATCTACTATTTACTATAGTATATTATGTGTGATATTGACAGATACCTAATAATTTTCAGACAATGCCTAGATTTCGAATAAATCGTTTACATAATATTATGTAGACACACATCCTTACATATTATAAAATACAACGTGTCTGTATGTCTGTCAGTTAGTGCGCTTACAACTCGAGAATTACCACTCCGATTTGAAAAAACTTTTTTTTGTTAGGTAGCCAGTTTATTGGAGAAGGTTATAGGTCTATTCAAGATTTTTTTCAATTCAACCCCAAAGGGAGTTAAACGGGGGTGTAGTATTTTCGTTGACTATGTATACTATCGTTTGTACGCTTATAACTCGAGAACTATTAGTCCGATATGAAAAAATTTTTTTTGTTAGATAGCCTGTATATTGAAAAAGGTTATAGGCTATTCGAGTTTTTTTAAATTAAACCCCAAAGGGGGTAAAACGGGTGTGCAGGATTTTTTTACTATCATACTAGCGGCTTAGTCCAGCTTCGCCCGGATGCTATGAATTTGATTTTTTATCCCCTTCTGCAAGGCGAAGCCAGGCTGGTGATGTTTATAATATTAGTAGGGCTTCGCTAATACGCTAAAATGCCAGTTACGTTTTGTTGCTATTCCACAGGATTAAGTATCTATAATGTACAATATCTAGCTTTAATTTTACTTGCAGGGTCATTAATCAAAAAAGAAATTTAAAAAATGTAATAATTACTCGTTTTTATTTAAAAAACTCATTTTATTTATAAATACCAATTAAAAAAAAACTAAAATACAATTCACAAATAGTGTCTGACCGAAACAAGGTTCCACGGCTGAAACCGAATTCTGGCTCCTGTCCTAGTTACGGCCAAAACTAAACTTTTGTTTACGGTAATTTGTAATCACTATATTTCAGTTTTAGACATCTTTTTTTTTGTAAATTTTATTTACATATTTAAATAATATTTAAAAAAAAACACCTTGATTTATTGAAAACTACATATTTTTATTTACTTGTTGATGAATAAATAACAGAATTTTAACAAATTAATAACCACCACGAAATTCACGTAAGTACAAATTTTGTCCGTTACAAATTACAACACCTTATGGTATTAACTAATAACTACATATTTCTATTGAGAAGGCTAGGCGAAACATCACGAACATAATTTCGGTTTCGGCCAGCTTTAGGCCGAAACTGAAACTTCAGCCGATATTCGTATTTTAGGCCTAAACTAAAGTTTTGATCGGACACTACAAATAAATATCTATTTAACTAAAATAAGAAACAATTTAACAGGCTATCTTACCCTTAAAGCTATTTTCTTTGATTTGTATGAAAAAATTATATTTTTGCGAAACATTGTTTAATGTTAATTATTATTATTTAACATTTACTTATTTCCGCTCAAAAATAAAGATAGTTACTTCTTACCACAACAGTTTTATTGATGGATGTAAGTATAGTGTTTGCTGAAGATGAAAGCATAGCTTTCGAAATGTACATACATCAATAAAACTGTTGTGGTAAGAAGTAACTATCTTTATTTTTGATGTATAGTGTTTGCTGAAGATGAAAGCATAGCTTTCGAAATGTACATCCATCAATAAAACTGTTGTGGTAAGAAGGAACTATCTTTATTTTTTATGTATAGTGTTTGCTGAAGATGAAAGCATAGCTTTCGAAACGTACATCCATCAATAAAACTGTTGTGGTAAGAAGTAACTATCTTTATTTTTGATGTATAGTGTTTGCTGAAGATGAAAGCATAGCTTTCGAAATGTACATCCATCAATAAAACTGTTGTGGTAAGAAGTAACTATCTTTATTTTTGATGTATAGTGTTTGCTGAAGATGGAAGCATAGCTTTCGAAATGTACATCCATCAATAAAACTGTTGTGGTAAGAAGTAACTATCTTTATTTTTGTTTTTATTCTAAACACAGTGCTCATATATTTTTATTATTTCCGCTCATTAGAAGCAATTTTGTATTTCAGAAATAAAATAAAAACTGTACACCACTTTCTTCTCTTTTATTTTTAACATTGACGTTGTCACCGAATTTATAATTTTGTCCAACATGGGACTTTCGGTTCATTTTATAAATGTATGCGCCGATGACCTCGGCTGTTGAGAGAGGACAGTGTAGTGTAACGGTTAGCGTAGCGGGCAGCGGCCTTTGGATCACACTATCGTGGATTCAAAACCCACCTCCGCTCATGGATGTTTTGTGATGTCATTTAGTTTTAAGTGATTTGTTATTTAATGTAATTAAGACGCTAATGACCTAAGTTGTCGACACGTCTATAATCTGCAATAAATACAATAAAATCAGCTGTTGAACGTCTATAATCCACAATCTATCTTTAAATGTATGTAAAGAGTGTTAAACAAAACAATATCTTTGCATAATATTATAATTATTCTGTTGTAGGAGAACTTACTTTTATTCTTATTTGATTTTTTTAGTTTAATAGGGTAGTTGCATGGAATTATTCAGCGCATTTTTATTATGATAATAATAATAATGCGTTTAACGTCCGTTTCTCGACATTATGTCATAACAGACGCCATTCGCACCATTACTATTTTCCATTTTTACCACTTCCCGTTATTTTCTACATATTTTAAACTTCAACTTTTTTTTTTTTATTATCAATGTGCGAATGGAGGAATTATAGGAAATTAGGATAAGGTAGGCAACTTTGGAAGCATAGGAGTTTGACAGGTAATTGACCATGGCCTTGAATAAGGAACCATCTCGATATTCATCTGGAATTATTGAGGGAAACCGTTTCTCGGCGTGAGGCAGTAGAAAAAAGTCCTAGCCACATCTGCCCCCGCCGGGATTCGAACCCAGTACCTTCCCAATGCGAGTCTAATTTTTAATATGATAAACGAACACAACTCTAAAATCTGAGAAACATTGAATGATTCGTTAAAGTGTAATAATTTATTGAAATATGAATAAACTTCAAAAGAAATCACTTAGTCACAGCGTGTGACGTAAAAATTGTGTATCGAGTCTCCGTTTCCATAGAAACGTAGCTTAGTTAGATTGTTCGCATAGGTACAAAACAGTCTTTTTGAACAGTCTGTTGTTTTTTAGATAGATAACATAAACACACGTCCTCCTAATTATATAAAGGGTTTTTCAATAAGGACGCAACAATTTTGTATTTAAATAAAACACAGAATAATTGAGATATTGGGCTGAAATTTATTCCAGGTGTAGTACACATGTTACAATTATGTATGGAATTCGACGTCGTTCATATGACCACTGACCACCACGAGCACGACGGCAGCTATCGATTCTTTGAATCCACTTTTCAATCACTCTTTCACATATATCAGCTGGAATGTTGGCAATTTCGCGTTCGATATTGTTCCTGAGCTCCTCTAACGTTGTTGGAATGTTGGCATAAACCTTTGAGTTAAGGTAACCCCATAAGTAAAAATTCAACGACGTCAAATCGCATGAGCGAGGGCCATTCGACTGGACCATTTCTCGAGATTAAACGATTACCAAAGTTGCGACTACCGACTCAGAATTTTGGTTGTAAGTTTTAACGATTTCCAAACGTTGCTCATCCGTGAACTTCACCATGATAAAAATGTAAGCCTTGACTGACGTTTTGACTTTGACAGATCATAAAAAAGTTTGTAGGTTATGTTCCGTATTAAAATACAAAATTGTTATGTCCCTATTGAAAAACCCTTTATAAACGGCCAAGTGCGTGTCGAGCCACGCAAAGAATAGAGTTCCGTACTATGCAAGTTATGCTAAACCTACAATTTTGATTAAAATAAATAAAATAAAAACACATTCATAATTTACTCAAAACGCCCTTTTCAACGATACTTCACAAAAATAGCAGTCGTGGGCGCTGGCGTTGCGGGCGCCAGGTGGAACGCACCCTTGATACTTTCGACATTAATTTAATGTCATTTGGTTAAAATTTTAATTCGCCTGAAAATACATCGGAAATGCCTCTTTTTAATAATGTTCCGGAAAAAAAAACCTGGCAGAAGCGGTTTTTTGGGTTTTTAAAGATGAAATAAGTCCAGTTAAAATGGTCTCATGTTATTTGCTTCTCACCATAGGTTAGACGCGTTTAACTCCTGAATTATGGTGAAAGACAAGTCAGACCAAAAACATTAAACAATATAAAAAAAAAACTCTTTACCTTCATTTAAAAGCAAAGTCCGCTCTATAAGTTCATTTCAAAGGGTTCCGCACTGCGTCTAGAATTTTTCATTATAAAATGCTACTTGGCGTGGGCTTAAAAGTCCTCACAACTAGCATTTCAGGTAAGCCTCATTTATGTTCTGATCGCTGAAAAAATCGATGAAGCTGGTATGGCAAATTCCGAGACTTTTAATGTTAATTAGCATTCTGTCATATTGACCAAAATTAAAAAAATCACAAATTACAAAAATTATCTGAAGTAATAATTATTAATTAATTCAACAATGAATTTTTAATCCACAAGGCATCCACTAGGTAGTGAATAGTATTTTTTAACATATCAGTCAGTATATTATGCCATCATGATTAGGGCATCGAGAACCGGCCATATTTTGAGAACCGGTTCTTTCGGTTCTGAACTTATACCAGAACCGGGTACCCGGTTCTTTCGGTTTTATTGGTTCTTAGCTATAAAACAGTAAGCAGATTATTTTTAATATTATTTATTTTAGAGTTTTGTTCATTACGAACATGATACAAGGGAAAGATCGTAAATTAAACAATAAATTCCATATCAAAGAATTATTTATTTTAAGAACAATAGTCTTTTTAAGTATTTTAATTACATACTTATCAAATAATCAGTTTTTTGCAAGAACCGTAAGAACCGAATTACCCGGGCTTTTATATTTAGGAACCGGTTTTTATTTTGCTTCTCGAAACCGGGAAAAACCGGTTCTTTTGGAACCGGGAAAAACCGGTTCGATGCCCTAATCATGATTGTTAAACGTCAAACGATTGTTATAAGATATATAAGGAAAAAATCAGAAGCCACTGTCGGGACTTGAACCCGAAATTCCCAGTTTCCGGCTGGTTGAGTTGCCACTTACTCGCACAGTGCCCCGAAAGTGAAATCTGTTCCTTTCATTGTTGAATTAATTAATAATTATTATATCGTTGTCCACAATTACCTAACTCATATATTGTTATTTAATTATCTGAAAGTTTAGTTCGATTTTTAACTAAACTTATCGAATAGAAAATATCACGACAAACTGCTGGACATAGCTCTTTGCAGTTGTTTATTCAATATACTTTCTAATGGATCTTTAGAGTTCCTAAACATATTTAAACGTTTTTTAACGTTTTCGTTAAATACTTCGCTCATTTCTTTAATAAGAGTATCCTTTAATAAAATTAAATATACTATCTTCTGAGAAACAAATCGTTGGCAATCATCGGGCAGAGGTCGCTTTGTCCATTCCATACAACTCGTGTCATCTTCGATATTGTCGACTTCCGGTACATCGAAATATTTGGTCAAGCACTGAGATAAGCTTCTTTCCGTTAACATCGAATCGGGGTTCTTCTTCTTAGTGAGTATAATGTCAACAACTTTTGTGTCAAACACATTTCTCAAAATTACTTTATATTTATGAAACAGACAATCCGAAAGCGTTCGAGAGTCATGTACAACTTTCACAATTTGTTCAGATTCTAATATTTCTTTTAAACCATTATCAAAAGCTTTCCATTTTAATAGCGTTATGTCAAATGTATATACTTGCTCCCATGACGCTAATACCAAAACATGTATAAAAGAGTTTCTTCCTTGTTCACTTCCTTTTACATCAACAGAAACCGTTTCACAACCAAGTAAATACGAAACTGCATCATTAAAATTCTTATCGAACGCTTCCACACTTATGTATGACTGTGATAAATTCTCTAAGTTTTCAAGTTCTTTTTTATCAAATGTTTTCTTTTCTGTTTGTTTTCGTGCAGTTTCTGTTTTCTTCAATGTAATTTTCGGTTTAGTACCTTCAGAAAGTGTTTCGATGTTTCGTATTTCATTCCAGCAAAAATACTGTATTATATCTATTTCATAGTTAGATGGATATTCAACAGCACCTTTTAAAGCTATTTTAAAATCATTTTTGAAATATAATGGGCCTTCATATATGACACCGTCCACTAATGTTAATCTAAGTTTCTGACCTCTCGAAAATTCCTGATTTTTCATTTTTGTTCTTTGATGCGATGTTTCAACACTATTATTTATTTTTAATTAAATGATACTATTATAAACAAACATTTATTTAAAACTACGAATTTTCTACATCGTGGATCATGCTTAAAACTTAAAACAGATTTGACACATGCAGCATGTATCTAACTTCATCCTACGGAACACCGTTTTGTGTACGGAAGTTTGAACTTGAAGTTTGTACCGAAAACAGAGAACCATTGAGAATCATTGAGAATATTTTGTTTTCAAAACTCCTTTTTGGTCCGTGCTTTTGCCCATGGTCAGTGAGTCAAGCTGCCAGCTGACAAACAAAATTTTTCTGTGGTTTCCCATACCGTAATACAATTTTTGACAAGACCATTTTGACATTTTACCGGCATAAATATAATTTACCTTTGAAAATTCGGAAAATTCAAGCTGGCTTTTCCACCAACGCAGTCAATATTACAATTTGCAGAAAACTGCGCCGCAATGGACATTGACGGACCTGGAGGAACTTTCTGTTCTGGAGGTATGTGCAGTTTTATAATCGAGAACAACTCACTTAATTTGGATATAAAAAACTTGTCTAATGACCATTATACAAATATGGTATTTAATTACGAATTTGATCTATTTTCGAACTGTTTAGGCTCTTTTTTAACTGCACGACGATAATAATTTGTCTAATCTTTTAGAGAAAAAAAAGTAGTTATCTGTCATTGATTTTTCTATTATTTTAATCTAAATCACTTCCGTCCAGACGCTTTGATTACACTGGGTTACACCCACAGCTTTTTTTAATCAAGTAGTTATTACAAGGTTACATTGTAATTAATAGTAACGCATGAATGTATATGAAAATGAAATGAATAAACTGCCTTTAATGTCCTGAAGCTAAACAACTATACTTACCTACTACCTATAAGATACATTTACAAATTGCATGTAGGTGGATATAATTTAGTTTACTATTTCATTCTGATAGTTTTGAATGAATTAACTTCGAATGAAATAGTGTTGACTAAACATTTGTTCTAGAAAATATAAAATAAAAAAAATATTCAAAACCAAAAATATGGACAGTGAAACTTACTTATATTTTTCGGGTAACTTTTTTTCTATTAGTATTTTTATAAAAGCAAGTTTGATACATTTTTTAAATAGGCCAAACATAACTAGTTTTTTCCATTAATTCTTTATTAGGAGTACAATGTACATGAATTAACTAATACTATACATATTTATTTTAAAAGTTAACAAATCCACTTACAATAAAATAACAATTAACACTACGTGTTTCAAGATGACCAACACACTGTTTGACAGTTGTCTGAATAAAGTAGTGATGGGAATATCTCGAAATAAAATACAGAATCATTCGATTATTAAAATATCTCGGGATATCTCGAGAGGTTATTCAAAATCACTCGAATGATTTTTAGTCACACATATTGCGAAGCGGGAGCCGAGAAATGACAGTGTGTGCCAGACGAATGCAAACTTCATTCAGAATGTGTTTATACTGCGAATGGATTTTGTGTGTTTATAAGATAACGTTATAATTCAATCGAAGTAATATTTTAGGTCGAATGAAGTTTCATTTTGTATTCACTGCTCACGGCTAGCTTGTAGTAACATCGTTTGAGTACCTAAACCACTCGAAATATACCTTTCGAGATATTATACAATGAGTGAATTTTGTCCGCGAGAGAATTTTGTCCAATCTCTCAATTGGTTTTATTGCAGTGTTGAGCGTATTGCGTTTACGAGAAATACATGTACACACTACACAGGTCACAGTACACACTACACTTTATAGTTTATTTACACTTACACATATTCGTACTTCGTCGACATAGTACTTACTAGTTACTAGTTATTTAATAGGAATCATTTCAAATGAATCACGCAGCTATCAAATTCGTTCGAATAGCAACCTTTCAATTTATATTTACTCAATTGGGATCCGTCAGATAGGTGGAGCTTCAAAAACATGGCGCAGACGGAAGGAAATTTCATATACGGGGTATACTTTTGCGTGTAATTTTATGATTTTCAAAGTGATAAAAAATGATAAATATAAGTGCAATTTGTGATTGGGCCGGTACGAATCCTAAACAAAGGAATTTCGTTGAAGGAGAACGGATTCTCAAAGCCGGGCATATTATCAAATGTCGGAAATATAACGAGAAAAATGCATGCAAAATGAGCTGTCAAAAGTAGTAATCTTTACGACATATTGCTTAAAAACATCAAAATTAAAAGAAAATCTCCACGAAATTAATCATGCGCGTTCAATGCGCTTTTAAGGCTGGGTTAGGTGAATAATGCAAACACATAACTGCAACATAATAAGTTATATTGTAATAAGTAGCTAAGTTACTAACCTCAAAATATTTGTATACGAAGTTAATCCTATAAATTTGTTAATCATCAGGGATTCAACTATTTTATTGCAGTATGATAACAAGTACATCTTATTATTACTATAAAATATTTTTTTAATTCATAAATACAGTTTTTCCACATTTCATTAGAAAATAATTCTCCGTAAAGTAAGTTTTACAAGGCAATAACTGACAGTGTTTATTGCCATGATATTAGAAAACGTCGCGAATTCCATTTTCGATAAACTTTTTGTTTATTTTACTTGTTTTATTTTTGTAATAAACAATTTCATGATTAATTTGCACTGTTAGCATGTAAAATTTTCCCTCGTTTGAGTACAATTTTCTGCCACCAGATGTCAGATGCTCATTTGACGGACCCCAATAGTCAATATAATAAAACATCTCGAATGAAACATTTCGAATGAATCATTCGATTGTCAAAATCATTCGAGTAGCAACCTTTCGATTGTTAAAATCATTCGTTTGTTCCCATCACTAGAATAAAGTTTAAATTTGGATTATTAAAAACTGCTTGTACAGTGTGCAATTGCAAACAACTAATCTAAGATGTTTTTCTTAAGAAAAGATCTAAATTAAGATCACATAAAAATGTGGTGTTTCAATACTCAGATAAAGGAAACGTTCATTACAATTTTAAACCACATTATATAAGGAAATATATATTCCTTAGGCCATTCATGTTGAAACGGTCGCACGGACCGTCTCACGGACTTTGGTCTTGTGCGACAGGTTCGATCGCAAAGCGGACCGTACGACCAAAGTCATGTTGCTGGTCCGTTGAAATTAGCGTTTACTGGGGTGGAATTCTTTTTTCTTTCATTCATGCACTCCAATAATGCTGTAGCAAGAGCAGCTTTTGTCTTTTTATTCAGATTTGAAAGCAAAAGCACACCACTTCTCACTAAAGTCATCCACATACTCCATTTTTTGATGGACCGTCCGTTCGATCGAGTCGCAACGTATGTGTGTAAAATAGAATTGTCGTTGAGACGATTTGATCGACAGTCCATGCAACCGTTTCAACTTGAACAACCCGTTTTATACTATGGGTCTATGGTTATGCTGTTACTTGTTTGTACTAGTAGAGAGAGAATTTTTTGCTCTTTCGTTTGGTGTAGGGATGCGCACGATACATCGATATTTGAATAACATCGATTTTCTGCTTTCGATGTTTATAGCAAAGTAATTTTTTTCGATACATCGGTCAACATTGATGTTTATTTGCGTTGTTTTATTTGACGTGATACAGCACTAGACTCGCATTGGGAAGGTACTGGGTTCGAATCCCAGCGGGGGCAGATGTGGCTGGGACTTTTTCCTACTGCCTCACGCCGAGAAACGGTAATTCCTGTACCGGCCATCTTGTTTGAGGTTTTCCATGTATAAAACGGGAAGTGGTAAAAATGGAAAATAGTAATGGTGCGAATGGCGTCTGTTATGACACAATGTCGAGAAACGGATGTTAAACGCATTATTATTATTATTTGACGTTTTTTATTCTTTTTAATAACAATTTAAGTCCAAAAATTGAAAGTTTATAATTTTTTTAATTAACTATTGTACAAATTAAAAAAAAAAGAGTGTGTGTGTACTATGTACGCACGTCAGAAGTTATACCTCTTTTACGTAACAAAACAAAAATAACTCCAAAAATTTTATCCCGCGTGCCAGTACTAAACGTTTGTAAAAAAGACGATAAAATAATAAAATAAAGATATTAAATTAATTAATTTAATTTAATAAATTATTAATTTATTAAATATATTTATTTATTATATTTATATCTAATTATTTATTAAAAAAAATACATGTTTGTGTTGAAATTTGAACCCGAGACCTATTGCGTATGAAGCCACGACGTTACCGTTACACCACAGAGACGTCTTATAGCAGTGCTATATAGGGTAAGTTCGGTTTTACGCTCGATTGATCGAGCCGAGCGAGCAGATTTTTGGTCACGTGACAACCGAGCAAATCGAGCCATCTAAACAATTCCGAACGTAATCTAGCAGATTTTTCCAAACGTCAGAATAAAATGGCGCCAATAATTTAAATTCATATTACTAAAGCCGAAATATATTCTTTATTGCTCCTCATTTTGATTTAATTCAACATTGTTATAATAATAAATCATGAATCACAATTTTTTTCGTTTTATTCCTTTATTTTAAAATTAATAGTAGTACTGGTTGTTGATTTTTTCGACCCATAGATATAATAAATATTTTATTTAATCATTCTGTGCGATATAGACTTATTGATTATTACTATTCTTTGAATAAATATTATTCGTGTGTTTTTACCTATTGAAAAATTACCTCATACAAATAAACTTCGAAATTTATCCATTCTCACAACAAGTGTTTCCGCTCATTTTTAAAATGAATGCTCTGAAGATGGTTGAATCTGCTTGCTCGCTCGCTTTTCTCGGAGCAAATCGAGCGCGCTCGATCTGCTCCAGATCTTAAAACCGAACGCAGGATAGAGATCTTTCAGAGCATATAAATGTTAAATCCGAACGTATTAGAGCACTCCGATCAATCTGAGCGTAAAACCGAACTTACCCATAATAGGATATTATAATCAAGAAAAATAATACTGTGAAATCAGTATGGTTTGGAGTACGAACTCATATTTAATGAAAGCGGCACATACGAGCAATTGTATGGCAAAAGCTTTTATTAATGTTATTCAAAACCGAAAACGCTCTTGTCACATTAAGACTGGTGTAACGACTAGTTATTACTAACGACTAACTTCATGGTGATAAATTTTCGTGACGCGATGCGCGCGCATCCTAAAAGTTCACTCTCATCATTTTTTCCATAACGCGCTAAAAGAAGTATAACTTCAAAAAAATCTCAATTAGGTACTTGAAATCATATCAATAAATTTTATCCTTTCCGACCTGCAATTTCCCTAAAATTATGATTTTAAATTTAAATATGTAATTATATAGGTTCCTATTAAATACAATTCTCGTTGGAAAAGATCCATGTTTTTGTTTCGATATTTTTACAACATTGATTTAATTAATTCGATGTAATTAATACAGTGTTAATATCGATGTTTTAACAATATTGGGCATTCCTAGTTCTGTGTACATATTAAAATTGGACTTTTTTTAATTGTGGTGGTTCAATGTTCATGGTGCGAATTATTTTCATAACAACCCTGTGTCAGGGTATGTTTCAAATAAATTTATAAACAAATTTTTAATTTCAGTACACATTAATATGTATAAAGTTTGAATCAGTTTTGTTTGAATTTGTCAAATTAACAATACAATGACCATAGATTGTTAATTTGACACATGAAAACGAAACTGAAAAAGAATTATTATAAAAAAATTTACAAGCAATTGTTTGTTTGTAAACAGTTGTCAGTTTCATTGTAAATAATCAAATTTATTTCTAATTATAAAGAAAAATTTTCAGTGAATTATTCAAAAATAGATATTCAAAAAATATGTTAATCGACAATAAAACATTTTTAGGACGTCTTTCATTGCCACAAATAGATGAATCAGCGTGCGAGGACCCAACAATGAATACAAAAGATCGATTGGTTTCGGTTTTAGATCAAATAGAAGGGCATGTAGAAAAATTTAGAAAAGAAGCATCGCTTTTAGAAGAAGAAAAAGACAATCTTTTGTCAACTTTAGATTCTTTACGTAATTCGGAATTACTACTTGATTTAAATGAATGTAAGTTCATGTTTTTTTTTCATATTATCTAGTATGGTCATAGCGTACCAAGGGGGTTTCAAAGGGTGTTTTTGCTCCCCCTAAATGTGTATTAATAGCTTTTCAATCTATTGTTTAATTGATGAAAAATTTTATTGGTCAACCACATAGAAAATAATGCTCGTATCTGTCCTTCACACAAAAAATCAGCTTGCTGCCTGGCCCGGGTGAAAATAGGATTGAATCCGCTAATCTCAACTCCTAATTGGATTTGAATGCGGTTTTTACTATTTGGTTGTTTATTTCTTGAGGAAGGTTTAGGTCTATACTTGTTATAGAAAAAAGAACGCTGAATCTATTAAGCACACGTGCAGGTCTGTATCTCTATTAGTTTAGATTTTAGAAGTTTAAATTTAATATATTAGCAGACGATAGCTAAAATGAATGAATTGTAAATTATAAACGCTCGACAACATAGGTCATTACCGTCTGAACGATAGCTAGAGATTCCCAGCAGGGTTAGAATGTTATTTAAATTGTTAACATTATCTGTACGCCTCTGTCTGTACTCGGGTGAAGCCAGGCCGGCCAGCTAGTATGTATAATATGGCACATTCTGTTTACTAACATATTGAGGTCCCATTTGTAGAAAATTAATGCGTAGTGCGCATGCCCTAGTAATGATACCTAAGTATGCAGACAAAAAAAGAACATATATCTCCATCTCAAATATTTGCTTACTGATTCAGTGGAGAATGAGCCATATAGAAATTTTATATGTGGAGAACAGTTGTATGACAACACCTAGAGAATAAAAAAGTCAAGAGGTGTCATGGGACACCCGACAGAAGCTATGCTTTTTACGCATTGTATATAAACCGAATTTATCAAAGCTATAGACAATACAATTGAAAAGTTATTATTTGACCGCAATTTTGAAATCTGATACAATTTTATTTTTTTGTGTCCTATAAAACTCTTAAATATCAATTTTCAAAAAGATCGGATAATTTTTACAAAAGTACATACGGCCGCCATTTTGAAATCTGCCGCCATTTTATTTTTTTGTCCTATAAAGCTCTTAAATATCAATTTTCAAAAAGATCGGATAATTTTTACAAAACTACATACGGCCGCCATTTTGAAATCTGACGCCATTTTATTTTTTTGTCCTATAAAACTTAAATTTAATATCAATTTTCAAAAAGATCGAATAATTTTTACAAAAGTACATACGGCCGCCATTTTGAAATCTGACGTCATTTTATTTTTTTGTGTCCTATAAGCCACTGCGCGTGCGTCAGTATATTACTTTCACAGCTGGACATAGCTATAGATATACTTCTAATAACATGAGCGTGACGGCTTACACTGTGACGCGGCTTACACCGTGACGCGAACCTATAAGTTTTTTCCCTGCCAGAAATCGTCTAACGCGCCTATAGAAGCATAGCTTCAAAATTTTAATTTTTGGGATTGATGAGATTAGTTTAAAATTATTATACCGACAAGAAATTAAATTAAACAAAAATTTGTCCGTAGTTGAAAGAGATGATGTTCAACGATACGCAGAAAGAATAGCTAATCGTTGTTTGACTGTCGAAGTAACTGTTAAAACAAATCGGGACAAAACGCAAGAGGACTCGTTATTTCAAGTGAATCATTTTATAGACGGGCTGGTAATCAGTTTACGAAGTGACCCAGATGGAACCAAAGCCCGATGTCTTGCGTTCATGAACGCATGTTCCGAGCATCAAGTGGCCGGTATTTCTGATAAGAACTTTGAATGTGCTTTATTAGGTTGTACCGTCGATGATCAAAAAAGAGTGAAGAAACGTTTACAAGGACTTTTGAATTATTTTGATAAAACTCGCATCACCGAATAAATTGTTGTCTTTTAAGTATTTGCTATTTAAGTAGTCTAATTTTAACATGTTTTAATTTCCAAATTTTCAACTAGAAAAAAAATCAGTACTAATAATATTTGTAAAATTTTATTAAGTTATTAAAACTTATACAGTGAAACTTATGTGCATTGAACACCTGTGGTGCTAACAAAAATCGTTCAGCTTATCAAAAAAAAAAAAATGTTTTTTCCGCCATGTTATTGGGAATGCAATGCAGTATTGTTCACTGTGTACGTTATTGCTGCATTGCACTATTACACAGTACACACATAACTTGTGTGTGATTGGCGATACCATTGAACATGACGATGCGCGAAGGGATAGACGCAAGCCGGCGAAATCGCTGGAATACCCGTAGCAACATATGGGCAAGAGAAGGCATTGCGTTTTGAAAAAAAAAAAAAAACAGAAAAAGATCAAATGAGCATATTAAATCGAGAATTAGTATAAGCTGTCTGTTCTTAAATAATACCGACTGTGCCATCTGTTTTTGAAACTGTTTTTGAACATATGAACATTATAACAGTGTCTGATGAAAATGAAATTACAATACAACACTTTTTAATTAGGTAGTTTTTATTAAATTTTTATTATTACTAACATTTTTAGCGGAAGACATGTTGAAAACTGCAATTTTCAACTTATGCAGTTTTCTACACCATAACTTAAATAATTTGTAGAATCGCCTATCGATAACTCGTGCCTATTTTTGAAATTTTATAAATTTCAATATTTCGCTCTCCAATATTAATATTTGTGATAATTTTTTGCTCAACTTGATTACCTACATATTATGATTTTCGATTTTGAAAATTAAAACATGTTTATTGATAAAGTATATTCCAAATACAAATGATTGAATGCTTGTAGAAAAAATTATAAAAAATAATGGTTTTTTAATGCAAAGAAAATTTTACCAATTCAAAGATAATATTAATAGATTTATACGGTTGATTTGCAAATGAAACTTTTTGTTGGAAAGCAGCCAATTATGTAATTGATTCCAAACATATCGGAAAAAATCATTTTACCAACCATAGTCACAGTCAGGATTCTAACCTGAACCTTTCCACTTTCGCGGCGGAATGAGCTTACAATTACTCAACCGTGATATGATTACCAATCTAACATTCTCCATATATGCAAAAGAATCAACAGATTTTCACTACATGCGAGTGTTAATTCATTATAAGGTTGTAGATGTGAAACACTCGCATGTAGTGAAAATCTAATGATTGCTTTGCATATATGGAGAATGTTAGATTAGTAATCATGTCACGGTTGAGTAATGTAAGCTGATTCCGTCGCGTAAGTGGAAAGGTTCAGGTTAGAATCCTGACTGTGACTATGGTTGGTAAAATGATTTTTTCCGATATGTTTGGAATCAATTATATAATTGGCTGCTTTCCAACAAAAATTTTCAAAGATAATGTTTTAAATTACAAAATTTTGTTGAAAATGAACGAAGCCAAGATAAGTACAAATACATTAAATAATACACTTGAAAATATAATCCAAAATAAATAGAATAACGCAGGATTAATCCACAATGATAAAGCAGGGCTAGACAAACTACGCAAAACTCAACTCTCCATAACAGGGAAAAAATGTTCTTTTAATGACAAGTCCTAATGAGGACAAGTGTGGTGTAACGGTTAGCGTAGCGGCCTTTGGATCACACTGTCGTGGGTTCGAATCCCACCTCCGCTCATGGATGTTTTGTAATGTCATTTAGTTTTAAGTTAGTTGTTATTTAATGTAATTAAGACGCTAATGACGTAAGTTGTCGACGCGTCTATAATCTACAATAAATAAATAGACAAGTCCTAATTATAAAGAAAACAATATTATCATTAATTTTTGTTGATACAGTCTAAACTCTATGACGAAACTCCCATAGCGAAAAAAATTGCTTTTGTGGAAAAAATTGTGAACACTTGCGCTTCTTTTTTTTATTGTTGCCTATTGTCTACCATTTGGAGTTGGAGACCTTAGTGTTTCATATTAATTTCAAGTTGGTACCTCTAGCCGTTCCTAAGAGAAAGGGTCTTGACGGACAACAAAATGATCCTGCCATGGTTCCGTTTTTTTCGTTGTACGGAACCTTAAAAAGTTAAGAATGTTACGCCTGGTAATACAATAGAATTCCTTTGTAACAATCACGGTTATTGCGAATCTACGACTAAAATAAACAATTTCTAATGACTCAGTTTAAAGTTTACTAACGGTTTTTACATTTGAAATTTTGCAATCCGTTGTAACCAAGTTACACTGGTATGTCTGTAATCTGTATAGGTTAGGTATATTCAAATCCATTCGAAACAGTTGAACAAATTTGTCAAGCCCTGGCTTTGAATATTTGAAGAAAAAGAGAGTACTTATATTATATTTTTTATATTTTAAAGTTACTATTTTGCTATCATAAGTTTTTAATAATATTTATACTATAATATCCAAAAAATCGGTTGTAATGAAATCTGTAGTTTTAATTTGTTTAATGTCATTGTGACCTGTTTTTACTCTCTTTGCTTACGTTGGCAACACGAATAAAGTGTGTCTGCGTATTCAGCGCCAGCAAACGCTTTAAATGGTGAATTGGTCAACCATTTTGTCTGAGACTGTACAATGTACATACAGCACCATCTGTCGTTGGCAGATGAAACAGTCTTTGAACTCGATCCAATTTAATATCTGCCTAATGCCAGGTTGGCCGGGTTACTCTGTATGTTTTAGGTGTAATTCGGTGTTAAAATTTAACAGCGATTAACAAAACAGCGTGTTAAATGTGCGATAAGGGTTTAATGTATGTACTTATCATTGTAAGTTAGGGTACTTGATGATTCAAACAATTGAAAGTTAAATAAAAAATTCCAGCCAATGGCGATGGGACTATTCCAACTACACGACTTTTGCGTCCCTAAATTTATCTTCTATTTAATTTAAAAGAAAAGTATTAAAAGGTATAAATTGTGGCACTATTTTTATTTGGAATTTTTGCTTTTAAAATCTGTGGCCATATTCAATATAGTGTATATTTTATTGTTTTTAAGAACTGATTACATTTCTTAATTAGCAATTTTTATCCGGATAGGCTTGTTCAGTAATCAAAATCATTTTATGGTGAGTTTAGTGGACTTTACATACTGCAGTCAATTAGAAAATATAAATATATCCAATCTGGTGACAAAAATTGTCACTGAATTTGTTCATCATAGGGGCTAATGACAATACATTTTTAGAGTGTTGCGTCTCCAAGTCACTATATGAATATTATGAAGTATTAGAAATATCTTGTATTTTTTGATGTCCGTCTTGTGACTTCCTGTGTTTTAACACGACGCATTTCAGCAACGAGTTGCTATCTTCAGGTGTGGTTAATTTTTTTTTAAATTTACACATTGAGTATCCGTAACACGTTATAATATTAAGCACATGCGTATTATGTAGTGAATTGTGGAGTACTGATTTAAATTTTGAAATTTTGTGATTTATTTACGATTTATCTACCTACTATATAAAATTTCGAAATTTAAATCAGTACTCCACAATCCACTACATAATACGCATGTGCTTAATATTATAACGTGTTACGGATACTCAATGTGTAAATTTTAAAAAAATTTAACCACACCTGAAGATAGCAACTCGTTGCTGAAATGCGTCGTGTTAAAACACAGGAAGTCACAAGACGGACATCAAAAAATAGAAGATATTTCTAATACTTCATAATATTCATATAGTGACTTGGAGCCGCAACACTTCATAATATAATGACATAAGTATGAAGTAGGGATGATGAAACTTTTTAATTTGTGTAATCAGGTACCCGAAACAAATACTAAATCTTTACTTTCGACAATATTTTTATCCAATGCCCAAATGTTGATCGTGACAACTGAATAACGTAATATTTTTGACTGAGATATTTTGACATATTTTAGTTGGTAGGATAGAAACTAAGAAAAGAATATGTAATTAAATGTGGGCCTTTATGTTATTAATTGCTTTCTGGTAATAATTGAGGAACGGGTAATTATCGATATCTGGTATTGGTATGGCTATGTAATAGGTCTTGCAGCGCAGCAGGACTCATGTTGGCAAAAAGCGGAAAATTTTAATCAAACTAAGAAAAGAATATGTAATTAAATTTGGGCCTTTATGTTATTAATTGCTGTCTGGTAATAATTGAGGAACGGGTAATTATCGATATCTGGTATTGGAATGGCTATGTAATAGGTCTTGCAGCGCAGCAGGGCTCATGTTGGCAAAAAGCGGAAAATTTTAATGAAACTAAGAATAGAATATGTAATTAAATTTGGGCCTTTATGTTATTAATTGCTGTCTGGTAATAATTTAGGAACGGGTAATTATTGATATCTGGTATTGCAATGGCTATGTAATAGGTCTTGCGGCGCAGCAGTGCTCATGTTGGCAAAAAGCGGAAAATTTTAATGCACTGAAAGCATTGACAAGCTTATGTTTTGCATATAAAATCGTAAGGAAAATGTGAAAAGTAATTTAAAAAGTTGTACAAATACAATTAAAAGTACAAAGGTTACACTAAAACCTTGTCATATAATATATTTATAAAATCTAGAGAAAAATTGTTTAAATAAAAGTCGTTGGTAGCTAATTGCTCCTCAGCCTAACCCCCAGCCTAGTTGAAAATTGTGTTATAACATATAGCGTAAGTTTCGATGTGAATCGACGTTAAGACAATGTGAAATTTTGTGAAAATCGGTCGAGTTGTTTTTGAATGATGTCCGAATGAACAGGCAGAATTACAGAATTTACTGTATAATCAAAGCCAAGTACTGATGTTACTAACTGATTGAAAGCTTTTGCCAGGCCCAATAGTGTTCAATTAAATAAATAAATAAAATGTATTAAAGTCCGAAAGATTCACCTTTTTGAGATATTAGTTAAAATAATGATATATGTATTATGTACACCCACCAAGTTAATTCATTATTAACATTTAAGAAGACTTAATAGTATAGTATAATTTAACTTTTAAATGTAATTCTCATTCAAAATAAAAATAATGTTGAGAAGAAACAAAAGAATTATTTTTTGTTTTACTTAACCTACAATTTTCTGTTTTGCGTATTAATTGTTGAATGAAATAAGTATAGGTTGTCACCTTTTTGATAACAAAAAACCGACCTTTGGGGTGATTTAGTGAAGAGCCGCAGGTAATGCGAGGCACACGAAAAATTTTTGGGGCCGCACCCAAATTTTGCCAAAATTTGTCAATAAATTTTTATGAGAACCCTAAGCTATGTTAGTATGAATTAGGTTTTTTTTAAATGCGAAATAAAAATTTCAAAATAAGAAAGTAAAACTATTTCTTTAAAAATACAAATAGGTAAACACACAGGTACATCCAGGCCCGGATTTCTACCTAGGCCAACAAGGCACCGGCCTAAGGGCCCAGCCGCCGAGGGGGCCCTGGCCAGGGCGGAGATGGAAATTAAAGGAAAAAAAATCTAAAAATGTTGTAAGATAACCCAATTAGGTATTTAAGTTTAAAAAAAATTATTAATTTTTTAATTTTTTCTAATAATTTAACATAAATAATATTGAAAATCGAAAAGAAAATTTTTTTTAAAGCTATAGATAAATTACTAAAAATTAATTAAAATGTATAAAAATTTAAAAAATATCACGTGACTTCAAAACGCGCCAGGAATGTTTGTGACGTCGTTATGTTAAAATGTGTCTGCATTTGTTGGTATTTGTGTATATGTATTACACATACTATCAAAAATAATAAATTTTTAACTTGGTAACCATGGATACAAAGACCATAGATAACATAATGACGTCACACGCGTTCGGATTCTTTCGGCGCGTTATCGGAACTGAGTTTAAAAATTAATTTTTATTTAAATATAACTTTTTAATTAGTAAGCAAAAAAAAATAAATAAAAACAGTTTTGCTATAAAACTTGATGTGGTCCTTCCATTTAAGTAAAAAAAAAAATTCGTTTAAAAACCCAATTGGCGACTTTTTTTTTGCTAAATTTCCATCCAATTCCATTTCGCCCTTTTTTTGGGCTTAGGGTGGCCCAACTGTCAACTGCCTACGAGCCCTTATGTCCGGGCCTGGGTACATCTAAATTCAATGTTGTATCTGTTAAGAATGGTAAGAAAACTGGTCTTTTTTGGATGCTGACCGGAAAAACCGGTCAGGTGACAACCCTAAATAAATAACAACGGGCAGGGCTTACTTCAAGAAAAGCTCTTTTAATATCTCCGGGGGGGGGGTCTAGACATACCGACGTCCAAGGTCTCTTATTTGGCTTTCCAAACATTGTGTATATCAATGCTAAGGTAAGATTATAGTGAAGCGGTGAGCGGTACGAAAGGCCTCCTGAAAACAAACTCGTGTAGATGGATACACCCATTAATTATAGTAAAGCAATGATAGTGTTACGGATCATCCTGTATATAAACGGCAGGCAAGAGTTCTGAGAAGCGGGGTCTGCTTACTGTAACAACTGGTACCTGCGCGAAAGTTCTAGAGAAAGCGAGAACACACTAGGCTTACGCCACGCAGCATATATAAACAGCCAGTACGAGTAAGTGGGGAATCAGTCAACGGTGAGTCACGCATTCAAGTCTACGTTGGAGCAGTAAAATAAATAGTGCCGTGGTATAAATAACCAAATTGATAAATAAATACGAGTGTAGTGGTAATAATTACGAATTATTGTATATAGTTGTTTTGTTTTGCTTTGTAATTACTGTATAGTTATTGTTTACTTGTGTTGATTGTTAGAATTGACTTTTCGTTGTTGCGTTCATTATTATTGTGTTTTTAATTATTGTAAATAAATATTTATTCCGCCAACTCAGAAAACAGTTTTGTAACAATAGTAAAGATAGTGGTTGCAGAGAGAAACGAAAATGCTTGTTTTTTGAAAATCGGATAAATCGGCCTTGACTTCAAGAGGAACTTAGTTCAAATCTTGGCGAATGATTTTTTTTGATATATCTAAAATTATACAGGGTGGTGACCGTGACTGCTGCATATAGGGATTTAACCCTTAAAATACTCGCGATTTCCTGCTTCCCTAATTATTTTAGAAAAAATATCTTCAAATAATAGTTTTAGAAAATAAAATTCTGCATCTAAATATCATTAAACAAAATTAATTTTGCATGCTTTGTAACGGCAGAAATTTTATATGAAAATGTCAAAATTACCTCAAAAACAAATAGCGATAGCCATGGAACTTGAACAAAATTATTAGAAATTATTCTGACAGCTAAAACGTCATCATTTTGTTCAAGTTCCATGGCTATCGCTATCTGTTTTTGAGGTAATTTTGACATTTTCATATCAAATTTCTGCCGTTACAAAGCATGGAAAATTAATTTTGTTTAATGATTTAGATGCGGAATTTTGTGTTCTAAAACTTTTATTTGAAGATATTTTTCCTAAAATAATTAGGAAAGCAAGAAATAGCCAAAGTTTGATTTCACGTGTTAAATCCCTATGTGCAGCAGTCACGGTCACCACGCATGTAATTTGAGACTATAAGCTTCATCTGTAATATAAAGTAATAAGGCACAAAATTAAGTTTCATAAAATGTATTTTATTTTATACTTATTAAAATTACAATATGGCACAATATAACAATTTTTCAAATTATGAAAATACAAAACATTTGAGTAGTGTTACTCAAAACTTTATCTGTAGAAGGTACACGTTTTTAACAATAAAGTACCGTCCCTATTTATAAAAAAAAACAAGAACATTTTGCAAAAATGCTTGTAAAGGTCACATTATGCCTATGCGAATGAAGAACAAACGAATAACGTGTATGCTTTAAAAAAATCAAAACAAACGAAATTCGTCGCATTTATTCGCGTTCCCATGAAGTAAAATTCATCACAAATTTCTGCGAGTTTTTTCCGTTTGGTGTTCATTTTCATTTGTTGCATATGCTTTTTGTCATTCAGATTGGAGAACAATGCAAAGGTGCCAAGACCCAAAGCAGCCACAATAAAAATTTGACATAATTTTTGCCAGATTTATGTTGTTATTTATAAATATTTCTTTGCACCAGGGTCTCAGTTGTCGCTCTTGACAGCTCTTGCCTTTAATATTTTTTGCAAAAATAATTTTCAGTAGAATAAAATATTTATGAAATATTTATAATTGCATTGAACTTTACAGCTGGTTCATTACTTTACAACGTTAAATTACATTCTCATTATACAGGGTGTCCCAAAATTGCTGGGACACAGAGCTATCACGTGTAGTAGAGGTCAAAATAAGTCGATTGGACCCAATTTATTTATATACCAAAATGTACCGTTTGCCCGTGAGAAGAGTTCAAAGTTTACATAAAATTTTGTATTACAATTTTATTAAACTTGTACTAGGAATATCTGTCAGCATTATTTAAGAAAACATTTTTTTCCTTCGGAACTATGCGGTATACGGAATTTTTACAAGAGTAACAAAATGAAGATAATTAATCAGTCTTCTCGCTAAAAAATTTGAGAGCCGTATTACCACCCCTAAGAAAGTTCTGAAAAAAATGTCAGGGGGTGAGGGTGGTTTTAACTTTTAACCCTTCTACAATTTCTTTTGGGTTTCTTTGATTACCGAAAGGAGAGTAATCATCTGAAATGCACTTTTGTCAAATTTCATTCAATTTGTTTCACTCATTTCTGAACAGCGCACAAACATGTGTTTTTTTATGTAAACTTTGAACTCTTCTTACGGGCAAACGGTACATTTTGGTATCTAAATAAATTGGGTCCAATCGACTTATTTTGACCTCTACTACACGTGGTAGCTCTGTGTCCCAGCAATTTTGGGACATCCTGTATAAAGGTGCCTTTCCACCAACCGCTCAAAACGTTTGCAAACATTTGCGAATGTTTGTGATGTATTTGCAGTGGAAACGGCGATGACGCGCAATCAACAAATGCTTGCGAATGTTCGCAAACATTTGTCTCTGTTCCGACCGAAGTTAGTACATCAAAGGGAAATCGTTGTTCGTGCTCTTTTGTGCTTGTTTGGTGGAGAGTTTTTTGAGAATGCTTGTTCAGTGGAAATACTTAACAAAATGTTCACAAGCAATAATGCAAATGTTTGCTACAAATGCTTTTTTGGTGGATAGGCATCTTAACATTTCAAAAGATGTATTTTTGAAATTTGACTTAGAGGCGTGGCCTAACCGCGAAAGCACATTTTGTTATACTTTTATTTACACCAATACAGTGTACATTTTCAGGGGTCAAAACTCCCCAACCAATATTAGTAGATTTATTTTTTTTTATTGTAGAAGTGAGCTGAACCCACACAATACAAAAAATATAAACTGATATTAGTGTATTAGTTCAGTTTATCAGTAGATAATTGTGATATTAAAAAAAATCAATGAGATATCACGAGCCATGAATACCTCTTAACACTTTGCGTACCGGAACAATAAAACATAATTTCTTCCTAATCCCAGTTTATGCTTACATACGTTTTTCTTGTAAACTAGACGCAAGAAAATTATAGTTAATACCGACGTCTAGTTAACTAGTCTCTGTATTCAAACCAAACATTGATTTTTACAGTATTTTAGTGACATCTGTTGGAGAAGTGAATGAACCAAAAATACGTTGACTAGTTAACAAGTTGTTGTATTTTAACATATACCCCCTTGTGTTAACTACATGTGCAACAAAACGAAATAAACATTTTTTTTGTGAATGGTGGTAATTGGTGATAATGATACACTATTGAAATTTCGGACCACTCCTGCTGTTTAAAGGTGTTTATAAGTCAAGTAAACTGGACACTAAATATTAATCAATGATTATGTATGTCTAGTTAACTTGACGTCGGTACGTAAACTGTTAAACCAATTTAAATACATAATTAATTTACTTATCTGACAGAAAAACTAGTTGAAATTAATTTCTATCAGAATGCCTAATTTTTATAACATTTTTTGTCATTCTCGTAAAATTTGTGATTTTATAGATAGGACGTGTTGTCAGATAGTCCTTAATATGGCTATTTCAAATCTTGACATGATTTCTTGATTACTCTGTAAATCTACGCTATCATACTTGACTGAAATCTCAGTATAAAAATTGAGCGAAAACTGAACTTATTATTATTAATAAATTGTTAAAGAAAATAGCTTCAATCATAATGCACTATTATCATTGATTATCATATTACTTTATTTTATTTTGTAAATCTGGCAGGCTAACAGACAAATAATGTCCAGTAACAAGCCTGCACACAGTATTACAACAAATTCAAATTCAAATTTGCAGCACAGTAGCTACATTAACAATATATGACAAAAAAAAATAATTAAATAATATACTTAGTAATTATAGTATTGCAATAGTAACATGATAATCAATTCAACAGATGAATCAGTATTTTGACCACTCGATGCATATTTTTCATTTTGAGCATCTTTAGATTATAACAGACTAATGGCCGATTAATTGTACATTTTAATCACGGTGGTTTTTTAATCACACTGTTACGGGTTGCTATGGTAACGAAACGCAGCAACCAATCAACACGTATCAATCAAAACTTAACAGTGTGATTCAAAAAACACCGATTAAAATGTTCGATAAGTGTTATT
This sequence comes from Mongoloraphidia duomilia, assembly GCA_039654895.1. Classification (NCBI taxonomy): domain Eukaryota; kingdom Metazoa; phylum Arthropoda; class Insecta; order Raphidioptera; family Raphidiidae; genus Mongoloraphidia; species Mongoloraphidia duomilia. Next base: position 7,407,119 of record CM077516.1, read on the forward strand.
CTATACCATAAATGTAAAAAATAACATCAAAGTTAAATTTTTATCTCGCTTTAATTTTAATGCAATATTTAACCTGGTAGAAAAAGACAAACATTTAATAGCACTGTTTTATATTTATGATACAGAATCTGAGAATAGGTAGAGTGCCCGCGGTGAGAGATGAAGACAGGCACGTCATCAATAATATGCTAGTGAACGCCTGCTTGCCCGCAGACAGTGCCGTGTACACAAAACTGCACATTGGGTTTTATAATTCCACCTCCAGAAAACACTCGACGCTCATGGATCTCCAAAACAGCCAATAGCAAGCTAAAAGGCGGGCGCAATGCATTCACGTTACTATGACGCGGTGGCTTCATCTTTCGCCGCGCGAGGTCTACCATTAATATTAATTTGATATAAAACATTTTTTAATTATATCCTTATTTTTACTGACCTTTGCTAATGTTCAATTTCCTAGTAATTTTTTTTTAATTCTTTAAATTTAGTATGCTTACAAACATTAATATTTTTTCGATATTTTACATAATTCAACAGTATAATAAATTATTGTTTCATATTATTTTGCTCCCATTTAAATTTCATAGTTCAAAAATAAGTCAATATTATGAATGACAGGGCTGGCGCTAGGGGGGTTAAGCGGAGCAAAGGCACCCTAGGCCCGGGTCGCTGAAGCGGGCCCGCCGGCCCGGGGCATACCTATTATATGTGACACTACCGTGTTTAAAACTGCGAGCATTAAAACATTTTCCCAACAAAAAAGCCGTTATTTGATTTTTGCATTAAAATTTTTTATTTCCAAAAAAAAAAAGCAAATTTTGGAAAAAAAATTTTTTTGTACAACACAGGGGCCTGAGAACGCTTACCCGGGGCCCGAAAATCCTAGCGCCGGTCCTGAATATTGACACCAATACTAAATTACAATATTTTGACGATTCCAATTTTTGAATTAAAATTAAATAGTTCCATATTCAACAATATTGAAATAATCATTCATGTGCCAACTGTGAGTTATTGAAATAATTACTGTAGAATTTCGGGGGATGCATTTCATTTGTACTTACATAAGTTTGTGAGTAGGCTTGCAAAAATCAAAACTATATGAAAATTGTCTGGAAAACAGTGACTCTAGTTAGCGATATGTTGTTCAGACATGTTTTTGTTCACTATTTAATTATTATAGCATGGCGTGTACATTTTTTCTATAAGCAAGGTCACTATACAATTTGGCGACATACATTTTTTTAAGAACGCAGTCTTCATCTTTTAGCAGTCTTAATTTTTTTGGTTGATTCAATGAGCAATTTTCCTGAGAGTAGTTCTTTCAATTATCCACGAGAGGCAGCACTTGTGGTAGGTATAAACATTATTTATTCCCTATGGTGTCGTGTCATTTTAGTGGTATAACTTAATTATTAAATTATTATTATCATTAAAATAAATAAATAATTATGTTATACCACTAAAATGACACGACACTAATGGGAAATACATAATGTTTGTACCTACCACAAGTGCTGCCTCTCGTGGATAATTGAAGGAACTACTCTCAGGAAAATAGCTCATTAAGAAAGCTAGTTGTGGTTCATATCCTAAATATGATTACAAACATTTTGTTGTATAAGATTCATTTTTTATAATTGTCCTAAGCGATGTCCTACTTATAGTTCTACCGACTCTCATTAAATAAACAGATGAACTCTTTGAAAAGATATTCACTTAGCTCAATAAATCAACACTTCTGGTATTTTTTATTTTAATAACGTAAATTATAAGATATTAGAAATGTGCTATTACCATGTTCGGTTGGAGAAGGTTATGTTGATAAATTATCAGGTGAGCAATTTTCTACAATTTATGAAGTTGGCGTCTACAGCACTCGCTTTCATTAATATAAAACCTCTTAATATACACATTTCACTATATCAAACTGTGATTAACATAATAATTAAGGATGTACGGCACGAATAATTGCAGACGCAAGTATAAGAGAAGTACACCGGATTTATAGCGTATGTTTTTACCCCAGTACAGGTTGTATCATGTACCTATGCAATAATGCACCAACACACAGTTATAAATTATAATACATATGACTGCATACTAACATAGCAGAGATCTTGGTAGTGTTTCATTCGAACCATGAGTCGAACGGCAATGAATCTATCAATTTCATTGGTTAGTTCTTAAAAGTGGGCGGTGATATTATGTTAAAAATGTTTATGATTACGTACGAGAGCGCTGTTGGCTGTTGCTAAGTATAAACACGCATTTTATAAAGTACGCTGTTTGTTTGATACTTTTCAGCAATAATTATTTTTTCTCTTGATTAAAACCATTGACTATAGATTAAATTTTGAATAGAGCTTGTTAGATATGTAACTAACATGTTCTAAAAATTACAAAATTTTGTCGGTGATATTACAATGTTTTTACCGGTATTAAACTATGAATGCGCGATTTTACCATAAGAGCTCATGTTAATTTCATAATTAAATATTTTTTTTAAACTATTTGGTAAGGCGTTTTGAAATTTTTTGTACTTATTGCAGATATATTAAGGTGTAAGTTTATAAAATTTCATTCATTTTTCGGTGATTTGGATAAGTGTCATACATTTTTAAGATGTTGATAGATCTATAGAAAGTTTCGGTTTTGACTATTGGCCGGAAGAAGTTGAGAGTCGAAGTTTCGGATTCGGCCGAAAGAAAAAACACGCTTTCAGTCGGACAGTAACTTGGGCACCCCTAATAAAATTATATAATAACGAACTGGTCATTAATATATAAATTTAAAAATTGGTACAGTGAGTTCGGAAAGTAGGGGTTTTCATATATTAATTTGTCACAACACAAATAAAAATAGGATCACAGCATAATCCGATACACAAATTTTACATTAATTGTATAAATGATGCAACTTTGCAAATTCACTGTACAAGTCATATTATTATACAGGGTGTACCACAGAAAACCGAACATAGGGAAAACTCCATTGTGCAAATTAGTTAGGATCATTGCTGTGCACTTTTTCATGCTTAAAACCATGATAATTAATTTAGTTGAGTTAGCCATGTGTATTCTATCTTTGTCACGCTACTCATTTTGTTTATGTCTTCCCTGTTGCACTCATTTATTAGTGTATTTGCCATAATATGGCACATACACTATTGGCGTCGGTCGGATGGCGGGACCTAGGGGTCGGACCAAAATTTCTCGACGTTTCATAGCCTCCTGAACAATTTGGCACCATTTTTGAAAATGTTTATATATATATGTATGTATATATATATATATATAACTCTCGACAGACTTAATCGATTGAAACGAAATTTGGTACACACATTGGAACCCATCACCGCAAGAAGCCTATTTAAAATGGGCCCGATCAGACCATTTTCAGGGTTGTATTTAGGGGTTCCAAAAAGTTTTTGGGCCCAAAAATACCGAAAAAATTGTCAGAATCGTTTCAAAATTGAAATTTAACTCTTTAGTAAAGATTAAAACGTGCTGCTAAAATTTTAATAAAATCGGCCCGACAGGACCGGACTTTCAAATTTTATGAAAACACTAGTTTGTTGATACGGATTTACTTATGGAAGGGTGTATTTAATGTGGTACAGAGGTTGCATTGATAATAATATTGAAATTAAGAAAAAAATATTATTTTAAGGGATGTATTAAGGGGTTAAATTTTTTATTTTGTCCAAAAACAAACTTAAGTTCACGTATTAAAGCCACATGGCCTGTATTAGCAAATACACTATATTGTCGGCAGGGTTTGGCACTGCGACCCGAGTTTTTTTCTATGTTCTCAATCCTGTGATACACCCTGTATGTATACATTATGTAATGGTTAATTTTGTACAAAATTTCCATAAAATATTGAAAAAATAATCAATACAGGTACTAAATAATGTTACTTTTTTACTGTAAAAGACAAATACAGTTTTTTGATTTGTATTTTTCAAAATTTTTGGGATAATATGGCGCCTTCGGAAAGTCAAAAGGTTACATAAGTAGGCTTTGTGACATTCCTAGCATATTTATTTTTTTTGAGTCCTGATTCTTTTATAACAATTAATTTTATTCTGTTATCTACAGTTCTCTGTTTTTTGTACAATAAATAATTTGTTTTATATAAAAAAAGTATCATTTTATTTTTAAACTTCAAGCGATTGTGAATGGAGATGGGCACATGAGAAACAGAGCCGGACTTAAAGACCCTAGGCACTTGACAGTTGGGCCCCCCCAAGCCCAAAAAAAAAGGGGGAGGAAATGAAAAAATGGAAAAGGATGAAAATTTAGCAAAAAAAAGTCGCCAATTGGGTTATCTTACAAATTTTTTGGGCTTTTTATCCTTTAATTTCCATTTTCGCTTTGGCCGGGGCCCCATCGACGGCTGAGCCCCTAGGCCGGTGCCTTGTTGGCCTAGGCAGAAATCCGGGCCTATGAGAAATGCAATATAGATGACAGCAATGACAGTTGAACTTCGATAACTCGAACCATGACTTGCCATAAAAAAATCGAGTTATCAAATATAATATTAATTTTCACTCTTAACGCCACTGCCAACCAATTTTGTTTGAGTTATCAAGAATTCGAGTTTTCGAAGTTTGACTGTATATTATAACTACCTAAGTTATCATTGGTTTTCATAAAAAAACGCACGAGAAATCGAGTTTTTTCCCTTTTGACAGCATGCACCACTTCTTTTCACTTTCGGATCCTTTGGAAATCCAAAACCTCTATAATTTGGTAAACACATCACATCAACATTGTCAATGATTTATTATTTTGAATAAGCTTATTCTATACACACTATTATGAAATGAACTGTCAACAGACCATGGCAGTTATATAGCTGGCGCCCCTAGCGGTCAACTTTGGCAGTGTCCATCTCCATTATAAATGAATTTATGATTTTCGTTGTACGGCAAATTTTGTTTGACTGTTAATAATAACTTATAGATGGCACCATATCAATCATAGAGGTATAGACTCTATCTCTATGATATCAATAAAACAGCCATTTTTAAAAATTACGTATATGTACTGGCAAAAAGTAGGGAGTTCCCTACGTGTTTTCAAAAAGCTAAAACATGTAAAATTAATTTTTTTTCATAAACTTGAGACAGTTATTCATAAAAACACTGGAAAGGTTCTACAAAAAATATTCCAAAACCTCGTAATTTCTTTTAACTGGAAATTTATACAGTGAAACTATTATTAAAAAAAAAACATTTATATAAATATAATATTAAACGTTAAATGATCAATGGTATGTACAGTGATAATTAAAAAAATATATAATATTCTTGAATTATAATAGTCAAGTTATAAACGCAAAATTTGTTATAACAAACTGTCATTAACGTAATTATTACAAAAAGGGAACCTAAATATCTTGTTTTGCAGAGATTACATTTTAATATACCTATCAATAATAAAATTTTAAAATAGGTCTGTTCCGACAAATTAAACAATCAGCTAACTAAAATGTTCGATTACTGTAGCTTTTCAAAACTTGCAACCGTGACGGGAGACAATACGCGACCACAAGCTTTTTTTGACACATGCGCAGACACATATGTGTCGCGCGAAAAGGTCAAGTTCATTTAATCGGTGCATTTGAGAAGTGCTGCTATCAGGGACACCGTAAGCGGGCGTGCACTGCACGCGGGCAGCACCGCAGCAATTTTAAATGGTACTAAATATTTGACAGGAATGTACTGACTCTGTCAAAAATGCGCTGAATGGCGGGAAATTCAAAGAACTGAAGTTTCTTATGAATTTTTTGACAGAAATTGCACCGAATCTGTAAAAAAAAAAGGGTGTGGGTCTCGGGACCCCCGACAGATGTGAAACATCAAAGAAAACGTTATTGAACTCGCTGGTATTCTCTATGTAGTAGTATAATATATTTTTCAAAAGCAGCAACTAACTGTTATGCTGACGTAATCCTATATACTGCACTGTAACACACGCGGTTGCGGCGTTTGAGCACGCCTGAGCCAGAAACGCAACTAAATACACAGCGAAGTATCTATATTACATACCTAAACGTGTATATATATATACTTTTGCTTTACAGTACGTTCGTATGTATACTCTCTCTCTCTCTCTTCCCGTGCCCGAGCGCGCGGAAGCCAAGAGAGAGAGAGAGAGAGAGACGCAGTGGTGGGGAGAACAGCAGCGAGAAGTGGACCATAAATTTCGTTGCATATTTCCCCTCACGCGGCTGTTCACAGCCCGACATAAGATGTTTCACATCAAAAATATACTGAATGGTGGGAAATTTCATTAATTGACGATTATTTATGAACTTTTTGGCGGAAAATGTACTGAATCCATACTGAATTAAGAAGATTCGTACTGAATTCAGTAGTACAATTGTTCTGAAACGGCAATGCTGAAGCATTTCATTAATGCTAAAATATATCTAGAAATTCAAGATCGCACGCGGACGTATAGACTGTGTACAGGGGGGGTCGAGTTATAATAATATCGACGCGAGCGCTCGTTGTGAGATCCATTGTAAACTCGGAACTCTAAGTTTCCGTAATTGTCAGTGAGCATTGTTGTTTAAAAAGTCAAGTAAGTAAAACCATGATTTTACTTCTAACTTATTTGGAAATTATTACTATAAATCTGATAAATTTGACACTTTTAAACCCGGTCCGCAAGATTACAGGCGCCATGGTTTTAGGTTATGTTGTGGTCTGCCAATATAAACCATAGACATAGATGTAGGTACACCTCCATGTCTGATATAAATTAATTAGTTATTTTTTATTATACGTCAAAATTGAAGAAAATAACTTAAAATAAATAATTTTCATGTACCTTTTATGCTATGCTATTTATACTATATGCACGCAGCGAAATTAAATGGTATTCGCTTATTAAAAAAATTTCGCGGTCTAAAATAACAATAAAAATGAGTTCAATTGTGCACTATTGCCCGCTAGCGGTGCTAGTAAGCTTCGTGCACACAACCTATAGACAACTAGCAATGGGTCTTGTCGCTGTCACATGTCTCTATTGAGGGTCGTTGTCTTTCGTCGCGGTCTCAAATTTTGAAAGGCTACCTTTACGCATTTTTAAAACCCGAAATTAATCAAGGTCAAGTCATGTTACATGCAAATTCAATACACAAAATGTTGAGTGATCTGGGATTTACAAATTTTGATAAATGAAAAAGTTGAACAAGACCAAAAAAGTTGAAAATTTGTCATAATTAAATGTGCGGACAAATTTTTGATTGTTACAAATAAGTACGACGCTAAATTTTCTTAACATTTTATATCAAAAATTTCAAATAGATAAATAATTGTATGTATTAATAATAGGAGATATAAACATCAGTTCTCGTAACTGGTTATAAAATTTTCTTCTATGTAATTTTTTATACCCTGTGTAATGAGAAATTTTCTGAACGAGTTCGAGTCATTGGCGAATATTTTTCCGAGGAGGCGAACAAGTTCTCATGTCAATTACAACAGTCAATATTATAGATTATAGACGCCTGACAACTAAGGTCAATAGCATTCTGACAGTCGAACTTGCTAAGGTGAAGGGTGTAACGTCGGTACAATAAATGCATTTTTCATATCAGAAAAATCAGGAACTTGTTGTAACAATACAAATAACGATTTGGAGGAGCCACGTGCTCCTCTCGTCATAAATTCGCCAATGGCTCGTGTTTCGCTTTAAGGCCAGTTTTCCACTACCTTGCTAAACTTCAAATAACCCATAGCGATACAGGTACTTAATAACTGGAGTTAAATCTACAACAGTTCTTTGTTTTTATTAACAATTGACAGTCGGTTTCATTTAGTACTACCAAATATATCAATAACAAAATAATCAATAATTCATATTCTCACCTTGACAAATTGGCCAATAGATTAACCAAACATTTTTCATAGCAAAAAAATAGTTGCCACAAAAGATGAAAGATACATCCGGATATTGAAAAAAACCACAGTTCGTTACATACTTAACTGCGGCAAAAACTCAAACTCATAAATTCACAATAATTGATTGAGTTGATTGTATAAAGATTAACTTGTCTGCATTAACAACAATTCTTCTATATCACTAGACAATTGATGGAACGACGGTCGATCGTTTGGCATGGCTTGCCAGCATGGAAACATAATTCTTACGTAAACCGACTGAGGGCATATTGATGGACACGGGAATCTAAAAAAAAAAAAAATAAATAAAATAATAGTACAGTAGAATCCGGAAAGAACGATTATCAAAGGACCGGCGACATTATGTCGTATTAACCGGACGACGCACAATATATATAATAGCTATGTTCCAACCTGCCATAAACGGATTGTTTTGAAACAGTAACGAAACTGTTTTTATCGGTTTTGTGCGCATGCGTCAACCTTGCACGGTTCTGTGACGGTACAAACGTAGACATTGATTGGAACGCTTTAGTGACCGTTTTGTGCATCAAATCATGGCCTCCATGACCATGCATATGATCAAAATATATCAATTGTCATTTGTCAAATGTAAATTTCTAATTTCAGGCTTTTTTTGTAGTTAAAAACATTTTTAGAATTACACGAATATAAATATAATTAAATTTTACTAACTAAGAATTCAAATATAAATATTTAAATTAATAATTTTGCAAAAACAAAACAAATCTCAAATGAAGAATAAAGAGATATTTGGTTAGAGACGAGACAAAACAAAAATAAAACAAATTACAAATGAATAAACAACTATCTCAAGTTGGTATTGAACAGAGTCAAACGTAACAAAGTGCTTAATGCGCATGTCAGTTTTATAGTTTCATTTTGGTTTCATGTCTAGAGCATGTACCGAAATGGTCGTTCGGAAACCGTTCACAAACTATCACAAATTCGGTTTGAACGCTTTAAGAATCGTCCACTATTGTACTACCGATTTAGGTTCACTGGCGTATAACCATAACCATAGACAATAACAATAAGGCGATGTATTAGCCTAGCGGAACTGGCGAGAACTAATTGTGCCAACACGGCACACGGTGAATGGTCTCCAGGCGGAAATGGAGGGGATTGGATTGGGGCATCCTGGCGAACGGCGACGCACGTTCCACGTGTATAATTACGTAGCTAATAAAAGTGTATTTTTACGGACATAATAAAACGGTACAAATAATTTCCGTAACAATAATTTTAAAACTGTGAAAAAGTGGCATGATAAGAAACTTCAAAAAATAATATTTACCTTGCTCCACTTTCTAAAGCGTTTAATAAAATTTGTTGTTCTTGGCCTTCAATATTTGCATTGTCACCCATAGGAAGCATCGGTTCCTCGCCAAGTGAAAACATTTCATACATTGTTACACCGAACGACCATACATCCGATTTCGACGAAAATTTACCATCTTTCAGACTTTCCGGAGCATACCATTTTATTGGCAAATCTCTATTAGTTCGGAGAATATAGTATTCGTTTTTACCGACTACTTGTGCTAAACCGAAATCGGATATTTTCACGTGATTTTCATCAACAACTAGTAAGTTTCTAGTTGCTAAGTCTCTATGTACTATATGCTCCTGACCGAGGTAGTCCATTCCCTGAAATTATTATTATTATTATTATTTAGAGAATCAACAGGCATAAACCCATTATATACAGGGTGAGTTCGACCACCCGTATCAGTAGTTTTTTTTCGAAAACGGTTAGTCGTATAGAGTTGTGTCAAAAATTTGTATTATAAAAGCCCTAATAAAGAATCGAATGGTGATAATTTTTTTTTCCGGGGAGGTCGGCTTCCCTATTAGTTTGCTCCAGAATGTCCAGAACTCCGGAATTATAAATGTAACGATAGGTCGAAAGTGGTATTGTTGAAAAGATCTTTAAAAAATAAGCAAGTTTTGTAGGAACATTTTTTTTATTACTGCCACTCCTGTTAAGTAATATTTGTTTGAAATTACTAAATTAAAATGTCATAATAACGAACTTCTTAAAAGTCCGCATTTAAAATCTAGTTACCTATCTATCGATCCTTAAACACTGAAGAAGTACACTCACAGTATAACCAGAAGAGCTCAGTAGTATGTATTAAAGAGTAAATGGAAGAGAGTTTGAAAACTTGTGACAATGTCTAAGGTTGCTAGATTTTTAATGCCGACTTCGATCGTTATTATGAAATTTTGGTTAAATAATTTCAAACGATTGTTACTTAACAGGGGTGGCAGTAATTAAATAATTTTTCCTACAAAACTTGCCTATTTTTTAAAGAGCTTTTCAACAGCACCACTTTCAACCTATCGTGCTTTCTAAAATTCCGGAGTTTTGAACACATAATAATTTATATTTATACTTATAGAAATTTACAGGGGTGGCAGTAATAAAAAAAATGTTCCTACAAAACTTGCTTATTTTTTAAAGATCTTTTCAACAATACCACTTTCGACCTATCGTTACATTTATAATTCCGGAGTTCTGGACATTCTGGAGCAAACTAATAGGGAAGCCGACCTTCCCGGGAAAAAAAATTATCACCATTCGATTCTTTATTAGGGCTTTTATAATACAAATTTTTGACACAACTCTCTACGACTAACCGTTTTCGAAAAAAACGACTGATACGGGTGGTCGAACTCACCCTGTATATTGATTCAATTAAAATATTATTAACACAAACAAGACGCTAATGACCTCTGTTGTCGAGCATCTATAATCCACAATTCATTCAACACAAACTACTGTGAAGACTTTGAAGCCTACTGTCTAATAATATGTAGATGTCCAACGTTTGAAGTCAGATGCGTCTATAGACCTTTTCATCATTTTCACGCGCAAGCGCCGTCGCCATGGTTATGATCGCGGTATTCAGAAGTTTCGTACACGTTGCTGACCCAGTCATTGCGTCTATGAATGGGCCAGCAACGTTTTTTAATGTTAATTTAGATGAAAATGTTACTGACGGTGCTAAATTAGCGCACAAAACAGTGGAAGAACACACTTGTGCTTAATTGAGACAGTGGTTGAAGTGCCACGGCCCATGGTCGGAAAACTGGTGAAAGTAAACGAAAATTGGTTGATAGGTTAGAATCCTACCTGTTATAAATTGTTTACTGTAAAAAGTTTATCTTCAAAAGTACTCAAATATTTTTTCTAGCGTGTTGTACCACTTCTTTAAATAATATTTCTTATTTAATTACTATTTATTTTTTCAAAATCAATCACTTGCCATCTGTCAATATGAAAAGTGTCCGAAAAACATGGCGGAATGGGGCACATGCGCAGAAAAAATGTTCGTTGATGAAAAGGTCTAGAAATTAATACGATTTTTTTTTATAATTAAAACTTGCAAAATTACCTTTGTGACGTCAAGTGCATAATTTAAAAGCTGTTTAATTGTAAGTGACTCCTTGTGAATTTTTAAATAATTTTGCAGTGAGCCATGTGGAACATATTCCATAACCAAAGATACATCCAGTTCTTCAAGAACTCCCAATATTTCAACGATATTAGGATGCTTCAACCTCTAAAAGTAAAAAATATATATAAATAAATTGTGCTTATAGCTCATATTCAATAGGGTCGTCCCACATACCAAAATTTATTCATTTTGAACAGTGTACATTATTACCCGACTGCGCCAGAAGGAGGGTATTGTTTTTCGAATGTATGTATCTATGTATGTATATTTCTTTATCACGCTCTGTACCCTAAACGGCTTGACGGATTTTGAAAAATGAGATGTCATTAGATTCGTTTGAATCCCCAGAGTGACATAGGATATATGACGTCACGGAAAATTCAATATGCCGGACGCTAGACGCCATTTTGTCAGAATGCAAAAGTAATTTTCCTTCTAAATACATTGATATAGGTATCAAAATCAAAACAAAAGAAAGGTTTTGTTGACATTTCAAATAGGGTACATGACGCCACGGAAAATTCAATATGGCGGGCGCTAGACACCATTTTGTCAGTACGCAAAAAATCGGTAAAACCTTGTGTGTGGGGTATCAAATGAAAAGGCTTGATGAGTAGATTCAACTAAAAGGAAGGAAATAAAAATTTTATAAAAAAAACAAAAAACCCGACTGCGTAAAAATCAAACATAAAAGATGGAAACAAGATCAAATGATAATATGCAGAGATTTGTAATGTAGATTCTAACAAAAAACAAAAAGGAAAATGAGGGACGACCCGATTTTATAACAATTACAAACCTTCATTATTGCAATTTCCCTTTCAAAATCCTGTAATCCAGCATTTTGGGTGTTAGTTTTTAATTTTTTAACGGCTACTTGTCTTGGTTCAGCATCTTTATCACCGACTCGCTCCAAAATGCCTTTATAAACTTCACCATAAAAACCCTGTCCAATTCTACCCTGAAGTACAACATTACAATCGGCACCCAACTCAAAGATGCTTGGAATAGAATTTATACTGTCCAACGATGTGGTCGGCGTTGAAAAATTAAAACTGGACAAAATATTTGACATATCACAGGATACAGCGTCTTCATCATTCTCCAAGTCCTGCCAAAAATATTACGTTCTTTATTTTTAAAAATAAACTCAGGTCGCAGTGCAGAATCCTGCCATCACAACAGTCTGCTTATGCATACATTGTAGCACTTAAAGGGTAATATCTGGATGACCGAGCTTTGCTCGGATGAGTTAAAAAAAAATAGTACTTAAAGTTCCCATTTCATCAAAATCGTTAGTCGTTTTTACGAAAAAAAATTACATACCTAAGTATAAGTAGATAATATTATTATACGTCAGTATACGTCATACTACATAACGTATGTACCTACATATTTGCAAATAATTACTGATTATTTTAATAAGTTAAAGATTGACTGTCAGAGTAATTTGACATAAATAATGAAAATAGTTTGTTTTTCCAAAGCCTACTCACCATACGACACTGTTTTATAACGTTAAAAAAACTGTTTTTTAAAATGATAAAATCGATAAGAAAACGAATTTTTCCAGAGATGAGACCTAGCTAGATCGATTTTTTGCCCCCCAAAATCCCTTTTCAGTAAATTTCATCCAAATCGTTAAAACCGTTTTCGAGAAAATGTTTATATAGGTTTATATAGGCACACGCACCCGCACACACACGCACACACACACACACACAGAGAATAATAGTCTGCACTACACACTACACAATTAAATGTATTATGCTAACCAATAAACCCTACCCTAGCACTGGCATTGCCAAGTTGGGTAGGTTAAATTCCGAAGAATTTTGTATAAAAATTGTGTTGTATGTATATTTTTGGAATAAATTTATTTATTATTTATTTATTATTATTATTTATTATAGGTACATATATACAAGATTTGCTCGTTTAATAATATAGGGGATTCCGGGCTAGAGAATGACCGAGCGTGTAGCAGTGCTGTTGTTTATATGGCGTTGCTATGGTTCCTCTATTACAAGTCCCCAGTTCTAGCCCGAGAGCTGGTAAAAGTGTCAATTGGATTTTCAATTTATTATTAAAAAAAAAAAATAATAAATTGAAAAAATGAATTGGTGCTAGGCCCAAATAACCTTAGCTGTTGGTGGTCTTTAAAACACAATTAAAGACTAACTCCGATTTTGAAACAATTCAGGTAATTTTTTCGTTTTTAGGTGTTTTTGGGTCAAAAACATTTTTAAACTCCTAAATATAATTTTAAAAAGGTCCGATTACGCCCATTTTAAGTAGGATTTGTGCAGTGATGGATTCCAACGCGTATACTAAATTTCGTTAAAATCAAGTCTTTCTCTACTTGCGTTATGCATTATAAAAGAAGCTTAAAAAATGCAAAATTACGGAAAGGCGTTGCAAATATTAGTAATGGTGCGAGTGGCATCTATCATCACACAATGGCGAGAAACGAACATTAAAGATGTATAGCACATATCTCAACTCACCGAGAAATGAATGAAAATTTGTAAACTTATTCAAAATTTCAGTACGGTTACGGAATAGTTTTATCTGTGTGTTGGTGCATACAACCTGTACTGGGGTAAAAGTTTTCGCTATAAATCCAGTGTGTTTCCTATCTTATAATATACGTATCAAGAGACATACTTTTGTCTATGATTATACGTGCCATACATCCTTAATCGAACTATTAATTAAATAATTATTAATTATTTCAACATTGAATTTTGAATCCACAAGGCATCCACTAGGTAGTGAATAGTATTTCTTAACATATCAGTCAGCATATTATGCCATCATGATTGTTAAACGTCAAACGATTGTTATAAGATAATATAAGGACTGATATGTTAAGAACTACTATTCACTACCTAGTGGATGCCTTGTGGATTAAAAATTCATTGTTGAATTAATTAATAATTATTATATTGTTGTCCACAATTATCTAACTCGTATATTGTTATTTATTAATTAAAGATGGATTTTTTAACTGATTTTTTTAATACACTGAAATACTGACCTGCGAATTGCTACGTAGCCAGGTATTGGGTAAATCGTTGTCACAACTGGGAAAGGTCAAAACGGAATGGTTGTCTAATTCCGTTTGACCGGTCAAACTAAGTAATTCATCCTGTTGAGTGACCAACGTATCTTCTGTTGCCACGCTGACAGCAGATACACTACCAGCATCCGAAAATGATTTTGAAAAAACAGTCGCATACGGATGTTTTCGACGTGAATTGAACACTGAAAATCAAAATAATTATGATACATTTTTAGAGTGTTAGGTCTCCAAGTCACTATATGAATAATAAGAAGTATTAGAAATACCTTGTATTTTTGGTGTCCGTCTTGTGACTTCATGTGTTGTTAACATGACGCGTTTCAGCAACGAGTTGCCATCTTCAGGTGTGGTTAATTTTTTATATTATAAAACACACATTGAATATTCGTAACACGTTATAATATTATGATGCTAAGCACTTGTTTATTATGTTGTGGATTGTGAAGTACTGATTTAAATTTCGAGATTTTATGATTTTATATAGTAGGTAGATGAAATGGAAGTGTGAGTGTGTATGTATGTGGACGATTAATGAGTATTGGGTGTTTGTGTGTTAATTATTGTGTCGTGTATTATGTTCGATTTTAACGTTAGTTTGTTATTAAAAATGTTGGTATTGTTGAATTTTATTAATCGTCCACATACATACACACTCACACTTCCATTTCATCTACCTACTATATAAATCATAAAATTTCGAAATTTAAATCAGTACTTCACAATCCACAACATAATAGACAAGTGCTTAGCATCATAATATTATAACGTGTTACGAATACTCAATGTGTGTTTTATAATATAAAAAATTAACCACACCTGAAGATGGCAACTCGTTGCTGAAACGCGTCGTGTTAACAACACATGAAGTCACAAGACGGACACCAAAAATACAAGGTATTTCTAATACTTCTTATTATTATTAAAATAATTATGATAGAACACGGAATAATCAGTGCAAAAAATGGGCCCCGTGCGCAGATTGTAATTGTTACCAATCTAATCTTAATGAATGGCTTATGGCATTCCAGTTATGGGTGAAGTTGAGTGTTAAAAACACTTTTAACAATCAGAATACATTTGTTTTTCAATGAAATAAGGCTGATTTCAGGTTTTTTTTCTGCTAAAATTGTGGTTTCTGTTTCAGTTACTGAAATGAAACTGTTTAAACGGTCATGGCTTCAATCATTTTTATACATACAGTAGAATCCGGATAGAACGACTTTCAAGAGACCGGCGACATTATGTCGCATTAACCGGACGACGCACAAAGCGGACGCATAATATATATGAAACCTAACTTGAGTTTGCATTTACGTCACTAAAAACGGTTAGTCGTTATAAACGAAATCGTAATAGACAAACTCTACTGTACTTTATTACAAAAAAAAAATACATCGGAATAAATTTAAGACTGCGTCACACCATAAAAAAAAAAGATGTGATACCTTGATATAAAAGCTGGTTAATATCTCGCAAAATTGTTTGCGGTTTTATCCTTCTATATGGATCTGCATCCCAACATTTTCTCATTAACTGGTACACATCAATGGGACAATTCTGGGGCGATGCAAACCTTTTACCAGATGCATGAAACTGAAACATTAAAGTTAAGTGCTGTCAAAACGAGTTCAAAGAATAATATTGCAAATAATCGATGCTCCACAACTGAGGTCACAAGTGTCTTTTGATGAATCTATATAATATTCAATTCTGTATGTTTTATGAATAGGCAATATTAATAGAGCAGTAAATTTTGAACAAAATGATACCTAAATCACTTAATTCTAATTTTAAACAAGCCGTGAGGTGGGTCGTTTATTAGGACTAAAGTGCGATCCTTGAGGCCCACACGACGGACTTCCCAGTTTGATAAATATTTAATAATAATAATTAAATTAGATATTACACAGAAAAGTAATCATTTTAATCATTAAAACATAATTATTATTTATTTTTAACAACAATTAAAAAAAAAACAAAAAAAAAAACAGCTGAACCGATTTTTATAAAATTTATGTCGGATCAAAATGACGTTAAAACGCCTCGATTGACACCCTTACGAAGTCGATATAATTTTTTACTCGCGAGATATTGTGTAAAATCTGCTTTTTTGGAGTCTATTTGGTTAACAAAAAAGAACGGTTGAACCGATTTTGAAAAAATTTCTTTCAGATCATATTTACGTTAACACGCGTCGATTGGCACCCTAACGTAGTCGATATCATTTTTCATTCTCGAGATTTCGTCTTAGAAAGAAATGGACACATACATACATACATACGTACGTACACACACACACACACACACACAGACATCTTTCTAAAAATAGTGTAGTGACCTTGAAACATAAAAATTTGTTATACATTTTGATATCGATTTTCGGACCCATTACAATAGCTTCCAATGGGAAGTTAATAAGCTCAAAAATAATAAATTTGCAATATAAATTTCCAATTTTTTTACATTTACCAAGAACGTTCTGAGGTTATGCGTTCGTTTCTGATTGTGCATGATGTGATTGTATAACTTTTTCATTGAAAATTAAAACTTACGCGCATTGCTTCAATCTGCTCCAATTCTGGAGGGCTTTGACCGTTCATAAATAGTTCCCATAAAGTCGTTCCAAACGCCCATACATCTGCAGCGTGTGATCGACGAGCTAATTCCAAATTCGGATAACATTCTACAGGTATCCAGTAAATACTAAAAAGTATTAAGGTTTCAACAGATAGGTATTAAATAAGTAATCCTAGAACACTATACTGCCGTCCTAAACTAAAAAGTAGTATCTTTAAACTCACTCTTTTGCTCCATATGCTACATGGATACCAGGATCTGCCAACTTAACAAGAAATGAATCATCGTTATGACAAAACACCAGTATTTTCCTACATCTAATTTTTCCATGAACAAGGCCATTTTCCTCCTACAATTCAAAATTGAACATTAGAACTGAATTTTGCGACGGGGTTTTGAAAAATAATTTAGATACGAACCAAGTGCCATAGAGCAGACGCCAAATGCGAGGCAGCTTCTAGAAGATCTACGGATTGTACAGTGTTTTGACTTAGATATTCCGACAGTGATCCTAGAGGCGAATGTTCCAGAATCAGAGCGGTAGGATTGCACAAAGACATGCCCCACATTCGGACAACACCCGACCAACTCGGTCCTAAACCTGACCAAGCTCCAGCAACCTCCACAAACTCCTAGAATATTAAAATTCACTTTAAAACTATATTACATAATATGATAACGTAGTTTCCATAATTGATAAGTCTGCAAAATGTTACATAAATACAACGCTCATGACAATAGTGGCATAACTCAAAAACGGGTTTAGAGTTTTTGTCATCACAGAAAACGCAGAAATAATGCTATTAAGGTTGCACGTGCATTAAAGCAAAGTAAGGATAACGAGCTTAATTAAACGGTTTTATTTAGCTTGACCTCGTATATTTGTTTGTTACTATCTTTGTTTCAAATCTTGCGACAGCTTTTTCAACTACTTCTACTTAACCGATTCTTATAAAACTTTGCACACACATTGAGTTCCCGTGACAATACAATATTATGATAATTTCAACTTGGTAACGAGGGTCTGATGATGGAATCAGGAGGTGGACAGTTGAAAGGATGAGGAGTTTGCATAATGATACGGGCCAGAAATCAAACTAAAAACTAGAAAATAATTAGGACACAAACCAAGGGGCATTTTGTGTCGCTGCGTCAGCGGAATAAGTAATAAAAAAATATTTCTGTTGGTGGGTTTGCCGCTTGGAAACACATTTTTCTAGACAAGCCGTTCTTATTTAATAATTATACAGTCGTTATACAGATTTTTATGCGCTCCACGTTTTTATTACTTATTCCGCTGACGCAGCGACACAAAGTGCCCCTTGGTTTGTGTCCTAATTATTTTCTAGTTTTTGGTACAGCTGATGATTTAAAATAAAACCGTTTAGCTTAAAAGTTTTTTTACCTATTTTTTTTAATGTTATTAATTGACATTAAATATATATAATTTAATTTTTTGAGGAAGATCTGACGTGTAGCTTTTGAACAATTAATTTTTAAAAACTGAATATTTAACATGTAGACAATATGCAATCTTGTTTACAATTCACATTTTTCATATAATTCAACCACAACTGGTAAGGATTAAAATCTAGAAAACTGAAGTTTATATTAATCAATTTTCATAGATTATGTAAAAATTATGAATGAATTGTGGATTATAGAGTCTCGACAACAGAGGTCATTAGCGTTGTAAAAATTATAAAAAAAAAGTATTGGAGATATTTTAATTAAAATAATCAAAAATAGACTAAATTATGTCACTGCCATCTTAGGGTACATTAGGTTTGACGCTCAGATCGATCTAAACGCTCTAATGCGTTAGAATTTACATTAATTTAACATTATTTTATATGCTATCTAGCTTTCTCTATCCTGCACTCGGAATGATCTGATCGCAAAACTGAATTTATCCTTGAAAAGAAGGTCAATTTGACATTTATTTTTTATTATTAATAAATAAATAATTAAGTAAATCCGATTATAAGTGGTCTTAAGTAACATCTAAATATAATTTATTCATTCCACCGCGAAAGTGGAAAGGTCCAGGTTAGAATCCTGACTGTGACTATGGTTGGTAAAATGATTTTTTCCAATATGTTTCGAATCAATTATACATATAATTAGGTATTTAAGTTTAAAAAAAATTATTAATTTTTTCTGATAATTTAACATAAATAATATTGAAAATCGAAAGGAAAACATTTTTTAAAGCTATAGATAAATTACTAAAAATTAATTAAAATGTATAAAAATTTAAAAAATATCACGTGACTTCAAAACGCGCCAGGAATGTTTGTGACGTCGTTATGTTAAAATGTGTCTGCATTTGTTGGTATTTGTGTATATGTATTACACATACTATCAAAAATAATAAATTTTTAACTTGGTAACCATGGATACAAAGACCATAGATAACATAATGACGTCACACGCGTTCGGATTCTTTCGGCGCGTTATCGGAACTGAGTTTAAAAATTAATTTTTATTTAAATATAACTTTTTAATTAGTAAGCAAAAAAATTAAATAAAAACAGTTTTGCTATAAAACTTGTATGGGTCCTTCCATTTAAGTAAAAAAAAAAATTCATTTAAAAACCCAATTGGCTGCTTTCCAACGAAAAATTTTCAATTGCAATTCAGCCATATAAATCTTATTAATTTATCATAAATTATTAATTTTTTTTATTTTAGTACAAAAAATTTATTTCATTTCGACTCACAGCACAGTACACGAATAACCTTAATAAGTGCAAAATGACTAAAACTAATTACATTTTGAATTCTGTCTACGATATTTGTTATAAAAACAACACAGAAATTTACCTTTAAATAATTATCACAGCTACCAGACTTTAAAACTCTTATAGAGACTTCTAGTTTCTTCCCTTTATCGAACTTCCACATACTTCTATATAAAAAAGTTGCTCCATCGGAACTCTCTTTCTTTTGTCCTATTCATAACAAACAAATGAAAACTGTTAAAAAACAAACAAATAGATTGATTAAGAACTGGTTTATTCATGTCTAAAATCAGAACAATTCTGTACTAAAATGAACACCATTCGACAAGAAAAGAAAAAAAAAAAAAAAAAAAAAAAAATGAATTGAAAATATGAATTGGTGCTAGGCCCAAATAACCTTAGCTGTTGGTGGTCTTTAAAATACAATACAAGACAAGAAAAGATTAAAGCGTCAACGAAATCATAATACAGTAGTCTTGAAACGATTCATGAGCGGCTCGCGAACGCTCTGGCTCGCAAATGTATATGCACCTTTAAGCATGGAACAATCTGTTGTTTCGTAGTTTAGACCTACTTATATATGGAAAAATTAGTCGGGCGTTTATTGATTTTTTCTCATCGCAAGAGGTAAAATTATTTCACCCAAATGTATTAAATTTATGCATCTATACACATTTTATTATCAATGATTTAAATGATTACAACTGACGTCTTCTTTTATATAATTTTCTGCGCTTAAATTTAGGCAAAGTACACCATCTGAAGTAAGCAAATACACCGAATACAACTATAGCAATAATAAAAGCAAGTATTGTTATCAAAGCAATAATCACGTTCGTTTCAGTTTTTAACGGAGCGAATATCTTTGAAGTTAGTTCATCTTCCATCAAATGAGTATAAATATTCGGTTTCTTCTTCACTAATACTTTAACAATATTTGTAACCCACTTTAAATCCAAATCGTTTTGTTCGACGATACATTTCCAAACGCCCGTATGGCTTTTATTCATTTGCTTTATGTGTTCGTTTTCGATAGCGGCTAGTGTCGATGTGCCATAATCAAAATATACTTTATCGTTCAAAAACCATTTCTGTCTCAAATCAGAGTACACATATCCGAGTATAGTGCTTTTGCACCGCAATCGATAATCATACGTAGCTCTAGTGACGACATCGTAATTTTTCGAAATCACTGCAACAGAAGCCACTCGTACTATAGATTGTTGGTTCGATTGATACACTACACAAGTATAAACACCCGCATCTTCTGATCTTGCTTCAGTAATACCGATATCATAATCTATAAAATTGGTACGTTCTTCATCCGGTTCATAAAAAACACCGTTCAACTGCCATTTGAAATTGAAATCGGGTAATTCAAATTCGATTTGTTCCATTATGTCATCATTATTTTTTATAAGAATCGGTTCACCTTCATTTACAACAAAACTCAACTCTGTTTTCCGTAAATTATTGCGAATGCGTTCGATTGTCGTTGTACTTAAATCCCCACATTCGAAATCGTTACATTGTCCGATTTCTTCGTAAGGACCATCGCAGAGTTGACCATAAATATTTGGTCTAGGATTTGTGCACGTGCGCGTCCGAAATCCTTTCCCTCCTCCGCAGTTTACGCTGCATTCCCACGGAGACCAGTCCGACCAATCACCGTCCAAAGGTGGTCCATCTATATCCGGAGGCACGCAATTCGCCGTCCATGTTATCCAACCTTTTTCGGCACCCACCGAAAACCAATAAAATAGCATTGGACTTTTACTTTTATATGAAAAAATGAGGCTGCCGTTCCTTTTGACTTGTATGACGGTTTCGTTGAATGTTATGTTAAAAATCGTCCATACTTTTTCACTTAATAGTCGATATGGCATGACCTTGTGTGCCAGAATTGTTACGTGCGGAAGAGTGTTTTTTATAAAAAACATACTGTTGCCGTAATCGCCTATTGTTAACGCATAATAATCACCCTGTGCCGGTAAAAGAATTAACGGTACTAATGCGACACCGTTACCTCTGAGATACAAAATCAATTGACGATGAGTCGGGACTTCTGTTTGTGACCACAAGCCAATCGGCATCAACCTTGTGATGTGATGTGTCGTTGTCTTTTCGGTATGACATTCGTCGCACTTAAAACTGACTCCGATCGTGTTTCCTTGAAGAGACATGTACGATAAAAAACCGGGTTGCATCGCGTTGGGATCGTCATCTGTCCATTCAAAGAACGGCGTTGAAGTGTCTTGATAACCGACGCTTATTAACCCTTTTGCAATTTTCAACCATAATCCACCCCATTTCCCGGCAGGTATTATGTGGGGTATCGTTTTTTGTTTTATCACTTTAGAATCATTTTTGGTTGAACTGTATTCTAGAATAACTTGTTCGTTGTTATTTGCGCCGATGAATAGTTTAAACGCGTTGTCGCCTTCGAAAGGATAGATTAAAAAGACTATACCATCTAATAAATCCGGATTCCACTCTTTGAGGGAAAAATGTAAACCACCTTCATCGTCGGTTTCTTTCCACTGAGGCAAAATATAAACATGCCGTGCTATAAAAAAAACAAAAATAGTACATTGTGCCACAAGGGAGGAAAGTACTGCATTTCCCTCCGCGTATAAAATTGCCACCTGAGCCGAAGGCGAGGGTGGCAAATACACGGGAGGAGATGTAGTAATTTCCTCCCGTGTTGCGCATACTATTTTTTCTCCTGCCAGGCCGAAAGCTTGCAAAATTGAAAAAATAAAAAATTATTAAAATTATTATTTTTATTTTATTATTAAACTTATTAGAAAATAATTTTAATGTGTAGGAGACAGAAGTAGGTGCGTGAGAGCCGGCATAAGTACTATTGCGCACGCGCACTTGTCCGTACCACGGGAATAAAGAGCGACTTTGTTCCCGCTTGGCAGGGACGAAAGTACGAACTTTTGGCCTAGGTAGGAGAAAAATATTTTTATCCAACACATGCACGCTTTTAGTGTTTTTTCGTATCTGTTTTGCGGACCTTAAATGGCCGTTTATTGACTAGTGACCATTATGTAACGCTTTTCACTGCTATAACTAGTTACATAATGAACCATTATGTAACTGTTTTTTTTAGTTCAATTAAAGTCTATTTTAGAATATATATTGCTCGACAACTAAGGTCATTAGCAATTAACAAATTACATTAAGGGTAAGTTCGGTTTTGAGCTCAGATCGATCTGAGTGCTCCAATGCGTTTGAATTTAACATTTATATGCTCTGAAAGATCTCTATTCTGCGTTCGGATTTAAAATCTGGAGGAGATCGAGCACGCTCTATGAGCTCTGAGGAAAGCGAGCGAGCAAGCAGATTTAACCAACTTCAGAGCATTCATTTTAAAAATGAGCGGAAACCCTTGTTGTGAGAATGGATAAATTTCGAAGTTTATTTATATGAGGTAAATAGGTAAAAATACACGAATAATATTTATTCAAGGAATAGTAATAATCAATAAGTCTATATTGCACAGAATGATTAAATAAAATATTTATTATATCTATGGGTCGAAAAAATCAACAGCCGGTAGTACTATTAACTTTAAAATAAAGTAATAAAAACGAAAAAAATTGTGAATCATGATGTATTATTATAACAATGTTGAATTAAATCAAAATGAGGAGCAATAAAGAATGTATTTCGGCTTTAGTAATAAGAATTTAACTTTCTGGGGCCATTTTATTCTGACGTTTGGAAAAATCTGCTAGATTACGTTCGGAATTGTTTAGATGGCTCGATTTGCTCACTTGTCACGTGACCAAAAATCTGTTCGCTCGGCTCGATCAATCAAGCGTAAAACCGAACTTACCCTAAATTAAAGCATCACAAATCATTTATGAGCGGAGGTGGGTTTTGAACCCATGGCAGTCTGATTCAAAGATCATCACGCTAACCATCACACCAAGTTGTCCCCGACTATTTTCAAGTCCTCTATCTTTATTAAATAGTACTTACACAATCCATTTCCTCTCGTCATAACAGTACATTCTTCTGTTTTAACGCAATCTCTGACATCGCACAAATCATATTCCACAGCAGGATCAGTCGTGTAACACCAAGCCCCAGCTATATTTCGAGACGGATCTCTGCAATAGTTTTCCGTATTGTTCAAAGTCGGATCGCCGTACAAACTTTGGTTCAAATATTCCATTGGAACGGGATGTGTAGTATTTTCAGTCCATTTCTGACATGTACGATTCGATCTGGTCACATTTAATTTTCCAACGTAATCATTGCCAGTTCCGGCCATTCGACATTCCGTAGATTTGCATTTTCTTAATTTACACAATGTTTTTGAAATGCGCACGCCTTCATTTTGTTTAATTGCAAAACAGTAAGAGCCTTCGTTTGTTTTAAGCAGATTACGACAATAATTTTCGGCTTCGAGTGATGTTTCGTTCTCGAAGGTAACATTTTGAAATTGTTTTGTAATTTTTTCGGTAGCCGACCATGGTATGCATGGATAGCCTTCATTTGTAACCCACTGTGTGCCTTTGTAGCTCATTTCGGCGTCATCTAAAGCACATTCTGGAGGCCAAGCCGGTGTAACCGCGTCGGATTCAGATGGCTGACAAAACAATGTCCAGTGAGCCACTGTATCTTCCGAAGCAATCGAAAACCATCGCATCGTACGGACACGTACATCTTTTCCAGTTAGAATAATTTTCGTTGCTGATTCTTTGATCGAAAGTACATTTACAGTGTCACCGAATATTGTAACAATGAATTCGGACCATCTCCAATAATCGATTAAACGAGGTAGTCTTGCATCTGCCAATAATAATTTCGGACCGCCTTTGTCCGTAAATAGCAACATTTCTGTTAAGTTTTGTCGGGAGAAACTAATTGTTATTCTGGGATATGATACAGTAGGACCCGGGACCAATTGCACGAAAGTTGAATGAAATGCGCGCACAAAAAAATGAATGTCATAGCCGGTCCCAGTTTCATTAAGTGGAAAGAATCTAGTAAACTCAAGTGCCGTCGTTGTATGAATTTCACAATTATCGCTTTCACAGAACGGAAAATTCCACAATATGTTTGTTCCACGCACGCTATAAAATGAAAACGAATCGTAGTGCATTTTTAATAAACTGTTTTTTATTTTATATTCGGAAAGAAAAATCGAATGAACATTTCCTTCTCTACTTAAGGTGAGAAAACCACGATGCCACACCAAAGACAAATACGTATATTCTGTCGATTTCAATATATCAAAAGATTCTTCCAGTTCAACAGTTTCTACATTGTTGATTGTTAAAGCTGAGCCACGATTTGAAATAAAAATTTCAATTCCAATCGTCATTTCTTCAATTTCTTGATTACTTAGAGGTAATGATAAGACACTAAGAAGTATGCGAGCTTCCGAATCAATAAAGCTATCCGAATCCCATAGTTTTATTCCAAAAGTTAAATTAGTGAATGACGGATCTAAATTAGTGTAATGTGAATGAAAAGTACTATTTTTTGAAAAGAATAAACATTTCGGATCGTCACAAAACGGGATATCGCAATATTCCTTCCTTACAACAGAACTACTTTCTTCGTCTTCGACGTAACACCAAGGTCCACCAATATCACCGTCAGGATTTCGACAATATTTCTTAGCTGAACTTACACTACTTTCTGGGAAAAAAACTTTATTGAATTTGTTTTCTTCAATTATATTTTCCCCATGTTTGACTCTGCGAAATTTTTTATCCCACCGTTTGCATTTGTTATGTGAACTTGCGATCGAACGATTTCCGGCATATTCCATTCCAGGTCCAGTAATTTTGCATTCGAGAAAACGACAAAGTGGTACGTTGCACCAATCGTCAATCAATTGTGGGTCAGTCGTATAACACCACGGCCCGAGGACATTTTTGTTTGGATTGCGACAGTGATTTTTAGCTTTATCAATCGACAAATCGGAAAATTTCATATCGGTGAATGACGAATCGACTTTATGTACTGGCTTTTTGGCATTCCAAAACTGACAAGGAACGCCCGAGTCAGACCTGTCAATGTCTCCCTCATACTCCAAACCCAAGTGACTTAATTTGCACTTTTCGAAATCGGATAAATTGGTTAATGTTTCTCCACGTACAATTACCGTAAAGTAAACACTGAATAATATTAACATTCGGTTATAATTTTTTTTTAACTTTTGACACTACAAGTTTTTGTGACTTAAGATCACGGCCGTCTAGATTGGTCTAGACTCTAGATTTCAAAACGTATTTTTTCTCTGGTCTTTGCAATAGAGCTTTTCACCAGTAGTTACGCGCAAGCGCCGTCGCCATGGTTATGATCGTGCCTTTCAAAAGTTTCGTACGCTTTTTGACGCAATGACTAGGTCAGAATCATTTTTCAATGTTAATTTAGATGAAAATGTTACTGACGGTGCTAAATTAGTGCACAAAACATACTTGTGCTAAATTGGGACAGTGGTTGAAGTGCCACGGCCGGAAAAGTAAACGAAAATTGGTTGAAAGGTTAGAATCCTACCTGTCATAAATTGTTTATCGTAAAAAGTTTATCTTTAAAAGTACTTAAATATTTTTCTAGGATGTTGTACCACTTCTTTAAATAATATATCTTATTTAATTACTATTTACTTTTTTCAAAATTAATCACTTGCCATCTGTCAATATGATAAGTCTTTGAAAAACATGGCGGAATTGGGCACATGCGCAGAAAAAAATGTTCGTCGATGAAAAGGTCTATGGCCTCAGGCCTACTTTCATGCTGGGTTGCATAGCGCATTGTCAGAAAATCTATGTTGACAATGCCCTTATAGACCAATAGCCGGTGAAGATTTTTTGGTTAGGTTCTTGATAAAAGTTGGAGTTTCGTAGAATAGTATTTCTACCTTACTTGATGAAGGTATCCAAGACTTGCCGCCACCGCAAATGGTTACTTTCGTAACTTTTCTCTAACTATACACTCCCTCTCATTTTGATACGGACCCCTTCGCCACAACCTCCAGTATGCCCCCCAACAAAATTAAAAGTTGAGTACCTAAGTCCATACCTCTCTTGCCTGCAGGGCCGGATTAACCATTAGGCAGAGTAGGCAACTTCCTAGGGGCCCGCATCGGCTAGGGGCCCTGCGCGCGCACAAAAGAAATTGAAAATGTTTCATAGAGTGAAAATTTAATTAGAAAATTTGTATCCTCAATGACAATAGGTATTATTGCTTTTTTTCGACGCATGCTGTCAGTTGATGAAATACTTCATACTTACAGAACAGAACCATCTAGTATCAAGTAGTAGAACTAATAATATGGATGCGTTACGTAGCATATTGTATGAATCATACAATACACTACCTTCATCAACTTGAAAAGAGCTTATCCTCTTTAAACGGCTGAAAAGGGGCCCCGAGAATTGCATTGCCTAGGGGTCCCGACATGGTTAATCCGGCCCTGCTTGCCTGGATCCCGAGCTACAGCCTGTCTTGTGGTTTACAATGTAAAAAAACATTAGAATATTTGTTGCGCGTATAGTTTTAAAAGTCCTAAACTAACTCCTTCTGCTACCCATCTATTCCCATATCCGCAATCCTTACCCCAAATTGATAAATTATGTTTTACTGTATAGTAGCATAGTGAACTACTCACCCTTGTAGACCTGAAGATTCTTAACGTTAATGCAAAGTGGGCCTCCTGTATTATGTAACGCTACTGAGCTACTGTCTGTCAGGGCTTCGCCTTCCAGTCCTTCATCTTCACATAACAACAACGGCGACTTATCTGACGGAAAAAAAAGGTAATTGAAGACCATTGAGGAAAAAATACACCAAAAAGAAGAAGTGAATTTATTTATGTTTGGCGTTCTTCTGCACTAATTTATGCGAATCGAAACTTACCATATTCAGACGGAGGTAAACATTCGTGTAAATAAATGACATTATCGGCATTACTATAAGCTGATATTAAATGTGCTATACTTTTATATCTTGTAACATCGTCATTAAAAATATATTCTTCTTCGTTAATTTTTTCTATTTTATATGTTTTTGGAGTTTTACTGAAAAGTATAAAATCAATAATATAACTATATGCAATACAATATCATTTAATGAACTATTAATATTATGCCCATACGTTATATAATTTTAATTATGTGAACGTCGATTTTTATAAGCTTTTATTTAACTTGCAATGTTTGTATGTTAGTTTGTTTGCTTAGGTCAAATCTTGCAAGTCAATTTTGAACGACTTCCACGTATCCGATCGATTTAAAATTTGGTACACATATGCATTCCCGATGACAATACATGAATCAATCGTTTTTAGAATTAAATTCAATCCCAAAGGGGGTTAAACGAGGGAGTAGGGTTTTTTGACTATTCAACGCCTAGGCCAAACCGCTAAAGTTAGAAACATGGAATTTGGACAGTAGGTTTCTTTTGTGACGTAAGGACCCACTATATGAAGGGATTTTTCGAAATTCATTCCCTAAGGTAGTCAAAAGATGATAAACTTTTGACCGACTAAAAGGAACAAAATAAAATATTAGTAAAAAAAACTTTTTAAAGACACGCTTTTATTTAAATGTACTAAAAAAGAAAAAATAAGTTTTAATAATTTAGTTTCATAATTATAAAAGCGTGGGTCGTGACTAATAAAATATCGTAAAGTTCACAGCCCACGCTTTTATAATTATGAAACTAAACTATTAAAACTTATTTTCTTCTTTTTTAGTACATTTAAATAAAAGCGTGTCTTAAAAAAATTTTTTTTACTAATATTTTATTTTTTTCCTTCAGATTCGCCTTGTTAAGATAGTTGAGTCGCGAAGTTAAATTAACAAGAAATTGTTGAAATTTTCAGACTGTTGATGTCAATATTGCGCATACATCTCTGAAATTACAATTTCCAAAATCGAGATATTTGTGTTCAAAGTCGTGTCCGTATTAGGGTTCCGTACCTCAATATGGAACCATATTACCCTGCCTACAATGTCTGTTCGTCTATCCGTCCGTCCTTCTATCACAAGGTTCTATAGTCAAATTTAATCAAAATCGGTCGAGCCATTTTTGAGTTATAATAAAAAATGCATACCTATCTTTTGGGCAGGTATCAATGTAAAATATGTTGTACTTTAACTCGCTTTCACGTAAAATATAACAGCCATGTTTATTGTTCCGCTTTTCTTGAAGTTTAGCATACGAAAATTCACCCCTGAAAAATTTATAGCTTAATATATATTTGTCTCAAAAATATTTAAATTAAAATCCAGTACAAATTTCAAACAAAACCAATTTTAATTTTTGTTAAAAAAACATATTTTAAACAAGAAACATACCCGACTGGTCCGTGGCACTTCAAAGAATACAATTTTTGCAAAGACGGAGTCGTAATATCTTTACAAATATTAAAAATCCATTTAACTCTAAGTCTATAATAACCATCTAATAAACTAACAAACGAATGCATTGACGGTAAGTTACTAAATTTCAGGTACGTAGGAATACCGTTTTTCCTTGAGATTTCTACTGTTCCATCGTTTCTGATCGATATGTAACATAGATCCTCGATGGCACACAGCTGTTGCCACTGTAAATTATCCAACAAATAATTAACTTAAAAAAAATATTCTACCACTTGGTGGTGGGTAGATGAACTATGCGTTGGGTGAAAATAACGTGACAGATTAATCTATTGTTTTGCACGACGCCGTATCAAGAAGGCCGTGATTTTGCAAAGCACTAACAATTATTATACGACTATAATTAATTGTAAAATAATTATAATTATCAATTTTTCATTGTGACCAGTGTTCCAATCATAGCGGATAGAGAGAAAGGAGACTGATCTTGGCAGGCCGCAATACGAAGCGCGCGTCCCGAAAATCGATAGCAGCCGAGACAATTACGTTACTTAGGAAACAATCCTGTGAATCATGCTTTGAATGACGTAAAATAGCGGATTGAACGAACCAATCAGAAATCGACACCCCTTTTGTCTTAACTCTTACTAGAGAAACTCTAGGGGTTTTTGTATAGGGGTCTTATAGCTTCAGCGCCTCTACCGGCGGAATAGGAACTCTTATTTTCCTCACTGTTTAGATTAGTTTCCTTTCTCTCTATCCTCCATGGAACTAATGATGCAAATCTATTATGTATTCGAGATATAGCTTCTATTAAAATCTGAAAAGGAAATATATCTGTTTTATGATTGTTATTGTACCATTTTTTTGTTATCGTAGCAAACTCTAATTCCAGGTAAATCAGAGTGAAATGGAGAAACCCGTAACACAACATGACACGGTGCTCCATCTTTCGCTATGACTGCCTTGTAGTCTTCTGTGAGGTAATCGGGTGCTATTGTTTCTAACTGATTGAGATATTCAGCTTTTACAAACCTAAAAATGCAATATTAATAGTTATTAATTTTCAATGACCTATAAGAAAAGGCGCAGTTAAAAACTAAACTTGAATTGAAAATTTTCTACTGATAAAAATAAATCATTATTGCAGTATTGCGGACCAAAAATAGTGAAAAGTTTGATTAGTAAATAGCTTTACACCTGAGTGTTTTTTTCAACTGTCAATTGCTATTGAACAGCTAAAGAACAGAAAGGTGTGTTCTAAAGGAAATCAGTGTTCTACAGCAGTGGGCAGTTCAAGTTGGTTCGTTAAAAAATGAAAAACCCAGAAAAACTCAAGAAAATATAAAGAAACGTTGAATGACAATTATATTCAAAGATGCAACGATAAACTACAACATACCATGCATCGTGATTTGCTTTCTTAATTTTCCCAAGAAGATCGTGTATCGGTCTTTTAACAAAAATTAAATGACGTTTGATAACTTCTTTCGGTACGTATTTCTTATAATCGCTTTCGACAGCTTCGCGAGACAAATCTTTCTCCAACATAACTCGGTACATATCTGCCACTCCGAGACCGATAAGTTCTCTTTTAACATTTTCGTAAACAACATCGGGTATTTTATTTTCAAGCACATCGGTTCTAGCTTGATGAAAATAATAGTCATAAGCTCGAATATCTACTTTTTTCAGTCTTGTTAAGTTTCTCACTTTAAAACGTATCCGAAAATCGTAACGACTATTTTTGTCCATCAAAGGAAAATTTAAAGGAAACCATATTTTTGTACCATGAAGACGTAAAGCAAACAAATGACGAGCTACGGGGCCGATTCCCAATTGTTTGCAAACGTTTACTATAATCTTTTCTGCATTTGTTTTGCTGTTGTGGGGGATGGTTAATGTTTTCGAATCCACACATAGAAGAATGGTTGCTATTTTGTCTTCTTCCATAACTGTTCTTGTTTTTGATCACAGTATCACTGGAGCCATGACTTGAAATCATTCATTGCACACGGAAAATCAACTTATTGTTTAATATCGTAAATATTTACATTGTATTGGTTAATTTATTTGCTTAAAAGCTAAGAAGCATTAATTTTCGAAACATTCACCAAACGAATTATTTAAAAACATTGAAATGGTTTACGTAAATTTTTAATAATAAAAAAAAGTGTTGCGTATTTTATCAATTTTATAAATATTGTAAGATAACACTTGACAAGAGGGTCAGAAAATGGTCACGTCCATTATAAAACACAAACAAGCATGAAGTATACGCTGTAAAGGTTGATTTACACCATGTACATAAGAAATCTGTACTGCTGATAGATCAAAAATCGTGAAGCCAACATACGTGCGGGTATATATTTCTGTCTTTTTTATGGGAACCCAGCTGGCAGGTTCCTGATTGGCTACTTCCATAGACAAAGACAGAATTTTTAAAAGAGAGAAGGTTACTATTGACCACTGGGGCAGTGAGGTTTTACGTCAATGGCATCCATGACATATTTCTTTGTCTTTATATATTACGTTTCAAGTGGTGTTTATATTTCAGTTCATGGAATACTTCAGTTGATAGTGATATTATTATGCCCAAAAAGATCCGAAACCTGTGTTTACTTCTTATATCACTATGAATTTCAAGGAATATAAGTAAAAAACTGTTTTTAACAAAATTAAACTAGGTTACGTTATAATGACAACAGCTGTCAAGCGTTTTGTTTACATTTTGTTCAGATGGAACGTCCGTACATCGACCAATGACATCATCGGAATAAATGCGGAATAACTTCGTCAAAAGAGACACAGATATATTTTTGCTCTCTTTGTGGCCTTCACTCACCGCACATTGAGTAAATGGACAATCCGCGGTATATTATTAAAGTATATGATTTACACGTATACTTGGGACAGCATTGTGGACAGCATCCTTCAGCCTCCGCCATTTGCATTTCCGTGTACATGGGACAGCACCCTCAAGTATTTAACTAAATCTTAATTTTAAGTAAGCGTTTACACGTTTTCAACATTTAATATTAGTTAAGTTCTTTAGTTCGCTAATGAATAAAGATGGACGGCCAACAACGTGTTCAAGTCTTTAATAACTGTCATAAAAATTGCTCTAAGTGAGATTTTGGACGAAGTAAAGGATGAAATAGCCAGGGAAACGAGAATACGTAAAAGAAAAACTGGATAAACAGGAGAAATGAATATATTATTTAAGTAAAGCCACGCCCACAAACAACCGAAAAATAGACAAAATTTTATTGTACTTGTTTAATGTTTACTTGCACGCTAAATTTTAACTTGCAACTTATTACTAAATTCATTGTTTACATGCATTTAAGTCACCTAAAATCAAGTTAATTACTTGACTAATACGTGTAATTGTAAATCAGCCTTTAAAGTAATGTCAGGGCCAGTGGTATAGGTGCGGGGAGTCCGGACCTCCCCAAAACATTATTTTTATCTAAGTTAATTAAGATAGTGAGTCATGCACTTATACTTCACTATTTATATAAGCGGCACAATTTTTATGCATGGGACGCGTATGCTTACATTGTTTCATATCTTTTCCGCTCCATTAACCTTGTTACGAACTATGCATCGCTCACTGTCTTAAATTTTGAAACTTGACTATAGTAAAAGTACCTATGTATTTTAAAACCAAGAATATATTTTTTACGGCGTTGCTCGCACGAACGTCAATTTTTATTGCAGATTCGCTTACTTTAATGCCAATTTTGAGGGAAACACTATTTTTTCTCCTACCTAGGCCGAAAGTTCGTACTTTCGTCCCTGCCAAGCGGGAACAAAGTCGCTCTTTATTCCCGTGGTACGGACAAGTGCGCGTGCGCAATAGTACTTATGCCGGCTCTCACGCACCTACTTCTGTCTCCTACACATTAAAATTATTTTTTAATAATTTTAATAATAAAATAAAATAAAAATAATAATTTTAATATTTTTTTTTTCAATTTTGCGAACTTTCGGCCTGGCAGGAGAAAAAATAGTATGCGCAACACGGGAGGAAATGTAGCACTTTCCTCCCTTGTGGCACAATGTACTATTAATTCGAGCATAGTTGAGCAAAAAATCTGAATGTCAGTTGATATTTGCTAGTGTATCAAGTTTTATCAAAATCGGTTCAGCCGTTTTCGTCGAGAGATGCCGATATAAAACAGACAGGTAGACAAGAATCCTGAATAGGTGCCTATTTTTTTTGTAAAAAAATGTAAGAAAATATTTTTTTGTAAGAAAACAAAAGGCTCCGTTAATATTTTATTAATGATTTAAGAAATTATTATAAAATACTACTTACGGTTTTATATCGAAAGCCTCGCGCGAGTAAAAAAAAGTTATCTACGCCACTAATTTAAGTAGCATAGGTACCCACTATTAACCAGAGTCTTGAGAACCTAAAAATTTAAAATTGTTATTTACTAGTCTAGAAGCTGAACGTTCGTTCACAGCGAGTGAAACTTAACCACAGTGAAAAAAAAATCATATAGAACACAAAATTTTACTTTTAAAAATATTATTTTCCTTTCATGTTTTGGTCCCTGCAATACTAAGGACCCAAACGCGTGGTGCACAAATTATTAAACATCCTAAAAACGATTACACACACAAAATTATTATAATATTCGATGTAGTATTTCACAGCGATGTAAAAAATTATATACAGGGTGGCACATCTTAAACAATGCAGTGAAATATCTCATAAACAGTACAAACCATAAAAAAATGTTTTATACAAAAGTTATAGAATGTCAAGGGGAATAGAAGACTGTGATATAAGATTTAACATAGGTGGTGCTGTGAAGGTCAACTTCGATTTTTTAATTGTAACAGTGCATTTTTATTCCAGAATACGATACAGTATTTAATAGTGAACAGTAAATTATTAAGGTACATATGAGCTAAAGTTAATAAATATTGAGATATTTAGAAATTAAATAACGGCCAAAATGAACGACAATTAGATAAATTATGGCATAGCGATAGCAGATAGCCATGATATTACGCACCGGCCCTCTTGGCTTGAATTCAATTCATAAAAGAACCGAATTGACAAATTAAATTTGCTATTTAATTTCTAAATATCTCAATATTTATTAACTTTAGCTAATTTGTACCTTCATAATTTACTGTTCACTATTAAATACTGTATCGTATTCTGGAATAAAAATCCACTGTTATAATTAAAAAATCGAAGCTGACCTTCGCCTGACCTTCACAGCACCACCTATGTTAAATCTGATATCACAGTCTTCTGTCCCCCTTGACACTCTATAACGTTTGTATAAAACATTTTTTTATGGTTT
The DNA here is from genome assembly GCA_039654895.1 of Mongoloraphidia duomilia. Lineage (NCBI taxonomy): Eukaryota > Metazoa > Arthropoda > Insecta > Raphidioptera > Raphidiidae > Mongoloraphidia > Mongoloraphidia duomilia. The sequence goes on from CM077516.1 coordinate 7,441,617, forward strand.
GTACCGTTTACGAGATATTTCACCGCATTGTTTAAGATGTGCCACCCTGTATAAATCGCAATCTTTAGATTATATGTATTTAATTGGATTTGGTAAACCATTATTAAAATTGACAATCCAAAAGTATTTAAGATTTCTATATAAAAGCAATAATAACTTTTTTTTAAGAAAAATCATTAAAAAGTCTAAATATTTTTTTATGAATTGTCTGGTTTGTTCAATATGAAATATTGATTAATAATAATTAGTATTCAGTCTACCTACGAAGGTAAATATAAAATAAATATTTGCTCAAATGTTAAGTATAGTGTGTACATAGTTGGATCATGAATAGGAATCCCATATTTGCACACAAATATTCAAAATAATAAGTTAATCTTTAAAACAAGTCTCTTTGTATTATTTCTTACTCTGTGATGCGTGTCAAGTTGTATGGACCAACTTAAATTTTTTCAACTTTTTCAACGGCAATCGTTTGTTCCGGATCCCTACAAAATTTCAGCGTTTGTTCCGAAAAAATAAAAAAGTAATTAGCAATAATAGGTGGCCAGCCAACTTGACGTCCAAATAACAACCTTTTGAGAACTTTAATTATGCCAATCGTTTGTTCTGGACATCTACAAAATTTCAGCGTTTGTTCCGAAAAAATAAAAAAGTTATCAGCAAAAATAAGAGACCAACGACTAGTATATTTACACTACTGGTCAAAGGTAAAGTGATTTACGTGAGTTACTTTTGACCAGTAGTGTAAATATACTACTAGTTAGTGTATTTGCCATAATATGGCACATACACTATTGGCGTCGGTCGGATGGCGGGACCTAGGGGTCGGACCAAAATTTCTCGACGTTTCATAGCCTCCTGAACACTTTGGCACCATTTTTAAAAATGTTTATATATATATGTATGTATATATTTATATATATATATATATATTTATTTATATATATATTTATATATATATATATGTGTGTACACGATAACTCTCGACAGACTTAATCGATTGAAACGAAATTTGGTACACATATTGGGACCCATCACCGCAAGAAGCCTATTTAAAATGGGCCCGATCGGACCATTTTCAGGGTTGTATTTAGGGGTTCCAAAAAGTTTTTGGGCCCAAAAATACCGAAAAATTTGTCAGAATCGTTTCAAAATTGAAATTTAACTCTTTAGTAAAGATTAAAACGTGCTGCTAAAATTTTAATAAAATCGGCCCGACAGGACCGGACTTTCAAATTTTATGAAAACACTAGTTTGTTGATACGGATTTACTTATGGAAGGGTGTATTTAATGTGGTACAGAGGTTGCATTGATAATAATATTGAAATTAAGAAAAAAATATTATTTTAAGGGATGTATTAAGGGGTTAAATTTTTTATTTTGTCCAAAAACAAACTTAAGTTCACGTATTAAAGCCACAAGGCCTGTATTAGCAAATACACTATATTGTCGGCAGGGTTTGGCACTGCGACCCGAGTTTTTTGATCTTTTATTTTTGCTAATATCTTTTTTATTTTTTCGGAACAAACGCTGAAATTTTGTAGGTGTCCGGAACAAACGATTGGCATAATAAAAGTTCTTAAAATGTTGTTTTTTGGACGTGGTCCATACAACTTGACGTCAAGTTGGCTGGCCACCTATTATTGCTAATAACTTTTTTATTTTTTTGGAACAAACGCTGAAATTTTGTAGGGGTCCGGAACAAACGATTGGCGTTGAAAAAGTTGAAAAAATTTAAGTTGGTCTATACAACTTGACGCACATTACTCTGTGGTCAGTTTAAATTTCATGATTATTGCTCCATTATTTGCATGCATTTTTAAAAAGAAACAATTTAAACATTGGATAATGTTTTTTTTAACGCCATCCACTGCCACGGTTATCTGGGCCTGGTAAGGGGTACCATTCATATTTTCATTACTACAATAATTGTCAGGTTTACCTGGGACTAGTACCATTTATTCTTATTTTTTGACGTGATAGAAAAGCGCCTATATACACTCGCTTTGTCTGTCACGCTTTTTTTAATTTAGACATTATTGTCAGCGTTCGTCGAAACAAAATTTTTTTTTTGATCATTCATAAATCTTTTTTGGGTAGAAATTATAAATAAAAAAAAGTTAATGAAAAGTATTGAATTTAAATGTATATTTATGAATTATGAATAAAAATTTTACATTGAAATTTATACAAAATAATATCTAATGTAAACTATCTTTAAACTATACTTCAAAACAATCATAAATTGTTTGGAATAAATATAAAATACTCTTAGGTGAAAATTAGTTGAATCTTTCAAAAACTTTCAATTAAACTTGTCATTAAGACCTTTGTTAAGAAATTATAATTGTCTCAAAGTTGGTCTGCTATTGAGCATTTATAATTTTACTCTCCTCTTATGTGTGTGACTTTTGCCTGACTTATTAAATTGAAACTAATCAAGTCAGCTGTCAAAACACTCACAATTTTTTATGCATTTCTGCTTTTTACATTTCAAAAAATGTGATTATATTTTTGATGCTTCGATGTTAGTATGATACGTTTTATAGTATTCATATTATTTACAAAAGAAATTATGAAATAATTCCTCCCTTAAAAACAGGGCCGGGCTGCTCTAGTCACCGAGGCCAACCTTAATGGGGGCCAAATGGGCCACATAATTTCAACAAATAATTTTTTCTTTTAATTTACTTTCATTATTTCAAAAAATACGAAAATATATGTTAAAGTAAAAGTGCGGTAACAAATACCTAAACCTGTTACTTTGTTAAATTTATATTTAATAAATTTCCACAATGATTTTTGATTCAAACCTAACCAAATGAATTTAAATTGACTTGTGCATTTATATACACCTGCGTGTGACGCACTCGCACATGCAGTCCACCAAGTGTTAAATACCGACTGCTGCGTAGTGCCGCAGTGCGCTGTCCCTTAGTCTGTAGTGGTGGGTCGTAACGTGTTTTTCACGGCCCTGCTTAAAAATACTACTAAAGTATTAAATATATCATGTATATATTTTTTTAAGCTGAAAATGTATTTTTTTTATCATTTTAATTTCATTTTTATTATAATTATTATCCAAATAAATATATAATTGATCTCCTGTGAGACATTTCTTATTAAAATTTGTATCTTTAAATTACTTTTAGTAATTCAAGTTTGCTAATAAAAATATACTTCACTTAGTCAAAAACAAAACAATACATAAAAACTTCATTAAAAATATAAATGTCTTCCAAAATGGACTATTTAAAATTATTAAAAAATATATTTTCGTTAAAAATATTACTCAAACACACACAAAAAATTTGTTTCAAAAGTCAGCTTCAAGAGTGAACGCATTGTTTTCGGAGTTAGTCGTCACTCCGATTTGTTGATATTCACCTACTTTTCTTTCAAAGAAGTTAGTCTTCCCATCCATTGAAATAAATACCATAAAAGGAAAAGGGTTTTTCGCATTGTAAATCTGAAATAACAATAATTATAAATATTTACACACCAAAAACGTATTTCACAGTCAAGACTCGAACATAGTGCCTTTCGAATGCAAAGTTTACATGCTGGCCACTAGATTCAGGGGAACCACGATACACGTACCTTTCTACAGTTAAGTTCTCCTAATAAACGGTCGGCTACAAACTCGATATATTGAGACATGAGATCACAGTTCATGCCGAGCAGACTAACGGGCAATGCGTCTGTTAAAAATTCTTGTTCGATCTTCACTGCTTCTCTGATTATTCCAATTATTTTTTCTTCTGACGGTTTTTGGACAAGGTGTTTAAACATCAAGCAAGCGAAATCACAGTGTAAACCCTGTTTACAAAATTTTTGGTTAAAATATAATATACACATGACTAATTAGAAAGAAATGAAATGTAAAAAAAAAAGAATAGTCTGATGTCATGTCTAAGGCCAGAATTCCATGACCGGTGTGACAAATGACAAATATACCAAGTATTATTGAACATCTATTATTTTTAATTTAGAATGTTTTATTTTTTTTTTGCAAACGCATGAACCTTTATGCAAATTAAAAAAAAATCTTTTATGGTTGACATTTTATAATAATAAATTTTAGTAATTTAGTAAAAAAAAACTTTTTAGAGACAAGCTTTTATTTAAATGCACTAAAAGGAAAAAATAATTTTTAATAATTTAGGTTCATAATTATAAAAGCGTTGGTCGTGACTAATAAACTATCATAGAGTTCACGACCCACGGTTTTATAATTATGAATCTAAATTATTAAAAATTATTTTTTCCTTTTTAGTGCATTTAAATAAAAGCTTGTCTCTTTACTAATATTTATTTTGTTCATTTTAGTCTTTCAAAATTTTACCCCTCTTCGACACCCAGTATGCCCTTAAATTGCCCCCAAAATGTTCGCTCGTCAAGCCCTTTCATTTGATACCCATATCATAGGGGTTGCTGTGAAAATGATAAATCGCCATTTTGTAACGTCCGCCATATTGGATTAAAAATGGCGGCATTTAAGTAATCGTGCATTGTCACGAGAACCAAACGTGAGTGCCAAATTTCAGCCTGATAGCTTTAGTGGAAGTGGGTGAAATATTGATTACAAAATTCCAGGACATAAATACATAATACATACAAGTAAAGTTAAATAAAAGCTTGTAAAAAAATCCATGAAAAAGTACCTCATCTCTCGAAATTAATTCGTTACTGAAAGTCAAGCCCGGCATTAATCCTCTTTTTTTGAGCCAAAATAATGCTGCAAAACTGCCGGAGAAGAAAATGCCTTCGACGGCGGCAAACGCTATAATACGTTCACCGTACGTAGCGTCCTTGTTAGCGATCCATTGCAAAGCCCAATCGGCTTTCTTTTTTACACATGGTAATGTTTCGATGGCATTAAATAAGAAGTCTCTGAAAATATTAAAACCTAATAAGAAATATCCATCCAGCTTCATTGCATTGCAAAATAATAATTAAATCCATTGTAAAGGAAGTCTTGTCATGGCGAAAAAAATCGAAATTTCGGTGGATTTGGACGTTTCATGGTCCCTATATACTGAAAAAAACGAGTTTTGGATGTCTGTCCGTGCGTTCGTCTGTACAAAGGCCTAGTTGACACACCATTCAACAGATTGAAACAAAATTTTAAACTTAAGATTTTTTGGTTTTTTTTTTATTTTCTACCTGCTTCCTTAAATAAGGGTTACTGATGAACAAAAATGGAAAATAGCGATTTTCTCGAAAATTGTTTTAACGATTTTGATTCAAGTTTCAGAAATTGAAATGTCACTACAATATGTCGGTATTAATTTGTTTAGAAAAAATTCAAAATAAATCAATGAGCCATTTTTCTGAGAGTACTTCTTTCAATTATCCACAAGAGGCAGCACTTGTGGTAGGTACAATTGTACAAACATTATTTATTCTCCATTAGTGTCGTGTCATTTTAATGGTATAACTTAATTATTTAATTAATTTAAAAATAATAATTAAGTTATACCACTAAAATGACACGACACTAATGGGGAATAAATAATGTTTGTACCTACCACAAGTGCTGCCTCTCGTGGATAATTGAAAGAAGTACTCTCAGGAAAATGGCTCATTGGAATGGTTGTTTTTACCTTTCCTTGGGATCTGAGACATATGTGTCAATGAGTAAGCTGTACATCTCCGAATGAACGTTTTCTATAGCTATTTGGAAGCCGTAAAAGCAACGCGCTTCAGGAATTTGAACTTCCTGACTGAATCTTTCAACTAAATTTTCATTTACGATTCCGTCAGACGCAGCAAAGAAGGCCAACACATGTGAAATAAAATGTCTTTCACCATCCTTCAATTTTTCCCAATCTGGCATATCCTATAATTAAATTATAAAATAAAAATTGTTCTAACAATTTAATTTTTTTGGATATCAGTGTATAGTGATGCACAAATTTCAAAAAATTATTTGCTTGGTAGTAAACTGAACAGTTTTGTATTTATTAATTTTCTAGAGAAAAAAAAAACATGGCCAATTTTTGTTAAATTAATATGCCATATTTATATGAATTGTCTTCGTTAACAGTTGCTGTACAGTATTCCACAACAATTAATGCATGTCATCTACATTATACCTGCCATTTGGTCTGATTACCTATACTTAAACAATTTGTAATTAACAATCATCTCACTTTAGATAGATCAACTTCTTGAACGGTCCAAAATGAAGCTTCAGCTTTTTTGTACATTTCCCATACATCGGGATATTGAATAGGGAATATCACAAATCGGCGTGGATTTTCTCGTAACAGTGGCTCTAACTGACGATCAAATTTGTTTTGTTTTACTACTTCAACTGTTTTTTTCTCCATTTTACCGTTTGTCGTTTCATTGTCAATAATGTTCATTGATTTTTCAGACAATACTGCCTTGTCAGTTCCGTTTTTTTGATTTTTCTAAAGAAACAAAATTACAAGACTATAGAACTGTCTTCGTTGTTGTTGGTCATAAAAATTCCAATTTTAATAATAACTAAAAAAAACTATACAAGGCGAAAAGATCATCAATGTTTTCATAACATACTAACGACATAATTGAGATTAAATTACTATTTTTTATATTTCTCGATAAACAAATATGTTTTACGATCAATCGTGTATATTTATTGCAACTGCAAAATAGACATAAAACGTAAAAACTAATATAAAAAAACATTGCAGAACATAACCTCAACATTTTCTAGCTGTGCAGTTGTGCATTAAATATATGTATTTTATCGCATAAATATATAAATTTGTCGCATAAATAATTACATCATTCTGTCTTCTAGCGTTTAAAAAGCGGCCTTTCATCAAAGACATACAATAGTATCTATAATCTATATTGTAAATTGCACAACTATACAAGCCAAAAAATACTTGGTTTTATGAATGAAACTGGAAAGTTATCCAAATATCTACTACGTAAAGGTAATATAAATATCTAAAACATTATAGGTACAAGTAATAAAATTTATTCGACTCCTCTTATACGTGTCAAACAATAGAAAATCATTACAACATGAAATAAAAGTCAGTCAAAAATATAATTACCTTTGGTGATGTAAATGTAAAGTTCTCCATATTTTCCTGAATATTATCCATGGTATTTTCGTTAGTTTGCGGCATTTTTAAAATATATTTTACACAATTTTTGTTTCTTTGCTTCCCGGTTTATTGCTGAGCACAAAGTCATATGAATGGCTTACGAGTTACGACCTTACATGCATATTGCATTTGGACGGTTTTCAAATTTAGAGGGAATTGCAATGATTGGTTATAAGGCAATTTTGTTTATTTACCAGCTGATAATAGTTTGTACGGAAATGAACTCTGAGCCAATGACATTTAGGGATACAGTACTTAAGGGCTAAAATCTATTTCATTTGATGCATGAGTCATTTCAAGAGAAATGCACGTACTTTTAGTAATAGAGAACAAACTTTTACATACAAATAGTTTACACCACCACCACCAGATGCGTTTGCACGTAATTTGAATTCTGATTTAAGATTGATTTGCAATTATTAATTATTACTTCATCATAATAAATACCTGTATATAAAACAGTAATAAAAAATAAACGATACAAGTTCGTTTATTTCAAACATATCACGAATGTGAAGAAGTAGTAGATACATACTAGATATGTTACGGCTAATGTATAAGCTTGGCTATTTTATCAAACTAATTAGGTAGTATATTATAAAGTAACTTACCAACACATTTAGTTGGTTTATAAAATTAGCCAATGTTCTTTGGTTAGTCTATGGCCTAGTTATAGACCAGGGGTCGGCATGTAATTATAGGTAGGGTCCGGATACTGTTGAAAATTTTTATCGAGGTCCAAAAAAAAAAAAAAAAAACCTCATATTCTTTACTAATTTTTTATTTTAATTTTCACTCACAAAATAATATGAAATACAATAGATAGGCATAATTGTATTCAAAAATCAATGGGAGAAATTACATTTGCGGTCTTGAGTAAGTTTTTTAAAGTCAGGTTCACGCGGGGAGCAGCTTATGCGAAGAGTGTCTTCAAGGTGGGTGGTCGTTAATCTTGAGTGATATTGGTTCTTCAAAATGTGCCTCTTTGTTACCGCCTAAAAGCACTCGAAAATAAAACTTTCGTAGCGGAAAGTACAAAAAAATATTTTTTTAATAATTCAAAAAAAATTTGGTGGTCCAGTTTTTGACCTTCCGCGGTCCGAACTTGGACCACGGTCCGCCAGTTGCCGATCCCTGGGCTAGACTATGTAAACTAACCATGAACCGCTTTCTCTAATTAATTTGATAGAATTAAGTTTTGTTATGTTATATTCAAATTCGCGTCGTGGCACCGTACATAGTATATAAAAAAATACAATTATTTTGACGTAAAGAATATTAGAAGTTGTTGAAACATTTTCAATAAAAGATACAACTCAAAAATAAAATAGGAAATAATTAATATAGAAAAAGGCGTTTTCTTATCATAATATATCTTATTTCTAGCAAAATACAACACGATGGATCAGTTTTCGGCGATTAAGCTTTCATAGAAATTTAAAAAAAACCGACTATATAATTTCTCATATTTTTTCTAATGATATTGGAATAAGAACAATCCAATTACTTTTTGTATAATTTTAACGAAAAGAATACTGCCCAAAAAATGTTTGTACAACACAACCATTTTGTTGTCATTTCTATTTAGAGCAATGAATAAAATGTATTGTGTGGAATTCGATAACAAATTAATAATTATGTATCAACTAAAACGGATTTCATAGCGTAGTTCCAACTTCAAACACTGCACGCTAGTTGTACACACAATTGTCAAGGTTTTTTGTAGGCATGCAGAGTGATGACCAGTGAAAATGATGACTGCGAATTCGAGATACTCAGTACACACGTTGGCGGTAAAAACCACTGTGAACTGTGGAGGGAAAACGTGTTGAAACTTGAAAAGATTTCAATGAATCACCAATCGGTGTCAGCTGCAGCAGTCGCTAATCAGCATAATTATTAATTGCCTTGGCGACCGGCGTAACATGCAAACGGCAAAGCCGAATTGAATCCTCAACGCTAACTAGTTACGAGAAACGGTACTATAATTAAATCATTAGATTTTTGTAAATAAATTACACAATTTGATCCAGTATATTTAAGAAGGACTTTCACCGTTTATCTACTGGCTTATTACAGAATATTATCATTGATTACCATATTATGTAATAATAATGGTATTAATCTAGTTCGACTGTTTCTCGGATTACTTGCATCCGAAAAGTGTAGATGGCGCAGCATGTATTGTTTTAGAAGAATTAATCATTCTCTTGAAAACTTCAAATGAGTTTTAGGTTCCATATTAGAATAGCGTTTGATTTTTAAACGGTTTTTTGAACAATAATCTCTATTCTCTATGCTTTGAACCAAAAATAATTGATATGTGAAGTAAAATGTGATGAAAAAACTTTTTATAAAAAAAAATTTCAAATAAAGTCACTAAAAAGAGAAAAATAATAAAATTTTGAAGTCGGTGCCAATTTAATTACTAAAACTTTTTATAATATAGGTATTCACTTTTATTAAGTGGGCGCCGATCTCAACATTTTATGATTTTATTATTTTCTCTTTTTAGTGGCTTATTTTGAAGGTTTTATTTTTACAAAAAGTTTTTATTTTTTACTTCTTTCTTGATATTATTTTGATTCGTAAATTTAAAAAAACTACTAAACCGATTTAAGTAAAATTTATGTGGGACCACAATGAAGGTATGCCCTATTAAATGAAAAAAGAATAATCAAAATCTGTTTACAAATGCAGGAGATTGAGATTGACATAGGTACATACAAAAAATCAGCCGACTTGAGAACCTCCTTCTTTTTTTGAAGTCGGTTAAAAATAAATGGCTGGTCTGCTTAGCACTTCCGGCCCAAATTAGGTTAGGCCAGGTTAGGCAGACCAAGTTATTATGAGAATACCTACATGGTATTATAATCTATTATTGAATAAATATTATATTCTTCTTTAATTGAACTTTTTTTAACCTCATTGAAATACACTTGACTCTCCCGACCTTATTTTTGAACTTAGAGGGCCTTTGATCTTAAATTAAAGAAAAGAGGCTTGGTGTGCGGCTAAAACCACACTGCTAACTTCCAATTGGGTTTAAAAAAAACCGTAAATTTAAATTTCCTGCAAACTCAGGTGTTCATTATGTAAATATGTGTCGAATGAAACTGGTCCGGAGTCGATATCTTTATTTGGTCTCGAGATATGCGAGTCGAAAAAAGTTCACCAACATACGCACGAACGTACGTACGTACACACGCACGCATACACATACACGCGCGCACGCACGCACGCACGCACGGGTCATTCCGCGTCTGCTGCCTGCCCTCACATCAGTAAATTTATTAGTGATAGGCGATTGTAAGATGTTTTTATAATCGAAACAATTGCAGTCGTTCATAATAACAATCGAGTCCACAATCGACTCGGAGTTTGATTTGATAATCGAAATGTTCGATTGTTCAAGTCGATTATTTGCCAGCGAATGAGAATACATATAATCGCGATTCAAGGTTATATGCTATAAGTATAGTCGATTGAAGTCTGACGTTCACGCTATTCATTCATCGTTGATTCACTGTTCACACTGTTCAGTCGGTCTCAGAGCACTCGATTACTGCACAATTGACTATCCATCGACTCGACCACAGTTGTTGAGTGATGAACGATTATATATTATGTGGCTCTCGACAGTGTACATCGTCTGTATGATTCAGTACTATGCAACTCGGTCTCGGTGAACTATGAAACAACAATAATCGAGTCCAAGTGAAAACCATCGAGAGCCAATGAGATGTTTGAACAATCGAGACAATCGACTAAAATATCTCGTATCGCCCATCACTAAAATTTATACGACAGTGGCGCCACACAAAGGAGTCGGAATTTTGTGCGAACAGTCAACACATTTGAACTAATATTAATTGTTGTTGGATTCAGTGAAACGATTGTCGGCGAATACGACCAATATTTTGTACGTGGCTACGAATGCAATGCTCGGGGCTGTAATGAACTCAAGCTATTCTGTATCTGGAATTAGGCGCCATTGATATGGAAATAGATATGATAAATTTTATCACGTTTGTAATGCTCGTTATTTAACGTAGACTTCTGCAGGTATAAATAATATTATAGCAGGGATGTTATGGAGCTCCGATTCCCAAACGACTGATAATCCGATAGGTACTTTTTGCCATACCCACTATAAAACAAGCCGTGAGGTAGGTCGTTTAATACAACTAAAGTGCGACCCTTGAGGTCCACACGACGAACTTCCCAGTTTAATAAACATTTAATGATAATAATTAAATTAGATATTACACAGAAAAGTACCTAATCATTTTAATCATTAAAACATAATTATTATTTATTTTTAACAATAAATAAAAAAAAACTCGGGTCGCAGTGCCAAAACCCTGCCGACAATATAGTGTATTTGCTAATACAGGCATTGTGCTGTTATTAGGTGAACATAAGTTGGTTTTTGGACAAAATAAAAAATTTAACCCCTTAATACATCCCTTAAAATAATATTTTTTTTTCTTAATTTCAATATTATTATCAATGTAACCTCTGTACCAAATTAAATACACCCTTCAGTAAGTAAATCACTATCCGCAACCTAGTGTTTTCATAAAATTTGTAAGTCCGAACCTGTCGGGGCGATTTTATTAAAATTTTAACAGCACATTTTAATGTTCACTAAAGGGTTAAATTTCAATTTTGAAACAATTCTGAGAATTTTTTCGGAATTTTTGGGCCCAAAAACATTTTTCAACCCCTAAAAACCACCCTTAAAATGGTCCGATTGGGCCCATTTTAAATAGGCTTCGTGCGGTTATGGATTGCAACGTGCCTACCCAATTTCGTCAAAATCAATTAACTCTTTCGAAAGTTATAGCCCGTACACATATATATATAAAATATATATATATATATATATATATATACATATATAAATAGACATTTCCAAAAATGGTGCCAAAATGTTCAGGAGGCTATGAAACGTCGAGAAATTTTGGTCCGGCCCCTAGGTCCCGCCATCCGACCGACGCCAATAGTGTATGTGCCATATGGCAAATACACTAAAAACGGCTGAACCGATTTTTATAAAATTTATGTCGGGTGACACCCTTACGAAGTCGATATAATTTTTTATTCGTGAGATATTGTGTAAAATCTACTTTTTTGGAGTCTATTTGGTTAAGAAAAAAGAACGGCTGAACCGATTTTGAAAAAATTTCTTTTAGATCATATAATTTACGTTAATCGCGTCGTCATTATAAGTGGTTTTTGAAGAAAAGAGAGACAAATCTTCCTGTAACTGGTTTAATGATCTAAAAGAAGGCCAACTTCCTTCAGAGTGAATTCAAAGAATCTCGTTCTTTTAATGCAAGCAGCGGTTAGTTGCAAAAATATAAAAAGCGTTTTGGAATACGCTCCCTAAAGATTTCAGGCGAAAAATTGTCATCACAGCCCGAGCTTGTTGATCCTTTTAAAAGAACTCTACATTTAAATAAATTATAATTAAAAAAAACTAAAAAACACGCTTTTTGAACTAAAAAGTAAAAAATAATTAATTTTATTGTAAAAAAGCGTGGGGTAGTATGAAAATATGATACAAAGCACCCCACGCTTTTTTACAATAAAATTAATTATTTTTTACTTTTTAGTTCATTAAAGCGTGTTTTTTAGTTTTTTAAATTATATTATAATTTATTTTTGCTTTTTAGTCCTGGAGTTCCTGGTCAGGATAATGGGACAAACTTATGGAATTATTGTATTGTAATCGGTCCTTGATAAGTGTGCAAAGTTTCAGTTCAATCTAAAGTTTTTTGCTTTTTTTTTAGTCCTGGAGATCCTGGTCAGGATAATGGGACAAACTTATGGAATTATTGTATTGTCGTCGGTCCTTGATAAGTGTGCAAAGTTTAAACTAAATCTGACCGTTCAAAGTTGGTCAAAATCAAGTTCAAAGAAGTCGGTTACAAACTGACAAACACACAAGCCCGCAAGCATGCAAACATACAGGTGAAGATAATATAAGCGTGTTAAAATCAATGAGTTTCAGCTATCAAAAGAGCAGATATGTCAATAAAGTTAGTTTACTAAAGAAAAACGTTCTTTTAAGAAATTTAAAAAAATGTTCGATATAGTGAACAAATCGATATAGTGAAGTGGGGTATGCATAAAGTGACCATCCGTCCCGATTTAGGCGGGACAGTCCCGATTTTGAGCCACGAGTCCCGATTCAACAAGCGTCCCGCTTTTGTCCCGTTTTCATTAAATCACATGCATTAAGAATGTTTATTTTTTGTCATTAGATTTTTTTACCCACTCAAAGTATTTCATTTATCAATAATTATATAATTGATACCTACCTTTTTTAAGGTAGGTATCAATTATATAATTATTGATATTGATATTTTTATTTTAAATATTATTTATTAAAAAATATTAGCGAGTTTTTGGTGGTTTCTAGCCAGTTTTTGGGGGTTTCTAGCGAGTTTTTGGGGGTTTCAAGCGAGTTTTTTGGGGATTTCTAGCGAGTTTTTGGGGGTTTCTAGCGAGTTTTTGGGGGTTTCTAGCGAGTTTTTGGGGATTTCTAGCGAGTTTTTGGGGGTTTCTAGCGAGTTTTTCGGGGTTTCTAGCGAGTTTTTGGGGGTTTCTAGCGAGTTTTTGGGGGTTTCTAGCGAGTTTTTGAGGATTTCTAGCGAGTTTTTGGGGATTTCTAGCGAGTTTTTGGGGATTTCTAGCGAGTTTTTGGGGGTTTATAGCAAGTTTTTGGGGGTTTCTAGCGTGTTTTTGGGGTTTTCTAGCGAGTTTTTGGGGGTTTCGAGCGCGTTTAAGGCTTTTTTGGGCGTGGAACCTACGGTTGCCTGCGCAGGGTTTTTACAGACCTTGTCCCGCTTTTTGATATTCAGGATTTGGTCACTTTAGGTATGCATTAATTAGTTCACTATATCGCGAGTCTACTGTAGTGAAGACTGAAATATACTAGCGTACGTCATACCTTAAATTTTGGTACTTATTGATTGAGGAGTAAAGTAATATTCTCATGTCTACGTCATTTGACTCAATGCCTTCGTTATGGTGAGTGTGTGCACGTATGTATAACGTACTTAAAGCATTGACAGAATTCCAACTATGCATTCTAAAAGACCTCTTTACTGTTTTATCCCGCCGCTTTTCACATTATTTCCCACCCGCGTACGTCATAACCTACCTATTTTTGTGTATATACAGGATGGCACATCTTAAACAATGCAGTGAAATATTTCGTAAACGGTAAAAACCATAAAAAAAATGTTTTATACAAACGTTATAGAGTGTCAAGGGGGGCAGAAGACTGTGATATCAGATTTAACATAGGTTGTGCTGTGAAGGTCAGGCGAAGGTCAGCTTCGATTTTTTAATTGTAACAGTCCATTTTTATTCCAGAATATGATACAGTATTTAATAGTAAACAGTAAATTATAAAGGTACATATGAGCTAAAGTTAATAAATATTGAGATATTTAGAAATTAAATAACGGTCAAAATGAACGACAATTATAGATAAATTATGGCATAGCAGATAGCCATGATGTTACGCACCGGCCTTCTGGGCTTGAATTCAATTCATAAAAGAACCGAATTGACAAATTAAATTTGCTATTTAATTTGTAAATATCTCAATATTTATTAACTTTAGCTCATATGTACCTTTATAATTTACTGTTTACTATTAAATACTGTATCATATTCTGGAATAAAAATGGACTGTTACAATTAAAAAATCGAAGCTGACCTTCTCGTGACCTTCACAGCACCACCTATATTAAATCGGATATCACAGTCTTCTGTCCCCCTTGACACTGTATAACTTTTGTATAAAACATTTTTTTATGGTTTTTATGGTTTACGAGATATTTCACTGCATTGTTTAAGATGTTCCACCCTGTATATATGACTATACCTATCTACTACAGCGGTACCTACATTCATACATGCATAATGCATACATATGTTATTGCATGATTTTTTACTGAACAACTTTCCCCGTGTAAACTGGACAGTTCGGGGGACAATGTGTATCTGTGGTCGAAAAACAAAACTGTTTATGTCGAACTTTTCGTATTTATGAGTGAAACTTTTTATCGTCGTTTTTTTCGTTTGGTTACGCATGTCGAGGTCACGTTACGTCACGTACACTCGAAAAATCGCGTATATATCCCAACATTATTGCAGAACACTGTGTCATCCCAAACAGACTACTTGATATATCATAAATATAGCAGTATACATAACTGGATGCGTGGCGTAGGGGTATCGCAGCTGCTTTATACGCAGTAGATGATCGCTGATTCGAATCCGGCCGGCACCATCAATTTTAGTTTCTTTTTTAACTATTGAACTATTGATATTTATTTTCCAAATCATCAGATAGATAAACTCTGTTTTGTGTAGAGATGTGTATTTAATTGTATAAGTATTTAGATAATCTATTTAAAGTTTCCAGAGCCCTTTAACTTTTGAATGAAAAGAGTTCGTATACAATATCGAAGTAATTTCATATTACATGTAATTATGTAGATACTTTTGAAAGATTAAACCATTATTGAATTAGCGACGTTTCGTGATTTCATATTTAATTTAACTAGACTGGATGTAATGCAATTATGAATTAAATTGAATTTTGGAAATTCACAGATGACGCTAGAGGTACTATCAATGCAAAACATTTTGATAACAATCCCCGCTAGGCGCCTGCCTGTTTGCCTGTCTATATGTATGTATACCGGCTATTCTCGAGAACTACTGAACGGATTTAAATGCGATTTTTACCATTTGATAGCTTATTTTTTGAGGAAAGTTTAGGTCTATAAAAATTCATGCTATATGTTATTGGGAGGCTTAGCAGTGAACAAACAATGTATGGGAGAAATTATGGTTTTAAAAAGTTCTACAAAAGCTTTCCGGCCCGGCTTCGCCCGGGTGCAAATCGGATTGAATTCAAGTTAGATTGAAATCAAGTTTATGTCGATTTCAATTTAAAAAATTCACAGATTTCGCAATCCTTGCAACCATCGAGGACATTGGAAATGATAACAGCATATATGAAACATAATTAACTGTTTATTATACACACAATATTTATCAATGCACTGTTTAGTTTTGTCAGGAATAACCCTATTATTCTTCTGTTATATACGCGTTCACTTTTGCTTGATTACTTAACTTTTAAATGGATTTTTCTACAGTATTTATTAACATTTGCTCAAAAATAACACCGCAGATCGTCGCAAATACCTTTCAATTAACTAGACATGATATAAAACACATTTCGAAAAAATTGCACTTGTTCAATTTTGCATGATTGCTCCTCACTTGATCGCGACACCGTTGTCTTTTGGCCTTGAACGAAAACTCGTAACTCTGCCCCCATATACGAACATAAACATTTCCAATGTTAAAACAGTATAAAACAATAATATGCCTGTGGATGTAAAATTCTTTAAGGAATTCTTCCTTCTCAATTATAATAATAATATTCTGTCAAATTAATTGTCCTTATAATTGGTGCTCTTGGTGGAGCCAAACCGTCACTGTTGGCAAATATAAAAGCTATCCCGGCATGTCAGCGCAATGCTGAGTCACTAGTCTGCCGCATGCAAAAGGCTGTGCTTATTGGGTCGCTCCGTGTACTCCGTGCGCACGACCCAAATTCACTGTAATCGCCCATTTCATGGTTTGAGACGCGGTTATAGTTTCAGCTTGCTCCGCAAGTATCTCTTGTGTGACGGTGACGAACCTGAAGTTTAGGGTGCTTGTGGATGCAAAATTCTTTAAGGAATTTATCCTTCACGTAATAATAATAATAAGTCGCCGGCAAAAGCGATAATATATCTATATATTAAATTTGCACCCGGGCGAATACGGGCCGGGCAGCTAGTTATATACACGGTGTCCCAAAATTGCTGGGACACAGAGCTACCACGTGTAGTAGAGGTCAAAAGAAGTCGATTGGACTCAATTTAATTTTTATACCAAAATGTACCTTTTGCCCGTGAGAAGAGTTCAAAGTTTACATAAAAAAACACATTTTTGGACGCTGTTCAGAAATGAGTGAAACAAATTGAATGAAAATTGACAAAAGTGCATTTTAGAGGATTACTCTTCTTTCGGTAATCAAAGAAACCCAAAAAAAAATTGTAGAAGGGTTAAAACCACCCTCACCCCCGGACATTTTTTTCAGAACTTTCTTAGGGGTTGTAATACGGTTCTCAAATTTTTTTAGCGAGAAGACTGATTAATTATCTTCATTTTATTACTCTTGTAAAAATTTCGTATTCCGCATAGTTCCGAAGGAATAAAATGTTTTCTTAAATAATGCTAACAGATATTCCTAGTACAAGTTTAATAAAATTGTAATACAAAATTTTATATACAAAATTTTATGTAAACTTTGAACTCTTCTCACGGGCAAACGGTACATTTTGGTATATAAATAAATTGGGTCCAATCGACTTATTTTGACCTCTACTACACGTGGTAGCTCTGTGTCCCAGCAATTTTGGGACACCCTGTATAATATAATAAAAATTTTGTTCTGTTTATCAGTTTCGAGCAAAAATCTATGATAATGTGGAGTATACACAAATTGGATATACGTCAAAAATATCAAATAAAGCGATGGTCTCTTGATGGAACTTGATCGAGGAACCTTGAAGTTAAATAAAAATCTCGACATTTGTTATCTTTCAGCGACAGAAAAAAATAAATGGTCCGACACAACTCGGTTTAACTTTCCCATATATGGTCTATAATCTATACCTATCGTACATCGTCACCCTCACAGTTCATGAGAAGTAGATACAGCCCTTAAACAACGTATTCGAATAAACGAGAACCCGTTGGAAAAATTTAATTAAAATAATGTTTATGAACTGTTTTTAACTAGAATTGTTGAATTATTTAGATTCAGCTTCGAAGCGGCAGGACGTCGGAAAAAGAGAAAAATAGTTATAATTGAAGTGGGCTGGAACGTTTATTATTAAAGGACTAAAAAATTGCCAACATTTAAAATCTAAGCCATTTTTAACATCTAGGTCAATATAGTGTATCTGGCTACAATCTACAATTTAATACGCTAATGAATATTTTTTTGAAGTGAAAACTTCCTTAGGCGCGTTATAGGCACTTTTGCCTGGGTACTGAAATAACGGGAAGCGTTCGCAAAAAACCGTAAGAATTCGCAACCTGACCGTTCGCAACCTGACCTTAAGAATTCGCAACATACTTATATCATAAAAACGGCAGTCTAGACACTTCCATTCATAGCGCAGTTGGTTACGTCTTTGCGTTCTATGCATAGGAACCTGGGTTTGAGGATGGCAGCATAGGATTTTTGGCGTTTTTTTTCTAAATTCTACATGATATTTATTTATATATATATATATATTTTATTTTTGTTATATTCTTTCTTTGACAATAATTATATTTTTTTTGAAACCAAGGTGGAATTAATTAAAAACACAATTTTAATATTTTAGTAATAAATTATTTTTAGTTCATAAATGCGCTATAATAGATGACACCAAAAATTAGAAAATCTGAAGTTTTCACTTATGTCGTGTGGTCATAAGCACACACCCATTTTTTTTTATTTTAGCCAACATGTGTGAAATTAAAAAATGGCTTCATCAGCCATCACATTTTTGTATGTCTTCATTGCAAGTAGGTACACGGGAGATTTTTGTAATGAATAAATTTTTACGTGAGTCAACGCAATTTTCTTCATATTTAATATAAAAAAATGTCAGTGTTAATTTTGAAATTTGTAGGCATTTGTGCGAATTTCATGTAATTTCCCTTGTGGGGTAGCGTGGAAAATATGATGTGCCTGATTTTTTATGCACACACTTGTCTGGCAGTCGGAATATGTCTGTTCACTGTTGTGAAGCAAAAGAGTAAAATATATAGTGTACATTAGAAGGACAGGAACGGCTTAAGAGCATGCCGTGTAATTTACAGTCTATACTAGGGATGTTACGGAGGGTTCCATGACATTTGATCCCAGCAGTTTGATCCCACGACATTTGATCCC
The DNA here is from genome assembly GCA_039654895.1 of Mongoloraphidia duomilia. Classification (NCBI taxonomy): domain Eukaryota; kingdom Metazoa; phylum Arthropoda; class Insecta; order Raphidioptera; family Raphidiidae; genus Mongoloraphidia; species Mongoloraphidia duomilia. The sequence continues at coordinate 7,460,767 of CM077516.1, forward strand.
ACGACAATTGATCCCACGACATTTGATCCCAAAAATTGTCTATAAACTAACAGAGCCTGATAAGTATTAAAGTTATTAAATTTCATTAATTTAATGAAATAATTTAATCGAGGGAAATTTGTTTGAATTAAATTTGTAGACATTATGATATATTTGTAATTACATTGATATTCGAATTCTAACGAATGTAATAGTAAATATAATGTGTTTATGAGTTAATAATCCTTTAAAGATTATGTAAAGATCAAGTTGAATAATCCACTTTTATTTATCATTTCCCGGGATACGTCGTAATTTTGTCAAATATCGTATTTTTTAAATTTTGTTGAAAAATTACCTATTGTACATAGAAACTTCGAAACATCAGATGTGCAGTCAATTTGGTCTTTCGTGCTTTTCACATTATAACGAATTGTTAAATATGCCATTAAAGTTTATGAAAAGTCAGCGTGATAATTTGTTATTAATTCATAAAATACAATATTTGACAAAATTACGACGTATCCCGGGCAATGATAAATAAAAGTGAATTATTCAACTTGATCATTACATAATCTCTAAAGGATTATTAAATAATAAACACATTATACTATTACATCCGTTAGAATTCTAATAACAATGTAATTACAAATATATCATAACGTCTACAAATTTAATTCAAACAAATTTCCCGACAAAGGGAATAATCGATTAAATTATTTCATTAAATTAATAAAATTTAATAACTTTATTACTTATCAGACGCTATTAGTTTATAGACAATTTTTTGGGATCAAATGTCGTGGGATCAATTGTCGTTGGGATCAAATGTCGTTGGGATCAATTGTCGTGGGATCAAATGTCGTGGTATCAAATTGCTGGGATCAACTGACGGCACACCGTTACGGAGCTTCGACTCCGACTCCGATATGTCGGAACTTCCGATTGATTTTACACCTCCGGTTTCGACTTCGGTTCCGATACTTTTAAATCGGAGGTTTTAATTTGCTAAATGTTATAAAAATGTGATTACTTTGTTTATTACTTTTTTATTTGTGACACCTATTATTATTATTATTATTATATTATAGAGGTTTATTATTTTTTAATTGAAATTAAAGAGGCTGACTGATTAATGTTTGTAGTGTTTGTACTATTTTATTTTATTGCCTGCCCTTAACACATCTTTCTTCTGCCACCATCTCCGACTCCGATTCCGGTTCCGACTCCGGTTCCGGTTCCGACTCCGAAAAACCAAATTTAAAAACTCCGACTCCGACTTCGGTTCCGATATAACCACCTCCGTAACATCCCTGGTCTATACCAACGGTTCCCAACCTTTTTAATTCTGCGGACCACTAATTTTGTAAAAAAAATTTGAGGCCCACTAACTAAATACACAAGTAAAAACTATAAACACACAAATACAAATAGACATTTATATACTCGATTGTTCCCATCTCGACCCATGAAGCTCCGATAATATTTATCTTCGCTTAGACTCTCGACCGGCGTCCACGGCCCACACTGTAAAAAATGGATTTAAAAATACTTTGAAAGAAGTTTTTATGAAGTTTTCTGTGTAAAAATAAATAATAATGTAAAATCACTTAGAAAATCGAGCGAATTCTACCTTAAGGTAAGTGATTTTACATTATTATTTATTTTTACACAGAAAACTTCATAAAAATTTGGACTTTTACTGAAAAGTTAATCAAATTTGTGATTTTTACATAAAGTAAATTAAAATTACATAATTTGTGTAATATTCCAATAAAGTGTGTAAAAATTACAAAATAAAATGTATAGTTACATATATAAAATGGATAAATACAAAACAAATTAATGTAAAATTAGTAACCACGCATGCGCAATGTGTTTTTATGGAATCTACGCGATGTGCAGACATCGGATGGGATCGGATGGGATGGGATGGGATGTGATGGGATCGGATCAGATCGGATCGGATCGGATTGGATCGGTTCGGATCGGATGGCATAGGATAGGATCGGATTGGATCGGATGGGATCGGATGGGATCGGTTAGGACGCATAGGACGGGACGGGACGGGACCGGACAGGACAGGACAGGATAGGATAGAATAGAATAGAATAGAATTTATTTATTGTCCAATATAGCAGTGAGCCTAGGATTCGTCATACAAAAATATTTAATAATTATATTTAATTGAATAAAATTCATTAACTGAATACAAACAAGATTTAATTAGTAGGGTCTTTAGCTCTCTTTTAAATTTAGGGAAAGGAAGTGACTACAGCTCAGCGGGAAGACTGTTGTAAAATTTCAAAGCTGAATATTCTGGGGCTATTGCAATACAGAGACTTAAGTTCGGTTTAGGGAGTAAAATTAAGTTGTTATTACGTGTTTGATAACGATGCAGTGTACTGTGAGTGGAGTACTTCCCAAAATATTTCCGTATGTGACAAAGCGAGTAAAAAATGTAGATAGATGGAGCAGTTAAAAAAATTTTATGTCTTATAAAATAATTTTTGCAGCTGTCACGATAGTCAAGATTGAAAATAATTCTTATGGCTTTCTTCTGCATTAAGAAGACTCTATGGAGTTCCGATATACTACAACCCCAAAACATGATTAGAGAAATAGTTACACCGACTTCTAATTGAATGTTAGGTTAGGGAAGATGATTGTAAAACGAAGGGAAACATTATTTAATTTTTTTTTAAGTCGATTATTTTTTTTAATTTCCTAGTAGTTGGTTGAACACGCCGCGCTATAGTGAATAAAAAAATGTCTGGAGTTTTGTTAACGTAATCGAAAGATGCGCCAATATAAAAACAATTTAATAATTTAATTAAGTTTTTAAACGACAATGTTAAGAACAACGTATACCTACTTGTCTGTTGTACCGGCTGATTGCCATGCACAATAATTACTCCGGGTTGATATCTCACGTTTAAATCAACTTTTTAGAGTTTAAAGCGAACTCGGCTTCTACAACTTTAAAGTAAATGATACGTTAAGTCAAGCGTTTGCCTTCCAACGAGCTACCATCGAGCTAGGAATTTCGGTTTTGCACATTACATTATTAAATAAAAAAATGGGTGTGTGCTTATGACCACACGACAGAAGTGTAAACTTCAGATTTTCTAATTTTAATATATATATATATATATATATATTATATATATATATATATATATATATATTTAATCACACAGTTTAATCATAAATATATTAAAATCGGCCTATACAATTAAATTTAATGAATATAATACCTTAACGATAATATTACGTTTTAGTGTCATCTGTTAGCGCACTTGTGAACTACAAAATATATGTTTTAGTGTCATCTGTTAGCGCACTTGTGAACTACAAATGACTTTTTACTCGTATTAAGTTTTTAGTGTCATCTATTAGCACACTTATGAATTACACGCCCAGCATATTGCAAATACGTGTTCGTATGAACTACTCACTAATAGCATATTGCAAATACGCGTTCGTGTTTGAGTCGAGTAACCCCGATTGTCACCGTCGAGTGCGTTTTACATGGCTGTTGTTAACTGCCTAGGCAAAGCGCGCCTAAGAAAGTTTTCACTTCAATAATCGAGGAATTTCTTTGACATAATCAGAGTAGAAGTTCTTGATTGTGATGGGCTAGCTTAGGTCTGAGAGTTCATTAGAGATGGCGGCGGAAAAACCAATACTGGTCAACGGCGGCTCTCAGAAAAAATCAAGACCTTGGTCACTTGGTGTCAGGTGGCAACCGACCGTAAAAATCTATATAGCCAATCTTCATACTAATCATGAGGCGAAAATGGCACCTCATGATAGGCAAGCCGCCCACGTAACGTGAAACAGGTGAAATGAGATGAATGAATTATTCAAGAGTCAACAAATCTACTTGATGGAGTATACCACTTTCTTATCTATTTTGTCAATGACTATTTCGAAACTATTAATCCCAATATCATTTTTTAGGTCATCGCTTAAAATTCAACTGCTTCACGATGGACACAGGTTATGTAATTGCAAGCTACGTATATTTTTTACTATTTCAGCATAGAATGATTTAAGTCAGTGGCGGCTCCTCATGAGAGCTCGGACGCCGCAATGCCGAAGATGCGCACGATGAGAGAAAATATTGTCACAAATCTCATAATATTTTTAATATCACACTTTGTGTAAATCTGAATAATATGTTTTAATTTCAGAAACATAGCAATCATGAAACCAGCCGCAGGTTATTCTTTAAAAGTCACTGCCGGAGGTGCTCAGTTTGTGAATTGCACGCTTATAATTCCCACCTCCACATGGTAGAGAGAATGATTAGTCCGAATGAACAATTTATCGCGTAAAGAGCTGCACGCTTCGAGACCCTAGCAATGTTTATTTTTCTTGGTCTATAATCCGTGTGTATATGCATGTGAGTAAGGTTTCCCTTCGTGTGTAGCGGTAACGTAGTGGCTATAAGCAATAGGTCTCGTGTTCAAATCCTTAACTAACATACTGTTTTGTTTTTGAGTAAATCGGTTAGATCTAAATATCAAAATAAATCTATTCAATAACATTAATAATTATTTAAATGAATTTAATGTTATAATATGCTTTATTGTATTATTTTTGTTTCTCTACAAACGTATAGTATCACCGAGATAAAATGTACGGAGATTTTTGTTTGACTAAAAGAAATATAGCTTCTACGTGCGTCATAGTAACCACGATTTTTCTTTTAATACAATAGACACCAAAGCATAAAAATGCCAGCTTTTTTACAATTAGAGTACGAAATACATTGTGTAATGACACCAACAGCTAAGGTTATTTGGGCCTAGTCAAAGAATACACAAAAGCACAGAGTGTTTGATTTTTTGCAAATATTCCCTCACTAGGGTGGGAAGCTACTCCAGGACTCCGGTCGACTCAGTCGAACTCTTTTTTTTAATGTTCAATAGCATGCCAATGATTTAATTGTAACTTTAGCTCCGTCGATTTACGCTGTCACTCACCAGACGGCAGGACCAGGCATCTGCTCACATCGAAACCTACCATTTTTTATATTGTCCACGGGAATATAAAAATAAATAATATTTTCAACAATAAAGTTGATTTATTTCGAGTCATGTCGATCTGAGACAAGCCAAGATTTTTTCTATCTATTTATTAAATAAATATTGAATAAGTTGGCATTGAATGGCTTCTTCGAACAATGGCATGGTTGGGGTAACTATAATCCTCAGTATTTCTTAAATCGCGCGCGTATAGCACAGAACGTTTTATCTGATCTGAAAAGTTTTGCTGTTCGCAATTTATAAACTTCTTCTCGTGCAAAAATTTCTTTTTGTTACACTCACCGTGCTGTAGTTCTTCCGTGGCACGCACAGAATTCCTAAATACTTTTGTTTTTATTTGTTTTAATGAATTAACTGCTGCACAAAAGTTGTTTTGTTGTCGTTATTTTAGTTATTTTTCACACTATAATTATGAGAGTTATTATAAATGAAAAGATGTTATATGAATGTTGTTCTTTCAGTGTTTCCACTCAAGTTGTTCATTTGGAACAGTTTATGCTACGTTTCTTAACAACTCGTCGAAAATCTGCGGAAAGACTTCAAGGGTTTCATTTTTGAATTTCAAAAGATGAAAATATTCTTAATTTTTAACCGACTAGAAAATAAAAACAGGTAAAAAACTTTTAAGTTAAACGGTTTTATTTTAAATCATCAGCTGTACCAAAAAATAATTAGGACACAAACCAAGGGGCACTTCGTGTCGCTACGTCAGCGAAAAAAGTAATAAAAACGTGGGGCGCATAAAAATCTGTATAACGACTGTATAATTATTATTAAATAAGAACGGCTTGTCTAGAAAAATGTGTTTCCAAGCCCACCAACAGAAATATTTCAAATGCGCCCCACGTTTTTATTACTTATTCCGCTAACGCAACCAACACAAAGTGCCCCTTGGTTTGTGTCCTAATTATTTTCTAGTTTTTGGTCCAGCTGATGATTTAAAATAAAACCGTTTAACTTAAAAGCTTTTTACCTATTTTTATTTTTTTAAATTCTTGTTTGCAATTAAGAGGAAGGATATAAGAACAAAAAAGTTGGTTCACATTATTTGTTTATCTATGGGGAATAACATACACTGTTCAAAATAATCAAATTTTGATACGTGGGACGAAAACGAAAGTACACACACATGTTGCGACGATTTATTTAATTTCATATTCTATTTTAAAATAATTTCCTTACTTAATTACATTTACGAAATATAAAGTGCAGTTGAATTTCACTAAGCCGAACTTCTATATAACTCCAAATATTCTCTTAGTCGAACTTTTACCACGAATAAATAATAAAATCTTTGAGGAATTTAAAAGGTCAAACTATTTTCAACCATCGCAATCTTGATTATTGTAACAATAGATACAGTAAGTTAGTGATGCGCGTTTACGAGATATTTTAGTCGATGGTCTCGATTGTTCAAAGTCTTCAAACATCTCGATGACTCTTGATGGTTGTCACTTGGACTCGATTGTTGTTGTTTCATAGTTCATCGAGACCAAGTCGCATAGTACTGAATCGTACACTCAAGAGGAACGTAATGTATAATCGTTCATCACTCAACTGTGGTCGAGTCGATGGTCGATTGTGCAGTAATCGCGTAAATACGAATTCAACAGTGAAGAGATCACAGAGTTATAGGTACCGACTGAACAGTGTGAACAGTGAACAATCAACGTTTAGACGCTAATGACCTCTGTTGTCGAGCGTCTATAATCTACAATTCAATTCAACAATCAACGAGTCGCGTGAACGTCAGTCGACTAGCATATAACCTTGAATCGCGATTATATGTATTTTCATTCGCTGCTATTGCTATAACCTATGTGGAAAATAATCGACTTGAACAATCGAACATTTCGATTGTAAAATCAACTATAGGAGTCGATTGTGGACTCGATTGTTATTATGAACGATTACAGTTATTTCGATTGTAAAAACATCTCGTAACCGCCCATCACTACAGTTGGTCCTGCGTTGTACATCGACCCATAGAAAGTGGCAAGTGTACAAAACAAAGCAATATTTGTGGGATTCTTTCTAAGTAACATATATCTATCAAACATTTCAACTTGTTTTTCAACTTGATGAATAATGTACTCAACATCTGCAGAATACCGATTCAGTTGTTCTTGCTAAAACTTTATGTGGTTACGGTGTATACAGGATGTTTTGTAAACTTGCAAATCTTTCATACTGCAAATTCTGACATTTATTTTTGTAATTTATTTATTATATAAAAATTCACATTATTGATTTTTGATTGATTTGTGGTCTAAATGAAACCTTATGATGAGACATTAATCACAAAAAAAGTTGAGCATAAAAATATTTCAGAGATATGGAGGGTCAAAATTGGTCACATAATTCAGTAAGTGAAATTTATAATTAAACTTTAAAGACACAACTGTAATTTTAAAAATTCCGATCAAAACAATTTGCAGACCTCCAAACGGTTTATTTTTGGGGTCACTCTTTTTTTTACACAATGTTATGCAACGAACTTCCCAGTTTGATAAATATTTAATAATAATAATTAAATTAGAAATTACACAGAAAAGTAATCATTTTAATACTTAAAACATAATTATTATTTATTTTTAACAATAATTAAAAAAAAAAAACGGCTGAACCGATTTTTATAAAATTTATGTCGGATCAAAATGACGCTAACACGCCTCGATTGACACCTTTACGAAGTCGATATAATTTTTTATTCGCGAGATATTGTGTAAAATATACTTTTTTGGAGTCTATTTGGTTAAACCGATTTTGAAAAAATACTCTTAACATAGGTGCTGTGTTTTGTTTCACATGTTACCCACTTCCGACTACTTCCGTTACATCCAATATTTCTAAAATGTCAACCCAGTAGAGACATTAGACGTTATTCACGCCAAAATCTATCCGAAGATATTTAAAAAATTACGAATAGAAAATTACGTATAGAACTTTTCCAAAATTAACGCTTATCATAAAAAACACTCGCAGCTAGAAATACCATTGATTGTGAATCAAAAACAGCTGACGCGGACTTTAAACTTTTGGGGTTGATTTAGAAGTTATCGTTTACAAATATTGATTCGTTAATATCTGATCGAACGTTACATTTCGTTAGAAGTTTATCGTTTTGTATGTCGCCTAAAGCTGTATTATTATCATCACTGATTTGAATATAACGGATAACGTACGTATAGGTTATGTTCACGAAGTCTACTAGCGCCGCTAGCGGGCAATAGCGCACGATTGAACTCATTTGTATTGTTGTTTAAGACTGCGAAATTTTTTAATAAACGAATACCATTTAATTTCGCTGCGTGCATATAGTATAAAAAGCATAGCATAAAAGGTACATGAAAATTATTTATTTTAAGTTTTTTCTTCTTCAATTTTGACATATAATAAAAAATAACTAATTAATTTATATCGCTGGAGGTGTACCTACATCTATAAGTCTATGGTTTATATTGACAGCCTACTGTATAACCTCAAACAATGGCGCCTGTAATCTTGCGGACCGGGCTTAAAAGCAAATTTATAGATTTATAGTAATAATTTCCAAATAAGTTAGAAGGAAAATCATGGTTTTACTTACTTGACTTTTTAAACAACAATGTTCACAGACAATTACGGAAAATTAGAGTTCCGAGTTTACGATGGATCTCACAACGAGCGCTTGCGTCGATATTATTATAACTCCGCCCCCCTGCACACAGTCTATAGACATCTAGAACGCTTAAAACCTTTTAAAAACGGTAGGACGTCCGTGTCGGCAAGGCGTCACTGGCGACTTCAAGATTTTATTTAGGGGAGGGCCCCTGACACATTGTTTTCTCCAGATTCGAAGAATATTTCTTACATATATCAACAACAATGCTCAGAGAGCCTAGCCAGACAGGCGTCGTTCTTCCCCTTCAACATTTTCAGGCCGAATTGACTCGTAGCAATCAATAAAGGTGTAGAAAATCATCTCGGATTGAAATCCCTAGCTGCACTGTAAGAAATGAGAAGGCCGGTTACATAGATTATCGATGGTCCATTTGTATAAGCCAGCGATTAATCTGGTAATAGGCATACAAAGAGACAATGGCGTCGCAAACAGGTATCGCCTGCACATCGCGTAGATTCCATAAAAACACATTGCGCATGCGTGGTTACTAATTTTACATTAATTTGTTTTGTATTCATCCATTTTATATATGTAACTATACATTTTATTTTGTAATTTTTACACACTTTATTGGAATATTACACAAATTATGTAATTTTAATTTACTTTATGTAAAAATCACTAACTTTACAGTAAAAGTCCAAGTTTTTATGAAGTTTTCTATGTAAAAATAAATAATAATGTAAAATCACTTAGAAAATCGAGCGAATTCTACCTTAACTTTCAAAGTATTTTTACATCCATTTTTTACAGTGTGCTTGAGGGGATGACCCCCTGCCCCCCTGGAGCCGCCACCGCAAGACGTACTGAGGGAGAGGGGATCTTTAGGTGACAATTTTAGCGGGAAATTTAAATTATCAGTATAGCTCATACACACAATTTTATTTAACAAGCTGAGAACACTGAAAATATTGTTCTTATTGAAGTATCGACGTTATTATACGGTTATACAGCCCGCCAAAAAAGTCGTCCATCAAATATCAATATGGCGATATATAGGTTGGTTTCAAGCAATGGTCGCCATCCGCTATCCATTATGTTCAGATCAGTGATTATTATATGTTCTCTGACAGTTTCAAAACAGAATTTATCGTTTACGTCTTCCATGGAGTTCACTGAAGATGGCACCTATACAATGGCCGTTAAATATGGAGATGTATTTCAACAAAGTATTCAAGGTGTTAATTATATAATTATTGTAATATATACACACAGGATGACGATTTTCAGAGTAAAGCACGAAGTGACGGGGTGAAGTTTGTGTGGCTACGTAGGTTCAAAGTTTGTGCTTAGTGATGCGCGTTACGAGATGTTTTAGTCGATTGTCTCGATTGTTCAAACATCTCGATGACTCTCAGAAACGGTCGACTAAAGCAATTCTTTCATTATGTAATGTTTTAAAGAGGATTACATTTCCTACAATTTTCATTCCCACAACTTTTCTGTGGTACTAATGGTAAGCGCGCTGCAGCTTCTTGAAAATCACCCGCTCCGCTTTTTGTAACCTTGGTAACCAATGTGTAACATGTGTATTTTCAATTTAAAGTTCGATGAAGAAGAAAATAAATAAAACTATTGAAAAGAACATTACATTTTCCCCCCCAGGGGGGACACTGGGATGTAATTGTTATCGCAATTCCATTCCAATGTTCTTTGGGAATTAGCGCTCCCAGGGACCCGAGCTCGTACCAGTCGGTTTGTGTATGTCGGCTGGGGGATTTTAATACACAAATATGTTATTAATTGTTGTGTTGAAGACGCTACTGACCTGAGTTGTCGACGCGTCTATAATCTACAATAATAATAATATTACATTTTAACCATTGGTTACCAAGGTTACAAAAAGCAGAGCGGGTGATTTTCAAGAAGCAGCAGCGCGCTTACCATTAGTACCACAGAAAAGTTGTAGGAATGAAAATTGTAGGAAATGTAATTCTCTTTAAAACATTACATAATGAAAGAATTGCTTAAATCGACCGTTTCTGAGAGATTTCGAAAAAAGCAAAAAAGGTGGGAAAATTTCGTGGTTTTTCGGCTCCCCCCACGTTAGCACAGGGTCCTCGAGGTCGAAAACTCAAATTCTACTCCACAGAGTACCCACAAACAACATACCAAAATATAATTAACTTCGGAATACTTTCCAGGTAAAAAGTACCTGACTGCTGGACTAAACCCAATTGGGGACTTTTTTGTTTGCTAAATTTTCATCCAATATTCCATTTTTTCATTTGCCCCCTTTTTTGGGCTTGGGGGGCCCAACTGTAAAGTGCCTAGGGTCCCTGGGTTTTTAAGTCCAGGCTTGTTTCTATCACTACGGGAGAATCGTCGTCATTTCTAGTAAATATATTATATAATCACACGTAGATTGTTCTAAATATTCGATTAATATTGTAGGATGCTAAAGACGCGTTGTATGTATCGCTTAAGGTGTGTATAAAGTCTGGAGGCTGCAGAGGGAAATTTGCCTCGTACTTGTCAAGAGGGCTTGGATAATGTTTGCAGGAAATACAAGTATATCTACATGACATCCGACATTCGCTTCCTTCATGTCCGTTATCCTGATGTTGCCGTCCTGCTTAAGGGTGTTAACAGGGACTCCAGTTTTCCAATCACTAAGGAAAGCCCTTATAAACACGTTTTCAATAGGAAGTAAGTGCAGTGTGAAGCGAATAATATTGATTGATTAAAATCAGTGCTTTTAAAACTGCGACTTACAGGTTTCCGAGAAACATGTTCGACATGTCCAAGGAACGAAATTGTTCCACTGTTTTACTGACACCTTTGCGTTGAAGGAATGAAATTACAGTCGAACTTCGATAACTCGAATCATGACTTGCCACAAAAAAATTCGAGTTATCAAATAATATTATGTTACGGAAATTATTTATACCTTGTTAAAGCATGGCTTCTCTTACAGTTTCTATCAACAGAATTTAAAAATCAAATAAAAACAGGTCTAAAAAAAACCTAATTGTAGTCTGCCATCCTTAAATGAGTCAACCTGTATAATTGAAAGTATTTTCCACTCGGAGAGTCGATCGAACCTAACAACTTGTATCTTGCCTTCTCTACACCATCGGCCATGATGGACGATCACGACTGGGCCATGATTACCACATCATTGCGCAGCTGTCCACACAATCGTGCATTGTCCATTTGATGACCCAACGTCCTTTGATGTTTGTTCAAAAAACCGACACAGCGGCGATTAGGCTCGATCGTCACCGATCATGGGCAATTACAGGCGATTATGACCTCCACATATTCGTGGATGCCTGTAATCGTCCATCATGGCCGATAGTGTAGAGGAGGCATTAAACATTTTTTCGTAAACGTTCTCATTTTCGATATAAACTTGCCAATTAACCTCGCCGCTCGCGTGAACATCCTATATGTATAAGTAGTTCTGACATATTCTAGAATGCAATGTTTCGAGTTCTAGTTTATGCGATGTTAAATGTAAGTTAGAGAGAACCGCCTGAACATTTTTAATTATCACTGTGCTACACAGAGAAACCATAGACAATCCTACCAATGTAGCTGTTACGTCAAATACAAAATATAAAAAAGTTGCCAACTGCGTGTCGGACCACGCGCAGTGAAGGGTTCCGTTGTCAGGAAGAACGTATCCACCATGTTGGATTTTTAATGATTTTTGATTTTTCTCGTAATTATCACCTTAATTAAACACTATCTAGTATGTTCCTAATTTCAATGCTCTAGCTCGATTGGAAGTAGTTTTTATTTCGTGCTAGAATCCGCCATGTTGGATTTTTAGTCCGCCATGTTGAATTTTCATTGATTTTTGATTTTTCTCGTAATTATCACTATTATCACAATTATCACTATCTATCTATGTTCCAAATTTCAAATCTGTAGCTCGATTGGAAGTGCACTGTAAGAAATGAGAAAGCCGATTACATAGATTATCGATGGTCCATTTGTAGCCAGCGATTAATCTGGTAATAGGCACACAAAGAGACAATGGCGTCGCAAACAGGTATCGTCTGCACATCGCGTAGATTCCATAAAAACACATTGCGCATGCGTGGTTACTAATTTTACATTAATTTGTTTTGTATTCATCCATTTTATATATGTAACTATACATTTTATTTTGTAATTTTTACACTTTTTATTGGAATATTACACAAATTATGTAATTTTAATTTATTTTATGTAAAAATCACAAATTTGTTTAACTTTACAGTAAAAGTCCAAGTTTTTATGAACTTTTCTGTGTAAAAATAAATAATAATGTAAAATCACTTAGAAAATCGAGCGAATTCTACCTTAACTTTCAAAGAATTTTTACATCCATTTTTTACAGTGTACCCTTAGATTTATGATGATCTATCAGCCAGTCAGTATTTATGATGATCTATCCCTCAGGAGTGTCACCCCTAATTTTTTTTCGTAATTTCACAACACCATTGTATAGCGGTTCATAGAAGACGCCTACCTTCCAAATTTCATTTATATAGTGCCAATAGTCTCCGAGTAAAATGGCTGTGAGTTGTGACATACAACAGACAGACAGACGGGCAGGACGAGATTATAAGGGTTCCGTTTTTGCCATTTGGCTACGGAATCCTAAAAAATATATCAGCCACTCTTTTGATCATATTCCAATAATGAATATGCAGTACACGACTGATTTGTTATAGAAACGAATAGAGAGATTACTTTTTAAGTCATTGCTCGCTAAAGGTACGTGCAGTACGCAGCTGGGATTCTAGATGGTAGCATGTATGGTAGATGGTGGTTGAAATTATAAGCGCTTATAGGTTTGCACAACGAAGCTTGGATACTACCATTGGTAGGTACAAGTTTAAATAACGTTTGAATTGTCAGATATCGAAGACGAATATTTGTGTTCTTTTGTTACAAAGTGGTATATTTTAAATACAAATTTGGGTAGGAGCTATCATGTCCACCCTATTAATAGAAAACGATCTAAACATGGCGAATTTCATCATTTATACCAAGAATTAAAATTTTACCCAAACCGGTTTTTTGAATATTTACGTATGGAACCTAACACTTTTAAATACGTCTTAGAAAACTCAAAAGAAATTAAATAAAAAGTGGCAAAATTTCATTTATTAAACTAGTCACATCCATTGTGAAAGTGAAACTTGTAACGGCCATTTGACAGTTGTCACACGTTGATTGTAGTAGTCAGCGCGCTGAAAGAATGGTGAGATACATTCTTGTATCTGCTAGCTCTTGTAACAGCGCTTATACCTGCTACATTCACTGCTTCGTTGTGTACGCTCGCATATATAACAATGCATTAATTTAAGCAAGCCCTGCTATGATCTACGCTACCATCTAGAATCCCAGCTCCATTCTGTACGTATCTTAAGTCAGCGCTTCCAATCCAACAATTCCCCTTCTGCATCTAACAGTTTTCACTCGTCCGGTACACTCATGGAACTTTTATGGGTACACCACAATGGGAAAGATGCATAAATCTTAAATCTTCGAAAACTCATATTATAATGAAACAGCCAATTTTGTCATTGATATCCGTTGTATTTGTGTAAGCAAACAAATACCCTTAATAAAGCTCAAATTAGACGCTGCAATTTTTCTTACAAATTATTTTTTCACAACGCATTTTGATACAATTGCGACATGTAATATGTGCATGCTAAAAAAATCGTGACATACAGATTTATTTACATTTTTAGTAACTTCTAGTAGCTTTTGTGTCTGCAACTGTAATGTTGGCTATGAATGATCTTAATTTTTGACAGATGCAATGATTTAAGAATTCTTATCTTACTTCTTTAACAAATGGCATAACCTAGGCGAATTAGGAAAAATAGAGGAAAAACGTATTAACCAAAGAGATTTTGCGGGAAATTGTTGAGGGTGGTTCCCCTACTAACATACTAAATATCCCACCTTTCACTTCCATTTTTATAAAGAAAAGAACGCTCTAAATCTTTCTTTTTATCCCGTACCGATATTTTTAAAAATTTGGAAGCTATAAGCAATAAAAGTTGAAATATAAGCATAGATTTTAATGCAAATTTTATGATATTTTTGAAACGCGCTACACCGAAAAAAAAATTGTATAGGAATCCATAGGAACTAAATTCCTCTAGACAATGCTTTTTGTCCGATCTTGATAGATTGAGAAATTATTAAGTTATAAAAATTTAATAGTCTAATGGCCGGTTTATCGTACATTTTTATCACGATGTTTTTTTAATCACACTGTTAAATTTTGACAGCTACGTGATCATTGGTTGCTGCGTTGCGTTACCATAGCAACTCGTCATTTAACAGTGTGATTAAAAAACATCGTGATTAAAATGTACGATCAACCGGCTGTAAGCAACTTAGACATAAACAAGAGATTTAGGAGTTGTTTTATCCCTATAAAAAAGATAGCAGAAGCAGTTGCGGCGTTAGAGGGTGGGCCATGGCCCACCTTAAACTGTCTTGGTCCACCCCTTTGCCCACCCAGGAATAATCCCCAATCTCTAGTTTATTTTTTAACTTCCCATATTGGAAGTTATTGTAATGGATCCGAAAATCGAAATCAAAATGTATAACAAATTTTTATGTTTCAAGGCCACTACACTATTTTTAGAAAGATGTCTCTGTGTGTGTATGTGTGTGTGTGTGCGTATACGTATGTACGTACGTACGTATTTGTCCATTTCTTTCTAAGACGAAATCTCGAGAAAGAAAAATGATATCGACTACGTTAGGGTGCCAATCGACGCGTATTAACGTAAATATGGTCTGAAATTTTTTTTTTCAAAATCGGTTCAGCCGTTCTTTTTTCTTAATCAAATAGACTCCAAAAAGCAGATTTTACACAATATCTCGCGAATAAAAAATTATATCGAATCGTAAGGGTGTCAATCGATGTGTGTTAACGTCATTTTGATCCGACATAAATTATGTAAAAATCGGTTCAGCCGTTTTTTTTTTTTAATTATTGTTAAAAATAAATAATAAATATGTTTTAATGATTAAAATGATTACCTTTCTTTGTAATATCTAATTTAATTATTATTATTAAATATTTATCAAACTGGGAAGTTCGTCGTGTGGACTTCAAGGGTCGCACTTTAGTCCTAATAAACGACCCACCTCACGGCTTGTTTAAATACGTTTTTAACCCTCGAAATTTCAACAATTTTTCTTGTAAATTCTATAGCAATTAATCTGGGTTAAAATTTTGAAGAGAACTGAAATGTTGCGAAAAAATGTTGTTGGCTCACCTTCAGAACACCATGCGCAAGTCTGGCCCACCCTAACAAAAAATCCTAGCGCCGTCACTGAGCAGAAGGAATGGAGGGTGGGATTATTAGTATGTTGTCGAGAGTGGTTCCCTAACTAACATACCAAAAATCCCACCCTCCACTCCTTTCAGATTTGCTTGGATTAAAAAAGAGTAAATCCAATATTTTTGATTGACGATAGTGAAATAATTAATTGTTCATTTCTTGATCAGTTTAATTGGAAACAGTTTCGTGTAGACAAGGATTACGTAAACCTTTGTTGTGATTGTAGTAACCTTTAAGTGGGATACTCCACTATCCAGTACCCAGAACCCGCATATATCAGTTCGTCGGACAAGCGTGAAACATTGTAACTGTCGACCTTTAGTTGTAGGTAGGCTTACCTTCCATACTTACGAAAGTACATACATTAAATTAACCTCTGTTGGTATGGGCACAATGTTATACCTGTATTGTTGACATTTTTACTTGTTAGCTGTTTAAAAGCAGACATCAATTAGTTTTTAAATCCAAGAATTTATATTTGTGGTAGTTGCGGATTGCGCATATAGGGGGGCCCCAAAAATAAAATGACACTTTGGTTTAGCTAGATCTCCTTTCGTATAGTCAACAGCAAGTTCAAGGTCGTAGCCAGGGGAAGGATCACCAGGCCCTAGTTTAATACAATTTTCAATCAGATTGTGATTAGACGCATTTAGACCTCGTCTTGATTAAATCAAATTTTATTGTGTTTTATTAACTTCCCATTGGAATTTATTGTAATGGGTCCGAAAATCGAAATCAAAATGTAAAACAAATTTTTATGTTTCAAGGTCACCACTATTTTTACACTATTTTTGAAAAGATGTCTCTCTCTCTGTGTGCGTGTGTACGTACGTATGTGGTCATTTATTTCTAAGACGAAATCTCGAGAATGCAAAATGATATCGACTACGTTAGGGTGCCAATTGACGCGTATTAACGTAAATATGATCTGAAAGAAAATCGGTTTAACCAAATAGACTCCAAAAAAGTAGATTTTACACAATATCTCACGAATAAAATTATATCGACTTCGTAAGGGTGTCAATCAAGGTGTGCGAACGTCATTTTGATCCGAAAGAAATTTTATCAAAATCGGCCCAACCGTTTTTTTGTTTAAAGAAAAACACTACCAAAAGTGGATTTTACACGAAAACTCGCGAAAAAAAAATGATATCGACTTTGTTAGGATGCAAATAGAAGCATATTAACATCAACAAGACTTGAAAGAAATTTTATCAAAATCGGTCCAGCCGTTTTTTAAATTTATTGTTAAAAATAAATAATAATTATGTTTTAATGATTAAAATGATTAATTTTATGTGTAATTTCTAATTTAATTATTAATATTCAAAATTCATCAAACTGGGAAGTTCGTCGTGTGGACCTCAAGGGTTGCACTTGTGAGTCCCAATTAAAAGGAACTTTAGTCCTAATAATCGACCCCCCTCACGGCTTATTTATTTATTTTAATTTAATATAAAGATCGGGGTAGTAAGAAAAGTAGTATAAGAAATATTGGACTCACAAAACCCCCAAAGTTTTTTTCTAGCTACGCCCTTGGGTAAGTTGAAGCTTTTAAAAACTAGTGACTATTGAATATTATAGTATATGTTGAGAGAATCCCCTCGGTGCCATGCACTGTATAGATACTTGAGTTATCTGTATTTGTGTTGTAATACATTTTTAACTTAGCCCAAGACTTTCCCCGTCATCATATCAACAAGAATGAAATATAACCTTTGATATGACAACACTTTACCCGCGAGACGTCGTTTGCTAGCCGTCCGACGCCCTCCGCCGACGTCCGACGTCCACCAACAGTAAAACGTTTATGAATTACGGTTCCCAACCGTGTAACAACTGTCACCGCAACCGTTTTATCTTATTTTGTTTTTAATCACTTTCTTGCGTTGATGTGTTTAGAAAGGCTGCCACAAAATTAATTTTCAACTTTCACCGAGAAATATTAAGAGGTTTCTATATTCGATTGATCTTACTCAAAATTTCTTTCAGGCATTGATTCTGACCGACAGAATCACGTTATTTTAAGTTCCATACAGTGTCAAGATACGCTCGATGAAGTGAGTGCGAGAATGTTTCACTTTTACCGTTTTACACCGAGAGCTAGTGACAATTGTTTGGTGATATTTATTCAAGGCCTTAATTTTGTGAAGATGTTGAGGGAGGCATATTAAAGTGCCCTGTGTAAAGGATTTTGCTAGATATCGGTATGGGAGGGATGCAGACCGCCCCAACATGTAACAAAAAAAATGGTCACAATTATTATTACTTCAAGCTGAAATTGTTTGTATAGCTTGTCGGTGACCCAATAATGCCATTATAATATTTGCAGATCGATTAGTCGGTATTAAAGGGAGGGGCAGATCACCCTAAACGTGTCATGTACCCGACGAAATTTATATTATTAGTTCAAGGTTCAAATTTTAATAGGTTGTTACGGCGACTGTTTTAAGCATATATTTTAATTTGCAGAACAAAATGTCGGTATTAACCCCCTTGCAGAACGATATAAACACCTAGGCGAGCAAGTTTCCTTCTAAGAGAGGGGGTTAATATCGATATTTTGTTCTGCAAATTGAAATATATGCTTAAAATAGTCGCCGTAACAACATATTAAAATTTGAACCTTGAACTAATAATATAAATTTCGTCGGGTACATGACACGTTTAGGGTGATCTGCCCCTCCCTTTAATACCGACCAATCGATCTGCAAATATTATAATGGCATTATTTTGGCCACCGACATGCTATACAAACAATTTCAGCCTTGAAGCAATAATAATTGTGACCATTTTATTTGTTACATGCTGGGGGCGGTCTGCATTCCTCCCATACCGCTATCTAGCAAAATCCTTTACTCAGGGCACTTTAATATGTCTCCCTCAACATCTTCACAAAAATAAGGCTTTGAATAAATAACACCAAAAAATTGTCACTAGCTCTGGATTTATTCGTGATACTGGAGAGAGAGAGATTGTAGACGCTTGACGGTTGAGGTCATTAGCGTCGTGATACTGGGAAAATAAATGCATGAAGAACAATTTTAACACGCTCGATCAGATCGGAAAGTGATTGTCATATTTTGTGGCAATAAAATTTGAAACGTAGTTTGGTGTCAGCCGTTTCTTAATTAATAATAATAATAATAATAATGCCTTTATTGATAAAATAAACATTTTATCAAATGGTGTGGAAATCAGCTTAAAGCTGGTTTTCATTCCAAACCATCAACAAAGAAAGATACAATCATATATGTGAGAGAAAAAGAATGATACAAATATACAATAATACTTCTAAATAAATTATAAGTACAGAAACAATTTAGAGAAAAAACCAAAACAAAAAGATTCAACATATAAATTCAATATACCGGTTCTACTGTTTATAAAGATGTTTAACTTTTTCATTAAATAAGGGTATACTTGAGTTTTTTATTACATCAGGTAAATTGTTATATAAGGATGGTGCTAAATAAGAAAAACTACATTCAAATTTGTACGTTTTATGCTCAGGAATGACCAAATAGTTCACAGAGCGCAAATTGACATCAGCTGTTATTGTATCGCACCGTCTAACAATTTTATTAAACAAGTAACTTGGTTTCCCAGTTAATATAATTTTATGCAAAAGACACAGATAATGAATCTCCATGTAATTCCTAACACTTAACATGTTGCACTGCTCACGATACTTAGAGATATGATCATACTTCCTAATTCCGTACGAGTAACGAATACATGAATTTTGAAGCACTTTCAGTCTGTCCTTGTCTACACATCTTAAAGTCGGTACATATACACAGTCACAATAATTTACAATAGAGAGCACTAAAGCATTCGTTAAGCGCAATTTTATCTCTGTTGTTAAAGCTGTCTTCAGATGATAAATTGATCTTAAACGAAAATAGGCTGCTTTAAGCTTAAAGTTCACATGCTGTGTGAAGTAGAGGTCTTCATCTAGATAAACACCCAGACTTTTTACACATGTTGATAGTTTTAGCTGCTTATTATCCAACTGAATTGACAAGTTAAAGTTATTAAATTTGGAACGCTGCGTTTTACTGCCAAACAAAACAACGGACGATTTGTCGGTATTAATATTCAAACCATTATCTTGTATCCAATTGGAAAGTCGGCTGAGATCTTCATTTAAAAGCTGTATGAAATGAACTGAGTGACTTGGATCAAAGTTAAGAACAAGTTGTGTATCATCAGCATAGGAATGAAGCTTACAGTTGACGATTGACTTTGGTAAATCTGCTACAAAAATAAGGAAGAAAATCGGCCCCAAAATGGAGCCCTGCGGTACACCGCAGCCTGCATGTTTCATTTTCGAGCAATTATTTGGCGGTAGAATAACTTGCCTTTGTCTATTAGTAAGATAACTTTGACACCAGGCAACTGCTTTTGCAGAGAAACCAAAGTATTGAAGTTTTGCAAGAAGTAAGCGATGATCAATAGTATCAAATGCTTTTGATAAATCAATTTGAACTAACAAAGATATCTGTGTAGTATCATAAGCTCTTAAGAAACCCTGAGTTGTGTTAAACTTGTCGAAGACGCTAACATAACCTATTTTGAGAAAAAAAACTACTTTATTGTCTGTGTAAGATTTATAAAAAGAAAGACGTATAACATGTTTTTTTGCTTTGATCTGGCAATTTTTTATTTTATTCAGATATTATTTCCAACTGGAATACAGAGTGTAGGAAATCAAATAACAAAATTCTGTAAAGACAATAACTGACGAAGCCAAAAAAGAAACAGAAGAACAAAAGAACAAATGATGTATACACACACAGGGTGTAACAATAAAAATAAAAATAAAAAAAACTAGGGTATGGTTTTAGGAAACCACGTACAAGTGAAACTTTATTTATTTAATATATGAGTAATAAAAATTGCCGAAAGTAATTATTAATATACAGGCTGTCCCAAAAGGTATAGTTATACATTTATGGGCTTGGTAATTATGGTTTTTTGATAGGAATATTGAGAGCACTGTGGTTTTTAAACAAAATAAAATAATAGTTTAGTTTATTATGGTTTTTTGAATCTAAAATCTCAATAAACTTATGTCCTATTATCAACGGTTTCATTTATTTTATTAAACTGACAAATTTCTTAAATCAACTAGTGTTGCCGTCTAGACAAGACTTTCAAAGTCTTGTCTTGTCTTGAAATATCAAGACTTCACTAAGTCTAATTGTCTAGATTAAAAAACTCTTGTCTTGTCTAATAACAAGACTCTAGATTATTTTAATTTCAAGACAAGACTTTGATAATCTTGTCTTGTCTAGACGGCAACACTGGTTGATTTAAAAAAATTGTCAGTTTAATAAAATAAATGAATTTATCCATAACTATGAAACCGTTGATAATAGGACATAAGTTTATTGAGATTTTAGATTCAAAAAACCATAATTAACAAGCCCATTAAATTTATGACTATACCTTTTAGGACACTCTGTATACAGGGTTTTCCTCAATGGTGTGCGAATATTTAAGGGTATGTGATTCTACATGGAAAATTAATGGTAGTTTGCTTTATAAACCGTGGTCCAAAAATGTTTCGTTACGAAAATACGGTGTGTTAAAATTTGCGAAAAAAAAGCAAATTAATTAATATTTTCGAAACCGCTTGAGATATTTCAGTGATATTTATTACATAGTGCCAGTTAATAAAGGCGCATATTTTTCATACGAACGTAATTTTCAGCTTTAGCAGTGGCGTGCGTAAAAGCATTGACTTTGATATTTTTAAAGAAAAAAATGATACACCAATGATTTATTTCTAATCAAAAATTTTTTTTGAATTCTACATTTAATTTAAAAGATAAGAGCTCTTTTGAGTTTTCTTCCTGCAATGCATCGTTTTTGATTAAAAAAATAAAAATCATTGTATTGTTCGAGAAAATTAATGCAATTATTGGAGAATACAATTTTGTAATAAATCTAGTTGACATCTTCAAATAGGTCTCTTTTGGGAAAAAACCATTGGCGTACAATTTTTCTCTTTAAAAATATCAAAGTCAATGCTCGTACGAACGCCACTGCTAAAGCTGAAAATTACGTTTGTATGGAAAAATATGCGCCTTTATTAACTGGCACTACGTTTTAAATATCACTAAAATATCTCAATCGGTTTCGAAAATATTATTTAATTTGCTTTTTTTTCGCAAATTTTCACCCCGTATTTTCGTAACGGAACATTTTTGGACCACAGTTTATAAAGCAAACTACCATTAATTTTCACACCCTTAAATATTCGCACATCATTAAGGAACATCCTGTATATTTAGCTATCATTAATTTAATTTATAAAGGTAGATGATTTTTTTAGAAACAACTTTTTATTAAAAAGTACTAAACAGAAAAAAATAATATTTAATTTAGGTTCATAAAATATAATAATATTATAATAATTACGAACCAAAATTAAATATTATTTTTTCTGTTTTGCACATTTTAATAAAAGTTTGTTTTGTAAGACATTTTTACCTATTTTATTTTTAAATTTTTATTACAGTAGAAACTCAATAACCCAAATTTCAAAGGAAATGCTACACATTTCGGGTTATTGGAGTTTTCGACTTATTGAGAATTTTATTATTTCGAGTTAACAGACAATACAATTTGATTTACGTTGTTTACTTCGAGATATATCGAGTTCGCGAGTCTCGAATTTCAAGTTAATAAGTATATAACAGTATCTCGTAATGAAATCATATTTAAAGAAGACAGCTTTGAAATGGCTTAAGAATCCAAAAATAATAGCAAATACTGTTAATATTGCATTTATTAGCTGACGTTTCGAGAATTATATTCTCATCCTCAGAGCTCTGTATAAAGCTGTCTTCTTTCATTATCATCAGGATCACCACTTTTCTGTTTTTAATTAAAAACAGTTCTTCACATCTATGAAATCATATTTAATTCGAGTTTAAATAATTCGAGTTATAGATCCTCTTTGGTTTCAGCAAAAGGCAACGGCTAATTTCTTCGACTTAGAGAAGATTTATAGAGTTTCTGCTGTATATGAAAAAAGGCTTGAAAAAACGACTGGACACGTTCTCCCACCACCAACACCGGAACTTCCACCACATGTTATTTTTTCAATTTTTGAAATGTTCGTACGGACCTTTTGTGATATGTCGCGAGATCCAGTACTTTATGGTTCACACTTTGGGTATAACTGACATAACCTACAAAGAAAATTGGCCATTTTACTAGGGGATTTGGACCAAATGTTGCTCACAAGTGAATTCCATTTCAATACGTTGTGTTGTCCGATGTACAAAAATGATGATAGGTACTGTTACGGATCACCCTGTATATAAACGACAGGCAAGTGTTCTGAGAAACGGGGTCTGCTTACTGAACAACTGGTACCTGCACGAAAGTTCTAGAGAAAGCGAGAACACACTAGGCTTACGCCACGCAGCATATATAAACAGCCAGTGCGAGTAAGTGAGGAATCAGTCAGCGGTGAGTCACGCTTTCAAGTCTACGGTGGAGCAGTAATATAAATAGTGCCGTGATATAAATAACCAAATTAATAAAATAAATACTAGTGTAGTGGTAATAATTACGAAATATTGTATATAGTTGTTTTGTTTTGCTTTGTAATTGCTGTTTAGTTATTGTTTACTTGTGTTGATTGTTAGAATTGACTTTTCGTTGTTGCGTTCATTATTATTGTTTTTAATTATTGTAAATAAATATTTATTCCGCCAACTCAGAAAACAGTTTTGTAACAGTACTTTAAAAATTTTAATAGTTTTTAGGGTTTCGTACTGGAACTCTATTACTAAGCCTACGTCGTCTGTCTGTTTGTCCGTCCGTCCTATATTTAAAAGGCTGTATTTTTTTAACCATAACTGGTAGCCGGTTGAAATTTTCACTGAATATGTGTTAATAAGGCGGATATCCTAACAAATAAAAAAAAAAACAAAAAGTAAAAATTAAGGGAGGTTCCCATACAAAAAAACTTGTTTATTCAACGTTCTTTTGTTTTTATCTTAAAAACGGTAATACATATGAGTCAAATTTGGTGTGATTATAGTGAAAACTCTAAACTAAAACAACAAATAATAAAAACCGATCAGGCGACCAAGTGTTACTCGGACTAAACAGTTTATTAAATTTATCAGTTAATAAGCATCGCTTAGCCTTTTTTGAGAGGAGCGCCAGACATATGTGTACAGTACTTTATAATAAACTAACTCTAGAAATTAGAAACAAAAACTTCACGGCATTTAAGAAAGCTATATTTAAAATATTATTCGAAGGAGAATTTTATTCGGTAAATGATTTTGTAAAGTAAGATTTATGATTATTTCTGTAATTGACGTGTCAACCCTGTTAATGTACATTTGACTAATAAATCTATTTATCTATCTATGTCTAACAGTTTTAACATTTACATTAACGGTGGCACATACAGAAACACTCGCAATTGAAAAGCTCTGAAAACAATCAATATGCTGATTACATTATAATATTATTGTTACTTTAGTATATGTAAAAAAATTTTTAGCATCGCAGGCTGCGCGCGGCGCTAGTGTTGCTTGTTGATAATTTTAGGCCAGAGCTGCACATATTAAAATCAATAGTTTTTTATGTTATTAACATACTTTAGCTTATGACACACAAACACCCAATACTCAGTAATCGTCTACACACATACACACACATACTCACATTTCCATTTCATCTACCTAGGTACTATATAAATCATAAAATCTCGAAATTTAAATCAGTACTTCACAAACTACGACATAATACACAGTGCTTAGCATCATAATATTATATAGTGTTACGAATACTCAATGTGTGCTTTAAAAAAAATAATTAACCACACCTGAAGATGGCAATTCGTTGCTGAAACGCGTCGTGTTAAATCACAAGAAGTCACAAGACGGACATAATACAAAGTATTTCTAATACTTCATAATGTTATGACATCTGTTATCGAGCGTCTATGATTTTCAACCTCTATCCGATTTATGTTACACCCTGTATACGTACGTACATACACATACGTATATTGATCAGAAGAATCAGTTATTGCTCTACAGTGAACGAACGGAAGACGGTGTTGTCGAGTGTAGAGCGGTGTAGACACTGAGTGTTCGGTGTAGATTGTACAAAGGCAACGACAAAAGGCGAAAAGGTTTTTAACTTCAAACAGGTTGTGTCGAATCAGAAAGTTAACGCTTTTCAGCGCCTAGCTTATAACACTCGTTCCTAAAATATTATTCAAAGTAATTTTAGATTATTTTATTCTTTTTCAAAATTTCTTTTGCATTTTAAAAGCTTTCAGTATAGGTACGCATAGCGATTTTTGTTGAATATTTTCAAATGATGAAATTTTTCATTATTAGATATGAAAAAAAATAGTGTTTGCTTTTAAATCGATTTAGCTAGGTCTTATTCCAGGAAAAAATCGTTTTATTATAGATTTTCTAATTTTAAAAATCAATTTTTTGACGTTTCAAAATAGTGTAATATTGTAAGCAGGCTTTGGATATTTATGAAGGTACTATAGATGTTATGATATCCATGGATTTTATTAATAATAATTATTTATTAATTTTAAAAATGCTGAGAGAGGATAAGCAAAAATGTAAATCTATGAAGTATAACTTCGGCTGTGCGCTTATGTGGGTGAGGGGCACATACTCTTTTTTATTTTTTTTTAAATTTCGATCACCTTCAAATACATATAGACCGAGAGCTAGTGACAATTTTTGGGTGTTATTTATTCAAGACCTTATTTTTGTGAAGATGTTGAGGAAGGCCTATTAAAGTGCCCTGAATAAGGGATTTTGCTAGATAGCGGTATGGGAGGGATGCAGACCGCCCCCAACATGTAACAAAAAAAAATGGTCACAATTATTGTTACTTCGAGGCTGAAATTGTTCGTATAGCTTGTCGGTGACCCAATAATGCCATTATATTGGCCAGTATTAAAGGGGTGGCAGATCACCCTAAACGTGTCATGTACCCGACGTAATTTATATTATTAGTTCAAGGTTCAAATTTTAATATGCTGTTACGGCGACTGTTTTAATAATATATTTCAATTTGCAGAAATAAATATCGGTATTAACCCCCTCTCTTAGAAGGAAACTTGCTCGCCTATAGGTGTTTATATCGTTCTGCAAGGGGGTTAATACCGACATTTTTTTCTGCAAATTGAAATTTAAAACAGTCGCCGTAACAACATATTAAAATTTGAGCCTTGAACTAATAATATAAATTTCGTCGGGTACATGACACGTTTAGGGTGATCTGCTACCCCTTTAATACTGACGAATCGATCTGCAAATATTAAAATGGCATTATGCTATACAAACAATTTCAGCCTTGAAGCAATAATAATTGTGACCATTTTTTTTTGTTACATGTTGGGGACGGTCTGCATCCCTCTCATATCGCTATCTAGCAAAATCCTTTACACAGGGCACTTTAATATGCCTCCCTCAACATCTTCACAAAAATAAGATCTTGAATAAATAACACCAAAAAATTGTTACTATAGCTCTTGGTCTAATAGGTCGCCTTGCTATTGGTGAATTATTAGGTAAAAATTATACGTGCTATACACGACACTATAAATTGATGAACTATAATTGATAAGTTTAGTTTTAGATCTATGTTATGTATTAAATTAACATAACCTACAAATTACAATGCTCTTATTTCGATGTTCGTATTTAGACATCTATCATCTCAAACATAATTGCTTTAAGTTTACATCTAATAGATAATATTCATTGCTCAACTTAAGTAGTTTGATATCAAGTTTCAAGTCTCCAATTATTAACGTTTGAATGTTATCATATTATTCTCTCATGTACACCCCACAAGTGCGCCGCACACAAGTTCTCGCCTAATTAAACTTGCTATATTTTGACACATATTCGTCTATAGTTGGATGGAAATTGAAAAGAGGATTCATCATCCACCCTTTTAAGGTTCCGCAGTGCGCTATTTATATAATATAGTCAACTCCTCTAAAGAACACGCTCGCTAACAATGACTTCATCCAAATCAGTGGTTTCACCTTCATAGAGCTACGGAACCCTTTAAAATTAATTTACCTTTTCAGGAACAATTTGAGGAACCATTTAACGTATAATTAAATGATAAAACTAATTTAATAAGTTCATAAATTATAGGGTTGTTTATAGTTAACATTTTAGTGGCTTTTTTAAATAAAATAAAATCGTTTATATACGGCTTTTAAAATTGCTTCTTGGAAAACCCTTGAATTTCACGGTAGGTTGGAGACCACTGTTTTAAAGTAATGTGCCAACAAAAAATGTAGGTATATAGGAGTTTATGTTGCATATTATAAAGAATGGTCCAAAAGGAACACCGGTGGTTTTGAGAGTATAGATAGATAGATATAATTTTCAAATCTGCAAAAATGGACATAGAAGGTTATTTTTTTACTGCAAACGGAGACCTAGAAGTTTGCTGTTCTTCACCATCGATCTGCATTCTTTAATCTACAATAAATAAATAAAATAAATAAAGATATGCATCCTTATTCGGGAACGAACGAATGCTCATAGTGTACCCTTTGTTGGACTTGACGAATGGTGACACATCTTATGATAAAATCAGACTATATAATTGTATATGTCCGGAAACCAAAACTACCAAAGTCTAGGGTAGATAAAGATAATGACGACGGCAGTAAAAATATGGATAGGTATTGATGTAAATGAGGTTGAAGACGAACTTTAATAATTAATCAATAAACTTGGTAATTGCACTTCGGAAATCAAGATAGTAAATGATATTTCGAATAGAAATTTCACAAGAAATATGTTTTCAAAACCGTTGGTATTACTTTTGGAACATGCAATACTGCGTGTCCAAGATAAGAGTGAAATGCATGGGGATTTCCTAAACGGTAAGAGATCTGGTTAAATGAGAGAAAATGTGTAGAATCTCCAACCCGGTCGCAGTCAAACTTTCCATATTTTGCTTGGCTTGCGACAGACAATTGAAAAACGAGATTTTCCCATTTTTGCTTTTTATTTATAACTCGCTTATTAATTAGTAAGTTAGAAAAAAAAAATATTTTTTATGAAGATTTCAAATCTGCACATTTTCTCTCATTTAATCAAATTTCTATCTCCCCATGCATTTCACGCTTATCTTGGACTCCGTGTATACAAAAGCTCCGTTTAATTAATCTCTAAAAACGATTATTTGCTAAGAAAAACTAATTTTGATCCTAAATCCTCGTTCTTAGAGAAAGTTGACTGTTTTCTCCTTACAGTCGATTCTACCAGTTTACACACAGTCGGAACCAGATCTGTAATCTTAGAGTGTCTTGAGCATATGAACCCAATTAAAAAAATTCGACTGATGACCAGTCCTATACTTCCCACCTAGTAAATATTTTCAAAAAATAAACACTTTTTTTTTTAATAACCTTAGCTGTTGGTCTTTAAAACACAATTTAATTTTTATTCTTTGAAAAAAGCATGGCCCTCTTTTTTGTTTGGTGATCTATTGATGGCTAGCTTATTATAGCAAAAATCATGGTTACCTTGATTTACGTACAATTTTTATTTTTTTTAGTAAAATATTTTTTTTCTCGAAAACTATACATTTTAGAGAAAAAAAATATTTACATTTTTTTCATATTAGAACATCTAGAATTCATTTATATTTTTTTTTACCTATGTTAATACGTGACATTGAGGACGTTTTTTTTGAATATCTCAGGATCCACTGAACCGATTTGACTCAAAATCTAATCAGATCTAAGTTAAAGGCTGATAAACACAATAGAACAATCGGCATGCCCGTATGTTGTTCCGTTCTTAAGATATCGAAGGCGAAAAATTGACCACATACACACACACATACACACACACACACATACAGACATCAGTCAGAAAATGATCTTAAACGATTGATAGGGTCTCAAAACGTGAAAATCTGTTAAAATCTCGAAATATTTTTTTCGGACTAAATCCATTACTTCCTTACCATAGTAGAGGTGGGAAGTAAAAATATAGATACGTGTACAGATCAAAGGTCACTTATGTGTATTTTGACGAATGTGTAAACTCACAGATTTGACGGTATTCGTTATATAACGATATGCTGTGTATAGGTACTTGGTTATGCAAATTGCTCTGATTGAAACCAACTCACTTGAGGTTCACTCCTTAACATAACCATCGTGGTAACCACATAAGATTTCTGCGGGTCACAAGACAAATTAGTGTTATGACGAAATTTTGTAAATTTTTTTATATCTGCCTTTCAAAATATAAATTTTAATATTTTATAGTAGGTATCTAGATTTATTCAAAGAAACTAAGAGTATTTCAATATAATGTCAAGAAGTTGAGTGGTAATTGTATTGCCTTTTTTCGATGTTTTTTAAAATTGTATACTAAATAAACTAATAGTGTCTTCAGCTGGTAAGCACTTTTTGGCACTAGTGGTGCTATCTGTTTTTGAGGTAATTTAGACATTTTCATATCAAATTTCTGCCGTTATAAAGCATGCAAAATTAATTTTGTTTAATGATTTAGATGCAAAATTTTATGTTCTAAAACTTTTATTCGAAGATATTTTTCCTAAAATAATTAGGGGAGCAGGAAATCGCAAAAATTTGATTTTACGGGTTAAATCCCTATTACCCGCAAAACGATTCAGCATACATGTATGGGGAGTCTGCTAGGGATAAAACTTTTTGATTTTTATTATTTGCCAGGTATCATGCCACAACAACACACAATCTGTAAAAATTTCGACTAGCTACTTCTTACCGTTTGTGAGATAGAGCTCTGTGACAGACGGACAGACATCGTGGGCTCACTAATAGGGTCCCGTTCGGAGGTACGGAACCCTAAAAAGCGTTACAAGAGTAAATCAAAGTGAGTGGCGTATACCCGAGAATATAGACGTAATCCTACGTCAAAAAAATATCGACATATCCACATTTTGTTTTGTGACCGCACACTTGTGCGTGCAACACGTTCATGTGTGTGTGTGTGTGTGTGTGGTATGTCACGCTACGCTGGCTCGTCATCACCGCGCTTCGCCCCAATTTGAAGTGTCTCACAACATCCTCACTGAGAACACCTCGTTGTATGCAATGCTCTATGTATTTACTATTTAGTGTATACAGTAAGTACAGATTGACGACTAACAAATTATGTGACGTTTTAGCTATACTCTATTCTCCGAGAGACGTATTTAAATATAAATAGAGACAAACGGAGCACATGTGTTGCCCAGAACGTGATAAAGACTTCATTGTACAAGCGTATAAGCACATCCTTTAATATTTGAAAAATTCAATTTTTGAAGCTATGCTTCTATAGGCGCGTTAGACGATTTCTGGCAGGGGGTAAACTTTTAGATTCGCGTCACGGTAAAATCGTCAAGCTCATGTTATACAGTATGTTATATACTGGCGCACGCGCAGTGGCCTATGTAAAAATTAATATCTGAGAGTTTTATAGGACACAAAAAAATAAAATGGCGTCAGATTTAAAAATGGCGGCTATATGTACTTTTGTAAAAATTATCCGATCTTTTTGAAAATTGATATTTAAGAGTTTTATAGGACACAAAAAAATAAAATGGCGTCATATTTCAAAATGGCGGCCACATGTACTTTTGTAAAAATTATCCGATCTTTTTGAAAATTGATATTTAAGAGTTTTATAGGACACAAAAAAATAAAATGGCGTCAGATTTCAAAATGGCGGCCATATGTACTTTTGTAAAAATTATCCGATCTTTTTGAAAATTGATATTTAAGAGTTTTATAGGACACAAAGAAATAAGATAGCGTCAGATTTCAAAATGGCGGCCATATGTACTTTTGTAAAAATTATCCGATCTTTTTGAAAATTGATATTTGAGAGTTTTATAGGACACAAAAAAATAAAATGGCGTCAGATTTCAAAATGGCGGCCATATGTACTTTTGTAAAAATTATCCGATCTTTTTGAAAACCTTAATTTTATTACTGCAAGCAAAAGAGGGTCATTTAGTAAGTTCTGGTATGTTATGGGATAAACCCAAAACAGATTTCTTCGTTTCTTCATCCTTCTTCTTCTGTGTAGCCGACGTAAAATTATGCCTTGGAGAAGTACGTCCATCTTGACACAAAATTCTTCACAAAACTGTGCCGCGGCGACTGCATCGTTGCTATCGCGAACTTCGATCAGAATTTTCGGGACGGCTGACGCGACGTATTCAGTGCGAAAGGAAATATTGACGTGACTTGACTGAACGCGACTGGACTGGACTGGTTTGGTGCGAAATGAGCCTTAGTGTCCTTCAACGTGTTAAGAGGTAGCTAGTTGAAATTTTTTATATAAGTACCTCTACAGTCTGCATTAATTAACTAAAATAGCATTTAGACATAATTAGATGTTATGTTAATAACTAATATTATGTTCTTTCAGAATGAAAGTTTTCAATCTAAATGAATACCTACTATTCATTGAGACTGAAAGCTCTCAACCTGAGAGATATTTTTATAATAAAAAGTTCATATTTTTAACTTGATAGTTACTGGCTACTGCACACTATTAATAATCTTTGAATGCAGTTGCCATCATTAATATCAACTGAATACCCTTTTAAAATGACTTTTCTGTATTGTTTGTATAAGAGGCACTCTACTAGAAAATGTTATAATGACTCCTTGACTTTACAAATTACAGTTAAGACATGTTTCATTACATTTACAGTTTGTTTTGTACCTGCATTTTTCCGTATATACACTTTTAAAAATTCTCTACTAGCCATTTTTACTTGATAGTTGATAAATATGATTCATAATTCTCAATGCTTGTGCATTTTCTAGAATATATTTTTGAATGTCAAAATGATATTAGATGACTGTTAAAACTTTCGTTGTACATATTAATAAACAATTTCACGATAAATTTGCACTGTTAGCATGTAAATTTTTCCCTCGTTTTGAGTACAATTTTCTGTTACCAGATGTCATATGCTCATTTGACGGATCCCAATAGGTATCATATTTGTTTGTCAAATATTTTGAAAATTACCCAGCACACAAATGTACATGACAGCATCATTTAACGCCACTTGCGAAGACAGCTCATTCTGAGAAATACCATTTTTATTTCTATAAATAGCCGTCGTCAAATGACGTCACTTACCGTCGCGTAAATTTGCTTTCAGGATTAATATAGGTACTTAGAAGTTTATATATATTACCTATGAAGTATTAGAAATACCTTGTATTTTTTGATGTCCGTCTTGTGACTTCCTGTGTTTTTACACGACGCGTTTCAGCAACGAGTTGCTATCTTCAGGTGTGGTTAAATAAAAAGAATGCAGTTTGGGTAATTCACTGTGTGATAGTTATAGGCTACAGTAGACAGCGGTATCAAAACGTCATCTGTCGCATCAATATTCTCATCTGACATCTCACTCACACATAGATAAAGACATGTAACAATTAACAGAGAAAAAGAGAGCATGCTATGCGTGTGCATGGGAACTGATGGGATGATGTTAATCCTAGTGCGGTGGCATAGAAAGGTCCTACTATACACTAGGACTAAAGCGGAACAATCCCGATTAAAACATTAATACGGTATTTAATGATTCATGCTCACACTAATGGATGTAATATAGCACATTAATTCATAGTTTGAATGACAGTGTTGCCAACTTAGCTATTTTATAACTTGATCAAGTATTTTTAGGTTATAATTTAATGAAAATATGTATGGAATTATTTAATATTATTATTTTGTATTTCAACAATGCACTAGAATGCATATTTATGTGTAAATTTCAACTGTAATTGGGGTGTCTACACTGTTGTTGAAATAAATAAATTAAATTAAATTAAATATTTTCCACGGTGGTGAAATTTAAAGAGACCAAGGCGTCGCGTTTACAAAAAAAAATTCGACTGATGACCAGTCCTATACTTCCCACCTAGTAAATATTTGCAAAAAATAAACACTCTTTTTTTATTCTTTGAAAAAAAAACATGGCCCTCTTTTTTGTTTAGTGATCTACTGATGACTAGCTTAATATAGCAAAAATCATGGTTACCTTGATTTACGTACAATTTTTATTTTTTTTAGTAAAATATGTTTTTTCTCGAAAATTATACATTTTAGAGAAAAAAAAATATTTACATTTTTTTCATATTATAACATCTAAAATTCATTTACCTATATTTTTTTTACCTATGTTAATACGTGACATTGAGAACGTTTTTTTGAATATCTCAAGATCCACTGAACCGATTTGACTCAAAATCTAATCAGATCTAAGTTAAAGGCTGATAAACACAATAGAACAATCGGCATGGCCGTATGTTGTTCCGTTTTTAAGATATCGAAGGCGAAAAATTGACCACATACACACACACACATATACACACACACATACACACACACACATACAGACATCAGTCAGAAAATGATCTTAAACGATTGCTAGGGTCTCAAAACGTGAAAATTTGTTAAAATCTCGAAATATTTTTTTTGGACTAAATCCATTAGGTAACTTCCCTACCATAGTAGAGGTGGGAAATAAAAATGGGTTTGTGCTTATGACCACACGACAGAAGTGAAAACTTCAGATTTTCTAATTTTTGGTGCCATCTATCTATTTATGAACTAAAAATAATTTATTACTAAAATTGTATTTTTAATTAATTCCACCTTGCTTTCAAAAAAATTATAATTATTGTCAAAGAAAGAATATAACAAAAGTAAAATAATATACAAATAAATATCATGTAGAATTTAGAAAAAAAAAACGCCAATATTTCTACGCTGCCATCAGGTCTCGAACCCAGGTTCCTATGCATAGAACGCAAAAACGTAACCAACTGCGCTATGGAAGTGTGTAGACGGCCGTTTTAATGATATAAGTATGTTGCGAATTCTTACGGAAGTAGTTGCGAACGCATCACATTTTTTTAGTACCCAGGCAAAGAGTGCCTAACGTGCCTAAGGAAGTTTTCACTTCAAAAAGCAGCAACTGATTGTTGAATAGTAGATTGTATATCTAGTAGCGTAATGAGGTATATTACTGACGAGAAGTGGTAGTATGTTAAAACGAGCGATAGCTAGTTTTAACAGTCACACGAGTCTCTGCAGTAACATTTTTTGCCTAGATGTTTTGAAACTTCTTTAGTTCGCATTCTCGCAAAAATTGATTTGGTTTATTTCTTGTTTTCCTAATTATAATTATTATTGTGTTGTGTATTATTTGTTTTCTTATTTTCTTGCAATTTGTGAAAATTGATTCAATTTTTACAAATTGCAAGAAAATGAATTTCAATTTAAATATATTATAGAGTGGGTGCTTACTTGATGTAAATTAATATGAAACATTTTGAATAATAATAAAACACTAAGTTTTTTAAATTTACACTATATCTTTATTTTTTGACAATTGTTTCGTCAACACAGTGACTTCTTCAAATAAGGACCTATATATATTTGTACGTTTTGTATTTTATTGTAGTATAAGATATTTTCTGACGAAGCAGTTGTCAAAAAATAAAGATAGGTATAGTGTAAATTTAAAAAACTTAGTGTTTTATTATTATTCAAAATTTTTAATTTCAATTTAATTGAAATTCATTTTCTTTGCCGATTTCTTTAAACAGGCATTGTGTTATATAATTTTTGATCTGTTGCCAATGGCGTTGAACGGGGGACAGTATGGTGAGCAGGTGTTGAAACTGGAAAATTGATAGGAAAATGATTGTTACAGTGAATAGTGAAACAGAACTTTTTCTATTTCTTTTATCGGAAAACTGTATATTTGTATCGAATTCGATTCAATAGCCGTTGTATGAAGCATTAGATTTTCAAATTTGTTTTAACAGTATTATTAAGTATTAGAAATACCTTGTATTATGTCGGTCTTGTGACTTCTTGTGATTTAACACTACGCGTTTCAGCAACGAGTTGCCATCTTCAGGTGTTGTTAATTATTTTTTAAAAAACACACATTGAGTATTCGTAACACTATATAATATTATGATGCTAAGCACTGTATATTATGTCGTGGTTTGTGAAGTACTGATTTAAATTTCGAGATTTTATGATTTATATAGCAGGTAGATGAAATGGAAATGTGTTTTAACAGCATTGTTAAATGAAAAAAAAGAATAACCTAGCGAAGATGACTGAATGGTATCGTTCAGCCTTAAAATAGATATTGACGATACTAAAAAAGAAACAAACACATTAAACTTGACATTTTTTTATATTTAGGATAGTAATTTATATAGGCGATCAAAAAATCTCTGCAGTTGTTTAATTTATAATGATTTTTAAATATTAATAAGAGTAAAATGATTGAGAATTATTGGTAAAATAGAAAATACCTGGAAAGTGGTAAATGGAAGATAGTAATGGTACGAGTGGCGTCTGATTTATCTATTTATAACACAAGTCGTTTTCTTTCGACAGTCTGCCAGCGGTTGCTACTTCATTACAGTATTAATTTTATTGTGTAACAAATTAAGGTTATATTTTTAACCGACTTCAAAAAAAGGAGGTGGTTCTCAATTCGGTTGTATTTATTTTTCTTTTTTACTTCCCACCTCTACTATGGTAGGGAAGTAATGGATTTAGTCCGAAAAAAATATTTCGAGATTTTAACAGATCTTCACGTTTTGAGACCCTAGCAATCGTTTAAAATCATTTTCTGACTGATGTCTGTATGTGTGTGTGTGTGTGTATGTGGTCAATTTTTCGCCTTCGATATCTTAAGAACGGAACAACATACGGGCATGCCGATTGTTCTATTGTGTTTATCAGCCTTTAACTTAGATCTGATTAGATTTTGAGTCAAATCGGTTCAGTGGATCCTGAGATATTCAAAAAAACGTTCTCAATTTCACGAATTAACATAGGTAAAAAAAAATATAAATGAATTCTAGATGTTATAATATGAAAAAAATGTAAATATTTTTTTTCTCAAAAATGTACAGTTTTCGAGAAAAAAAATGTTTTACTAAAAAAAATAAAAATTGTACGTAAATCAAGGTAACCATGATTTTTGCTATATTAAGTTAGCCATTAGTACATCACCAAACAAAAAAGAGGGCCATGCTTTTTTCAAAGAATAAAAATTAAATTGTGTTTTAAAGACCACCAACAGCTAAGGTTATTTGGGCCTAGTCAAAGAATAAAAAAAAAAGAGTGTTTATTTTTTGCAAATATTTACTAGGTGGGAAGTATAGGACTGGTCATCAGTCGAATTTTTTTTATGTTTGTTACCTCAGAACTCCGTCATTTATAAACCGATTTGAAAATTTTTTTTTATTTGAAAGGATATACTTTCAGATTGGTCCCATAGAAATTTTATCAAAATCGGTTTAGTAGTTCGGCTGATTTAATAAAAGTGAGTAACGGCGTATGATTCCTTAAGGTAAATGTCACTTTTTGACACATCAGGCAGCGTAAGAAAGTCGGTTTAATAAAAGTGAGTAACGGCGTGTGATTCCTTTAAGGTAAATGTCACTTTTTGACACTGAAATGTAAAAAATAAAAAACTTTTTAACAAAAAAAAAAACCTCCTTCAAAAAGTCACTAAAAAGAGGAAAATAATGAAATTTTGAGGTCTGCGCCAATTTAATAAAGTATGAAGTTGGTTAAAAAGAAGATATTAATCACTATACTATACTTTTTAATCGACTTCATATTTTATTAAATTGGCGCAGACCTCAAAATTTCATTATTTTCCTCTTTTTAGTGGCTTTTTGAAGGAGGTTTTTTTTTTTGTTAAAAAGTTTTTTATTCAATCAATATACATTTATTAAGCTAGTTAACTACCTATATAAATTATGTTTTTAAGTTATTAGTTTATCATTTACTGACCGTTTTATATGTAAATTTTGTTATTTTTTCTTTTGTAAAATCCATTCTCAATTTATCACATCTAATGTCGTCAATGTGACGTTTTAGGAATTGTACAAAAAACGTTTTCATCTGGATATCGATTATCTCCGAAGTATAATTAGCAAAATTACAATGTTATGTTAGCATTGTGGTTATTTAAAAACATTTTTCTATTTGTTTAATAATTTTAAACAATTAAGTTATACATGACACGACGCAGATGGTGAATAAATAATGTCTATACCCATCACAAGTGCTGCCTCTCGTGGATAATTGAATGGACTACTATAAGGAAAATGGCTCATTTGACTGCATTTACCAATATAAACAGTCTAATTAATATTATTATTATTAATAAAAATAAAAATTCGTATTTTCCTACTGCATAGTGACTTTTTGATCATTCCAAAATGGTTTTAAATCAGCACAGTATTGGCATAATAAACAAATTATATTGATATAGGTTTTCTATGTAGGTACATACTTTGTTGACAACTTTAACGATGTGTGCGGTAATATAGTTGATTTACTGGGTAATTTGTTGCGTAACCTGTCTAGTTTTTATACAGGCTGTAACAATAAAATCTTCTTATATGCACTTATAGACTAAGAGAGCTCGTGATGAAAAAGCGCAAGAGTTTTGGAAAGGCTAATACAAAATTCAAAATAACGATAACCAAATTGTTGTGGGATACGGACGATGAAAAAACAAAAATTGAATTTCTAATTTAGCAACGTTTCGTTAATCAATGTTAACTTCTTCAGGCATCTTAGATGCATAAATTTTTTTTTTCAATTCAATT
Organism: Mongoloraphidia duomilia; assembly: GCA_039654895.1. Lineage (NCBI taxonomy): Eukaryota > Metazoa > Arthropoda > Insecta > Raphidioptera > Raphidiidae > Mongoloraphidia > Mongoloraphidia duomilia. The sequence continues at coordinate 7,498,498 of CM077516.1, forward strand.
CAATTTTTGTTTTTTCATCGTCCGAATCCCACAACAATTTGTTTATCGTCATATATAACATGGACATTAAAAATCAACACATTCAAAATAACGTTTAGATTTTTTGACCGATTGATTTTTAAAATCTTATCATTTTCTACGCTCCAAAAAACGGCGTCTAATGCCGCAAGATCCGTTAAAATTTGTTCATTCCTTCGAAAGATATCGTTGTCTAAAAACTGTCAAAAAAGTGTTTTTTTGGAATAGCTTTTAAATTACTGAACTGGTCGATTCCAAAATCTAATCTAAAAAATAATAAAAATACTGTTACAAATAAATATTTATTTACAATAATTAAAAATACATAACAATGAACGCAACAACTATATACAATAGATCGTAACAATTAACTATCTATATACAAGGATTATTTATCTGTAATTATTTATGTCACAGTATTTATTTCAGATTTATTTCTAACGTTTATTTATGTCGGTCATTTACTCAGTTATTTCAATACTATTTATTTACATCCACTCCACTATTTATATCACTGTACTGACTGATTCGACCGTTGATCGACTCACCATTCACTACTTATCGATTGCGTGACACCGTCGACTGACCCTCTGACTAACTCGTACTTCGCTTATATAGGTCGCGCAGCCCAGCCTAGTACATTCTCGCGTTCTCTAGAACATTCAGGCAGGTACTCGTTGTTCAGTATCTTCGATACCATTCCACGCTTTCTCGTGATTTCTATTGGAGGCAGTGGCATAACATCTTGGGGTTTGCTACAATACAGATGTGCAATAAGGCCTCATAATTGCGAAAAGTGGATTTTAAGGGTTCAAAATCGAAATTCGTTATTGAACAGAAATTTTACGCCGATGGAAATATGGTTTACGCAAGTTTATAGTCTTATGGAGCAAAATTACAAAATAGATACATTAGACTCGGAGATTAGCAGCCACTTATTTGTTCTATCTCGCTCATACAATAGTGAACATTTTCAGCGTACATTAGTTTAGTTCACAAGTTGAATAACGTGTTAATTTTTGCTACTGCTAGTTAAAATATGTGCTCATTGGATTCGTATTGATGTCTAGAAAAATGTGCGAAAGTTTCAAACCCGCAGATAAAAAATTGCAAAAGTTATTAAAAATTAAAGACTCCAAAAAGATGTGGATCAGTTTTTTGCAAATAACTCGCAAACTATTAATATTTAAGAAGCCAAGTCGCATAGTATTTTTTTTCGTTTGCAAATCAAAAAAAAAAAAAAAAAGAATTGAAAAAAAAAATTTTTTAATAAAACGTTTTTTAAGATAACAATTTGTTATAAACAATTGTCGAATATGTTTATATTTTTTTAGATTAAAAAAAATAAAAAACAAAACAACCGTAAGTAGGTATGCATTAAAATATGACAAAAAAAATTAAAAAAAAAAATTTTTTTTTGAAATCATAATATTTTATAATACTTATACAAAATGGCAAAAAAAATTTCAAAAAATGTAATTAGTC